>LR991052.1:19515365-20789593 GCA_905163555.1 Notocelia uddmanniana
GGAATGAGTTCTTCAAAATCTTCACATGGTACGTGTACGTTGTTTATTTCGTCAGTCCAGTTGTAAAATGTGTAAATAATTGAGACTTTTTCCATGTTCTCTGGAGTGAAACATGTTCTATGTTGGTCAAAAATCCACTTATGACACGAAAAAGATCTTTCCACATCGACTGAAGTTAAAGTAGCATGTTTTAGAACTTCCTCAAATTGTTGTGAGCTTGCCATCGTTCGTATTTCATTAATATCTGGGTTCCTTTGGAGAACTTTTACAAATTTATCTCTAATCGTGTCAGGGCCGAAACATGTAAAAAATTGTGTAATGTCGTCTATTACTTGAAACGCTTGCTTTAATGGAATATTTGTACACTGTAATTTTGTAATAGATTCAACAATAACCTGATAATTGTCTTTAATAAAACTAAGCTCATTTGGCATGTTCATATCCATCAATGCGGTTTGGGAGTTTGCTATAGAGATGGCTTCTTTTCTTGAAAATTCAAAAATAATACTTTTTATTTGCTCATAATGATCCGCGTAGTAAAATGCAGCATTCAACCATGTCCCCCATCTGGTTATTACAGGCCGCGGCGGTAGGGGCACATCAGGGGCCATCGTCTTAAATATTCGTGTTCTCTGTGGCGATTTCAGAAATATCTTTTTTACATTTGATATTAAGGCGTTGACTCCTTCATGTTCTGATCTTATTTGTTCAGCAACACGATTTAGGGCATGCGCTAAACAAGTAACATGTTTCATGTTGATAAATTTCCGTTTTAAAATTTTGCCTGCGAGAAGCATATATGCAGCGCTGTCCGTGCAAAATATTAAAAATTTGCCAATGTTACCTTCGAAATTACCTTGCCACAAAAACATAAGACTATTTTCTACCACTTCAGCGATCGAGTTTCCATTGACTTTTTCTAATACCTTACATGATAGTAAGAAGGGTCGACACGAGGATCCTTGTAATGACTTTACTATAACATTGACAACGCAATTACCAATAACATCTACTGTTTCGTCCACGGAAAGCCACAGGTAATAATCTTTAAATGAGTTCCTTATTTTGTCCATAACTGGGTTGTAAATTTTTTGGAGATAAAATTTTCTCAAAGTTGATTCGTGTGGAAGTCTTTTATTCGTTATTGGGCAGCAATATTTTTCCATGAATTTTCGGAATTCGGGATGATTAAGTCTGTTCCAAGGAATGTTGCAGGTAACCAGGAACAAGCAGAGATCAATATAGAAGTCGCTTATAGCTCCACATTTCTTTTGGTGCTTGTCAGAATTAACATGTTTCAGAACGTTGTCCTTTTTCAATCTAGTTATAGAACTTTCACACACAGTGCAGTATATAACTGCTTGATCGGTATTATACTCTAACTCTTCATAGGGTTCTATCCAGCGCTGTATAAACGAAGAACGTTGGCGAGATTTTGTATTGTGTAGAATGCTGTTGACATGCTTTAATATAAAAGTGTGTCTTAATTGCGTGAGATGTACGTCACAAGACACACATATTACTACACATTTTTCGTGATCGTATATAAGATCTTTGTACGGTTCAATCCAGTGCAAAATTTCAGATATTTGTGGATCCGTCATAATGAAATCAGCAATTTATTCCAAAATTTGCCTTAAATGAATATATTGAAGTAACAAATCATACGTCTTAATATGTTGATACATGACATATGATGTCATTAAGTGCATTATCTAAAGCGGCCAGTGACAACGTATAGTTCCTTATCTTAACAGTAATTATAGTATGTAGGTACGTTAAGTACTTAAATAAAATATTGGAGCGATGACACTGCAATATGGGTATTATAATAATATTAACATACACATATACATATTATTACTTTTTTATAATATAACATTTAATTAAATATATGTAAACAGAATTAATTACATATAAGTAGTCTAAGTATTTATAAAACGATTCGGACGAACTTAATTAATGAGGATGAGTATGAGTATGAATTTAATTTTAATGTTAACAAAGACTCCATAGCTCTCCTTAGTCTTACCATGCTAAAAATACTCCGAGGCCTGGTTATGACTTTTAGAACAAGTTGCGAAATTTCGCAGTTCCTCGCGTGGCCGCGGGCTCAATAAATTATTCGATGCTGCCAATCTAGACTGTTAACACTACCCTACCCTCACTGATGCATACTAAATAGTATAAACCAGAAGTACATCGTGCTTTGCGATTTTAATGACGATTTCACTGGGTATAGGGCGAGTGCCAAGAATCGGGACGAGTGAAAATTACATTTCCGTACGTGTATGTTAGGGGGAAAAATTCGCACTGATCAATTGCCCCAATTGCGGTCGTGGGTTTCCTTTTCGGCTCTAGGAATAACCAGTGTACCCATCGAGACCTAAGGGGGGGGTCCGGACCCCCCAGACCCTCCCCCCCTTATATACGTCCATGATTACCGCGACACATCACTACTTGGTACAGACCCAAGAACTGTACCGCCTAGCCTTTTCAATTGTTTTTTATACTTTCTATTATGCCATAGTATGTAAGTTACCTGTAAATTACCATATTTACAAGCTTTGAATAACCATTTTGTTATTATTTAGGTCACAGTTGTTTAAAACTAATTAGGACTAATTAATACCAACTGCTCTAGTAAAGTCCTGGTTCCAGGCCTGCAAATCCCTACTCCTAAGCGCTTTAGAAGTCCATATTAATGCAACTATTTTAAATCACACCTGTTAATCCTTTTAATTTAAATGCAAATGTATCACTTACCAACTTCAATCTTATAATAATACCTTTACATTACATACAACACATTGCATAGGTACAATTTAATTATTAGTTGTAAGACTTGTAAGCATGCAGTATAACAATTAATTACCTTGAGCTAGATTTCAGTGCCAAAGCAAAAGATGTCTGGGAAGTTTTTAATCAAGCACAATAAAATAAATATGTTCAATTATATTTAGTAACCTCAAGGATTTCTTATTAATGTTTCATAATGTTCAAACCCCACTATAACATTTAGTACATCCATGCTTTGAATGGTGTCATTTACTCTAGAGTATTCAGTTAATTTCTAATTAATTAATAATACTGTGGTATTGCACACAATCGGACTCTCCTAGAACAATTTTTCTCATACGTGGATAGATTAAAACATTTTAAAATAATATCACTAGAGAGTCGTAGAGATCTTCTGGACCTCCTATTTCTATTTAAACTAGTTAGAAACACAATTGACTGCCCACAGCTCCTTAGTAAGCTTCGATTTTCAGTGCCTCGTAGAATACCACGTTTTGCTACCAAGCCACTGTCTTGCCCCCTGCGTCGAACCGTGTTAGGCTCTTCCTCCCCTTTACCACGATTGAGCAAATTACTCAATAAATATAGTGATTATGTCGACATAAACTTTGACTCAATAACCAAGATCAGAAACTTGTTTATTTAGTTTAACTAATGTTCGTTGTTTTTTTAACTGTGTAAGTCCTTGTTTATATTATTTCCAAGCTGTGTTTACCTGTAAGTAGTTATACATTAAGCATAAGATGCATTGTTAAAAACTATTTATAAGTATGAATGTACTAACTGTTGGTAAACCTTTAATAAAATAAAAATAAAATAAACAATGAACAATAATAATAAACATGTTAAATAATTTACATGATCTATCATTCCTTTTAAATCTAAGTATAGCTCAAGTTAATGTCTAATTTAATTATTGTTTTTATTTATTCATGAGCATATACATTTTATGTTTTCATGATATGGTATAATATAAATTGTAAGCAAATTATTATACTTTGATCTCTATGTAGACGAGCTCTTAATCAATTTAAGAGATTGTTAAATCTGTTATCAATTCCATTGTATGCAATAAATCGAATGATACAAAATTATCAATCTTATTGATATTGTTAGTAAAAATTCGTCTAATCTAAACTATCAAAAATCGAGTGATGACGTAAGATTCACAATCGTATAGACGAAAAGACAAGGTCAAATTTAAAAATAAGATTGAAATTACATAAATCTAACCTACGTTTTAGATGGATAATATTCAGTAATCGTGTTTGTAAAAATTTACGGTCAGCTGAGATGAACAAAATGAAAATCAATCCAGTGGACCAATGGGTATGGATTTATCTGTTCCGATACTTAAAAGAGGTACAGACACAAATTGATTTGGATGGTTACGGTTGCACTCATTATAAATAGGAAGAACTGAAGGTTTATTTACCTTTGCTCCATTATTGCGAATAACTGTTTCAGCAAGACCAAGAGAGCGAGGAAGGAAAGTCGCCATTTTTACGGGAGTGAGGATGGATGAGGAAAAGTGAGGTGAATGGAGTGACAGTGACACATGACAGCGGTTTGAAGTTTGCACGAAAAATACGTTCTGTTTCAAGCACGTTTAAATCTGCTTAAACCAAAGTTTTTTTACGTACGCTCGACGGAACTCGATTCTCCATACAAACGTAGTTTCGTTCTCATTTTAAAACACCAGGCTGAAATAACATGAAACCTTGAAAACACAATGGGATCCGTCATATCTAGGTCAGAAATTAGTTTCTGTTGTTAGAAATTGGAATTGAAAAAAATACAGCGAGTTTTTGAATTTTTTAGGTCTTTATGAAAACATTAATAACCGCTGTATTTTTTCTCCATTATAATTTCAAGCAACAGAAACTAATTTCCGACCCAGATATACCGCATCCCCTTGTGTATACAAAGTTTCAAATGATTCCAGCATGCCTTTTTAAAATAAGAGCGAAACAACGTTTGTGTGGAGAACCGAGCTTACTGAGGACCCTTAAAGCAGATTTTATTTTTATTTTTGCATTATTATACCGCCATTCGACTTGGCCGTATTTTTATTGGCGCCTGTTCAAAGACTACTATGAATATATTGAGCTCTTATAATACCTAGAGTCACAGTCCCGAACTAAATCTGTCACAATAATAGCTCATAACAATGTTGCATTCGAGTAGAAGCGAAGTCACTCAATTCATAACCACGATCGTAAAACTAAAAAATAAAGCATGCAATAACTTACTTTATTACAACCGGAAAGACTCAAATTAGTACAATGTGAAAAAAACCGGCCAAGAGCGTGTCGGGCCACGCTCAGTGTAGGGTTCCGTAGTTTTCCGTCCGTCACATTAAGTTGACATATTAAGTACAAAAACACAAAACCTTTGAAAGCACGTCATTTCATTGTGATTTTGTAGAAATGACAGGTACAATAAACACCTGTTTATACGGTTAAATTACAAACTTAGTTCAGAAATTATTTTTGTAATTTTTTCAAAAACTATTCAACCTATCAAGTTCAAAATAATTTTCCTACAAAGTTTTTATAAAGTTCTACTTTTGAGATTTTTTTCATATTTTTAAAACTTATGGTTCAAAAGTTAGAGGGGGGGGTGACACATTTTTTTTACTTCTGGAGCGATTATTTCCGAAAATATTAACATTATCAAAAAATGATTTTAGTAAACCCCTATTTATTTTTAAATACCTATCTAACAATATATCACACGTTAGGGTTAAAATGAAAAAAAAAATCACTTCCCACTTTACGTATAGGGGAGGTACCCTAATAAAATATTTTTTTCCACTTTTTATTTTACCACTTTTTCGGCGTAATTGATATACATATTAGTACCAAATTTCAGCTTTCTAGTGCTAACGGTCACTGAGATTATCCGCGGACGGACGGACAGACATGGCGAAACTATAAGGGTTCCTAGTTGACTACGGAACCCTAAAAATCGTCTTATATTAGCGACATTTGAAACAACTTCATATCCTTCATACCCAATGTCAGCTGTCACAATGGGAACACAGTTTGAAATGGACGACTCCATTTTTTGAACAATGTTTTTATGTAAGGATTTAGTATAGGTACATTATTATTGGTAAACGGGACTTAATCGCGTACAAAAATTAATCACCTGAGGTGTGCCCGACGTTTCGAATGTATCGCAACATCCGTGGTCACGAGCTGACCGAGCTGAGCTGCTGAGGATTTATTATAGTTAGTCGTCGAACTATGTGACGTAGTTGAAATGTGTTGATATCAATTAATAATAATGAAAATTAAGTTTTATTATTACTTTTCAAATTACACATGTTAAAAATGTTCTCAATTTAGCTGCACAAGAGCATTCCCGTTCCTCGTAGTCGCACGGGTATAGCGGCTCTACGTCATCCTTTAAGGTTCTTGGCGTGTCTTTTTTGTCTACATATACCTGTATAATTAAATCATAATCATCGTCTTCTTCTTCTTTTAACAAAAGATACAAAAGTAAATTGAGATCCCTTCTTTCAAATTTCAAAAACACGTCAGCCGTGTTGTCTCGCGGAACACTCAGAACCAACTGGAAGACGGCGCTGCCATCTGCTGCTGCCGTCTGCAGTTGGGTTCGAAATCACGGCCGGAGCAACATGACGCCGCGACATGTCGACGTATAGGTATACTTATATATACGTATTACTTTACTATCTTAACTTTAATTTAAGCATCCTTCAATCACTTTATTGGAATTATCAATAGGTAATTTAGTCATAAATCATAATTTAAGTTAAAAACATTTTAAAATTTGCAAGACCTTATCACCAACAAACGTCCTCATCATCATCCTAGCTAGTGTTATCCCAGTACAGTTGCATGCCGAAGAAACATAATTTCACATAAATTATTCATTTATTAAACTAACTTTTCAGAATTACTATAATTAGTAAGGGGGTAGCTACTCCACAGATATTTTATTCCTGGAGATTGTCAAATTACGCTATGATAACATTGATAACATACCGAGTACTGACCCTTTTAAATACAAATATTAATTCAATAACGATTGGTACTTACTGAAAATAAGATAACCCACCATTTTTTTCTTTTTAGTTCTGCTTGAATTTCTGCATTTAAGCACTAAACATTATGCAAGCAACCGGCAATGACAAGTTGTCTTGTCAAACACTATGATGTTCACAACCGGTCTAGACTTGCCTCACCATAAGTTCTATTATATCTGGACCTTGAGATTCGTAATGACTATGCATAATTGGAGGTCAGGCTTATACTGGTTTTCTAAGATGAAGTTTATGTACGTCAGTAGGCATTGTGAATATCAAGCACGTGCTCGGAAGTGTTCGGCTCCGCTCGACAATCCCCGCTTAAATAGTGCACATGTACCGGCTTTTACAGAGCCATTTTTACGACGTGATTGTGATTCTATACATTATAGTATTTCTATGGGCCTGTTACACTGTTATTATTATCACGCGATACACTCATATCACGATCCGTATCACGTGCAGGGGCGTACTTACCCTAGGGCCAAGTGGCCATGGCCCGGGGCGGCAGGCTGCGAGGGGCGGCAAAGCCGTACATAGACTATACCCATTGCTGGTTTTCACTTTAATATGGGGCGGCAAATCTAACTGGCCCGGGGCGCCAAATCACGTGCATTTTAATGAATATTGACGCAAAATCCAAACAATTTTGAAAACCGCTGTAATATTGACACACAAGTATTCTGATAATATTAACCGTGTAACAGACCCCATACATAACACTATAGTAGTGTATCTAATATCTGTGTGTGTTTAAAACCAAGTTTGGCCTAGCCAGCCACATCAGAGCTCATAGTAGTAGTCCTATATAGTAGTGTACATACGAGGGCTGCCTTTTAAGTTCTGTCGTTTGCAAACCTCCCGTGATTGCATAAAAAAGAACTAGTGTCATCTTAAAATATTTGAATTTAGAATTCGAAAACAAAAGAATGACTCGAAATCGGCCCAACCGTTTTAGTACAGCGTTCGTTCAAAGTTGACAAGTCAGTTGTGAAAATGGAAATTTCGAAGGAAAATTTACGTGCGATAATATTTTACAACTTCAAAAGGGGCTTAACGCGACTTCAGTGCTTCGAAGAGTTGACTACGGTTTTCAATGATAAAGCCCCATGCCTCCGGACTGTGGTACGCTGGTATTCAGAATTTCAACGTGGTTGCTCTAGTCTTGGTGATAGACATCGTGAAGGTCGACCAAAAACAGCCGTAACCCAGGAGAACATTGATGCTGTACGGCAACTGATCGTCGAAGATCGCCATGCGACATACCGTGAGATAGAAGCTTCCTTAAGTATTTCAGGGACCAGTGTTCACAGTATTTTGCATGATCACTTAGGCGTAAAAAAGTTGATCTCACGCTGGATACCACATTTACTCAGTGAACACCAAAAAACGGCTCGCGTTCGATGGTGTCGCAAAACTCTGCGGCAATTCAACCGAGGAAACTCGAAACATGTTTACGACATTATCAGTGGTGACGAATCTTGTATATATGCCTACGATCCCGATTCTAAACAGCAGTCCACTGTTTGGGTGTTCCAAGATGAGCCAAAACCGACCAAAGTAATATGCTCACGGAGCACTTCGAAAAAAATGGTCGCCACGTTTGTGGCGAAAAGTGGCCACGTTGCCACCATCGTGCTCGAGGATCGTAAAACGGTTAATGCTGACTGGTATACCACTGTCTGTTTACCAGAAGTCATCGGCGAGTTTCGAAAAAATAACCCAAGACATCGTATAAGACTGCACCACGATAATGCGAGCTCGCACACCGCCCGGCAAACAATTGCGTTTTTAAAAGAGCAAAACGTCGAAATTCTGGAACACCCGCCGTACAGTCCAGACTTAAGCCCTAACGATTGTTTTACTTTTCCAAAAATCAAGGAACGACTTCGTGATCAACGGTACCAGACGCCTGAAGAAGTGGTTGAGGCATACAAAACGGCCATTTTGGAGACCCCAAGTTCGGACTGGAATAAGTGTTTCGAAAATTGGTTCAATCGAATGAAAAAGTGTATTACATATCATGGTGATTCCTTTGAAAAACAATAAATACCATTTAACACTTAAATTGTCTTTATTTTTTCCAAACGACACAACTTAAAAGGCAGCCCTCGTATCTCAGGGTAACAACGAGAAAAAAAAGAAAAAACTTTTTTCTCCCTGCGATTCCTAATTACCCCTGTTTACTCACTCTTTGACTGTTGCGTGTTCGCGTTCCGTATTTCCCTCACCTCATGGTAGCACCACGCTTCAGATTTAGGATATTTGTGAAAATATTCGTGTTGCGTCTCTTTTGTTAATATCGAAAAGCACATCTTCCGGCGCTGCCCTCTACTCATATCCTGGACCAGCTGAAGACTTGTACTTTTTGACACCTGACTTAGTCACCTGGCTTTGCAATATCAAAGCTGTACTCTGATTGCCTTCAATTTTCTATTGCCATACGATTAAATAAATAAATATCGAAAAGAAAAGAAGGCAAACACGCAACCCGAAGTGCGGTTCATCACTTCTTTGCGATGTTAAAGAAAGAGATGCAACACGAACATTTGCATAAATATGGTTTCATGACGCAGCCATATTTGCCCAAATACAAAAGCCAAGTGAAATGCCATCCTAAAACGACGCGCAAAGAGAATATAATACTCCTTACACGACGCGTAAAATCTGAAAAGGCCGTGGCTCTGTGAGCAGAACACCACGCAAAACAAAAAATTTCAAAATTTCCAAAAATTGACTACAAAAAAAACATGCTCACAAAGTTTCACGAGTATCGGTTGAGAAATCCGACCTGAACATACGGACATACGAAAGAAATTTTGTCTAAAGCTGAGACGCTTCGCTCGTTCGGTCAATTAACTACAAGCTTATACCGGTAAGGCTCGGCCACACCGGTGCTCAAAATACAGTGATCGTACGGAATCGCAGTGAATGAGGGGGAGAAACTTGTGAGCTGTTTTCTTTTTATACCACGTCGGTAGCAAACAAGCGTACGGCCCGATCAGCTCCATCTGTGCTTGTGAGTAAAAACCTTACGCATGAGGCACGTAACGGCTTTTACTGGATTGGTCGGCCGGCGCTGAATGTGTTAAATGTAGGTACTCGTCGTATAAAACGTGATGGTATGACTGGTATGAGATATCTTGCTAGCTACAATACAAGTTTTTTTTTAAATACTGTAATAGGAAATGAAACAGTTTGTTTTATCACTCAAAAGTCAAATATGTAAGGGTAAAACATTTGAGTATGGGCATTATACATGTAACAATTTGTCATGGTGAGTGCAACATGTACAGCCATGTTGCACTCGCCATGACAATGAATTGAAAAGAGACAGCAATACATTACATACATTTTCTTCTTCAATTTCAACCTAATTATTGTGGCAAATTGCTACTGTGTAGTGTAGTTGAGGCTTTAGATTCTGTTGCAGTGCAGTACTAACCACTATTAATAAGAACATGCCATCCAATAATATTCTTTAAGTTACTTCACATTTTATTTGCAGTCTGATCTTGTCTAATATCTTGGTAATTTCTCATTATTTTACATTTATCTTCAGCCCAGACTCCATTACCAGAAAAGTAGTGATTTTTCTCTAAATAATATAAAACTAAGCTCAGTTTTTGGGATTTGTCTAACTTTGTAATGTTTAGTATATCATTTCCCACTGTATGTATTGACTCTGCAGGTCTTCCTTTGTCCTCAAAAATGTCTAAAACTTTCTTTATTTTATTCCAAGGATATAATAAAACTGGACAGTTTTCATAAATATCTTGAGCCCCAAACTTCTTTGAAAGCTGCTGGTAGACATATTTTACTTGTACCAGTGGTATATTAATCCAATATGGGTGTCTCTGGACCATTTTCCTTATTTGACTGGCACTGTATATGTCTCCCAGTGATTGTGAGATGCAGAATACAAGATCCTTTCCCTTTCCGAGTTGGTCTCCAGGAGCTTTTTCGAACACTTCATAATGTGCAGAGCTTCCTGAGAGTATGTTCAGGCTCAAACATTTTTTCTGGTTGCTGTACAAGCTCTGTAATCTGTCTGTTGCTGTATTTTTATAGTGTATAATTTTAAGAAATCTAGGATGATTCAAGAAAGTCTCAAATTCAGGAATACACTTAGCTTCCTCTAGTCTTACTCTAATTGTCTTAGGACTCAAGGTGTATATATCAAAACATCTTCTCTGAGCTTCATCATTGATACCATATTCCTGCAGTATGTTTTTTATTTCTACCATTACCTCATATTTCTTGGTGGCTAATCTAGGATGCATTCTTAAAATTTCTTTTATGTCAATGCCACCTATAGAACGAAATTTGTATATTATTTTCTTTAAGTTTTCTGGGTCAACATGAACAAGGTATAAATTAGCTTTGATTTTCTTATCTGGTATCATGACAACAGATTGCAGCATATTCAGTGTTTCATTTATGACTTCTAGCGGCCGATGCTTGATTGTTGGGTATGTTTTTAAGCCCCGGAGGAATTCATCTTCAGTCAAATCTAGTACTAACTCAAGGTATCGTTGTAGTATCTTCAATCTCAAACTGTACAATGTTGTTTCATTAATGTCTCCATGTATTAATGTAGTTAGGGATGTAGGCCATTGGGTCATAAAGCTAGCTAGTCTATTTTCTACATTTAACATACATGGTAGCTCTCCAGATCTTTTTAACTGTCTAATGCTTTTTGTTTTCATCAATGGTAAATATGACAGTAAGTGTTTCGATGTAATATTTTCAAATCCACATTCATCCAAAACTTTATGCCGAAATTTCAGTGTGACAGGCAAAATGCTGAACATCAGTGGGTCCTCGATTAAAACGTCTTTTGCAAATCCTAGGTCATGCACTGTCTCAATTAGGCACTCTAAGGAGGCATCACTTAATTTGCTGACGTACGGTTGTTTTAAACATATATATTTTGCTTTATCCTGGCTGATATTAAAGTATTTACATAGTTTGTTGGAACCGTCGTTACTTACGGTCGAAAAGTAACGGCAAAAGCGGGGCCTCCAGTGTAGGAGACCCAGTCTATAAATTTTTTGAATAGACATAAATAATTTCTTACATAATAAAAACTTATACAACCAATTTCTGAACCTTAGATCACAACCAACACAAATTCAAAATAATACTTTTAGGTTAGTTTTTCTAAATCTACTATTCGTCAAAACCTGTCAAAAGGCACTATTTGACTATTTGAGGACGTTAGTATATATCTTCTTTGTTTGAGGTGTATTTGAGTAACCGATGCATGAGGTCTGTTACACGGTTATTATTACTTATGATACTGGTGTGTCAGTATTATCGGCAAATCGGTAAATTAGAAGGAGTAAATAATTATGCTACCTGGAAATTTCAAATGAAGTTGTTACTAATAGATAATGGCTTGTGGGAATTTGCTAATGGATTTGTGGGGCTAGTATGATCGCTTATATGTCGGACATATAGCATTCGTCCCTCTCGCACTTACATACTTGACAGTACGGGACGAATGCTATATGTCCGACATATAAGCGATCATACTAGCCCCTGACGCGACCAAGAATACCACGAAAGACCAAAAAGCTTATGCAAAGATTTGTTTGAATGTTCAACCCATCTGCCCGGCTAGTATGATAGCTTATACCGTCACGTTATATGGCCAAAATGTACTGAAACGTCACATAAAACGTGACGGTATAAGCTATCATACTAGCTGGGCTGCTATGCTATCCACATGTCAAGAAGTCGAAAACAGCTTAGCGTGGAATAATTTAAAATTAGCTTATGAGAATGCTGGTATAAGTCGTAGACTCTCTTTGAAGAGAAAATTAGCTAAATTAAATATGAAGAGCATGATTGCGTGGATCATTATCTTGGAAATATTATTTCCGTAACGCAAGAATTAGCCGATATTGGCTGCACCATTGATGTCGATGAATTGGCAGAATTGATGTTAATTGGCTTGCCAACTGAGTTTGATCCACTGATCATGGCAATAGAAGCCTCAAATACAAAGTTGACTTCGGATTTTGTGAAATGTCAATTCAAAAAACAGTCGTCAAGTTCAAATTTGGAACCATCCGAAAAGATTTTATGTGCAAAGAACAAATTTGTTCCTATCTGTCACAATTGTCACAGTTTAACAACATATAGGGAATATATTGTAATATTGTGCAATTGTCATGTCAAAGGACATAGAAGCTATCAAGCCTAAATGTCCCAAGTTGAGAAAGAATTCAAAAAAGAAATTAAACAATGTTTCAATTCAAGATTCTTCATCTTTTAAAAAGGGAATTAGAGTCAGACCTGCCCGGCTAGTATGATAGCTTATACCGTCACGTTTTATGTGACGCCTCAGTATATTTTTGCCATATAACGTGACGGTATAAGCACAGAAAAAGGAATAGTACAAGTACAGAAATTTCACTTCCTAACAAAAACGGCGTTTAGGCATAAGAAACGTGCCTACTCTCTGTCTATCGCATAACTTGTATTCATTCACGCGTGGCACGTGTAGCCCTAGGGTTGTCACGCCAAAAATACTTCAATGATGCAAAAAATGTTGTACCTCACCAGATGTCGCTTAAGTACAGTGAACCGATATTAATTAAGTACATGTTACTTCACAAGAATAATAAATCTCATATTTTTTTAACGAACCATATAACGATACCCTACACGGTGGGTTTTGCAAGAAAAAAAATGCATCCCCATTTTACATGTAGGGGAAGTACCTTCAAACTACATATATCGTGTTACATTTAAAATGAAAGAGCTCATTGTGTGCATCTCAAATATATATTTTTTAATTTTTAATAATTATTTTAGATATTATTTAAGATAATAGCCAAAAAATTACCATTCCCCCCCTTCATCTCCAAAACTACTGGGTCTAAAATAAAAATAAAATACATTTAAAATCATCAACCAACAGGTTTTGTCGGACATGCAAATCAATAACAAACACGTCACAACTGCATACAAGGACATGTCATCTTCTTATTTTTTTCAGCTACTTATACCTACACTTTGTCCGTGTTTCAAATGCTATGGCCACAATAAAGTACAACTACCTAAATAGTACAACTATTATGTAGCTAATCAAGTAAATAAATTTAATAACGCGTGTTTCATTTTGAATAAAATTACAGTTAGTTACTTAATAAGTAAATCGTCGGAAATGGTGAGTTTAAGCTATAAGTACCTAACAAGTAGCCAGGTGGTTCGTATCGTATTTATTTGTATTGTAACTTACAACTTGATAATTTTAAACATCAACCAAACCAATAATTTTAAACACCGACCAACACTAAATACTTATAAGTACTTATTATTACATATACCAAACTAAAATTGTATAAACAAACTTAACGTTCAAAATTTTTAGGCAACTGAAAAAAAGATACACCAACGTTCCTTCGGGTATTCAAACAACCATATACACAGAGCATGTGTGGCCGGTTATCGGTTTCATCGTGGGTTTTTTAAATCACACAAAAATTACGTAGTAACGCGCGGTTCGTCGCGATTAAGTCGGCGGCGCGCGGCAGTGGATCACAAAACGACACGCACGTACATGCTCGGACGGCGGCGGCCCGCGACTGACAGCTAGCGTCAGGTTTTTCGAGCGTTAGGTTATTAAAGCGGCGCGCTCCACCCATTGCAAGCCCCTTGGTATAAGCTATCATACTAGCCGGGCAGTATATCTAATGTAGTGATTATATTCTCTTTGGTATATCTCTTCCAAGCAAATGAACTGTCAACCGTTTAAAAATTACGTATGGCGTTTTATATTTGACGCAGATTTCAAATGTGAATGTGTCATACGAATTAAATTGAATTAATTTGTTTACGATTGTTAGCACTAATTATGGGCAAACCGTATAAAAGTGGCGAGCGAGAATTATTATTCCGAATGCTCAATAATTATGACACCGTGAGAGAACAACGAGAGGTGATTATCGCAGAAAAGCGGCAATGTTTACATCTCATCATGTCTTTGACCGGTGAGATTATTAAACAATATTGATAGTTTTTCAATGTATGTATGAAATTCCATTAAAAACTTCTAGTCTACCAGAACCCGCAACGAGAATTATGTTGCAGCTAAGCTAAAAGTTATACAGGGTGTAATCCCTTTTTTGTAAAAGTTACTAAAATTGACGATTTTTACAACATATGCAGGATGTTAGGTGCAAATACGTTCAGGGCGTCTACTCCGAAATGCGAAATCCGAACTTCGTATGGTGCCGTCCCTTTCACTCATATAGGGTATGACAGAAGAGTGAAAGGGACGGCACCATACGAAGTTCGGATTTCGAACTTCGGAGTAGACCCCCAGGGGTGCTACCGCGAACTTCGAAAATCGAGCTTCGCCAGGGGGGCGACACGGCCTATCGGTGTGAGTCGAGCGCCGGTGACCTTGTAACGGCACGTCTGTACTCTGTTGCATAGGGTTGGCAATGTAGCTGCCTTGGTAAGAGGAAATTAATGTTTATTCAATGATCATGATATTCATCAATCAAACACCGGGAAGCTAGTCAAATTTAACCTGTAAGTTTTGATTACAGACAGACAGACAGATGCACTGGGTCAGGAGAAAACTTGCTAGAAGCTCGTAAAATAGGTACTTACTAACTTCTCATAATATGGGAACTTACTTTTCTTGTGTACATCTAAGGTTCACATGAATATATTGTATGCTAAAATAATAACAATAATATATAATATTATTCTTAAAAATCTCAGTCCATAGAAAATATATGACATGATATGACGTCATTCACTGCGACCGCGAAATCCGCGTTAAGTATAATTTAAAAGACTCAATTGACATTTCATCTATTTCGCCATTTCATTATTAAAAGTATTTTTATTTAATATGTTCCGAAGATGTAGGTACTCCTTAATGTATTTGAAGTCAAAATGCATCCATACCCATACCAACCTACCCATATCATACCACCCATATCAAGTCTTTCGAAATAAAAAACGGATTTTAGGTGAAGTCTAAATTCTAAATGCGGGGAAGGACGTAACATATAAAATTTTATAACTTAGTTTTCTGGATCGGTAGTCGGTACGTAGCATAAAGAAACTTTTTCCTTTGTGGCTTTTGGTATTACTGCCACAACCGTAGACACAGCAATAAAAAGCTCCAGCCATAGTTAGTTGATTACATTGAATTACAAATGATAAATTCTAACGAATTTCAAGTAAAACTAGTGTCACGCACGCCGATCGATCTCTGTTGTGTGAGCGCATGTCACGTGAGCGAATGTTGGAGCGTGTGGCGCCCCTGCGATTCATCCTTCCGCGGCTAGGTGTCCACACACCGCGCGCCCCTCGCGCACCCCCGTTCACGTCCGGTCACGCACACATAGCCGCGAGACGGGTTTACAGCACACATGCTTCGGTGTCGCTTCTTTTTACGTTAGTATATATCTTCTTTGGCTTCGCATCGTACCGTCCCTTTCCGTTATATAGAGTATAACACGAGAGTGAAAAGGACGGCACGACACGAAGTTCGATTTTCGAAGTTCGCGGTAGCACAGCAGACTCGTAGTATTAAGGGAGATGATATTTCATATAGTTGTTTCGTTAAATCCTTATGGTGCACCAAAATGAGTTAGAATGCGACAGACATTACAATCATTTTCGGTTGTTAACAAATTGTCTCCATTTTGTCTCGTTAAATCCTTATGGTGCACCAAAATGAGTTAGAATGCGACAGACATTACGATCATTTTCGGTTGTTAACAAATTGTCTCCATTTGAATATTTTGAATCCACTGGTAAACTACTATTAAGCCTCTCACAGACTGGCGCGGCCTGGCCGCGGCGGTCAATAGTAAATTTGACAGTTAATGTCAAATTTACTATTAACCGCCACTATATATTCATAGTAGTCTTTGACCGCCACCGCAGGCCGCACCAGTGTGATTCAGGCCTTAGTAAATTTGACGGCTAATGAGTAATGACAAGTTTACGATTGACCGCCGCGGCCAGGCCGCGCCTGTCTGTGAGAGGCTTGAATCCCAATTAAACTTAACACACCACAACATTAGTACAGTTTAATAATAATAATAACTTTATCATTCATGTTTTTGGTATACAGCAGGTCTTAAAAAACTGTTAACGTAAGAATACAACATGACACCCTGTAAGGGTATTGCAAAATTAACTTATATTATCCTAAAGATTCCTTATTCTGTGCCTAAAGGTACATGTCTATGTGCACGTCAGAAACGTCAAGCGTCCCGGGACAATGTCAAACTCAGAGGTGTCAATGATACATGAATATTTTATTTATTATAGTAAACGAGAAAGACCCCTCACTGGAAAATTTTATGAAATAAATAAGAAAATGAACAAATAAATACAAGCGAAACGAATCGAAGGAAACCAATTGGAAACGTGAAAGTAAATTTGACAGATGTCCCCGGTAAGTACACATTTCTGCCGTGGTGTGCGCTGCGTTCGCCGAGCTTACCCCTACTACCTACTTCGCACATAGCCAATAGTATGACGTATTCAAACTATGAATATTTATGGTATTTATGTACATTAAAGAAAATCTTGCAGGGGTTTAAAACAGTTTTCTATAAAATATGTTTTTAACTTCTTAACAAAAGTTGTATATCTGACCTCTTTAGCGTTTACGGTTATGAAGACGGCGGGAGACGGAGACACTGACAGATAAGGATCTGTCAGATGTCACTAGTCTGTCTCTCTCAAACTTTTTGATTTGTGCATTAGTGAGAGAGATTAGACTATGAGCGGATCTGTGGCTTGGTATGTGGTGTTTTCTTCATTTCATATTCATACTCTGTAGCAATTGCTACTGACAAGTTTAGGGCGTAGGTTAGATCAAATTGTTTGGCGTTAATTTTATACAGATTCAGTTTACGAAATGGTTTCTAAATCGAAAACAGGCTTATTTGCCCTAGGGTTTTACGTTTTAGCTTCGTTTTTTATCATACTGGCCTTTGTAAGCCCCTACTGGTTAGTTACAGACTCCAAGCTTAAAAACCCAAAATTTATTAAAATAGGTAAGTTACCACTAATTTGCTTAACTTAATGTAAAGAATTATTTAGTGTTTGGTTAATTTAGTAAACTAACGTTAGTTTATGTATTTCAGTTGCTGTCACTTCGTACTTAGTGCCATTTTAGTGCTTTTATTATTTGTTTTACTTTGAAGTGGAGCATGTTTCTGTACTGCAGACACACATCACAAGAAATAACAAAATTGTTGGTTACAGGGTTGTGGTTAGTATGTTTTAATGGATTCCAAGAGCCACATCATTGGTATGATACAGTGTTTACCGGTTGCTGGTGGGTGTTTGAAGAAGAGTACTACATCATCCATGACATACTTTTACCAGGATTCTTCATAGCTACTCAGTTTTTCTTCACTATATCACTCTGTGCTGTGCTGGCCTCTTTACTCCTGACATATCTCTACTTACAAAAGGATAATGATGATGAAAACTATCTGACTCTTTTGGTGACACTGGGGACCATACTTGTCATAGGAGGTATGTAAAAAAGAAATTTTTATTGGTCTGGAAATTAGAGCTTATGCATAATGAAACCATATCTAATATTTTCTGCTGTGGTCAGCAGAAAATATTAGTTTCCTGATTCTAAACTTTTACTGGATGATAATATTGATAACAATGACAATACATGCATTGTAATTTCTGCCTTGTTCTTTGAATAAGCCTAGTGACACAAGGTATTTTAATTCTTATTTCAGGTTTTTCTGGTATAATATCTGTGGTGACATTTGGTGCGAGGGGTGATGGGCGTGACTGGATGCCTAACTGGGAGCATAATGACCTGGGCTGGGCATTTGCAATGGGCGTCATTGGGGTCATCCTACTGTTCCCAGCCGGCATTCTCTTCTTGGTGGAAGCTAGAGTGCATAAGTATAAGAAACTGCATGAAATGCAAAGTCGCGAGCCATCTTCATACACAATGCATGAAAGGAAGATTGCTTACTCTGGAGGACACACAGATATATAAGCTACTGTTAACATTTTTAATTGTATATGGATCAAAATGTAATCCATAAGGACCATGAAAGATTCTTTATACATATGATTGATTAATCATAAGTATCGTAATTAGTTATTATTATTAGGTTAATGTATTTTTTATCATAATTGATTCCGTCCATAATGTAATATACCACATTAATAATGTACCACAAGAATCTCATTTACAAAATGAAATTAGATACTGGGTATTATATTAGACAGATTTACTAATTGGCACCAGTGACTTAATGAATGTCTGGCTATGCAATAGACAACATACCCTTTCTACAAAGGTGACATTGGGTCCTTGACCAACCAAGGCCATTGCAATGTCGAGTGAAATAGCAGCTAAACGGTTGTAAACACAAACACAGGCTCAACCCAACCAAGGTCACCTTTGTAGAAAGGGCATCTTGACAACCATATAGCTACAGCCTCTAGTAACACATACCATTAGATCAATTTCTCTCACTATGGTAGTCTTCATTTTCAATAATGGATTTTCCTTCTTTTTAACTTCCAACAAATAGCATAATTGCATCTTGTATTTTGGGCAATGATAAACTACTGTGGTTCCGTTCCGACATTAAAATCCTATTTATAGGTGTAGGTATTCATAGTTAAAGGGTTTTATTTGTGTTTAGAATTGTAGACTCCCAGCGCAAAACTGAAAGAGTAGGATAGTGTGATTTGTGTGAATCTGTCTGAGTGCCTTAATTTTAAAGCAGGACTGTTTAAATGCTTTTTTACTATAATGTATGTATACTTAGTTGGTAATAAAATAAAGATAATTAAATAAAAACTTGATACTTTATATCACAATAATACGTTTTATTTCACAAACATTACTATTTATTATTGTAATATTTCATAAATTGATTCTTCAATGTGTGTGCTGTTTTCAAAACTAGATGGCACAGTTTTAGACGAACGCAAAGCACATCTGGCTGCAAGGAATCCAGTTGAGACACAAGACGCCTCATTCAGATTAGAAAGAACTCCATGAAGGAAGCCACTTGCAAAACAATCTCCGGCTCCTGACACATTTTCAATATTTTTTATTATACTGACTGGATAGTGCTTAGCTTTCAAATTGCCTACATCCGTGTTTCTTACTACGATAACACCTTTGGCACCTATTGTAACAATTAGGCATTCAAAAAAACTTGACAATATTTTGGATAGATGCAAAATTTCATCCACATCTTTTATATTATCATCGGAAAGCTTGTAAGACTTGACGTGTTGCGCCATTGCTCGTAGCTCATTTAAATTAGGCGAAGCATATGCGATACGCAGTCCACTCTGCTGAGCCTTAGTTGCTTTTCTTCGGTCAGTTGGCTCATAAAATACTGAAACAAAAGATTCATTATTATTACTTCATAGTTTTGCTTTTAGAACATTTTTTTAGGCAGACCCGATTATGTTGGTAGGGTAGATTATGTTAGTACTTAGTAGGTGGACGAGCAGTAAGACTAAGCAAAACATGTTTTTACTTCTAAGGTCGGCCCTTAAGGGTTTATACGTAGTATCTCTTATTGGTCTGTGCCATGTATATTACTACAGAGAGGGACTACAGTATGGGGTTCTTCATGAAGTGTATAAATTTTTAAAGGGTCGTAACGCGCATGCTGCCTCCCTGGAGTTAACTATATATGTTCATGGTAGTCTTTAGGGGTACTAATAAGGTTGAAAGTTCAAGTAACAAGTCTATTTTGAAGTGAGAATCCTGAAACAAAAATTAAAATCATCATCATCATGTCAGCCGAAAAACGTCCACTGCTGGACATAGGCCTCCCATAAAGACTTCCGCAATTCATCTCCTAAGGGGGGGGGGGGGGGGGCACGAAATTTGTCACGTATAAACTTCGGTTGATCACATTTTCATCACATCGCATCGCCGCTGTTATCGCTTGTGGGCCTACCGCGAACCGAGAGCGAAGTATTATTATTAGTATTTATATTATTATTAGTATTTGTATATAGTATTATTATATATATAGAAGTATTATTAGTATTTTTCTCTGTCGCTCGAACTAGCAAGTGCGAGAGAGAGGCAGATATTTCATTTTCGGTTCGTGGAAGGCCCTCTCTGGCCCTCTTCTACGTTGTATGGTGTGCGTGAATGAAGCCGTTACGTTACATACGTTAACTGTCTGTAGTATCTGTGAAGGAAGGCAGGGCGTAGGCAACTGATTGCTCGTGAAGTGAAGCCAAACATTTGACAATATTAATATTATTCACTTGTTCATACGTTACGAATAAAATTAAGTGTAATGTGCTGTATTGACACTTAAAACTTCATTCAATTCATGCTATTGTGACGTATTTTATTTGACACTATATCATTATAAACTTTAAAGTAACTTTAGCATTAAATAGTATACTAGGCTTACCTTAGCCTTAGCTTAAGTTACAGCTTTCTCAAAAACTGGATATTTGAAGTGCCATTAAATTACTTCGGACAAATCGTCTACGGGCGTTGCTGAAATTTGCCACTCATCAGAAGTAAGTCCTATCTATCATAGTTTATTTTATTAAGGTTGTAAAACAAAGTTGACTAGGTACTGCATATGTTGTCTTGTTTATGCATTAAACTTTAATGTAGTTTCACATTCATCTATTAATAGTAACCTTATAAGAATTCCATTTTAAAGATTCATAAAACTATAAGTGATAATAGTTAGGCTACTTGATTACTTTTGTCTTCATTTAGTTTATCGATTCAATTTCATAATTTATTTACCAAAATGGAATAAGTTTTTTGGGTCATTATTCTATTTGTTTTAAACTACTTGGTATTTCTAGGTCATGATATTAACTTAAAAGTGTCTTCTTGCAAGGAAACACTTGTAACAATTCTTTATCATATAAGCCTGCATCTTAAACACTTAATATTACTAGACTCAATAATTAAATGGTACATATTTTATCAGGCATCCTCTAATGTCATCAGCCCCGCTAGTATGATAGCTTATACCGTCACTTTATATGGCCAAAATGTACTGAAACGTCACATAAAACGTGATGGTATAAGCTATCATACTAGCCGGGCTGATGGCTTTTGTGTGAAACAGGTCTTTTACATTTGGTGGAATTATCCTAATGCACTTCTTCAACCTAGTAACCTGTGTTAATTGGATATTGTCCACCTGGCATGCATTCTTTGTCCGAAACTTTAATTCTTTTTACCTGAATTACTATTGTGCCTAAGTTTCGGCAAAGTTTGAAATAAGTCTATAGATATAGTTAAATCTATAGATTTAATTACTTACTTTTTGTGAGAAGCTCTCCAACTGAACTCCTTGAATCATGTTCCAATACTATAAATTCTATGTTTTGCTGTAAATCCAAATACCAAACGCATTTCCTTAATCCATCCACCACTTGTGAAATTCTTAGATAACTATCTACAAGTCCCACTTTTCTATGATAAGTTTTTTACTTTGGTGGATTTACACATTTGCTGCCCGTATGCTATCCAATTATAAAATGAGTTATTTATTTTTAACTAGCGGACCTGATAGCAGTTCTGTCTTCTGGATCCAAATGCAAATATTAACCATCTAGGAACCTACTCAAACACTAGTTTATGAAATAATAGGAGTTTAGTGACACATAAAAAAGAAAAATATAAATATATCTTAATTCATAATATAAATACAAAAGTTGTGCTGATGTTTGGATGGATGGATGAATACATTACTGTTAAGGGGCTCCACACACTACCTAATCATAGATTTTTGGTGAGTTTTGAGTTCATATTCCTCCGTCAAAATTAAACATATATTTATGGCACAAACAGTTGTTGGTTCTTATTAAAGGACCAAAGCAGATAAAGGATTGCCTTATTCATTTTCATGAGCTGAATTTGGGAAGAAATGAATACTTATTTTTATGATTTTTCTTTTCTATCTTTTCTTTTATAAATAAATATTGGGGGACAATCTTACACAAATCGACCTAGTCCCAAACTAAGCAAAGCTTGTAGTATGGGTACTAGACGACTATATACAATACATACTTAAATACATAGATAAATTCCAAGACCCATGATCAAAATCCGTACTAAATACACAAATAATGCCCTGGCCGGGTTTCAAACCCGGGACCTCTAGCTTTGGAGGCAGTGTCACTACCAACTAGGCTAATATTAGTATGTTGTTTATGCACTTTGGATATATACATATGAGATTTTTATAGACCTGTTCCTTACGTGTATTGACCACTCAAGAGAGATTATAATTATTAATTCATTTTCACAAAAGGTTTCTTGGCCTAAAATTAATATGATAACCTTAAAACACACGAGACGAGAGAATAGAGAGTTACAAATCAAAGGTCATTGCTAATCAGGAGCTAGGAGTCCATTAATATTTAAAACTATTTAACAGATTTCTATGAAACTTTCCAGTATTTAAGCTTAGACATCATAATACCTAACACATAAGCTATAATTTATTTTCATATTCATATCCTTAGGGGGTTAAGGGGTAAAGTACAATATTTTTGTGAAATATGAAATATATGTACTTGAAACTTTGCTAATAGGTAGATGTTTAGTAGATTAAACATTAAAATACAACATTACAAATTTGTCTTACTGTGCAGCGGACTGTATATTTCAATTAAGTAATCTCAAAAACTACTGTTATTTTTCTATGAGAATTTTTAGTAATGTATAATTCACAACGTATAAATCTTAAGGCTTAAGGAGTTATCTTTAACGTAAAATTTGCTATTACCTCTCAACGACAAGCGATGTATTCACGGTTCTTGCAAAAAAAAGGATTGGTAATTCATTTCTCTAAAATCTGTACGGTGAATATTCTGAAATAAAGAATCATTTAATCATTCGTTTTGACAGTATGAATCTTTATCAAAAGTTCGCCCGTGTACGGACAAAAGCATGACGTATCATATTGAATATAATCATTCCTCAAGGGGGTGAAAACAGGGGTGGAAGATTGTATGGGAGAGCAATAATAACTAATAGGCCAACATCATTATTTATCTAAGGCGATAACGAGTTCTATGCGACGAAGTTGCGTGAAAAGCTAGTATAAATAAATAAATTATAAACAAATAATTTCATAATTTTGACATGGCTAGAGCAATTCAATATTTATTTTAAAGAATAATAATAGCATCAATAAATTGCTCTAAATAATTAATTAATATAATAACATGTTATAAGTTAACTGACGATTCGAAAGTGCCTCTTTGAATAAAGAATATTTTGACTTTAACTAAAGACGAAACAGTAATCATAGTACAGTCAACAACAAATCCAGGTGATCATTTTAGCACTTTGTCGCACTAACGTAACAATACTGCGCTGCCACAGTTGGGATGCGTCAAAGTAGTGAAAGTGACAAGGTATTAAAATGATCGTCTACCTTTGCTGTTGTGGACTGTACTTTCATATTGTTAAATTTAAGCACCTAAACACATTCATGGTTGAAACTGTTAAAATGATAGTGGTGCATCCAGACGACATTAGGGTATGTCCTAAAACTGCGACCAAGACCACCGGGGGATGGGCAGC
Source organism: Notocelia uddmanniana (assembly GCA_905163555.1). Lineage (NCBI taxonomy): Eukaryota > Metazoa > Arthropoda > Insecta > Lepidoptera > Tortricidae > Notocelia > Notocelia uddmanniana. The sequence goes on from LR991052.1 coordinate 19,539,809, forward strand.
AGCATCCTTGGAGTGCGGTGGAGATACTGCGATCGCCAATCAACATGCCAATTATGGCATTTACCGCCAATGAAATTTAACACCTTTCTACCGTGTCGCTCTAATGTCATGTTGAACTGTCATCCTAAATTGTCAACGGGTGAAAGCGACAAAGTCCCAAAGTGTCTAGCTACTTATGAGGCTGACTGTACCTATTTTTACTGATTAATGTGACAAACCAAGCAAGCGTCATACTCTCATACATAATACCTACCAAACTACCGGAATACAAATCTTGGAGTTCCCATAGTCGGCGGCGCGCGGCGTGTGAACTTTTTGGCATTGTATTTGGAGGTGAATGTTATGTTGTATGCGACACGCTAAGTAGTAGGCAACTCCATTCATTTAGCCGGTATTGCGAAACATTTTACTCACTCGTTATTCATCTCAGCCTTGTGCATTTGAAGTAATGTTACTCAACCGCACATGGAATCACTGTTCATACAGTACTAGTCCTAATTTTGACACAATTTTGTATGGAAATTGTGCTAAGTGTTCTAAAGAAAGCTGAATGAAATCAGCGATGAAGTAAACCATTAAATGAAAACGGTTTTAGTTGCGTAGTGCGCGGCACGACTCTAAGCAGTTAGGTATTTAAAGTGTCTCGTAAACATTAATAATACGTGTTTAGATATATGTAATTTATGTTCTCAGAGTTCTCACGCGTAATTATTATACAGTTTAAGCACCTCGCCTCAGTTGGCGAACGCGTTAGTCATGCCTGTTGTCCTTCTGATAGGGTACCTATGTTGGATTAGATGTATAGGCGGCCTAGATTATGATCAATATAATATAGTATTGTACATATAATAGACCAATGATCACGCAGGACATTTTGGGCTCATTTGACTCTGAATCAATAACGCTATCGATTCTAAAAGAAGTGTTCCCAGAACGGTTTTGTTACTTTGCATTCATTTAGGTTAGGTATAGCGGTAACAAAACCGACATCGAAAATGACTGTAAATTTGGAGACTTTTTTTTTCTTTTTCAGCGTTTGGGATTCCGAGTCGAATATTGTGAGAAAATATAGGTCTGCTCCAGTTTTTTGGACTACAGTTTATCCAACAATTTCAATAATTTCGTTACCCGTTATAAATTGTATTACAAATTGCCGTGTCACAACAGAATCAATTAAAATGTCGACGAAACGAAAAATTTGGTCCTCACCCAATAATTAATTTCAATCGGAAATAGAAAATGGTCTTGAATAAGTATGATTCCAAAAACATAAAAGATATCTCATAAAGTCATCAGAGCAAGTTCAAGGAATTCCTAAGCTTATCTAAGTATTAGTAATAATCCTATAATATATTCCGACTAATGAGCATTAGAGTCTAACCCGCAGTTGATTAACCAAATGACCTCCCACCTCCTCCCAACTAATCTAACTATACCTATGCGATGCCGGCTTAATTAACGAGATGACAATTGAAACAATAGGAAACCTTACGTATTCGTAGTCATTATAATGTCTAAAACGCCGTAAAATGTTACAGAAACAATGAAGAACAGAAGCTTAGCCGGCAACTGTGGCATTGGAGTGTTTGTCATTGCCCTTGTGACGGTGGCATTGGCATTCGGCACGCCTAACTGGCTAGTCAGCGACTACAGGATAAGGGGCGCCAGGCTGGACAAGTATATTTACGCGCCTACGCTATTTAGTCAACGTTTCGTTTAATTCGAATAACATTAAAATCCTCTATTTCAGGTTAGGCTTATGGAGTCACTGCTTCAGATCGCTTCCCGACCCTTATGACCAATACCAAAGGCGATTCTTTGTCGGATGTCGCTGGGTGTACGACCCGTTTACCACGGGTTACGATAGAATACGAGGATTTTTACTGCCTGGTAAGTTGGTTAAGCCACAGATTTTATAATATATACTAGTAAAGCTAAGGGATATTACAGGCCTTACGCATAACTGAGTCTTGTCAGTCTTGTCATCCCTCCCTTACCGCTCCCATACCTCAGGAACAGACTCATTTAAGCGTTAGAGCGTAGTTAGGACGTAGGTACTGAGAACAATTAAATGTATTGCAACGTTTAGAAAAAAAAAACACGTTTTAAAGACGGTAAACGAAAAGTAGAAAATAAATGCATATAAGAACCTAATGCCGTTACGCATTAATCAAAGTCAATTATGAATGAAAATTAGAAGACAATCAAACCCCTGGGTGTTTGATTTCGTAACAGGCCAGTGTCAGTCGAGTTAAGTTTATAAGTAGTTAGAGATTAAAGTAAATGTAGGGAACAATTCCAAGGCTTCATAAAACACAGGTACAGCATACAAGCATAAATATGTGAGTGAATAGAATAAAACATCACCATCGTCATCCGTGTTCGGTCGGCCACAGTGACAGTTATATACTGTTGAGGGCGAGCCCTGGTGAGCTCTCGGGTGACTGACGTAGCCGATTTTGGCAGTGATTGTGCCGCCAGGCCCACTCTCGTTGCAAGTCAGCACCCCTCCGAGATAATTATGTTGAATGGCTGTTAGGTGGTCTGCCCTCCAGCTCATCCCGCTTAGCTTCCAGTTCTATACACCGCCTGGCCTCAAACTGACGCACTTGTATTGCAACAGTGACCTCCACTGCTAGTGTCTCCCACTTGGAGGGATCTATACGGTCCCTCCTAGTGTGACGCTTCAGCACATCCTTATATCGAAAAAAACTACTGCTACTGCGAAGTAGTACAAGACAAGGCAAACTTTACAAACAAGGTTGCCGCAAGGACGCACCCTTGCTTCAGATCAAAGCTGACGGGATATTTGTAAACGTTTCATTACTCCCAAGCACTTGAAGAATATAGCCATCCATCGTTACGCAACTGGCCACTCCTTGACCTCTACCTACATACATGACAATAGTTATTCTGATTTACAGGTTTCATGATTGCAACTCAATTTTTCTTCACACTATGTCTCCTTGGTGTGCTGGTATCGACAATACTGGTGCTGATCTTCTTCCTTTGTTGCGGACCTGATCAAAATCGGTTTGTTCTTTTGATAAGGACAATTGGATACATCATGTTGGGAGCAGGTAGGGCGCCATGACTATATTTCTTATGTATCTATTTTTATATACAGTACTTATTGGATTCGAATTCATGTATGTATATTTCAAATCATCTGTGTTTTCTTTATTTTAGGGGTTTGCGGAGTGATAGCAGTGATAATATTTGCGTCTTTGGGAAATGCTGACGGGTGGATGCCGGATCATGAAAACAACTACTTGGGTAAGTAGAAATTGGACTAATTACTACCTTTAAAAGAGGAAAGGACTATCCGCTATAATGCAACAGGCAGTCATGTTACATTGTTATTATTTGTTATGTCTTATGTGTTACCTAAATATCTCTGTCCGTCTGAACAATACACATACAATGTGTAGTTTCTATACAGTATGTTTTAATACCATGAAAGTTGTTTGATCAAAAATCAAAATTAAATATTTATTCTGCATATAGGCCACAAGGGCACTTTTACATGTCAAAGCGTTAATTTATACAATTTAAAAAACTGTCAATCTTACTTAATAGTAATGATTAAAAAAATATACTAATTAAGAATACAATGAAAATAAATAATATATTGATTAATAATTTACAAATATTAAGGACGTATTGAATACGATCTGTGTCCGAATAAACAAAAAGTATATAAAATTAATTTAATATCTCAGAGATGTATATGGTCTCTGAGCCTCCAAATACAATTAATAACAATTATTGCAAAGTCCTTAGAGATGTAAATGATGTCTAAGCGCTAAAATTAAAATAAGAAAACTTAATATTGTTAGGGATGTATAAGGTCTCTAAGTGTCAATAACAATAAAACTAATCCAGAACAGGATTATGTCTCTCGTCAATCTACATACAATAAAATAACACTAGTATTTACTATGCCCTTGCAAGCATGAACAGACCGGACTCCACAAACAGCACCCGATCACGAGTATGACGCGTATCTCAGCCATCGCCTCCCTCGACCATCTGTTAGGGAAGGTGGTGACCCGATCAACGACGCCACCGTAAGCAAAGCCCTTTAAGCGAGCATGACATATTCAGGCTGCACGACATTAATAATCTATATTAATAATTCCGTGCAGGGGTACGGTAGACCCGAACGAGACCCGTCTCAAATTGAAGAACGTATAAAAATAACGGTTTCGAGTTGAACATATGTATCCGCAAAATTCGGATTGTCGCGTATTTTGCATTTAAAAGTGTTAATTTTATGACAAGAGGTCGGCCATATTAAATTCGTTGGTTGACAGTGTCGGGTCGGGTACGTTCGGAAATTGTAAACTATGTTTGTGTCCGGTATGTTGGCCAGGTTGCTGGGCTGCGTTCTGGGTGATGGGCCATCATCGCCCATTGTGTGGATCCGGCAAGCCGCGTCTGCAGTGTTTTGTTTTTGTGGTTTTCAAGCATTCCATACTCCTATCAGATTGTCACAACAACCGCCTTCAAAGCGAATGAATAGAATGTTTGCTGTGTCTGTCTTCCATCTTAAAGCTGCGTCTCTAATTTGTTGTGACAATTTACTAGGTGACTTATGGCCTTTAAAAGTCTAGCAAAATTCTGTCCCTATCTCGCTCTATCTAACAACTTGGTGGTATTGCTCATGCCGTTCGCCGCGCTCGGAGATCAGAACCGAAAACGAAGTATCTGCCTCTCTGTCGCACTTGCAAATTCGAACGACAGAGAAGGAGATACTTCGTTTTGGTTCGCTGTAGGCTCGCTCAGGCGTCAACTTAATTGCAATAAGGTTTATAAGTGGTCAGGTAACTTAGTTGTACGTAATGTGATTTATCAATATATTGGTATTTTTGGTAAAATATACGTCATAATAAACATTATCACCTAATTTCAAGTTCATAGGTCCATGGGAAGTTAAAAAAATCTGTGTGATAGACGACAGACGAAATTTTCTTTGACTTTCTACGGCCGTCCGCCGCGCTCGGACTGAAGTGCTACCGCGTACCGAAATTTATGCTTCTCTGTCGCACTTGCATATTCGAGCGCGGAGAGGGAAATACTTCGTTTTCAGATCGCGGTAGGCCCTCTGGTCTGACGGCTCCTATTCTTGGATGGTGCGCGCATCGGAATGCAAAATACCTTTGGCAAAATTAACGGAACAAGTTGTTAAATAGACTCCATTAATTGGAAAAAAAATCCAACTGTTATTATTATCACGCGATACACTCATATCACGATCCTTACCACGTGAATACTGGTAAATATTGAAGCAGCATCCATACAATATTGACACATAATATATTGAGTGTAAAGAGCCCCACTGAATAGAATTTGGCGAAGAATAGAGAGCTGCTATCGCGAAACGATAACGAACCAACGTCACCGTGTATCTCCCCTTGTGTCGGTCGAATTTACAAGTGCGACAGAGAGCGAGATTCACGAACTTCATTTGTTTTCGTTCGCGGTAGCAGCTCTGACTTCGCACCACAGACATCAGAGAAAAGCAGACTCGCAGTATTAAGCCAGATGATTTTCCCTATAGTTGTCTCTTTCATCCTTATGGTGCACCAAAATGAGTTAGAATGCGACAGATAATACAATCATTTTCGGCTGTTAACAAGTTGTCTCGATTTGCGAGCACACCAGGATGTCAAATCCCATATAAACTTAACACACCATAACGTCAGTACAGTACAATTTTCAGTTATGAAGACGGAGACACTGACAGGAGAAGACGTGTCAGATGTCACTTGTCTGTCTCTCTCAAACTTTCTGATTTGTACATTAGTGAGAATAGATCAGACGTACAAAAATTGTTCAACTTAAATGAGCGGATCTGCTTTACTCTGATATCTGTGCTTCGCACCAAAAATACTGACTGACACATCAATATTAAACAATTGCACATCTAAACCGAATTTTAATGAACGATTAGTATTTTAGCTGATACGTTTTTGTACTGATTACGGTGTCAGGTTTTTATGTGCCTTTAAATAGTAGCCTTATAAAAATACTTAGGATTAACTTATAAAGATACTAGCCTTTGCCCGTGACTTCGTCAGCGTAATCTTCTACTCCCTATTCCATACGTTAATCCAGACTTTAGACTATATTTGTATACGAAGTTTCATCATAATCCGTTGTTGTAATGTTTTTATTTTATACATTTTTGTACGATCAAGCGCAAAAATACGCATCGGTTTAATCGTCTTATAAATACGTACCGCAACATTAATCAGCCGACATAAGAGCTATGGGATATAAATGTTTTTGAGCAAGTTGTATGCACCCATATTTTTGCACTTGATTGTACACTATTTCTTTGGTCGTTTGCACATCTGTCACGATTTTTTTCTTTATTTATTTCACCCGAGCGAAGCCGGGATTTCATCTAGTATCAAAAATTAAAATGACTCTTCGGCGAGAAACAGCATCATGTTTCATAAAGTGCAACGACAGAGCTATTTATACAAGGAAATATGCTAAGTGAAGCATAGGTATATTAAAACTAACAGGATTTAACTATCACTGGCTTAAAAGAATTTTTGTCATTTAAGAAATAACGTTTAATATGAAACTTACATTTACTGATTGGAAAATTAACTATATCGATGGGTATTTTATTATAAAATCGTATACAGTTCCCCACAAACGACATGCTAACCTTCCGGAGACGACTGGCCTACACTGCAATCTTGTCTTTACTTCTAGTGTTGTAGTCGTGGATATCACTGTTAAGTTTGAATTTTTGAATATTTTTTCGAACATACATAATATTTTCAAGAATGTATTGACATGCCACAGTAAGGATATTTGCCTCCTTAAATTTTTCTCTGAGAGATTCTCTGGCCTTAAGTTTGTAGATGGAGCGTACAGCGTTCTGTAGCATGAAGACGGTCTGGATGCCAGCCGCTTTTCCCCACAACAGGATTCCATAGAATATCATCATTCTCTTGCCCTTTTCCCATTTATTTGGGGTCGGCGCAGCATGTCTTTTTCTTCCAAATATCTCTGTCACGCGTCATCTCTTCATTCACATCTTTCCTATTCATATCATCTTTCACACAATCCATCCACCTTTTCTTTGGCCTACCTCGTTTCTTGCATCCATCCACATTCATATCCAATACTTTTCTGGTTACATGGCTTTCATCCCTCCTCATTACATGCCCGTAGGATATAACACAGGATTCCATAGGATATAACACTATGAAATACCAGCCTGGCCGTCTCAACGTCAGTTAACTGTCTAATACGTCTTACTGCATAGGCCGCAGAACTAAGTTTGCCGGCCAGAGTGGCAATATGCGCATGCCATTGCAGTTTTGAATCTAAGGTGACACCTAAAAACACTGTTCTATCTAAAAATTCCATTTCATCAGACTTTAATTTGATCTTAGAATTGTTTGCCTGCTTGACATTAGGCATAGTGAATTTGATGCACTTTGTTTTCTTGGAATTTAAGAGCAAATTATTTGCTGTAAACCAGTTCACAACAGTACCTAGTGCCTCATTAATACCGTCAAAGTTTTTGTCTTTGCCGCCTACCTTGAAGATAAGCGACGTATCATCTGCGAATAGCACTATATCATGTTTATCTTTTACAAGGTTTGGTAAATCATTAATATAAACTAGAAATAGAAATGGGCCCAGAATTGATCCTTGAGGAACTCCAAGAGCAACCGTTGTCCCTGCAGATTGAGTCCCGTTGATGACTACCCGTTGAGTTCTCTCTGACAGAATTGATGTAACAAGGTCAAGGGCACCGTTTTTTATCCCATAATTGCTTAACTTTCTAATTAAATTCCCGTGATTAATGCAATCGAATGCCTTTGATAGATCACAGAACACTCCAATAGCATCTTGAGCCTCTTCCCAGGCATCAAAAATATGCTTAATTAGTACCACACCGGCATCAGTGGTAGAGCGACCTCTAGTGAAGCCGCCTGATTGCTATTGAGTAGTTTATTGCGATTAAAATGGGACATCAGCTGATTAAGAATAAGTTTCTCAAAAACTTTGCTTAATGCCGGTAGTATTGAGATTGGTCTGAAGTTGGTAGGGTCAGTTTTTGATCCTGATTTAACTAACGGGATGATTTTACTGTGTTTCATCAGGTTAGGAAAAACTCCAGTATCAATACATTTATTGAATTGATTCTACAATGGAATGTAATACTTTTACTGAAATGCCCCAAAGATCTTCAGTCATTTTTAAGTTTAATGATAAATCATTAAACTTAAAAAAGACTGAAGATGCCTTAATTATAATATGGGGGGTCACGTAAGTGAAGCTAAAGATTTCTGTACATTCTGTTACATTTTCTTTCAATAACGATTCAGCGACATCTGGTGATGAATTCAATGATGTTTCATAAAACTGCCTAGTTAAAGCTCAAAATGCATTAAGCCGAGTAAATTAGTTTTACTGTAAACAATCTAGTGTCATACTTGGCACCTTTTCAGATAATCTTCGGAACTTGGCACCCATTTCTCAATTTTTTGTCGTTGAACTTAGCTGCAATTTTCACAATTGTTTTTGATGGGAAATTAGCAATAATTTGATTGAACGGTTTTGGCATCGGCATACGAAGGGTTAGCCCGTTGTAAATATAGTCGGCAATAGAAGTATGTAACAAAAAAATATTTTAGACAAACTTATTTATATTCGGAGGGCCGGTTTAGCCTAGTAGGTAGTGATGCTGCCTCCGAAGCTGGAGATCCCGGGTTCGAATCTCGGCCAGGGCATTATTTGTGCATTTAGGCCATTTAGCACGGAATTTGTTCCTGGGTCTTGGATGTTTTCTATGTAGTTAAGTATGTATTGTATGTATTTATCTATATAAGTATGTATATCGTCGTCTAGTACCCATAGTACAAGCTTTGCTTAGTTTGGGACTTGGTCGATTTGTGTAAGATTGGCCCCCGATATTTATTATTCACCTTATGTATTCTTTTTCACAAGTAAGGTTTTTACAATAAATTTATCAAATGTAAAATATAAAAATACACGTACAAAATATAAAAGCATTATAAAAAACCTAACCTAGAGTGCCGCCGGCAGCGAGGCGGGGCCTTAGCTACCGGTGGTTAGGGCGACAGAGAGAGGACCCTCCTGACTATCCGCGCCGTGTCCAGGAGTATCGCTTTCTGTATCTGACCCTTGACTCAACTTGACCCTTGTCGAGACTCTTCGCAATTAGACCGTTCGCAGAGACGACTATTGGGATAATGATCGTCGAATCAACATCCCACATGGCGGTTACCTCGTGTGCAGTGGCGGCTGCTGACTACGAGAACCGGTGGTGCGCTAATTTATGGATATATGGAATGTTATATTACGTCTCCTGGAACGGTCAGCTACCTGAAATAAGTCGTAAGGTCACCGGAACGCTGAGAGGTCTCTATAAATTTAAAAATTTCCTCCCAGTCGCTACAAAGAAGTTGCTGGTTCAGGCGTTGGTGTTGCCAATTATTGATTATGGTGATGTGTGCACTACCAATATTACTCAGGAATCCCTTAATAAACTGGACCGTCTCCTCAATAATTGCATACGCTTCATTTTCGGTCTCCGTAAGTATGACCATGTTTCCTTCTACCGTCGTCAGCTTAACTGGCTGTCCATTCGTCGCCGTAGGTCCCTTAGAATCCTTTGCACCCTTTTTTCAATCCTGTTTGAGCCTTCTGCTCCAGGATATCTCAAAAGTAAATTTGTTTTTGATACCCCTCGCCCAGGCTGTCAGCTGCGTACCTCCCGTGTTCTCAAATTATCAATACCTTTCCATCGCACTAGATTCATGACCCATTCTTTCGCCATACAGGCAAGCCGTCTCTGGAATTCACTCCCTCTCGAGATTAGACAAGCCCCAAGCAACTTTACTTTCAAGCGAATGCTGCGTAAGCATATGCTTAAACAAGAATTCGACTAGAATCCATCCCTATAATTATAGTATGTATTTAATATGAAGTAGTATATCTATTCTTGTATGTATGTAACTTATATGAATATATTGTATTTATGTATGTTTATTTACAGTGTTTATATTGATTTTGTCTTCGCATTTTCTTAGTAGAATTACCAAACTTTTTTCTTTGCACCTTTCATAAATCTCTGTTTAGCCCAATGGTTGGCTGGTAGAGAATGCCATTTGGCATTAAGCCCGCCATTTGTACGATTATATTTTGTGCAATAAAGTTTAAATAAATAAATATATTATATAACTCAAAAATTGCAATACAACCACGTTTTTCTACTAACAATTTTATTTTTTATGTATTACCTCAATCCGTCGATTTTGGTCCCTGGCAAATAAGACATGACCTTGGCGGTCCAGCTATTTTATTTCTAATTTATCAATCACTAAAAGTTTTATTATTGTTTTTAATATTCTCGATTTTATTGTTCACACTTATTCTTTCCATTAAACACACAGTTCCTCACTTCACAAAAGACAGGCACACTTACTTTACATACAAAAACAAACAATAAACACGAAACGAATAATAGCGCGCTGCACGGACAAGGTCGAAGAAAAGTGCACAGGACATGTTATTAACCAACTAAGCGAAGTCGGCAAATTCTCGGATATCTTCGGCTAAGTGGCAGTACGCGGGCATACGCGAGCTTTGTGCGGCGCACCGAATTCACCTATTTCTTCATAGAATTTTGTACGGAGTATCTTCCGTCTCACGCGCCTGGCGTTCTAACGCGTTTCTCATAGAAAATGTCCTGACTAGTGCGTGCGCTCCACGAAGCGCACGGAGAGGTTTTTTGAGTTGAGACTGAGCGAAAAAGAGTATAAAGACTACGACATAGCGTAGTGGTTGGTTATTTTGCATTTTTTTAAATGTTATATATGTATGTATATTACAGATAATTGAGATTGTTGTATTGATGACGATGGTATTGATGGTGCAAAATTTTTGGTAGTGCAACGCACGAGCGCACTCAAGGTACAGCCGTCACTGCTCGTGTGCCAGGTCTAGGTACTTACTAGCCTTGTCCTTCTCGGCCTTCACGAGGTTCTCATCATGGGGGATGGTAATGTCGACGAGCACTGCCTGGCGCTTCAATCGATCTGTCAGCACGATATCTGGTTTGTTGGCTATAATAGTCCTGTCCTTGATGACAGATCGATCCCAATAGAGCGTGGCACGATCATTTTCGAGAACTGGCGCAGGTGTGTACTTATAGTATGGCACTTCGAAGTCCACAAGACCGTACAGAAGAGCAAGCTGCTGGTGGATAATCTTGGCTACCAAGTTATGTCTGTGCAAGTACTCGCCGTTAGCAAGATGACCAAAACCGGAAATGATATGCCTGAGTGACTCTCTCCGGGACGGCGGCATGCCCGACAAATGTCGACCGTGCCTTCCTTCAGGATATATTTCCGGTAGTTGTTCGTCATGATAACCCATCCGCAATTGCACAGACAAAACCTTCGGTTTTCGCAAAGAGATCCCCGAAACGTAGCCAGTTCACCGACGCGAGCATGTCTACGTCGGGCCCCGTAAGAGCCTTGCAGAACCGTCCATGTAGCTCCTTACTCTTCCATACCGCCTTGCGGTCCTCGGTGCTTAGTACTTTAAGTCTGCGCCAGTTCTCGTTTGCCATGGAGAGCGGGGTGAAAGATGCGTCCACTGCCTACGTCACGATGCATCCCACATTTGCTACTTAAGAAATAATACCGGAGACTACACACCTCGCGGTTGTGGAGGTCTTTGGCATTTAACAAGCCGCGACCTCCAAATTTCCGCGGGATGTACAGTCTCATAACAGAAGAGCGTGGGTGTAGCATATGGCGCGCAGTGAGCAGTACGACGCACCCTTCGATCCAGGAAATCGAGCTCAGTCTGAGTCCACCTTACTATGCCAAAGCAGTATTTATGTGAGCAAGGGCATCACCCAGGCGTTGAAGGCGCGCACTCATTTATTATTTATTATTATTATTCCAGGTTGGTCGTTCGGCTTGGGAGTGGTCGGAGCCGTAAGTTGCCTTATCGCAGCTGCACTCTTCTTGACGGAAGCCAACATTCAAGACAAAAAACGAAATAAGCTTAAAGAGTCGCAAGCTCAGTTCGAAATGGAGCAAGATTCCAAAGCATAAAAGCATATTCTTATCACTATCTTTACGAATCTCACATCATATTTGTAATATATATATTCGCAATAATCTGTCTAAACGCACATGTAGCAGTGTGGTGAGTATGTAAACATTATGTTTAATATTATTCGTATACAAAGAAATTGTTCAACTGATTTGCATTGTTCCAAATTCGTATTCGTCTCAATTTCGCCGTGCCTTCATATTGTATGTATAGGTTTTAATCGTCTAAAAAGAATATACTTAAATTGTACCATGATTATATCTTAATATTCAAAAAATGTTGAAGTTTAGTCTCAATTTAAGTTCATCATCCAGGTTGATCGAATCTGGCCTTTGTTGTGTGCCTTTGGCCTGTGTTTGAATAGGATTTGTTTAGGATTGAATCGTCCAAAAAAGAATAAAATAATAAGAAAAAACAATAGACTTAAATTATACCATGATTATATCTTAAGATACAAATGTTGACGTTTAATCTCAATTTAAGTGCATATTCCAGGTTGATTGAATCTGGCCATTGTTTAGTATTATTAATTTAGAGTAAATCCATTAAGTGTCACTTGTTTTAACGTATCCGTCCATGCTTTATGCTAGATTGATGTATGCATAGATAGTAGCAGTTTTAAAATGCAGCTCTTAAATAATAAACATCACATATGTATATATATATAAAAAGTAATATGATAGTAAGATGAATAAGATGATTATCACACCTTGAAATATAGATCTAAGCTTCGACACTTATAAGTTATAAACCTACATCCATATGTAGGCTAAGGGTGGGTTGCACCAAACTGCCTGTAATCGTAAGCGGTGTTCGTTAAAATTTGAATGTATGGAAAGTTTGACAAGTTTCTATGGCATGACAGCTGCCGGCGCCATATTTAACGTTGATCGGTCTGTGATCGTAAGTCGGTGCAACCCAGCCTATGGTTGCATCAAACCGTCTGTAATCGTAAGCTATGTACGTTAAAATTTCAATGTATGGAAAGTTTGACAAGTTTCTATGCGATGACAGCTGCCAGCGCCATATTTAACGTTGATCAGTTTGTGATCGTAAGTCCGTGCAACCCAACCTAAGTGTTGTGTGTTCAATATTAAATTTAACTTTAAGTGAAACAAGTGAAATCGATGAATGTATATGTGTTGTTTACTGTGTATTAACGATTGTAATGAATCAATGATGTACCTAACCGAGTGCCGTCCATTATAAATATGTTTTTTAAACCAACTTTTTGTAAGTTTTCCTTTTTATTTCTTTTACTGTATTCTGTATCAGATTTTATTGAAATTTTGTAATATGGAAATAAAATATTTGTAAGTAGTTTGGATTTTACTTTTAGTGTCCAAGTTCGAAGAAAATCACTGCAGTGCGATTATTTAAACTATAAACCCGCCATACCCTGTTTTCCTAATTTCACCTTGAGTTAGTACGGTTAGGAACTTCATTTTCAGTGTTCCGTACCAAAATAAGTCCAACGAACCACTTAATGCGATCACTCGCTGTCTGTCTGTCTTTTACAGCTTTATATATCCAGCTCACGTGGCTTTGGTCTCTCGCGGCCTAGTTTACTCGAGGTTTAACTTGAGGATCATATCGATTTCTACAAAAACTTCGTAGAAAAGGAGCCGTAACCTACTATGGAAAGCAGTAGAAAGATCGTGCAGGTTAATGCATTCACTGCCAGTCCTTTTTCCTGTGCCTTCGCCAGCAAAAACGGCCGTTTTATTTTTGAACTCACCGATCGACGAATCCAGCTTCGTAAAAACTAGTTTGATGTATTCAATAGGAGGCCACTATGTAAAATATTTCGTATTCAAGTATAAATACGAAATATTTTACATAGTGGCCTCCTTTTTCAATATCTATCGTTGAATTTGAATAATCACAATTATTTACGAGTGGCGCTAGTGGATCCGTTACATTTTAGTAAGGCGCTCTTAAGACAAGTAGAAGATTGCAAAATTAAAAGAACACACATATGCGTTAAAGGCACTGCCACAGAATAAGTAAATAAAATAATAATAAATAAATAAATATTAGGGGACAATCTTACCCAAATCGACCTAGTCCCAAACTAAGCAAAGCTTGTACTATGGGTACTAGACGACGATATACATACTTATATAGATAAATACATACTTAAATACATAGAAAACATCCAAGACCCAAGAACAAATATCCGTGATAAATGCACAAATAAATGAACCCGAACCCGGGACCTCTATACTAGCTTCGGAGGCAGAGTCATTACCAACAAGGCTAAACAGGCCGTCGTATAAATATTACTACGGTACTGCTTAAAGCTCGCTACATTGAACTCACAGAAGCTTTCAAAGCACTGGGTGGAATTAACGAAAACGCATATGTATAAGTTTGCGTTACCAGCAGTGAATGCGTTCAGCAATAACGAGTTGTGTCGGCCCTAGGATACGTGACTACGAGTATGTTGAGGTGAACGTGAACTCAGGATGGCAGGACACCACGCGAGATTTTGGGACATTATAATTTGAGTAATGTGATAAGAAAAGGCCAGCTATTCTGACACAGGACGGGGGCTGAACCACTTTCTACAAAATTAGACATTAAGTTATAATTTATAATCTATATCTTGTGGATCTTTTCATCAAGATTATAAGACACGCCTGTAAAAAATAAAAAATAGACTTATGTTAATTATTCTGACTGAAAGATCCAGATATCAGGTACTAAATTAGGGTTTGTTGAAAGTGTTCAAACTTGCAAAGTCGTATTACTTGGGGGGTTCCATTATTTGGTGCCACTAAAACCTAAGTATTGGTTAACGACCTGTTTAGCCTAGTTAGTAGTGACTCTGCTTCCGAAGCTAGAGGTCCCGGGTTCGAATCCCGGCCAGGGCATTTATTTGTGCATTTTTCACGGATATTTGTTTTTGGGTCTTGGATGTTTTCTATGTATTTAAGTATGTATTTATCTATATAAGTATGTATATCGTCGTCTAGTACCCATAGTACAAGCTTTGCTTAGTTTGGGACTAGGTCGATTTGTGTAAGATTGTCCCCCAATATTATTATATTACTTATTGTACTGTACTTCTATAAAATATATTAAATTCTTTTATAATTTATTTCGTTCAGCTAATACGTGCAGATTGGTGGATTTAGAAACCCTGAGCAAGGTACGTACAACCGTCCATGGGAAAATGTGTTCCCGCTACATTTAGCGTTTGAACATGTGATTTATCTATATTAATTGAAAATGGGGGTGGCCTGTCCAGCAGTGGACGTCTTTCGGTTGATATGATGATGATGAATTGAAAATGCAACTTATGGAAAGAAGAAACTAGACGTTTATAATGATATGATAATTTATTGGGTACAATTAGAATAAGTACCTTTCTACTTTAGCTTCTCCAACTAAAAACGTGCATTCTTCCCTAATTTGCCTAATTCGGTGACTCGCTATATATTACCGTTGGTTGTGCAGCAGTAACGCGTGCTAAAGTAAAATAAAGTTAGTTTAGTACGGGATGCCACATCTCGTTACTGATGATTTCTCAATGTTATTTGAGACGTTGGTAAACAAGATATATACTAACGTGTTGGACGATTCAAATTGAACGGCTGGAGTCGGTGCGCACCCCACTAGAGTCAAAGGCATTCGAACCCTCCATACAGAAGTTGGATTTCATATTTGAATGGGTTGCGGGCAGCCGGTCGGCTGCCGCTGCCGTTTGGATACGAAGTCTAGCTTCTGTATGGAGGGTTCGAATTCCTTTGACTCTGGTGGCGTGCGCGCCTGCTTCGGCTGTTTGTTTGGTGTGAATGAAGCCTATATATGTTGAAAGAAGCCTACTCGTAATTCTTCTAGGTAGATGTCGCTTTAGACGATTTCATTATTAAACATCGATCATGCCATAAACTGACAATGTTCCTGTATGGGCCGTACGGTATGCCACATACCTAGTGTACGTGGCTAGTGACTGATTTAATAAATGATTAAATTGATTAATTTTGCTGCTATTGACGAATCGAGTTTGGAATCTCGTCTCAATTAAAGTTGAGATTATAAATTGTGTGTTCTGGAGATTTATGCCAGGGTTCAAGTCTTGGCGAGAATTAATTTGTGTGAGCGCTCAGAAAGCAGCTACTGGCAGTTACTATACCTACTTACCTATGAATGATTTTATGTAGGCTGTATTTAAAAGGCGGCTTATATGTTTATTAATTAACCTTTTCCCAAAGTGCGTTGTAAGTATTATAACGCTTTGGACTCGATACAACGACTTATAACTCTTATAAGTTTTGGATGTAATTGATTTTATTGAATTAATTAGGAATTGATGATATCATTTTGTTTTTTTTTCTTACAAAAGAACAATACTTTTAGTTACATTTAATAACTTCGCCACACTGCAGCACAGTTTGTTGGCGAAAGCAACACTCTTTATCTTTACCTTAGCAATCTATATGTTAGAAACATTATAAACCTATTAAAAATCTCATTTAAAAACATTGGTAAAATAATAAAAATATCTTAACTATGTGAGATGTGGGTATTCTACTTGTAAATGCTAAGAAAATATTATGTTGAATCATGCACGCTTTATACATTTGCAACAGTTACGTATACGTATATGATGTATATAGATAGGCATTAAAGGCACGTGGTTTTTTCGTTTTATCTGTTTCGCTTTTTACCAACGTAATAGGAAATTGGGCTTAGTGAGCAGAAACAGATATTGGAGAAAGTTCAGAATCAAATTTGTACAATTAAATAATCAAAAGTTGCGTTTAAAATTCCAAATAAATACAAATTAATAAACCAGCTTTAACTTCCATTCTAACCTATTGTTTTCTATACGCACCCTTCCTTACAAACCAGACCTGTACTTTATTCAAGTACCTACTTGCCTTTAATGCCTATCTATATACATCATATACGTATACGTAACTGTTGCAAATGTATAAAGCGTGCATGATTCAACATAATATTTTCTTAGCATTTACAAGTAGAATACCCACATCTCACATAGTTAAGATATTTTTATTATTTTACCAATGTTTTTAAATGAGATTTTTAATAGGTTTATAATGTTTCTAACATATAGATTGCTAAGGTAAAGATAAAGAGTGTTGCTTTCGCCAACAAACTGTGCTGCAGTGTGGCGAAGTTATTAAATGTAACTAAAAGTATTGTTCTTTTGTAAGAAAAAAAAACAAAATGATATCATCAATTCCTAATTAATTCAATAAAATCAATTACATCCAAAACTTATAAGAGTTATAAGTCGTTGTATCGAGTCCAAAGCGTTATAATACTTACAACGCACTTTGGGAAAAGGTTAATTAATAAACATATAAGCCGCCTTTTAAATACAGCCTACATAAAATCATTCATAGGTAAGTAGGTATAGTAACTGCCAGTAGCTGCTTTCTGAGCGCTCACACAAATTAATTCTCGCCAAGACTTGAACCCTGGCATAAATCTCCAGAACACACAATTTATAATCTCAACTTTAATTGAGACGAGATTCCAAACTCGATTCGTCAATAGCAGCAAAATTAATCAATTTAATCATTTATTAAATCAGTCACTAGCCACGTACACTAGGTATGTGGCATACCGTACGGCCCATACAGGAACATTGTCAGTTTATGGCATGATCGATGTTTAATAATGAAATCGTCTAAAGCGACATCTACCTAGAAGAATTACGAGTAGGCTTCTTTCAACATATATAGGCTTCATTCACACCAAACAAACAGCCGAAGCAGGCGCGCACGCCACCAGAGTCAAAGGAATTCGAACCCTCCATACAGAAGCTAGACTTCGTATCCAAACGGCAGCGGCAGCCGACCGGCTGCCCGCAACCCATTCAAATATGAAATCCAACTTCTGTATGGAGGGTTCGAATGCCTTTGACTCTAGTGGGGTGCGCACCGACTCCAGCCGTTCAATTTGAATCGTCCACTGTATTTAGGTAGGTACCTACCTACCTAAATACAGTTCAGTTATCATCTAGATGGTAAAGCAACCTAGGCACAGCCTAGGTACCTGCCTAATACCATTACACCTGATTACACCTATAAGCGTTGTAAGTATGTAAGAGGGAACCGGTGAAGGACTTCGTGCCTGAGCTTGATTGTTCCGATAATTCAGTGGCTAAAAATAAAATAAGTTAAGTTATTACCTATTAAATTACCACTTTTGGTATTCCACTCATCCAATATCTTTATCCAATATACATTTGATCAAAGAAATTGGATGATTTCATCAATCTTCGATGGGGCCCCGACATTTGATCATAGATTCTGATGACAGTTAAATCAAATAAAACTTGGACAAAGATATTGGATGAGTGGAATGGGCCTCTGTCAAAGAAATTTGATCAAAGATTGGACAAAGATATTGGATGAGTGGAATACCACCCTTACCTTTACGTCTTGACATACGTTTTGACGTTTCCTTTTACGATCCAATCTATTATCCACATTGTTTGGTTTGTCTGTGGTGTAATTTAGAAGTTCAAAATATCGTTTTACAGTGGAGTGGACGCATTATTTTATTTAATTTTTTTGTAAGATTTTGCTGCCCGGGACACGAAAAAATGTTCTGAATTCAGTAGAGATAATTTTAAGAGATACAGTAAAGTCAAAACTTTCAATATGACTGCCGACAACGAATATCCAAAGGCGTCAAGTAAGTAAACCGGGCACGCCCACGAATATTTGTATACCGTTTATTTGTACTAAATATCTTTTATAATTTTTCATGTCTGCGAAAGAGTTTAGTGTTAAGCATTAAATACCTTATGGCTTAATTATACAGACTAACGAAGGTGAACTTATTATGGGTCTCTTAGTACTAACCATTGTACTGACCCGATTTCATTTCCTAAAGCCATGGGATATTTAAATATTATTTATGAAGAGCCTTGCAATATATGTTTAAAGGGCATACAGTTATATCGGCCAAATGCATAATAACGAATGTGATAAGATTGTTATTTCATCAGGTTCCTATAGGAATCTATATAAATGCTTCCATCATTTTAACGCAAATATATTCAATACTGAAGTATTATTCGTTACTATTATAATATTTATTGTAAAACCTAGTTCATATTGCATAATAATATGATCCTAAAGTGCCATTTGCCAGCTTTGTGTCGAGTGACTCAATTGTAGCACATAATCAAAACTTACACTGATTACTAAAAATCTGACTGTGACATGACTTACGTTTTAGAAGTAACTAAGTTTCTGTCAAAAATGACGTTTTTTTGCAGGCTGTACCTTTTGCATCAACTACTCGTTGAGATGGTTCCAATGAGCCTTAACACAACGGATTTATCTTGTGTAGTGTAGGAGTTGCTATGTCCACCTTCTGTTTCCATCATTAGATCAGCTCGGTGGTACCATAATATTACATTGACACCAAACTTACATAAGTATGCTAAATTTTAGCTCAATTGGACACCGGCAAGTGGCTAAAAAATATTGCAAAATGCTATTTAAAAACTTACATATTTACATACTTACGTATGACCAGTGCAAATTAAATAAAGGATTATAAAAAAGAACACACCACATTCATCCAAGTCTACTAGTTATGTCAAGAATAATTTTATGCAGGCACCCACAACATTGTACCATGCAATGTGAACACACTTAAGTTTGTATGAAAATGTTTTCAGCTAGTCTAGCCATTGTGCATGTTCATATTATTACTTGTGACATAAATTTCTGCTCATTTGCTGAGATTTGTCAGAAGCAAGTAGCTGTTGTCACATAGGTAGTTAAGTAATTATACAAAACCAGAGTTCTAGTTTTTGGTATGTTTAATTTTATTTCAGATGCCACCTTAATTGGAGCAACAATCACATATGTTGCTGGTCTTTTTCTGCTCTTCTCTTTTGCAAGCCCATATTGGATAGAGTCATATCCAGAGATGTTCGACCCGTTCAAGCGTATGGGCTTGTGGGAGTATTGCTTTGATCGTTTCCGCCTGCCTCAGTATCAGCTGGACAAGCTCTTCATTGGTTGTCACTACATTTTCAGTCAAGTATGTATCAATGCAACCCAATTCAATAAAATTTATTCCTTGATTAATATACAATAATTTTAGCTTCAGATTGTGTCTTTGTTCTAGTTTCTTCAAATCCAGCTAAACTCTTGTGGTACTGACATCTAATTAAGTTCTTAATTCATAGATGTTTAATCTTAGCTCATGTGCCTTGTTGTTTGATTTCAGGAGTACTATGTGATCAGAGAGTATCTGCTGCCCAGTTGGCTGATGGCAGTACAAGCGTTTGTGACACTGGCCCTCATGTTCTCATTCAGTGCTCAAGTCTTACTGGCTTGTGTCATTGTCCGCTGGCCTCTACGCACAGTGCTGCGATATGAATGGATCTTTGTCTCGCTCTCATTCTTTTTTGTTGCAGTATCTAGTAAGTTTTTAGACCTTCTTTGACTTTGTGTTGTGGAATAATATTAATTTTATATATGTAAATCGAAACCTAGTAAAATAAAATTGACTCCTTGAAAACTATATATACTAAATATAGATTAAATATTAGCTAGTAAGGTCTATAGGACTTCAGGCAATAGGAGAACAGCAGTGGCGGCCGTACCTTGAGTGCACTCGTGCGTTGCACTACCAAAAATTTAACACCATCAATACCATCGTCATCAATAAAACAATCTCAATAATCTGTAATATACATACATAAATTACATTAAAAAAAATGCAAAGAAACCACTACGCTATGTCGTAGTCTATAAAATTATTTTTCGCTCAGTCTCAAAAAACCTCGCCGTGCGCTTCCTGGAGCGCACGCACTAGCCAGTACAATTTCTATGAGAATCGCGTTAGAACGCCGGGCGCGTGAGACGGAAGATACTCCGTACAAACTGAATGAAGAAAAAGGTAAATCTCGTGCGGCGCACGGAGCCCACACGAGGGACCGTGGGCGATATTACCCGACCAAGTGAAGTTAAAGCTCAAAATATAAACCTTTTCTTGCGCTTCAATTGTCAAGTTGGCTTAGTTGGTTAATAACATGGCCTGCACTTCACTTTTCTCGTATCGCGCCATTATTCGTAATTCGTGTTTATTGTTTGTTTTGTAAAGTGAGTGTGACTATGTGTTTAATGGAAAAAATAAGTGTGAACTTGAATATCGAGAATATTAAAAACAATGTTTTAGTGATTGATAAATTAGAAATAAAATCGGCTGGGCCGCCAAGGTCATGCCTTAATTTAAAACCATTTTCCAGGAATCAAAATCGAAGGATTGAGGTACTTAATACATATAAAATTTGATGGTTAGTAGGAAAATGTAGTTGTATTGTAATTTTTGAGTTATATATTATAGTATTTCACAAATCCATAAATTAGCGCACCACCGGTTCTCGTAGTCAGCAGCCGCCACTGGAGAACAGTATAATAAAAATATGGTTAGAAGAAAAACAAAATATCTGGATATTGGCAGAAGACACATATCTAAATACTGTTTTTACTATGTTAGTTTTGTTGGGTAGTAATTGTCGCATATCGATATAATATATTTTTTAGTAAATACAGCAAAACAAGTTTATGTGTATTTTTTTTCCAGGCGTTTTCTTGTTCCTGGCAGTAGCAGTTTTTGGTGGAAATTGCTATCGCCGGGACTGGCTGATGTATCCCTCGTTTCACGTTGTCTCTTGGTCTTATGCATTTGCTGTGGTAGCATTCTTGTTTTTTGGTAAGTTACCAAAAACTGATAGTTTATTTATCAGTTGTATAATGTCATGATTATTATTGGTAATCAGTTTAAAATGCTGAGGTTCTGTTATTAAATGTGTATTGCCTTATTCAACATGTATACTAGCAAGAACAGAACATGAAATAACAAACTGTTCAGAGTGAAACCAGTAAACATAGTGTCTTGTCTATTGGCTCAGGTGTGGCAGCGGTGCTTCTGTACCTGGAGTCGAAGAAGCTATACCAGCTGCGGCTGGAGGCGCGCAACCTGGTGGGACAGATGCAGCACAGCCAGCCTGAGCATGCGCTGCATCAGCTGCGCGACCAGCTGCACCAACAGCGCCAGATCGGGTGGAACTCATAGATTACTTTTTAGTGGGTCACATTTACCAAACAACTTATGCTTAGCTTAGTTTGCTGTCAATTTCACTAAAGGAGTACAGATGTTGTCAACAGTTATTTTATAATTCGACCCGTGGACAAGCAGTGGTGGATTGCAGCCTTGGCCACCTTAGGCCATGTAGACCAGGGCTCGGATAAGGTATCAAAATCGGAAATCATTTCGGTTATCAGTATACACACACAGTTCCTATTAACCTTATTACACAGGTAACCGCGGAAAATGGTATCGCCCTGCTGATGCCACGCAGTCAAATTCGAGTGAAAATGACATATTAAGCTATCCATTTCCAAACAGGAAATTCATTTTGTGTGTAAGTGAGATAGTATGAAATATTACTTTGTAGAATTTCCATTCTACGTTCTAGGGAATAAAAAAAAATGGGGTATTACAATATTTCTTCAGAATGTGGAATTTTTCGGCTTATCGACTCAGGATCTCAATTGCTTATCGGTCCTAGAAGAAGTATTCCTAAATTTACCTACATACAAAATTTCGATGTCGGTTTTGTTACCGTTATACAAAAATGTATGGAAAGTAACAAAACTGTGCTACGCACTTTTCTTCTTCTAGAATCGGTAGCGTGATTGATTCTGAGTCGAATGAGCCCAGAAATCCATATTCTAAGAAAAAAGCATTTATTTAAATTCCTTGTTACCGAAATCTGCTAAAATAGTTTTTCCGTTAAACCGGTAACCGGAAACAAAAATGTTATTCTTTTCGGTTTAGGGTCAATGGCGAAAACCGTTTTGATTAAAATAATATCCGACTCCTTTCTGAGCTTCCCTACAGGTACTTCACTGTATTGTGACGATTCACGATTGGGCGCGTCTAATTTCTGGCTGCCCTGTGCTTATAATGGCATTCGGGCAAATCTGCCACTGGGGACAACTTTGGAACCACAGAACTATATCGAGTAGAAGGAAAGAGTTCGTCGATTTATATGAGAACCGAGCGTGTAACATTTTGCGTAGGTACTTTGACGTTACGCGAGTATTTTAGTGATGTGCACAACATAAACAAAATCGTTTTCAATCGTATCATCGATCGCAAGTATCGCAACAGACTTCGATGGGAGATGGCTCGCCCGCTCGCCATTCTACCGAGAGTACCGAGTAGGTAAATAATATGGATTAGGTATTCTCTCTTAACCGTCGTCACTTGAAGGCTTAATATAAATAAACTAAGTAGGTAGTTAAAACATTTCATAGAATCGAATTGGGAATCAATTTTGACACTTGACAGAAGAATGAGAATAAAAAGGTATGTAAATTTTTAAGCTAATTTCTGTTAGTCCGTAGTATAGGTATGATATCCCAATGCAACTTGTTCAATCCTTCTTCCAGTTCCGCTATCTTTTCGTCGGTCCGCAGTGTGCGCGTGTTATATGTTGCCTGGGCCAGAAGTCTTCAGTGGTGGTAGCCGGATCTTTGCCGGAGATTCTTCGCACCCCTGACCCCGCTGGTACCCTGGCCGCTACCATAAAACCCCTGTGGCCTGTTTGTAGTGTTTGTGTCTCTCATAGGGGAGTAGTTACCGTAATCGCCACGCTTAACATACGGGTTGGCGATCGCAGTAGCTCCACCGCACACCGATGCTGCAGCCCATCCCTCGATGGTCTTGGCCTTAGTTTTAGGACATACCCGGGTACAAAATTGCAATATAGTAACATTTTCCTTTAATCATCGATATAACTATAATTATTATCCTTTCGTCAATAATATTTCATTTTGACTACTACTTCATCTCAACTACAATTATCTTTTTATTCTGTTTTCAAAATCGACTTTAATCGACTAAGAAATCGGCATTGAAAATCACAGGGTAACACTTGACAGAAAAATGAGAAATCAACCTTGAACGCGTCTCGGCCAGTGCTCGACAGTTTGGATTTGTTTGTTTGGAGAAAACATTTGTTGCTGGTTTTCAATGCATGCCAATTCTGGCGCGTCAAATTAAAGCCGCGATGGACAAGTAGACACAGAGTCGCCCGATATTGTCTATATGAAATTAATACGGAAACAAAACAAAATAAATTGTTTTATAAATAATAAAAGGTATTTTAGGGCAAAGAGTACTCACCGATGAAAGGAAATATCTTGATTTACAGCTCCAACTTTTTTGGTGGTGTTTGAACAGTTTATTATCGAGCAAGGGGCCATTTTGTGTTTACATTCCAACGTCACACGCGGAAAGCGGTCTATCGCTATAATATCGCCGTTTCGGCACGCGAGGTACATACACTCTTTTCTTCTATCTCGATATAGTTCTGTGTTTGGAACGATGATGGTTTCTCAAATTTTTGATGTTACAAGCAGAGCCCGGAATTTTCGCGGCAAATCAAAGACTGTCGCAATATAGACTACCTAACATTAGTGTTAGAAACATTTTTTTTACGATATCGATAATGATTATATTTAAAAAAATCATGCCGAAACATATATTATTTTATAATAACCATCCGCGACAGATAATTTAAAATATGCAAAAGAAGTGTTAAGGTATGTTAAGGAATTGTTTGTTATTTCATCTAAATTATTATTTTTATAAAATATCGTAATTTAAAAAATATAATAGCATCAATACATTTCTCTAAATAATTAACTTATTAAAATGTTATAACTGACGATCGAAAGTGCGTGTTGCTAGGCCTATTTGAATAAAGAATATTTTGACTGACTTGAATCTTAACTATACTTTATCGTAGTAAGTAATAAAATAACCATTACTTCTAGATTTGCCGTAGTCGGGTAACAAAGAGGTAAAACTTTGAACGAACTCACTATACTACCTCATTGAAAAAGTGTTATTTACTTATTTACTTCAGAAAATGAGTAAGTACTCCATAAGACATTGAATGTCATTTCGTTACGTATGACAGTGATAGAATATAAATTCCGTCTGGATATTATTTGATTCTGTAAAAGCTTTGACACTGACATGTGTAATATAAATATAACAGGGTGTGGCCTGTAATAGGAGCAATAAATTAAACGGTACACTATTGAGCTCTTCAGCAAGTATTTCCAAATGGTTTTAATTAAAAAGAAAGCCTACTTTTTCTAAAAAAAAATATGAAAATATAGCTTACGTGTACTTTTTTTACTCTATAGGACTGATATTAATAACTTATTTATTTAAAAAACACTAAAAACTTATATATATTTTTTAAAGAATCCCAAAAATATTCTTTTAAACCAAAAATGCGACAGCGATTATAAGTCATAACTTGATGCAACCTCGAAATAAGCCTTGACTGCCGCGCTATAATCTCTGGATGCCAAGATCCGTTACTTGGAGGTCATAACTTTAGATCAAAATTTCTCCAAATTGAAAAAGGATATTTTTTGCATCTTGTATCGGTTACTGCAGATGCTCTAAGGAAGCGTCCTATAAATTTATTGCTCCTATTACAGGCCACATCCTGTATAATATCTTAGTATTATAGTTTTTATTTAAAGTAATAACTAATGTAATGAGCTAGATCGGATCGAAACGTGGATAGCCAATCCACCTGAATTACGATTAGTCTAATGGGGCCTGTTACATGGTTATTATTATCACGCGATACACTCATACCACGATCCGTATCACTTGCTGTTTAATGAATATTGAAGAAAAATCCATACGATTTTGAAAACCACGATAATATTGACACACCAGTATCGTGATAATATTATGCGTGTAACAGACCCCAATGAATTTACCTTCATTATATATATATATATATACTACTCTATGTGCGATATACATAACAAAAAAAATGTCATGTGCTTCTGGGTGTACTGACGTGGAAATTGCATCTGTTTCTATATAATTTTAAACCTCACGTAATATTAAAACAATAACATTTTTTTTTATTTGGTGGACAGTTTTTTTCTTCTTTTACACAACTATCAATATCGATAAAAAAATGTTTCTAACACTAGCTAGATTGCGACAGTATTTTGTTTTGCCGCGAAAATTCCCTTTAAGTAATAATTTAATATGGAGAGGCATACCATCTCACCATCTGATCCTAGTCCTATGGTGCCTCGATCAGTTAAGAACTTTATATTCGCTAAATAGTTACATCTGTATTTTTCTAATTCATTATTCGAAACTGGCCTAGTAAATGATGTGCTGGATCGGGTCCTGATCTGTGTCCTGACAAAATACGATGATATTGTGTAACGTTTTATGGAGAGAATGAAATTCGGTTGAATGAAAAGATGTTCAGATTTAATTACTTCCCATAATTAAAAAAAAAAACACATCACATATCAATTTTGCACTTGATTGTGGAGGACACATATAGTAATACTTAGGCACATCATTTCGCGTTAAATTCGGCGTATACCTTGTAATTTGTAACTTCAACCATTTGACATTTATCAATTGACGTTTGTAGTGATGAGGCTAAAACGTATCGTCTGTCAAATTAAGCGAATATTACGAATGGTTGATTGCATTGCATGTCAGTGCATCTCGCTCCCACGTGCGATATTGTCTAGGTTACATCTCTTTCACACATCTTTGTTTGTGTGTATCGCCAGTCTAATTCTTACTTCATGGCGCACAGCAATACCAAGAAACTTCGACAATTGGCACACTTGACAAACGATTTCTTTTTTTCAAAATCATCCTTGTTTTGTTCTGAAATCAATGACTATTGTATTCCTACACGACAAAGAAACGTTAACGGTTCGTTCATTATATAACAATTTTTTCACGTCGTATTTTATGATTTAATTTTATTGATATTTTGTTTTGGCCAGTATTTATCGTTTATTAATACTCGTACCCGTACCTAATTGATTTCTATTAGTTTACGGAAATGTCATCTGAATCGAAACGCCGGACTTGGTCACAACCCTGGTATATTTATTAAGAAAAAAAACGACATAACACGTAACTGTTTGAGTGGTCAATTATTATCGTAAAATACTCAACAACCATGAACGAAAAAATTGTAACATAAATTAAATTATTTTTAAGAATAACGAAATATTATTTTTATTTACTTGAGAGGCCCTCATACTATTACGTGATTTTTATTTATAATTTCGATGAGTCATGCGTGTTTACGTTCTATATGGGTGTTGTGATGTCATGATGTGTCAAATGAAAATGAAAAATTTATTGATAACATTCGTTACATGTCGTTAATGTTTAAAGTAACAGATTACAAGGTACTGTACTAACTATTAGTACTCGTAAACGTTGATTTTTATGTCAAAAGTGTCAAAGCACGAGGAATATCAGGTCATTTGATACTATTCCTCCTAACTATATAAAAGTTACAGGGTTGATTACTATTAACCTACTCCAGGTAAGTACTCCTAATAATATGTGTTCCTTATTATCTGAATCTCCATACCAACCATTCAACAAAATAAAGTATAATGATAATTAATGATTTCTGGATTGAACATTATATGCTAAATGTGCCTTCTATGAATGAAGTTAGAATAGACAAAATTGAAGTAATAATTATGTGTATTATTTTTGTATTAGTTTATGTAAGGCTACATTAGTATAATGGCACTTAAAATTGTATTTGTTCGGGAACAATTGCTTGAGAAATATGGAGCTTAAAATATATTTTTAGGACTGATTTATTGTGATTGCAGTTGAATCTCAATGCCGTCCGTTAAAAACTAATCATTTATTTTATTTTTGTAGTATTAGGATGTTGATGAAAAGATAATAGGTAGATTTGTAGAAGTCTGTATTTAGGTTTTTACTTTTGATTTATTGTATGTCTAATAACGGTACACTCCGACCAATCTTTGGGTTAGTGCAGGTGGTTCATTAATTTCGTTTGGACTTTGGACCTTCACACAGTGGAAACCTGACCACATGACCATTGGTATTAATAAAAGATGAAATATCTTCTATAACTCGCGATATTTTTTGCTATTGCTTATTTGTACTCAATGCTTTATTAGACCAGTCAGTTAAAATAAATAAATGAAATACCGTATAAAGCGTGATATCGGAATTGAATGCCGGTATTTTTGAATGAAAAGTATACCGGTAAAAGGGTCCTGGTTTTGTGTGCGACAGGCAGAAGCGTTAAGCCTGTCACAAACTGGGGCGGCCTAGGCCGCGCGGTCTATAGTAAACTTGTCATTAGCTGTCAAATTTACTATTGACCACCACCGCAGGGCGCGCCAGTGTGATTAAGGCCTTATACACGCTCCCGATGTCGTCCAGACACATCTTCACGGCGTTCACCTTTTTCATGTCTTTTGCTTGTCGACTTTTGGTGCAGAGTGAAATACACAGCAGCATTTTACGTGCCTAATCAGTAATCACATATCAATATTATATTAACGAGTTTTAGTTTAAGGTTTTTTGCAATTTGTCAGTAAGGATCTTCACAAAGTAGATATTAATAAGTTTAATGCAGCATTTATGATGTTGATGATTAATGTGCCTTGTTAGTCCGATGACGTTTCATTGGAATTGGTTCACTTTTGAAATATCTGTAATTTGTTAACAGTCAGGTCATGTTAAAATATATATACTGATAATCAGTGATCGTAACTTTTGCAGCATTTTCGGTGCAACGTAGTGGTGTTAACGGAGTTGGTATGGACAAATACAATTTAAACGGTTAATTAAGGTGAATATTAACGTTATTAGCGCTAATGAATCATAAGAATTTAAAACATTTATCCTAATTCCGTTAACACCACTACGCTGCACCGAAAATGCTGCAAAAGTTACGATCACTGCTGATAATAATGATCGCTTTGATTCTACTTCAGTTGTTTAAATCTACTTACTGACCTGATTATGAAACTTAAAATTCTAGAACACTACTAAGTCCGTCCAATTATAAGATAATTTGTGTTTTTAAGTATGTATTGTGAACTTAATTACTACATTAATAAATAAAATATATTTTGCAAAAGTGTATTTCACTAGCTTAAAATGTTGTTAAAAGGTACCTAATGATTAATTATATATTTTCAACCCTGACGAGTAGAGAACTTTAAATGAATCAGTTTTTATTTTATTTTGTAAGTACCACGACTGCGGCATACTAGCATACGACCTGCCTGATGGTAAACAGATATATACCGTGACCGCATATGGGTGCTTGCGAATCTAGACATTTACAAGCGTGAGGCCGACTCTTTTTAGGGTTCCGTCGTACAAACAAGGAAAACTGTAATCCCACCAACGAATGTAAAATTGGCGGCCAAGATTCACAAAAGCTCCTAACGCTTGCGCTGTAAAAAAGTTATTAGATACCAGGAAAAGCCAAGCCCATACGCCTTAACTTTACTAACCATACACCTTGGTTTAAAATGTATAGTTTGGCAGTTGCATATATTTGTCGCATGTCATAAGTAGTCATAACGTTGAAGACCTGCGACGTAATTTCCTACCGTAAATAAGTCTGTCGGACCATCTGGCCAATAAGGTATATCGGTGCGTTCAACATTATGTTATGATGATATTAATCTTAATTCTTTACCATATCGGCCACACGATCCGATGGACTTATTTACGGTAGGAAATTACAAGGACTACGACTACTAGGCACCTCTTTAAGGTCCCACCTTAAGGGAAAACTTAGATTTCTTATATTTTCTGTTCTTTGTAATACATCCTCGCCATTCAACATATCAAAATTCAGCTTTCATCGGCAAATACCCTGGTTTTACTAGTTGTGTATAAAGACCTGCACCTCGTTAGATAGCTCTATAAAAGTAATGCACTAAGAAAAAAACCCCATTCACTCGTTCCCCATTCCAAGACACAGCCCTCTCCATCCCAGAGAGTTATTGATATCCTTGACATTTCCAGCGACGTCTAGTTTCGGAGCTACATAGAAGACAAAGCCAGGCTGGCATCCAAAAAGCTGTGCTCAATAAAGTGAAGCGATTCATCACCCCTGGCCAGAGACTTCTATGATATAAGATAAGTCACAAGTCCGTCCCTACTGAGTTTGCTGTCACCTCTGGGCGGGAGCACTTGGATACCAGCTTGGGCCTTTTTAATTGCTTCAGAAACGTACTGTGCGAATCGTGGACGATCCCAAACTCACGAGCGATATTGAACCGTTACGTTTAAGGAGAAGCTTTGCCTCCTTGTGCATGTCTTATGGCTTGTATAATGGGTTGTGCTCCTAAGAACTGTTCAATATGATGCCCACGGCCCCTTTCTACCATCGCACCGCTCGCCGTCCGCAGGGTATTCACCCTCACACCTTAGAACCTAAATGGTCACGTCCCGTACCTACACTACGGTTTCAGAGGAATTTCTTCCCTCGGACGCTCCAGTTGTGGAATGAGCTCCATGCCGAGGTTTTTCCGAGGGACTACAGTATGGGGTTCTTAAAGAAATTAAACTTTTAAAGGGTCGGCAACGCGCATGAGTCTCCCCTAGAGTTGCAGACATCTATAGGCTGCGGTGACCGTTTACCATCAGGCAGGCCGTACGCTTGTTTGTCAACGACGTGGTATTTAAAAAAAAAACTTTTTTATAAATAAATCTAACCTACACGGATTATAGGTGTTTCATTGATCATATGATTCATATGTTTTTGACATTGAAAATGTCTTTTCGTTCGCTCCAGTATAGGGTCCCATTTCACGAAATAGTGCGATCCCCTTGTATTTCAGAGAGTTGTGAAGGTATGATATTCAAACTAGGCTCAAAAGACGCGTATTTACGAGATGTGTAAGATGCAAAGAGAATTATTTGAGAAAGTCCAGAACGAAAAAAGTTTTGGCCGAAATAGTGAAAAAAAAAAACAATTTACTCCGATTTTTTCATTTTGGCACTCGATATTTTGGAAACGAAGAATGATATCAAAATTTTGATCAAAACTCCTCTGGACAATTTAGTCGGCTACAATTTGAGCCTAAAACAAAGACGATCGAGTCAAGGGTTTGCGCTGTAGCCTAACCTTTTTGAAAGAAGTCAAAAAGTCAGAACGACTATTAGTAGGTAAAATATTTTTTTTTAAATCAACACAATTGTAGTTAGTTTTAGTTTTATATTTCAAATTGTTTAAATTAAACATGTATTGTTTCTATAATAAATTATTATTAATTATAGTTCGAGATAACAATAGCACATTATTGCAGTGCCCGGGAAATAGCAATTCGTGGATAAGTCAATGATGTTTTGGAAGACCAATATCTTCCAAAACCTTGGCAAATAAAATAGTTGATTGAGATTGCATAAACAAGCCATTTTATCCGTGACAATTTTGCCTGCGGCTCGGGTCGATATAAAGTAGAGGATAAAATGAGTTTTATACATGAGTTATACATCTGCTTTTCACTTCGATTGCGAGAAAATTAAACAAATAATCAAGGATATGATATCATATAATTTATCCTTCTCCTGGGGCCTAGGGTGTCATGTTGAATTCGACTTTGAAAATTCTTGTTATAGTTATAGTCGGAGTTTGGAGGTCGAGTTAATTTGAAGTCGCCGTTATCTTGCGTGAATATTAGTAAAGTGGCAAATGCCTTTTTATGTGGTTACCGTAACTTGGCTGCGCTTTAAAAAATTGCCAATTTAATAGGATTTTTGTATGTGAGCTATGTTTATATATTATATATCAACCAAATTGGCATAACGTTAGCGAATGTAATGCATTTTTTTATTTTGTTGAGTTCATTTTCAATGTACCTTGATGGTCGTGTAGTGCACGAGATCTGTGATTTTTTTTTATGACATAGGTGGCAAACGAGCCTGAAGGTAAGCGATTAGCGCCGCCCATGGACACTCGCAACACCAGAGTATGTCTAAAAAAATATATTCCGACGAATTGAGAACCTCCTCCTTTGTTTGAAGTCGGTTAAAAACTACTGACGTTTTATTCAACGATTTTAACACGTTTATAAAAGTTTCGGTTTCGGAAAAAAAATATGTTTCGGTCTGACACTAAAATATTTAAAAGGACGCTACTTCAGAGCATCTTCAGTACCTCCTTGTGTCCATTTTTATATTTAATTTCGGAGAAATTTTGGTCTAAAGTTATGATTTCCGAGTATTGGATCTTAACACCACGAGATAATAGCACATCAGTCAATGCAGTATTTTAGGTAGTATCAAGTTATAAATAAATAAATATTGGAGAACAACCTAACACAAATCGACGTATTAGTCCCGAACTATGCAAAGCTTGTACGGGTACTAGACGACGATACGCATACTTATATATAGATGAATACATACTTAAATACATAGAAAACATCCAAGACCCAAGAACAAAATATCCGTGTCAACTGCACAAATAATGACCTGGCCGGGATTCCAACTAGGGCGTGCAGTACCGGGACCGGTTTCGAGAATTTCATTTCCCGGTTCTGGGTTGGGGCCGATACCGGGATTCCCGGTTCTTTATGCTTAGCTGATTTATTTTCATAGTTTTTTTCTTTAAGACATAATTTAACTGACAATCGTTCGGGGCTTCCAATCCCGGGATTTATTACGACTACAATACCGCGGATCCCGGTATTGTAGTAGTAATACATCCTACAATCGTGTAAGTAACTCTAATAATATTGAAAAAGAAATCGTTGGAATAATATGGAAAATGTTATAGCTAGGGAAAAAATAGTATTAGTAATAAAACACTTAAATCAGTCTTCCTTAACATAACATGTGTAGAAAGTAATGCTTAAAAACACCATATTCTAAACATTCTTATTATTTTCACGCATCGTCTTGAAATTATAATAAAAAAAAAAACTTTTGCAAAGTTATACAAGTTTGGATATCTAAATCAGACTAGTTATGTTAGTATGACGAATTAACTTGACGAAACGCTCATGATTACTTCAATTTTAAATGTGATTAACTTAAGATAATTGTAAAATTTGCAGCAACAGCAATATCATAATCTACATAAAACAAAATCGTTCTTCGTTAACAAAGATCGAATTACCTTACAAATATATCAACATAAAGGACTAACCCAATACCTAATCTAATCATTGGGTTAAAAGAGGAAAACTGGAGATCAATAAGACACAAAAACAAAGTGAATTAGAATATTTATAATGTGATTTATACAAACACATTGTAGTGTATCTATGGTACGGTCACTTAGAGATGTTCGCAATCGATTGACAATATAATCGGCCGATGAAAAAATTCTTTGTGGTTCTACACTTGTCGGTGGAATAGAACTCAGATATTTATAAGCTAATTACCGCGATCACCACCATTCTCGAACAAAACCATTTCAATCTTGACTTTTCAGAATCGTCTAAGTCGTTTTCTTATTGTCGCGTTTTACTCTGCTTACCTAGTTACCATTATACTTTTTTCAATTCTACGTTTAATTCATCAGTTTTACTCATTATTATAGCCGGGGCCGGATTTAAAACGTTTTCATTGCCCGTTTGTATTTCGTCTTCAATGACTTCTTCATGCTCAGTAGAAGGCTTAAAAGGCGCCCGTCGCCCCGCACACTTCACGCTTCTCACGATTCACGATAAATGCGACGTTGCCGGTGCCGGTGCGTTACATTTACTAATAATAAAAAAAATATATTTGACGTTATGGAAGGAACCGGGAGAACCGGGACTCGGTGCTCGGTACCGGTTCTTTGGATTCCAAATATATCCCGGGATTTCCCGGGAAATGGAGAACCGGTATTTCCCGGGAGCACGCCCTAATTCCAACCCGGGAGCTCTAGCTTCGCAGGCAGCGTCACTACCAACTAGGCTAAAGAGGCCGCCGTTATGAGTCATAATTGTTTTTGCAATTCTTGTTTTCGAGGATATTTTAGGTATTTATTTTTCTATTTTATAGAGTTATTAAAATAAATTGACATTAATATCACTTCAGTAGGGTACTAAAAATACATGTAAGCTATCTTTAAAGAAAGAAAAATTAAGAACAAACTTTTGTTTTCAAATGAGACTACACTTGGAAATAATTGCTGGCCCACGAAATAGTACACCGTTTAATTTATTGTTTCTGTTACAGGGCCCAGCCTGTATAAGGGCAGTCTGTTATTAAAATTATCTTGATATCGCGGCCTTAGCCACCTTACACACTTCTATCACGTCGCGCTCGACTTCTTTCAAGATTTGCACTTGTTGAGCCATGCAATTTACGTCAATTTACATATAATCACTTCTTTATACAAGCACTTCGTTATACAATTCTTTCGCCTAAGGTGTTGTACGTAGATGCATTTATTTCCCCTGGGTGTTCTAGTTTCTTGTGCTCAATGTACACTTACCTGGTTTGTTTATTCTACTGCAATGTTGTATCACGTACTCAATTGTTGATTCTGGTGCATTCCCGTCTAGGACCACGATTGGAGCATTTTCCAGAACGTTCATATGTCTGTTGACCTGAAGAAAAATAATATGTATTGAAGCAAAGCACATGTTTATTTATTTAATTCAAGCAACAAAGGCCTATATTAAGGGGCTCCTATGTCCCAATAACCTTCGATCTCTAACCCTCCGTTTTTTCGTGTTTTTTATACCTTATCGTACTTATTAACAGCAGCGAGAAGGTTTACCGAACTATTATCTCATATTTCCTTCAAAACTCACTATATTCGAGATATACAAACTTTGGCAATTTTAGGCCAAAAAACAGTATTCTAACCGTATATGTAAAAAATAAATAAAAATCCCTCTCACAAAGTACCAACATGATCTGTCTTACGTTTTGAAAGACGTCAATAAGGAACAGTAATATCTGAATTTCATATATATATATATAAGTGCATAAAAACAACTAATATCGAAAATAGAGCTTTTGTGGACCATGTTTGAATCACGTTTGAATAAATCATAAAAAAATAAGTTCACGGTTTTCCAAATTCGGCTCTTGAAAATGTAGATCAAGGATTGAAGAACCGATAATCGTTTGTGCCATAACAATTTTTGGGTAGGCTAGGTACCTATTAATGCTAAAGCAAGGACTACACACGCGTAGCCTAACGAATGCTTATTAGTTACATATTATTATATGTAACTTATAAGTTGGCAGTACATTATAGCCTGACCAGTGCCTATTTGGACCTGAGATAATGTCGCTGCAAACATCAGTTATATGTTATATGGCAATAAT
Organism: Notocelia uddmanniana; assembly: GCA_905163555.1. Classification (NCBI taxonomy): domain Eukaryota; kingdom Metazoa; phylum Arthropoda; class Insecta; order Lepidoptera; family Tortricidae; genus Notocelia; species Notocelia uddmanniana. The sequence goes on from LR991052.1 coordinate 19,575,116, forward strand.
ATACATACGTCATGTATAGTCGGAACAGTGTGTATTGGCTTTCTTAGTCCATTACCTTTTTAGGGTTCCGTAGCCAAAATGGCGAAAACGGAACCCTTATGGTTTTTGTCATGTCTGTCCGTCCGTGAGTCCGTCCGTCCGTATGTCACAGTCGATTTACTCGGAAAATATAAGCACAATAATTATGAAATTTGGTAAAGGTGTATTCCATGAACCACTACAAAACAATGATGTGAAATTAAGTAAAAATATTAAATATTATTTTGGTTTTAAATGTGGACTAGTAGGTGTCGGTACGAAACCCCTCTTGGTGCGTGATACAACACGCACTTAGTCGTTTTTTTTTTAATTTGTATTGGGTCTTTTTCACTGGCGGCAATGACGGTAACGTTATTTTCTTTATATATATTTGTTATGGTAGACTTAACTATACACTGAATAAGAAAAAAGTGTACTTGTTAAATCCAACCAATCTTACCAATTCAATCAATCATTACTAATGTAATGTCAGTACTACAGGTTATGTCAGCAACCAATTTCAAAACATTGTGTATTGGAATATTAGTCAATCCTTCGTCCTTTTATTGTTTTAAATAATTAATAATATTCACATTAAGCTTTCTGACAACGTTTTCGATGATTTTCAACATATTTATTTTTATAATCAAGAAATATTTCGTCTCGATGTAAGTTTGTTTACATCGAAAGTGCATCGAAAACATTGGATGACTTCTAATGTCTATTGTCAAAGTGTATGTCTTGCCATGAAAATAAATTAGTACCGCTAAAAATCTGCAACATGGCCAGGTCCAAATAGATACTGGTCAGGCTATACGAGTAGTTATAGACGGCCGTGTTTAACAAGGCCGTTTAGAAATGAGAAGCATGCAATGCAATCTCTGCTTGTGCCGAAGCATGTATACTACTTTTCTCAAAAAAAGGTAATGAAATATGCGAGAAAATTTAAAAAATTATAAGTAATTTCGAAATGAAATTCAATGGATTCAGTAATACAAACACGCGCTGCGTCCGCTGGGTCGTAGCTCTCCCCGTCCCCCCTCGCGATGAGCCTGAAACATTTCGCTCCATGAGCCTGAAACATGTCGCTGGATGGGTACGACTCATGTCGCTCGACTAGCGTGAAACATGTCGTTCAATGAGCCCAAAATATGCCGCTAAATGAGGCCGAAACACGTCGCTTGATGAGGCCGAAACATGTCGCTCGATTAGCCCGAAACATGTCGCTTGATGAGTCCGAAACATGTCGCTTGATGTGGCCGAAACATGTCGCTCGATGACCCCGAAACATGTCGCTTGATAAGCCCGAAACATAGATGAACGCGCCATGCATGATATTGAAACAAAAGAAGGTCTTTGCCGGCCTGGGCCTTCAATTTTGTACGAAATTCCATATATAAGGGTGGTATTCCACTCATCGAATATATTTGTCCAATATACATTTGATCAAAGATATTGGATGATTTCATCAAACTTGGAAGGGACCTCGACATTTGATCAAAGATTCTGATGACATGACAATAAAATCAATATGGCTACGCATGAAAAAAAAACTTGGACAAAGATATTGGATAAGTGGAATGGGCCTCCGTCAAACAAATTTGATAAAGATTGGACAAAGAAATTGGACAATGATATTGGATGAGTTGAATAGCACCCTTAAGGGTCACTAATCCAATATCTTTGTCCAATATACATTTGATAAAAGAAATTGGATGATATCATCAAACTTGGATGGGACCTCGACATTTGATCAAAGATTCTGATGACATTTAAATCAATATGGCTACGCATGAAAACAGTAAAACTTGGACAAAGATATTGGATGAGTGGAATACCACCCTAAGCCACTTCTATCGCCGCACCGGTAATGTGAAACTTCGCGGCCTCCTAACCTCCTAATCCTAGGGTAGGTAGTCTGCCTCTATAACGAACATAACGTCAAAATTACATTGCATGTTTGAGATAAAATACTGACCGAATGAAACGAAATTCGTTTCAGTTTCGGCACACTTACTTTCGTATGTCAGGACATACGTACTATGCATATATAGTAACATGACCTCCCGTCACAAAGAGTTTACCGGCTCTTGGGTGTCTGTTCAGTTGTATGCAATTTAGTTAAAAATGTAATGACGTGGGATTGAGGGGCTTGGGCCAGAGGATAGGTCGAACAGTGGAGGGAGAGGATCCACTAGTTAAAAAGCTCAGTGGAACCGAGGTCTTCATTTGTGAGCAAGGTGACGATTGTAGTCACCTGTCACTTGTTTTTGTAGTCTGTTTCTTCCCATTTGATAGCCTGAGGCTGACGGATTAAATTTAAGGGTTATCTTTCCGTGTGTCCACCTTCTCGACTAGAGGGTTATACGAGTACTTTCTACTTCTAGTAAGTACGTACAAATTTCTTGAGAAGAATCTTCCCTGGTTTCAACCATGATGGCTTAGAATGCCCCCAAGAGGAACGTCGCGGGTGGTTAGGCATCCTTTCATGCGGTGTCTTGTTAGTCGCAGTAGTTATAAAGAAAGTAGCATATGCTGTACAAAGCGTGTGTCATCGTTAGTCTCCCACATGATAATAGGCAGGTTCCTAGCTTTTAAAGCCAGACAAATCGTTTGCCATAAGGACGAATTTAGGCGTTCAACTTCTGTGAAGATTGCCTTGTCGTACAACCTTGGAGCGCACGAAATTTTTCATATCAGTAGACATAAAGATGTTCCTTGATCCATGTGGATAGTCCCAGGGTATTCAAACATGGAATATAAAGGAATAAGACGTTTTCGTTCTCATGTCAGCAAGTTGTCAGCACAAGAGTGGGCAAACAGAAATCTAGGATATTCATCTATAATAGTCAAAATAAGTATATATGTGTGGACGATCTTACACAAATCGACCTAGTCTCAAACTAATTAAAGAAGATATGCTACATACATATCTATACTATACTTTATCTATATATATAAACGTCAAAGTCCTGTCTGACTCACTTAAATCAACGCCCAGCCCAAACCGTTGAACCTAGAAGGCTGATTTTTTCACGATTGGTAGATTATATAACGAAAGTACCTAGTGGGTACTTTGAAAATTCCACCCTCAATGGAGTTAAAAAGGGGTTGAAGGTTTGTATGGGGATGGAGTAAAATTGTAGGTGAGAGACTTTGTGTACGGACTCCTTATTACAATACAAGAAAAGTAACTTTAGGGTTTTAAAAAAATCCACCCTTAAACGGGGTAAATAGGGGTGCAAAGTTTGTAAGGGGGTGGAGGAAAATTTTAGGTGAGAGACTTGAAACTTTGTGTATAGACTGCTAATTACAATACAAGAAAAGTAATTTCAGGGTTTTGGAAAAACCCATCCCTAAGTAGGTTAAATAGGGGTGCAAACTCCTGACTGACTCAATCACTTAAATAAACGCTCAGCCCAAACTGTTGAACCAAGGAAGCTGCTTTTTTTCACAATAGGTAGTTTATATTACGTAAGTAGCCACTAAGAAGGGATTTTTTAAAATTCTACTCTAAAGGGGGTAAAAAGTGGGTTGAAAGTTTGTATGGGGATGAAGTAAAATTTTAAGTGAGAGACTTGAAACTTTGTGTATTTACTCCTTAATTACAATACAAGGAAAGTAATTTTAGGGTTTTAGAAAAAAACATAGGCTAAAAATTATTGTTCTGCGCGTGCGAAGCCGCGGGCAAAAGCTAGTAATAAAATAAAGCTGAAGAGTTTGTTTGTTTGTTTGTTTGAACGCGCTAATCTCAGGAACTACTGGTTCGAATTGAAAAATTATTTTTGTGATGGATAGTCCATTTATCTAGGTATGCTTTAGGCTATATAAAATCACGCTGCGACCAAAAGGAGTGAAGACACGGACGAAGTCGCGGGTAACATCTAGTTTACTTATATATAGGTAAACAGATAAATACTTAAGATGGTATCAACGCTGTCCACTAGCGCCACTCGTAAAAAATGTGATTATTTAAAAAATCGGCCAAGAGCATGTCGGGCCATGCTCAGTGTAGGGTTCCGTAGTTGCCTAACGAACTTAAATAAAAAAAAAACACAATAACAAGAAAAAACGAATACCTTCGCAACGTTTCATACGTCTTTTACTACGGAAATACTTTTACGATAACTCAAAACAGCTTAACTGATCAATGATCATGTCCGCTATAGTTTTTATTGAAAGTCTTTATTAAGCTTTAAGTACTTTCATGTTTTTTTTTCATATTTTTGACCCATAGTTCAAAAGTTAGAGGGGAGACACGATTTTTTTTTGGAATCATTATTTTCGAAAATATTCACTTTTTCTAAAAAAGTTTAATGTACACCCCTATTCATTTTGGAAGACCTATCCAACAACACTTCAGTGTTTGAGAGATCTCGCTAGGTAGTTTCCAGTAAACCAGATGACTAGGCGCGATCTTACCTATCATATCCCTGAACGAGTTCTCTTGAAACTTGGCAATTCTCTCTTTGGATTCGGTACACAAGTCCTTCACGATTTGACCGAAACCTCCCTTTAGGCCTCACTTCGAACAGTGTTGAAGTAGTTCGTGAAAGAAACGATCGCTTGGCCAGTCTATTCAGTGGTGGTTATTTTGTTAGGAACCTGGAGATATTTTTTTTGGACCTGACTGTGGCTTTATTGGACGTGCCCATTAAAGCGATAGGAATACGTGGTGGGAGAATTGCCTGAGGAAAACCGAATCTGGGGTGTATTATGAAGATACTCGATCGCGTGGCGCTTAATATCTGTCTGCGGCGGGGCTGCCTCAGCCCCCGGCCCCGTGCGGCTGCTCTCGTGTGCCGATGAGCTCTCGTGAGCTCTACTCGTTGCACGGTGACAGTTTACACTTGTAAAATTGAAATTAAATTTGTAGCTTCGTGAAATGGGCCACATTTAGTGTGTAGGTACTAAACAGCATTGTAATTTTCCTTGGCGGAACGAAACAGTCAATTACAAACACGGAAAAATATCTGACACGCTGTAGCAGCTCTAAAAACAACATTTAAGCACCAATTACTAACTCAAGCACCATTATTTTAGTATTATTATTATTATTCAGTGTTGACATTTATTAAAATAAAAACAAAATTAATAATTTTGAAAAACCCACGACGGATTAACCTAGTTGAAAATTATAAAATGGCAATCCCCGACGGATTTTTCTGGCTTTGTAACTATACCTCGCGACCATACAACCGTTCTTGAAATTTATTTATTATCTCTATGTGCTTACTTTGTAAATACCCAGTCGGGGGATTCACATTTACTTTATTTTATAATTTTTCAAGTAGATTAAGACGCCGTGGGTTTTTTTTTTAAGAGTGCAATGTCTACGTTCCTCACTCAAACGCTCCAGTTGTAGAATGAGCTCCCTCCCGAGGTTTTCCCAAGGGATTATATTATAGTATAGGGCTATACAAGAAAGGAATGTATACATGTTTAAAGAGTCAGCAACGCGCATTGGAATCCCCGGAGTTGCAAACGTCCATAGGCTGCGTTAACCGCTTACCATCAAGCGGACTGTATGCTTGTATGCCACCGACGTGGTAGAAAAAACAATGGTCACTTAACGCTATATATTCCGGAAAGAAGCACGGTAGGCCTAAGGCAGAGCTCAGCGTAGGGACAAAGGCCCAAAGTGTCCCATCAGAAAGCACTCTCGACGCCAGCCCGAGGCCTGAAGGGCAAGCCCAAGTAGATCCTTCCTATCGAGTGTTTTACAAGAGAACCTGGAAGACGAAGGCTCGGAGCGTCCTTTGAGAGAGTTTTCTCCGCAAGCCAGAGGGCCGAAGACCCAAAGGGCGAGCCACCACTATCCACCTGTGTCTTTACTATTAAATTTGAGGGGCATAAGCGCAAAGGTGAGTGGCAAGGCACGCAAGACCAAAAGCTGAGCTCCGCGCAGGTGAGAAGGCCCGAAGTGCCTAAAAAGCCTCAGCGTGAAGGGTCAGGCTCTGTACGTGAGCCTACACGGGATTCTCGTGCACTATCCTATTGCTAAATGTTCAAAGTAGAGCCGATCGAGTTTTCTGTGCTGGAATCCCTGCAACGGAGCCAAGCTGATTGGCGTTATATCGAGGTGTTGAGATGCTTGTATAACGGAGCATCGATGTCGGTCCGAGTATAGAACAGTTAAACACGACCTATCCAATTGTATCGAGGTGTAACACAAGGGGACGTTATATCTCCGAAACTGATTACAAATGTTTTGGAAAATCTGTTCAAGACTATAAACTGGAATGGACACGGCATCAACATAAACGGAGTATACATCTCGCACCTGCGCTTTGCCGATGATATCGTTGTCATGGCGGAAACGCCGCAGGGATTACAGGAGATGCTGTACAGCTTAAATGAATTCTCCCAACGAGTCGGTCTTCGGATGAACCTCGACAAGACTAAGGTCATGTTCAATGATCTAGTCGTACCGATGCAGGTTAACGTTGGTGGTACACTTCTCGAAGCTGTCTCGGAGTATGTATACCTGGGGCAGTTCTTGCAATTAGCCAGGAACAACTTCGAGAACGAAACTGATAGGAGGATCCATTTAGGCTGGGCAGCGTTTGGAAAGTTGCGTCTCATATTTTCGTCGGTGATACCGCAAAGCTTAAAGACGAAAGTCTTCAACCAGTGCGTACTTCCCGTTATGACCTACGGAGCCGAGACGTGGTCACTGACTGTGGGGCTAGTCCACATACTAAAAGTAGCTCAGCGCGCTATGGAGAGAGCTTTGCTTGGGGTCTCTCTCAGGGATAAAATACGGAACGAAGTAATCCGTCAGAGAACTAAAGTAACCGACATAGCTTTTAAAATTAGCAAACTGAAATGGCAGTGGGCTGGCCACACTTGTCGTAGAACTGACAACCGCTGGTGTATCGTGTCCTAGAGTGGAGGCCGCGCCTAAGCAAGCGTAGTATGGGTCGCCCGCCGGCCAGGTGGTGTGACGACGTATGTCGGAGGTCGGGAAGCGACTGGATGCGTAAAGCAGAGGACCGTACTTTGTGGCGCGCCTTGGGAGAGGCTTATGTTCAGCAGTGGACTGCGGTGGGCTGATGATGATGATGATGAGAGCCGATCTGAGTTCTCCGTGGGGCCGAAGGTCCTAAGCTTCTCCTCAGATCGCGCACTACGAGTATATGCGAGCCCACGTAGACACTCACATCCTCATCCTATCACAAGCACATCAAATTTAATATCACTTACTTGGATCATTCATTCTAAATTTCGACGAACTTTTACTTTTTTAACCGACTTCAAGATTTCAAAGGAGGAGGTTATCAATTCGGTTGTATGTATTTTTTTTTATTGTTTGTCCATAACCATAACTCCGTCATTTCTTAACCGATTTGGAAAATTCTTTTTTTGATTGTAAGTATATATATCCAAGTTTGATTGTAAGTAAATATGGAATTCATGAGGAATTCAGGGAACTCCTCAAATCTTAAAGGCAAACATATAGTGATTTTTATGTTTTTATCAATAAGTCGAGCATTTTCATCCAAAAATGTGACATTTGATGAAGTGATACATGCTGGCAACACCGCCAAGCATAGACGTCAAATTTTACACAGCTGTAAAAATAATATAATTAAATATAAAAAAAACACTTACTTAGTGTTAAATCAAGTGATAGTGTGTAAATATAGTGTTAGTTATATAAACTAATCGCGAGAGACAGTGTAAAGACGAAAAAGAAGAACTAAAATTGCTACCGGCCAAACGTCATCGTAACGCATCATCGTTTGAAACTTCAACGATTAATCTGGGGAGTATTGTGTTCAATATAAATAAGTCATAGCTGCATTTTATGTTACATTAAATAACATTTAACTTGAATACTTCCCGTATTAAATTAATAAGTAACTACAAGCATAACCTCACTCGGAACTGACATCGGACTCGGTCAGCTGATTCATAACTTTTATGCCAATTGTGTTTCACTCTGTCAAATATTCTTTTCATACATATTTTCACTCTTATATTCACAATTCAATTCTGCCTTCTACGTTCATATTTATATTCTATCTATACACTTAATATCTGTTCAGTCCTACTCTCTCTCGACTGTGCTTTCCTTGCTTGGTGTTTAGTCGTGTTGCCATCATTTTTCAGGTGCTGTGGAGAGCTGTGTGTCCAGCTAGCTCAACATGTCTAGCTCAGTTATGACACGCAAGGCCACAGTACGTGAACTGGAAAGGAAATTAAATGCAACACTCAAGGAACTAAAGCAATCTAAATCTCTGTGTGACCAGCTACTGCGGGAACGAGATGAAAGTGAAGAGGAGGTTAAATTGATTATTCAAAAAAACACAGGACTCAAATGTGAGTTAGCCAACCTGGATGCTTTGCATGCGGATACTGTCATACAGCGTGACCATCTGTTGGAGAAACTGAACAGTCTTCAAGAGTGCTGTGATATCCATGAGCGGACACTGCAACGTGTGGATCACCTAGAGTATGAGCTCTCCGATGCCCACAAGGTGGTCCGTCAATTGCAAGAAGAGGCAGAGAGCCAGCAAATAAACAACACTCAGCGGCTCTTTGAAGAACTTGTGACACCAAACGCTTATGCAAAGCATTGCAGCAATTTTGGACCTTCTAGTGTAATAGATTTGACAGAGGACTCCTTTTATGATAAGCAAGTTTGTTTTAAAAGTTATAAGAAATACAAAAAGTATGTTAAGTTAAATAGATTTATAAAAAAATCTAAACGATTGTACAGACAGTATAATAATATTCATAAAATTACTCAATTGAGAAAAAATCATGTCTGTGTCTTGAAAGAGTTAAATTCTTACAAAGAGCAATTATGCTACAGTAGGACCATTTATGAAACGGACACTGACAAGCTGCAAGCCGAACTGAACAGATTACAAAATTCTTTGAAAGATCTAACTAATAAATATGTAATGTCTCAGAAGCAAATTAGTGAACATATCCTGGCAGCGGATGAACTGCTGGAGCTGTGCCACCACAACGAGGAATGTTTGGAAGCACTGCTTACCAAGCAGTCTTCGTGTGAATGTGAGTATGCGCTCCGGCAGGCTCACCCTCTGCCCGGAGATGCAGTTTACTCATCTGTGTCGAACAGCAGCTTGCCGGTGTCACCGGAAAAAATAACCCCAGCCTGTAATAATGTAAATAGAACTCTGGTTTTCTCAGATAGGGTAGGACGAGGATTGGGCAAAATTTTATGTAATAATATTCAGAACAGCTGTGTTATAAATTATTGTATGCCCGATGCCTCATTTGAAAAAATCATAAATAATATTAAAGATGTCCATATAAATGAACAGACCACAATTGTATTAATGTTAGGTGATGGCTCAAATATTAGGTACTCTGAGATGAAGACTGAGTTCGAATGCCTGTCAAAGCTAGGTGCTAAAAATGTTATTATAGGCGCGTTACCCTATTCTGCTTCTCCTTGCAGTGCTAACAGTCATGCGTGTAATCTCAATAAGCTTATGTATAAGCTGACGTGCCGTCATAGTGACGTTATATTTTTTGACACTAATAATGCTATTAGTGATTACCGTATTACAACTGACAGACTTGCTAAATCTTTAGCATCTTTTATTAATTCCGTTTTTGGAAATATAAGCTCCCCCTCCCCCTTGGATAGGACGACATCTCCAATAGCGGATTTGTCTTTAAACTGACTGTTGGGACAATGGAGAAGCACAATAGTGTAATTTTATTACACCAAAATATAAATCGCTTCACTGGCAAAATACTAGATTTAGAATTATTTACAGAAGAGCTTAATGTAGATGTAGTCTGCTTAACAGAAACTTGGTTAAAGAATCATATGATGAAATTTAATGTAAATAATTACGTATTGGCCAGCGCATTCAACAGAACTACCGCAGAGGGTGGTGGCTCTATTATTTTAGTGAAAAATGGGTTAACTTTTAAAGAACGTAAAGACCTCTCAGGTTGTTCTGTTGATCGTGTTTGTGAGATTGCTTGTGCAGAGACGGATCAGTATCTGATATTTTGCATTTATAAACCACCATCAGGTGACTTAATATCTTTTATAGAAATTATGGAGGATGTACTTAGTAAAGCAATAAGTGGTAAAAAACCAGTAGTGGTCTGTGGCGACTTTAATATCGATATTTTATCACAATCAGTCGAAAAAGATAAGTACATCACTCTTTTTAAATCGTTCAATTTTGACTACTTATTTGAAGCACCTACCCGAGTTACTCCGACCTCTGCCACTTGCATAGATAATATTTGGTTAAACTGTCCTCATCTAGACAGAAGCATAGTGAATGGAGTCCGGTCGGATCATAAAGCTCAGATGGTCAGGCTACCTTGCGAAGTAAAACCTCCAGATCGCGTTATAGAAATAAGACCCCTGAGTAAAAGTAGACTAGAACTACTAAAGTCAAATCTACTAGTCGCCATGCCGAACACCCAGGTAGAATCAAATGATCCGAATGATCAATTCAAAATGCTTCTGAATACAGTGTGTAACGAATTTAATAGGACTTGTAGTAAAAAGCGTATTAAAATAAACAATAAAATGAGATTTAATGATTGGGCAACTACCGGAATTCGAAAGAGTAGAGATAACTTATACCAACTTTATGAAAGGAGATCTTGCACCACTGACGAACGCTTCCATCAGTATGTTAGGGATTATTCCAAATTATTCAAAACAGTGTGCACAAAGGCAAAAGCAATGCACTTGAATAATAAAATAAAGTCCTCAGATAACAAAGCCAAGACTGTCTGGAAAATAATAAACACAGAGACTGGGCAGAGAAGTAATAAAGAGTCCACGATTTCTTTGAAAATAGAGGATAATTTAATTACTAATGCACTAAAAGTAGCCGATGAATTTAATAATTTCTTTTCCAAAATTCCTATAGTCACGACTCAAAGTTTGGCATCATCTACCACAATAGCAGAATCCCTTCTGAATGAGAACGTAAAATTAGAGTCACTAAATATTTTCAAATTTCATCATGTTTCTCCTCTAGATGTACTGAAGTCTTTTAAAATGTTAAAAATAAAGAGGACTGAGGACTTATGGGGCGTGTCAGTCATGGTACTGGAATCTATTCTCGAGGTCGTTGCACCCACTCTAGCTCTCATTTTTAATAGTTGTGTAGACAATGGCATTTTTCCAGACTTAATGAAGTGTAGTAAAGTAGTTCCTATTTTCAAATCAGGTCATAGAGATAATCCTTCTGATTATCGTCCAGTTTCTATCCTACCTGCGTTTAGCAAAATATTCGAAAAAATAATGCTTACGCAATTGGTTTCTCATTTTAATTCACACAATATTTTGCACGCACAGCAGTTCGGTTTCACGAAAGGTAGATCAACTACTGATGCAGGTGCAAGTTTAATAAAATTTATTTTGCAGTCTTGGGAAGAGTCATATGACGCCATTGGAGTGTTCTGTGACCTTTCCAAGGCTTTTGATTGTGTAGATCATGGAACTTTAATTTGTAAGCTTAATTTCTATGGTATCAGAGGACATGCATTGGATCTTATGAAATCATATTTAACACAGAGAAATCAAAAGGTAGCGATAAATAAAGCCCTTTCGTCAGAGACAGTGGTAGAGATGGGAGTACCTCAGGGGTCTATTCTAGGCCCTTTCCTGTTCCTTGTTTATGTAAATGATCTACCATATATGGTAAGCCGAAGATCAGGCATTGTAATGTTCGCAGACGACACCTCATTACTGTTCAAGGTAAATAGGAAAGATACTGAACTCATTGAACCAAATAATACCCTGTCCATGATATCTGACTGGTTTGCTGCCAATAACTTAGTGTTGAATCCGAAAAAAACTAAATGTATGAAATTCTCTCTAGCGAACTCGTCAAATAGAAACTTAGATACAAATATTAAACTTAATGGCCAAACATTAGAATTTGTTACGTCAACTGTATTCTTAGGTATTACATTGGACTCAAAATTGCAGTGGGGTTCCCATATAACAGCGATAGGAAGTAGGTTGAGCTCTGCTGCATTTGCAGTCAGGAGAATAAGGCAGCTTACCAATGTGGCAACGGCACGGTTAGTTTACTTTGCTTATTTTAATAGTATAATTACTTATGGTCTAATCTTGTGGGGATCAGCTGCAGATATTGAAACTGTTTTTATTTTGCAAAAAAGGGCTATCCGGGCAATTTATAACTTGGGGTCGCGTGACTCATTAAGAGAATTTTTCAAAGAAATAGATATTCTAACCCTGCCGTCCCTATACGTATTTGAAATAATAATGTATGTTAGGAAGAATTTGTGCAATTTCCCAACGAACGCTGATAAACCAATAGCCACCAGAAACACTGGGAAACTGAAAATAACCTTCTATAGACTAGTAAAGGCGAAAAAGTCGTTCTTGGGAAATTGTATTAAATTCTACAATAAAATTCCAAAACACATTACTGAACTTAGCAATTCTAAATTCAAATCTGTAGTAAAACAAACACTTATTTCAAAAGCATATTATAAGGTAAACGATTACATCATGGACAGGGATGTTTGGCAGTGATAGTGTCCTGCACGGCTAATCTATCGCGAAAATAGGTTTTCTACTGTAGCTTGTTATTTTTGTAGTAACTGAGACTGTAATTTTATATTTAACTATACAATGTATATTGTTTTGAAAAAATGACACCTCGCCGAGTTTCTTACGCCGGTTCTTCTCGTGGCAGAGGTTTATTTTTCCGAACCGGTGGTAGTTTATTGACGTTCATAGGTGCATGTAATATGCCTAATTTGAAGAATAAACTACTTTTACTTTTACTTTTTTACTAGTGGAACTGCTGATGATGATCAGAACAGAACTCTTCAACGACGAAAAATTCACGTATGGCGATTTGTCCTTCTAGCTGTGTTTGTTAAGCAAGTTTTATTTTCATGATTATTTTTTGTCATGCTCGAGTTCTGATGATGGGATCCATTAGGAATCGAGGGAACTCCTCAAATGTGAAAGGCACACAAATAGTGATTTTAGTATTTTCATGAACTAATCAAGCATTTTCATTCAAAAAAGTGACATTTGATGATGTGGAACTGCTGATGATGATCAGAACGGAACTCTTAAACGACGGGTAGTTCATGTTTGGCGATTTGTTCCTTCGTTTTGTTTGTCAAGCAAGCTAGGTTTTCAGGACACATTTCGTCAAGCTTGAGTTCTGATGGAGGATTCCATGAGGAATTGAGGGTACTTAGTCTTCTACCATTATAAACATACTTATAGCCATTTTTATTTTATTGTATGGAATCTAAGAGTGCACCATCTAAGTATAATAATCTTTCACCGGCCTCCCCCATTGAAGTCGGTTATTTTTTCTTAAAAATTATTACAAATATACTGCAAAAAATCTTAATCGGTTTAGCCGATTTGGAGAATGTACAAACGTAGAGAAGTTACTCAGTCATCACTTTTTAAAGAGCTATATCACGGTATGACTCTCTCCATGAGGATTCACAAAGTTCCTTACTATGTTATTCTGTTTCATCATACCTACAGCTCTCAGCAGTTCCTACACAGAAGCTACTCAGAAAACACTATCAAAAGAAACACGACACGTTAATGCATATATATGTGCTCTCGCACACTTCCCTATGGTGCTGTTTAGCTCCATCATCAGGCCTTCAGCAGTTCATGTGAAGAGGTTTCTCAATACATACTAGCCAAACAATCGAAACACGGTTCACTAAATGAACACCTTTATAAGATTCCCTGCAATATTGTTCTGATCCATCGTCAGACCCTTAACATAGCATGTATACAGAAGCTACTCAGCAAACACAATGAAAAGAGCCCAAACACGACCAAATACATATATGCCTTCGACAGGTTCTGTGATGTTATTTTACTCCATCATCAGACCCTCAGAAGTTCATTTACAATGGCTGCTAAGCAAACATAAACAAAAGGGCCCAAAAACGAACAGTAAGTAATCGAACCTCTGTACCTCCCTACTATGTTTTTTTGCTCCATCGTCTGATCCTCAGAGTTCAAGTACATGTACTCTTTACCCAGCACTATCGAAATCATCCACGGTGGTGAAGTTGTTCCGGAGAAAAATGCGCTAAAACCAGCTCAAACGTACTTTCAAGCAAATAATGTTCACTGCAGCGCCCCCTGGCGAGTTATGGTCGTAAAAATTATTATGGGGTTCGTCCCGAATGAACCACGAACCCATTGCAGAAAACCGTATCCAAATCGGTCAAGCCGTTTTGGAGATATTGAGGTGCACACACAAACAAACAAACAAACAACCTCTCACCCTAAACGCATATACCTTCTCCGTTCCGTCGTGGGTAATAAACGCATATACCTTCTCCGTTCCGTCGTGGGTAAAAAGTATAACCCTCTAGTCGAGAAGGTGGACATACGAAAAGATAATCCTCAAATTTAATCCGTCAGCCTCAGGCTATCAAATGGGAAGAAACAGACTACAACCGCAGGTGACAGGTGACTACAATGGTCACCTTGCTCACAAATGAAGACTTCGGTTCCACTGAGCTTTTTTTTAACTAGTGGATCCTTTCCCGCCACTAGTCGACCTATTCTCTGGCCCAAGCCCCTCAATCCCACGTCATTACATTTTTTACTAAATTGCATAAAACTGAACAGACACCCAAGAGCCGGTAAACTCTTCGTGATGGGAGGTTATGTTACTATATACGAGTATGCTGCATAGTGCGTATGCCCCGCCCATGCAACAAACTACACAGTTTAATTCAGCTACAAATCATGGGAGTAAATACTTATAAATACGGTGCAAGTTTTTTGTTCAGGTTTGTTAGCAAGTTCTATAGACGAACGTGGCTGGTTTATACGTACAACATACATACATATCGATACAAGCACAGTGAACACGATGGCCATTAATTAGTGTTAAAAGACTTACGAGTTCTATAGAAATATGATTGTGGAGATCCATGTCACCCAGTCCTAGCCGACACTCTCCTCGGGCGTCCATCAGGGCGGCGTATGTGGGCGTACGGGCGCCTCGGACGATGCAACCTGCGAAATGGGGGACCTAAATCACTATCAATAATTACTAAATAGTTATTTTTAAACCTTCTATAAGGTATTAACCAATAACAATGCAATCGATCCCGACTAATCAGTGTTATCTGATTGAAACCCACACAATGTGTTATAACTACCTATCTAAACGATACGTACTATTTAACTTACCATAGTCTGCGAGCCGGCAACGTTTCATGAACAAGTTCCTCTCGAGCTATAACTTGTAAAATACTTCAGAGAGTTGCATCATGAAATTCATGAAGCTCCAAGAACGTTAGCTGATGCGGTTTCGTGGAGCATTTCTAACCTCCCAGGCACGAAACTAATTCCTTTCCTATAAATTGAATTTATATAATTGTGGCGCACCCAATATCTTGACTTCCTTAGGAATAAAACGTCAACTGACTGTGAAATGGTGAATAAATACGTGAGCTGGCCACACGACCATAAAATTAATGATTATCACGTTGTCAGTTTTATGCAATAAAAAAAAAAACTCATCTGCATGCGCCCTACGTGAGATTTGTCTCGACCCCGTATCACGTAATTAATTGGGAGCCCATAACAATCAGCTGGACCTGCATTCACCATTATTTAAATGCAATGTGGCTATGAATGTGTCGCGCCCTGGCCTGTTGTTCGTTCTTAGAGCATTTATACAGGAGACGCCTTTAGTACTGTCAGTGGTCGGAACGCGTGGAGCTGCAATAGCAATCGGTTCCTTCTATGACTATAACGTTTACTATGCTCTAAGCACATATAATTGAATAAACAAGTATACCTACTAGATTCGAATCTAATTTCAATACGTTAGTTAGTCAGTACTCGTACTGTCAGTCGGCGAAACGCGTTATCGCGTTAAATACGGCCCTGGGCTGTATTCCGTAGAGATGCATTTGCAATCAGTTTTTTCCATAAAGTTTACTTTTCTCATGCATGAAACTGACTTATGATTTTCCGGCGATATTGTATCAACAGATAACGTGGTGGTACAATCTTATGCTTCTGTAGATTTATTTGTGTTTGTCACTTGGCATTGTTTTCGTATTGTACATATATATTACGAGTATGTAGTGTGCTTACGCACTTCTACGGACATCTAGGTAACGTGTCGCTGTCGATGCGATGCAAAAGTGACAAACCAAATTATTGCATGCTAAGGTGCTTACGATAAAGTTTGTCCGACCTTGACGGCATGTGTATTAGACGCACAAATCGTCATAACGGCGCCTCTTCCCACAAGGTAGGTGAATACTGTCGTCCAACCGTCCCGTCAACATCAACACGTCAACATTGGTGCAATGTATCAACTTGGACGTATCTGCTAACTGTTAACAATGGTAACGCTGTCACTAAAGTGCCTCAGCCATGTAGCTAGCAACTTCCAGTCCCGCTGTCTCGCAGGGGCGAATACCGGCGATCTGTTAACATTGGAACGTCGTACGTACCGTCCAGTAGTAGCCCGGGTGCGATCTGGCTGAGGTAGTGGCCGTCGGCATCATCTCCGACGGCGGTGAGTAGGCGCACGCGGCCGCCGCGTAGCCTCCACAATGCCTCGGCCATGTTGCGACCTACCCCTCCGCCGCACTGCGCCGTCTCGCAAGGGTGAGTGCTGCCGTCTAACTGTCAACAAGATATGAAAAATATCATTCGTGTGACTAGCTTTTATTGCCAACTGTACTCTGTATATTTTGCTCTACGTACAGTTAACCAATTTCATTTTTGGGCAACAAAACGGAACCCTTATAGTTTCGTCATGTCTATCCATCCCTCAATCGCTCCGTATGTCACAGCCGATTTACTCGGAGATTAAACGTACTTATATTATAAGCACTATAATTATGAAATTTTGTAGGAAGGTGTACCTATTATATGCACCACTACATAAAAGTGATGTGTAATTAGGAAAAATATTAAATTAGGGGGGCTCCCCATACGAGTTACTGGGGGTGAAAAAAAAAATCAACGTAAGTAAATACGCGTGTATGGGATACGCCTTTAAAAATGATATTGTGGTCCCTGAAAACTTTTCCATTCAAGTTAACCTTTGGTGAGATATTAGCTGTCAAAGTCGTAAAGTATCTCCCCCTCTCTAATTTCCATACTATGATAATTAAAATTCTGAAGAAATCGAAGTTGGTGTATATGTTGGTGTAATCATATTAATACATACTTTCAACGATTTTTAGACCTAGATCCCAAAATTCATCTAGGTACTCGAGCGTGGCAGATTAACAATTGGAGATGTTTTGCACTCTGTTCGGTATTCTAAAACGATATATAATCGTGTGTCTAGGGGATGCCCACTAAATAATACAAAAACGATCCTCGAAAATACTCAAGCGCGTCTGATTAAAGCAAGTTGGGTTGATGATTACACGGCGAAATTGGCACCACGGTCAATAATCTCATGTGTCATGTCGCTGACTATTGGAGCGCGAGTGGTATGTGCGCAGCATAGCACATACCCGTATCCTGAGCCCACAAAATATTATCAGTGGCATCAAGCAGGCCCGTCCCTGAACTTCGCTCCTTGCGCAAGCCTGACTGTACGTCTGGTAAGATGCCATATTACTCTCAAGGTCTCAATCAGTCAATTGGGCGCATACAGCCCTTTCAAGTATCTTGGTTGTTGAGAAAAGAGTGCAATTTAAATTTAAAATAATAATAATAGATGATATAAAATATATATATATGTGATTTTTTGTGATATAAGGGTTCCTAGATGACTACGGTAACCTAAAAACCTTGCACTCAGTTCTGTGTTCTGTGTCTTGGTCTCAATCAGTCAATTGGGCGCATACAGCCCTTTCAAGTATCTTGGTTGTTGAGAAAAGAGTGCAATTTAAATTTAAAATAATAATAATAGATGATATAAAATATATATATATGTGATTTTTTGTGATATAAGGGTTCCTAGATGACTACGGTAACCTAAAAACCTTGCACTCAGTTCTGTAATCGAACACAGTTTTATGTATGAATGCAATTATCCCATTAGTGGAAACTGTTTTGGCTCGTGTATTAGTTCATTGAGTTTATATTATGTATAATTTTTTAGCTGTTTGTTTCCCTTTACAATAAATAAATAAATAAATAAATAAATTATTCTTGTCACTAAAATCGACGCCATATTTCCCTATCTCTTTTAGTTTTTTAATTCTCCCTGCTGACCCATTTGGATTGATCACCCTGTATGTATGTACCTACGAATTAATGGCAATGCAAGTGCTACTTCATATGATCCGGATAATCTCCGGAAAATACTGGACTGAAAGGTCCACTTTAGCTCAATCCTATTACCTGCCCGAGAGAGTCTAGCTACAGCAGACACAATTACATATAATATGCAATACCATTTGCTAATGATGCCTAAAGCCTAATCTATCTATTTATCTAGTCTAGATAAATAAAAGGCAAAAGTGATTGATCGAGGATCAACGCATAGGCCAAACGCCCTTACGGCTAGAAACTTGAAATTTCGCACACGTATTCCTCTTATGATGTAGGCATCCACTAAGGAAGGACTTTTCAAAATTCAACCCCCAAGGGGGTGAAATAGGGGGTAAATTATTATTATGTGACAATAAATTTGTATTCTATTCTATTCTAAAAGTTTGTATGATTTTTTTATTCCATGTATATATTTGTAAGAAATTTCGTATGAATTGAGTACGGCAAAAATAATGAGTTACTTATTTCAGCATTTTCGAAAATCCAACCCCTAGGGGATGAAAATGTTATATAAACGGACAGGCCCACCCCTTAGGGCTAGAACTTAAAAATTTCGCACACATGTTTGTCTTATGATGTAAGCATCCACCAAGGAACGATTTTTCAAAATTCAACCCCCAAAGGGGTGAAACAGGGGATAAACGTTTGTATTTATTACTTGGACATATTTGCATGAAATTTCGTATGAATTGAGCACGAAAAAAATTATAAGTTACGTATTTCAGCATTATCCAAAATTCTACCCCTAAAAGGGTAAAATAGGGGATGAAAGTTTTATATGAACGCACTGGCCAAACCCTCAGGGCTAGAAATTTAAAGTTTCGCACACGTATTCCTCTTGTGACGTACTCGTAGGCATCCACTAAGGAATATTTTTTTATATTCAACCCCCAAGAGGGTAAATTATGGGATAAAACTTTGTATGAAACTTTTTATTTCTTGGACATATTTCAAATAATTCCGTATAAATTGAGTACGGCAAAAATAATGTATTATATTTCAGAGCATTCCAAAATTCAACTCAACAAGATGAAATTTTTATATATTTAAACGCACAGGCAAAACCCTTAGAGCTAGAAACTTAAAGTTATAGCCTGACCAGTCTCTATTTGGACCTGAGATAATGTCGCTGCAAACAGCATGTTATATGGCAATAATATACATACGTCATGTATAGTCGGGACAGTCTGTATTAGCTTTCTTAGACATCCACTTTTTTAAAATTTTGTATTGGGTCTTTTTTTCATTAGCGGCAATGACGGTAACGTTATTTTCTTTATATATATTATATTATATCCATTATAATACACGTGGTTTCACTGAGATTGGGAACTAATTTCTCCAAAACCTATTTCTTAAAATTGTTCCTGTTCATGGAGTCATGATAATCGGCTTTTTTTCCTTATCATTATATGTTAGGAGTGCATTGGGAACAAATCCCGATGGTCCACCGGTATGAACAATAATATATCGTTTGCCGGTTGAAACGGATTTCGACACACCTGGTTCATTTTCGCTTTGCCAACATTTTGCGTGGTTAAGAGAAGTATGGATGTAAGTCTCATTATCTAAATAAACGAGACGTATATTTTTGTCCCTAGCTTCTTATATTTCGTCTAAATTACTTTCCCGCCAACCGCAATATTCGTCCGCTCCTTCAATATGGACCATTGGTTTCTGCACTTTTTATATTTTACTACCGGTGAAACCAATATCTTTTTTCAATTCGGTAAGCAGAGTTTTGTGAGTTGGAACTTGCTTTCGCACGGCATTGAATTCATGAATTTAGTGCCTTATGGCACATTTGTCGAAGTCGTCTATTTGTTTTCTTTTTTGTTAGTTTTTGATTTTGGTCGGTGGCAATGGCGGTAGCGACACATTATTTTTGTATATATTTTTGATTGCAACACTACAGACGCCGAAACGACGCATGAGATAAAAATATGAATTTCATAATTAATATACATACGAGTATTTAGTACCAGTTCATTATAACCGTACCCGTCATGTCAACAACTAATTTCAAAACATTGTTTATTGGAATGCTGCTGAATCCTTCGTTCTTTTTCTGCCGCAACCATTTGAATGTATTTAAAATGATTTGTTTTACATCGCGGTGAACATAGTTGGGCATTTTGATTGCAAAATCGATTATTATTCTGAAATATGTAGAATTATTTTCGTTTTGTTTACATTGGTGACATTCAATGACTTCCAACGTCTGTTGTCAAAAAAATCATTGCCATTATAATAAATTAGTTCCACTGAAAATCCGCAACATGGCCAGGTCCAAATAGATACAGGTCAGGCTATACGCACACATATTCCTCTTACGTAGTAGGCATCCGCTAAGGAAAGATTTTTCAAAATTCATAGGGTATGTATGTAAGTTTACATGGAACTTTATATTCCGTTAAAAGGCTTACTTAGAACATTGTATAAGAATTCTATTATTTTTTTCGTGTTTAATTAAACCTACACAGTTGTAAGTACTTTAATATTGTGCAAATATGTTTATGCACAATGCACTCGATTTGCAACTAGGGAACACGTGCAGATGAAATTAAAGCAAGTCTAATAAACTCCATTTTATGGCCTTCAGTGAAAATGTTACGGCATACGAAAAATACGAGAGTACACCTGAAGTTGACTTTTCTGATCTTTTATTAACACTCGGAAACGGTGATTATGCAGAAAATGACTATCAGTAACTTTTACCAAATGATCTGTGCACGCACTTTCGTGACTACCGTAGAACAATTAGTAGAAAAAAATATTCCGAAGTTGCCCATATTAATGAAAAACCTATGTTATGCGAAAGGGCCATTCTAACTAGTGTCCGACCGAAACATGTTTTTTTGCCGAAACCGAAACCGAAACTTTTAATGACATGTTAATATCGTTGAATAAAATGTCAGTAGGCCGTTCTTTTTAGACATATGAATCATATGATCAATGAAACACCTATAATCCGTGCAGGTGGTATGAATTAAACAAGTTTTTTTTTTAAATACCATGTTGGTGGCAAACAGCCTTACGACCTGATGGTAAACGGTCACCGCAGCCTATGGACGTCTGCAACTCTAAGGGTGACAATGCGCGTAGCCGATCTTTTAAAATTTTATACACTCTTTTCTTGAAGAACCCCATACTGTAGTCCCTCGGGAAAACCTCGGCAGGGAGCTCATTCCACAACCGGAGCGTCCGAGGGAGGAAATTCCTCTGAAACCGTAGCGTACGTGACCATTTAGGTTCTAAGGTGTGAAGGTGAATGCCCTGCGGACGGCGAGCGGTGCGATGGTAGAAAGGGGCCGTGGGCATCATGTTGAAAAGTTCTTAGGAGCACAACCCATTATACAAGCCATAGGACACTCACTCTACTAAGATCGCGAATATCATTAAATATACGTAAAAAAATTATAAAGACATATATATGGTCTATTGCCTTATACGGATGTGAGACATGGACGTTAACACAAAGAGACGAGGAATATTTGCAGGCATTTGAAATGTGGTGTTGGCGAAGGACGGAGGGGATAAGATGGACAGAACGAGTAACCAACGAAGCCGTCCTGAACAGAGTGAAGGAAAAGAGAAGCTTACTGACCACAATTAAAACCAGAAGACAAAAAATGATCGGTCACCTGCTACGACACGACCACTTCATCAGGAACATTATAGTAGGGAAAATAAATGGGCAAAGAGGAAGAGGAAGGCCGAGGAAAAATTATATGAACCAGATAAAGGAGGATGTGGAGGTCGTGTCGTACCAGGACGTCAAGAAACTAGCCTTGGACCGACAGAAATGGCGAAAACTGCATCACGCTGCACCGACAAGAGCCCAGCTCTTAAGTGAATGATGATGAGGACACTCACAAGGAGGCAAAGTTTCTTCTTAAACTTAACGGTTCAATATCGCTCGTGAGTTTGGGATCGTCCACGATTCGCACAGCACGTCTCTAAAGCAATTCAAAAGGCCCAAGCTGGTATCCAGGTGCTCCCGCCCAGAGGTGACAGAAAAATCAGTGGGGACGGACTTGTGACTTATATCATAGAAGTCTCTGTCCAGGGGTGACGTATCGCTTCGCTCAATTGAGCACAGCTTTTTAGATGTCAGCCTGGCTTTGTCTTCTACGTAGCTCCGAAACTAGACGTCGCTGGAAATGTCGACATCAAGGATCCACATAACTCTCTGAGATGGAGAGAGCTGTGTCTTGGAATAGGCAAAAGTGAATGGGTTTTTCTTCGTAGTGCACGCGTATACTTGTGTCTTGGTGGGGTTGAACTGGACCAGATTATCCTGGCTCTTATTCACGCCTTTTTTGAAGACTCCCATGCTGTAGACCCTTGGTAATACCTCGGCAGGCTCAGCTACGAGATCGCAATGGCTCCAAGGTGTGGGGACGTGCTCGAAAGCGAGAGGTGCGATGATGATAGGTAGCCGCGGGCATCATGTCATACATAGTCCTCGCCCAGGGAATACCAAAACAATCAATTAGGAGCTACCCGCATCCAGCGGACCCACGCGACCTTAATCAGGTCATCAGCCCACCTCAAGCCTCAGCAACCTACGTCATCCGGTACGTGGTTGCCACTCGAGAACTCGCTTGCCCCACCGATCATCGGTACTCCACTCCAGGCAACATAGCCCGCACCTGCCACTTTAGTTTGGCAAGCTCTCAGGCTATATCGGTTACTTTGATTCCGTTGCGGGTATCGTCATTTTTTAGATCTCGCAGAGTAACTTGGAGCATAGGCATAGGCATACCCTCTCCATCGCTCGTTGAGTGACTTTGACCCTCCTTTTTCGGAGGTTTAAGTAGGTAAATGGCAACACGCACTGGTCAAAGACTTTAAGTATTGACGAGAGGATAATCGATACATGACGAAAAGATATTGCGTCTCCCGAACGCCACCCAGCCGAGTCATTTTTGACAATTGATCTCCTTCTCGAAACTGCACCTGCCCAACTGAACCGTTTGTCCTAGGCTCAGGGACAGTACACAAATTTGTCGACGACTTTGAGCGTAGTCTCTGATATTAACTGGAGTACGTACTAGATACATGGACGTTAGTTATGATCTTCGTTTGGTCCATGTTCATCTGAAGACCAACTTCTTCAGAGGCCCACCTTAGATCATCGAGTACTTAAGTTCTCCGTGGTCTCAGTTTTGAAGAAGAACAACCAAACTCCTGTCCCATGCCTTTCAGAATGACTAAATCGAACAGCTTCTAAACTAGATATAAAATTACCTAAAATAATATTTTTATCCTTAATTTTAACAGATCACAATCAGCCAGCTTCGAAAGACTAATTAGAATTCACGATCCGAAAGTAGATACAATTTTGTAAGTTTCGGCACGACCGAAAGGTTCGGCACTTTTTTGGCCGAAACCGAACCTTCGGCCGAAACATGATTTTTAGGCCGAAACCGGCCGAAACCGGCCGAAACCGAAACCGAAACTTCGGTCGGACACTAATTCTAACGCCAAAAATGAGCAAGCAGCGGCTATCAATGATATCTTGCTCAAGTCGTATGAAGGGGACGAAATAGTTTACAGCTCAATTGATCCAGTGATCCGTACCTAAAGATGATGATCACTGTCGATTTTTTGAATTCTATCAACTCGCTTGGTCTTCCATACCATAAAATCCAGCGTATTAATACATATTTATTTCTTTTGAGTAACTACGCAGTTCACATCATTCAAAAAATAAAAAGGCCTCTATATAAACCGGGCCTACTCAATGAGCAACAGTGTTTATACCATGTAACCCATTGATTCCTAATGACCTTCCCTTTGAATTAAAGAGACTGCAATTTCCCCTGATAGAGTGTTTTGCCATGACCATAAACAAGTCACAGGGTCAAACTCTTAGATACGCAGGTGTAGATGTAGGCAGGACTGTTTCTCTCATGGTCATGACTATTTATCTACGTGGCATGCTCACGTGTTAGCTCACCCAGTAGCCTGGAAATACTGACCTTCTCATAAAATGACAAAAATATAGTACGTAAGAAATATTATGAATTACTATGTAGAGGATTTTTAATAAATTTAATAATTTAATAAAGAAGTTCTAAAGTAAACGTTCGTGAGCGAAGCCGCGGGTTAGAGCTAGTAGTTAATAAATAGTAACACTACGTTCCAGTCATTTGCATGTATCTGATTGTACAAGGCAAAAGACTGACTATTTGTAAAGACTTTTACCGTCTGAATGATTTTTCCTTTAATACGGCTGTGAAAAAAAAAACACTAACAATAAATACCCAAGTCGGCTCATAATTAATGGTATGCACTAGTTTGTTTCATAGAGGCACCAGCGGTAAAATATTTTAGTACATCTAGTGCCTACGGAAATAAATGTTCGCATTTTAATGTTGGTAAGTTTCGTGTCTGGATTGCATGGCGACATGTGGGCTGTGGTGCAGCGGTGCAGGGCGCCGGCCGCCGTCGACCGATCCTATCAGTGCGTCTCACGCGACCGCCTGCAAGTAATATGCTCCTATATTCTGACATCCATTTGTTTTTTGCACTACTACAAATACTGATAATTTATATTCATTCGAGTATACTGCTATAAACCGTTTTTAGCTTATCCTAACTAGGGCACTAATTATACAATCATTGTAGATACAGCCTCGAACTTTTTGTGAGCACAATAACCATTTTATCGCTTTTGGTTAACAAGCTTCAAAGGAAGTTCATATTCATAAATAAAGTAGATACCTACGTAGGTACTTTTAGAAGTTAACAATTTGTATTAAACATAACGGATGATATACATAATAAACTGAAAAGGAAAGGGAAATGAACCATTAATACAATGAACTGAAAGATAATTAGACGCGGGTCGAATTACGTATTAACGAGGATATCCACGTTTCACTTCAGTTCACAATCTCACGGGATGATTAATGATCGATATTAAACGGTATACATATGTAAGTTAAGTGTACAAAAACATTGTTGTATAGGTGACTTTGCATGCTAATGTGTTTTATGAAGCCTGCAAAAATGTTGTAGGATATTTGTAGGTAATACACCCTTGCAAGCCATTTTGTATGAGCTAGGGGGTTATTTTTCTCTGCACTCAATTGTTCGCTACGAAGGTAAAAAAGGTTTTTTGTAAACATGTGTGAAAAGTTATCGTTTTGCTAGAGGCGGTATTTAAAACGAGTACTCGCGCTAACCATAAGACTTGCGCGATAACTGAGCCGAAAGTGTTATTATAACACATACTTATACTTATTCAACCTCACGAGTTTAATACGAAGCTTAATAATTATAATACAACCGAGCAAACATAAAGAAATGTGCCGTAATAGTTACATTTAGATACAAGTGAGGTAGGTTGATCATGCCACTATTTAGACGCGGCACTAGTCGCGATAATGTAGCTGAAAGTCACCCTTACGAGTCCGTGTGTCATACGACGTTTTTAAACACATGTTGGCGAGGATAAAGGCAATCCTATAAGATAAATATGTTATATGCAGTAATAGTACAATGTTTACTATACATAAAATTGTATTTTCAAGGAAAAAATCTAGAAGATAAAATGTTAATAACGGTAAATATTTAATTTCAGTTGTTGATGGCAACAGGTAGGTAACATACTCGTATGTATTTAATGTATTGAACCATCGCAAACTGTTTCTAGTGACGTTATCAATACAATTTGTAATTTATTTTCACTAGTTCAACCTTTTAATTATGGTCAAAGATACTGCTACGCGTACGGAAAAACCCGCTTTCTGGCTAAGTGTATAATAAAATGATGTACACAACACGGGAGGTAATAAATACAGCCCTCGATATATATATATATATATATATATATATATATATATGCGATATATACGTCCCTCGCCTACAGCTTGGGCCGCAAAAACTGCGATCACAGCCTTTCTTTGCTTTACCACCCTAGTTGTATAACGTACTATTATAGCACAAGTGTTCTAATAAAATAAAACCCGCGATTGTAACATCCTGGCTCATGAGCCTACAAGCGAAGTAATAGATTTGCTCGTTACGAGGAATTGTGGTGAAAATAAATTTCTGAAGTTGATGGTAACAAGTTATTATTATTATTACATACTGATAGGTATGTATTGTACCATCGCCAAATGTTTTTCCAGTGAAGTCTCCATTTGTTTTCTCTACGAGTTCCAACATAATCGAGCAGACATTGTGAATGAATGCGGGCGCTATATTTTTGGAGTTCCGTTCTGTCCGCCCGTATGCCAGTGTGTATGTCATGACATACACACTTTGGTAAATTGCTTATTCATAAGCAATTTACCAAAAACTAAAAGGAGTATAGGATTAAAACTTGAATTTTATGTGTACAATATTTCGTATTCAAAATACAAAAAATGGGGCCCGCAGCCCCGCATTTCACACATGTGTGCATGCAACTGAACATCAACTTTTCACGTATTTCAACATTTCGCACATCAACGGATGTTCATAACAACAAATGTAAGTTTTATCAGAAATAAAATTGACTAAGCAAATATACTTGGTGATATGATCAATTGATCACCGTTACCCGTTGATTAAGAGGGCGCAGTACGATCGGTGTGGATCGGTTCTCCATACAAACGTATTTATGCTCTCATTTTAAAACGCCATGCTAGAATAACATGAAAATTTGTATACACAATGGGATCCGGCATATCTAGGTCGGATCATAGTTTCTGTTGCTAGAAATTGTAAAAGAAAAAAAAATACAGCGGCTTTTTGAGTTTTTTATGGCTCGTATGAAAACCTTAATAATCGCTGTATTTTTTCTCCATTATAATTTCAAGCAACAGAAACTATGATCCGACCTAGATATGCCGGATCCCATTGTGTATACAAAGTTTCATATTATTCTAGCCTGGCGTTTTAAAATGAGAGCATAAATACGTTTGTATGGAGAACCGAACGTACTGCGCAGTCTTAAATAATTTTTAAGAAAAAAAACCGACTTCAATGGGGGAGGCCAGTGAAAGATTATTATACTTAGATGGTGCACTCTTAGATTCCATACAATAAAATAAAAATGGCTATAAGTATGTTTATTATGGTAGAAGACTAAGTACCCTCAATTCCTCATGGAATCATGGAAAAACCTTGCTTGCTTGCCAAACAAAACGAAGAGAACAAATCGCCAAACGTGAACTACGCGTCGTTGAAGAGTTCCGTTCTGATCATCATCAGCAGTTCCACTTCATCAAAAGTCAGTTTTGTGAATGAAAATGCTTGATTAGTTCATGAAAATACTAAAATCACTATTTGTGTGCCTTTCACATTTGAGGAGTTCCCTCGATTCCTAATGGATCCCATCATCAGAACTCGAGCATGACAAAAATCAATCGTGAAAATAGAACTTGCTTAACAAACACAGCAAGAAGGACAAATTGCCAAACGTGAACTTTTCGTCGTTGAAGAGTTCTGTTCTGATCATCATCAGCAGTTCCACTTCATCAAATGTCACATTTTTGTATGATAATGCTCGATTTGTTGATAAAAACACAAACATCACTATATGTTTGCCTTTAAAATTTGAGGAGTTCCCTCAATTCCTCATGGATCCCATCATCAGAAATCAAGCATGACAAAAATTAATCGTGAAAATAGAACTTGCTTAACAAACACAGCTAGGAGGACAAATCGCCAAACGTGAACTTTTCGTCGTTGAGCAGCAGTTCCACTTCATCCAATGTCACATTTTTGGATGCAAATGCTTGACTTGTTGATAAAAACACAAAAATCACTATATGTTTGCCTTAAAGATTTGAGGAGTTCCCTCAATTCCTCGTGGATCCCATCATCAGAACTGCATTTTGACATAAACGGGACCAACTTGGATATATATACTTACAATCAAAAAAAGAATTTTCCAATTCGGTTAAGAAATGACGGAGTTATGAAGTAACAAACATTAAAATAAAAAAAAACATACAACCGAATTGATAACCTCCTCTTTTGAAATTTTGAAGTCGGTTAAAAAATATTGAAAGTAATGTTTTTAAATACCTCCAACGAAAAATGTTTTCAACAAGATACATTTTTGATCATTGCTGAAGAAATGCCTCGCCCAAACAAAACGTTATATAGACGGCGACTAATCCAAAACCTGACCGCGGTCAAAGCAGCTTAGCCTCGTGAACTGTGGCCGATGCACGAGCGCCATTGGAGAATGAACGCTATGAATAACTACAAACCAAACAAATCTAAACACTCTAGGCTTAAAGTTACTCTCCAGTTAGCTTATAATATCTACACTCGACCACGTGCAAACACGAGCATCGGCTACATTACTCCTGCAACGCCCTAATAAGCCGAAACATTTAAACCAACGATTCTAGAGCTTAATTAGAATATATAATGTGGTATAACATATATTCCAGAAACCCATAATTGAAGAGATATTAAAAACATATCACAAGTTAAAAAATCTCATATCTAACACACCTTAAAGGCGTGACACAAAGAAGCGGTCAATTAATTTGATTTATTTTGTACTGAAGTAGTAGTTTAATTAAAACAAATAATTGGACCCATGTTGATATAACATTCTTTACTCGTAGTGTCGTCAAAAATATGTAGTGAAAATCTTTCGGATTATTAGGGCCCGCGATGTATAGTATATCTTCTTTGACAATGCGGCTCAGTTAACCAACTCAAGTCTGACCTTCGATTACGAATAGATTTCGGGAAAATCGGCTCATCAAGCTAGAGGTGGCGAAAGGGTGTAAGTAGTGGAGCCAATTCGTAAATCGTACTGCTGAATTCTTTTATGCAGGTGACGTGGAGATGGTTTGGCCAAGGAGGTTTCTTATTACCTGATTATTATTATTTGATAACCAAACAACAACGCAAGCACATAAAATGCACGCGGACGGTTATGTTACCTTTGGGAAAAAATAACAAAGAGGAGCAGTGAAGTTTTAACTCAGCAGTACTTGTGCGTAATTGCTTCTACAGGCTGAAAATCCTATACAAGGTTCGTCAATATTTGGATGTTGAGCTTCGGGTTCGTCTTTGTGAGGCCCTAATTCTCTCTAAGCTAAACTATTGTTCTTCATCATTTGGATATTGTTTACTAGCTAGAACTCACAAGTTAATACAGCGGGTACAAAATGCCTGTACAAGATACTGCTTTCCTATACCTCCGCGTTCTCATATTACACCCCATAGTTAGTTAGTTTTTTTGGGCGTTTTCCGCAAGTCGACATCTAGCGTGCCTATTTTGCGTGAAAGGGGTAGCGCTACTCTAACCACCCTAGCTCCTGTATGAAGTTTACCAAAGCTTTGGTATTGTTTACTGCTTCGTGCAGTGTGTTCGGGGTTCCTATGTACTTTTTCCTGTATATTTCTACCTGCTTGCAGTCCAGTAGAACATGCTTAGACGTTTCTTCTGCCTTTCTTCTGCTTCTCTATTACATCCCATTTAAATAAAGCAAATATGTTGAATATGTCATATCGCAGGGAGTATTTATTTGCTGGGATGTTATTTGATGTAATTAAGACAGGTAGCCCAGATTATCTGTACACGAAACTAAATTGGTCGTCCATGGCAATAAAACACCGATCATCTAGGGCATGTGTTTTGGTTCCATACAAGTATAAGACAGCATCATTCCGGGGAAGTTTTAGGTATTTGGCTTCGAGGTGCTGGAACAATATTCCTCCGCCAATTCGCGAAATACGTTCGAAACCTTCGTTGAAATCTAAATACAAACAGTACTTACTCCTTCTTCAAAAAGTCAAGTACCTAAAACTTTCGTGGATAGTTACTTGTGTCTATTGTAAATCTAAGCTAAGTTATTTGTAAACAATTATGTATTTTTTGCCATTGGTCAAATATCATATCACTATGTAGCATGAAAATGTAACGCTCAAGCTGAAAACCCCGTTCGCACACTCTGCCTGGTTCCGGCAGAATACCAGCGCTGCGACAGCAATGTCACAGCACATGCTGAGTCGGCGCCTTTTCGCGGCTATGTCGTGACAATAAATTAAATTGATGTTACATTAGCATAGTTTTATTCGACCTGAGGGGCTACTCCGAACTTCGAAAATGGAACTTCGTATCGTGGCGTTCCTTTCACTCTCGTGTTATACACTAAATGACAGAAAGGGATGGCACGATGCGAAGTTCGATTTTCGAAGTTCGGAGTAGGCCCCCTGCACGGCTAGCATAAAACGGGGCGAGAGATATTCGTTTGTACTCATTAGATAGAAACGGATAGTCTATCTCGCGCACCGTCTTGTGCTAGTCCTGCAGTGCCATCTTTTGTTTGACATTAGCGTTTTTTTAGTTTGTTCCTTTTAAAAAGTTTGTAACCTGACAAATATAACAGCAGTAAAATTGCAGTCGCGCGGGGCAAGCCTGTCAAAATGTAGCGAGTAACGTCCACTTTTACGGCTATTTTGGAGAAAAATAAATTACGACTAAATTCAATCATAATGGAAGGAAAAAACCTAATTTAATTTACGAAAAGATTTAAATAACTAAGTGTCATATTAAGATTGAGAAAGTGGGTCAACATGCCATTTATTAAACGCCTGACTTGGATTTTAACTCGTTACCTTTTACACTTATAAAATCCTTAATTCTGTCGGTGACTTACTCTATGTCAAGCAAATAATTACGGATGAAATAAGGTGTACAATTGTACATTTACACATTTTTCGGTCTCCGCTCAGTCAGAACATAATCTAAATCAAAATCGTATTCGTACTGTGCGTCAACACAGGGTGTTTCTGGCACTACATTTAATAGGCATATTACCGTTGTGATGTAATAATTTTCACTAAAATAAACTGGTTGCATATAAGCATTATATCTGCTATAATGATGTGGTTGCAACGTGGGAGGGCGATAGGAAGGCGGCAGTATCGAGCGTGGGCGCGCCGCCCTAGCGCCACTGAAGCCCTACAGTTCAGTCCGCCGAGAGGCAAGACGCGCACGCCCGTCGCCGGCCGCTGTTCGCCGCTGCCGCGCCGCTCGTCGCTCGTCGCTCCGCCGCTGCGCCCCCACCCGGTCCTGCGGCGCCCTGCGCCCTCCACCCCTGACAGCGCCTCGCCGGCAGCGACTAGCAGTCGCTTGCCACATTGCCTCGCGGAAAACTGCATACAGATAACACTCCATTCATTCACGCGAACAGTAACGCACGTGCACTGATGCACGTGACCGCGATCGTTACGTCGAACTTATTTGAAAAACGCCCTCGTTATTTCCGTTTTGCGTTAAAGAAATTGGCCAGTTCAACGGTTTTATTCAAAGTGTGACTTTAATAATATGTTTTGTGGCACAAAATTCATGTTTGACGATTAAATTGGGCGGCGCCACGTCTACGTCATGCTACAGGGTAAAGTATTTCTTATGAATATAAATTTATTGTGTAGTTGATGAAATAAAATGCTATGTAATTTGTTTTTCTTTTTAAGTACAGCACATCTTCTGGTAGTTAGAATGAGTTTGAAGAAAATATTGACAAATAATTTAATATTCGGTCACGAATTAACTGATATTTTAAAGAAATGGTTAACACTTTACCCAAATTGTATAGCCAAGTATGCTCATAGAAAGTACCAAGAATATAAGATGATGTAAGTACTATTTAACGTATTACAAAAGTGTTACTACGAGTACTATTGGCTTTGCGTTGGATATCTCAGGTAAATGACCACCATCACTGATGACATACAAGTTGCTAACGTAACCACAACCAGCTACTACCTAGGTATTTAGTATTTTTGTGGTAGCATTTTGTCCGGGTTTTATAAAATTGTACATGTTAGGGGCGTGTTTAGCAAGCAGGATTTCGACAGTAAATTACGCGACAGATATAGGTTTTCCATGTATTGACTAAGTTTGTGAAACGAATATACAAATATAAATTTTTAATATTTAATACCCTTACAAAATAACTTCAGAAAATCAATATGTTCAGAATATGTTCTTGCTATCCTAATGTCGTTAATATTTATTTACGTACAGGGTAACGATACGCCCTTTGCTTTGAGGTCTTTCATGACAGACATTGAGTTATTGTAGCAGATGGTATCCATAGTTAAAAATAAATCTAGGAGCTTACATATTTGTTCACAACTACTGTTTTCTAACGTGTATTATGTTTTATCCTGATCAATCAAGGTTCTTGTATTCGGAAGACTTCACGTGTTCATAAATATTCGTTGTAAATATTTTCAAATTACAAACTTACAATTTATCAATACTAATATTATAAAGCTGAAGAGTTTGTTTGTTTGTTTGAACGCGCTAATCTCAGGAATTTCTGGTTCGAATTGAAAAAATATTTTTGTGTTGGATAGTACATTTATCGAGAAAGGCTTTAGGCTATATAATATCACGCTGCGACCAATAGGAGAGAAGACGCGGACGAAGTCGCGGGCAAGAGCTAGTTAGTAATAAAACCATACACATAATTTATTTTAAAATTTTCCCGGTTTTCGTTTAACTGCAATATGAATATGTACGTTTCAATATAGGATTGTCGATGTATCGAAAATATGAATCAAAATAATTAATTCCGGTAAAAATCATATTATTGACGATAATTACTCATTGCAGTTGAAATGCTTTTTATCTCCTTCACCCTGATATCCGTTACCAAAGAATCAAACTTATTTGATGCATATATACAATCAATAGTACCTACATAGTGTAGGATGCGGGTACCTACATAGTGTAGGGGCAAAAGGAGGACCAATGACGGCGTTATCACCACTACGATGTCACGAAAATGCTACGAAATTAACGATGCCTCATTATGTGTTGGACTGGGGAATGTAGCCGAGCAACGACCATCTTCGTCGAATTCTTCTTTATTATATTACCTGCTAGGGTGTAAGGTAGATATATGTGCTTCGTAAAATATTGTGACCCGACGAGTGCGCGTTCATTTTAAATTGTAGGTACTTTGATTCATTTAAACATGGATGATGAAGAAAATAAGTTCAACCCTGAAGATATTGCGTAAGTGACACAATAACTCAAGGAAATCTTGGTGTATGAGATTTCTAAAATAAATATGTACTTACTAATGCATACTATACTATTAAAAATCGACTAAGAGCATAACGGGCCATGCTCATTAAAGTCATTATAGGATTCCATAGTTGCCCAATGAACTTAATTGAATAAAACAATAACAAGCAAAAGGGAATACCTTCGTAGCGTTTCATACTAAGACTTTTTACGATCGGTACGAAACCCTAAAAAGTGAAAAGTAAAAAAACGTGTGTATTGTTTTCGAAAAACATAGATTTGTAAAATCATCACCTTCTAGCGCTTTCCCGGTTGTGGCCTAAAGGAGCTTGGGTCCGATTTAGCACCTAACCACCTTGAGAGCCAAGCTGTCGTCATGAAGAATATCTACCGATCAAAGAACATAACATAACCCTACAGTTTTTCGAAAGGGTCTGAAAGTAGCACCCATAGTTGAAAAGCTCACCCAAATCGCTTACAGTGCAATAGAAAGACATGTCACACGGGGTGATAGTAATGTGACTAGAAAAGCGAAGGAGCGTCGATATGATTGGCAGAAGATAATGATAAGAATTTTTAACCTTAATTGATAGTTATGATGGTTGTAACATTAGAGTTCTTTCGGCTTTGGTTTTTTCATTGACCAACTATTTGGAGTTGTAAAATTACGTACGGGAAGAATTTTGTTCAAAATTATCCAAAAATATACAGTAATCATTAGAAAATAAATTTATTCGTATAAAAGCACTTAGGTATTTGGAGCGCTTGTAGCCTAGCAGTGCCTGCGAACCGTTCATCCAATAAAAAAAATGACTGAAATTAAGTTTCCAAGCCCTCATTTTTTCACTTGTAACAGATTTACTTCTGTACAGGGTGATTTCGGGGTCGTGGATCAAGAACCAGTTTTTAGACTTGGTATCTGTTAGCAATTTCAAAAAAATTGCAGTGACACGAAACAAACACATTTCATTTTTAATTTATTTTGATGAAAAAAATATAAAATCACATTAAAACATGGTTACCCTACCTCTTTGACGGATTGTATGGAGAGTTGACAATGGGGTAGGGTGACCAAGTTGTATGAAAAAGTATTATTTTCCATTAATATTTGTAAAAAACGAAAATTATTTGAGTTATAAACCTTCATACCGACTGTGATGTTGTCTACTTTGAATTTTTGACTATGTACAATTATTTCGGATCACGACCCCAAAATCACCCTGTATTTATTATCGGAAAAATATGAAATTTGTAATCTTCATTTCAGAAATGTAAAATAACTTGGTTTTCTTCCTTTTTAACCGACTTCAAAATTTCAAAAGAGGAGGTTATCAATTCGGTTGTATGTTTTTTTTTAGTTTTTTTTTTTAAAGTTTGTTAGTTCATAACTCCGTCATTTCTTAATCGATTTGGAAAATTCTTTTTTTGATTGTAAGTATATATATCCAAGTTGGTCCCGTTTTTGTCAAAACGCAATTCTGATGATGGGATCCATGAGATTTTGAGGGAACTCCTCAAATCTTTAAGGCAAACATATAGTGATTTTTGTGTTTTTATCAACAAGTCAAGCATTTGCATCCAATAATGTGACATTGGATGAAGTGGAACTGCTGATGATGATCAGAACAGAACTCTTCAACGACGAAAAGTTCACGTTTGGCGATTTGTCCTCCGAGCTGCGTTTGTTAAGCAAGTTCTATTTTCACGATTAATTTTTGTCATGCTCGATTTTTGATGATGGGATCCATGAGGAATTGAGGGAACTCCTCAAATCTTAAAGGCAAACATATAGTGATTTTTGTGTTTTTATCAACAAATCGAGCATTATCATACAAAAATGTGACATTTGATGATGTGGAACTGCTGATGATGATCAGAACAGAACTCTTCAACGACGAAAAGTTCACGTTTGGCGATTTGTCCTTCTAGCTATGTTTGTTAAGCAAGTTCTATTTTTACGATTGATTTTTGTCATGCTCGAGTTCTGATGATGGGATCCATTAGGAATCGAGGGAACTCCTCAAATGTGAAAGGCACACAAATAGTGATTTTAGTATTTTCATGAACTAATCAAGCATTTTCATTCATAAAAGTGACATTTGATGAAGTGGAACTGCTGATGATGATCAGAACGGAACTCTTCAACGACGCGTAGTTCACGTTTGGCGATTTGTTCTCTTCGTTTTGTTTGTCAAGCAAGCATGATTCCATGAGGAATTGAGGGTACTTAGTCTTCTACCATTATAAACATACATTATATCCATTTTTATTTTATTGTATATCTATCTATCTAAGAGTGCACCATCTAAGTATAATACAACTAAGTATAATCTTTTACCGACCTCCCCCATATAACGACGGTTTTTTTTTCTTAAAAATTATTCAAATAATGCTCGATTTTGACAAAAACTTGCAATGCCGTTTTTTGCTAATCTTCCTGCGTAGGTTACGAGCACAGCATATCGAGCTAACACTAGCGCGCAAACAAAAAAATAACAGCGTCGGCCCTTCTCAGCTTTTGGATGGGTGACCGCTTTGAGTGGCTAACTTAAAGCTCGCGTGCTTTGGAAGGCACGTTGAGCCGTTGTTGACGGCAGCTGTCTATGACAGCGTCATTAAGTCAAGTTAGAGGCCTTCGGGCGGCTTGAAAACTTCTAACAGTCAAGATGCCCACTCACTTGGCAAGCCAAATCTTAATATGGTCTTTTTATCGCCTTGGGTTGGAAGGTCAGATGGTCACCGTAAAACTAGTGACTACGCCAATTATTGGTAGCGCACCCCGGGCAATCTTCAGGATGCATATTAGGTATGATGATGATGATGATAAAAGGTATTTACTTGTATTGAGTACCGTCCTTCATGAGTAGTTAAATTGGTACAATACCTACATAAGAAGAAAACAGATACTACATACATTACGAGTAAGTACCTGCTGCAGCGTTGTCTTGATCTAGATCACTGATAAGAAAATGGTTGCTGCTATTATTTAAAAGCGAATAAAACGAATTCATTAAATATTTATGATAGGGCCAACAATGGAAAACAAACGGCCCTAGCGAGGCTGTTTTGTGCTTGTTGGGAAACTTCGCCCAGGGGGCTGCCCGGGAATTACGATCAAAGTAAAGGACTTTCGGCAGTACTGAACAAAACAATAGATACGAGTACGACATTTAGACAAGCTCAAAACACGATGTTCTTTATGTCACTCTCACCGTTTTCAGCAAATGTAGTAATCAATAGTTGCGGGTTTAGCAGTTTAGCCAAGTTAAGTACATTATGGCCACCTGACGGTTTGTTTGCCTCTGATTCCTGATTCCCCTTTTCGTTGACGGAATAGTTGTTATGCGTCTAAAGGTCATAAGGTCATAAGCATATTCCTAGAATTATTTTCATAGTGCACTATTTAAGGGAGTGAAATGAAAATTTCGCTTTCTTTGGGGGATTTTTACTAGATTCTCACAACAGGTAACATGAGTAAAACTTGATACAGGTAATATGAATAAAATATGATAAAATATCGAAATTAGGCCAAATCTAAAAATTCTTGTGTCAAATCAGTACAATTTTCACAACGTCAGGTCAGTACAATTTTCAGTTATGAAGACGAAGACACTTACAGGGGAAAGAGCTTTCAGATGTCACTTGTCGGTTTCTCTCAAACTTACTGATTTGTGCATTAGTGAGAATAAATCAGATGTACAGAAGTTGTTTAACTTACATGAGCGCATCTGCTTTACTCTCATATCTGTATCTGTGGTATGAAGTTTGCAGGGAAATAGTAGCAATAGGAACGCGTGACGTCACGGTTGTCTATGGTCTATAGCGTCCATTTTAAATGTTTTTTGTATTTAAATATGGTAAAATTGAAGTGCGTAATATCGGAGCATTTTAGCCAATTTTAGCGACTTTTGTTTATAAGTAGTAAAAGACCAATTTATTTTTATTGTAGTCAACATCCCAATTATCACATCACATGCATGACAAGTCGATGGATTAGTTTGATGACGTAAGTAAGCCGTATCATATTTCCGGCCAAAGTGCCGCCAAAGCAATGAGTGAAATAAGACGAATGCACGCACACACTTCAAGAAATGTTGGACGACCATACATTAAGAGCATACTCGTATTATGATATCAGTTTTAACATAAAAAATAAATTAAATTAACTAAACAGCGATTCAATTTATTTATTTATTTATTTATTAAGGTTTGCCAACAGATGTAATACAATAAAAAATCTTATTTACAACAGATAATGATCTACTGCTAGAGTATTCACCCAATTACAGGCAAACACGGCATGCATTAAACATAGTAAAATTTCGGATCTTTCATTAGATCTTGCCCTTTAGAACCTTTTTCGGTTGGCTATTAATATTTATTTGAACTCCTAATCACCACACATCACCGTGTATGTGTATGAGGTGTGTCCCACCGTGTATGAGTGTGTGTGATTTTAGAAGGTTACGTAGTTTTGAGCTATTCTTTTTTTATTCTACAAGTAAATAGAGAAATATTGTGGAACGAACTATTTATTATATTATATGGAACGAACTATTTATTTATAATACTCTCACATCAGGAATTGAAATTGAATAAGAATTATTCAGTTATTCATCTCAGGGTCAAGGGTAAGTAACCTTGGCATTATTCTTTGAAGTATCTAAGCGTATCTCAGCTAGCATTAAGAAAATATTGCAGTAAAGGCTTTATTTTTCTATTCCATCGTAGTCCCTCGTCAGAGCCGGCAAAGAAAAACTCTCTAACTAATTATGAGCCTCGGGGTAGAATTTTATGAAGGCCGCTGCAGAGCTTTATACTGTGTAAAGATAATCAATGTCACTTTTTAGAAGAGGAAGAGGTAAATAAATTTGAAACCAATTTTCACTAGAAACTGATTTTATTTACAACGACGGTGGTAAGCAGACACCGTTGCTTATGTACCCTTGGGACTCCAAAAGAATCACAAGTGCGTAGCGTTGTCAGCGCATCCTCAGGAGTTCTGGCGACCTTACTCGCCACTAGAGACACAACACCACATACCTAAAGAGCAAGTAATGTAGTGATAATATGTTATTACGGCTGCGGCCTTCTGTACTTTCCCAGATCGGCTGCTTCAAATTCAAGCGAGATGACATTTCGCTGTGGTCTATATATTTTTAATCTGAAAATGTGTGGTATTTTACTTACTTATTGATCGAATATTCTTTTTATAAGAGAAGTGAAAAGAGTGTTTCACACGGTAGCAAAACTATTTCATACTCGGGCGTGGCGCTTTGAATCCCTTACTACACTCAGGATTCCATTTTAGAGCCCCGAGCGTAGCGAGAATCTTTCTGGAATCCTTTGTTTCGTTCGGGATTCAACGCGCTAACCCTCGATGAAATATTGCATTTTGTTCCTTTGTAATACAATCTACTACTCCCAAAAATCGTAATACTTAACTGCTCATATCTTTGGTGGATGATTTCTGGAACAAAATGTATTCTTCTCGTATGTTTCTATGTATTTTCTATTTAATAAGCTCACCAAAACTCAGTATTGTTGCTAATATATAATTGTACTGTTTATGCTAGACGTTGCATCTCGATGCGTTTACAAGTATTTTATTTACGTTAATGCTCGATGATTTTGATCAATTGCCATATATACGGGCCTTAAGTTTATATCAATAATGTGCTCAAACACTACACGCTCGAATCGAGTTTAATACTTAAATTTTGCTCGAGTTGCAACTTGTTAAATGTCCAACTTAAAACGATGATATGTTACTCTTTGCCGAGCCCGGGCCATAACTGTGCCAGCGCCAGAACATGATCATTTAATCCGATTACATAAAGTGTTCAACATAGTCACATACGTCGCAATTTAATTATTGACACTCACTCTTGAACCTCGATATACAAGAGTCGAAAAGTGGTCGACCACTTTCTTACGAGTAGACACAATGCAAGTGCAATTTTCATAATTTGATAGCTGCGGCAAGCCGCAAGGACACAACACCGAATTGTAGGATTTCGATATTGAAGTAGAAAGAGACTACCTACAAAAGGTCTCACAAAGTGTATAAAGAAGTAGTGTAGGTACGTTTTCAAAAGTATCTTTTTTCAGCTATTTCTTTACGCATATTCTCGAATTAGGTATATGCTTGTAAGTGCAATTTTTGTAAACCCAAAGAGGGAGCCCTGTTAGAATATTACATACTACTATTTTCAATCCACTTTCCAAACAGCCACCTAAATAACGAATTTAAATGCAGCCACAGATGGAACTTAGTCTTTTTCAGATTTCAAAAGGTTAAGTAGGTTTTGCGAGTCAGAAGGCCGAACTCAATGCAGCAAGGTTCAAGGTTAAATTCCGTTGGAGCTGAAGACTGAGTCCTGTGGAGGGCTGTAGCTATTACTTATTCTGTGGTTGCAGACCGAGGGGCCTTCTCTTGCGCGGTCTTCCGCGCTAATGACTTGAGCCCTCCATGAAGGCCATGTCTGTATCCATACTTTCTACTGGAGCTCATGGGCCTTCAAATTATAAAAAAATAATAATTCATCGGGTCTGTGTAATTGATAATATTACATTAGTGCAAATATCAATAAGACGAAAGTAGATACGAGTACATATGTCAGCTTCGGCAAAAATGCTTTCGTACGTAAAAGATGCATTAAATTTGATTAGCAAAAGGTCTTAAGTATTTTAACTAAAGAGGATCACCCATTTAGCTGAATTGCAACGTCCGGTATGACCGGGTTCCCGGATTTCCGGCTGTTTTCATCTATAGGTCGCATTCCTCAACCGATTCTCGTGTAATTTGTGAGAAGGTCTCATAATTATATATAACTTTTATAAAATTTGGAAATTTCTAAAATAAAAGTTTCAAGGGCTCTACAGCTCACAGAACCACTTGTGTAGCTTATACAGTCGGCTTGCTTAGTCTAGTTAGTAGTGACACTGCCTCCGAAGCTAGAGGTCCCGGATTCTAATCCCGGTAAGGGCATTTGTTTCTGTGGTGAGCAGTAGCATTTGTTCCTGAGACTTGTATGTTTTCTATGTATTTAAGTATATATCTCTTAAATACATCGTCTTCTAGTACCCATAACACAAGCCTTATTGAGCTTACTATGGGACTAGTTCAAATTGTGTAAAAAAATATCTTATAATATTTATAGTATGTTGATTTTACAAATGTACGTAAATATCTTTTTAATTCACACGCCACAATAAAAGACTAGGAAGTATAAATATGAAGTCTGGCTATGTGGGTCACCTTGGTTCAGCTGCGGTCCACATCATTTCTTATACGATCTCACAGGGAAGCCTACTTACGGTAATGGGACGAGATGATATATTTCCGAACGAACCTTACCGTATTGGGAAAATGACCTCTTTCTTGGGCTTCTATTATCGAATTGGGCAGTTGAAGGACAACTTGAAGGTACCGCTACTGCCTCTGACCGTGACTAGAGTGTGTGTCATGGACCTTTTTCATGTCCAAGCTTATATTTTTATTTGTAATCCACAATTTTTAAGATGATGTTAACCTTGAACAGATACCTATAGATGAAGTTATATTTGTAGACGATTTGGAGAAAACTAATTTTGGCTTTGACTTTTTTATACCACGTCGGTGGCAAACAAGCTGACAGCCCACCTGATGGTAAGTGGTCACCGTCGCCTACGGACGCTTGCTACACCAAAGGCATCACTCGCGCGTTGCCGTCCCGTAAGAAACCTTCTCACGCCTTTTTGACGAGTACCCTCCTGTATAAATTGTGTTATTTTGTTGTTTGTTGTGTTAGATTTTTTATGAAATTGATACTTTTTTATACACATAATATACTAGCACAGAGTAAAACTAACTATAAAATAAACGCTCCAATAGTAGTCATTGTCTTCCTTCTTGTGTGAGGTTCTGTCGTTTCAGTAGTTAGTGTAGGCTACATACGAGAAATACTTGGCCACGTGGTGGCTACGGCCTACGAGCGTAGCGCGTAGCACTTAGCCGGCAATGAAAGTGTTAAGGATTAGTTATAACGTATAAACCGTAATGCTACATGCAATCCCAGGCATCCTTCAGGATGCAACTGTACTGGGAATAACGCTGGGATGATGATGATGTAAAAAGCACATTTAATGCATCTGAGTTGGCCTTATTTTTAACTACATATTTCAAATCGATGGCATATGTAGTTCTTGAGATATTTAGCAATGTGATAGACAGACAGACAGACAGAGCGGCACCATAAAGGTCCCTTTTTTACCATTTTGGTATGGAACCCTAAAAAAACGCATTTAAATTGCTACACCCGTTTAAGGGATACGATGCCACAGACAGACAGGTACAAAGAAATACAGATACACATCTTATAGTAGATGGTTAACCAAGGGTTGAAAGTGACCCATTCCACCCGAGATATTTTTGGCGCTCGAACGAAGTGAGAGCTCCAATAGTTTGAGATGAAATGGGTGATTTTACCCGAGTTAAAAACACTCTTCTTTTCATTTCGACTGTGTGGAAAGTAAAATACTAAACACACGTATTATAAAATAGGTATTATTAAAAACACAGGTGCACAGGTAGTATTAATAAGTTGAAGTTTAAAAACGTATCGTAAGGATTCAATTTTGTTTTTTGTATACTATTCTATTAATAAATGTACAGAATTAAGTATATTTATTATGAAACTGATTTAATTAAGAATTAGATATAAATTAGTTAAATTTACCTATAGCCAATTCAACCTTTTAAAAGGCCGATACGACTGTAATCGAGTTGGTTACCACGTGCATCTAGATAGCCATGCTTTGTGAAAATAAAGTGTCATGCTATCATGGCATTATGGCGGGCAGCAGAATAGAGGAATGACCATCTGTAAAATGATTATAATATTAACCTAAATAAGATCGTAAAAAACACTTCGTTTATTGTAATGTAAGTTTTAGATATAAGAAAAGTTTTAATTTTGAAAATACGACGTAATTCAATTAACTTCCCACCCTAGGAATGAAACAGCAATTTTTCACCCGGTTCCACCCATGAAAATTAAGGTTTCAGAGCAGGA
This sequence comes from Notocelia uddmanniana, assembly GCA_905163555.1. Lineage (NCBI taxonomy): Eukaryota > Metazoa > Arthropoda > Insecta > Lepidoptera > Tortricidae > Notocelia > Notocelia uddmanniana. The sequence continues at coordinate 19,617,462 of LR991052.1, forward strand.
GACATGAAAAACCTATAAAACACATCTTTTGCGGTCCGCGTCGGTATTTAGAAATAAAAAAATAATGTAGTAATATGTAGTTCCATATGTTCAATATCAGCAGAATCACATTTATAAACTCAATTTTGAGTGCTTATTTAAAATAATAACAAACGATAATAACTGTTTTTGTGCATCATTTAAAATAAAACAGAAATTAAGCAAACTTTCTTTCTAAAGGATGGAAATGCATTTATCGTTCGATATGTTGAATATCCATAATTGAATTGAAGAAGTTGTTTATACTAACATATTCATATAATGTAAGATACTGTTTGTATATAAGTATTCAAACACTATTTAGATAATGTCAGAACTTCGTATAAATATTGCAAAATATCGACCAACACGCAACAGCAAAGCACGTCTATCTACACATTTTTCATCGCGATAACAAATGTTGATGTCTGATGTTCGTGACAATTCAGTTGATAGTCTGCGTAGTAATTGCCACTACACAAGCATCATAGAAACTACCTGGCGTCCGTTCAGCGATGTTAAAGCGCATTTTGTTCCCGCTACTGTCCCGGGTGCTCCCCGCATGCGGTATCACGACTAATGATATTAATTAGCCGAAGTCAAAGTTATAATAAACAGTAATCAGGGTGGTCATTAGCGTCCGCATTCGAGGTGCGGAAAATTTCCAAAACGCATGTTAGGCACCCGCATGTGGGGAGCTGGCGCTATCGACTAATGTACATGCACTTTTCGCCGTTATAGTTATCTCATATGGGAAGCACGGTACTAGGTATATACCACGGCCAATTATTTAATCAAAACTATCTAAGGACGAGAAACTGCTAGTTTACTATAAAATGCATACTAAAAAGGTTCAAAAGGATTGTAAACTGTTCAAGGAAAGATGTAATGAATGTAAGATTGATAATTCTAAAAATAAAGTAAAACAAACTCGAAGACAGTTCACGATTCCGATTACATAAGACTGTGAGATGAAAAAATAGTGCAATTTGTAATAGCGATGCTTCTCAGTTATTTAATAATTATTTTAAGCATGTTGCGACATAGGTAAGTCACACACGATAATCGAGGATGAATAGAAGAATACCTATGCTATTTATTACATAGGTAGTAACACTAGAATAGAGCACCGACTAATCCCTTTATTCATAAAACTTACCCAACCTCTGTTAACTATAAGTTGTTTTATCCCTTTCTCACAAACATAAATGTCAAAGTGACATATAAGGATAAACAAATTTTAGCGGAACTTTAAACTACCTAACTTAGAAAAGTTGAATTGCTCCATTTTCATTTCAACGTTTTTACATCACAAACAGCTGAACCTATTTTGATATAACATGTTTAAAAACCATCGCTGGAAAACCTCTTTTGAAATAAAAAGAAACGGATTTTAATCAAATCACCCGTTTAAGAGCTACAATGTCACAGACAGACTCACAGATACACAGATAGGTATACGTGTTAATAAACAACAAACTTAAAATGTCAAAGTGACAAACAAGGACAAACAAATTTGAGTGGCATTTTAATTATAACCGACAACTTACATAAGTTGTTAAGCCCCCGAAATTTTCATTTCAAAGTTCAACATCTCAAAAACGGCTGAACCGATTTTGATAAAACATATCTAAGAATCGCTGAAAACCAGCTTTTAATAAAAAACCGCATTCAAATCGGTTCACTCATTTAAGAGCTACAATTCCACAAACAGACAAACAGATATAGGTACATACATAAGATACGCCTTCTTCTGCGTTGCCCGTCGGAGGTAAAAATAGTTTGATGGACATTTATTTAATTTATTCTAGTTAAAATGGCGTTAATTTTTTTTAACCAATTAAAAATGGCGTTAAAATCCATTTATCTTTTTTCACTTCGGCATTTATGTTTGCAAGAAAAGGCCCAGGGCTATTTTAACTAACGAAGGTAGGTTTTATGAACAAGAGGGTTAATGGATATGTTTACGTACTCGTAAAACATGCACTGAGGAAAACAACAACGGCATATTTATGTCGGCAAGACACAGCAGCCTAGCTAGTCTGATAGCTTATTTATACCGTCACGTAATATGGCCGATAATAGACTAGGATCATTTTTGAAAAAGTTGAATGCAAGAAGCAAATCATGTAACAGTTTGGGTGACAACGTTTTCAGAGTGTTTCGACCCTGCTGATTACGGATCTGCCTGTCGCCATTGCGAAATTTGAACCGGAAGTACGGTATACCGGAAAAGGTGCCGCCCATATAAGAGAAATCGCCATACATTTAGTAAATCGTTGTCCCGGTACTCTAAAAGAGGTCCGATTGTTATGGTTTTTTGATATGTTGTAAAGGACAATATGATAATGACTACCCAGAGTTTTCTTAGTTCCAGCTCTGTACATTTCTCCGCCATCTTGAAAAAGCTGTAATTAGTATACCACAAATGATCATGATATCCTCGTATCTAACCTAAAAAAAAACAATTAAAAAGGACCCTTTTTTCAATATTACAATTTAATTTTATAATATTACATAGTGACAGTTCTACTTCAATACCTATTTTACGGGATTTATGGAACTTTACTGTATTGCAGATAACTAACTTAAAAAGTTGAATGTAAGATGTTTATTCGGGGCGGGGGGGGATGAAGGAGACTAATTAGTTGAACCTAATTAGTTGGGTATATCGTATCTGAAGGTGTCCAACCTTGATATTTTATGTCAAAAACTAAACAAACTATACCAACTGATGAAAAGGCGCAGTTAAAGAGGTATTTCCCGTTGGATATATGGATACTACGTATCATTTTATGATTAATATGTACCGTATCTGCACTAGAGTTCCATAAGTCACGTAAAATAGGTATTGAAGTAGAACTGAGTCACTTTGTAATATTGAAAAATAAAAAATAAATCGACCTGTTTAGCCTAGTTGGTAGTGACACTGCCTCCGAAGCTAGAGGTCCCGGGTTCGAATCCCGACCAGGGCATTATTTGTGCATTTAGCACGGATTTTGTTCTTGGGTCTTGGATGTTCTCTATGTATTTAAGTATGTATTTATCTATATAAGTATGTATATCGTCGCCTAGTACCCGTAGTACAAGCTTTGCTTAGTATGGGACTAGGTCCCAATATTATTTTATTTATTCATTTATTATTAAATACCTAGTGAAATTATTTTCAAAATTGCTTTTTTGAGGTTAGATATGAGGATATCACGTATCATTTGTGGTATATTGTATTTAAAAAAATCAGCCATATCGTGTCTGGATGAGCCGAAACTTGGTATGTTTCGTAAATTATTTTTGTTTTAATTAAAAAAATATGGCTGAAATGTAATGATGTGGTATATTTTTAGAATCGCCTTCAAAAGCCCTTTCATATGATACTACACACGATAGGTTACTGAAAACTTTTTATTTCCATACAAAAAGTAAAATGTGTCATTACAGTACTCCCCCCCTAAGGGAATTTTTTTTAGGCCGTCCATTTTAGGCTGTGTTCAACAGCGGTGAACGTGGCCTACAAAATGGTCTCGCCGGAAGACCAGCGCTGGCTCCTGAGCCAGCATCATGCTGAGGCCGGACCATTTCATGGCAAACTATGCACTTAATATATAATATAGTTTATAAGTTTTATGAATATGTTATTGGTTCATTCTGTTTCTTTCTTTTGTGTAACAAATACCTTGGTTTGTTTGTCATGAATAAATGATTTCATTTTCATTTCATTACAACATATATAAAAACCATAACAATCGGACCTTTTTTAAGGTACCGGAACAACGATTTACTAAAAGTACTACGAATTTTTTTGTATGGGCTGATCCATTTCCGGTTTACCATACTTCCGGTTCAAATTTCGAAATGGTGACCAGCAGATCCGTATTCTGCAGGGTAACGTTGTCACCCCAACTGTTACATGATTTGCCGCTTGCATCGTTTAGAGACGCGTTTTTCAGTTTTGGGCCTAGACTATAAGACGTCACATAAAACGTGACGGTATACTAAGGCTGGTACAATTGGTACAATACAATACAAAAACTCTTTACCGCACACCTCAATAAATTAAATTAATAAACCTGGTACCTATATTCATTTGGCGTGGTTTGACCTGGAAACGGTAATGAGACGAGTTCATTGATTACGCCTACTTTCGTATTTTGTCGATTCTCGGAGCGATCTCGTTTTCTTTAAAAAAATTCGTGTAAGTATGTATTACACACGTTTCAACCGGTTTGAAAGGTATTCTTAGTAACAGCATATCAGCGACAGTGTCCTTCCCTAGTCATTACTTGAGGAAAGTTGCATCCCGAGGCTGGCAGATTGCTCAATGTTGGTACCTGTGGTAAGTACCTGTGTGCCTGTAGTATGGGTGACTTTGTAGCGTTGAAAGATGAAGTTCAAAGATGAGGAGTTTTAATAAATAGCTTCCTAACACCAACTCTGTAATGCTTTACGACTAAAGCATCGATTAATGTCTTAAAATACATTGTCAACAAGCCTAAGTCAATCGTTAACTCCTATTTTTGAGCTTTTATAATTATAACTAATGAACTGATAAAAGTTGGAAACACCCCGTCATTTTAATTACAAATAATACATGTTTAAGTACCATAGCTAGAAAACGTGCTTTGAATCGGTTCATCCCTTAAAGAGATACGGTGCCTCAGACAGACACACATGTATACATATACAGAAACACAGATACACATGTTAAACTTATGACATCCCTTCTTTTGCGTTGCTTCGGGGGTTCAAAATACGGCCTAATGGTAGGTTATACCAACTTACAATTACATTACTGGCAGCTGTCATCCCATTAAAAAAATTCACTACGAATAATCGACAGACAGAGGCACAAATGGAAATGGCGAACCTATTTAAAACGCAACTCTTTGACCCAACCGGAAAAACGAACATTTTGCTTGGTGTTGACATACCAGATAAGTTATTGATTTCCTCCCAATTGAATAACCTCGGGGGCGACTGTAGCGTTTATTCGTTGATAACGGTACACCGTTAATATAATCATAGAGAAGGCCCTGACTGCCCTGTGACGTGCCTATAACACAAGAACTGCCTTTTGGATCATATGAGAAAACAAGTATACAGGGTGGAAAGGAGTATACCGACAAACTTTAACCATAGATTCCTGGTATTACGAGTAAATAATGTTGTATCAACATGGATCCAAAACTGCCTCATTAACTTAATTAATTTCTGGAACAAAAAAAAAACAAAACGATAGTATAGGTACTTTCTTGTGAACGAAACCTTAGTGTAAAGAGTGATAGATAAAGAAAACGCCATACTTAACGAACGACTCCCAACGTTTTAAAATCTGGTTAACGGCCAGTACGTTATTCACCAAAAAAAGGAAAAACTAAAGACCAAGCTAGTAATAATAAGTTGATCACTTTCGACTATTACTGATTCTGATTAAAGATATCTTACGCAAACGTATGAGTGTCTTATCGTATTTTAGTTTGGTACACAGCAATCGCTATCTACCATTAGACATAACATTCATTTCTCTCAATACCGAATGAAAACTTTTTTCTGTTCAAACTCAACTTTTATTTAAAAAATATTCGTAGTCAAAATTACGGCAGATGTCAGGTAAAACTGAAATCCACTTCCGTATTGAGTGTGTGCTTGTGTGCGTGTTGACGTCACATAATTAAGGCGTGGGATTTTATTTACTGAATAAAATTTTTTTATTAATTACTGAATAAAATTAATATCTCGAAAATTAGGCTTTATCCAGCAATGTTTATATTATTTTTTATCAAAATAGGCACTAGAATCGTTGGTTAAAATCTGTCGGTATACTCATTCCCACCCTGTATAGGTTAATGTTTGTTAGAAGAAGCAGCAGATTTTGGTGTATAAAATGTAGACGTTATATGTAGATGGATATGTAATAAGGAAAATGTAGTTTATAGTCTTGTCACTAGATCAGCCTAACTAAATATAAATTTACAGCTGGCAACAAACGTACAATATGGTGTTTTACTGATACTAAGGCTGGGTTGCACCGACTTACGATCACAGACTGATCAACGTTAAATATGATGATCATCTCATAGAAACTTGTCAAACTTTCCATACATTAAAATTTAAAGGGACACAGCATACGATTACAGACGGTTTGGTGCAACCCAGCCTTAGGCTGGGTTGCACCAAACCGTCTGTAATCGTAAGCTGTGTTCGTTAAAATTTGAATATATGGAAAGTTTGACAAGTTTCTATGGGATGACAGATGTCGGCGCCATATTTAACGTTGATCAGCCTGTGATCGTAAGTCGGTGCAACTCAGCCTTAGTCAAATATCACTTAAAAAAAACTTAGATTGGGTTGCACCGACTGATCAACGTTAAATATGGCGCCGGCTGCTGTCATTACATGGAAATTAGTCAAACTTTCCCAGCTTACGATTACAGACGGGTTGGTGTAACCCACCCTAAGTATAACTTTATACAAAACGTCAAAAACGCTAGGTTAGTATGAAGTTTGTAGAGAAATATGCGCATTGTCATGTTTGTGTATTAAAAAATCTGTAAAGTTTTATAGACCAGTTCATGTTCGATTTTTAACCGACTTCAAGATTTCAAAAGAGGAGGTTATCAATTCGGTTGTATGTTTTTTTTTTTTTTTTTTTTTTTAATGTTTGGGACTCCATAACTCCGTCATTTCTTACACGATTTGAAAAATTCTTTTTTTGATTGTATGTATATATATCCAAGTTGGTCTCGTTTTTGTCAAAAGGCAGTTCTGATGATGGGATCCATGAGGAATTGAAGGAACTCCTCAAATCTTTAAGGCAAACATATAGTGATTTTTGTGTTTTTATCAACAAGTCAAGCATTTGCATCCAAAAATGTGACATTGGATGAAGTGGAACTGCTGATGATGATCAGAACAGAACTCTTCAACGACGAAAAGTTCACGTTTGGCGATTTGTCCTCCTAGCTGTGTTTGTTAAGCAAGTTCTATTTTCACGATTGATTTTTGTCATGCTCGAGTTCTGATGATGGGATCCATGAGGAATTGAGGGAACTCCTCAAATCTTAAAGGCAAACATATAGTGATTTTTGTGTTTTTATCAACAAATCGAGCATTATCATACAAAAATGTGACATTTGATGAAGTGGAACTGCTGATGATGATCAGAACAGAACTCTTCAACGACGAAAAGTTCACGTTTGGCGATTTGTCCATCTAGCTGTGTTTGTTAAGCAAGTTCTATTTTCACGATTGAGTTTTGTCATGCTCGAGTTCTGATGATGGAATCCATTAGGAATCGAGGAAACTCCTCAAATAGTGATTTTAGTATTTTCATGAACTAATCAAGTATTTTCATTCATAAAAGTGACATTTGATGAAGTGGAACTGCTGATGATGATCAGAACGGAACTCTTCAACGACGCGTAGTTCACGTTTGGCGATTTGTTCTCTTCGTTTTGTTTGTCAAGCAAGCAAGGTTTTTCCATGATTTCATGAGGAATTGAGGGTACTTAGTCTTCTACCATTATAAACATACTTATAGCCATTTTTGTATTTTATTGTATGGAATCTAAGAGTGCACCATCTAAGATTAATAATCTTTCACCGGACCCCCACATTGAAGTCGGTTTTTTTTTCTTAAAAATTATTCCGACTATTTTCGTAAGATTTGTTTATTGGTAGGTAATGTAAAAAATATTTTTTTAGTGTTGTACAGAGGTTGTACAATATTGTATTCAATGCTTATCAAAAGCCTAAACTTATTCGATCATTCTAACATTCCTAAATTATCGGTAATGTTACTTTGTTCACTAAATATGTATACGTACATATTTATTGTATATATGTATATACGTCTATACGTACATTTCTTATTAATATATCGTCACTAGATCAGCTAAACTTACAGGAATAATTCAAAATTGCGTATAAAAACAAAGGAACAAACATACATGCATACATACATACACTGTTAAACATTTTACCCTCCTTTGCGTGGCGCAGTCGGGTAAAAATACATCCAGTGTTTTATTACTTTATATATTAGCAAAGACGTCGTTCCAAAGTTATCTGGGATAAGACTAGACTGGTCCACGAGTTTGAAACGCTTTTTTATTTACTAAATAGGTACGTAAGTTATATAGACATAGTATTTAGTGAAAGATAGTTAAAGTTGGCACGGAGGAAGCGTGAGTCGACTCCGAGGTATTATTTATTCATGCATCCATGATTCCTCTCGCACGACTTAGGACGGTCGAAGATGGGTATGCCAACGCTACATAGTATGTAACTACATACTTAAGTATGTACACGTGTATCTCTATCTACCTTCATTTGTATACTAGGAGGACAGAAAAGTGAGTAGTCGTTACTATAAGTATACAAAATATATAATATATCGCGGGAGTCGAAGGACCGGTTATTGTGGCACTCTTTAGGGGAGGCTTATGTCCAGCAGTTCATTCGGCTGATGTGATGATGATACAAAATATTGATTATTGATTCCACAATAAAATACTAAGAAAGAAACAGTTTTTACGATAACTCAAAAATGGCTTGACTAATATTTAAATCTGTGACTGATCATATCCGCTGTAGTTTTCGTTGAAAACCTTTATTAAGCTTACTTTCATGATTATTCCATTCTTTTTTTTCAAAAGTTAGAGAGGAAAATTTTTCATTTTGAAAGACTTATCCAACAATACCCCACACCATAGGGTTAAAGCAAAAAAGAAAATCAACCCCACTTTACGTGTAGGGGAGGTCCCCAAAATTTTTAGTTTTACGTTTTTGTCAGTTTTGTTGATTTATATATCCATAAAAAATTGTAGCTTTCTAGCACTAACAATCACAGAGCAAAGCCTCGGACAGATAGACAGACAGAAGGACATGGCGAAACTATAAGGGTTCCTAGTTGACTACGGAACCCTAAAAAGGTATACTATAGTACTATAAGCGGGCGTATGATGGTTGCCATTTTACCATTTACGTGAATAAAATATTCGTCATGTTCAGACAAGTTTGCGAGTGCAAGAGTGATGGGTGTCTTATCCGCGACGATAATATGGCAACAAGCATCGGATGCCCGCAGATATGTATAAATTAAGATGGGGCTAACTTCAGTAGGCCACCGAGAATAACGATACTTACTCTAATAAAAAAATATGTGATTTGTGTGTGTGCAGCGATGGAGGGGGACATGTTAAAGGGATAGGAAAAAGCGTGACAGTCAGTCAGTCAGTGTTAAAATGCCGTTTTTAGGAATTTATTACCTATCTCAATAACTATTAAACCTATATTTATGAAATTTGGGGTTTTAGTTACGGGGGTAGTAACAGATCTTAATATATGTACCAAATTTCATATTTTTATGTTAGATAGATTTGGAGTTATTGGGGGATCAAAAGTGGCTCCAAACGGTTCGTGTAATATAACACACGGCTGCTGTCCGCCAGTTCCTGGGGTGAACTTGGCTGGACACGCTGCCGCGTGTCTAGATTACAACATTAACATTACTAAGAAACCACTGGATTTTCATACAAATGTCTATATCGATTGATCATCTCATCTGGTAAGGAGTTTACATAATCATACTTAGCACTTGGCTCGCTCCACAGGCCTTGCGAGGAGATCTTTCTCATACATGGATAGATTAAAACCTTTTAAAATAATATCACTAGAGAGTCGTAGAGATCTTCTGGACCTCCTATTTCTATTTAAACTAGTTAGAAACACAATTGACTGTCCACAGCTCCTTAGTAAGCTTCGATGTTCAGTGCCTCGTAGAATATCACGTTTTGCTGTCAAGCCACTGTCTTGTCCCCTGCGTCGAACCGTGTTAGGCTCTTCGTCCCCTTTACCACGATTTAGCAAATTAATCAATAAATATAGTGATTATGTCGACATAAACTTTGACTCAATAACTAAGATCAGAAACTTGTTTATTTAGTTTAACTAATGTTCGTTGTTTTTTTTAACTGCGTAAGTCCTTGTTTATATTATTTCCAAGCTGTTTTAACGTGTCGGTAGTTAAACATTAAGCATAAGATGCATTTTTAAAAAGTATTTATAAGTATGAATGTACTAACTGTTGGTAAACCTTTAATAAAATAAAATAAAATAATCATAACGCTATATAGTACAGGTATAATTAGGATGATAGCGTCATGTCCGCTTTAATGTTTGTACTCATAGTTAAGGCCGAGTAATAAGTGTCTTTTGGCGTCCGTATAATAAGGAGCCCTAAACCTAACAGAACCTCAACACCACTTTTGTCAAGGCTGGTTGGTAAACGTGGGTGTCTGAAGAGTCATTCAGCTTACGTGACACGCAAGTTTGTTACTTAGCAACCAACCAATGAATTCCTTTCATTTCCAACCTTTTACACAAATGAAAGGTCAAGATAGAACATGTCTTCGTTGTCGCATCGTCCTTTCAGACTGATAGCAAAATATAAAATTTACCAACTTGGTTAAATTTAAAGGAGCATAAATTCATGAAATCAATAAGTGGAGGAAAAGTAAAGGATGATTCACAGTAGACCGATCCGTGTCCGGGCCGGCCCGTTTTCTATGACAGCAAACGCAACGGCCGGCGTATTTGTCTAGAAGAAAACGGGCCGGCTCGGACACGAAACGGCCTACTGTAAATCATCCTTAATTCAAACTAGGTAATTAAAATTGAGTAATAATAAAAAAGTATCCTTTTAAAGGTTCCGTAGTAAACAAGGAACCCATATAATTTCGCCATGACCGTCCGTCTGTTCACGGCTTAGCTCACTAACCGTTGCTACTAGAAAGGAGCTCATTAATTTGGATGTCATCAGTCTATTGTTATTATTTCGTACCTACGAGTAGCATTACAAGCCCAGACCATTTTATCAGAAATATGAGTACACAACGAGTATAATAAAATAACAATGTATCAGACTACTGCACTACTTGGTTGTTATTTGAGTCAATAGTCTGTGTGTCCAGTATTATAACTACAATTACATTTTGGAGTATAATGAGTTTCCTACTGACGTGTAAAATATTTTAACCCTTAATTTGGCAACGTAAGTATCAGTAGGACTATTCAGCGTCACCGAGGCTTGAATTAGGGACATTCTCTATTTCTTGCCAAGTATAGTTGGCGTGATAAGCATCAATTGAATTTATGATTATGTAGATGATCGGGGCTAATATTAGGGAATAACTGCTGCAAATATACGTGTTACATCTTTTTTCTTAATATCGCTAAGGAAAGGGAGGCGAATATGTAACACGAATCCGTAACACCAAGAAAACGCGGTGAAGCGTAAGGCTTCAGCGCTTTTCTAATTGCAGGCAGGTAGTAGTACGAAGTGACGTGAAATGACATCTTCTCTTTAAATGTCTGTCATTAAATCTTATTGGCGTAGTACTTCTTTATATTTTTTTATTTAGTGAACATCAAACACGCAAAAAGCATTGAGATTTACATTACCCATTGTAGGCAAAATCACGAGGAGGTTTGTTAACGATGCCGATGTGGAGTTCTAATTTTATTATAATGAAAAAAACTGACTACCTCTACTTTTTATATGTAACTAGCTGCCCCGCGCGGCTTCGCTCGCGTATTACAGCCCAACGTTTCTCGCCTTCTCTCAAGTATAAGTATATAAGTATACCATGAAATGAAAAAAATACACCCAGACCCCGGTATGTCCTAAAACTACGACCAAGACCACCGGGGGATGGGCAGCAGCATCCCTAGAGTGCGGTGGAAATACTGCGATCGCCAACCCGCATGCTAAGCGTGGCGATTATGGCATATACTTCCCATGAATTTGGGGGAGGCTGCTGGACATAGCAGCAGTGGACATCATTTGGTAACAGACGCAATGATTGACATTAAAATTTAAAGAAAATACTTTCCGGCTTAAGCCTTCAATTTCGTATGAAATTCCTTTATAGTTCTCCCGAGTTGTTCCGTTTGCAACGTGATACTTTGAAGCCTGTTATAACGCACGCAATGACGAAATTTCATTGCATGTTTGACAAAAGAAGACATATATTATTTCATAGTGTTCATTTTGACCCACGCGCTGATATGAGCTGAGTAGACCAACACTTCCGACGAACGACGAAGAAGTATAGGCTAAAATGAGTTGTATTTAGTAAAGATGATGTGGAGATGTGGGAGATGACAATGTAATATTGACATTTATTAAGCCCTTTGGGGCCTTTTACATGGTGAATATTATCATGCCATACACATATCACGATCCGTATCAAGTGAATATTAATGAATATTGAACATAGATATCAAAGTAAAGCAGGTCCGCTCATTTTAAGTTGAACGATTTCTGTACATCAGATCTTTTCTCACTAATGCACAATCAGTAAGTTTGAGAAAGACTCCGTTTCGACGTCCGTTTTCATAACTGCAAATTGTACTGAAATGACGTTTGTGACTTTTTGGTTTGTATGGAATTTGACATTTGGTGTCCTTCTATATGGAGACAGTTCGTCAACAGTCGACAATATAGATCGTAATATCTGTCCCGTTCTAACTCATCTTAGTTTACCATAAGGATTCAAAGAGACAACTGTATGAAAAATCATCTTCCTTAACACTACGGATCTGTTGGTATTATTAATCTAAGATATTCAAGCAAAGTACAAACAATTAGGAAAACCGCGATAATATTGACACTCCAGCATAATTGAGTTAAGATAAATTTTAACGTGTAAAGGTCCCCATTAAAAAATAAATTAAAAAATGACACACCACGTCTGTCTCTGTCATTCATGAAAACATTGTAAACAGAGCGTTTATTTGGTGATTAGTTATTTTTACTCGTGTAAGTAAAGCCTACTCAAAACTCGTATTTTTTATTCTGTAGAACTTACTTACTACAGGTTTGAGTTATACTCTATTTCCTCAATTTATTCCAAATATGTCAATGAAGCAAGGCAATTGCGCATTATATTATTGCGTAGCGTATGTCAAATGCCAAAGAATTGATATCAACGCCATCTATACTACAGAATTGGTCAGCAGATCCGTTTTTTCATGAAAACGCGATAACGACGCCACCTACCGGGTCCAATTGTATTTTCAAACCATCCAGGAATCCACCCGAATATACACACAAAATTTCATCCATTTCGGTCCAGCCGTTTAGGAGGAGTAGGGTGACAAACACACGTACAGAAGAATTATATATATAAAGATACATTAATCACCAAGTCACCAGGAGGGCTACTCCGAACTTCGAAAATCGAACTTCGTGCCGTGCCGTCCCTTTCACTCTCGTGTTCTACACTATATGAAGGAAAGGGACGGCACGATACGAAGTTCGATTTTCGAAATTCGGAGTAGACCCTCAGACTTCAGTGGGTGCATTTTAATTAGTCTTTTGACTCATTTTCCGTTAACACTTCGTGCTATTTACGATCCTGTTTTGAACTCGAGTCCTAGTCATTGATTTTATTGATAGGTTTTCTCGAGTTCATTTGGCACTGTCAAAAGTTCACACCACATTAAGCCCCTGGTAGTTTTGGCCTCCTGCCATGGAGCTTCTATCAATTCAGATATTATTTTTCATCGCTACTTTTGAAAATGCATATTTGGCTACAGACATTGCATTTATAATAACGCCGTTGAACTAGATATTCTAGAGACTCATAATTAGAGAACTAAAATTAATATAGGTAATTATCTGATTATGTAGATGCGAGGCAGGTCGGATCTAGTTTAGATGAAGGTGGCCGGCACTTCGCCTGTTAAATTAGGTAACTCTTAGAGTAGGAAGTTTAAAGATTGTTGTTAAAATTATGTATACTACATGTCATGTGATTATCCTATTAGTAATACAGCACCTCATCTAGCCAGTTTTCAATAATGGCAGTATACCGAAGGCAATAGCCTTCTCACGCCTCACGCCAAAAACTAAATAACCGAATGGCATTGGTAATTTTTATCGCGATTCATATTTATTTTGCTTGAAAATGTATTTGTTCCCTCGCAATAATGTTGAATAAGGTCTGTGTACGGTCTGTAAGATTATTGTAAACCCGAGTGACAAAGCTGGTAACTCTTCTTTGTAATGTTCTTACAGAGTACCGACCAATGTATGCATTTTAGTCGGTAGGTATAAGATGCAAGTTAAATCACTAAATCAGTCTTCACCCTTTCAAATTGAAATACTCTATCAGTTCTGACACTCGAGTTGTTCTGATGATCCCTCGCCATATCTAGGATGTTTGATATAGCAGTGATTTACAGGCTTCGTATCTAAAACACTAGAATCCTTTTTGTCAAAAACTATTCGACAAGCATTATTTAGTTAGTCAGTAAGATCACTACGAATAGTTCGAATATTTACAGCTGATGCAGGGTCCTACTTACGTAACGCTTAAATGTGCATTTTTTATTATGGAAAACCTTATGTACGTCACGTAAACACCCTGCTAGTTGTTTTTAACTGTTCTTACGGTTTGACAAATCAAGTATTCCTGAGTAATTACTGAGTAACCCGTGTAATACCATATTGCCGATGAACGAGTCCGTTTGTTGAATGTTCGTCCTTTACCAAATCAACTTTGTCGTGCACGTATCTACTTACACATATAGTTTGTTTTATTGGCAGACCTTCGTTGGTATACTTATACATTTGTACTATTTGTAGAGCCGAAGACCCGCAAAGAGGGGTAGCCCACCTAGGTCGGTATAGCCGCGTACATGCAGAACTATACCTATAGGACCACTACCTATATAAGAAAACTAAGAACCGTTTGAAAACAAGCTGGAGCTCAGAATAAAAATAAGTACTTTTCTAGTAAAGTCGGACGAGTTAAAGCGTTCGTGCCAAATTGACCTAAGCGTGACGGAGTGAGCGGTTGCTGCTCAGTTCCATACAAGTTAGCTTGTTTTTACAATTTGACCTACTTAGGATTGCTAATAAACTGATTTCATGACGGTAAACGGTTTCAGTGCATTCGGCATTGTTTGCACCAAAGAGTTGAGGAAAGAGAATTTAATGTGGTTGTGTAATAGTTAATAGTACATTACGATACAAATTTTACGACCCGTGTTTTGTTCATAATTTTACGTCACCACTTGGCCAAATAGTGGGTTTTTCCGGACGCGCAGCGTGCGGAAATACGCGCTTTTTGGCAAGGTGTGGTGTAAATAATGTTACGAGTAGTGATATGCCCAAAAATATGTTATTAATAGTTATTTGTTATATATGCAAGCCTGCAAAGTTGGTTGTTTTTGGCACACGAGTCCATGTTTGAGAGATGATCCAGCGAGGTATTGTAAGATTAAACCACGAGCGGAACGAGTGGCTCAAAAGTATAATTTTGAGCAAAGCGAGGCTTCCAAGAGAGACGAGAGGACACAACTTTTCACATTACCACTGCAAGGAATATACTTATGTAGATCGCCTATTTTGCACATCGTATCTAAGTTGTTCTCATAGGTATTGAATAAAGGATTGTTTAAATCTCATTCACATCAAAGCTTATCATGAAATCTTCTCATTAAATATTAACCATTCCTGCATTAAATGAGTCATTATAGTATGTATATGATTTCATTAATAACATATTATTGGGCCAACGTTTAACAGATAACGAACTATTTTCATTTTCATGTAGGTAATTATTAGGTAGTATTACTATTTTACGTTTTAGTTAGAACGGGGATCATACTAGAAGAGAAGTGGGTGTCAACGTGTCGCTTGTGATATGATGCTGACCAACCAGTAAAGAACAATCAGCTATAATGTGCATAGTAGGCATTGTGGCGAATAACTGAAACGGAGTGAGTGGGCTGCGGCCTGGCGAGCTGCCACGGGCGCGCTGCTGTCGCGGCTCGGTAATGCATTGCTATTAAGCTATACTGTATAGCTGAAATGTATTACAGTATGTCTGTAACAAACAAATCTACTGCTACTTTAACCTAGTTGTCACTGTTCTATTTCATTGTCATAACTTTAGATCAAATATTTCTCCCAATTGAAAAAAGAATTTTTTTTGGACACAAGAGGTTACTGCAGATGCTCTAAGGAAGTGTCCTTTAAATTTATTGCTCCTATTACAGGCCACACCCTGTATGTATATCGAGTTAGTAAGTAGTATGTTACGTGCTGAGATCGGGATTTTCGCGGCAAAACATAACACTATCGCAACTTCCATATTGCGAGTTTTTTTTTATAAATTGATGTTTAGATTACTCATGACACGTCAGTTTTGATTTTGACAGCTTATGTTTTGCCGCAAAAATTACAATCTCTGGTTCGTACCACAAGGGGTATGCTATTGTATTGAGCTGTTTATACCAATAACATGCAAAGTTTATACTCTCTCCACTCTTTCCAAAGTTAATTAACTGAAACTAGTGAAATAACTTACTTGCTCTTATACATGAGCAGTTGTGGTGACGCCGACCGCGGTTGGATTTGGTTTCGACATTAGGCTGTCTGTTCCGATTCAAGAATTATGTTATTGCCCTGTAGAATATTCATACCTAACAATTTGTATAGGAAGGTCAGTTTATAATTTCAATAAGGATCTTTTCTTCCAATGGTGTCACTTTTACCAACTGTTTATTAAGTAAGCATCTAAATTATTGATGTTAATATTTCGGCTGTGATCCCTGAGAGCCTATACAGGGTGTGGCCTGTAATAGGAGCAATAAATTTAAAGGACGCTTCCTTAGAGCATCTGCAGTAACCTCTTGTGTCCAATTTTTTTAAATCTTTTTTCAATTGGGAGAAATTTTGATCTACAGTTACGACCTCCAAGTAATGGATCTTGGCACCCAGAGATTATAGCGCGGTAGTCAATGCTGATTTTGAGGTTGCTTCAAATTATGACTCATAATCGTTGTCGCATTTTTGGTTTGAAAGCATATATTTGGGATTTAAAAAAATATATATAAATTTTTAGTCTTTTTTGAATAAATGGTTATTAATATCACTCCAGTAGAGTAAAAAAGTACAGATAAGCTACAATTGCGAAAAAAATATCCATAAAAACTTTTATTTTTTCAATTAAAATCATCTATATTAATAATTTCGTGTAGGGGTACGGTAGACCCGAACGAGACCTGTCTCAAATTGAAGAACGTATAAAAATAACGATTTCGAGTTGAACATATGTATCCGCAAAATTCGGATTGTCGCGTATTTTGCATTAAAAAGTGTTAATTTTATGACAAAAGGTCGGCCATATTAAATGTTGGTTGACAGCGTCGGGTTGGGTACGTTCGGAAATTGTAAACTATGTTTGCGTCCGGTGTGTTTGCCAGGTTGCTGGGCTGCGTTCTGGGTGATGGGCCATCATCGCCCATTGTGTGAATTCGGCTAGCCGCGTCTGCAGCGTTTTGTTTTTGTAGTTTTCAAACGTTCTATACACCTATCAGCCTAGCTAGCACGATAACTTACACCATCACGTTATATGGGCGAAATGTATTAAAAAGTCACATAAAACGTAACGGTATAATCTATCATGCTGGCTAGGCTGATTGTCACAACAACCGTCTTCAAAGCAAATGTATGGGGCCTGTTACATGGTTATTATTATCACGTGATACATTCATATCACGATAAGTATCACGTGAATATTGAATCAGATTCCATACAAATTTGAAAACTGCGATAATATTGACACCCCAGTATTGTGATAATATTAATGATGTAAAGGACACCACTTGAATGTTTGCTGAGTCTGTCCGCCATCTTAAACCTGCGTCTCTATTTTGTTGTGATAAACTACTAGGTGACTTATGGCTTTTAAACGTCTAGCAAAATTCTATCCCTATCTCGCTCTATCTTATAACTTAGTGGTACTGGGGGTCTACTCCGAAATTCGAAATCCGAACTTCGTATGGTGCCGTCCCTTTCACTCATATAGTCTATGACAGGAGAGAAATAAAATTACTACAAGACAAATAAAATTCAAAATGTAATAAAAACCAGCCAAGTCGCACACTGAGGGTTCCGTACAACTAAAAAACAAATGTGATTTATCAATATATTGATATTTTTGGTAAAATATACTTCATAATAAACATTATCACCTAATTTCAAGTTCATAGGTCGATGGGAAGTTAAAAAAATATATGTGTGACAGACAACACACGGAATGTTCTTTGACTTTCTTCGACCGTCCGCCGCGCTCGGACTAAGGTGCTACTGTAAAACGTTGTACGATACACGTGCGAATAGGTAATTCGCAACTCTTGTCGATTTAAAACAGTCCCTTCGGTCGTGTTTTAATTTATCACATTTCCTATTCTCTGCATTTGTATCGTAATGTACTATTACTGCGGCTTAATGTATTTTGAGCTTTAACTTGGCAGTTTTCTTAAATATCCAACAGCTTTTATGGTATTATAACATACCGCATAGAAAACTGCCAAGTTAAGGCTCCAAATGCATTAAGCCGCAGTAAATTAGTTTTACTGTAAACAATGTAGTGCCGAACTTGGCACCATTTCAGATAATCTACGGAACTTGGCACCCATTTAGATCTCAATTCTTTTGTCGGTGAAGACGACAACCAAACATCGCATATTCTTAATATTGAACTTGGCTCCCATTTTCACATTTATGTTTTTGATGGTATAAAATTACTTTTTGTCAATCTTTGCAAAATGGTGCTTTTTAAGAGCGAATGCACGAGTTACTACACAAAATACCCAAATCGCTATAGGTGCACCTCAAATATTTGAAGAGTTCCCTCGATTTCTCCAGGACCATATGATCAGATCCTTACCTGATAACTATGAGACTACACCTGAAGTATACCGTTTCAAACAAAAAAAGATTTTTCCAAATCGGTTAATAAATGACGGAGTTCTGAGGTAACTAGCATAGCGGATGGAGTCTACCCCATTCTACTACAAGAAGGCGCTAGTGTACTAATCCCGCATCTAAGTAGATTGTACAGGGCGTGTTTAGCCTTCGCACACGTACCGCGCGTGTGGAGGATGGTACAAGTAACCTACTTACCCAAACCAGGCAAGGCAGATTACAGTGAAGCCAAATCATATAGGCCAATAAGTCTGTCATCATTCTTCCTAAAAACTATAGAGAAACTGGTAGATAGACACATAAGGGATGGCCCTTTAAAAAGACATCCACTGCACGAATTACAATGTGCATATCAGCCAGGGAAGTCAACAGAAACGGCATTGCACCCGGTAACAACCAGAGCTGAACAGGCTATAGAGACTAAAGAACTATGCCTGGCGGCTTTCCTAGACGTGGAGGGAGCGTTCGATCGCACCACGTATAAAGCTATTAGCGAAGCGGCTGCTAGACACGGCATAGAACCAACCATATGCAAATGGATAAGTAATATGCTAAACGGCAGACTAATAAAGTCATCTCTTCTAGGGGATGAGATAATAGCCACGGCTACAAAGGGGTGTCCCCAGGGTGGGGTACTGTCACCAACTCTATGGAGTCTGGTGGTGAACTCACTCCTGGAAGAACTCAATAATAGTCCTATTCGCACGGTAGGATATGCGGATGATTTAGTGATACTTGTCAATGGGAAATTTCCAAGCACGGTATCAGGAATCATGAATGAAGCACTGAAGAAGGTGGAGAAATGGTGCAACTGTCACCAATTGTCCATCAATCCAGGCAAAACTGTAGTAATGCCATTTACCAGGAAAAGGATCCTTTAAAACTGTATGGGAGGGTGCTAGAACTGTCCAATGATGTGAAATATCTAGGCATCACGCTGGATAAGGAACTGAATTGGAAAAAGCATACTGATCTCACCGTAACGAAGGCACTGAGAGTGTTTGGGATGTGTAGATCGGCATATGGCAAAACATGGGGGCTGAACCCAAAGGTACTGAAATGGATTTACACCATCATGGTGAGGCCCATTTTACTGTACGGAAGCCTGGTATGGTGGCCAAGGACTTTAAAGAGCACATGCAGAAATGACCTACCTAATGAAGGTGCAAAGAACGGTATGCACGCCTATAACAGGGGCGTTTCGAACCACGCCCACGGCGGCGCTAGAAGTACTACTGGACCTATCGCCGCTTCATATAGTGATTAAGTCTGAAGCGCGCAAATCGCTCTACAGACTGAGGCTTCTTGGACTGTGGAGCGATAGCAAGCCAAAGACAAAACACACAAACATGGAAACAGACAGTTTCTTAGATAGAATAACAAACATGGGGTGCGACAAAATGCAACCCAAGTTTGTGTTCCATAGGAACTTCACCACAAAAGTTCCCTCAAGGGCCGAGTGGGCTGAAGATCTGGAATCACCAGGTACTGGTGGTGAAGACAATATCTGGTACACGGATGGATCTAAAATAGGATCCGGTACGGGAGCAGGCATATATGCAAAAGACTATAAAAGTAGCGTGAGCATGGGGCAATTCGCGACTGTCTTCCAGGCGGAGACATATGCCATAGTTGCCTGTGCACAGGAGAATATAGAGAGACGAACCAAAGGAGAGACTATCTGTATACTCAGTGACAGTCAAGCAGCCCTCAAGGCGCTTACGGCGCCGAGAGTGGACTCTAGACTAGTTTACAATGGCGTTCAAGCTTTGAATAAGCTCGGAAGGCATAATAAAGTGCATCTAGTATGGATACCAGGGCACGAGGGGTTCATCGGCAACGAAAAAGCAGATGAACTGGCAAGAATGGGATCTACAGGCCATTTTGTAGGTCCAGAACCGTTTGTGGGACTCTCGCAGAGAACCATAACATCGGCCTTAAAGGATTACGCCAAAGCCATACACCAACAGGAGTGGAGGAATGAGGCGGGCTTAAGGCACTCAAAGCTCTTCATCGAAGGAGTGGACCCAAGCTGGACCAAGAAACTTTGGAAATTCAGCAGAAAACAGCTCAGAATTATAACTGGGGTGTTTACAGGTCACTTCGGGGTCAAGGATCTCTTGGCCAAGATGGGACTATCAGACAACATAAATTGTAGGATGTGTGGCGAGGATGACGAGACAATGGAACACTTACTGTGTGAATGTCACGCCCTTGCCAGACAAAGAATGAATGACTTTGGTAATGGGTACCCAAAACCTAAGGAATTCAAAGTACTCCCGCTGAGCTCTATCATCCAGTTTGTGGAAATATTGGAGAACAGCTTAGAGTAGGCATAAAGGAGGGGGCAATTGCACAAAAGATCTCATTGGGTCGAAGTGCATCCGTAAGGGCCCTCGTATAAACAAGATAAGAGATAAGAGGTAACTAGCATAAATAATAATAATAATAAAACTTATAAAAAATTCACTGTTTTCTGATTTTTTCTGGTGTACACACACAATTACCAAGCTGCATGCCAAATTTCAGCTTTCTAGGTCACCTGAAAGAGGGTTAGGTTTTTTATTACTAGTCAGTCAGTCGGTCAGTCAGTCAGTCAGTGGTAAAAATGCCGTTTTTTGGAATTTAATATCTCAATAATTGTATTTGTATTTGTATAAACCTATATTTATGAAACTTGGGGTTCTAGTTGTTCTAAAGGATTTTAATACATGTACCAAATTTCATTTTATTATGTTAGATAGATTTGGAGTTATTGGGGGGTCAAAAGTGGCTCCAAACGGTTCGTGTAATGTAACACATGGCTGCTGTCCGCCAGTTCCTGGGGTGAACTTGGCTGGACACGCTGCCGCGTGTCTAGATTCTCTGTCGCACTTACATATTCGTCTGACAGAGTGGAAAATACTTCGTTTTCAGTTCGCGGCAGGCCTTCTGGCGCGAAGTGCTTGCTTAAGTAGTTAAGGCCAGCATCATATAGCTGGTAAACAGACGAAGTAACCACTCACCACCAGCAACCACACCAACCACATACTTACACCTGCAGTAATAAAGATATTTTACGATATAGG
This sequence comes from Notocelia uddmanniana, assembly GCA_905163555.1. NCBI lineage: Eukaryota > Metazoa > Arthropoda > Insecta > Lepidoptera > Tortricidae > Notocelia > Notocelia uddmanniana. The sequence continues at coordinate 19,639,332 of LR991052.1, forward strand.
TATTTACTAAAACAGAGTGGACCCTGTAACAGGAGCTTAAAATAAAGTTTTTCTTATTTTTGTCATCAAATATTATTACATATTTATATTAAAGAACACTACAAAATGAAAAAAAAATAATTAAACAACATATCTGTGCAAATAAATAAAGCAAAAACTATTATGACTCATAACTTGATGCTACGTCAAAAACTGCATAGACTGACGCGATATAATCTCGTGATGTCAAGATCAATTACTGGGAGGTCATAAATTTGGACCAAAATTTCTACGAATTGAAAAAAATGACTCAAGGAGTTACCGCAGCTCTAAGGAAGCGTCCTTTCAAATATTTGCTCACATCACATTCACAATCGGCAGCGGTTGCCGCCGGCTCTGCCGCTGCCGTTTGGATACGAAGTCTAGCCTCTGACTGAATGGAGGGTCCGAATTCCTTTGACTCTGAAGGCGTGCGCTCCGACTCCAGCCGTTTAACGGCCGTTTAACATCATTAACTTACCAAAATGTAAATGATGCACTAATCCTGATTGATTAGGCCCAAATAATAAAATGTTGAAGTGGACTGTATACAAATGACTGGTAGTTCCTCTCGTAAAATAACAGTGACGGACTCTACTCTAATTTCGGTGCCACCTTGGTTCTGCTTTTTCTTATGATTCGTAACAAGTAAAAGAGTTCCGACGGATTGTAAATGGTTTATATTGTTTATCACAGGTTATGTTCTTATTAAAACGTATTTTGAAGTTAACACTGTTTATAATTAATTTACTTATTTATAATGACTTTAACACTGATTTTATCTAAATCTAGGACACAATGTCTAGATTCCTAAACTTTTCCTGAGCTGAGTTCCCAACGCACTTTTCTTTCTTGTTCTGGGTTTGTTCCTTGGAGTGTCTCTTCGGTACTAAGCTTTCACATTTAAATTCTTATAATTTACACCCTGCTACGAAATAAGATTGAAGATGTCTACTAATGGGCCAGTGTCAACAACTACGACGTTTGTCTTTTATTAATATATATTAAATTAATATTCTTCGCTACGGACAAAATATTACAAGAATGTAGTAATTACGGCAAAATATGAATGTTAATGGCACGGAAATGGGCGAGGGAGCGCCGTGGGGCTTGCGGCCCCCTATCAGGGCTCGAATCATGTACTCTATGAGGCAGTGTCTCGTCAAAATTTTAGTACCACGAATTGTATTGTTATCAACGAGCGTTTATGAAATCTACACCAGATCAGTGTTAAATAAATCGTCACTACTTTAAAAAAATCTCATATCTGATTTTTTCCTTTTTTTCGTTTATTTTCGCATTAAACTAATAAAAATACACCTCGTATGATGCACAAACTCCAACGAAGATAAATCGTCATTATAGTAAGTATTCGTTAGTTAAAAAAAATCGTATCTAAACTAATTATAGTCACTACTTTAAAAAAACTCGTATCTAATTAATTTTTCCTTTTTCCTGTCTTTGCCGCAAAAAACTATGCCGCACTTAAGCACTACACATCTATAAGACCTGGAAAGAGAGCAGGTGACCCATATGTGGTAAATTTGAGGGCTTTAAAATATACACCTCACAGTCCTATTGAGTTTAAACTTCGCTTTGATGACATCTGGACTGTTCTACCTCAAAGATTCCATGATATTTCCGAAGATCAAGCGATTCCTCAGCTATATTCTGGACCCGACCCCATTAAAAAACGAAAGTATGATGATTTGCAATCTCTAAAGCCGATTTTGCCAAAAGACTTTCATGCATCTTACGATAGTTTATTGCATGTATAGTAGAGAAAAAATAATTCGACCCGATCTTTTATTACGTAGGCACGTTGTTATTCAAGTTCGTCTATTGTTACTCGAAGAGAGTTTACTTAGTTCATTTACTAAACATAAAAACATACATTTCGTTTCATTTTGTAGCATAAAATTCAAAGCAAAATTATCGTAACTTAACAACTTTCAGTCAATACTTAAACAAAAATCTTGTATCATACGAATAACTGTAAATTTTATAAAAAAAATGTTTGAGTGAGTTATTCGAATATTTGTGAAATTAATGACTGGCTATCAAAGTATCTCATGAAACTAACAAGAACTTTTTTGATCAATCGCAATAATTTACAGAATGTTTATTGTTCCTCCTAGAAACTTAATGATTTTCAGATACGAGTTTTTTTAAAAGTAGTGACTAAATATACCTGGTTAACGATTAGCAAGTTGAATGGAAAAAGGCGACAGATGACATCTATTAGTTATTTAAGTTTTTTGGGACTTACCGTAATTTAACTTAAAACATGTACCTAATCCCTAATACCTGTTGGAACATTACAAAGAACATACATATATCTAAATATATACTAATCTCGTGTTACTGTGCTAGTGGTCGAACTCCTCCGAAAAGGCTCGACCACTTTTAATGTTTTTTTTGTATATTAAACGACAGGTACGATAAGCAAATCAAAAACCATTACGCTTACGTGTGATATACATATTATAGGCAAGTGCAGCTCAGTATGCCTCAGAGTTCCGGAATTCGTTACGAGCAACTGTGATGAAAAGTTACATAAAAATAAATAGAATAAGCTCTGCGGTTTTCAATCAATTCAAAAGCGACCGACCGATAACAGGAATGTTCAATAAACTCGGCCGCTGTAGCAATCTATAGAGTAACATGTGTGGTCACGAACTATCATAACTAGAAACTTGGAACCAGGTTAAGGTTAAACGCGGCCATTCTTGTCTGCCCGGCCTTTGTTGGTAGCGTGGACAGTTGGATTCGACTAAATCCATACTAAGCGATTATAATACGTTCAAGTAGGATGAAATTCGGATATGCACAGTATCCCACGTTCGGTCTCACATGGGTAGGTACATACGTGGGTCATACACGAAATTCTAATTAGTGTAATATGCCAAAACATTAGTATAGGTATAGTGGTACGTCTATGAAATTATAATATGACTAGCATTTGCCCGCGGCTTCGCCCGCGTACTAAGCGTAATTTTTAACCGTCTACAAAAAAGAGCTTCTCTGTTTGACCCATATTAATGTATTTATCTGGGGGTTTCGATATATGAAGTTTGGTGATTGTGATTCATTAACAGATGCACAGATGAAAAGTCAGTATACATTCTGAGAACCGGCAAACTGTTGAATTTCATTTGATTTTGGCAAAAATAAGGATCGAAAACTATTATCATACATTTCCGAGAGGCCGAAGGGGAAAGGGCCGATGAAATAAAAGCATGTCTTAAATGGCCCTTAGTAAAAGTATCTGTGTACTACAGTAACACCAATACCTATAGGTCTGATAACGACCAAGCAGCGCGCAGCGGTCATAAACTCTGTTTCTTTGAAGTACAGAAACACGGCTAATTCAATATCACGTGTAACATTTATTTTTCCTAAGATTAAATTTATTAGGTAGGTTTTGCCAGTTCCCATTGGAGAATCCAAAAAGAAAATTTGGCCTCACTTCCATTCGCAGTCCTTACTATCAGTCCATCTGTTACAACCGAGTTGCTTTTACTGGACCGATTGAATTGCAATTTGGCACTAACTATCAAAAATTTAGAGCGCTCGCTGCCCAGCGGCACCCGCCTACCGCGTGCGGTATGCGGTGTTAAGCAATGTGGGTGCAGGTCATTTCTTGGATGGGTGACCGCTTTGAGTGGTTACTAACTGAGCGCTCTCGTGCTTTGAAAGGCACGTTAAGCCGTTGATCCCGGCTGCTGTCTACGACAGCAGTCGTTAAGCTAAGTTAGAGGCCTTCGGGCGGCTTGAAAACTTCTAACAGTCAAGTTCCCCACTCACTTGACAAAGGGGGGTCGAAGTTACACCACATCCGTAGGGAGTATCCACCGTTACCCTACACGTGACCCCTGGGTGGTGCTAAGAGTGCAACAAAAACTGGCAACCGTACTTGTCTTCTCGAAGATCTCACGGTTCGTATATAAATGCCAAACGATTAAAAAAAAATGTAAAGGTTGATTTAAATGGAAAAAAATATCGAAACCTCTATGTCGTTTTTAAAAGCAATCCGAAGATATCACACACGCCTATGTAGTAACATTAAACTTTTTATGGCATGTATGGAGTGCCAAATTTTACCTCAGAATCGTATTAAGAGACCTCTCGGATGCTCAGATATCGATTTTGAACGAAATCGGGACGAAAAAAAAAGAAAATCAATATGGCCGCCACTTTTACATGTTTTACCTCGGATTCGTATTAAGAGACCTCTCAGACACTCAGATATCGATTTTGAACGAAATCGAGACGGAAATGAAGAAAATCAATATGCCCGCCACTTTATCCAATTTATACCTCAAATTCGTATTAGGGGACCTCTCGGACGCTCAGATATCGATTTTGAACGAAATCGGGTTGGAAATGAAGAAAATCAATATGGCTGCCACTTTTTACAAATTTTACCTCGGATTCGTATTAGGGGACCTCTCGGACGCTCGGATATCGATTTTGAACGAAATTGGGTTCGAAATGAAGAAAATCAATATGGATGCCTCTTTTTCCAAATTTTATCTCGGATTCGTATTAAGAATTCTCTCAGACCCTCAGATATCGATTTTGAACTAAATCGGGAAAGAAAAAAAGAAAATCAATATGGCCGCCACTTTTTCCAAATTTTACCTTGGAATCGTATTAGGGGACCTCTCAGACGCTCAGATATCGATTTTGAACGAAATCGGGACGGAATAGAAGAAAAGCAATATGGCCGCCACTTTTTCCAAATTTTGCCTCGGAGTCGTATTAGGGGACCTCTTGGACGCTCAGATATCGATTTTGAATGAAATCGGGACGGAAATGAAGAAAATCAATATGGCCGTTACTTTATTCATAGTTTAGGTACCTCTGATTCCTATTAAGAGTCCTCTCGGAAGCTCAAATATCGATTAATGTCGAAATCGTATATAATCAAAAAAGGTCGTATCTTCATAGGGAACTCACGGCATTTCATGCACCTTTAGACCTTATAAGGAACCTACATGCCAAATTTGGTATCTCTCAAACCAGCAGTTTGGGCTGTGCGTTGATATGTCACTCACTGAGTTAGTCAGTTTCTTCTTGCAATTTGGCACTTTTAAAAGTTTTCATGTCCACAATATAAAATTTCAAAATCAATGCTATTTTCGAAAGTAATGACCCAAAAAACCATAAAAATGACACCCATATTAATATTTAGACATTCCAACCCCCTCGAACCCCAACAGAGGGGATGACATTTCACGTCCTCCACGTGGGATTTTAAAATCATTGGTGATTTCGTAATCAGCGACCCGATAAACCATAAAAACAACACCCATATCGATTTTCAGAATTTGTCCCCACATTTCCCCCTTTTAGGGGTTGATTTCTCAAAAAACCTGAAACACATTTTTATTCATTTATCGTTAGAAATACTGCTGTGAAGTTTCGAATAAAATAATCCAACTAATCTTGATTCCCTATACAAACTTCGGACCCCCATTTCACCCCCTTAGGGGTTGAATTTTGAAAAATTCTTTCTTAATGCACTTCAAGACCTTATATGGAACCTACGTACTACATTTGGAATCTCTAGAACCAGCAGTTTGGGCTGCGCGGTGATATGTCACTCACTCAGTCAGTCAGTTATTTCTTGAAATTTGGCACAAACTTTCAAAAGTTTTCATGTCCACAATATTAAATTTCAAAATCGATGCCATTTTCGTAATTAACGTCCCAAAAAACCATAAAAACGACACCCATATTAATATTTAGACATTTCATCCCCCTCGCACCCCAACAGGGGGGATGGTATTTCACGTCCTCCAAGTAAGATTTTAAAATCATTGTTGTTTCTCATTGTATATCACAAAAACAATACCCATGTCGATTTTCAGAATTTGTCACCACCTTTTTTTTAAATACAATATACCACAAATGATACGTGATATCCTCATATCTAACCTCAAAAAAGCAATTTTGAAAATAAATTCACTAAGTTTTTTTTTCTATATTACAAAGTGACACAGTTCTACTTCAATACCTATTTTACGGGACTTATGGAACTGTAGTGCAGATACTGTACATATTAATTATAAAATGATACGTGGTATCCATATATCCAACGGGAAATACCTCTTTAACCCTTTAACTGCGCCTTTTCATCACTTGGTATAGTTTGTTTAGTTTTTGACATAAAATATCAAGGCTGGACTCCTTCAGATACGATATACCCAACTAATTAGGTGAGATATCAAGATATGACGTATCACAAATGATACGTTATATCTTTATATCTAACCCCAAGAAAGCAATTTTGAAAATAATTTCATTTAGTATTTATATTTTTTATGTGTATAATTTTTCAATACGAGATTTTGACGTGATAACGTCTTTAAAATCGTTTTAGTCGGGTGACATGTTCAGAAACTTGTGTCACACCAAAACCTCACGAGCGCGATCGCAGGTATAAGTGAAGTGCAAGTGAAGTAAGACGTTATCACGTAAACATCTCGATCGTAAACCTACTTTACAAACAACCAATTTTTTTTTTTTTACTTGTGATATGTTTTTAATATCTCTTCAATTATGGGTTTCTGGAATATATGTTATACCACATTATATATTCTAATTAAGCTCTAGAATCGTTGGTTTAAATGTTTCGGCTTATTAGGGCGTTGCAGGAGTAATGTAGCCGATGCTCGTGTTTGCACGTGGTCGAGTGTAGATATTATAAGCTAACTGGAGAGTAACTTTAAGCCTAGAGTGTTTAGATTTGTTTGGTTTGTAGTTATTCATAGCGTTCATTCTCCAATGGCGCTCGTGCATCGGCCACAGTTCACGAGGCTAAGCTGCTTTGACCGCGGTCAGGTTTTGGATTAGTCGCCGTCTATATAACGTTTTGTTTGGGCGAGGCATTTCTTCAGCAATGATCAAAAATGTATCTTGTTGAAAACATTTTTCGTTGGAGGTATTTAAAAACATTACTTTCAATATTTTTTAACCGACTTCAAAATTTCAAAAGAGGAGGTTATCAATTCCGTTGTATGTTTTTTTATTTTTTTTTAATGTGTGTTACTTCATAACTCCGTCATTTCTTAACCGAATTGGAAAATTCTTTTTTTGATTGTAAGTATATATATCCAAGTCGGTCCCGTTTATGTCAAAACGCAGTTCTGATGATGGGATCCACGAGGAAAACATATAGTGATTTTTGTGTTTTTATCAACAAGTCAAGCATTTGCATCCAAAAATGAGACATTGGATGAAGTGAAACTGCTGATGATGATCAGAACAGAACTCTTCAACGACGAAAAGTTCACTTTTGGCGATTTGTCCTCCTAGCTGTGTTTGTTAAGCAAGTTCTATTTTCACGATAAATTTTTGTCATGCTTGATTTCTGATTGTATGTATATATATCCAAGTTGGTCCCGTTTTTGTCAAAAGGCAGTTCTGATGATGGGATCCATGAGGAATTGAAGGAACTCCTCAAATCTTTAAGGCAAACATATAGTGATTTTTGTGTTTTATCAACAAGTCAAGCATTTGCATCCAAAAATGTGACATTGGATGAAGTGGAACTGCTGATGATGATCGGAACAGAACTCTTCAACGACGAAAAGTTCACATTTAGCGATTTGTCCTTCTAGCTGTGTTTGTTAAGCAAGTTCTATTTTCACGATTGATTTTAGTCATGCTCGAGTTCTGATGATGGGATCCATTAGGAATCGAGGGAACTCCTCAAATGTGAAAGGCACACAAATAGTGATTTTAGTTTTTTCGTGAACTAATCAAGCATTTTAATTAATAAAAGTGACATTTGATGAAGTGGAACTGCTGATGATGATCAGAACGGAACTCTTCAACGACGCGTAGTTCATGTTTGGCGATTTGTTCTCTTCGTTTTGTTTGTCAAGCAAGCAAGGTTTTTCCATGATTCCATGAGGAATTGAGGGTACTTAGTCTTCTACCATTATAAACAAACTTATAGCCATTTTTATTTTATTGTATGGAATCTAAGAGTGCACCATCTAAGTATAATAATCTTTCACTGGCCTCCCCCATTGAAGTCGGTTTTTTTTTCTTAAAAATTATTTAAGCGTACAGCTTACACTATCAGCGGCTGCAACTCAGCGTAGGCATAAAACTCTCTTTTAAAATCCCAGGGCTCCTTGCTACGTGTGTGGTAAAGAAATGAGAGCAGAGAGATTCAGGAGAAAGTCTTTAACTTCACCAAAAGTCACTGCACATTGATTCACCTCCCACGTCACTGTTACGCTCGATTTTAAATTAAATTAGAAACTAATCTTTTGAATGTTCACATTAATTTATCTCTTATGCATACAATACGAAGCCTTTCTCCGCTGATGCCTACAGGAATCAGGTCCAGGGTATGGGTGGAGCGGACAGACCAGCTCGGACCCCGGGCACAGATCGGAGTGTTGTTCCAAAATCAATGTTGCATTTTTTTTAAGAGGACATGTAAGAGTGAAACTAAGATATTATTTGTAGTTAGGAATAACTATGAACAAAAGTCAGTATACGAGCTAATAGTAAGGAGTGCGAATGGAAGTGAGGCCAATTTTTCTTTTTGGATGCTCCAATGGGAACTGGCAAAACCTACCTATTAAATTTAATTTTAGGAAAAATAAGGGTTACACGTGATATTGAATTAGCCGTTTTTCTGTACTTCAAAGGACCAGAGTTTATGACCGCTGCTTGGTCGTTATCAGACCTTCTATTGGTATAATACTGTAGTACACAGATACTTTTAGTAAGGGCCATTTAAGATATGCTTTTATTTCATCGGCCCTTTCCCCTTCAGCCTCTTGGAAATGTATGATGTTTTCGATCTTTATTTTAGTCAAAGTCAAATGATTTTCAACAGTTTGCCGGTTTTTAGAATGTATACTGAATTCTCATCCTTTCATGTGTTAATGAATCACAATCACTAAACGTCGTATACCGAAACCCCCAGAATGTAACAACTACTTTTCTGGAAACCGCACCTAAATCGGTTCAGCCAAACGCGAGATAAACTTGGACAACCATACATACATACCTACATACGTACATACATTCATACGGGTCAAACAGAGAACCTCTTTTTTGTAGACGGTTAAAAATTACGTTCAGTACGCGGGCGAAGCCGCGGGTAAACGATAGTTAAGCATAATTTGTCAATGAAAACTTGTAATCTAGAGACGCAGCTATATATTAAGGAAAGAACAATAATTCAATTCATGTGTATGTATGTATGTAAAAATCTTTATTGTACATGAGTGAAACATAACAATAAAACAGTAATTACAAGAACAATTGACATATGTACAAAGGCCAGCTTATCCCTATGAGGGAATTCTTCCAGCTACATTCAATATATCTATATTACTTATACACAGTAGAACAAACGTGTGAGTAATTTAGTAATTAAAAATGCATTCACCTCAATTAGTGCAAAATCTTTTTACAAACTTAACTAACATCAATCACTAACCTTTTCAACACTCTGTCAAATACAAAAGCTGGCACTCACATGAAATGTCAAACACGAAGGTGAGCCCCGTTGAAATGCATGTAGGTTGATATCGCACTGCACGCCTTGACCGATATATTCGTCGTCGGCCTTGAACTGATGGTACGGACATATGAATATCTCATCTTTAGTCGTGCTATAGATGATGGATGACGGTACATCGATGACAGTCCGGTCACAAATAAGCTGGTGACAAATAGTAAAAGCCTGTACGCGACGAGGGATAGGAGATGTGACATTGTATCTCGTTCCTACGTGTGTGCAATCCAGTGCGGACTCCAGACTTATCCTTACTTTATTTATTTAAAAGATTTATATTTATTTATTTGGAGAAACAAACAGAGATAGATGTCCTAATTAAAGTAACTTATTTTAGGTTAATGTCATACGTGCATCTAACTCCTCAACACTCTCAACAGCTCTCACCAAGACATAAAATTTACATTGTTTATGCACTACCCTATAGAAGAATATTACATCCGAAAAAGTAAAAAGAAATGTTACAAAAACTTAACAATGAACATTAAGCAAGCAATTGAACTACATACCATTTTTTTATTTTATATATATTTAAGGGCATTTGTTTCTGTGGTGAGCAGAGACATTTGTTCCAGAGACTTGGATGTTTTCTATGTATTTAAGTTTATATCTATTAAATATATCGTCGTCTAGTACCCATAACACAAGCCTTATTGAGCTTACTGTGGGACTAGTTCGATTTGTGTAAAAAATGTCCCCTAATATTTATTATTATTTATTAAAAAAAATACCAACATCTATATTAAATACCAGCCAATAATCTAATTAAATACCAGCAAGTACTTTAGAGAAGCACTTAGTTACCATTCTTCCTCAGGAATAACATTTATGACTTGTTTTTTAAATTGCGCTTTAGATGTATTAAATATTAAATATATGACCTGTTATACGCGTCGCACTTGGGGCGGAGAGGCGCGCGCGCCCCGAAATATCATGAATTCACAAGAATAAATATATATGACATCTCACATCACGAAAAAAACTCGATACAGCGCTCCCTGTCATTTCCGTTAACAGCCAGGGCGATCAGAGGCTAACATCTACCAAGGTTTCATACAGCTGTCGCCACATGTGATTTTTGAATCATACTAAATAATTTATTATCTACTTAAAAAGCGGCCAAGTGCGTGTCGGATCACGCAAAAAGAAGGGTTCCGTACCGACACCTCATCATCATTATAATTATCATATCAGTCGAAACTGTCGAAAGACATCCACTGCTGGACATAGGCCTCCCCTAAAGAGAGCTACAATGACCGATCCTGCGCCACGCCACCCGCATCCAGTGGACTCCTGCGACCTTTACCAGATCATCAGTCCACCTTGTGGGGGGCCTACCCACGCGGCGCCCCGCGCCCCGACTGGACCCGGGTACTCGTATGTCCTTAAACTACGACCAAACAGGGATGGGCAGCAGCATCCCTGGAGTGCGGTGGAAATAATGCGATCGCCAACCCGCATGCCATGCGTGACGATTATGGCATTTATCCCCTATGAGTACCGACAGCTTCTAGTTCGTATTTATAACCACTAGACAATACACTGAATCAAAGATGGTATCTTCATAGGGAAGTTACGGCACTTGCATACTTTGCTCGGGCAAGTTTTTCAGCGATAACTCAAAAACCGTTCAACCTAACTTGTTCAAACCAAAAATCGTCAAAAGTATTTACTATTGTCTACCACTTCAATTTATTTTCAGAATTTGAAACTTCATAGTATAGAAGTTGGAGGGGACACACTTTTTACGACTTTGACAGCTATTATTTCACGAACGGTTGACTTAAATGGAAAAGTTTCTTAGAAACCTTCATATTATTTTTAAAGACTATATAAGATATCCCACATACCTATGAACATTGGAAAGAATTTTTTTATCCCTCGGTCATATGTATGGGGTGCCCCCCCACCTAATTTAATTTTTATTTGTAATTTCACATCATTTTTCTGTAGCGTTTTATAGAATATACATTCCTACTAAATTTCATAATTGTAGTGCTTATAGTCTCCGAGTAAAACGGCTGTGACACACGGACCTACGGACGGACAGACGGACAGACATGACGAATCTATAAGGGTTCCGTTTCTGCTATTTTGGCTACGGAACCCTAATAATAATCTGTACTGGCGCTCAAGCCTACCCCTAGCTATAGCCAAAAGTTATGGGGGTGGTAAATCGGCCTTGAGTTCGCGTAAATAAACACGATGCAGTGTTACACGGGTTTTTGTTAGAATTTGGCCGGACACAAGGCTCTGTGTCTGTAATCAAAATGCTGTATTTTTCTACGAACTTAGCCGGACCTACTGATACCTGGTAACATTCCAGTGAACAATAAGAAATAGATACCTACCTAATGACTTCAATCCTAACAGAGAAGCTCATGAAACGACAGCAGCTGTTAAGTATTACTATGTTAGTACGTACGCTGTGTTTGGACCGCTCCTATAGTCTGTTGGTATATAATAAGTTTTTGCGTGCGGATTGGAATTTTCTTAGAAGGGCTGGCGTGCCCTTGTTTGGGGGCGGGCGGGTGGCCGGGCGGCATGGCCTCGTTAATTTCGGCCCACGACGAACACTGCGCGTCCGCGGAACCCGACACAGCTTTTAATTAATGCCCGCTTCAACTTCACAGAACATTTTAGAGTGTTAGTAGCTCACTTGGTTGCCGTTGGAGGATTCTTTACAAGCGACTTGCCGCTTTCTATGCAGCCTTAAATTCTATACACCGTTCTGATGTTTATACCTGTTAGCAATGATATAGAATTTTATCTTGAATTAAGTCGTGTTATCAGTATCATATCACTTCATGCATATGTTAAATGATTGATAATTTATCACGATTAGTCGTCTTCAGATAGTCTCTTTCTTCAGTGCAATGAGTAATTATAGCATATCATCTTATTATAGTATTGAATGTACTCAAAATCGCCACAATTCGACAATTAGTTCGCTGCGTATAGACACTAATTTCACTCTCTCTTCTGCTTTGCCTTTGTATGTGTTATTTCATGTTTTGTGACGTGGTGCTTATGCGAATAATTATGTTTTTATCATCTTATTGTGACTTAACACAATTTTGCGAGCCATGCGAAAGTGATAATTGTGTAACAATATGTGTCAACAAATTACATTATGATGGATAGATAGTAGGTAGTCTATCGGGGCGAAAATAGTTCCCAGAGATTAGAACACTGGCAAACAAATTGATCGGGATACAATTATATTTATTTTAACGTTCTTGTACCAAAATAATACCTATTTGTGTAATGAACATGATTTTTTTGATTCTGAGTCAAGGATGTTTTCTATGTATTTTGGTATTCATATCTATTAAGTACCCATGGCACAATTCTTAAGCTTACTATGGAGTTATTTATAATTGTGTTCGGTCATCCTCCAATATATACTTACATACTTACATTACATAGGTACTTAAATTCTCGTCTAAATTAGCAAAATGGGGTACGCAGGGCATATTCGAATAAAATTCAATGCCACATTTAGGAAATGTAGAATGTAGGTTTGAATATTTTAAAAACCCATTGTCTCTACAATGGGTTTTTAAAATAAAATATTTATAATTATTTTATTTCCTCGCATTGTTGGAGAAAACCACTATATATTCCCCGGCGGGAATGGCAATTCGTGGAGAGATTCAACTTGTCCTCTAGTTGCTTTTTGCCGTCCTCTGCTATGATATAATATACTATTATTGATCAGTAACATTCGGCCATATTCAATATCCGCATGATTAAATAGATAGTGTCGTACTTATTACTAAAACTGTACGTACATGATGAATTTCAAAATAAATCATAAAATTGATTATTTCCCTGGGTTTTTATTTCTGGGTATATTGTATGTGTTATAAAACTTAATTGATATGTACATATAAATTTCCGCCAAACTGAGGGCAGTTTGTTGGCAAGTTGAACGCCGTTGTCAAGGAAAATAGTGTTGAAACCGCTTACATACTCGTATTAGGCGATTTTAATGCTCACCCACGAGAATTATTTTGTGACGAGTTAAAGAGTTTTTGTGTCTAGCAAAACTGGGTTTGCGCATACATGTTGAAACTAGGTGTCGATTCTGATACCATTACGTATCTAATAATAGTAATAAGTGATTCGCACGGGTCAAAGCGTAGGCTAGAACTACTGGTGGTCCCAAAACTAGGTAAAGCCTGTAGTGATAGATTGCCTACCGCCCACATTATACATACATACACAAGATAAGCTAAGATTTGCTCGTTTAGAAAGTACAGGAGCAAGCGAGCTTTGCTCTTTTTTCTCGTGATTTCCCAGAGAATATTATCACAAGTAACAACTAAAGTTTTGATTCAGAATAAGAAGTAGCTGGAAGCTGAAAACTTACAATGCTGGCTAGGTTTAGCACACAAACTATAGAATAATAGAGAAACCTATTTTTTATTTGTTTCTCCCTTTCCCTTTAGAACATCTATCTAATATAATACCTATTTCCTAACTGAAAATATCTACTATAAAATAATTGCCATAACTCCCTAGCTTTCAGTCCGAAACTCCCAAACTATAGTTCAATAAAAATATAGAATTTCACCCTGGGCCCTGTGGAGATTTGACAAGCTAGAAAAGCCCGCTGCTAACGATCTGATACTACTTTTTACAACTGATTATTAATAATTTATTATACCTAATATAACTTAGAGATTCTAGAAAATACATTTACATGATATTTTTGAGTGGTCAAGTAGTGCTCAATTATAGAAATAAAAATATCTCTGATTGTGATTACGTCTCCGTTGCTACCCTGTACAGACAAGTGCAAAGATATGGTAAGTCGCCGACACAAGAGCCCTGGAAGTAACATATTTACAAGTAACTTGTATGCACCCATAATTTTGCACTTGGCTGTTAAACAATACGAGTATACTAGCTAACTCAACGGAGCATTGTGATTCATGTCGCGAAATTGTTCACGTTTTCTAGTACATACCTCTCTTAAAGGAACACGAAGAAAATTAAATAAAGCTGAATAAAGACTTTCAACGAAAACTATAGCGACATGATCAGTTAAGCTGTTTTTGAGTTATCATAAAAGTCCTCCCTTTTTAGTAAAAGACGTATGAAACGCTGAGAAGGTATTCCTTTTGATTGTTATTATTTGATATTTTTAATTAAGTTTATTGGGCAACTACGGAACCCTACACTGAGCAAGGCTCGATACGCTCTTGACCGATTTTTATCTTCTTGATACGGACCTAAAACGGGTGTTGTAAAATTTGGCAAGTTACATTAGACAGTTTCCATATAAAAACGGGTGAGGCGTGAGGTGACAGGTGAGGGCGAATCGGTTTGTGAACAAGAGGGCTGCGCACGTGTGTGCAGCAGCGGGATTGCAAGATTCGGTGCTTTACGAGTAGCTGTACCGCTGCATCTAAGTAGTGTGTCTTGTATTCTGTGTTCGTGATATTGAGTGCGTAGTGATGAAATTTTGAAATAATTATTTTCGCTAGTGTGCAAAGCGTAGCGTGCTTTTGTGTGAAGATTATGACTAATAAAGTAAACCTTTCTAAGCGTATGAGATAGTATTCCTGTAAGCGCATAAATATGAATGCGCAGTGATGCATGATTGATTTATTTAATTGATTTCGTTCGCTAATAAGACTTCTTATCTGTAACCAATACTCTCCTACCATCAAGGACCGAAAAGGTGGACAAATATGACGGAAATCTGTATAATAAAGCTTTACATAAAGCCGTCTTCCTCTAAACGAAAACAACTATGAATTATTTCGTTGAAAGGACACTCATTTTTCATGACACGAAAGTAATTTTGAAAGTGTCAGTGCCGCCGCATCGAGGAAAAGGAAATAAAAGTACTGAGGTTTGCGATTTGTCGTCAAACGGGAGTTACAGCTATTCTTTTCTTTTGGACTGATTATTTCTGATAATTTTAACTTTATTAAAAAATGATTGATAAAGACCTGTATTTATTTTAAAATACCTATCCAAAAACTCCACACACCATAGGATTCCTATACAAAAAATCATCTCCAGGTCACCGAGGCTTGAATTTGGGGCATTTATATTTTTTGTCAAATAAAGGCATTTTTTATTTGGATTTATTTTACCGCTTTGTCAGATTTATTGATTTATATATTCATGCCTAGTTCCAGCTTTCTAGCACTAACAATCGCATAGCAAAGCTTCAGACAGACGGATATGGCGAAACTATAAGGATTCCTAGCTGACTACGGAACCCTGAAAAGGGATCGTTATGGTGCCGTTCTATGTCGCTGTCTCTCAGTCACATCGCTAAATATCTCAAGACCTACTTATGCTACCGATCAGAAATGTGGAATAGTTACATGCAAGGCTACAAGACTAGTTATATACATATTATACATAGAACATGATTTTTTTAAGTATATATTTTTTCATTCTTTGTGAAAAGTTACCCATCCAAGAGGAAGAGGTAAAACTTCAAAGTCTAGTGCCTATGTCAGGTGGGGTTTCATATGAAAGGGCTTGAATCGCCCATTCAGTTTGGGTAAATTTTGCTTTATGTACGAAATTGTAAAAAAATACCGCCCCTCCTTATCTCCGAAGTTTACCATGAAAAAGGAATGAAATTGTTACTTAACGTAATATCAATATAATTTCTCGAGGAAAAATATGATTATCTCTATCACGATTATATTTTCATCATCAAAACCATTAATAAACTAAGTTTGTAATTTAATCCCCTTTGAATTTTTGTTGAGTAAACTCCTATACGCTTTTTGCTGAAAACACCAGGTTTTTGAAATCGGTTCACGTGACAAAGAATTATGGTTGAAAAACCAACATACTACGTTATACAGTCGCGCAAATAACTATCTAATGATTTACATTCACTTTAAAACTACGAGTTTATTTCAAAAAATACACTATTGCAATATGGCACCCCCGTCCGTGGCGACAGGCGCTGTCGGCACACGGAAACAAGGATTAAGAAACGGAATGCAAAATAAATCTAACGCATCGGCGGGCTGATGCATTGTCAAACGTTAGCTTTTTATTTCAGTGTTCACTTGGTGTTCACTGAATAATGCTCATTCAATGTATTCGTTGCCTGAGGGCTATTTGTTGTAATATTGTCTAACAGGTGCATTCGACCAACCGACTTCATTAAAAACACGGGCTGGGCATAAACTGCACTAACCATTCCAAACCATTTTTATACCCATAACTGATAAAACCCGTTTGGGATCAACAAACCTTGCAGTTTTTTTTTATTAGTAGCATCCGCATAATATAAAATATATAAAGCATAGTATACTCCCACCATTCTAGTGGAGATAATTTTATACACGTCATACTCTTTTATGTTTGTTACTTGCAGATAATACTCGAACAGCAGTTTAAACTCTCGGTCGCTCTTTGTATATTTACTTCTGGCGTTTCAACGCAGATGGCATCGGCCGTGGTCTCAGATGACAACACGCAGCCCGAGTCGAAAAATCCGATACAATGGCACCTATATAAATGTCGCCTCACACCTGCGTAAGGCCTTTCTCACACTGGGGCAGCCTGCGATGGTGACCCATATTAGAACTGTCCTAAATTACTATGGGCCGCCGTCGTAAGCTGCGCCAGTGTGAGACAGGCCTAAAGTAACCCGTTACCATCTTCCGGGTACGGGCCGCCAAATAGAGGCCTAATTGAGCCAAGATATTTAATGCCTGACATTGTAATGTCAAAATAAACACAATGGCGTGACGCGCGAGCGCAAATTAACGAAACTGTGTGTTACGTTGAGATCCATAAACAATCTATGAAAGGCCTGCGAGCGGCTTCAGTATTTACGCGGCTAAATTCAGCTAGCACAGGCCATCATGCGGCGGCGAAAAAAAAGCGGCCCTCGCCGCGATGGTCTTCGCCTGACCTTGGCAGGTAGGGCCATAGATTTTGTATGGAGTGATTGCAGGTGGTATCATGCGTCTGAAATTGGAGGCGGATTTCAAGCTTGATTTTTGCTACGGCATTGGCATAGAGGTAGGTTATGGGACGCATATATGTAGAAAAACCTTATTAAGGACGGTCACCTAAATACTGATACTTTAGATTTGTATTATCTGAAGATAATGAAGAATATTGCTTCATGCTTTGTTGTTATTGATGGTTATTTACCTACCGTGCCAAAATAAAAAAAAAATATTTCACTTTAACATTGCACGTTATTCCATTGTGATAAGGCGAAAAGTGTAAGTAAACATATCTTTGACCTCGACTGCATTAAAACAGGTGCGTTCTAAATTGATAATCTTAAAACCCCTTCCGGCTAATTTGACACCGAGAATAGAGGTTTTTGAGAAAACGTGATTTTGATACTAGGGTCTATTAATGACTAGTGCATTTTGGGTTTGGTGTCAAATCAGCCGGAAGGTTAAAATCTATTCTCAATTCATAACATAACGCACGTTCATAATATCATTCTGACTGATCGATCTGACAATTCCACTAACTGAGAAAGTCATTGAAATTATGTTGAATTGCGAAGTGCAAATGTCAAATTGTGCCCGATTTCACCACCGATAAGTCGGAGTATTGCGTGTGCCACTTCACCGGAAGGGCCGTGAAACCTTACTTCCCCTTAAGCAAATTACCGAACCATTTCTCATTACGTTACACATGTTATTTTATTTAATGCCTTTAGGAAATGGCGATAATGACAAATAATCAAATATTATACGAAGGATTGTGGAATGACCTAATCTTTAGACTTAAAATAAGTTCTATACGTCACTTTCAAGTCTTGAAATCACACGTAAATATATCAAATATACAAAAGTAAAAAAACCGTACAACACAATGTAGGGTTCCGTATCTACTATTAACTACTACCTACCTACTACTAGTTGACATTTAAAACCTTATAGTGAATTTAAAAAATGCGGTCAAGGGCCGTTCGGACCACGCATAGTGAAGGGTTCCGTAGCTACTACTACTAGTCCTAATTTGAAACAACAATTCTATACTACGCATTATAAAGGTAGTATCTTCATAAGAAACTCGAGGCACTTACGCCTTTTTGTTTGGCCAAGCAGTTTTTCAGCGATAACTTTAAAATTGTTGGACTTGTCGCATTGTAAACGTTTTTTCTACTCTATAGGTAACATTATAATCTGTGAATTAGATGACTGACAGCAGTATTGAAACAATAAACTTTAACTCTCGAGGCTTTAATAACAAAACTGCCTACGCTCTTTATGTTACAGCGATTATCGAATTTTGAGACACCTTATTATGTAACTGCGTAAAATACTAATTTCATTGCAGTAAGAGCAGTGTATTTATTCCTGTCCATGACGTTTTTCATGTATTTTTAACCGACTTCAAGATTTCAAAAGAGGAGGTTATCAATTCAGTTGTTTTTTTTTTTTTAGATGTTTGTTACTCCATAACTCCGTCATTTCTTAACCGATTTGGAAACTTTTTTTGATTGTAAGTATGTATATCCAAATTGGTCCCGTTTTTGTCAAAACGCAGTTCTGATGATGGGATCCATGAGGAATTGAGGGAACTCCTCAAATCTTAAAGGCAAACATATAGTGATTTTTGTGTTTTTATCAACAACTCCAGCATTATCGTACAAAAATGTGACATTTGATGAAGTAGAACTGCTGATGATGATCAGAACAGAACTCTTCAACGACGAAAAGTTCACGTTTGGCGTTTTGTCCTTCTAGCTGTGTTTGTTAAGCAAGTTCTATTTTCACGATTGATTTTTGTCATGCTTGAGTTCTGATGATGGGATCCATTAGGAATCGAGGGAACTCCTCAAATGTGAAAGGCCCACAAATAATGATTTTAGTATTTTCATGAACTAATCAAGCATTTTCATTCATAAAAGTGACACTTGATGAAGTGGAACTGCTGATGATGATCAGAACGGAACTCTACAAGAACGCGTAGTTCACGTTTTGCGATTTGTTCTCTTCGTTTTGTTTGTCAAGCAAGCAAGGTTTTTCCATGATTCCATGAGGAATTGAGGGTACTTAGTCTTCTACCATTATAAACATACTTATAGCCATTTTTATTTTATTGTATGGAATCTAAGAGTTCATCATCTAAGTATAATAATCTTTCACCGGCCTCCCCCATTGAAGTCGATTTTTTTTCTTAAAAATTATGATTTAACAAACAAAACAATGTAATTAGGTCAACTGCAGCTTAAGAGCTTTGCCGTGCGCCTTTTATGTTCTTCTATACATACTCATACAGGGTGGAAATTATTGATGTGAAAGCCATGTGAAAACAGATAATTGCGTATGCGATTGTTGTTGAGGTACTTAATGAGTTTTAATTTTAGTAAACGCCCGAATAAGCCTCGAGTTTTAATGTTTGTCATTATGTAGTAGTATAAGTTACCCATTGAGAAAGTTATAAATTTTAGGTATATGTTGCATTCGGAATAATGTGTATTGGATCACTATTTATTTACTTAACTTGTATGTTTGCGATTATTATTTTGTCGGTCGCTTCACAATAACATGGTTGCAGAGTTTCTTATAGACGAGAAGGGCGGGAATATAGCGTGCGTCTGTTGTTCGGTCCCAACTCCCACCGGAAGAGCCGTAAACTGACGACTTCCGTCCATCGATATGTCTACCTATACCTACGTTGCGGAAATATTACCTACTCGGT
Source organism: Notocelia uddmanniana (assembly GCA_905163555.1). Lineage (NCBI taxonomy): Eukaryota > Metazoa > Arthropoda > Insecta > Lepidoptera > Tortricidae > Notocelia > Notocelia uddmanniana. The sequence goes on from LR991052.1 coordinate 19,659,574, forward strand.
CCGGCCGTCGTACTTAGGGCGGTCGTTTCAAACCGTCGGTTATAGTAACATTACAACTGACTGTATGGAAGTTCCTAAATTTTTTACAGAATGACAGCTACGGCGCCATACCTAACATTGTCGCGCGTGTAAAGTGTGGTCGACGCAAGACTCTCATATTTAAAAGTTTTATATAACTAATCCGTTAATGAGATGAAAACGATGGATTTCATGTGAGCGTGTTTATAACTGTACCTTTGAATGAGAAGGTTAAAGGTAATTCATTTTTTCTATAATTTATGTGATTACAATGTTTTAGCTATGATATTTCTATTTGCACAGCGATTTTACGAGTATTATGTAAATTGGATAAGTAAGAATCTAATTCGAAATGTATGATTTTTGCAGAGTTGCCGTCCAATTCGGACGATTTCTGAACCATGGCGTTGGTAGGCAAACACCGGCACTCTGCACTGAACGGTAAGCTCCGTTTGACACTCAATATATCACAGACTTTTATTTATGGAGCAATCGGTCAAAATAAAATTGTTACAGCGTTGTCATTTAAAGTAAAAGAGAAAAAAATAGGTCTCTACATAGATGCCTATTTTTTGTCTTCTCTTTCTCTTCGTAGATACCAATATCTATCTCAGTCTAGGGCCAAAACTGAAAAATGCGTCTCTAAACGATGCAAGCGGCAAATCATGTAATAGTTGGGGTGACAACGTTATCAGATGATTTTAACCCTGCAGAGTACGGATCTGCTTGTCGCCATTTCGAAATTTGAACCGGAAGTACGGTAAACCCGAAATGGTGCATCCCATACAAACATTTTCGTAGTACTTTTAGTAAATCGTTGTTCCGGTACCTTAAAAAAGGTCCGATTGTTATGGTTTTTTGATATGTTGTAAAGGACTACATAGTCTTGGTAATCCAAAGGTTTCGTCTCTCCAGCTCTTAGATCTTTCCCCGCCATCTTGGAAATACTGTCACTTTTTTTCTGTTTTTTGCCTATTCTCTCGTCAAATTCCATTCTAGTGTTAATCATGGTTCTGAAATATTGTAGAATACAACATTTTCTAAAACTTTTGTTATCAAAGATTTTTTCCACGACCCCTGGGGACGAAGATATGGAATCGTCTATGGGGAGCTAGCTTTAAAAATTGTTACTTTTTTATAGTTTTCCTACCATGTTTACGTTTTAGTGCATTTTAGCGCAAACTGTAGTGTGGCAATATTGTAGATCACAAAATTTGCTATAACTTTTGACTTGAAACATTTTTTCCAGGACTTCTAGAAACGAAGATATGGAATCATCTATGAAGAGTTACGATCGAAAACTGCTATACCTATGTATGTCCAGTTTTCCTTAAATTTTTACGTTTCAGGACATTTAAGCGCAAACTGTAGTTCTGCAATCATTCAGAAGAAAAACATACATAAATATAATCACGCCTGTTTGCCAGAGTGGTAGGCCGAAATCACGGATTTCCATTTGCTACGATCCTGGCATACTTACTACTTTTGCTTCATGAACTCTCAAAACATTCTTCATGCATGCGCGCCTATTTAGGGTACTTTTGATTTGGCCTTTCTGCAGCAGACAAAATTATCTACAAATTGAAAGTTTCTACAATACCTATAGTAATTTTTGTCGGCCTGTTTAGCCTAGTTGGTAGTGTCATTGCCTCCGAAGCTAGAGGTGCCGGGTTCGATTCCCGGTAAGGGCATTTGTTTCTGTGGTGAACAGAGACATTTGTTCCTGAGACTTGGACGTTTTCTATGTATTTAAGTATATATCTATTAAATATATCGTCGTCTAGTACCCATAACACAAGCCTTATTGAGCTTACTGTGGAACTAGTTCGATTTGTGTAAAAAATGTCCCCTAATATTTATTTATTTATTTATTTTATTTTTAATAGTAATATGGAATGCTCAAGAGGGGCATTGCTCGTATACCTTGTAAAATGTGTCATTTTCAAACCCCCGTATCGCAGAAAACAGAGTTCAAACCAATGCAACAACGCCTAGAACGGTGGCACAACTTGGTGCATGTTAATCCGTTCTTCATGAACGAGCACTTAGTAGTCAGGAACTGGGATAAACAATTGTAAGATACAATATCCGTGCAGGCTTTGGGGACGGGTTCGAGGGTCACAAGAATGGGATGTAGACTGGAACAGGTAGCAATTTTCGACGGTAGCACTCCATAGATTATTCCATATCTTCTTTCCAAGAGGTATTGGAAAAAATATCTCTATTCAAAAGTTATACCAAATTTTATGATCTATAATATTGCCAAACTATAGTTTGCGCTAAAGTGCACTTAATGTCAACATCAGAGGAAAACTGGACAAAGGAAGCAATTTTCGACGGTAACTCTCCATAGATGATTCCATATCTTCGTTCCTAGAGGTCATGGAAAAAATATTCAAAACCAAAAGTTACAGCAAATTTTGTGATCTACAATATTGTAGAATCATTCTCATCATCATCATCACTGGCAAAAAACTGAAAAATGACAGCTTTTCCAAGATGGCGGGGAAATGTATCGAGCTGGAAGTAAGAAAACTCTGGGTTGTCATTATTATATTGTCCTTTACAACATATCAAAAAACCATAACAATCTGACCTTATTTAGGGTACCGGAACAACGATTTACTAACTGTATGGCGATTTCTCTTCTATGGGCGACACCTTTTCCGGTATACCGTACCACACCGTACTTCCGGTTTAAATTTCGCAATGGCGACAGGCAGATCCTTAATCAGCAGGGTCAACACAGTCTGAAAACGTTGTCACTCAAACTGTTACACGATTTGCTTCTTGCATTCTACTTTTTAAAAATGGTCCTAGTCTATCTACACTAAAGCAAAGTTCCAAGAAACCTAACTGAATTATCTGTTAATAAATTCAAAAATTATGTAAAGCGTAAATACCAGCCGAAGGACGTGCACTGCTAGACATAGGCTCCCCCAATTTCATAGAGGGTAAATGCCATAATCGCCAAGCTTGGCATGCGGATTGGCGATCGCAGTATCTCCACCGCACGCCGAAGATGCTGCTGCCCATCCCTCGGTAGTCTAGGTCATAGTTTAAGGACATACCCGGGTCGTAGTTTAAGGACATACTTATATCGAAAGTATATTATAGTATAGCACACACGACTACATGAATGATAAAAAACCGTGGAATTAATTGTGCCTGAAACATTAATGACTTATTTAAATAATAAATAAATAAATAATAATTAATAATAAATTTTATTATCTCAAATTTCGTACGCTTTTTTTTTTACCAACGATGGTTTATAAATGGACTCCAAATTTAGATATTATGCGATTTGACGGTAGTTGAACAATAATTTGGACGGAGACGTAAAGGGCATATTATCGAGCTATTTTAATCATAGTCTCAACTAAAGGGGTCATAACTTTATGGACATAATATTCAACGCCTCATTTTTTACTTTTACGAAGTATAATATTTAATTGTAGGTCCGATTGAAATGTTTCAAAAGAACATTTGTTGCAAAATAATTCTAGTTACAGTTGGGATCAGATATATGGGAGCGAAAGAGGTGCTCACAAATATTTAAACACAACTCTATTGTCCAGGCGTCTCGTGTTCAGTGTGAAATGTACGTACATACATATTCGATGATTGGATTCCTTTGAAGTGCTACACACACCCACACGCACACACATACACGGGGTTCTTCAAGAAAGGAGTGTATAAATTCTTAAAGTGACACCCCTAGGAGTTGCAGGCGTCCATAGGCTGCGGTGACAGCTTACCACCAGGCGGGCCGTACGCTTGTTTGCAACCGACGTGGTATAAACACAGATAACCCCCTCTAGATAGCCCCTATGGACGATTTAGTTCGAATCAAAAGTCACCAAACTAAGCGGTATGTGCGGGTCGCGGGGAGGTCGGTAACGTCGCTGCCATTGGCTGTTTCATAAAGCGCGCGCTTTGCTTCAACATGGCGCTCGCGGCGTAGGGATGTGACGCGTTGTTTATTACCGGCTTTTACCGGTAATGCCATTTATTTTAGGTTAACAATTTTACATAGCTTATATGCTCATCTACTGACTTGGTATCTAGAATAATATTTTAGGCATGTTTATACATAGTGTAATACAGTAGTACGGCTAAAGCACTGGTGAATTTAAAAAAAACCACTTTGGCTTAGTTGGTAGTGGCCCTGCCTACGAAGGTGGAGGTCCCGGGCTCGAATCCCGGCCAGAGCATTTATTTGTGTGATGAACGAACACGAATATTTGTTCCCGAGTCTTGGAAGTTTTCTATTTAGGTATGTGTTAATCTTTATCCATAAGTACAGTAAAACCACAAATATAAGTTACATCGGCAATCTTCGTTCACTCCGACGAGTGCAGACAAGTACCAAATGAAATCGAATGTATGACCAATTCAATAAAGACCTTGTTGCATTATACGTAAGGTAGAATATGCAATGGCAGGTAAACTAGTGCTCTCTCGCTTCGCGCAGCCAGACAAAATGGCGGGGCAGCCAGATAAAAGCATTGGGTCCCCCTTGTGACACTAGTCCTAACTGCTCACCAAGACGACTCGAAACAAAGCAATTGCAATGGCTCCACCTCTAACCAATTCCGAGATCCCTTATACCTCTTCGAAGTCCAGCATAGGGTCCACCTCGTGATACCAGTCCTAATTGCTCACCAAGACGATTCGAAAAAACCCAATTGCAATGGCTCATTCTCTAACCGATTCCGAGATCCTTTATACTTCATCGAAGTCCAGCATAGGGTGCACCTCGTGACACTAGTCCTAATTGCTAGGAGAATCCATGTCCTAGTGGTAATACTGTTACTAATTTGTTATTTCATTAGATATACATACTCGATATTACATAGAAATAAATATTAAAAAAAATATTTAGCTGTTTATTTCACATATTGATAAAACATATTGATATAAAAAACTTAGCTTAATCTCTACTTTTAGGGATTATTTGCTAAGCAAATGATTTCTAAATTTAGTTACAATTGTTCTATTATAATTATCATTTATGACACAACTGCTTAATAAATTTTATAATAAAATAAAACTACAGAATAACTACTTCTAAACTAAATATTCCATTCAACTACACTGATTTGTTGTACCCGTATCGTACCTGTAGCGTATAAATAAGATAGAACGAGACACCAATTTACTACTTTAATTAAAAGAACACTGGTAACAGTGACAATTAATTTTAATTGGGTTATTTTTTATTTTATTTATTATGCTTTTGGTAGGTACTAACATTGTTATATCAATACACTTCACTGACAATTTAATGACAAAAATGTAAAATAACAAATAATAGAATTTCAATATTAAAATAGTGTTTCCAATAGAATCCTTTTCCAATAGAATTTCAATATTAAAATAGTGCAACAAAAGGACGAATACATAATTAATTGAAATCGGGACTTATACGGTAATGTCGAAAGCGTCTCTGGCACAGCACTAGCCCGAGCATGTATGTACTTTCGTCACAAGGCAGTATATTGACATTTGAATTGGTTGGAAAGGGACAAGAATACTTCAGTACTTCTTAATGGCTAGTGTAAAATGAACTCCGCTGGCAGAATAAAATATGCCTTTTGTAATTAATTTAACTTCCTGTGAAATGTTATTCCGTCATTCGCTGTTCGAGAGCTTTTCCCACACAACTTTACACAGCAAACGTTGCTGCTTACATGTACAGTCACCAGCACCAATATCTGCCACAACAAAGCGTGCATAAATATCTGACACGACTCTATTTGTAGGGCCGGTAGGACGTGTCAGATATTTTTGCCGCCTTCGGTTAGGCAGATATTAATGCTGGTGACTGTACTAGTGGTACATAGATGAGGAGACCGCACGTCGCCCTATAATCTCCATCTAGAGGGGGTTATCTATGGGTATAAAAAAAGCCCTACACCATAGCTAGCTAGTATTTAGGTTCATATATTACCAATATTACCATCATCATCATGCCCAGCGTTATCCCAGTAAACTTGCATCCTGAAGGATGCTCGGGGCTACCTAATCCCAAGAATTTGCGATAGGCAGTAGTTTGGACGAAAGCGATCTGACCTTCCAACCCAAGGGGGAAACTAGACCTTATTGGCATCAGGCTTGTCAAGTGATTGGGCAACATGATCGTTAGAAGTTCTCAATCTGCCCGAAGGCCTCTAACTTGGCTTTACGACTGCTGTCATAGACAGCAGCCGGGGTCAACGGCTTAACGACGTTGGAAGCAAAGCAGGGAGCGTTCAGTAAGTAATCTGTGTAATCATTCAAAGCGGTCACCCATCCAATGACTAATCCCGACCGACGTTGCATAACCTCGTTAACGCACGTGGTATATACGCGGGCGAGGCCACGGCGGCGCGCTGCGCCAGCCAGTTTCAAAGATTCTTGGACTGTGATGGAGATGCGTGAAGTGAAAAAAAATCTTTTATTTTGGTAAAGATGAAGAACGTTAAGAAAACTATTTGAATTTTTAATCCCACCGCGAAACGTTGTATTCCTGGTTCCATCCCCACACCTTGTTCTTAAGAATAAGCGTTGGAGATGATTATTAATTTGCCATTTGTCGTGTTTATAGCATTGAGTATCCGTAGCAAGCAGAAAATCTAAAACGCATTTGAATTTGTATTTTCATGCATATTTTATTTTACTTTAGTTGACATTAATTGACATTATGCTATCTCATTTTTCCTTGTTATGACTATCATGATATTAATTTCTATAATTTTGACATATATACAAAGTCAATAAAAAAAGGGATGTATCTAATCCATACGTAAGCAATGGTTATTAATTGTAGTTATCGCTTTGATTGAGTGTTACTTAGCGGTTATCGTTAAGCCATTAGCAGCTAGTTAGTCGACAAGTAAGGGCATTAAGCACCTTAACCGGCACGTGACATGTGCCGGCGTTATAGGATCAATAACTCGCAAAATGGACAGTTGCCAAGGTGCTAATTGCATTACAAAGCGCAACCGACGCGCTATATGCTGCCACATTGCGTGCATATGTAAACTGTGCTCTTAATCTTGTATCTACTATCCATTGCACTTGTTGTAATACCCGCTACGTACCTACTAATAGACACCAATAGATGAGCTTATAATCCAGATTTTTTTTGTCAGCAAAATTGATTTCTGAGTATAAATGGAGATGTCATCGCTAGGCTTATATTATATAAGTTGTATATATCCCCAAACAACAATGGGCCAGGATGATCCAGGCTGCTGTCAATGACAGCATTTGTCTAGCCAGTTAGTGGCATCCTGTCGATCCCAATAAGGTCCGGTTTCTTCCTTGGCTTGGAAGGTCGCGTCAGTTCTTGGGATTACGCAGCCGACCCCGGCCATCCTTTAGGGTGCAACTGTACTGGAAATTTACTGGAATAACGCCAGGATGATGATGATGATGATCAGAGATAAAAAAAAACAGTACTTTTTAATGCGTGAAAAATATCGACACGACAACTTTAAAACACATTATTCCAATTATGATGTTGATGTGACTCGTATGTCACAATATGAAAATGTCTAAATAATTATGTTAAAGGCAAATCTCCGTGTAATGATTTTAGAGGAAGCACTTTCTAATAATTCGATAGTAGTACAGTCAAGTGCAAAGATATGGGTGCATACAACTTACACAAAAATATGTCACATTGATAGCAATAATGTCGACGTGCATGAAGGGTATGGTACTCGTACATCATATTCTTAAAAGGATTAAATATATTTGCAATTGACTGTACATCATTATAAGACGCAATATTTACGAAAATAACCGAGCATTATCAGACAAGCGAATACCTCAGCCGCTGTTGTGTATTAAGATCGATAGCAAGATCTGGGACAAATATGTTGGTGACGAACACGAACCGAGAGGCGGCGTGTACAGCTTCCGCTGGCACATCTCGATAGGGTTAAGCGTCGAGCCATTTGAGCCGATAGCCTGTTACGTGTGCGCTCCGTGTACCCATTGTGAGAGGCTTATATTCTTGATTGTACCGACTTATCTCGCTCTTTGCGGATTACAAACCACTCTAGTTCTACTTGTAAAATGGTTTAGTACGTTAAATTCGTAACGTTTCGTGCGCACATAAGTTACATCCATGTTTTGTTAGGCAAAAAGACAATTGATTTGTTCTAGCGCTCGTTCGAAAAGTCAAACAAGTCCTTTTACAATGCCCTAAGTTACAATAAACACTTTTGTAAAAAAATTAACTATACTACGGGCGTATAATGGTTGCCATTTTACGAGTAGGTATTACTGTCGTGGATAAGACACCTGTCACCCCCGCACTCGCATAGACGTACTTGTTAGAACGTGAAGACCATCATATCTACTACGATAGTGATAAAATGACAACCATGAAGTATCTATCCACTTCAAAAACTGCATTCAAATCGGCTCAACCGTTTAAGACATAGGAAGCCATAGACAGACCTATGTATCCCGTAAAGGAATAACGCTGATAGATTTGCATGATCGCTGTAGTTTAACTAAAGCTAAAGATGGCGGGGCTGGCGGCAGGTAGCACAGAGATAAGGCACGGCCGAGCGATATTGGAGATGGAGATAACTTTCTATGCGCTTACCTATTTAGGAACGGCTGGTTCGGCGGGTGACCTCGTAAATCCTCATATAAATAACAATTCCCGACTGTATAGTCAACAATTTCATTGCTGGTCACTTCGTACGTTGTCACAGTGACCATAATATGGGAACTCTATTAGATTTCGTATTGATTTTCACCGAGATGAGACAAGGTACGAAGTGGCTCAGAAAATACAGTTAATTGCTCTTATAAATTCGTTATTGTTCATTCACATTTTGATTTCAGTAAAGTTGCTTCTTCTCAATCATGACTGTAGATTTCAGTTGATAAAATGTTGTTATGATTTTCACATTTTCATGTTCGTAACTTCTCATGCTACTCGTAGTGTATGGTGATTGATATGGCATCGCGTGCACGCTCACGATTCTCACGAATTCTCACCAAACCCTCTAGAGCGGTACGAACTTTTCAACCGCAGCCAATTTCACAATATAATTGCATCATCAGGGTGTATTTTTAACCCCCGACGCGGAACGCAAAAGACCCCTCCTTTTTATAAATTTAACATGTGTATCTTTATGTGTGTGTCTGTCTGTGGCGTCGTAGCTCTTAAACGTTTTCAATGCGGTTTTTTTATAGGAAGCAGGTTTTCCAGCAATGGTTCTTAGATATGCTTTGTAAAATTCGGTTCAGTCGTTTTTGAAATATTGACATAAAAATGTATATACATAGTAGGCACTTAATTACACAGGCTACACTTGTCACTTACATTTCATTAAAATCAAGTGTACGAATTAAACATTTAACTACTCGTAGTCTAAATTCAAGTGTTATGATCAAGTTTAAAGGGCACTAACCGTATATATTTATTTATGCTACGACGACGGTGACAAACAAGCTGACGGCCTGCCTTATAGTAAGCAGACACCGCAGCCTACGGACACTTGCAACTCCAGAGGAATCACAAGTGCGTTGCCGACTTTATTTACTTGGGGATGTTGTGTGAATTATCAAGTTAAATAACTAACTATTGGTCACAGTTTAAACCTAAATATATAGTTATTAAGGACTAAAAGTAAACAATCAATACCCTCCAAGTGGTTTGTTACGTCACATAAATAAACTACTGTATTAAATTCGAGCTTCTACGTGCAGTAGTTTTGGTTCTGCGTTGATCGATCAGTCAATATATACCTACTGTCCTTTTAGTGAATATTTGCCGTCCTTTTCTTAGCTCCCCCAGGGGGAAAATCTCGAAAAGCGCTGAAAATATGTTTCTGGAATTTTATCATATTGGCTATATATGTATATGACGTTTCATGTTTCCTAATTTAAAAAAAGACTGGTTACGCTTACAAACATTTTACTCCTTTTTCATCCATTAAGGGGGGAATTTCTTAAGCTGTTTAATATCGAATTCTTGTTATATATATCCTAGAGTTTATTTATAAAGTTATAAGTCTCTCAGATTAAAAAAAAAGTTGCTTCTCATATAAACTTTGAACCTTCCTTAAGTTCGTACATACTTATGGCCCGACTTATTCGCGTTTCTCAAACACAGAAGTAATGAGATTTATTCTGTGAAAAGGTCCGGCTGCCAATGAGAAACCGTCGAGCTTGAAAATCGCACAGATCAACCCTAACAAGCTACTTGAACTTAATATTTTTTGGCATTTATTTTCATCACGTCAATCAATAGCTAAACGTTAACACGACATTCATTGACTGGTCAGCTAGCATAATATATATATAGGTGTACGAGTATACGTCACCTATGTCACAGAATAGTATAATAGTATTACGAATCATCGTGATTCAACACCCGATTTCTACATGAACGATTTTACAAGTTTAAACTACCTAACAAAATAAACGGTATCAGCTCGCTTGAGCCCTAACTATCTAACTCGATTGATTACATGAGCTAAACCAGTTGACGCGGCTAAATAAACCAACAGTTTGCACACACTAAGTATGTTGGGTCTAACGATCAGATTAATGAGACGGGTGTGATCGCGTGCCGCGGGGCGGTTATGGCGCCGGCCCGGGCCGGTGACGCGGTGTCTTGGGGCGATAGCGCGGTGCATGCCGTGCCACCCCACGCTAAATCCATTTTCACGATTTCATTGCAGGCAGTGCAACTCGACCACACGTTCGAGAGTAATTACTGTAAAACTAGAGTACTTAAGGTAAACCAACTCACTACAATTCGCCTGTTTTTTTATGACTGACTCATCAGCGCAAGGCCTAAGGTGTTGCTTACAGGTTCAATAATAATCTAAGTATTCACTCTTGTCTTGAAGTGACCCAGATTGTAAGGATCAGGAAATACAACGACGGCAGCAAATTACACTCCTCAGTTGTTCACATTAGAAAAATTGAATCGAATCGAATATCGTCAGTACATTCTCTTTCTAAATAAATAAAATCAGCCAAGAGCATGTCGGGCCATGCTCAGTGTAGTGTTCCGTAGTTCCCCAATGAAGTTACTTAAAAAAATCAATAACAAGCTTAAGTGAATACTTTCGTAGCGTCTCATACGTCTTTTACTAAGAAGGGAAGACTTTTTACGATAACTCAAAAACGGCTTAACTGATCATATCCGCTATAGTTTTTGTTGAAAGTATTCATTAAGCTTTACTTCCATAGTTAGGGGAGTGAGCACAATTATTTTTCTTTTGGATTGAATATTTCCGAAAATATTCACTTTATCAAAAAATATTGATGAAGACCGCTATTCATTTTGAAAGACCTATCCAACAACACCACACCACAGGGTAAAAAAAAACCATAAATCATCCCTACTTTACGTGTAGGGTAGGTACCCTTAAAACAATTTTTTTAGATTTTATTTTACTGCTTTGTTAGTTTTATTTATTTATATATCCATTCCAAATTGCAGCTTTCTAGCACTAACAATCACAGAGCAAGCTCGGACGGACAGACGGACAGACAGACAGACAGACGGACATGGCGAAAATATAAGGGTTCTTAGTTGACTACGGAACCCTAAAAAGGGTAATTGAAAGAAGTTGAAATACGTAATTACTACGTATGGACACGACTCAACGTGCACATTTCAAACTCCGTAAAATAAATTTAGTCCCTTGACTTGCTTATAATATCTCGTCTTTGAGCTTGAAATTATAGCGCTTGGTTCGCACTCAGTTGTACGTTTCGTGTACAACAGTAGTTTAGTCCGAGGATTGGAGATCGAGTAAGGATTGCATACGTCACAGGGTTCGTTATCGTATATCCGACGACTTTGCACAAAGATAACGAGTGAACGTAGTTTACGGGTCGGGGTAAACGAACCGGTTTTACACTGAGGTTTTACATTCAAGTCTTCGTGAAAAACGAGACAAACTGCCCCGCTTAACAAGCTGCAAAGCCTTTAAAGGGAATACATGAAAGTATCATCCATTACGTACACTCAGTGGGCTCTTAGAATAGTATTTAGGTCTGTATTTCTATCTCGCTTGCTTATATATATAGCCGTTTTATGCCCGTGTAAGCACCTGAACAGCCCGAACCGCAATACCTAACTACCGTTTCGATTATTAGTATAATAACGAATTTGTATTAGTAGAATAGTAAAATTGTCATTAGCCGTCAAATTTACTATTGACCGCGTACGCAAGCCGCTTCAGTGTGTGACACGCTTTAAGCCTCTTATAGACTGGCGCGGCCTAGGCCGCGCGGTCAATAGTATACTTGTCATTAGCCTTCAAATTTACTATGACCGCGGCCGCAGGTCGCTCCAGTGCGTGACATGCTTTAAGCGTGTCACAAACACTAGTTTATATGAGACATTCACCAATTTTATGAATTAGGACATTAAAATTTACACGGGATTGTAGACAGTAACTAAAAAACCTATTAATAAGACTGCCTAGCAAATTACAAAGAGAACTGTAATCCCACCAAAAACATTTCATGTAAAATGTTGCCAAGACTAATATGTAGAATTTGTTAAAGTTAGGGTCGGTAGAGTTAGGCCGTGTAGATTCAGAAGTTAGGCTGTAGGTACATGAGATCTGATATCTCTATCTTTTTCACAGGGCAAATCTCATGTGGTCGTCTTGGCAATATTTTACATGAAATGTTTCTGGTGGAATTGGATATAATATAATCTAACTATGCATTTTTATCTATGGTTAATGGCGGTCAGTTGTGAAAATTTGAAACTGACCGCGCGGTCGTTCACACATGCGCAGTGGTGAAGGGGGCGTGGCTTGCGGCTGCGGTCAGCCGTGCAACCACCGCGTCAAGGCCGCCTATGTCTGAATCATTGTTAGGATTATCATAGTTTACAACTGGCCGCCACCGCAGGCCACCCCAGTTTGTGACAGGCTAAGCCTCTTACAGACGGGCGCGGCCTAGGCGGCGCGGTCAATAGTAAACTTGTCATTAGCTGTCACTATTGACCGCGGCCGTAGGCAGCGCCAGTGTGAACCAAGCCTTAAAGTTTTCCTTCGTTTCCTATTTTTTATTATTGCCACAGACTAAACTTTACTATTGGTGACGTTTTCAAAAATGTCTCAAATAGTTCCAGATAAAAAAAATGAAATCCGATTCAATGTAACTAAAATGCGAAAATATTTAAATCTCATTTAATTTTTACTCATTTTAAATACATAATAAATGTTACTTACCTATATTATTTATTTTAATATGTTTCAACTTTAGAATTATTATTTTGATTGGATGTGGCATTATGGGTCGTGTCTAGGGAATGCGGTACCAGTACCATTTTCAGCACCCGCGGACTGAAATTTCCGGTACTGCCGAAGAACCGGAAATTCCCGGTACTTTGGTACTTTTCGGTACCGAGTATTAATTTATTAGCTACGTACTGTTAAGTGTTAATTATTTGACAGATTATAAAATTCATAAAATAAAACACTATTTTGGTGACTATTAAGTATATATTTCAAATTATTCACCCTCTGGGAAAATCAAATTTACAATTATAACTCGAGTAAAAAATCACAATTAAGTATTAGATTTATCTTATATTAGTCGTCATTGTCTTCTATAAACGTAAAAATTATGCTATGCAAGAGATCTCGTTATAAACTTTATTTAAATAAGTAACAAATGTTTAAGTAAATCAACTTTTTTAACCGACTTCAAGATTTCAAAAGAGGAGCTTATTAATTCGATAGTATGTTTTTTTATGTTTGTTACTCCAGAACTCCGTCATTTCTGAACCGATTTTGAAAATTCTTTTATGGATTGTAAGTATAATATATCCAAGTTGGCCCCGTTTTTGTCAAAACGCAGTTCTGATGATGGGATCCATGAGGAATCGAGAGAACTCCTCAAATCTTAAAGGCAAACATATAGTACACTTCCATTATAATCATACCCATAGAGGCTTCTGTTGCCAGTTCTGTCAAAAAAAACACAGGGTACGTGGCTATGTTACAGGTAATAAACATGTAAGGGAGGCTCACCGGAGAGGAGAGGAGAGAGAGGGAGAGGTCCTGTTTTCAGGAATGGTGTCTGTACGGTAAGCCTAAATCAGGCCGACTGTATGAAGAAATGTGCCGCTCTAGAAAATGCTTTAAAGCTAAACTTAAGTATTGTCAAAATAACAAACACCAAATTAAAATGTATATAATTGCCTCGCGTCACAAATCCAAGAATTTTGTACAATTTTGGAAATCGACGATAAATTCTCGGGTGAGTCTTCCGGTGAGTTTTGACGGGGTTAGTAAGCCTAATGATATCGCCAACCTCTTCAAGGATCAGTTCAAAGTGGAACCACAGGAGGTGAAGGGGCGGCAGCCGTTGCTCAGTGCTGGCAGTCGTGTGGGTGGCAACCCAATCAGAATAACACCCGCGGAAATTTCTAAAGTTGTCCGCCAAATGACTAGAGGTAAGTCACCCGGACACGACGGTCTTAGCGTCAAGCATCTGAAACATGCTGGTCCTCATTTTCCCAGGGTACTTGTGATGTTTTATACATTCTGTATTCGCCACAACTATTTGCCAAGTGACCTTATGAGAACAATTGTGGTACCAGTTATAAAAAACAAAACAAGCGATGCCTCCGACAGGTCTAACTACAGGCCAATATCCCTGGCCACTATTTTGGCAAAGGTACTGGACTGTGCTTAACACGTATTTTAATAGACATATAGACATTTATGACGCCCAGTTCGGCTTGCGCCCGGGCTTATAAACAGAAGCGGCTATACTTTGCCTTAAGCACACTGTTCAGTATTACACTCATCGAAACACACCGGTATTCGCATGCTTTTTGGACCTGTCGAAGGCGTTCGATCTGGTATCTTACAATGTGCTGTGGAATAAAATAAGCAAATAATCATTCGTTTTGACTATAGGATTTCTAGAGAATACACCCCTAAGGTTCTGGTGTCCTTTTCGACGCCGTCCAACCATCTCAGCTTGAGAAAAATTGTATGGGAAAACAAATAATTCTAAGGCGAGAACGAAATCTACGCGGACGAAGTCGCGGGCAAAAGCTAGTAAAAGATATTCTCGTATGGGAGTTCATGATTAGTAAGGTACCGATTAACAATACTTTAAAAATCACTTTCGAGACCAAAAAATATGCTGTAGAGCAACTACGCGACCGGGTTTTGTACGTACTTGCCAAACGTTAGTTGATTTTGTTGAATATTATTTACCAAGGTACTCGTAGATTAGATATTGTCAAGTAATACGTGTAAACATAAGCTCATCTATTAGAATGTGACTCGTGAATCAACCAGAATAGATTTTGTAAATTCGCAGACGGGGCACGGCTCCCGACATTCCCGATCGATATACGCAAAGTATTCTGCAAAGATTTTAGCCAGCGGCTTTAAAATATCTTACTTGTGCTAGCTTGAAGATTTTGTTTCCAAGTACCGTCGAAGCTCGGTCGCGGCACGGACTGTCTGTTCGGTATCTGGTATTGATTTGCGAGTTGTCACCTTCGCAGGTCATGTGAATTAGATTCGTGCCTGCACGGGTTACACAGTTTTAAAAAAGAAAGGTCGTTCGAGAGTCGTCTCATAAGAGTTAAATTTAGTTGACTGGTAGGTTATGTGCATGTAAGTTATGTTTTTACTACATGGATTTATTATAACGGTTACACCGTTTATGCGTATTTAAAGTCCGACGACAAATTAGACTTGACTTTTGATAGGTCCACAGGATAAAAGCGAATCTAAATACGTGTATGACTCATTATCGTAAAATGTCAGAAATATACATTTTTGTGTACGTAATTCTACTCGATATCATACTAGGTAGATACGTGCTTTCAAACAACCGAGTTATCTTTTTAATAAAACAGCGGTGGAGCTTTATCGCGAGTTAACAACCGAAAAATTAATCACAAGCGTCACGGACTTATAACACGATAATTGCTTGTACGGGTTTTATACTCGTAATCAACGGCTACCTATATATAGTATACTGGTGTTGTCGCAGTAACTTAAACCAGTGATCTAGTTATATACCTATACCTAGTCACAAGCGGTTATTTATTATAAGTATTAGGAAGTTAGCTATCATGAGATTTATGAGTGCGTAATTACTATAACAATGGGCTATAGACGCCTATTTATTTTTCACTCTACCATTTGTACCTGTTACTAGTGAGGATCAGATGTGGGGCCAAATATAATTGGAGTAACACAAAAACCAAAAATTGAGGTCAAAGTCCAACATACACTACCGCTCATAAGTATTTAGGCACCCATACCTTTTTCCATACATCTGTATACAAAAATGACTTTCAGAAATACACTGCCAAGTCAGAGTCCCTTGACAGTTTTGCTGCTCTTATTCTTATAATCTTATAGTTATAATAAAGACTTTTGAACTTTTCAAATGCGTAGCTTTCTTTGATGCTGACTGTACCTGCATAATTATCTTACCTACGCATTTATTGCCAAAGAACATTAAGAGGATTGGATATCAGAATATCTCCGTACAAAAAGCGGCAACGTATATCACTTTTTAACCGACTTCAAGATTTCAAAAGAGGAGGTTATCAATTCGGTTGTATGTTTTTTTTTTTTTTTTTTTTTTTTTATGTTTGTTACTCCATAACTCCGTCATTTCTTAACCGATTTGAAAAATTCTGTTTTTGATTGTATGTATATATATCCAAGTTGGTCCCGTTATTGTCAAAAGGCAGTTCTGATGATGGGATCTATGAGGAATTGAAGGAACTCCTCAAATCTTTAAGGCAAACATATAGTGATTTTTGTGTTTTTATCAACAAGTCAAGCATTTGCATCCAAAAATGTGACATTGGATGAAGTGGAACTGCTGATGATGATCAGAACAGAACTCTTCAACGACGAAAAGTTCACGTTTGGCGATTTGTCCTCCTAGCTGTGTTTGTTAAGCAAGTTCTATTTTCACAATTAATTTTTGTCATGCTCGAGTTCTGATGATGGGATCCATGAGGAATTGAGGGAACTCCTCAAATCTTAAAGGCAAACATATAGTGATTTTTGTGTTTTTATCAACAAATCGAGCATTATCATACAAAAATGTGACATTTGATGAAGTGGAACTACTGATGATGATCAGAACAGAACTCTTCAACGACGAAAAGTTCACGTTTGGCGATTTGTCCTTCTAGCTGTGTTTGTTAAGCAAGTTCTATTTTCACGATTGATTTTTGTCATGCTCGAGTTCTGATGATGGGATCCATTAGGAATCGAGGAAACTCCTCAAATGTGAAAGGCACACAAATAGTGATTTTAGTATTTTCATGAACTAATCAAGCATTTTCATTCATAAAAGTGACATTTGATGAAGTGGAACTGCTGATGATGATCAGAACGGAACTCTTCAACGACGCGTAGTTCACGTTTGGCGATTTGTTCTCTTCGTTTTGTTTGTCAAGCAAGCAAGGTTTTTCCATGATTTCATGAGGAATTGAGGGTACTTAGTCTTCTACCATTATTAACATACTTATAGCCATTTTTGTATTTTATTGTATGGAATCTAAATCTTTTCCGTGTGGTAGCCGGCTTTAGAATAGCCCACTCCTATCTTCTTCGTGGATGTCGTAAGAGGCGACTAAGAAGTTAAAAGACAATCACCTAAGTCAACTAAGAATTCCCAAGGAGGGTTAACGTCAGGCAGGCGGCCGGTTGTAAAACTATGCCAAATCTACTTAGCAGCATGACATGTATATGAAACGAAATGTGATGTGTGACAGGGCTAGGGCGTACCCCACAGGCGACGCGCAGGGGCAGCACCCGGCTCCTGTGGGAAATGGATTAGGGTTGTCGCACTAGCCCGGGTGGGGGCGACGTAAGAAGCGAGCCCGGGAAGCAAGGTATGTGAGATTGAGGTATGCGAGTTGGAATGTAGGGACGATGACTGGTAAGGGGAGAGAGCTAGCGGATGTTATGAAAAGACGACGGATAAATGTAGCTTTTTTGCAAGAGACAAAGTGGAAGGGTGCAAGGGCTAGAGAGATTGGGGAAGGATATAAGTTCTATTACTGTGGGAGTGATGGTAAACGCAATGGTGTGGGCATAGTGCTAGATAACAGTTTGAAACAGAACGTAACGAATGTGAATAGGAGGAGTGATAGGGTAATGGCGATAAAAGTAATGCTTGAAAATGTAATACTAAATTTTATAAGTGTGTATGCACCACAGAGTGGATGTGATGATGCAGTGAAAGAGAAGTTTTGGGAGGATTTTGATGCAGTATTGATGGATATTCCAGAAAACGAAGAAATATATGTGGGTGGAGATTTTAATGGGCATGTGGGACGAATGAATGTAGGATATGAAAGAGTGCATGGAGGTTGGGGGTACGGGAATCGTAATAAGGAAGGAGAGACCTTATTACAAGCTGCTTGTGCGTTTGACTTGGCAATAACAAACACTTGGTTCAAAAAAAGAGAAGAACACCTGATAACTTATAAAAGTGGCCACCATGCAACACAGATTCATTACTTTCTCATTAAAAGGAAGAAAATCAACAGCATCAAAGATTGCAAGATTATCCCGAGCGAAAATTTAGTTACACAGCACAGACTATTAGTCATTGATTTGAGCATTAAAGTCCAGTCACACTTTAAAAAAGAACGGCCCCCTCCTAAAACAAAATGGCACATGCTAGAGAAGAGAGAGTATGCGAGTAAATTTAGAGAATGCGTGGTTAATAAAATGATTGATATGAAGGATATGGAAGGTATGAATGCTAATGAATGTTGGAATGAGATGGCGAGCTGTATACGATCAGTGGCGAAGAATGTTTTAGGAGAATCGAAAGGAAAATGTATGGTAGAGAAGGAAACGTGGTGGTGGAATGAAGAAGTACAAGAAAAGTTGAAACAAAAGAAGCAAGCATTTAAAGTATGGCAAAATACTGAAATCGGGAATGAAAGCGAGAAGGAAGCAAAGAAAAATGTGTATAAGGAGTGCAAAAAAGAAGCGAAGCGAGCGGTTGCTATTGCCAGAGCAGCGGCACAAGATAGCTTGTACAATTCTCTGGAGAGTCCAGAAGGCGAGAAGCAGCTGTATCGCTTGGCAAAAATGAGAGAGAAAAATGCAAGGGATATTACTCATATAAAATGTGTGAAAGATGATGCGGGCAAGGTATTAACGACAGATGATGATATAAAGGAACGTTGGAAAGGTTACTTTGAAAGGTTAATGAATGAAGAAAATCCCTGGAATAAGGTGCTCGAAAACCAGCCCGTAAATATAGGTGTAGTAAGGGATATAGGTATGGATGAAGTAAGAAACGCTGTGAGAAGCATGAAAGGTGGCAAGGCTGTAGGACCAGATGGTATACCAGGAGAAGTGTGGAAGTTATTAAGTGAGGACGGATGCAAGTGGCTGACTTTATTCTTCAATAAGCTGTTGCAGGAAGAGAGTATCCCCGATGAATGGTGCGACAGTATACTGGTGCCCATTTTTAAAAACAAGGGAGATTTACAGGATTGCAATAATTATCGAGGAATAAAGCTCATGTCACATAGTATGAAAGTATGGGAGAAAGTGATAGAGAGACGGCTGAGAGAAGAGAGTGCTATAACACAAAACCAATTCGGTTTTATGCCTGGTAGGGGTACCACAGATGCCATTTTTGCCCTTCGCCAAATGTGCGAAAAATACAGAAATGCGCAGAAAAACTTGCACATGGTATTTGTGGACCTCGAAAAGGCATATGACCGAGTACCTCGGGAGGTTTTGTGGTGGGCCTTGAAAGGGAAACGTATGCCTGGGAAGTATGTGGAGCTAATTCGGTCGATGTATAACAGATGTTGTACTCGCGTTCGATCGGCGGCTGGCACAACCGACAGGTTCAGCGTCACGGTGGGCTTGCACCAGGGATCGGCTCTAAGTCCTTACCTCTTCCTGTTAATTATGGACGCTCTAACGTCGGAAATACAGGAGGAGGCACCCTGGTGTATGCTGTTCGCCGATGATATTGTTCTTGTCGGCGAAGACGGTTACGAGGTGCAGAGCAGACTGGAGGAGTGGCGACAAAGACTGGAGAATGTTGGCCTGAAGATCAGCAGATCCAAAACAGAGCACATGTTCTGCGATTTCGGCGGTCTCTCCGGTTTTACACCCATACAGCTGGATAGCGTTACGCTGCCGGTCTGCTCTGACTTTAGGTACCTCGGTTCACTAGTGCAGTGCGATGGCAATATTGACCGTGACGTGAAAAACCGAATTAGCACCGGATGGATGAAATGGCGACAGGTCTCGGGGACAATTTGTGACGCCCGAATGCCTCTTCGATTGAAGGGTAAAATCTATAAGACTGTAATAAGACCTGTCGTCATGTATGGATCAGAATGTTGGGCCTCAAAGGTGATGGATGAAACGAGACTGCATGTTACAGAGATGCGAATGCTGAGATGGATGTGTGGTGTGACGAGAATGGACCGGATTCGGAATGAGTATATAAGGGGAAGCCTGAAAGTAGCGCCCATTGTCGAAAAACTAAGAGCCAATCGCCTGGCGTGGTACGGGCATGTAATGAGGAGGGATGAAAGCCATGTAACCAGAAAAGTATTGGATATGAATGTGGATGGATGCAAGAAACGAGGTAGGCCAAAGAAAAGGTGGATGGATTGTGTGAAAGATGATATGAATAGGAAAGATGTGAATGAAGAGATGACGCGTGACAGAGATATTTGGAAGAAAAAGACATGCTGCGCCGACCCCAAATAAATGGGAAAAGGGCAAGAGAATGATGATTGTATGGAATCTAAGAGTGCAAAATCTAAGATTAATAATCTTTCACCGGACTCCCCCATTGAAGTCGGTTTTTTTTTCTTAAAAATTATTTTGGAAATATTGCATATTATTGACAATATGGACCTTTAAAGATTCGTTTTTTATTCGAAAACTTCCTCATGGTTTTTTGCAATTATTTCATAAACCATTGTAGACCAATATCGAAACCATTTTAGAGAAATGGGTATAAATAAGATATAAAAAATACCACGACTCTCATTAGGAGATTTTTTTATAAGAATGTGATTTCAATGGACGACGTATACTCGTTTATCAAAATTGAAAATTCCATAAAGGGATGTAAATTGTAAAGCTCTTGCAAACGACCTGCGAGTAGGGAATGCAATCCCGCATGAAGAAATCAATCCCGGTATTCAGCGGGATTGAGATTTCTAGTCCCGCTGGATCCCGGTATTGGCGGGATCCCGCAAGTTAGTGAGCTATTTTTCACTACACAGCGCGGAAAGTACCCACTTTGTTCTTAAATCGCTCGTTACCCATTTCAAACGCCTCATGATGGCGTCATGTTTCAAAGTTTTGCTGGTTTTTGGTGCGTTTCCTTGCTATAGTGTGGTGAAAAATATTATGTTTCACTCTGGAGCCAAGTTTGATTCGAGTTCCGAATTTAAATGAACATGCAAACCTTTCGTCGAACGCCCCGTAGTTTTAATTATGGCTTTGCAGACCTTGCATTTCGCAGTCTGCGAATCTTCGACCTTCAAAAATACCGCTACACAACAGCAGTACTAGAAAACTCTTTATATATGGTTTCTGACATAATTAACACTACATTTGTTAACGTAAGCACTTGTTAATGTTTATTATTTGAAAATCTTATTGCAAGTTATTAAAACAACACTAAATGAACTTAAAACGGCAAAATTCGATGCGTTATGACGTAATAACAATTTCAAACTGGCTAAAAAATAGACAAATTCGCACAAAATACTCTTCTACGGCTCCCCCTTCCCCCGCCGTTGCATCTAGGCTCCGCCGCGAAGAAATTCCGGTTGTTTCGGCTTCGGCAGTACGCGCGTGCCCGCGCTACGAGTAGCACGTATAAACTATGTCGCTCTTCAATCCCGCAAATCCCGCGGGATCCCGCATAATTTACGTGCGGGATTGATACCGCATATAGCATGCGGGATCCCGGTATTTCGGGATCCCGGTATCCCGGTATTGCATTCCCTACCTGCGAGTGTGTAGAAACGCCTTTTAAGAAAAAGGTTATGACGACGTTGTTCCAATATGAACAAATTTAATTACACTGCATGTTAATATTCAGTAAACATAGAGTAACAAACGGAGTGATGATACTAGGAGAGAAGATAGCAACAAATTTCTGCTTAGGTATGAGAAATTTCTTGCTGACTTTACTGTAGCGCAAAATGGGCCTTAAAATTATCTGCACAAGACAAAATTCTAGTGTCAAGGGATTAGGGTTTGTGAACATAGTACCTATCCGTTAACTTGGAGCTCGTGCGCAAGAGGGGAGGCGTCAAAGCATAGCGGACGGGCAACGGGTGATAGATACTTACCCGCTCCCTCGTTCACTACCCTTGTAGGAGATATACTTTCAGCAACAAAAATCTCAAACTCGCATGAGACGGCGCCTGTGTAGCGCGCGGCGCAACAGGGAACAGACGAAGGTGCGGGTGCCACCCGTTTCCGTCTCCGCTGTTTTTTTTTATTTTTTATTAACAATGGTTTTGCTCTTGGCCAGCATCTAGCCACGGGGCAAATATGAGACCGACGATGAAGCGGGCTCATCCAGAAGATGCCTATTCACTCGTGCCTTAAAAAGGTCTAGATTATATGAACTCGGAAATACAGACGCCGGCAGAGAATTCCAAACCTTAGACTTATAAATTAACTCTCCTAAATAAACAAGCGATCTATGTCGGGTCTATGGAGGAAGAGTAAGTAACATAAAATGTAATGAAAATTTATGTCTTGCAAACTTAATTAAGCCTTAACTCCGGTAGTCATTGTTGGCGATGTTAATGAACCTTTGCCACTAGTAACAGTAAGTCATGACATATAAATTAATAGTCAAAATGATTAATTACGAGCAAAGAAGTTATTATTGTAATTGATATTACGTATTATGCTACCCTCCGACCGTCTTAGTCTGGGACCAGTCAGAATACCAGCGCCGGGCTCTCACCCGGCACACGCTGAGACTGGAAACCCTTTGCTCAATATATTCAAATTTGTTTGGTTGTTTCACCGTACCGTATAAATTAATAATTGTTTTTTTCTTTTTTGTAATTTTACCTTAATTTCTTATGTACTTGTAATTCTGAATATGCGGCAATAAACAATTCTTATCCTTATAAAGGCTACATGCTACACGGAGGAATTGGAATCAATAATAAGCTTCGTTCCGCGTATCCCAATGTTTGTTTATGAAGGGTCTAGAAAGATTGATAAAGAAATGTCTTCGATCAATACTTAGTGCCGCTACTATTTATAAGGAACAGGGAATAGTCGTATGTGTATTTTTACATTATTTTTAATGGATACGTAACAATGTTAAATTACCGTGCCTATACCAGGAAATTAACATGGACTCAGATTTCCCACTACATATACATAAAACTACTTTGCTCAAACATGCAATGAAATATTAGGCTGCGAAGTATGACGTTTCAGGTGCGCCTAGGACAAGAGGTCGTTAATGCAATTTCATACAAATGTTGCAGGCCTAGGCCGGTAAAGTCCTCTGTTTTAATTTCCATTCCACATAAATTTGTGACACAGGCATCATGACATTCTGCCACTATGCGTATTAAAAATAAAACTTTGATTTTTTTTGTTTATTTCATTGCATGTTTGAGAAAAGCACTACATACCTCGGCGGGAAATATGGGGTTGCCCGCCTGAGACCTATCCGACCTCGCTTCGCTCGGCCGTCTATATGTCTTCGGCCGGCAACCCCTTTCGTCCCGGCCTCTGTAGCAATGTACTATTTCATCATTTACCAACTTACTAAATTTAACGAACCCTCTACATTTTCAATTAGGTCTAATTGAATGATTTTGTTCGGAAAATGAAACCAAAACACCGGCCAAGTGCGAGTCGGACTCGTGCATGAAGGGTTCCGTACTATTTATTATCTATACAACATTAGACACTTTATAATAAGTTTTTTTTTTATTATTTAATCTAAATGTATATTTTTTAATTGTTTATCAGTAATAAGAACGTTAAATAATATCAAGAAGAATTTTGGTCAAGTGTGAGTCGGGTTTTAGTTCTTCCATACATTTTGAGAGCCAGCGCCTGATGAACACAACGAGTAACTTTTTAAAAGTTTTTTGTATGGGGAGTTCCGTTTTTACCCTTTGGGTAGGGAACCCTAAAAATCATATAAAAAGTTTTATTAGTTCCTATTTAAAGTTAATTATTTTGATGTCAATTCACATTTCTTAAAGTATTGATTAAAGGAAGCCCCTTATATGTTGGTATACCTATGCGTCTAGCATTCCATTTCACCAACTTGACAGGTGCTATTGTCAGGTGGCAATGTGAATTTTCCTTATATTTTTTGGTTCACAACAAGTAAACATTTTCGCTAGGTACTATCGTTAGCTACGTACGTATCTAACCAGAAATATATGGTGAATTGTCATAGTCAAGCAACAATTGTCACACCGGCGCATAATCGACGTGATTTTTATGTTATGGTCCACCAACGAAGCCGCCGATATTCAGGTCCCGCTTGAGGTCAGTCTGGCTTGACGTTCCGCATTCCAATATGATATGTGTACATTCCAACATAAAGAGTCTCCCCACCAAAAAACCAACAAACACTCCAAAATTACCCTAAAATATATATTTAATAAAACCTCCTCTAAAGTCATATTTAATAAAGACAAATTCACAAAGTCACCAATTTTACTGCTGTTTTTATCGGAATAATGTAAAATTTGGTACGTACCTAGTCTTGATTTCTTTGAACAATGTAGGTACCATAGCTTGGATTTCTAACTTTTCCGAAATAATGATTAAAAATTTAAAATAATTTATTCAGTTTCTTCTTAGGTTTAGTAACAATAACTGTGCTGGTGTCTCTTTTTAAGTATACTAGATACTTGTGCATTGTGTTAAGAGTACACCGCTCTTCCACACGGTGTTTCTTATAATTAGTTATAGGTATAAACTAAATTTATAATTTATTTCCCTATTTCGCTCTCAGAGACAAATTAATAATAGCGAAAAAGTAACAATCTAAACTTAAATTTAGCTTACTACAGTTTTTTATTATTATTATTATTTACCTATTTCACTCTCTGGGACAAATTACTAAAAGAGAAACTCTAGCATACTAACTACTACACTAATGAAAGAAAAAACAAGCATTGTGTGTGTTTTCGTGCGTGTGTGTGAGCGTTGTGTGTATGTGTGTGTGTGTATGTGTGTCTGTGTGAGAGAAGAGAGAGAGAGAGTATTGTCTATGTTACATTACATATTGTTATTCGTGATATTATGTGTCATTATAGCTTTTGCATTATAACCATTTGTTCAGTTTTGTTTTACACTCGTAGGTTGTACAGGAAAAATATGAATATGATTATTTATTAAATTATATATTAGTTGACTGTGATCTTTGTTGTTTTCTCGCAAACGCAGTTTTGGTTATAGGGGGTTGGATTATCTTAATATACTTCTTACGTTGAGTTTTTGTATTTGGTTTATAACTTATAGTTTTGTGCGTTTTTAAGGTTAAATGCAGTATATATGGCTTTCTTACGGACAATACATCACAGCTGATACATAACTCACTTGTTGGGAATCTGTACGGCTTGAAGAGCATAACTTAGAGTAAGGCCCTTTGAGCCCTCTCAAGCTCGAGGAATTTGGTTTTTGTTGCCCCACACCAAATAGGAATGTAATATGTAATAACTGATTGTACCAGTGAGACATAAATTTGATGCAATGGAGCCTTTGTTGCTATATGCCTTAGATTTTTAAAGACCCATATAAGTTTACGGATTCTCGTCATGATATTTTCTGTGTGCGCATGCCATGTTAATCGCTGGTCAACTATAACTCCCAGGTATCTGGTACTCTCAACTTTAGTTATAGTTGAGCAGGGACAGTTACGAGTAGTGTAGAGTCATGAGTGTTATGACAAGTATGAATCCTAATCGAGAAGTCTGTATGTAGCTGTGTACGATTGTAGTTCGTGTAACAGATGTAGTTTGTCCTACTAGTGTTAAGGGTGAGTAGGCTGTCATTAAGCCACCTTGCAATTTTAGAGAGTCCAATTTCTGTGGACGAGCGCACTTCTTCCCAAGTACTCCCTGAGAATACTATGGCAGTGTCATCAGCATATGTGAATATGGTACCATTCTCAATAGACATGCTGCACAGCTAATTTATATAGATTACAAATAAGGTAGGACCTAAGATACTACCTTGCGGTACCCCGTAGGTTATAGTGCGCTCGTCACTGAGATAGTTCCCTATTTTAACCTTTTGTGTCCGATTTCGGAGGTAACTACTAAATAGAGACAGAGAAGTGCCTCTTATACCAATGCTCTCTTGGGTGTTGATAAGGATGGAAACAGACACAGTATCAAATGCCTTTTTGAGGTTTTTTGTTTCTGTCTACTTTGTCAATTATTTGTGATGAAAGCGCAGTGATGGCATCCTCTGTCGAAAGGCCCTGTCTAAAGCCATGCTGAGATTTGGATAATAGGTTAAATTTATTACGGTAATTTATGAGTCAAATATTTATGAGCTTTTCTAAAAGTTTGGAAATACAAGATAATACCGATATCGGCCTGTAATGTGTTTTAATAACTTGTTTTTTGATGAGTTTCGGTTTTTTTACGCAAGGGCTGCGACCGCAGCAAACTCGTAAGGATAGAGTTAACACATGCGAATGAGCAAAACAAATTATTGGCGATAGTCGAGCCTTAACCTGCCAGAACGTTTCTGCCACACTATTGATCACGAGAGGCCCTTCCTATTCGAATTAAGTGTTTATTTTGATCTTATCTAACCTCAATTGGTTTTGTCGATCCTATAATATCCAGTTAATAGTACTGAGTTTCTTATTATCTTAAAGAGATCCAATATAAATTGAAACAATATAAGTAACTTTTCCAATTTGCAAAAAAGTGTAATTTCTCCAAAAAGGGGATTAAAATTCTTTTAATTCTTTAATTTTACTGTTATCATTATCATTGAAAGTTTAAATTAGTTGTAAAACTAATAATCTGTTTTAGATTCAAATAGTATAGCCTGACCAGTATCTATTTGGACCTAAGATAATGTCGCTGCAAACAGCATGTTATATGGCAATAATATACATACGTCATGTATAGTCGGGACAGTCTGTATTGGCTTTCTTAGACATCTACTTTTACAAATCCCGATGGTCCACCGGTGTGAACAATAATATATCGTTTGCCGGTTGAAACGGATTTCGACACACCTGGTTCATTTTCGCTTTGCCAACATTTTGCGTGGTTAAGAGAAGTATGGATGTAAGTCTCATTATCTAAATAAACAAGAGGTATATTTTTGTCCCTAGCTTCTTATAAAAAAATTCTTCGTCTTTGGTTCGTCTAAATTACTTTTCCGCGAACCGCAATATCCGTCCGCTCCTTCAATATGGACCATTGGTTTCTGCACTTTTTATATTTGAATCCCACACTGTGCAATAGCAATCGCAATTAGTAGGGAACTACTTCCTTTTTCTTTTTCTTAATCTGTTTTCAATTCGGTAAGCAGAGTTTTGTGAGCTGGTACTTGCTTTCGCACGACATTGAATTCATGAATTTTGTGCCTTATGGCATATTTGTCGAAGTCGTCTATTTGTTTTCTTTTTTGGGTAGTTTTTGATTTCGGTCGGTGGCGGCACATTATTTTGGTATATATTTTTGATTGCAACAGTAGAGACGCCGAGACGACGCGTGAGATAATAGTACATTACGATACAAGTGCAGATAACAGGAAATTCGCAACGAGCGGTGATAAATTAAAACACGACCGAAGGGAGTTTAAATCGACACGAGTTGCAAATCACCTATTCGCGCGTGTATCGTACAAAGTTTTACAGTACATATGGCTCTTTTAAGTTTCGACATATGCTTGTAATCTGCTGATTACCGTACTCGTGCGGTAAAGTAGCACCATATGTTACTGTAATAGTACATTTCGATGCTAGTGCGGAAAGTATGTCATTTCTTCACGAGTACCGAGGGATGCCAAGAGCCGCAGGCGAGTGGCAAGACTCGGGACGAGTGAAGAATGACATTTCCGCACGTGTATTGAACGACGTTATATACAGTTGCGAAAAAATAAGAAAAACAACAAGTAATATTTATAAAAACAATATCGAATGTTGCCTTTAGAAACTTAAAACATGCTTGCAGTAAGTAAAAACGCCTCTTCTTTGACAGGCGTTTCGGCAGCTATTCCGTTCCACTCAGACAACTTATTAAGAACGGTTTTTCAATATTCAATATTAAAAAATAAACGTGTTATAATGATGAAGAGGTAAGTAATAAAATATGAAATGTGTATATTTTTCGTATTCTGATATTAACAGTAGGTTTTTATGTTGATTACGACGTTTAAAGGAAACTAATATTTAACACCCAGCAATAAGGAGTCATGCATTGGAACAAGCATAAATTTAAAAAAATTGGAAAAGTGAAAAGCACTAGTGCGCGAAAACCAATTTTCCGCACGCTAAACAGCTACGTAAAGTAGCACTTTTTGAGCAACTGTATTAAAAAAATATTAATTTCATAATTAATATACATATTTAGTACCAAGCTAACCAGTTCTTTATAACCGCACTATGAATATCAGTACCCGTCATGTCAACAACTAATTTCAAAACATTGTTTATTGGAATACTGCTGAATCCTTCGTTCATTATCTGCCGCAACCATTTGAATGTATTTAAAATTATTTGTTTTACATCGGGGTGAACATAATTGGGCATTTTGATTGCAAAATCAATTATTATTTTGAAATATGTAGAATTATTTTCGTTTTGTTTACATCGGTGACATTCAATGACTTACAACGTCTGCAGTCAAAAAAAATATTGGCATTATAATAAATTAGTTCCACTGAAAATCCGCAATATGACCAGGTCCAAATAGATACTGGTCAGGCTATACCTATACATTACTGCAGATACTGAGAAACATCCATTGGCTACTTGGCAATTTATTTTATGATGCCATTCGAACATATTCGAACCAGTTTGTGGAGAGGACAAAAGTCTATATGAGATCAACCACAATTAGAATTTAGAGCGCAACAAAAGGCACAAAGGGTTAAACGTAGTTCGTCGCTAGCGGCCCTAGCGGCCTTCCAAACGGCTCCTCCAAATGAATATAATGTACCGTTGTACATTGGAAATTAAGAAAATGTGCTGTATTGGTCGTGAAAGGTCGGGTCGCGTTTAGGCACATACACTACCGTCAAAATGTTTAGGACCAATCACAATTTTTAGTTTAATTTTCATAAATTATTACGCAAACCAAACAAGGCAAAAAGATTGTAATGAGCTATTTCTCACAAGGATTGGACTTTTGCAAACTAGTTGAGACATGGACAGATGAATCAAAATTGAGTGGATAATCAATCAATGTTGATTATTTGCATATTTTGTGTTTGGTCTTAAACTATGGACAGATGGATGGTATGGACAGATGAATCAAAATTGAGTGGATAATCAATCAATGTTGATTATTTGCATATTTTGTGTTTGGTCTTTCTGACGGTAGTGCTACCACTAAAGTCCAATCCTTGTGAGAAATAGCCCATTGCAATCT
Organism: Notocelia uddmanniana; assembly: GCA_905163555.1. Taxonomy (NCBI): domain Eukaryota; kingdom Metazoa; phylum Arthropoda; class Insecta; order Lepidoptera; family Tortricidae; genus Notocelia; species Notocelia uddmanniana. The sequence continues at coordinate 19,689,221 of LR991052.1, forward strand.
TTTTGCTTTGTTTGGTTTATGAAAATTAAACTAAAAAATTTGTTTGCATATTTTGTAGTTTATTATCGGTATTATAATAACACCATGTTATAAATTTTAACATGTGGCAAGTACCCAATTTGTGAATAAGTTGATTTTGACAGACAACGCAAAACGTAGTGCGGCGATAGATACACACCCAGGAAGCCGAATGCGAGGAAATCGTAAAATAGCATAAAAGTTAAAACCCTAGGTCCTCGTCACCACCCTACATATAATTTATCAGTTTCAATCGAAATAATACTTTAAAGTTGAAAATTTTATTATTATCAATCGTAGTAGTAAATATCTATTAATCCCTATCTGTTATCTATTTAAAATAACAATGGAACTAAGCAGGATTGAAATCTGAACGCATACATTACATATTTACTTTGAAGTTTATTTCGTCATTGTTTATAATTCTTCTGTAACTATGAATTTTCGAATTTATTTAAACAACATTTCTATCACTTGTAAAAGTAAAGCGGTCTAGGGTTCCGTACCGAATTATCGATACTTATATGTATTTTTATTTGTTACTAAAATATACGTATCAATAAATATTTAATCCAAATTTTAAGTTCATAGGCCCCAGGGACGTAAAAATAACCTAAGGAGTTTTTTTTTTATAAAAAGCTGACATTGGTGTCTTTTTTGGTTTGGAGTTCCGTAGTAAACAAGGACAACTTACAGTTTTGCCATGCCCACCCGTTCGTCCGTTTGTCCGCGGCCTAGCTCCGTAACCGTTATTTCTAGGAACCTGTAACTTACTAATTTGGTACGGGTAACATCAATCACGCGGACAAAACGGTAGAATAAAAAAAATGTAGGGTACCTCTCTTTTTCCCTTACGCGTAAAAAGTGGGGATGCAATTTTTTTGTATTCTTACAAAACCTATCGTGGTATCGTTAGATAGCTTGTTTCAAAAGAATATGAGCAATATGAGCTTTATTAAACGATTTTTTGATCAAGTTATTCGTTTGCATGACTTTTTTTTGTTCGCGAAAAAAAAGTTTCCTCCTTCCCTCTGCCAGCTTAACGGTTGCTACTCGTACTGGGTATGTGAAAAAAAAAACATTTTTTTTAATGATTGACTGACAAGCGGCGGTTGGCCTTAGTTTCTCCTGATTGAGAGCGATGACGCCGATGACAAAGCCTAAGATATTGCTTTCTGGTTCAGTAATAGCCTATTCACTCCTATTTTTCCTATTATGGTAGTACTATTTTGTAAGTATTTCGCGTATTTAATATATTAAGTAATCCAACATTATTATTTGACATTTGTAATTATTTTATCCATAAATATTTCCATTATAACTCCATGAGAAACAAACTTTTGGTACTAATGTGAGACCGAAATGTAACCCATGGATGTAGTCCGTTTTCAATAGCCCAATAGGGCATGTTTTTATGGAGAGGTATACAATTTTGAGTACAGCAATGCCATTTGAAGGGTCCACGGAAAAAAATGTCTATTTCTTTAAAATTTCAAAGCCAGTTTGCACCTTATGTCTTTATAGGTTAGGTTGCTTTTTGTTCTGAAATTTAAATGGACTAGACATGTATTTTCAGTGGACCCCTTCATTTGGTACGGGTATTATACACGTGCACCTGAACCCAAAACGCCCGGTAGCCACTTTGAACTCGGCGACAGGGACAACAAAACAACAGGTTTACAAGTACAGGGAATAATCTGAAAACTACTTTTCTAATTATTTATACATTTCTAATTAAATCAGAAATAAAAGTGTTTTCAAAGATTATCTGAGGACAACCCGGTTGCGTTAAGTTTGCCCCTCATTTCTATCCGGCGCCGTACGTACTAGGGGCAAACTTAACTTAACCGGGCCCTACCATTGAAGATGGGATGGGATAAGTAAAAATTTGTACGGGGCGCTCGGTGCGCGAGTCAGACTCTCTCTTAGCTGTTTTTTTTTGTTAGTAGTACTTTTATTTTGGGTCTTTTTTCGCCCCCTACGCTGCGCTGACGAACGTCGCAGTAGTTTCAATATTTTATCTTACATTTAAAATAGTCAAATTTATATTTACTGTGAATGTTTTTAGAATCTGCATAAAATGGGCTTTCAGACAGTATTTTTTATAACCAAAGTTTATTTAATACAAAAGATATGAAAATATGAGGGTTTGGTTTGCATTTAGTTACTACTAAAAGTTTATTATTTTAAGTATTGCGTCATTTTTTTCTACGGAACCCTAAAAAACTGGCATAGGAAATGAATTAGGCATCATCTAGTTACCTGATAACGACACCAAACTTGACTCAAAGGTCCAAGCTAATCCGACAGATTTTTTTTTCTGAGCGCCGGGTGCTCTGTAGACCTGTCGCGGAGTTCAAACTGGCTACCGGGCGTTTTGGTTTCAGGGTGTACGTGTATAACATTCGTACCAAATGGCATAGCTGTACTCCAAAATGTCATACGGTTTCCTAATACAAAACGGACTATAAATATGTAATGAATTTAAAAGGAAAACGATCACACCTAAGTTGACATTACTAGTTAACGAGAATAGCCGAACTTAAGAAATTAAACAAACATTCGTACAATTGCCATTAATTATAATTACTCAAATATGTTGTTAGGTAATGTCAAATGTAGAGTAAAAATAAGTTTTCGGCGTTTTAGATCCGTATAATGTCACGGGAAGTTTGGAATTACGAGTAGGTAGCTATTACTACTACATTTGGCAGCTTTTTGAGTTTGATTTCCAGTATTTTAATAAACAAAAATACATTAATTCTCTTCAAAAAAAAAAAATTCTATTTTGTCAATTTGTATTGTATAACTTTGGGTGAACAAGATGCCGACATATTGCCTTTTCAATAACGAGAAACTTTACGAACTGTTTTTGCAACAGTCAGGCCATCATTTCTGCACATATTGACGAAAAAGTACGTTTATTTATATGCAACATAACTTGTAGTACATTTTCTGTTAAGATCTTAAACGATATTCGAAGTCACACGAGAGGGAAATTTGGGATATAAAAATAGATATGATCCGTATGTGTGGCTCTGTATGTAGTGGAGCCAACCCCAGGGGTGCTGGGGACTGGTGGGCACGTGGGGTGGGGCGGGGGCCGGACGGACCCGCTACATACAACTCGAGTATCGGGCACACATTCTCGACTTACGGATATGATTTATGTTCGTAAAGACCGCGATTGGAGTTTCCGATTTAACAAGGTTGGAATAATAAATGCACCTTAAAATAGTAGCCATATAATTACTGTTTCTGTTATTGATTGTTACCTTGCTTTCCTGGATAGTATGATCTGACGCATTATTTTTCCAAGCAAGTGTATATTAACACCAGCCGACAACCTAGAAAACTTAAGCTTTACAATCAAAGGGGCCACTGAAGGACTTTAATTTTGTTCGCTTCTTTTTGGCTTCACATTTTTTTGCGCGGTTAGTATGCAGACCGATCGTGTTGCATTTTACTATAGTACCTAGAAGTGTACGTCGTGGGTGATAACTATAATAAATAACGTAGGTTGTGGGCTTAACTGTCTGCATTAGAAACAAAATTTAACCGGCTAACCGTGCTAGCTAAAAATAACTTTGTCCAATTACAGAGACGCACGGGTCACAATCTCGGTAGACAGTTTCCGAGCTCTCATTAAATATGTAATTGTGATATAGATGGCTACTCCACACTGTAAACATCAACAACACACATCATCAGTTCCGCGCATTTTCAATCAATCAGTTAAGTACAAAACCATAAAACCCACATTAAGACCTTTCGTGTCCTCATAGTGCAATCGGAGGCGTAATCGGAATTCTTGCTGGGCAACCTTGAGCAAAAATAAGTTTCAGCAACCGAATTTTTGCTGGGCAACCAAGAGCAAAAATAAGTTTCGGCATTCGAATTACAATACAACCTGGAACACAAATAGGTTTCAGCATCCGAAAGTTTTTCAGAGTGAGTGAATACTTTAATTATAGTCATCACATCACCCTATCTCACTTTTGACACACGCTGACAAATTGTCCTGTGGTAAGGTTCAGTGGTTCTTGGGTGGAGACCGCGTGTCGGAAAACGTAGTGTAGGACGACCTGTAAGTAGGTGAGGTGACGACATTCGTAAGGCAGGGATTAGAGGAGAAGAACTGAAGACCGAGCTCAGTGGTGTGCCATGGGAGAGACCTATATCCAGCAGTGGATTGACACAGGCTGATGATTATGAAGGTTGACTAAGTTGCTTAGGGCATTTAAAAAGGAGACACTTTCAGCGCGAACAAAATAGTAGGTTGTATGACTGTTGTGGCACAGCGAGGTTAAAACGGGTTTTATTACCGAGTTATACACTCTACTCTTCACTTTGAATAAAAAAAAACAACAGGTAGGTACTTATTTTATATTTTAAGATACTAAATTTCATAGCCGAATACTTGCCATGAAATTCCCGATTTAAAAAAGATTTTTTGCCTCTCTATCGCATTGGCACATTTTGAGTAAAAGGAAGGGAGATAAAAGACGGTTTCACGTTACAGGATGAGCAAACAAAAAAAATAGCAATTTAGTTTTAAATATGCGTCTGGTTTCTGGTATGATGACATTGGCTGAATAATATTTTTAATAATTATAACGTGCGAACTATAAAACACCTTATGTGATGATACATGAATTACGGTTTCTGATTGGTGAATTTTAATATATCTGTATTCTAATTGGTTGATACCAAATACGAAGTTTCTCTTAAATACTTAAATAATTAACACAGTATCCGTACCAATAAAAAACCACAGTTCCGATTAACTGCCGATGAGTGTTGTGATAGGCTGTCGTGAAGAGTTTTTTTTAATCAAAAATATGTATACATATTTTCCCTAGGGACTAAAATAAGATTTTTGCCCCGCTCTGCAGGTCTAATATGAAGCACTTTTAGAGTATGAGAAGTGAAAAAACATTTTGTGAGGGGGCGAGGTAACTCATAAATAAATAATTTTTAAGAAAAAAAAACCGACTTCAATGGGGGAGTCCGGTGAAAGATTATTAATCTTAGATGGTGCACTCTTAGATTCCATACAATAAAATACAAAAATGGCTATAAGTATGTTTATAATGGTAGAAGACTAAGTACCCTCAATTCCTCATGAAATCATGGAAAAACCTTGCTTGCTTGACAAACAAAACGAAGAGAGCAAATCGCCAAACGTGAACTACGCGTCGTTGAAGAGTTCCGTTCTGATCATCATCAGCAGTTCCACTTCATCAAATGTCATTTTTATGAATGAAAATGCTTGATTAGTTCATGAAAATACTAAAATCACTACTTGTGTGCCTTTCACATTTGAGGAGTTTCCTCAATTCCTAATGGATCCCATCATCAGAACTCGAGCATGACAAAAATCAATCGTGAAAATAGAACTTGCTTAACAAACACCGCTAGAAGGACAAATCGCCAAACGTGAACTTTTCGTCGTTGAAGAGTTCTGTTCTGATCATCATCAGCAGTTCCACTTCATCAAATGTCACATTTTTGTATGATAATGCTCGATTTGTTGATAAAAACACAAAAATCACCATATGTTTGCCTTTAAGAGTTGAGGAGTTCCCTCAACTCCTCATGGATCCCATCATCAGAACTCGAGCATGACAAAAATTAATCGTGAAAATAGAACTTGCTTAACAAACACAGCTAGGAGGACAAATCGCCAAACGTGAACTTTTCGTCGTTGAAGAGTTCTGTTCTGATCATCATCAGCAGTTCCACTTCATCCAATGTCACATTTTTGGATGCAAATGCTTGACTTGTTGATAAAAACACAAAAATCACTATATGTTTGCCTTAAAGATTTGAGGAGTTCCTTCAATTCCTCATGGATCCCATCATCAGAACTGCCTTTTGACAAAAACGAGACCAACTTGGATATATATACATACAATCAAAAAAAGAATTTTTCAAATCGGTTAAGAAATGACGGAGTTATGGAGTAACAAACATTAAAAAAAAAAAACAAAAAAAAAAAAACATACAACCGAATTGATAACCTCCTCTTTTGAAATCTTGAAGTCGGTTAAAAAGCGGCCAAGTTGTCTGTGATGTTTTTGAAAAAAAAAACCGGCAAGGTGCGTGTCAGACTACGAACGATTAGGTTTCCGCACCAAAATTAAGTTGGTTTTAATAGAAACATAAGGAAAACGAGGACAAAACTGATTTATCAATATATTCTTAATTGCTGGTCAAAAGGAATAGAATACGTAAACGATATCATTTATTATTTGATATCATTATCATCCATCAAATTTTAAGTTCATAGGTCAGTGGGAAAATACCCGGCGTAAAATATTGCAAAACAAAATTACTTAGGTGATTGTCATTCCTTTATTATTTTCCAATATTTAATCGAAACAAAAGATACAGTATTTATCTATTCAATGAGCTCTAAACAACGATACCCCACTCATTAGCGTAGGTCAAAAAACTTTTCTCGCCCACTTTTATCCCTTTAAATATGGGAAATTTAATCAAAACACATCAGTACTAAGATACAAGTGAATTTATTTTCATCCTAATTATTTATCCAAGACAAAACGGAGGAGTGCCCTCCAGCCAAGTTTAGATTTCTTCGAATCGATTTGACCAATACTATTGCTTGTCCGTGAGTGAGAAAAGGCGGGGGTGAGTAGGGTCGCCAGAGCTCCCGAGGATACGCTCGCTGTGATGAGAGTGAGCATTATTGTGAGCAAGTTTGTATTATGTCTCTGGCTGTTGATACACCGAATCCTCAAGTTAATAAAGGTTTGGCAAAGCGCTTGTGATTATTTTGGAGTCGAAAACGTCCGGAGGCGACGGTATCTGCTTACCATCAGGCAGGTTGTAAGCTTGTTTGCCATCGTCGTTGTATAAACACGTCGACAGTATTCAATTTCATGTATCGCCTCATCTCTTCTTTTTTCTTGTCCGACAAAAATCAACCTTCACTAAATGCGTTTTTTGTACACCAATTTTTTGTTGTGCATATCTTAAGATGTTATTAACCAATCTCGAGAGCGTACTTATCTGTACGCTTTTATTTATATTCTAATATGCTCTTTCCGAAACATATATTGCATAGCGTCATCCATCACACACATGTATGGGATTGTAGTAAATTGAATATTTAAAAAATGAAAAGAAATATCTTCTAGCTTGCCATTCGCGTGGCTTTTGCACCAATTAATAGTGCTGGTCAACACTTATAAAATAATATCTGTTGCCGGTAACTATTAAAATTTAATTATTTTCATTTGACACAATGTCAACCGTTCAACTCTACGTCGGATAGTTGACTGAATTGCGATCGGGCACTGAAACGTCACTGGAAACGTAAGCTCCGCCTTTGGAACTAGATTTTGTGGCACCGGTTTTGAACGACGGTTATGCTTCCATACTTATTATATTTCGATTTTATTTTCTGGTGGATAAGGGTCTGTGAATTTTAGGTTAATTCGATTTTTTATAACCTGTCTCTTATTTTCTTATTTACGGCGTTTATCAAAGATAAATAAATACCCTAGATGGATTGTATTAAGTTGAACAAAGTGCCCGACCCGGGTATGTCCTTAAACTACGACCAAGACCACCGGGGAATGGGCAGCAGCATTCCTAGAGTACGGTGGAGATACTGCGATCGCCAACCCGCATGCCAAGCGTGGCGATTATGGCATTTACCCCCCATGAAATTGGGGGAGGCCTATGTCCAGCGGTGGACGTCCTAGGGCTGATATGGTGGTGGTGGTGGAACAAAGTGCCTGATCTAATACGCTCTTTACTCTGACGTCAAACCAAGTGTGTTAAAACGAGATAGCATCATGGCTCCTATTCCTATCTTCAAGCCGTGCGCGCCACGTCACCTCGACAACCATATTAGCTTGATAGTCAGCTGGATATCAAAGGCGTTGTTGTATTTTGCTAATAATTTGTGATTTTTAATGATTATAGTGAACTTTTGGTTGAATTACGTGTTTAACATTAAGTATGGCGTGCGTTCGTGCCAGGGTGTTTTCACCGAATGGGTGTACGTAGTGAAAATAATTCAAATGTATCAATCCACCCGCAAGCTGTATGACATGAATATTGTGATTATAAAGTTTATTAAGTAAAAACTAACTGCAGAACATATTAAATATCTATAACTGGAAAATCATGTGTAGTTATGTGCATCAATTCTGCGCAATTGCATCATTATTTTAACAATAAATAATGCTTCCCAATGTTTTGACTTTTCACCTACCACGTCGTGTTGTACTTGAGATCCTTATCGTGATATCGATAACGTACAATAGTCAATAGTATTTACTGTGTTTATAATTACAAAACAGGTATCCGGCTAATTTGGAAATTAGAACGGAATAGATCAAAAATATAAAAAGGGGCGAGCAATGGAGTCCCACACAATACTCAAGAATATGCTCGGCACATTTTGAAGAATCCTGAGGGCCTACTCCGAACTTTGAAAATCGACTTTGTATCGTGTCGTCCCTTTCCGTCATTAAGTGTATAACACGAGAGTGAACGGGACGGCACGACATTTTCGAAGTTCGGAGTAGGCCCTCCGCTTCCGTCAGGGAGACGTTCGAAAAACTCCATTCTCATTCAGTGCCAACAATATTTGTTAATCTTCCCTTAGCATGTCAACCAGTAAGTCCATATGTTCAGAATATACAACAATAATTAACAAGTCTTGTGCTCAAAAGTAGTAGTAAGTATCTCTAAGACCTATCAGCTCGTTTGGGATGATTTAATCAAACAAGTGGCAAAAAGTATCAACATGTGCAAATCAAAATCTTTCAACGTGCTCATTTGTATATATATTACCAGACAGCACTCGCACATTCATCATCATCATCGTCATCATCATATCAGTTGAAGGACGTCCACTGCTGGACATAGGTAATTGGCGCAGATCAGGGGTAAAGGAGTTGGAGATTCGTTTATTGAGCTGCCGGTATAATGTCGCATCGGCTGAAGACTGTAGAATCATTTGACTCCTTTCATTTGAATCATTTGAGCCTCTGAATGGAGCTAGAGAGCCTTTTGGTCCTGTTCGTCCATTAAGCCTTGACGAACTTAGACCCAGTACTATCCCGTCTATTCCCGTCGTTGAATTCGTCCCATGTTGCCGCCTAGGCAAGCGAAACGGTTTTGGAGTTCCAACTGAAAGCTCTGGGAGTTTCGGATTTGGGCTGCTGCTGGTCGGAGTGTAGACTTCATCAGTCAAGAGCACTCTAGCTTTACACATATATTCAATGTGCCTCTTACCCGACGGTGATCACTTCCGGTTTTAACCGTGGTGATCACAGAGATATCATTGAATATATGCCTTTTCTTCGACATGATGGAGACAATCTCGTTTTAGTTGCACCGTTGGGACTCATTCAGGTCCACTTCCTGTGCTCACATTTCTTGAAAAAGGAGTTCATCATGCAGAGTTCCTCCTTCTCCAAGAAATCAGCAGCAGTTGGCCCCGATGGTTCAGACTCCCAACTCGAAATTGCCCCACTCTCAACTCATTGCCATTTCTCTTGCACAGATATTCTAGCGCTTCGGCTTCATAGATGATTTCTGATTTTAACTTGCATTTTTATTAAATCTAGACTCGCACTAGACTCTGTACATAGAGAGGTATTATTATAATGGGCATTATAGTTCCTTTGCAATATAAAAATAATTAATAAAAACCTGGACTGAGCACCGCAGTTTATTTTATTTTACCATTAAATTATTAAATATTTTTAATGACAAAAGCTTGCGATAAAGACTGCAAAACACTAGCAGTATTGACATCTATCAAATATTTAGCGGGGAATGTAAATTAGAATGGTGCCATTCCACCATTTAAGACCAAATAGTGTAGCAACATTTGTCTCTTTTTCTCTTTGATGTACTTCTTAAGATAGTAAAGCACGGCATTACTTATTCAGATCCTGCGAAATACAATCCATCTAGGGTATTTATTTATCTTTGGCGTTTATGGGTTTGCTAAGAAATTTGAACGTCAGAGTGACATCGAATTAGTACTTGACCTATTTCTGGCTTCTAAGATCAAAACGTATATTCAAATTGGAATGCGAACTATAAAATGGCAATTGTTGCATACTATACGCAAATTAGAAAGCTGCTTTGTCTCACGGAGTGAGCCAGAACTCATTCTGCTTGCTGATTTCTCGCAGCGAAATGGGCTTGTTGGAGCTTTTGAGATGGAAAAACTATTACTTATGCCCATGGGCTTATTAATAGTAGAGTAAGATTCTCTGTAACCATTTCCAAGTGGATTCCATTCTATGGGGAGCCGGAAATTTTGTATGAAAAGGTATTACCGACGTCTAATGCATTGTTTCGCAGTCTATATCACGGACATTAAACATTATTTCCGAGTATGTTTAATAAAACACCTATAACTAAGATAAGTGCCTCACCCCATGCCAACTTCCTCAACTAATAATCGAAGACACAAAGCAATCATTACTTCGACATCCAGCTTCGAACACAGTTGTGGTCGAACACGAACCTGAGCTGTGGGACTCTATTCATATACCTATTATATGTATTACAATTATAACTTCCACAATTTATGATAGGACAGGGGCTTGGAATACTTTGCGTGATTAGCTAGTGCTCTTGTTATAACGTGTTTAACATTTCTTACATCTATTGGTAAATTAATTGGACAACATTTAATGGCTTAGAGCTTATCTCTCGCTTCGGTATTTAGTGTTGTTCTGCATGGCTAGCACAAGACGGCACGCGAGCTATCTCACGCGTGTTTAAACTTATCGTCTGTTTCTGTGTACCAATTAGAAAGAGACGGATAGTCTATCTCGCACGTGAGATAGCTCGCACGCCGTCTTGTGCTAGCCGTGGTGAGTGCCGCCCCAACACCGTTGACTTTTATGCACTTAACTCCGAACTCTAATTCAAGACCAAAAAAACTACGACATATCTGTCACTGTCAAATGTGTCAAAGTCACTTAAGTCATTTTCAAGTGAATATTTCAGATGTAACCAACCATTGTCCTTTACCAATCAATAAGTAAATTATATTAACATAATTTATAATTGTTGCTCATATTTTTAATATTTTTGTTTAATTTTAAACACGTAAGTGGACATTGCTAATTTGATTATTTATTGAATTTTTAACATCAGGATTAGGGTTATTATTAAATTGCTGTTATGTTTATAGTCTGACAATACTTTAAGAGTAGAAATTAAATAAAACGGAACTAACATAGAACGTTACATGGCAGCACCAGGTGTCATGTTAAAGTTGTCAAATATTGGTCCGTAAATAAACATTTAATTGCTGCTGGTAAGTATTATCGTTATTTACCCAGTTTTTGTTCGACGAAAATATCTAAATAAAGTGAAAATGAATAAAACAATTCATAGTAAAGCACGGGAAGTCAAATATCAGGTGGAAAGTAATTGCTAGATTTAGAAGAAGTTTACATACGAACTGCTAATATGACGGGTACGTAGTACTAAAAACTTTATTTCATATTTATGAATCGAGGCAAAGATGAACAGCTATTGACTTAATAATCATTATTTGGATGTAATTTCGCCATTGTAAATAATTTGAGATTAGCTAAATAATGTTCGATCTTGAAATGTCCACCACCACCACCACCGTATCAGCCCTAGGACGTCCACTGCTGGACATAGGCCTCCCCCAATTTCATGGGGGGTAAATGCCATAATCGCCACGCTTGGCATGCGGGTTGGCGATCGCAGTATCTCCACCGCATTCTAGGAATGCTGCTGCCCATTCCCCGGTGGTCTTGGTCGTAGTTTAAGACATACCCGGGTCCAATAAATGGAACCTGGAATGGAATCGGGTCCTTGAAATGTCATATAGCATAAATGCCACTTCTTGATATTTTACTACTCGATCACATAAAGGAAGCAAATGTGACGAACAAAATAATCTTTATATTATTTGTACAGGTTGCAACTTTATCAGTGTATAACGATTTAGTACATATAGCCTGTTAAGATTAAATATTACTAAATAATGAGGACCAAAAATACTAAATAGTTACACTTGTAAATAAATGCTAATACACTTGTAATCTGATACCCAAATAACTATGACACTTATTGATATGATCATAAATATGTATAAAACTTTAAAATGTACATTGTTTCATGGAAGACAGTAGTTTAAAGAAAATAGTGAATAAATAATTTTTAAGAAAAAAAAACCGACTTCAATGGGGGAGTCCGGTGAAAGATTATTGATCTTAGATGGTGCACTCTTAGATTCCATACAATAAAATACAAAAATGACTATAAGTATGTTTATAACGGTAGAAGACTAAGTACCCTCAATTCCTCATGAAATCATGGAAAAACCTTGCTTGCTTGACAGACAAAACGAAGAGAACAAATCGCCAAACGTGAACTACGCGTCGTTGAAGAGTTCCGTTCTGATCATCATCAGCAGTTCCACTTCATCAAATGTCACTTTTATGAATGAAAATGCTTGATTAGTTCATGAAAATACAAAAATCACTATTTGTGTGCCTTTCACATTTGAGGAGTTTCCTCGATTCCTAATGGATCCCATCATCAGAACTCGAGCATGACAAAAATCAATCGTGAAAATAGAACTTGCTTAACAAACACAGCTAGAAGGACAAATCGCCAAACGTGAACTTTTCGTCGTTGAAGAGTTCTGTTCTGATCATCATCAGCAGTTCCACTTCATCAAATGTCACATTTTTGTATGATAATGCTCGATTTGTTGATAAAAACACAAAAATCACTATATGTTTGCCTTTAAGATTTAAGGAGTTCCCTCAATTCCTCATGGATCCCATCATCAGACCTCGAGCATGACAAAAATTAATCGTGAAAATAGAACTTGCTTAACAAACACAGCTAGGAGGACAAATCGCCAAACGTGAACTTTTCGTCGTTGAAGAGTTCTGTTCTGATCATCATCAGCAGTTCCACTTCATCAAATGTCACATTTTTGTATGATAATGCTCGATTTGTTGATAAAAACACAAAAATCACTATATGTTTGCCTTTAAGATTTGAGGAGTTCCCTCAATTCCTCATGGATCCCATCATCAGAACTCGAGCATGACAAAAATTAATCGTGAAAATAGAACTTGCTTAACAAACACAGCTAGGAGGACAAATCGCCAAACGTGAACTTTTCGTCGTTGAAGAGTTCTGTTCTGATCATCATCAGCAGTTCCACTTCATCCAATGTCACATTTTTGGATGCAAATGCTTGACTTGTTGATAAAAACACAAAAATCACTATATGTTTGCCTTAAAGATTTGAGGAGTTCCTTCAATTCCTCATGGATCCCATCATCAGAACTTTTGACAAAAACGGGACCAACTTGGATATATATACATACAATCAAAAAAAGAATTTTTCAAATCGGTTAAGAAATGACGGAGTTATGGAGTAACAAACATTAAAAAAAAAAAACATACAACCGAATTGATAACCTCCTCTTTTGAAATCTTGAAGTCGGTTAAAAAGTACCTAAGAATAACGGCAAGTTTGGAACGCCCACAGATGACAGAACACAGAAAAGGGCGTCCTTCAAAACAATAAGATGATTTTGATATATGACTGTTTTAATCAATAAATTGGACGAAATCAATAAAAAATCATATTTTATTTTCATGTTTATTTTTATGACTATATGACGTATATATTAGATACTATAAAATATTGAATATATTGTACTATATTATTTGTATTTAATTATTATCATAAGCAAGTATCAATATCAGTCGAGTCCTAGTATAAATGTTGCCCGTTAAAGCACGGTGGCGACCTCAATTAATTTCTACTCTTTATTGTCAGACTATACTTCTAGTCAAATATATTCTTCATAATTTTTAAGAAAAAAAAACCGACTTCAATGGGGGAGTCCGGTGAAAGATTATTAATCTTAGATGGTGCACTCTTAGATTCCATACAATAAAATACAAAAATGGCTATAAGTATGTTTATAATGGTAGAAGACTAAGTACCCTCAATTCCTCATGAATTCATGGAAAAACCTTGCTTGCTTGACAAACAAAACGAAGAGAACAAATCGCCAAACGTGAACTACGCGTCGTTGAAGAGTTCCGTTCTGATCATCATCAGCAGTTCCACTTCATCAAATGTCACTTTTATGAATAAAAATGCTTGATTAGTTCATGAAAATACTAAATTTACTATTTGTGTGCCTTTCACATTTGAGGAGTTTCCTCGATTCCTAATGGATCCCATCATCAGAACTCGAGCATGACAAAAATCAATCGTGAAAATAGAACTTGCTTAACAAACACAGCTAGGAGGACAAATCGCCAAACGTGAACTTTTCGTCGTTGAAGAGTTCTGTTCTGATCATCATCAGCAGTTCCACTTCATCCAATGTCACACTATATGTTTGCCTTAAAGATTTAAGGAGTTCCTTCAATTCCTCATGGATCCCATCATCAGAACTGCCTTTTGACAAAAACGGGACCAACTTGGGTATATATACATACAACCAAAAAAAGAATTTTTCAAATCGGTTAAGGAATGACGGAGTTATGGAGTAACAAACATTAAAAAAAAACAAAAAAAAACATACAACCGAATTGATAACCTCCTCTTTTGAAATCTTGAAGTCGGTTAAAAATATGTTTCGTTATGAATACATACTTTAATGAATGAAATGAAATAAATATAGGAATATAATTTTAAAGGATAGTGAGTTACATAATGAAAACTCTTTACATCAGTGAAGTTGGCAATTCAAATTTAGAATTGGGTATTCAAAATGAGGTCCTTCATGTGTTAATTTTTTATTCAAAAGAATATGAAATTATGTAGAATTTGTGTAATAATATTTTAGTTTATTATATAAATTTTATCATTAAGTCAATCCTTATTTCAGATTAATCTTTTAAATTCAAAAACACAAATTATCGATTTTTTATATGGTCATTAATATAATTATCATCATGATCATTGTCAATATCTGAGCGCGATCTCAACCCTTTCAGACCGGAAAACAGTAAACCCTAAAATTATTAGTTGTATCAAACCCGCACAATTGTGTTTTCCGATTTCGATAGGGACGTGAACTACTTACATTTGGCTTGTTAGTATATTGTCGATCCTCTGCCTGAATGTGAATCTCATGTCGTTTTTTAAAAACTGTACCAAGTGTTAATAACATCTGAAGTGTCACAAGTACAATAACAGTTCTGCTACCAAAGATTACCCTTGTGTTGTGTATTCGGATATCTTATCATCATCATAGAATTTAAGAGGTTGGTTCTGGAACCTTTCCTTTACATTATTTATTCCCTTTTCACTGTATAAATCTTCTTCGTTAGTTTTCTTCGCAGGGTATCTTATATTTACGTAAATAAGTAACACAAACTTATTTAGATATTTAAATCGTAAGTTTAAGACTACTGATAAATAATTTATATCAGAGCAGTGTTTTCATAACTGGATTCATACCACTGTAAAATTATATTTTTGTGGTGGCAACCCACATTGGTCTTGAATTAGACTTCGGAGTATTTGTTTCGACTAGTTCAATCTGAGGCTTGCGTCGGGGAGTTCTAATCTAATTTCTTTCTAATCACTTCATATCTGTTATTACTATTAGCTAATGTCCTCGGTTGTTTAGTATCTCCTACACGGAAAAAATCTCGTTACCGAAACAGGAATTCAATTGGTTACTGTTCCTTATTACCTTAATAAATTTATTACTTCGTTTAAAATTCAAATCACCCCGTTGGCTTAAAGTAAATATAGAGTATTTCTTATTTGTGTTGATATTCTTCCATTTGATTACAATTTGCTGCTCGACTAATGACATCATTAAAATCTCTAGTCGTGAAGAGAAATTGAAGAGAATCGTTTTACTGTAAATACGACATAATGAACG
Organism: Notocelia uddmanniana; assembly: GCA_905163555.1. Classification (NCBI taxonomy): domain Eukaryota; kingdom Metazoa; phylum Arthropoda; class Insecta; order Lepidoptera; family Tortricidae; genus Notocelia; species Notocelia uddmanniana. Next base: position 19,705,165 of record LR991052.1, read on the forward strand.
TCGGGTGGGTGGGCTTTCAAGGACGCATCAATTGTGCCAGTTATGCGCTAAATTGCGGTGATATCAGTGGTGGGTTACAATTTAGCTTCGCGAATAAATAAATATTTCGGAAAAAATCTTGTAAACAAATACACATTTGCATTTAGCTCGATTAAACTAAATAATTTCATTGATTTGCACTGTTGATTGAATGTTCAATTTCAAAGTTCAAGCAATAATTTAATTATGTACTTAGTGATAATTAGCAATTCATTAGATCTGCCCTTTCGATTCGTTACGAAAAATGAGGTATTTATTATAAAACAACGGACAGACTGCAAGGAGCTCCTTTTGCAAACTTTTGGTACGGAACCTTTAGTCAAGACCCATTGAAAAAAATAACACTATTTTCATTGAAATTGATCCATATTCGGTAAATTCATTATTTTGAGTGTATACATACCATATATATACAAACCATATAAATTGTCAATAATCTCTTTGGGATATACCAAATCAATGTTAGTAAATGAACAAAAAAAACTAGGTTATTAAGAAAATGTAGAACTTTTTGATCTTATTAAATACTAGCTGTTGCCCGCGACTTCGTCCGCGTTTTCGCTCCTATTGGTCGCAGCGTGATGTTATATAGCCTAAAGCCTTCCTCGATACATATATCGAGGAAGGCTTTAGGCTATCCAACACATATCTTTAGGCTATCCAACACACAACAGGCTATCCAATACTATCCAACACAAAAATAATTTTTCAATTCGAACCAGTAGTTCCTGAGATTAGCACGTTCAAACAAACAAACTCTTCAGCTTTATAATATTAGTATAGGTTGGGGGACAATCTTACACAAATCGACCTAGTCCCAAACTAAGCAAAGCTTGTACTATGGATACTAGACGACGATATATAGATATATACATACTTATATAGATAAATACATACTTAAATACATAGAAAACATCCAAGACCCAAGAACAAATATCTGTGATAAATGCACAAATAAATGCCCTGGCCCCGGATTCGAACCCGGGACCTCTAGCTTCGGAGGCAGAGTCACTACCAACTAGGCTAAACAGGTCGTCCTCTAAATTGTAACGGAATAATAAGGTCTCAGTGGAATAGTGAAACTGTTTGCGAATCATTATGCCGACGAGCCTCTGCGGTGATCGGGCGTTTCGCAAACATGGTATTGGGAAACCGTTCAGTCCATCTCTATCGCACTTGCATATTCAAGGCTACGGAGAAGAAAATACAAGAACGAAATTGGTTAGCGTTTCGCTTTAGACCACCTTTAGACTTGCTGTATGGATGTTTTTCATTTACAACGGTTTGAGGAGATGCTTTACGGAATATATAATAGGTACATACGAGTATGTGTATTTACATTGTCCGGTCTCGTAAATATAGCGTTGACCATATCCGATGTACTCTACGTAGACGCTATTTGACAACCACTTCATTAACCTCATTGGTTTTTTCGAAATGGTTCCTGTGTCCACACTTAACGAGCTACGTCACTAGAGATGTCCCTAAATTAAGTTTAATTAGCTACAAATCAAGCGAGTACGGTCACAGAAATAAGTAATAGTACTACGGTACGGTACGCACTTTGCCGTTTTGTCTGACGTAACAAATAATTTTAGCGATCATGAAAGAGCATATAGCGAATGATCAATATGATAATTGATATGTTATTTAACTATACGTTTTCTATTAAATAAGTCACGTAGCACGACCTTTTTCACTGTCTGCCGCCACCTCTCCCTCACTGTACGTCACACACTGAACAAAAAGAACTCTTTCTTTTGCAAAGAGGTCTTTGATCTTCAATTAACCTGGGCTGATGAAGAAGATAAAGGAAACACGAAACTTCAAATAGATATGCGTCTCGGCGGCGCTCTTCAATAGTACCTACCGCTCGTCATCGCTTACCTTACGTTGCCGATAGACCAGGATAGTGTTACAGCCCGAGTGCAATGCCGGCTCTGGTTGAGCGTGCAGCGGGGTGCGGCGTGCAACAAATAAAGCCTTTGTGCAACCTTTCTCAAATAGAAAATCCACGTTTAGCCACAGGTAACGTGACGCGTGGCACATCGCGCGCACTTGTTAAACGTTATGAATTTCCATATGTTAAGTCGCAATTTCTATGCGTGCATATCAGCTGGTGGCAGACAGTGACCTAGCCCGCATATACATAGTGACAGCCGGAGCACCCCGCGAAACGGTGCATCTTTCATGACGCCACACTGAAAAAAAAAAGGATAGCTCAACTAGTTTGGCTACTTGCTACTAGCCAAATTGTGCTTAGTAGTAACCAAAATTATGCTAATTTTCATAAACTAATTTGCCAGTCCTCCGATTTAGTTACTAGCAGCTAACATTTGGGCTACTGTTAACAAATCTTTTTTTTCAGTGCTTGATGGACTCACGTGTCGCGAACGGCCAATCAAAAAACGTTTTGAAATTGAAATTGACGTATGACGTGATCGATAGCCAATGAAATATGAATTGTGATTCCTTAAAGCACGAAAATGATATGGGTTATGTCATACGTGTGTGTTATAATATATTGTTATATTAGATGGAGATATGGGACGTGGAAGATGACTCGCCCTTACAATTTTCTCTTCATAATGTGCACAATGCAGATTTACCTATTATAATTTGTTTTTTTTTTAACCAGTTCTATAACGTTTTGTATAAAACTACTTATGTACGAGTACAGCGTGATGGGCACCTTTGCGCCGGGTTTGGCCCGGGGCGGGTTGCTCGATTAGGTTGGGTATTTAGTGGCTATTTTAGTGTTATTTTAAGTAAGGTTTTATTGTATTCACTGTAGCTGATCGTAATTAATGTTAATTAAATTGTATTTTCATTTAATGTGTTAATGATTTTTCATTACTTATCAATTTAATAATGAGTGAATAAAGTTTAAGTATAACTCATGTAGAAAAACCCAAATTATATATTTAATTTGCTGAAGCTGAGCTGCCTTTGTAATTTCTTCTACCTGATCCACATCATCAAGTCTGGGGCCTGGGCCAAAAACCACCACCCGTATATGTATACGTATTATGCGCTAACTCGACACCATTATGTAGATATATCTTGACAAGAGCGCGCGTTTACGGGTGTGAGTGAACGCGGCCAAGCGAAACCGTCAAATTTAATATTGCACCGACGAAATAAGAAAAATAAAAAGTCTTGAATAAAATTATAACGTTTTACCGAAATATTGACGGTTATCTGATACAGAAACATTTCAAGTCTTTATTTTGAAATTATCACGTAAATGTGAAACGGAGGACAAAAATTATCGCCTGAACAGTGAACTCGTCAATCACTGATTTCATCGGTTGTTAGTTAATATACAACGTGCCCCCGCATTTCATGTTGTTGATGAACTAAGATAAAGATTTACCTAGGTACTATGAACCATTTTAATGTGCTAACATGTGGATAACTATTATTAGGTAAGTGTACGATACGCATTCTTAGAATTTTGATATGAATACCTAACATAGGTTAAAATACAACACTTGTACTTATTTATATACGACAGTCCATATTGTGAAATAAGCACCCGGCAATTTAAATCATCTTCATAAGTATCATTTAAATCATGTAATTAATTACCAGGTTATAATAATAACTTCATCACGACGTTATAAGTAGTACGGTTAAGTCAGCGAGGTTTCGCACCTATATACACACAGGAGACCTACTGTGCCACAAACGAGTGCCACAAAATGTTCGAATCATTCTTTACTTTCAATTGTATCTATTTTATTTTCGCCATCAATACATATCTGTACGCAGTAATGTTGGTATTATATTCTAGTTAATTAAATTCAACGGTCTGATTGTGCTGTACCTATTTGTCCGCAAAGCTTTCAAATACAAATTATCTCATTTGTAGAATCGTGAGTGCCACTGACACTCGTATTGTTATAGGAGTAATTAGTACATAAAAGGACTAGCGACGATCAGTGTCCCGTGCGGATATTGTTAATGTAATAAACATAATAAGGGCCGGTTCACAGTTGCGTCATGGGCTAAGTTTGAATTATTACAGCGTCAACTCTGTTAAATGGCCTTTTCTTCTTTGGGTAGCGAAATAGTAGGGTTGAAAGCCACGCGTTACAGGCGAGATATTTTGGCGCTAATAGTTCGAGTTGAAATGGGTGGTTTCACCCGAGTTAACTTCTGTTTTTCATTTATAATACGGGTATAAAAATACAAATAGGCGAAAACATTTTCTGAATCAGTTACATCCTACAGAATACATTTTAAAATCACTAGTGTAGGGACATTTCCTGGCTATCTCTATATTGTACGGGACAGAACAAAATGCTCAGTTTAATAAATTAACTTTTGATTATTAAGTATGAACTAAGTCTCAAAACAATACAATTTTACGAAGGTGGCTCTACATGTATCTGCGTTTGCCCATTTTTTATATCTTATCTGCTCTGGACCTGTTATGTACCATTTCCAGTACGCCACTTAAATGAACAAGGACCCAATTACAGACAATGCGCGCGCGCGGGTTCATTAAACTGTTATTTTTGAAAACCCAGTTGTTCAAAAGTCACGACCGCAATGTATTATTATGTATTGAATTATTAATAGTATGAATCGTACATTACATTAAAGTTCATGTAGTAGCAAACTGATTCAGTTCATTCAGTAAAAAAAAACATTTTTTTTTGCGATTATCAAAAAAGTGGATATTTGCAAATGCGCCTGGGAAACTTCCAAAACTCTATGAAAATCCAATGTTTCGTGAAAGGGCTCTTAACACTTCGAAAAAGTCTTATAACATGGTCTGACGTCCTATGACTGAAACCATGTTATCCCCTTTGCGATACCTTTGTTTGTATTTGAGTTGAACAATTTCTATACATCTGATCTGTTCTCACTAATGCACGACTCAGTTTGAGAGAGACACATAAGTGATATCTGACAGATCTTCACCTCAGTCTCTCTGCTTTCAACTCTTTGCAATACCTAAGTTTAATACAGTCATATTTAATTTAAGTATGACAACATTGGTAATGATGTATATTATAATTTACTCAATCACTACCAAAAGTGCAGTACATTTTATAGAGTATGAAATAAAATGACTTGTGATGTATTTGTATATTTTATGTTTATATCTATACTTCTACCGAATCAAATTTGGAGAGTACTTTTCAACACATTTGCTCGTAATGTAGCTCTTATGACGTTGCTTACACTCGTAGGCTCATACTTAAGTGTTTATACACATATTTACTCGTAATTTTCTTTCATTCCAGGCTGTTTCCAGGGTTTAGGAGTACTTCAACATGCCACCTAAGTAAGCTTTGCAGCAGCTCTGTGTCTGTTCCGTGTTGTTGAAATTGCACGTTGTATACCTATGGCTATGCTAAGCACGTTTGCTGTTATATGTTGCTATCGCAGCACAAAGTATTGATTTGCTTACACGCTTACTAATATCTAGCTTCATTGAGGTAATATTTATGATTAAGTATCTAGTTAATTCGCGTTTGTAGCTAAATATGCGTTGGATACTTTACTACCCATGGGATATACTTACAATACATAAACCTACACCGATTGTATAAAAGGGGTATATTTATATTGATCCACTCATGTAATGAAATTTACATAGGTATCTAAAACGTAAACTAAATGTTTAAGGGAATAAAGTGTATAGAATATGAATAGTTACTTATTAAAGTCACTCATTCGCTTATCTACGCACTCTACATATAAACACATTGATGGTTAAACTACAAAAAAAATAAAAGTTCCGTGTCTAAATCCATTAACATATATTTTTATCACTTCTGACCTTTTTCGGGTTTAAATATAAAATGTGCGTTAGGAATTGGTTTGGCGTCGCAAAGTATAAACAAGATTTATTGGCACGTCGTCTGAAACAAACAGTTTTTTGTTTTATCTTGGACTACCTACGATGCCGTCCTCGGCTTACCTTGAGTAGTTTCCTTTGTTTTAGTCGTTTGGGAAAAGAACAGTGTCCCAAATTAGAAATAGAAATTAATACACGGCTAATGTCACTTTACTTAATTGGGACGATTGACATTGGACTCAAATAGATGGACAACTTCATAAAATATTAGATGGGTCGTTCCTACGTTACCTACTGACGGAAAAACAGAAATAATCTGGTGAAGTGCAAGTATGGCTTGCGCACCGAGGGTTCCGTTCAAACTTCCACTGATTCAAATCTAAACAAAAATAACCTAAGTAACATCATAAAACATATACAGGATAACTATTTTTCTTTTTTTTCTTTATAGAGAAATTTAGTTATGACCTAGTAATGTATCTGATACCACGAGATTATAGCGCGCCAGTCAATGTACTTTTTGAGGTACCTACCTAGTATCAAGTTTAGTTATGAGTCATACATAATATTTTTTGAGTTTGATGTTTTTTAAAATAAATAGCCCAGAAGAGTAAAAAAATACACGTCGGCTATAGTATATATACAGTATCCCTGTATACCTATATATAATCCGCACTGCAAGTATTTTTGCTTTGTAAACTGATGAGATTATGCGGAAAGTACCTTCATTAAAAAAATCTAAGTCGGTTCGCTTGATAAAGAATTATCCTTGAAAATCTAACATACATTTAAATATTTCTTGTCGTTATTCAGTCACGCAAATTAGTAGCAAACTGCGCCGATAGATGGACCCATGGCCTTCAATTTCTAGATTGCGCTGCTAAGATTTTTCCTTAATTAATGGGTTCGGAACGTGTACACGATCGTCGTACGGAACCCTCGGTACGCGAGTCGGACTCACACTTAACCGGTAATTTAATTGTGATTTTTTTTGAACAGAGTGGTTACAAACAAAACTTTAGTTTGCCAAAGATAAGCTATTATCTATCTATCTTCTTCTATATCTATCTATCTTCTATCTATCTATCTATCTATCTATCTATATATACTTATAAATCTATCTATCTATAAATTATATACCATAGGATTCGTCCCATCCTGCAGATGTGCAATAAGGTCTTAGTTTTTTTTATTTTAGTCCTGGAAAATTAATAAAATGATATTTACGAAAAATCCTGGATGCCCCGACCAATATAAGCCTCAAAATAGTGTTCGATGACGCCGCATACAAGCGAGGGGTCAGCTTACCTTGGTAGAATTGTACAAGGTGTCCAAATTTAGCTTGGTTAACACGTGACCTCCACGTGACTTGGGAAATGGCTATGGTATGATTCCGGATGACATAAAATTAAATATGAACTAAAATGTTCCTGTAAGAAATATCTGGTACAGCATTAAATTATAAAACTTTTGAGTCGAGAAATACTCAATATTGTTAACAATAAACGAAAGTAAAATTACTAATTTGTTAACAAGACAATACATAATATTCGGTCTAAGTATTTACAGTTTACATAAATGACAGATGTATTGTGTCAACTTTTTTTTTATTGTGCTCTAATTATGTCAATATTAAATTGTCATGGTTTATGCAAAACATTTTGAAAGAGAAGAGGCTAGCTTTGTCTAAGTGTGTCTCTCTTCCACCTATTGCCATACCAGTAGGGTGATCATAAGCAAAGAAGTTCAATCAGCCCGGCTAGCATAACTTGGCGCGCGAGCTATCTCACGCGCGAGATAGACTATCCGCCTCTTTCTAATTGGTACACACAGAAAGAGACGGATTGTCTATCTCGCGCGTGAGATAGCTCGCGCGCCAAGTTGTGCTAGCCGGGCAGTAGACGTTACTTATTGGTGGATTCAGATCAAACCGACGAGAAAACAATGTTGCACTATTAAACGTTTACGACGCCAATAACGTATTCGACGTATATGCGCACCATTGATTCGACAAAACGACGAATATATCCGTCATGGTGACGGCGTCTAATGCGATTCAACCTAGATGCATTTCTATTGATAGTGCGCTTAAAAGGTTAAATACTTTAACAAAATTAAGACGTCAGAAAAATAATTAAACCCTTTAATTGTCGACAACATGGGAGTTATAACGTACGTTGTCAAAATCACCTTCGTTCTTTAGTTGACGTGTAAGTGTCACTGCCGTTCATAAAGTATAGCGTTCAAGGGGTTAATTTGCTATTCATCAATGTTTGTCTGAGGATGTCAAACGCAAAGTAGAACCCTATAGAAATGCATGTAGGTTGATATCTCATTAGAGGCCATGACGGATATATACGTCGTTGGCTTCGGACCGTTGGTGCGCAATATAGGTACGTTGTTGGCGTCGAAAAGGTTAATAATACTCGAAAAGTTAGAGGACATGTTTATTTCTCTTTGTTATGTTTCAGTAAACATGTTCAAAATAAGGGGGATAATGGTCACGTTAAACTGCCACGTTCTAAAAGGGCGTAGGTACATTGAAAGGATGAATAAGATTACCACTATTGGTAACATGTTCAATTAAAAGTTAAAATTATACTGTATCAGTGTCACCTGCAACAGTGACAGTGTCGGTTTTCAGGACAGGGGGTCTACCCGAAACACCCGAAGATCGAAGTTCATTATATTTCCTTCTCTATCACACCAATAAGCAAGTGTTATAGAGATAGATATAACGAAAGATTTTAACCCAGTTACTTCACTTGACAAAATAGACCTCACAACTGTCATGCCAAAACCACACGATGGGCCATGATGGGCCACGTACAAGACGCAGTTATGCGGTGGAACGAGATGCAAATATGTTTTTTTATGATTGACTGACTGGCGATTGGCCTTAGTCTCACTTGATGGAAAGTGATGACCATTAATGCATAACTGCGACCTATACGTTGGCCCATAATGGCCCATTGCGTGGTTCCGGCATCAAATGTTAATACCAATATTGCCAATGTCGCATGCATTGTTTTTTTCTAGATTAGATAGGATAGGTTATGAGGATACTTAGAGTATTTCTAAAGAGATCCTATACGAGTACAAGTTCCACCAAGGGGGACGGAAAAGCTCTTACCCACCTTAATTGACAATTTGTCTTAAACGGCTGGCGCCTTATCATAAACAACCTCTTTAATTTGGGCGGGTATGACGTGGACATGATAATAAGCCAAATAAAAAAGTGGAACTATGACAAAGACTACAAATGATGTATCTCTCTCTGTCGCTCTTATTCCATTTACTACATGACCTCGGTAGTGGTATTATTATTTGAAAATTTCTCAGGGGTACTCTAAGGGAGGGTAGGATAGGAGTCATATCACAGAACACTCTTAATTGCGGTACTATGACAAAGACAACAAATGATATATCCCTCACAGTCGCTCTTATTCAATTTAGTAAATATATGATACTAGCATTTGCCCGCGGCTTCGCCCGCGTACTAAGCGAAATTTTTGACCGTCTACAAAAAACAGGTTCGTATGTTTGTCCACGATTATCTCGCGTTTGGCTGAACCGATTTAGATGCGGTCTCCAGAAAAGTAGTTGTTACATTCTGGGGGTTTCGGTATACGAAGTTTGGTGATTGTGATTCATTAACAGATGAACAGATGAAAAGTCAGTATACATTCTGAGAACCGGCAAACTGTTGAATTTAATTTGATTTTGCCAAAAATAAGGATCGAAAACTATTATCATACATTTCCGAGAGGCCGAAGGGGAAAGGGCCGATGAAATAAAAGCATGTCTTAAATGGCCCTTAGTAAAAGTATCTGTGTACTACAGTAACACCGATAGGTCTGTAAACGACCAAGCAGCGCGCAGCGGTCATAAACTCTGGTCCTTTGAAGTACAGAAATACGGCTAATTCAATATTACGTGTAACATTTATTTTTCCTAAAATTAAATTTATTACGTAGGTTTTGCCAGTTCCCATTGGAGCATCCAAAAAGAAAATTTGGCCTCACTTCCACTCGCACTCCTTACTTCAGTCCGTCTGTTACAACCAAGTTGCTTTTACTGGACCGATTGAATTGCAAATTGGCACAAACTATCAAGAATTTAGAGCGCTCGTGGCCCAGCGGCACCCGCCTACCGCGTGCGGTGTGCGAGGTTAAGCAATGTGGGCGCAGGTCAGTTCTTGGATGGGTGATCGCTTTGAGTGGTTACTAAATGACTCTCGTGCTTTGGAAGGCACGCTAAGCCGTTGATCCCGGCTGCAATCCTTAAGCCAAGTTAGAGGCCTTCGAGCGGCTTGCGAACTTCTAACAGTCAAGTTGCCCACTCACTTGACAAAGGGGGGTCGAAGTTGCACCACGTCCGTAGGGAGTACCCACCGTTACCCTACACGTGACCCCTGGGTGGTGCTAAAAGTGCAACAAAAACTTGCAACCGTACTTGTTGATTTAAATGGAAAAAAATATCGAAACCTCTATGTCGTTTTTAAAAGCAAGTCCATAGATACCCCACACGCCTATATAGTAACATTAACCTTTTTTGCATACAGGCATGTATGGAGTGCCAAATTTTACCTCAGATTCGTATTCAGAGACCTCTCAGACGCTCAGATATCGATTTTGAAGGAAATTGGGACGAAAAAAAAGATAATCAATATGGCCGCCACTTTCACAAATTTTACCTCTGATTCGTATTAAGAGACCTCTCGGACACACATATATCGATTTTGAACGAAATCGGGACGAAAATGAAGAAAATCAATATGGCAGCCACTTTTTCCTAATTTTACCTCGGATTCGTATTAGGGGACCTCTCGGACGCTCAGATATCGATTTTGAACGAAATCGGGTTGTAAATGAAGAAAATCAATATGGCTGCCACTTTTTCCAAATTTTACCTCGGATTCATATTAGGGGACCTCTTGGACGCTCGGATATCGATTTTGAACGAAATCGGGTTGAAATGAAGAAAATCAATATGGCTGCCACTTTTTCCAAATTTTACCTCGGATTTGTATTCGGGGACCTCTCGGACGCTCAGATATCGATTTTGAACGAAATCGGGACGAAAATGAAGGAAATCAATATGGCCACCACTTTTCCCAAATTTTACCTCTTACTCGTATTAGGGGACCTCTCGGACGCTCGGATATCGATTTTGAACGAAATCGGGTTGAAATAAAGAAAATCAATATGGCTGCCACTTTTTCCAAATTTTACCTCGGATTCGTATTCGGGGACCTCTCGGACGCTCAGATATCGATTTTGAATGAAATGAGGAAGAAGATGAAAAAATCAATATGGCTGCGACTTTTTCCAAATTTTACCTCGGATTCGTATTAAGAGACCTCTCGGACGCTCAGATATCGATTTTAAACGAAATCGGGGATCGAAGGGGAAAAATCAATATGGCCGCCACTTTTTCCAAAATTTACCTCGCATTCGTATTACGAGACCTGTCGGACGCTCAGATATCGATTTTGAACGAAATTGGGAAGAAAATGAAGAAAATCAATAAGCCTGCGACTTTTTCCAAATTTTACCTCGGATTCTTATTAAGACACATCTTGGACGCTCAGATTTCTATTTTGAATGAAATCGGGACGGAAATGAAGAAAATCAATATTGCCGCCACTTTTTTCAAATTTTACCTCGGTGTCGTATTTGGGGACCTCTCGGACGCTCAGATATCGATTTTGAACGAAATCGGGACGAAAATGAAGAAAAGCAATATGGCCGCCACTTTTGCCAAATTTTACCTAGGAGTCGTATTAAGTGTCCTCTCGGACGCTCAAATATCGATTTTTGTCGAAATCGTATCGGGCGGCACTAATTAATAAAACCACTTACAATACATTGACTCAAGAAAGGTCGTATCTTCATAGGGAATTCACGGCACATCATGCGCCTTTAGACCTTATAAGGAACCTACATGCCAAATTTGGTATCTCTCGAGTCCCGAACCAGCAGTTTGGGCTGTGCGTTGATATGTCACTCACTCAGTCAGTCAGTTTCTTCTTGCAATTTGGCACCTACTTTTAAGTTTTAATGCCCGCAATATTAAATTTCAAAATCAACGCCATTTTCGAAATAAACGACCCAATAAATCATAAAAATCACACCCATATTAATATTTAGACATTCCAACCCCCTCGGACCCCAACAAAGGGGATGGTATTTCACGTCCTCCACGTGGGATTTTAAAATTATTGTTGTTTTCGTAATCAGCGACCCGATAAACCATAGAAACCACACCCATATCGATTTTCAGAATTTGTCACCACAATTCCCCCTTTTAGGGGTTGATTTCTCAAAAACCTAAAACACGTGTTTACTTAATTATCGTTAGAAATACTCCTGTGAAGTTTCGAATAAAATAGTCCAACTAATCTTGTTTCCCCGTACAAACTTCGGACCCCCATTCCACCCCCTTAGGGGTTGAATTTTGAAAAATCCTTCCTTAATGCACCTCAAGACCTTACATGGAACCTACATACTAAATTTGGAATCTCTAGAATCAGCAGTTTGGGCTGTGCGTTGATATGTTGGTCACTCAGTCAGTCAGTTATTTCTTGCAATTTGGCACAAACTTTCAAAAGTTTTCATGTCCACAATATTTAATTTCAAAACCGATGCCATTTTCGTAATTAACGTCCCAAAAAACCATAAAAACGACACCCACATTAATATTTAGATATTTCATCCCCCTCGCACCCCAACAGGAGGGGATGGTATTTCACGTCCTCCACGTGGGATTTTAAAATCCTTGTTATTTTCGTTATCAGCGACCTAATAAACCATAAAAACAATACCCATGTCGATTATCAGAATTTGTCACCACATTTCCCCCTTTTAGGGGTTGATTTTTCAAAAAACCTGAAACACGTGTTTACTCATTTATCGTTAGAAATACTCCTGTGAAGTTTCGAATAAAATAGTCCAGCTAATCTTGTTTCCCCATACAAACTTCGGACCCCCATTTCACCCCCTTAGGGGTTGAATTTTGAAAAATCCTTTCTTAGTGCACCCCTAGACCTTATAAGGAACCTACGTGCCAAATTTGGAATCTCTAGGACCAACGGTTTGGGCTGTGCGTTGATATGTCAGTCAGTCAGTCAGTCAGTCAGTCAGTCAGTCAGTTTCTTCTTTTATATATTTAGATGATCATATCGCTAGCTAACGGTATTATTATTAGACGTCTTCTCTGGGGTACTCTGAGTTTGCGTACCTTATTAGAGCCTTATTTCGACAAGAGACGCCATCAGCGCACATTACCGAACAAAATATTTTGTAAATTGGGGGAGGTAACACACACATAAAAAACCACACATACATAATATTTTCCTATTACTACGCACCATTACACTGAAACAATCAACGCACACACATTCAAAACACTAAAATTATCTGATTATTATCAGATGGCCAAATTGACTGAAGTTGCTAAGATGCATATTTTTCATAGAAATTCTCATATTATTTCAAGAAATAGGTAGATCTTATTTCTTGAAATAAGGCTGACAATCACTGTAAATTTGACGACAAGCCGTGATGATCAAGCACGAATGTTTTTCAATCGACTTTGTAATCGACCTTCCGAATACGCATATTCTATCCCGTGGCTTCGCTTGCATTCTTCGTAGTACGTCGACGCGGCGAAGCCGCGCGGGTAACTAGTATATTCATATTTACGGTTCTATTTAGTTATAGTTGGTCCCATAGAGACATTTGATCCTCTTTAAATACTAGTCCGAATGATCATAGAAAAATGCATAGGTCTTATTACTTAGGCTAGGTAGGTCACAGGTGCAGCTCCAGCGTACTGCTGGAGGGCCGCCCGGCGCCCGGCTGCTAGTGCTAGTGCACGCATGAGCTGAAACCTAATTTCCTGTAGTTCGAGATTGACCTAAGCGGACTTCGAGAGATGTGCTCCGGTATTAACTGATAACGTTCTAAACTATTGTCTACCGCCTCTGCATTCACGGAAATTGATTTTTTCGAACTACTACAAGTTTCAATCTTATGAGTCCAGATCGTCAGTACTGCTGAGCCTCTTGCTTGACTTTTGAGCTAGACCATTTGAAGTGTTGTCGCATTAGAGTTGTAAAATTGTTACTTGCATTGTAGCTTCGTGAATTGGCCCACAGATATTACTGTTTGCAGTGATTTCCGATTAGCATGTAGATGTAGATATTCGTATTAATACTATTCAGATCTTTAAATATGAATGGTACACGGAAAAAACATGTCTTGTCCATTTAATATTTAAAACAAAAAGCAACCTAACTTATACTCGTAATGATGACATAAGGTGCAAACTTACTCTGAATTTTTAAAGGGGGCATGTTCTGTCAAACTATATTCTTTCAAACCAAAAATGCGACAACGATTATGAGTCACAATTTGAAGCAACCTCAAAATCAGCATTGACTGCCGCGCTATAATCTCTGGGTGCCAAGATCCATTACTTGGAGGTCGTAACTTTAGATCAAAATTTCTCCCAATTGAAAAAAGATAAAAAAAATGTGGACACAAGAGGTTACTGCAGATGCTCTAAGGAAGCGTCCTTTAAATTTATTGCTCCTATTACAGGCCACACCCTATATATACATATATATTATTAATAAGATTTTATTCAAACACCCTATATCAAGGTGTGACCTTACAATGAAATAAAATACGAGATAATATAAAAGAAGATAAAAGCATAGCCAAAGAGATATTACGCAGACAATATAAAATACAATAGCTATGTATAAGTATGATACAAATTCGGAAAGCAATTCCCAACGCGTGGCGGTATTCGGCATATTCGCTTAACCAATGGTAAAATATAGTTTCCGAGTAATGATTCCTTTACATTACGTATTCAGTAGTTTAGCCTTGTCCCAGGGTCATAAAATAGGTAAGGGTATTAATGGTAATACGCAGCATCCGACCCTCCATTCAAAGCCACAGGTTTGTTGCCACAAAGAGGATAATACGGTTTGAAATATCTGGATAAGTAAAGAGATTTGTCCTCGTAATTTATTTATAGCGGTGTGCACCGACCTAGCCTGCGTAATCGCGTTTACGTCGGATGTAAAGCATCCTTCCTTCACAAACAAGTATGCAAGTGCGAGAGTGACGAATGCTTTATGCGACCGTATAGTCCTGTAGCGCTGGTGATGTTTGACCCCTATGTTTCAATAGGACGAAGTTATGCAAAAACGATCCAATCCACAAGAGATCACCAATGAAATGTATAACTTTTGTTTTAAGCAGAAGGTTCCATTCTATCCAATTTCAAATTTTACATCACGTGGTGGTGGTAGTCTCTTATATTTGTTTGTTAGTTATAAAATATGTACTTAGTCTGATACTTTGTTTTATGTATGTCATATTGGGATTATAGATTTTCAGCAATTTGGCCACTTGCGACCAATTTTTAAGGTTCCGTAGTAAATTAGGAACCTTCATAGTTTCGCCGTCCGTCCATCCGTCTTCGGTATTGGTATACATATCAATAACGCCAATAAAAGACTAAAGTAAAATTGTGTAAAATATTTTTTTAGGATACCTCCCCTACACGCATTTTTTCCTTGCAAAACCTAACGAGTTGGGTATCGTTAGATAACTCGTTTATTTATTTATTTACTTAGGAAGACCATCAGCTTAGATAATACACAATTACTTAAAGCAGTAGTGAC
The DNA here is from genome assembly GCA_905163555.1 of Notocelia uddmanniana. Taxonomy (NCBI): domain Eukaryota; kingdom Metazoa; phylum Arthropoda; class Insecta; order Lepidoptera; family Tortricidae; genus Notocelia; species Notocelia uddmanniana. The sequence goes on from LR991052.1 coordinate 19,720,722, forward strand.
AGTGAGCTAATAACAGATCCTCACTGAAAGCATAGTAAATTATACAAGAAATGAGTGAGCGAATAGCCAAGCAAAAAACAAAACGCCATGCGTCTTGATAGCGCTGCTACATTATTAAGTACTTACTTAATTATAAATAAACTAATAACAACCAAAAACATTTAAAAAGATATGTTTTTTAAACCATTTTTTTGATTCAGCGGTTCGTTCTTGTTACATTAATTTTTTAAGTGCTATTTTTGTAGGAGTCAATGTTCCCCCTTCTCTACCAACTGAACGGTTGCTACTGGGTATGTGAAAAAAAAATAGGTTAGTAGTAAGACGGCTAAGAATAATTTGGGTGACAAGGAGTCCCCTTGCCTGACTCCTCTGTTGATTGGTATTTCGGGTCCCATGTGCTGCTGGTGCTGTTTTCGTATATGTATCTTAATATTTTTATATATGATGGTTCCACATTGGATTGGTTCATAGCCTCCCATATAGATGAATGTGATATTGTATCAAACGCTTTAGCGTAATCTATGAATGCTGTATATAATGGCCTTTGATACTCTTCATATTTTTGTATGACTTGTTCTAGGGTGTGGATGTGGTCCATAGTGGAATAACCACTCCTAAAGCCGGCCTGTTCACATGGTTGGTGTTTGTCTATTTTTTCGCTTATTCTATTCAATATGATTGATGAGAATAGTTTATAAATACATGACATTAGGCTAATGGGCCTATAGTTTGCTATGTCCTTTGGATCTCCCTTTTTATAGAGGAGTATTATATTTTACTGTGTCCATTGGATAGGCGTTTTCCCAGTTTTGAGGATCATGTTAAATAAGTGGGCTAGTGGTGTTGTCAGTAGCGATGAGGCTGCTTTTAAAATTTCATTTGTTATGTTATCTGGACCGGGGCTTTTCCCTGTTTTCAGATTTTTTATGTGTTTCAGTACAACAATTTCATCTATATCATGGACTCCGCTTGTATTTGTATTTGGTATGTCTATACTTGATCCTGTTTCGTGACTGCTATATAGTTCTTTGTAATAGTTTGTTGCAATTTCTAGTATCTGGTAACGGGATTGTGCGATGTTACCTGAATTATTTAGCTTTGTGATCCAGTTTTTATGTGTCCTTAATTCTTTAAAGGCCTTTTTCACACTTCCAGCGGCATGAAGATGGTATTCTATTTTTGACAGTCTGTAGTTATTATAATCTTCTTTTATGCTTTTACTCACTTGTTTATAGATACAGCTCAGCTCAGATCTTATATTTCTAGTTTTAGGTTTCATGCTCTGAAGTGTATATCGTTTTAATATTAATTTTCTTGTTGTTTCAGACAATATACTCTTACAGTTTGAATCGCTGGTATTTTGAGACTCTTTCAGACTTGTCTGGATACAGTTAATGAGCTTATCATAGTATGCTTGTGCTGATTCACCTGGTATTATGGCCATCAGTGATTCCCTTTTCCTTTGAAAGCTTGTCAAACAATTGTTTAGTTCTGTTTCCGTCTGTAGAGCTTTCATTGTTTTATTTCCCAAGTTGTGCCTGCTTTTTTTGGGTTGTTTAAGTAGCCATGTTGCTCGTACCAGTCTATGGTCTGATAAAAATTTAACATTATTTATTACTTCTATGTTCGTTATACTTTCTTTTTGGTTTGTGATAATGAAATCGACTTCATTTTTAGTGTTGTTATCTGGTGAGATCCAAGTCCATTTACGGTTTGGTTTCTTCTTGAAACAAGTGTTTGCAATAATCAGTTTATTTTCATAGCAATATTCCAACAGCAATTCACCTCTGCTATTTCGAGAGCCATAGCCATATTTTCCTGTAACCAAGTACTCCTCTGGTTTTGGCTGTCCAATCTTTGCATTGAAATCGCCCATTAAAATGACATGTTTACCTGCTTGTTTATAGGCTTCGTTGACAGTGTCATAGAATGATTTAACTTGGTCGTCTGGGGCTTTTTCAGTCGGTGCATATACCTGAATAAGAGAAAGTATGAGATTGTTAATAGCTATTTTTAATATCGCTACCCTCTCGGAGAGTCCTTGGAAGCTTTGTATATTGCTCTTCAAATATTTCTTTATAATAAAACCTACTCCATAGAGTCCTCGTGATTGGCCGGTGTAGCAAAATATAAATTCATTATGTTCTTCCATTTCGGACCCTAACCGACGGACTTCGGAAAGACCTATAATGTCATATTTTATTGTTTTTACAGCCTCAGCTAGTTCTAATAACTTTTCATATGACTTAAGAGTTCTGACATTGTATGTTCCTATGTAGAGCTTGTTTTCTTCCGTGTTGTGGGTAATCTTCATAGTAGATGGTATTTTAGGAGTCTTACCAAATTGAGAAAGCAATGGTGTTGGAGTTGATATCCTTGGAGGGTGGTGGTCTAGCTCTCCCTCGGTGACCAGCCGTGATGGGAGGCGGAGAGGGGTCCTTATCACGCGTTTTTTGTTAGGTTTGGCTCTGTTGAAGTTATTGTTTTTGCTAGGTTTGTAGAGTTCACTGACGCGGCTGTCATGTAGTCCGTAATTGAAGTTTTACTCCTCTTTTTTGCTTGTGGATTGATGCTTGGCGTTTGAGGGGCATTTTCGTTGTCTGGAACCTGACGAGGTGGTGAGTAGATGGAGTTGACATTTCTCTTCTTCTGGTTGTATTCTGCGCTTCGCTTGTGTTTGTTATTGTGATGCGGGCTTATTTTCTCTTTGTTTTTTAATATTATGAGCTTGTCTTGTCTAATTATCACTTTGTTTCCTTTGTCTCGTTCTATCCTAGCCTTGTAGTTTTTTTCTTTGTTCAGGTACTCTTTTATGTAATATTTAGTGTTTTCCAATGCTTTCTTTTTCCACAGGACCTGTATTTTTCTGCCTAATGTTGTAAACGTGATTACAACAGGCCTTATAATGTTTTTTTTCCCTTCTTGCCGACTCGTCTTACTGTTTCTATATCTATTTCGTAACACTGCACTCGCATTATATTATTTATAAGTTGTAGTATGGTTTTTTCCAGGTCAAAATAGCTGCGTTCCGTCTCTTCTAGGCCAAACAAAACAATATTTCTTTGCCTAAGTCTTCGTTCAAGTTTTTCGAGTCGAGTGTCTTGTTGTTCTAGTTTGTTTTCCAAGTCCATTTGTTTGTTTTCGATCAGTTTCAGTTTTTCGTCTATTTTTGATATGATTGTGTGGGCTATGGTATCCCCTAGATGTTTCATATCTTCGCGTTGTTTTTTCTGTTGTTCGTGGATTAACAAAAGCATTTCTTTCATTTCGTTCATACTAGAGATATCTGACATGTTTGTGGTTTGTTTGTTTTGTTTGCTGTTTGCTTGTTGTGCCTACTTTGTCGACGGAGAAGTCGCAGAGGTTTATTCGTATTGGTTCGTGCCGGGTAAAAAAACAGATGGCGCTGTCGTGTATGAAATTATATCGGTTGTTATTGCACGCACCCGTAGATCACTGTATAGAGCGGGGACTCCGTTGTCGTGTAGGCGTTAGTCCCTAGATGGCGTTGTGGGTTTCTTTTTCAGTGTTAATATTGTGTTTTAATTAGTAAATACTGTTTCCGTTACCAAATTAATTACGAGTTCAAAGAAATTCACACGATATCTTCTTTCTTCGTTAAGATGAATCTTGGATAGTCATGAAACCGGACTGTCAGCGGCTTGAGTTTGGATGAGGATTTTTGGTAGTGAGTAGACGGCTGTTAATGATATGGTAAAATTGCACTTGATTTTTTAAATAGCTGGGTTTTTACGGAACGTCTTGTATTCCTTTTTAGTTTTTGTTTAGCGTACTTAGATAGGATCTCTGTTATCTAAAGAAAAAGAAAAGTCGTTTCACTTCACTATGCGTAGATAACGTTCTTTAAGTTTTGTCCGTTAGATTCCACCTGTAACTGTTTTGTCCTTTTGCACTTGTAATCGACGCACTGGTACTTTTTTTTCATTTATGTCACTTGCTTTGTCTTTAGTAGAATTGTTCGTCATTTAGTCACTTAGGCACAGGATAGATATTTTTTCAACATTTATAACGCGAGAGTATTTGTTAAGCGTCATGGCGGTGCGACACCAGCGCCCTCTCTCCCAAATAGATAGTACTTAAAAAAATACTTATTCTATTCTATAAGCAAACTATGCTTAATATGTTATTTTAAATTAGAAGTATGACAAATAACTATCGGACTATACGATGGTATAACTGATGAGTTATGTTATATAATGACATGTAGAAATTATTAAATATTTTTATTTATTGTCGTGCCCAAGTTAAAACATAATTAAATTTATTTTAATGTAATCGATAAATTCGTACATTAGGTATGGGTCCCACTCTAGTCCTGCTACCAATTGCTCCGATAAAATGACAAACGGAAAGGAGCACGAATAGCGCGATACATTGCGGTGAAATTACGGTAGTTTCTTAATCGGTGCCATTCGCAAGCAAGCAATGTCAAGCATCCATACCGATTCTCTCATATTAACGGAGTAATGGCGAATTTCATAATCCATCGCAATGTTTTCCAAAAAAAAATTATTTTAAGGCTTATCAGTGAAAAAAATCACTTGCGGCTGATCCTTTAGGTTGTAGCTTCGTTGTCGGTACGACGAAATTGCACAACAAGGCATTTTTATATTTTTAAAAGGGTATAATTCCACATTCGCAGTCCATTGACAACTGAACTGCCTTTTGACTGCGTTTGACAGGTGTACGTAAATCCGATCATACACGCGGCTACGGGTGCCCCGCCCATTACCACTTCTATAGTATTAGTATATTCTCAACACTAACGATGAAATAGATGACACTGGAAAAACTGTAGGCGATGCCCTAAAAGATAAATATCCACCTCCCAAAACACCAAACACCGACTTATTTACTCTGCCAGAGGAATTATTGGACATGCCGCCACTACTAGAAGTTGACATAACAAGCAACCATATTGAAATGGTTGCCAGAAAACTACATGGCGGCGGAGGCCCCACAGGCACAAGCTCTGAAAACTGGAAAGATTACCTCCTAAGATTTGGGGACGCAAGCCGAACTAACCATGAAACTCAATAATGAATACGTTCCATGGAATCAGATACAAGCACTTATGTCTAGCCGCCTCGTAGCCTTAGATAAATGCCCAGGTGTGAGACCGATCGGCATTGGCGAATGCCTGCGGAGAATTATATCCAAATGTATGTTACTATCTACCGGATCTGCAGTAACAGAAGCTTGCGGCCAATCACAACTCTGCAGTGGCATCAGTAGTGGCATAGAAGGTGCAATACATGCCATGAACGATATTTTTCAAAATAAATGCTATCCAAACTCAAATTGGGGAATGCTCCTCGTCGATGCAAACAATGCATTCAACGCCGTTAATAGACAATTGGCACTCTGGCCAGCCAGAATATATTGGCCACATTGTGCTCGTTTCTTATACAATACTTATAACGGCTACGCAGAACTTGTTATCCGTGACTCCGACATGAGAATTTACAGCAAAGAAGGAGTAACTCAGGGAGATCCTTTGGCTATGCCACTGTATGCCCTCGCTACTTTTCCTATCATAAACAGAATGAATGAAGAAAAGAACACAATTCAATCCTGGTATGCAGACGACTCCTCAGCACAAGGTGATTTCAAAAGTCTCCGCAACTGGTGGGACAAAATCAACAAAATAGGCCCATCCTTCGGATACTTCCCTCAAGCCAAAAAAACCTTGCTCATCGTATCAGACGCAGACAAAAATTCAGCTCACCAGATCTTCAAGGACATCAACGTAACCATTGTAACCGGTTCCCGATACCTGGGAAGCTATATTGGTGAAGGAAAAGAAGACTTCATAAAGAGCAATGTTTCCAAATTTATATCTACTATAGAAAAAATATCACAAATCTGCAAAGACTCACCTTAAGCTGCCTACACTGCCCTCACCAAAGCAGTTCAATTTCAATGGTCATTTTTACTACCCGTTTTGAAAAATTCTAATGAATACTTTGGACCGCTAACCCATGCATTACTTACTATCTTTTTACCAACACTGTTCGGATGCGACGTATCGTCCATAGAAGCCGACCTATTTTCTTTACCTGTGCATAAAGGTGGACTGGCAATTTCTAATCCATCAATCTCCACTAAACTTAAACTACGAAATTTGTAAAAAAGGCTGAACAGCTCTTACTATCGCTCAAACAGAGAAAACAGAAATTGACTTATCTCAACACAATACATATCTAAAAGACGCACGGAAAGAAGTTCGCAAAGAGAAAGAAGCCCTTGATGAGAAACTTTTAGAAACCACTCTGTCAAAATTCACCCCCAACAAGAGAAGAACAATTGAAAGATCCATTGCAGCGAAAATGAAAACAAAGTCCTCCAACTGGTTGTCGGTAATTCCTACAAGGAAAGATCACTTTGACCTATCCCCATTAGAATTCCAAGATGCGCTAGCAATACGCTACCACCGCATACCAATCTCCATGCCACAATCATGCGACGCCTGTGGGAATGAGAATTTCAACATCGATCATGCACTTTGTTGTAAAACAGGCGGCCTAATCACGAGACGTCACAATGAAATTAGAGACCTCTTCTGCGAACTTTGTCAACAAGCTTGGGGCAATGTCACAAAAGAACCAATCATTTCTGAAAATGACTGCGGACTACGAGCAGACTTATCCTGCCGCGGTGTATGGGACGCTCAGAGGGAGGCGTTATTCCATATCCGTGTCGTTGACACCGACGCTCCTTCTTACATCTCGCGACCCGTAACATCTGTCTTAAAATCTGCCGAAGATGAAAAGCGCAGAAAATATGCAAATGTCTGTGAAATTCGATACGCTATATACCCATTAGTAAAAATGTCATCTTTCATCAAACATATGGGAGAAGCCATAGCAGACCGTTGGAATCGATCCTTGAGTACCGTACTGGGATGGCTCAGAACTCGAATAAGCGTTGCCATCATACGTGCCACCAGCATGTGTATACGTGGAACTCGCCACAAATTTAAACCCGTGGCAAAATGGTTGTGTTTCGATGACGGTGCTGCCCTGCCACACATCGATTGAATTTACTTTTTATTATTGTTAATAGTGTCTATATATATTTTTTGTACCCACCTTTTCATTTAAATAAATCTATAATTTACTGTTTACAAATAATTTAGTGTTGTGGGTGACATTTTACACTATGAACTGTTTTGCTTTTGAAAAACAATAAATATTACTATTTTTGAAACTTCATAACATATCCCGACATGTCTAGTAAACGCGATCACGCTACCGGTAAGGTAATATTACTTTATTAGTATTTATATATCTGTGCAACTTGTTCCGCCTAAGAGTTTCATTAAAGTTAGCGCAAGTAAGTCATTTTCACGCGGCGGCAATAGTCTAGTAGCAGCTCATAAAGTTTTTACTTTGCTTAAATAGTCTAAATACAGTGCAATTTACAGCTGAATTCTAATTTTCTCTTGGGCGATTAAGTGTTATATTTCTTTGCATACATGTTTAGTACTTTATGGGTATACGATTATAACTCTACAATACTGTAAAACAGAAACAGAAATACATTTATTCATGCACAAATACAGAACAAAGAAAAAACAAACATCACATTTGTGTGCACAAAACTGCCAAGAAATGGCCCCAAATCAGCATGTGCTAGCTACTGGCTAGCGCTGGTCTTTCTTTGGGGCCAAGTTGAAACAGCTATAGAAATGTATAGTTGGACGAACTGCTTAATTCAAACTTAGCTTCGAGTAGGTATACAGACGCGGATTAAAAAGGTTTGTCACTTTTCTACCTTAAGTTCGATTCGCACAGAGCGGTCGCGGCGCGATGCGCGGCGGAGGCGGTTTTGCAATTTTGATCTTTCCGACTCTGTCGACTGTCGATAGTGTCGATTACTGCTTCATTTGACACACACGCCGCCTCCGCTCCGCTAACCCGTTCTGCCACAGCGATCGCGTTGCCACAGAACCGCCTCCGCCCCGCAACGACGCTGCGCCGCGCTCTGTGCGTTTCAAGCTTATGTAACTGTTACATATAAATACTGTTATAGAACCGCCCACACGAGCTTTTGATCCATACGAGCAGAGCACCGACATCGATTATTATTGAACAAAATGCAAATTAAACCTCTTCTCCACTACTAAACCTCTAGAACATTTTCGTTTGTGCGAAAGCTGATGGCTGGATATTTTTATGTCTGCTATTTACTAAAACAAGTAACTGATTTGAGTCGGTAGTTGGTACATGATTACTCTGTTCAATATTATCTTCCCTAGCTTCTATTTAGAGTCAATAGAGTCGAGAGCTATGTTTGTAGTTTTGAACTGTAATAGGAGCAAAAAATTAAATGAAATATTTCTTTCGCAAATACAGCTTTAGATCAAAATTTCTCCCAAGTGAAAAAATACATTTTCTTTGGACACAAGAGGTCGCAGGAGAGGCAGGTGCTCTAAGGAAGAAGCCTTTAAATTTATTGCTCCTATTACAGGCCACACCCTGTATATGTATAGTGTATATATTTTTGCAGTTTCTTTATTTATTAATAAAAGATTCATTAACTATGATATTAATAGGGTCAATTAAAATACCGTTATCGGTTATCAGGCAGACAATAAATTCCATTTATAGTGAAAGTTTCACGGGTGCCGGGGCCGCTCGACCGAACGCGGCTAATTAATTGCGCCTACTTCTATTTTTGGCACCGAAGGACACGTTTAAACGTGACTCGAATAACTTTACAAATAGTTTTACGAACCTAAATAAAGCAAACGGAAAAAGTTAACTAATTTATTTTATACTCAAATTTAAACTGATTTGTGACAATTGTGACTATCTATTAATCTTTGAAAAATAAGAAATTTGATCTTGAATTGAAGAGAAAAATATGATAAACTATTGCTATAAGTATCTCCTATTTGGGTTGAAAGTAGTGGTTCGACGTGGCCATAACGTCCAGACGCCAGACAAAAACCTAACGTACTGAGCACAATATTGCAAAACGGGGCTTGCTGCAATACTAGATACTACTATAGGTACGTGTGCGGGTGGTTATAAAAGCGACCTTACATTTTTTGTATGCGGCCTGTCGCCCCGAACTATTATTGCTACGCCGCGCCTTAGAACTGCGTATTCGTAGCGCATGCAAAGGATCAATTCGACGAGCACATTCATTGCCGGATTTATCTTGACGCTATGCGCGTGCGCGTACCCCATATTGTGGGTGTTCCGCCGAGAGAATAGCCCACGTGGGCACAGAGACCCCAACAAGTCGGTGGGTTCTCTGTTATGGCAAATAAAGAAATAGGAGCAATAAATTTAAAGGACGCTTCCTTAGAGGATCTGGAGTAACCTCTAGTGTCCAAATTTTTTTTATCTTTTTTCAATTGGCAGAAATTTTGATCTAAAGTTATGACCTCCAAGTAATGGATCTTGGCACGGGAGTCAATGCTGATTTTGGGGTTGTTTCAAGTTATGACTCATAATCGTCGTCGAATTTTTAGTTTTAAAAATATTTTTGGGACTATATATTTTTTTGTGTTTATTAAATAAATAGTTAATTAATATCACTCCAGTAGAGTACAATAGTACACAAACCTATTTTTGAATTAAAAAATCCAAATAAAACTTTTTTTTCAATTGAAACTATTTGGAAATAATTGCTAGAGAGCTCAATAGTATACCATTTAATTTATTGCTCCTAATACAGGCCACACCCTGTATGATTATCAAATGGATTAGCACGATTTCTTAACAGTCTGTTTGTTCATATTCGGACGTTTTTATAGGGACATCCGGACTACCGAGTATGATCTACGTTTAATAAAGATGCATGTAGTATTTTATGCAACAGTTATATAATAAGGCCTCTTAAATTTCGACAGTCGCTGTAACAACACGAGCGTAGCGAGTTTTGTTATTAAAGACTCGAGAATTTTAAGTCCGAAGTAATTATGAAACGTTGCATACAATAGTTTTTATACGGCAGCAAAATAATTTAATTTAAATAAAAAATGGATATGGTCGCAGTATACCGGCGTTGACGTATGCCTTTTATAAAAAGTTAAAAAAGTTGTAGTTTGGAAACCCATTTCCACCCCCCTCACAATTTTTAGAAACACTTAACCTGTAGTTATCATTGTTATTAATATAATTCTTGTTTGTATAAATGTAATAATTTAAATACAAAATAATTTTTGTTTGTAGCCGATTGTACTGTAATTAAGCTAAATAGACAACTACGTTAATGCTTACCTTGTAATTTTTACGCCTGACTCGAAGTTCACAAATTTCACAGCTCACAAACAATCTTTTTGGTGGCATTTTTATGGAGCACTCCCTAAACACTATTCTCAATCCCTAAACAAATTTTACTTACAATAACAATTGTAAGTAAAATTTGTTAAAAACAGTTTTTAAACCATATTAAGAGGACAAAAAAGCAAACTCAGTGAAGCAGCCTGTACGTAAGTTACAAACACAACAAAGCCTTAGATCTTAGATTAATAATATCAACAGATGCGTAGTGTTAAGCAAGACGATTTTTCATATAAGTAGTTGTCTCCGTGGTTTATAATGGTTAACCAAGATGAGTTAGAAAATGACAGATAACCGGCCTTTATTCAACTTTTGCGAACTGCCTCCGTTTAAAGGCTAACCAGAATGTCAAATCCCGTAGAAACCAAAACTTCATAAACGTTAATTTAGTACAACTTGCAGTCAGATATCACTTATCTCTCTCAAAGTTACTGAGTTGTGCATTTGTGAGAATAGATCAGATGTACAGAAGTCGATTAATTTGAATGAGCGGATCTGCTTTACTCTTCTATCTGAAAATATAACAAAAAAAGAAAAAATCGACCAAGAGTATGTCGGGCCATGCTCTGTATAGGGCTCGTAGTTGCCCAATTAACTTAATTAAAAAAATCAATAACAAGTTAAAGACCTTTCGTAGCGTTTCATACGTTTTTTGCTAAGAAGGGAACTACTTTTAACGATAACTAAAAAACAGCTCAATTGATTTGAAAGTCTTTATTAAGCTTTACTTTCATGATTTGTTTCATATTTTTGGACCCATAGGTCAAAATGTACACACATTTTATTTCCTTTTGTAGAGATAATTTTGGATAATATTCACTATATCAAAAAATGTTTGATGAAGATTTCTATTCATTTTGAAGGAGCTATCTAACAACACCCCACACCATAGGGTTGAAACAATAAAAATATTTCATCCCCACTTTAGGTGTACGGGAGGTAACCTTAAAAAAAATTACAGAGCAACGTCTCGGACAGACAGACAGACCGACATGGTGAAGCTATACGGGCTTCTAACTGACTAAGGAACCCTAAAAGCTGGCTACATGGCATATGCTTAAATAAGAATAAATAAGAAGAATATTATAGGACAATTTTTACACAAATCGAACTAGTCCCATAGTAAGCTCAATAAGGCTTGTGTTATGGGTACTAGACGACGATATATTTAATAAATATATACTTAAATTCATAGAAAACATCCAAGTCTCAGGAACAAATGTTTCTGCTCACCACAGAAACAAATCCCTTACCGGGATTCGAACCCAGGACCTCTAGCTTCGAAGGCAGTGTCACTACCAACTAGGCTAAACAGGCCGACAAATAAAATACTTGAACGGAAATGACGACCCCGCCATTATTTGTTCTAGAAAGTCCATACTACAAACGTTTTTTGATATGAAGTTGCTGTTTGAAACTGTCAACGTTTGTCAACTGTTCACATGACATGACTACATGACACAGACATCGTACATGAACATGATACATGATGACAAATTTAGAACCACAGGATAGAATTATAGACAATTAGGTCAGTAACAGACAATACGAGTACCTACTAATTGTAAGTGAAAAAAAAGAGTAGCATTTTTAAGTATTAGTTTCGGTTGCCGTAGTCTTATGGTTTCGTAACCGCTCTTAAAATTCAAAAAACGTGTTTGGCTTATAGTACATTTTAACTCAATTTTTAATACAGTTGCTCAAAAAGTGCTACTTTACGTAGCTGTTTAGCGTGCGGAAAGTTGGTTTTCGCGCACTAGTGCTTTTCACTTTTCCATTTTTTTTAAATTTATGCTTGTTCCAATGCATGACTCCTTATTGCTGGGTGTTAAATATTAGTTTCCTTTAAACCTCGTAATCAACATAAAAACCTACTGTTAATATCAGAATACGAAAAATATACACATTTCATATTTTATTACTTACCTCTTCATCATTATAACACGTTTATTTTTTAATATTGAATATTGAAAAACCGTTCTTAATAAGTTGTCTGAGTGGAACGGAATAGCTGCCGAAACGCCTGTCAAAGAAGAGGCATTTTTACTTACTGCAAGCATTTTTTAAGTTTCTAAAGGCAACATTCGATATTGTTTTTATAAATATTACTCGTTGTTTTTCTTATTTTTTCGCAACTGTATTAAAAAACGTCGTTCAATACACGTGCGGAAATGTCATTCTTCACTCGTCCCGAGTGTTGCCACTCGCCTGCGGCTCGTGGCATCCCTCGGTACTCGTGAAGAAATGACATACTTTCCGCACTAGCATCGAAATGTACTATTTAACGAGGGACATACGAGTAAGTGAAAAAATGCGAATTGCTATATTCTTTCGTCCGAGGTAATCACAATGTTTCTATCACATTTACGAGAAAATAAATAACTCTAGCACTAATCAAAATTGAAAATCGACAACTTCACCTCCAGTATCAGTGCATGGTCGCCGAGAGGAGCGCGCAGCTTCAATATTGCACCCAATCACAAAACAGTATTCTAGCAGCTCGCGGCCTACTAGATTGGTCAGCTTCATCATTTCAACCAATCACAGAGCAGTATTCTTGTGGAGCGCGGCCAACTAGATTTTATTAAACCAATCAGATTACAGAGAAACTCATAACTATCTAGGGAATTATGAAAATCTATAACTTCCGTGGGAGGTAAATCGGCTATAACTACTCCATAATCCTGTAGACCAATCTTTCAACAATTAAGATACCATATTAAGAATTCTAATTAAGAATTCTTCCTTTGCCCTGTATATATATTGCAGAAGTATGTGTATTTCTTAAGAAGCATAATTATTATTTTACTAAGATTTCACAACGCAACCCTAACGCAAGAACTATACACAAAAATAAAGTATATATTCCGAAGGCAAACTTAAAATTTTATAATAATAATGTCGTTGGGATGGCCGCTAGAATCTATAATCACCTTCCTACGGTTTTGTTGGAATTACCTATTAAGACATTTAAAACGCAACTGTTAAAATGGCTATCACAGAAAAATTTCTATTCACTTAATGAATTTTTTAACAATAAACCTAAACAGTAGTATTATAAAACATTTGCATGCCTACTACTTACTATAAGGTAACAAACATTATTGAGACCCACTGTATGTAAAAACACCTTCATAATGTACATGATGTTTGGCAAATATATTGATATTCTATTCTATTCTATTCTATTCTACGCCTGAGTCAATAAGACCCTTTACGAGCAAGTGTGATGAAAAAGTAATTAAAATATTGCCAACCGTTTGTGAAGACTTAATTTAATGCCGTTCATTTGGTCGAAGCTTTACAAAACCGGGCCGGGCCTAAAATCGTATTGACATCTACAAGTATTGGAGCATTGGGAAAAATGAAATTAAGTTGTAATGAAACCCAAGGGCGCGATTTTATTTCAAGAAAATCGAATAGAACTCCAGCTGTTAGTTGAATCAGGAAGGATTTTTTTTATGGCTTTCTATTTTATCTATAGCTACAGTATCCTATAATATTTAATATCTGATATAGGTATTTCTGGATGATTGAAAATAGGTACAGGTAACGTAACAATAATTTATAAGTACCAAAAAAAACTGGCTCCAATTTTGTACTTCGCTATGCCACAATTTGTTACCAATGCTTGTTACCTAAATCAGCATATGCGTGCCTATCAAATTCGAGGAGTTCCCTCGATTCCTCCTAGATCCCATCATCAGACCTTCACCAATTTCGTTCTAGTTGTTAATCTACAGAACTTGGCACCCATTTAGATTTCAATTCTTTTGTCGGTGAAGACGACAGCCACGCATTGTATATTCTTAATATTGAACTTAGGCTCCCATTTTCACATATATGTTTTTGATGGGATAAATATATTTATAATCTTCTGACATGCGTGGTGGATTTATAAATACACGTACCTACGTATACGTATCTATGTAGTACTTACGCTGCTGTACATATACACTTATGTTACGCGGCCGCATTGTATTTAAGTGAAACACCCATACCTTTTTCCTGTATTTAAATTTTTGTTAAGTTAAAGTTTAATTCTCTACAATGATGGTCACCCTACAACAACTGGTTTATAAAGATTCACCCCCATTATTCATAAAACTTAACAAACCTCTGTTAACTAAAAGTTGTTTTGTCCCTTTCTCACCAACATAAATGTGAAAGTGACAGATAAGGACAAACCAACTTTAGCGGCTTGTTAACTAATAGAGTCTTGATGGACGTTTATGAATAAGGGTGTAAACCTCTAACTGTTATTTTTTTTGTCTTTATTAAGGAAAACAAACAGCAACAATCATACATAAAGTTACAACATTCAGGTAGATCATAAGCCAGCAAAGTTTTCACTTATATGTCTAACCTTATGAGGAAAAATATGCACAAAGTAACAATACAAAATAAATAAATGAAATTAAAATACGTAAGCACATACAGTCACTAATCATCTATAAAGTGTTTCTTACTGCGGTTACATAACTACTATACTTTTGGTGGAATATGCCAGTATGGTTATATAGTCTATTATGAGTAGAAAAAGCTCTTATGACAAAGCGATTTCTTGAATAATTGTTTCTACATGACTTTACAGCGAAAGTATTTTTGGAACGAGTACGTAGGCCAGAACACCTAAGAAATATGCGACTCAGGAGATACGGAGAATCGACAACATTAGTGATAATTTTGTACAGTAGGGTCTGGTCATTGTGCTCCCTACGTTTCTGGAGGGGAATAATAACGTAAAGAGTAACATTTTTAAATTTATAATTTAGTCGTTTTATGAATTTGTGTTGAATGCATTCAATAGTGTCAATGTAACAATGATATTGGGGATTCCAGGCTGCAGATGCATATTCAAGCTGAGAGGGTACTAGTGCTTTATATAAAAGTATTCATGTTTTTAAAATCACTTTCCTGCCTGAATATAAATCCCATCATTTTATATTATAAGCCTTTGCCGTAATTTTTTGAATATGAGAAAAAAATAACAGCTCCTGGTCTAGTAGAATTCCCAGATCCCTAATCTCGGTTACTTTTTTAACTATTGATTGAGTAAGAGATGATTAAGATATGATTAAGTAATTTATAGGTTTTTAGTAATTTATAGGTTTCCGTTTCCGAGAATATGATATAAAGCAGCATTCATCAATATTTAGAACAAGCTTATTGTCAACACAATATTTTCCCATGCGATCCAAGTCTTGCTGAAGTTCTAAGCAATCTTGTTCATTATTTATTATCTTAAAGATTTTGGTGTCATCATCAATTATGACAGCACTTTGATTACGAAGAAAGTAAATTGTCACATTGAGTGTGATACGATATTTCAAAAGTAATCGGACTCGGATGACATTCAATTTGACACGTATCACTTGACTGAAGTATTCTGATTGTAGAGTGACCATGAATTTCGTAAATAATTTAATACATTTTGTTTTCAACACCAAAGATAAATGAACGTTAATTTCACTAATAGTGGCACGAAGCAGTAGCTTATGATCTACTGAATCTGTAGTGTTGATCTTGCTCACGTCTCCCGAATCACCCTGTATGTGCAACAAGTGTTGTAGTGTTGAGTTGAGAAGACGGTTATGACAAAGTGGTATTTAAGTATTTTACTTTTTATTATTGTTCATAGTGTCCATATATTTTTTGTACCCGCTTATTCAGTTTAAATAAACTATATTTATTTACTGACAAAGTGTTTTAACATTCTATTGACATAGACCCTGAATTTAAACTTTCGTGAGTCACGTTAAAACTATATCACTAAAAACGGTTAAGCTCACGTATAAATTGTCACTCCGAGTGACATGTTTCGAACTCTTCGGGAGTTCTTCTTCAGGATGAGTGCATCAGCGACAAAGATGTACTGTAAATAATACTTTACTAAGCTTCATTAAGACCAACAGTGAATAAGCAAACGTTTTATTGAACGTTTCGTTCAATTACTCGCTAGGTACATATTTACAACCACGGAGTAAAAATACCCAGGAATTTGACTGGGGTTTTTTGGAAAGGAAGTCTATTCTTCACAACATCTGAACAATTACAAAGTTTAATAGATAGTATTATCCATAAATATAACAAAAATAATCATTGTTCTACACGTTTATATCCTAGTGTGGGCTTATTCTAAAAAATATTTTTTTTCTTGTAATAGTAAAGTCAGAAAATATACTTTTTGTTCTAAGCACCAAGTCAATTCAATCAAGCATTGTCGCTGATGCACTCATCCTGAGGAAGAACTCCCGAAGAGTTTGAAACTGTCACCCGGAGTGACAATTTATACGTAAGATTATCCGCTTTAGTGATATACTCGTAGTTTTAAACATGACTATAGAAAAACTATACGAAAAATGTTAACAAAACAAAAGAAAACAACTATATTTATAATGTATAATCTTTGAGTAAATTGAATTCAATATGCCATAATTTTTATTGCCAATACAATAGTGAACCACGCTAGTGCCTTGACAGTAGTGTCGCATACAGATGTTTGTGAGCACCTGCCCGGCTAGTATTATAGCTTATACCGTCACGTTATATGTGACGTTTCAGTACATTTTGGCCATATAACGTGACGGTATAAGCTATCATACTAGCCGGGCTGGTTCGCTCCGGTGTACATTTGTGCTAACCAATGTACAAGCATAATAAAGGCTACAGAAATAAAGACCTCCAATTGTTGTAAAATATCCACTCCTCGCCGGGTAACAAGCACTCGTAGGCGTCAAATGCTATTTTTAATTTACTTGGACCAGTTCCAAAGATACTTGAGACACGGCCTTAAGTACTACTTTGATTCTGATTAAATTCTAGGCTAGGTTTCTGATATTATATTCTCTATGTAAAATAGCGATGTCTTGTTATTATTAAAATAGGTAAATTCACAAGAGCTGGCGCGGAAAATGTATGAAACAGTCATTGATTTCATAGATACTCCGCGCCAGCTCTTGTAAATTTACCTGTACTTCGCCAAATCCCGAACACCCAACGGTTTACGAGTCAAACTCGTAATCCCCGCGCGTACCGAATGCGTTATGAGAGTTGGAAGTTGCACGGAACCAATAGAACAGTTATGTTTATGTATGTACCTACCTATTCCTGATGCGTCCATGCCAAAAACCTTTTCCAGTAAATACGTCACACTTCTATTTAGTAGAATATTGCACTTTATAATTAGGTACCTAATATAAATTTAGTCGATTTACCTATTGCTGACAAAACCAGAAACCATGAAATTGTTATAAGACTTGACGTTATTCTAATCTAGTTGTAGAGTATTTATTGTTGTTCAGAAATGTGAATATTCCTAAAATATTTTTTCTATGAATACCATTTCACTTTGACTCCATCCCACTAATCCTTCATGGAAAATGATTGAAGGACGCTGAATTTATTGTGCTGATATGTTTATTACCGAAATCCTACACTCTTCCCTCTCTCCCCTTAAAACAGGTTTATTCCATTTTAAAGCTTAGTTTGTTATGGAAGTTTCGAATTTCTTTTTAAAAATATTTTTGGTTACCTAACAATCCGCCCCTCCACCCTCTTTTAACCTCCTTTTATCCTCCCTCCTCCTCTTCGTACATATATTTTTGCATATTTAGCTAAATTTAAAAAATTGCCGCGACAATTCCTTGACATTTATTGATTGACGTTCGTTCTTTTCTTGCGTGTCTGTGTATGGGGTATACAGTCTGGTGCAGCATAGGTATCTGTGCACCTGACCGGTACACTATCAGATCTGGTGCACTGCACCATGATGACCACCTGACACCTGACGTGACGTTACGGTGCGGTGTGTACGGGCATCGCATGATCGGGTAGTACCAGTGCAACTGCTTATCCATATTTGAAAAATGTGTTTGTTACGTTACGTTACGTTACGAATGAGTCGAGTTAGACGCTGGGAAGGCGAGGACGCGGAGGCTGCTCTGGCTCGCTGCCAGCCGGCTTCGCCGCCAGATCCCGCACATTGTTACAGTACTTGCTCTCCTTGCTTGAGTCAAATATTTCTATTTCGTCGTTGCATTAAGCATTCTTCTACGCTTCTTTACCATTTGAAAACGTCAGTTGGGATTTGAGGTGTAAATTTTCCATAAACTTTCACTTTGTGAATATGGATTGACAGCTATTTAATTCCCAAACTGAGTGAGATTCAGTACAGTAACATTTATAATGTAGTTTAGATCAGCTATTTCTCGAATAGTAGCAACTACTAACTCAAAAACAGCCGTATCAGCATTTATCGGTCCTAATAGGAAACCTGACAGGTCGGCCCTCGAACTAACTCATCCATGTATAGTGTACTTTCAGGCCTCTTCAACAATGTATTTGCCTTTAGTAAAGAGTTTCATCTTCCGGGTCGATAATCAGATCAACTAGATGGTACTTCCAAATTATTGTACAAATTCTCATCTATGAATAGATAAGGGAAATATCCCAGTGCTCGACACAGACCCACTAGTAATATGTCATAATGACAGAGTGATCTATTCTATACGTCTCATCTACTGGGTATCAAGGTGTAGAGCATCGGGACGTTTACTTTGTGGGTAAAAACTTAAGTAAGGCCGTTCTTTTATGCAGTTGTGGTGTCCGAATAGACATTAAGTAAATTAGGTACATGTTGAGAACAGTCCACAATATTGCAAGACAGGGTTAATTTAAGTTTTTCACCTATTTGCGAAGGTTCAACACAATACTACCTACTATGAGTACTATGACACAATCATTACAGATTTGATTTGGCAAAGTGGATATAATAAGGCTTAGGCTTGGTTGCACCGACTTATTACGATCACGGACTGATCAACGTTATATGGCGGCGGCAGCTGTCATCTCGTAGAAACTTGACAAACTTTCCATACATTCAAATTTTAACGAACACAACTTACCATTACAGACGGTTCGGTGCAACCCAGCCTTAATTCTAAGGCTGCGTTCACGTACAGACTACGTACTGCGCTACTCGACGCGCGGGCTGTCAGGCGACTATGACGTGTCCAGCATCCTCCGCCGGCAGTAGCCTCCTGATAGGTCGCGCGACGTGTAGCCCAGCATTTAGCCTTTGCGTCAACGCACCCCAAAAACGTCGTAGCAGACAATTTTTTTATCACGTAAGGTACCTACTGGCAGGCTTTTGCCGTAGAATTTTGTTATACAGGATGTTTTTTAATTTAGTACTAAAGCAGTAACGCTGCTAACGAAAATTTCAAATTAAAGGGAAAAATATGAAAAATTTAATGCTCCGAGCAGGATTCGAACCTGCGACATCTGGCATCGTTGTTCCGATAGCTCAGAGGCTAAAGCGATTGGCCGCGTATGCCAGATGTCGCAGGTTCGAATCCTGCTCGGAGCATTAAATTTTTCAATTTTTTCCCTTTAATTTGAGGATGTTTTTTATTGAATTCCGTTAATTGCGGGGGTAAAATCCTGAGATGAAATAAAGTCATCTTCTCTAAGACACTATTACCCCAGCTCGTACCATTTCGAAGATATTCAAGAATTCATTTTCGTTAATTAACATCCCTAGTATGGTATAGAGATCCTTAACAATTAAACAATGTTGACGTGCGTGTCATTCGAATTCCGAATTGTCATACTTTACTTTAACTTTTGCTTAACTCCACGTTAACTCTTAAGACCGTTTTTCATTCACCCTTGGTGATATAATTAATTATTTTGTATGAAAATGAAATAAATATTTTATTACTTGGATTTTGAAAAACTAAATATGCTACTTCGTTTCCATGGCTATACACGGCTATATGCTTGAAGGAACGGAAATCAATAAAAACAGCCTGTATAATAATAATAATAATAATCAGTTAAATCGTACTGGCTGCCTGTGGTCTGGCGCGCCTCTAACATAGACGATCAATCTCGAGTAAACGTTATGAGAAAATGAATAATTCATCGCGGAACTTGAATCCTTAACTGGTGCCACAAATACCAACTAAAATATAACCAATGTAATTATAGTACATTACTACAGATGCCGGGACGACAGTTCGCGAGGCCGGATAGGTCTGGGAAGGGCAACCCCATATTTCCCGCCGAGGTATGTATAGTGCTTTTCTCAAACATGCAATGAAATAAACAACGTTTCGTAAAAAAAATCAAAGTTTTATTTTTAATACGCATAGTGGCAGAATGTCATGATGCCTATGCCGCAAATTTATGTAGAATGGAAATTAAAAAATAGGACTTTGCCGGCCTAGGCCTGCAAAATTTGTATGAAATTCCATTAACGACCTCTTGTCCTAGCCGCACCTGAAACGTCATACTTCGCAGCCTATTATAAGGAACATAACATCAATATTTCATTGCATGTTGAGAAAGTAAGTTTTCTCAAACATGCAATGAAATTTCGTCATAACGTATGTTATAACAGGCTTCAAAGTATCACGTTGCAGGCGGTACAACTCGGGGGAACTTTAAAGGAATTTCATACAAAAGTGAAGGCCTAACCAGGAAGTTTTTTTTAATTTTAATGTCAAACATGACATCTGTTAAATTTGTTATTTCAGTGGTGAATTTTTTATTTCATTGCATATGTTTGAGAAAAGCACTATACAAATCTCGGCAAAAAACGTTGGGCTCAGCGATCCTTCGTTTCCCGGCCTCTATGGTAATGTACTATTTTGTCAAAAAAATACATTTTGGTACAAGCTTTTATTGTCGACTGTTTTTCATAGTCATCAGTCTCATCACTTACTCGTTGAGAGCGATCCAATGAGTGCAACACGAGTGAATGAATGAGTTTATCTTGTGTAGCTTAGGAGTTTCTACTACTATTTTCTTCATCAGATCAGCTTAGCCGTACTATAATATTGCATTGCCACCGAAGTCACATAAGTATGCCAAATTTCAGCTGAGCCTGTTCAGGATAACTGGTCTAAAATTCAGTTGCATGAATTGCCCCACACATACATACCTATACGTACATAATAACTAACTGGGCTAGTAAAATAGAAGTTTGTTAAAATTTGCTACGTTATGGTCTTGTCCAGTTTTCCTTATACAAAGTACCTGCTTAAGTATTTATGTACCTACAAGCTATAAGATGGAAAAGGCAATTATTCAAGGTGGTTGTCTTAATAAATTGATATGTGTGTAGAACCCTGAAGGCTTGCGTAATGGATACTACATAGATGATTATATAATTACATACTTAATTCTTATCATACTTCTTATTTATTTAGTCATTTAAAAAAATACACACACACCCCTATTAGTGTAATATCCTATCGAAAACTTTACTTGTATATAATTATAACGTTCGGTCTAGTCGGGCTAACCCAACATGGGTGGTTAAATACATATATATTTATATTCGCAGGCCACCCCGAAATGATGGTAACCTGACTAAATTGAGAATCGGTAGAGAAATGCGACCTGTAGAGGGAAACAGCCGGAAACTGAGACGCTTCGCTCGCTCGTTCAAAAACGTATTATAAATCGAATATCAAATTATTTACCACCATCCACCATCGTAAAGAAATGTTTCAGTGTTGGGTGACTGAAAATGCATATGCGTAGTTTGGATATACATAAATATAATACCAATAGCTAATCAATAACTGGAAGACTGTAAAACTAAAACTGACCCAAAACATGATTAAGCCCGTGAGTATGGCAGACGGGGGCCGCCGGCCGCGGCGAGGGCAGAACGCACTCACTAAGAATTGGGACGCTCGCTGTTAGCGTATTTTCCCCTATTTTCGCCATTTTCTTATTGATTGGCAGCATTAAACTTGATGAGAGTGCCTTACGATTCGATGCCGCCGATTTATTGGAAATGTTGCTTTGAAAATATCATTACTAATGCGAACGAAACACTTCCATAATAAAACTTATGATGTTTGTATGTGTATGTACGAGTACGGTACTCAAACTTTTAATTTGATTTTTTTTATATAGTTTGACAGGACTGCTAACCTCAAGACCGTCCCAAATTTAAGTCCTTGGCTGTACGAGTGCCTAACTGTTCTTCTTTGTTATATACGCCCTCAAAAGACTATCTAACTGAGATGATACGATCGTGAGACAACATACATAGTTAATGTATTCCAACTGTATTATGAGATTCCGCACTAATTTGCTAGGTGTATTATGTAATATGTATAGTGTTAAATGATTGCCCTTTCCATTTTATAGCTGCATCTCTAGGTTGTAACTGACCAGTTGATAAGTTTGTAGAACGCTCCTTCTAACTTAATATACTTGATCCATTTGTGTATGCTAGTCCCATAATATTTATATATTGGGTGTTAGTTCATTTTGAAGATTCAGTACCTCCTCTCAATAATGAGTATAATAACCTACCGCTGTCAGTAAAAAAAAATCGGTCAAGAGCAAGTCCGACCATGCTCAGTATAGGGTTCCGTAGCTGCCCAATGAACTTACTTTAACCTAATCAATAACAGGGAAAAGGGAATACTTCCGCAGCGTTTATTGCGTCTTTTACTACGAAGGGAAGACTTTTTACGATAACTCAAAAACGGCTTAACTGATCATGTCCGCTATAGTTTTCGTTGAAAGTCTTTATTAAGCTGTACTTCCATGATTTATTTTTTATTTTAGGGGCGGGGGCACACTTTTTTTTCTTATGGAGCGAATATTTCCGAAAATATTTTTTTTATCAAAAAATGATTGATAAAGACCTCTATTGATTTTGAAATACCTATCCAACAACACCCCACACCATAAGGTTGAAGCAAAAAGTAATAATCCCCACTTTACGTGTAGGAGAGGCACGCTTAATTTTTTTTTACGACTTTGTCAATTATATTGATTTATATATACTTTGCTCTATACCAAATTGCAGCTTTCTAGCACTAACAATCACAGAGCAAAGCCTCGGACAAACAGACGGACGGACAAACAGACAGACAGACGAACATGGCGAAACTATAAGGGTTCCTTGTTGACTACGGAAGCCTAAATATGGGGAGATTACTCTTCTTGGCGTATCCACATGAGAACTGGCAAATTTTCTCCATTCCTCTCGGTGATTTGCTACAATTTCTTTTTCTACAATACACCTTGACCTAAGTATAGGCTAGGTCTGTATGGAAAAAAGTCTTAGTGATTGAACTTTAGAAAATGCTTTTCGTTTTTTAATAGCTAAATAATAATATATTATGCATATGATCTTTTCTCGAAAATAAATGAATTTAAGTAGAATTACAGTGACTTTATAAGCAAGCTCATGTATTAGGCTATTTTTTGAGTGATTTGATCATGATTATTGCAGCCTAATATCTATATAAGATACACATTTTTGGATGGTCTTATTGCAATTTTTTTCTAGACACCTTTTTTGTTGTACATAGCGCAAATGAGGCTTGAACTCGCGATTTTTTTTATTTAACTAGAAAAGGGTTAACGCATTTTTAGGGTTCCGTAGCAAAAATGGCGAAAAGAAACCTTATAGTTTCGTCATGTCTGTCCGTCCGTCCGTCTATCTATATGCCGCAGCCGATTTACTCGCACTACAGTTATGAAATTTGGTAGGAAAGTGTATTATATGAACCGCTACATAAAATGGATGTGAAATTATGAAAGAATATTAATTAAGTAACCCAATGCACCCAAATTTTAATGTACATAGGCATGTGGGGTATCTATTACGGATAGGCCTTTAAAAATGATATAAATGTTTCTAAAAATAATCAATTTAAGTCAGTCATTTTAAGTTATTGGTAAGATATTAGCTGTCAAAGTCGTAAAAGGTGTGTCCCACTGTCCCACCACATACTTTTTACGACTTACAGCTAATATCTCGCCAACGGTTGACTTCAATGGAAAAGTTTTCTAGAACCCTCTATATCATTTTTTAAGGCCTATCCATAGATACCCCACACGACAGAGTGCATTGAAAAACATTTTTGACCCCCTGTAACATATATGGGCTGCTCCCCAGTAAAATATTTTTGTCGTTATTTCAAATCATATTTATTATTTATTTATTTATTAAACTCCAAAAAGAAACTTAATGGTATGGTACATTCATATTATCGCCAAACTGTTTAACAGTTTGTTGGCGAATGTTCCGCTCATTTATGGTTACACTTATGCCTACTTATAAAAGACTACTTATATTCTCAGTTCAAAAAACTGCATCATCATACTAGACACACTGACCATTCAGCGGTTCATAGCATATACGTATACCTTCCTACCAAATTTCATAATCGTAGTGCTCATAGTCTCCGAGTAAACTGGCTGTGACATACGGACGGACAGGCGGACGGACAGACACGACGATCTAAAAGGGTTCCGTTTTCGCCATTTTGGCTAGGGAACCCTAAAAATGGCTCCGTTACTACCTAAAACTTTATAAAAGCGTAGTATTCATTAATCAGTTTCTTGGAATTACCAATACTTATGTCATTAATTTGAGTTCATAACATTTTAAAATTTGTAAGGCCTCAAGTACTTATAGTCTTTATCTCAAATTGTTTCCTCGGACAATGTTCGGAGCGAAAGGCAAGGTATTCCTTTTGTATAAGAACAGTCTTAAAGGGATTTACTGTTGAGAACTTTGCATTCGAGTGACCTTTAAAGTTTGCGATTGCCTATTCATGGCGATGGCGTACGAAGCGCTACGTAGCTTATTAGACGTAACGCCATGAAATGTCAGGCCCCCCGCCGCCGGCCTAAGCTTCGCTGGAGATACACAATTAATACTTACTATTGACTTGTATTTCGGTAATAAAACGCAGTCTAAAGATGTCTTGTAGTCGACAGGACACGTTTTTTGTAAATCTGGGTCATGCAGAGATTCATTTGCTAAAGTTAAGGGCTGAATATATTTTTAGTCGGATATTTTTATTAGTAGTTGTAGATTTTATGGAAGATAAGAATGTACTCGTATAATAATTTAATAATATGTTAACAGTCATATATATAAATATATAAATGTTGCAAATGTTAGAACGAAATTAGGTAAGATATTGTACCTAGTTATATATTACATAATTGATGCTACACCCTTCTTGGGTCTATTTTATCTTAGCTTAAGTACATGGTTGCAATAAATGTTTATTATTATTATTATGTCTTCCACGTACGAGTTAACTAACCAACTTAGAGTTAAAAACTCCATTTTCATTTCAAACTTAAATTTCTCATAAATGGCGAAACTGCAATTTAAAGGGAACAAGCTTTGTCCCGGAAAAGCTGCTAGCATCACTGAACTGGAAGCTACAAGTAAGTGTGTTATCGCTTCTATGGAACACGGCATACTGATGTTAATATTAGTCCGTGTAAATATTGCTTTAAGTCATACTTCAAGCAATTCTAAATTCAAATCTGTAGTAAAACAAACACTTATTTCATAATTTTTAAGAAAAAAAAACCGACTTCAATGGGGGAGTCCGGTGAAAGATTATTAATCTTAGATGGTGCACTCTTAGATTCCATACAATAAAATACAAAAATGGCTATAAGTATGTTTATAATTGTAGAAGACTAAGTACCCTCAATTCCTCATGAAATCATGGAAAAACCTTGCTTGCTTGACAAACAAAACGAAGAGAACAAATCGCCAAACGTGAACTACGCGTCGTTGAAGAGTTCCGTTCTGATCATCATCAGCAGTTCCACTTCATCAAATGTCACTATTATGAATGAAAATGCTTGATTAGTTCATGAAAATACTAAAATCACTATTTGTGTGCCTTTCACATTTGAGGAGTTTCCTCGATTCCTAATGGATCCCATCATCAGAACTCGAGCATGACAAAAATCAATCGTGAAAATAGAACTTGCTTAACAAACACAGCTAGAAGGACAAATCGCCAAACGTGAACTTTTCGTCGTTGAAGAGTTCTGTTCTGATCATCATCAGCAGTTCCACTTCATCAAATGTCACATTTTTGTATGATAATGCTCGATTTGTTGATAAAAACACAAAAATCACTATATGTTTGCCTTTAAGATTTGAAGAGTTCCCTCAATTTTTCATGGATCCCATCATCAGAACTCGAGCATGACAAAAATTAATCGTGAAAATAGAACTTGCTTAACAAACACAGCTAGGAGGACAAATCGCCAAACGTGAACTTTTCGTCGTTGAAGAGTTCTGTTCTGATCATCATCAGCAGTTCCATTTCATCCAATGTCACATTTTTGGATGCAAATGCTTGACTTGTTGATAAAAACACAAAAATCACTATATGTTTGCCTTAAAGATTTGAGGATTTCCTTCAATTCCTCATAGATTCCATCATCAGAACTGCCTTTTGACAAAAACGGGACCAACTTGGATATATATACATACAATCAAAAAAAGAATTTTTCAAATTGGTTAAGAAATGACGGAGTTATGGAGTAACAAACATTAAAAAAAAAAAAACATACAACCGAATCCTCTTATGAAATCTTGAAGTCGGTTAAAAATGGAAAATTTTAATGCTCCGAGCAGGATATTTTTTCCTTTAATTTGAAATTTTCGTTAGCAGCGTTACTGCTTTAGTACAAAATTATAAAGCATGTCTAAGAACCATCGATAGAAAAGAAAACCTGCTAAAAAAACAAAAACAAATCCACTCAAATCGGTTCATCCGTTAAAAAGCTACGGTAAATAATAATAATAATCATATGGCATTTATTTTCATAACATTCGTTTTAACATATAAGCTTAAGATATAAGTATATCTTAAGCTTATATGTTAATATAAGTGTTAACACCGCGCTTTTGCGTTGCATCGGGGGTAAAAAACGAGCTGCAACTCCCTTTGGTATTTTTTTTCCTATACCGATAATTCCAAGACGCAACCTTCTCCATCTCAGAGAGTGTTGGGATCCTTGGTGTAGATATTTCCAGCGACGTCCAGTTTCGGAGCCATTTAGAAGGCAAAGCCAAGCTGGCATCTAAAAAGCTAGGTGTGGTCAATAGAGCGAAGCGATACTTCACCCCAGGACAGATACTTCTATTATACAAGTCGCAAGTCCGTCCCCATTTGGAGTATTGCTGGCACCTCTGGGCGGGAGCACCTGGATACCAGCTTGGGCCTTTTGACTCGCTTCAGAGACGGGCTGTGCGAATCGTGGACGATCCCAAGCTCACGAGTGATATTGAGCCATTGAGTTTAAGGAGAAATTTTGCCTCCTTGTGCGTGTTCTATCGCTTATATAATGGGTTGTCTCCGAAGAACTGTTCGACATGATGCCTACGGCCGCTTTCTACCATCGCACCGCTCGCCGTCGCCAGGGCATTCATCCTCACACCTTAGAACCTAAATGGTCGCTTGCGGTACGGTTTCAGAGGAATTTCCTCCCTCGGACGCTCCGTTTGTGGAATGAGCTCCCTGCCGAGGTTTTCCCGACGGACTACTTATACAGTATGGGGTTCTTCAAGAAAGGAGTGTATAAATTCTTAAAGGGTCGGCAACGCGCATGTGACACCCCTAAGAGTTGCAGGTGTCCATAGGCTGCGGCGGCCGCTTACCATCAGGCGGGCCGTACGCTTGTTTGCCACCGACGAGGCATAAAAAAAAAATTACCAACTGAATTTGGGTAATGTAGAACAAAACAATATAATATATTCCTAGTTAAGATGGACATACTCGAATATTATATCCTGACTACTATTGTATACCTACTTAAAATTGTCTTGGTCTTCCAATGCATGCCCGTAAAAGCCTGCGTTTTTTTATTTGTTTAATTATTTAAAACGTTATTTATTGCATACGAATACGAAGCCATATATGTATGACATACTCGTATATGATTTGTAACTTTAATGTCATCGTGACAAGGTTCAAATTTTAATAAATGTTTTTATAAATTATGTTATGCAGTAAAGGGATAACCCTATACTGCATGAGTTGCATGCCGTATTATACAACATTAATAAACACTTAATTTTATTACTATGCAGTGAAAGTTGAATCCTCGAAACCAAGTTTTTTCAAAGCTTCTGTCATGCACAGCGTTCTTCACTTGCTTAATTCGATTTGTGCTGTTATTTGCTAACTTGTTGGTAAGTCTTCTCTTTTTCCAATTCTTCTCTTGATTGATCTGAACGTAAATTTAATCACTTTTTTGATTTACCACCTTAATACACTAATTCGAATACTTGACTAGATCTTAGCCAATAACATACAAGATTGCATTACCCAGACTCGGAAGATTAAAAGTTGGGCGCAGTATGACGTTTTTTTTCAGAGAGCGATCGGTTTACGGCGGTTGTGTTAATGTGACCAATTTTAAATTAGTATGCTGTTAGTGTAAGTAAAAACTAGTATGCTGTACTTATAGGATATGCAGGCTGGGCCCTGTAATAGGAGCAAAAAATTAAACTGTTCACTATTGAGCGAGGCAGCAATTATTTCCAAGCGGTCCCAGTTGTAAAGAAATGTTTATTCTTTACTTTTTCTTCAAAGATGGCTTACGGTTATTCTATCACTCTTATTGAGTGATATTATTAGCTATTTATTTCAAAATAATTTTAAATGAAAAAAAAACAGTCTTCATAAAACTTAAAAGCACAAATTAAACTAAGATTTCCAATCCAATCATAAAATTAAATTTATACCTACGATTTCATTACACAAAAAAGTATATTTAAAAAAATATATAGTATAGCCCCAAAAAAATATATATATAGACCAAATACGTTTTTAATAATTAGCTACCTAAGAAATATACAATTTCTTGAAGTTTTATCACCTTCTGAAGTTGGTGCCAAATGTTTTTCGAATTCACCTAGATGGCGCTAGTAGGTAGTCCTATAGTTATTGCATGTGCGAAATCAGTGTTAATACTGTTAATACTGTTAATTAAAAATATTTGAGTTGTTTGGCACCGACTTCAAAATAGTAATAAAACTATAAGAAATTGTATATTTGTTAGGTAGTGTATATTTATTAGGTTATTAAAAAAATTGGTGGAATTTGACAAGCACTGATCTGAGTTTATTGCATAGGTTATTGACTTGTGGCTGCCACGAGAACTTGTGCTCTATAAGCAAGCCTAAGTACTTGTACTCTTCATCCACCTGGTTTTCTTTTAGTTATTATTAAACACAATTTTAGAGCTACGCGTAGCTACGGCTTGGCTACGGCCAAGTGCTTAAGCCTGAGGATACATAGTTTTTGAATTATTTTTGATGTTTATAATAACTAATGTATTGGACATTATTATCAAATGTACTAAAAGCCAACAACGTACTTACAAACATCCGCAGAAGTAGGGACTTCAAATTTTTTCATTAGCTGTGTGCTGCAAGCACCCGATTTTTTCACAATGCTAACTTTAACGTATATTTTGTAAAAAAATAATTTGTGTACATATATGACGATCCATGATTTCTGAGAAACAGCCTTACCGACGGACGAACAGACGGACAGTGAAGGATTAGTACCTAATAGGGTCAGCATCCCCGTGCGGTGCCGGGTTAGAATAGCACCACCCCCTTTCTTCCCTTGGGTGTCGTAAGAATCGACTATGGGAATCAGGTTGAAGTGTAATGTGGGCGATGGGCTAGCAACCTGTCACTGCAATATCACATTTTCTCCATCTATAAACCTACAATTGCCAAAAGTGGCACTGAAATTAATGTTCCTGTGCTCTTTCTCTTTCTTCTCCCTTTCGGGAATATAGACGTCAAAATTATGTATTATGTTTAAAGTTACGAGGCCGAGATAATAAGTAACTAGCCCGAAAAACAAAATT
The DNA here is from genome assembly GCA_905163555.1 of Notocelia uddmanniana. Lineage (NCBI taxonomy): Eukaryota > Metazoa > Arthropoda > Insecta > Lepidoptera > Tortricidae > Notocelia > Notocelia uddmanniana. The sequence continues at coordinate 19,750,739 of LR991052.1, forward strand.
AGGTTGGCGTGATAAAATTGATTATATTTTTCCAACAATTTTCCAACATAGTCTCTATTTATCTCTTAAGCACTTGCTCCATCTTCGTTCTAAAGCTATAATGCCCTTCTTTCAAGGCCTGCAAAATACTCTTCTACGGCAATGACTTCATCGTTTGTGTTGGTAGTTTGGTGAACTAGTGGGCAGTGTTGGTAAACGGTGCATATTGTTCCAGGCCGCGCACCGGCGTGCTAGGCGCGCTGCAGAGGGCCGTGCGGCCGATCCTGTGACTAACGAGGATCCTCGCCCAAGGCACGGGTGGCGGATTGTAAGTATTATTATTTCTATGACAAACAGTTAACCTTTTCGATGCCAACGCCGCATATATGCGCACCATGGGTTCAACGCCAACGACGGATACATCGGTCACGGCGTACAGTGCGATATTATTAACCTACATGAATAATTGTAGGGTTCAACTTCGTGATTGACATTTCGATGTCATGGCGTGTAAGCACTTGACAGTGATGAGAAGGTTAAAAGCCGAGCTACGCCGAATGCGCGAGCGCACACGTGCACGCATTCGGTGTGGCTCGGCCTTAAAGAAATTCTAGTTATAATTTTACAGTTTTCGAGTTGCAATTATTTTATTATACTTATTCTTATCATAGTCTAAACTAGACGAACTAAGCGTTAAAGAGAAAGAGTTTGTGGCTCTAGTTTCATTATTACGCCCCCCCCCCTTTGCTGCTTCATTTTAGCGCTTTTTTAAAAGAATTTTAAGAACATGATCCTTTTTAGTTGTTTTTATCGCCTTTCAAAGTTTACCTGCGACTGAATTTGTACCTCTTGAAAAATCTTCGCGGGTAAATAAAAAAACGACTAGACGTCACTTGAAAGTAATTTTGATTTTGATAGAACCGTACATTATTGCATATTTTAAAAAAAATAAAAATTGCAGACTCGATCTCTTACTTTTTTTAAAATTTCAGGTTTAACGAGTCAACCTTTAAGATACTCAAGGAAACTTTTAAAAAATTAGATAAAAATTGCGTGGGCCTAAGAATTTATTTTTGGCCGTAGATTATAGCAAATCACCCTACCTATCCGCCAAAAAGTACTATTTAAAATGGATTCCAAGTTTGATTGGAAGTCATCTAAAGGTGCCAAAATACTTTGGAAAATGGGCTGCATCGAAGGACATATGTTGTTTTGGGAACGAGTAGGCGGAATTTTAGCAGGGTTATTGCATAATGGGGACTAATTTCGGAAAGGCGGTTTGAGCTGTTTTGGAATTTAGAGATCGAATATTGAACGTAATTTGGAAAAGATTCTGTGAAAATTGGAGACCCTAGGAAGTAAAGGGAATTCTTATTTACTACTTTTATGTTAGGCGCCAAATCATTAAATTTTGTTTAATGTCAGAAAAATTATGAGTCTCATTTTGAATATATAACTCGCATTTTGTGAAATTTAATTCTAAGCCTATATTTTTAAATTTCGTTTTAATCATTGCTAAATCGGAAAGAACGGTATCCACATCACCTCCTAAGGTTCCATCATCCAAATACCAAACGTTAAATTTAGATTTCAAATTTTGTATAATAGGATTTATGGCCAAACTAAATATTGCGGGCCCAAGTGGGTCGCCCTGCTGACAACCGACTTCTAAAGATAGTAAATGTCCCCGGTATAGAACATTTGACGGGTCTGCATATGAAAGAAGAAGATAGTTATAAACAAATGGAATATTCTGTTTAATTTCTGTCAGCAGGGTGTCTCTCTTTACTGAATTAAACGCATTTTTCATGTCAATTTAGATCAACACTTCAGACGATGAATTAGAGAGGTATGTACGCAGGAAATGTACAGCTGCTTCGCACCCGCCTTTGGTGCCGAATGTGTGTGAATGTAATTTAGATAAAATATGTCGGTCTGCAATTTTGGAGGCAAGCCATCGAAGTGTTGCACCAAGGGCTATTGGTCTCACACCACCATCCCTTTTAGAGAGAGCGATGAGGTTTGCACCAAACAAAAGGGAAACTATGTCAGGGTTAATATTGCTGGAGAACATTTAATTTACTAATTTGGTAATAGAATTGAGAAGGTTTTTGCCAGCGTCAAGAAGGAAGAGAAACCAAAGCTTTAAGATGTTGGGGTGAAATACCGTCAAATTTCTTTGCTATTAGTTTGCAAACATACCTGACTAGCCGTTGGTGTTCATTTGATTAAACAACAATAAATTAGGAATTTAAGAATTACTCTTTAATGCATTTTGTTAATCAATCGACTTAAATACGGAGGTTCCGAATCCGCGTTTTAATGATTTTTTTAAATATATTTTCAACGATGAAACTCTGCCATGTAGTCTGATTATGAAAATTATTCTTAATTCAAAAGCAGGTACTCCTCCAGGAAAGTGGAGAAAAATGCATTTTTCCGGAAAGATATAAATTAAAAAGGAAGTGACAAAAATTTAAGGTAACCATAATTCAGTAATAACAACGTAGACAGTCACAACTTAAATTGTACGATTAATTCCAATATTTTCAGACTTGTGTAGTACCTAGTAAAATAATGACATGACCTAATATCGTAGGTACCTACAAGGAAAGTGCAATTACACAACTATACCGCGCCAATAACATATAGTTTTTTCAGAGGTATATAGTATATTTACCTAAAAAGGATCCGTAGATTATGTTAGACCGTTTTGCAGATATAATGAAATTGCGTTGTGTTGTCATAAATGCTTCGTAGCGAGTAAAAATGTAGCATTTGAGATGCAGGTACTTGCACCTCCAGACGTATAAAATACTAGTTCAAATATGGAAAGTAAAAACCAGACAAGTGCTTGTCAGACCACGCACAAAGAAGGGTTCCGTAGTTCCGTACCAACACTTCCTAATCTACATTCTACATTTTAAACCACTATGCAATACATTAAATCAAAAAAGCTCGTATCTTCATAGGAAACTCACGGCACTTACACATTTTTCTTTGGGCAAGACAGTTTTTCAGCAATAACTCAAAAACAGTTAGACCTATCTTGTTCAAACCAAAATTTATTGAAAGGATTTATTAATGTACATTATCTTCATTATCTCTTGATTTATTCAGAATTTTATGTTTCATAGTTTGGAAATTAGAGGGGAACACACACACACACTTTTGACGACTTTGACAGCTAATATCTCGCAAAAGTTGACTTAAATGGAAAAGTTTTGTAGAAACTTCTATGTCATTTTTGAAGACCTATTCGATTCTACACACCTATGTGCATTAAAAAAAATTACACCCCCCCCCCCGTTACAAGTATGGGGTGCTCCTCCAGTTTAAATTTTGTTTCGTATTTCTATAGCGGCATACACCTTTCTACCAAATTTCATAATTGTAGTGCTCATAGTCTCCGAGTAAATCGGCTGTGACATACGGACGGGCGGACGGACCAGACATGACGGATCGAATCGATAAGGCTACCGTTTTCGCCATTTTGGCTTTGGAACCCTAAAAAGACACATGCATTCATGTCCTGGATAATGAACTTAAAAACCAAGTAATAAGAGCCACTTGACGAGCAAGTGTCTTGAAAAATTGATTTTCATGTCGGAGGACAGCTCAGACAGTGTAAGTAACCTACTTTCAGCGCCAGTCTCTATAAAAATGCCAATATTGGTTAATCTCCGTCTATCTATAGGTATACCTACAAAAGAAACAACGCAGTGAATATTATTAACTAATACATACGAATTGGACATAATAGTAAGTATATTACTTTTTTCACTGGAGTGCGCATTTCTTTTTGTCGTACCGAATGTAATGAACTGTGAAAATAATATAAAAGTATAATATTTAAAAGCAGTTCGTAAAGGTATTTAATAAAAGGTGGGTCGTTTCCAATGTTAACCAGTCTTACAATTTTTAGTATCTGATACAAAGTTTTCAATTTAAGACTAGAGCACCTGAACCCTATTATTATTATACAATATGAAATGTCATCGTGTGAGGATAATACTAATATCACTTTATTTTAAGCACTGTAAAATGAGGATCTTATAAATAATTTTTAAGAAAAAAAAACCGACTTCTATGGGGGAGGCCGGTAAAAGATTATTATACTTAGATGGTTCACACTTAGATTCCATACAATAAAATAAAAATGGTTATAAGTATGTTTATAATGGTAGAAGACTAAGTACCCTCAATTCCTCATGGAATCATGGAAAAACCTTGCTTGTTTGACAAACAAAACGAAGAGAACAAATCGCCAAACTTGAACTACGCGTCGTTGTAGAGTTCCGTTCTGATCATCATCAGCAGTTCCACTTCATCAAATGTCACTTTTATGAATAAAAATGCTTCATTAGTTCATGAAAATACTAAAATTACTATTTGTGTGCCTTTCACATTTGAGGAGTTCCCTCGATTCCTAATGGATCCCATCATCAGAACTCGAGCATGACAAAAATTAATCGTGAAAATAGAACTTGCTTAACAAACACAGCTAGGAGGATAAATCGCCAAACGTGAACTATTCGTCGTTGAAGAGTTCTGTTCTGATCATCATCAGCAGTTCCACAAATTTCACATTTTTGGATGAAAATGCTCGATTTGTTGATAAAAACACAAAAATCTCTACATGTTTGCCTTTAAGATTTGAGGAGTTCCCTCAATTTCTCATGCATCACATCATCAGAACTGCGTTTTGACGAAAACGGGACCAACTTGGATATATATACTTACAATCAAAAAAAGAATTTTCCAAATCGGTTAAGAAATGACGGAGTTATGGAGTAACAAACATTTAAAAAAAAACATACAACCGAATTGATAACCTCCTCTTTTGAAATCTTGAAGTCGGTTAAAAAGTAGGAACACACAAATCGAACTACGAGTAGTCCCATTAGTTAGCTTAATAGCTCCTAGGTTGTGTTATGGGTACTAGATGACGATATCATTATCATCATCATCATATGAGCCGATGGACGTCCACAGCTGGACGTAGCCCTCCCCTAAAGAGTACCAGAGACGACGATATATATATAGAAAGCATCCAAGTCTAAACAAATGCTCTTACCGGAATACGAACGCGGGACCTCGAAGCTACGTAGGAGTAGCGCCAAGGAGAATGATTAGCCAAACACAATAGGCGTCAATATGTTCTTGAGCGTAAGACTTTTTTGCAGCTGACTGTACTTGAAAATAATAAGTACGAGCAAGTCGAGCAAGCGAGAACTCGAGGTGCACCTTTGTGTTCGCCGCCTCGAGCACGGGTCGGGCTGCGGGCCTCGAGCCAACAGGGATTACACCATGTTATGAATAAAATTGAATTTGCATACGTTCGGTGTCTGAAAATCCGACAAGAGCGAGTCGTGTTGCTGAGCTGGCAGCGAGCTTACATTGTGAACGGGGGCAGTCTGTAGTGCCAAAAATATAGTTTTACGGGCAGCCAGGAGCCCTGAATGTTCTGATATAGTTACAGCACCTGCCTGGTCGACTGGGAATTGCTAAGAATCTATCGAGTTTTCCCGCAGAATGTGAGTTGTCCCGAAGAGAAGACCTAGCTAGATGGGTATTGCGCCCCTGCATACCCCTAAATTGTAAATTATATCGAAATAGAGTAGTTTCCGAAATCCCCGTAATAAATAAATAAATAGACAAGAATTGTGCGTTTATAGATATTAAATTTGATGGATAGATTAGATTACATAACTGTAGAAGATTGTTAGACATCGATGTCAAATTACCATTATTCATATTTTTTGTTAAGCATTCTTAATCCATTCCATAGCTAACTAGCCTGTACCCAGAAAATAACATGAATTTTTAACTGTCTTTTGTTAGGTATACATGAAACTAATTCTAAAACTTAATGAACGTCGTCGTTGAACACGGCGCCAGCCAGTTAGCCGCCTCAAGAAGTGTGCTGTGTGCACGTCATCATGCGTCCCTGATGGATACAGCGGCCTTTTTCAGCGTTTCAATGTTGTGTTGTTTTTATGAATTGAATGTCTCGCGCAAATTGTGCATTTCTTATTAAATAATTTAAAAAATTGAGAGTGAATTAAATGCTAATAGTACATTATTGTCGAGGCCTGGAAGGAGGCAATTACAGGCTGAGTATATTTTTTTAATATAAATACATATTAGGGGTTTTTTTTTGTAACATAACCTTAAAAAGTCAAAATGTTTATGCTCCCCGGCCGTTTATTTTTTTAAACGGAATCGGAAGTGTATTTTCCACCGAAAACCCCAAATTATACGACTAGAATTATTTTTTAACCGACGCGACGTCAAGATTTCAAAAGAGGAGGTTCTCAATTCGGTTGTATGTTTTTTTTAATGTTTGTCACTCCATTACTCCATGTCATGTCTGAACAGATTTTGAAAATTCTTTTTTTGATTGTAAGTATATATATTCAAGTTGGTCCTGTTTTTGTCAAAACGCAGTTCTGATGATGGGATCTATGAGGAATCGAGGGAACTCCTCAAATCGTAAAGGCAAACATATAGTGAATTTTGCGTTTTTATCAACAAATCAAGCATTTTCATACAAAAATGTGACATTTGATGAAGCGGAACTGCTGATGATGATCAGAACAGAACTCTTCAACGACGAAAAGATTACGTTTGGCGATTTGTCCTCCTAGCTGTTTGTTAAGCAAGTTCTATTTTCACGATACATTTTTGTCATGCTCGAATTCTGATGATGAGGAATCGAGGGAACTCCTCAAATGTGAAAGGCACACATATAGTGATTTTAGTATTTTCATGAACTAATCAAGCATTTTCATTGAAAAAAGTAACATTTGATGAATTGGAACTGCTAATGATGGTCAGAACGGAACTCTTCAACGACGCATAGTTCACGTTTGGCGAATTGTACTCTTTGCTCTGTTCGTTAAGCAAGTTAGATTTTCAAGACAATCATTTGTCAAGCTCAAGCTCAAGACAATCATTGTCAAGCTCGAGTTCTGATGGAGGATTACATGAGGAATTGAGGGTACTTAGTCTTCTACCATTATAAACATACTTATAGCCATTTTTATTTAATCGTATGGAATCTAAGAGTGCACCATCTAAGTATAATAATCTTTCACCGGCCTCCCCCATTGAAATCGGTTTTTTTTTCTGAGTAATTATGTTTTATAATACGAATTTTAATAACCGGTAACGAAATGCAAAATATCGATAGTCAATCACTAGCTTTCGAGATATGACTTTCTAAAATAGCTCTTATTGGGTTCATTCGAAAAGAATCGTGACTTTTTTTGCGCGGGCGACTATTTTCTACCGCTCGCCTTTGATTTCGAGCGTTGCAAACTCTAAAATTGCCCCCGAATCCCAAACATTTTAAAAAGAATAAACAGCCATACAAAGGATGGCACGACGACATTTTAATATTGAAGTACATACATCTTCAGTGCATGATAAACAGGGAGCGAAACTTTGGTGCCGATGACAGACGTATGACGTCAAGCTACATACAGTGCTTTTATCTGGATTATTGAAGGAATCGATTTTGATGATGCAAGGTTAACTTACAACAATAATTTTGTTTTAGTTTAAAATATCATTGGCGATTACAGGCATTATGTACAGTATAATATGTATGTAGGTATGTATTTAAATTAGAAGATGCGATGGTGTGTTTGAATTCCAAGCGTTCTGCCTATTTTTCGACAACCCACGAAATTTAATTTGTTGTTTTTGTTTATCCGAATATATTTTTTACAATTACTTACTTAGTTAAATATTTTTTTCTTATTGTCTTTGTAATTATTTGAATATTTACATTATTTTCAATATAAATAGTCATTTCATATTAATAAAAAATAAAATTTACATTACCATTATTGCATTATTAATAATCATTGGAGTGTCGCAATGTTGCTTATATAAAATCATACTATATGTGAATTTGCGTCATAATGATGTCACCGGCACCAAAGTTTCGCTCCCTGTAAACGTAAATACGTAACGACATGACCAATCTCTTCTATCCGCTTCATTACAACAGACAAGGCTGGCGGCCGAACTAGATAAACAATGCGTATTTGAATTCTTAATTTAAAAATAATTATAATATTTTTCAATAAGGATGATTATTCTAATCGATTGGTACGTGCCCATTTTCGTATTAAAAAAATGACGGGTGAAATAGTACATTGTTTAACGAGAGACGTAAGTGGAAAATTGCGAACGAGAGTCTATGTGATGAAGGCTTTTGATGACTCGAGTTTGCAATTTTCTTACATCCCGAGGTAATCACAATGTTTCATCACATTTGCGAGGAAATAAATAACTCCGAAACTAATCAAAATTGAAGAAATCGACCACTTCATCTTCAGTATCAATGCATATTTGCCGAGAGGAGCGCGCAGCACGCAGCTTCAATATTGCAACCAATCACAAAACAGTATTCTTGTAGAGCGCGGCCAACTAGATTTTTTAAACTAATCAGATCACAGAGAAACTCATAACTCCCTAGGGAGTTATCAAATTCCATAACTCCCGCGAGAGGTAAATCGGTTATAACTACTCTATACGCTCGCGTACAATATAACCCTTTACGTGCAAGTGTGCTGAAAAATTGGCTCTGGATTTGACCAATCCTCACCTTCAAATTTTCTATCGCTCGAATGTCAAAAATAGCATTTCATCGTATTTGTCAGTTTTCGAGTGAAAGAGTCGAGAATTCGAAACACATAAATTGCCCCCCGTACACTTCTTTTAATTCTTCTTTCAATATGTAGCGAGTAACGTCCACTTTTACGGCAATTTTTGACAAAATATATTGTGTGAGTCTGATTCTGATTATGACACACTGAAGACTTTATGAAATAAGTAGTGGCTAGTATATGAGCAATATTTAATTTAACTGTTCCAGGAAAATGTTGTTCATGTGAAAAAATAAATGTGCCTGCTTTATGGGCAACTTAGGATGTAGCTAGTGCTTGGATAAAAGAAATTTAAACCGTTGTTTCAGAGGCGTGGGGCGCGGCGCGTGGCGGCGGCGCGGGCGCGGCGGGCGGCACGATGACGCGGCGTCTGCCACCATGACGCTGCCGCCGCCCGCGCGCCCCGCGCACCCCGCGCACCCCGCCCACCCCTCCGCGCATCGCGCCATGCGCTATTACCGCATCTGGATCTACGCGTGCAACGGCGCGTTGCTCCTTGGTTCGCTCGCCTTCTGCGCGGCCGCTGGGCGTGCTCTCGCCGACTACCGCCGCGCTCTCGTTCCCGGCCTCAACGCTGCACAACCCGGTTTCCTCTATGGCTATGCAGCCCTGCCTGTGCAAACGGGCCTGCTGCAGATGCTAGGATGTGTCGCGGCGCTTCGGCTCTCAGAGCGATTGCTAAACGCTTACTGGTTTGCACTCCTGGCTCTGCTCGTCGGCGACGCCGCCATCGGTGTTTACTGGGCATTCCGTTTTGAGCGAGTCTGTCGAGAACTGCGTCCCCAATTGAAGTTACGTCTCCTAAGAGACTATGAAACCGATATGGAGTTCACAGAAGCCTGGGATCGCCTCCAAAGGGAACAGCGCTGTTGCGGAGTTACTGGGCCGGCTGACTTCGCACACTTGAACCGCACGTCGCTCCCTGCGAGCTGCTGCCGCATGCCGGCGCACACCCCCGCTACCACGACGGCGCTGTTCACCGCCACATCGAGCACGGCGCTCGCGACGTTCACTCCCGCCCATTGCGTCCCGCATACGGCGGCTTGCGCGGATCGACTGCAAAACTGGACTCGAAGAACAGCGGACGCATTGTTCGTGTTAGGTTACTGTGTAATCGCGTTCTTGAAGTTATGTTTTCTGGGAATCCTAAGATACGAGATAAAAGAAATGATCCAAAAAATTAGACTAATTCGAAGCGAGCTTGGCGCCGGTGAACTTTTGGATGGCAGCCCGATCCATGGAGGACCGTTGTCACAGACGGTGATAGTCAATGCTGTGAATGCGAATGGGGGAGTGCGCGCGCACGGCGGTAGCCCCGAGCGCGCGGGCGAGCGCGACGCACTGCTCGGGCGCGTGTCGGACACGTGTTCGCGGCGCGGCACGCACGATGATCCTCTGGCGTCGAAGACTGTAAACGGGAACAACAATTGTGAGATGCGTGAGCTGGCTCGAGGTGACTACAGGCCACTGGCGGCCGACAGTGCGGCGACTCGAATCTGACTAAGATGTTACCTGGAGCGGCTGTTCGGGCGGCGCTGGCGCTCGTTCCCGGCGAGCGGGTGCGAGGCGGAGCTGCTGGCGGCGCACGCGGCGGCGGGCGCGCGCGCGCGCCGCGCTGCCCCACTCCCCGCCGGCGCCCGCGTCCGCCTCGACTACCGCCGTCACACCCGCTCCGAGTTCGAGCTGTGACTGTTTTAACGAACCTGCCAACGCATGCGTTCTCCGCACGGGAGTACACTTCTAATCGCTCTGCTGTCAATTTATTGCGAGTGCCGAAATTTTCAGTAACTTATGCAAGTTTATAGTGGTAGATAAAATCCAGACTGACACTCCGCCAGTAAAGTGTTCTCGGAAGAAGAGCGTTGTGAACAATTAAAACGGACGAGTGTGGAATGACAGTAGTATATCGTATATATTGGTGAGTTTGAACCCACGAGCAAAGCTTGTGTTTAGTTCCTATATTATGCTTGGCAGTTACAATTTTATTAATGTAAAATAAAAGAATATTTCGGTTTCAAGATTCTTATTAAGTACTTAATATGATAATTTAAAAAATGTTTTCCATGCTGATAATACAAGGGCGATCAGAAGAACAACCATCAGTTGTTAAATAATAACGCAATACTTATAACACACGTGTGAAAGTAAATTAACAAACTTATGTACTGAGGATATATTGTTTAGCAATAGGTTAACTTTTGGGTATTTGTATCTATTATGTAGAATTTTGTCACATTACTTTCATGTAATTAAGTGAATATCACGTTATTTTAATATATGATGTAAAAGTATAAAATATTTGCATGGTTTAACTAAATTCGATAATTTGATATCTCAGCTTTACCACCTAACTTATATATTCCCACAAGGTGATTTTCAACGAACAAGATAACCAAAGAACAATTAGAAAATTTTCTACTACATAGACAATAATGTTTCTAGAATCCTTAGAGGAATGTTAAATAATGATTACTATGATGCACGAATACCCGTACAGCGTCCGCAGCCGCGTAGACCATAGACAGTACGCAGCGGCCGGACCGCACCGCTTACCGTACTTAGTGGCCGACAGCCGCGTCGCGAGCGGCGGCCAGGGCGCGCGGCGCATTCTGCCTGGCAGAACTGGCCGTACTGCGCACAGATCGACCGTCACATCTGACCATATATCATTTGGGTAAGGCTCATGAGCGTTTCATTCGCTGCACTTACTAATTTATTTAAGTATAGTTGGGATACATTCATATAGTTTCAAAGCGATAATCGGATACACCTTCAATCTTTCTATTCTTATTCAAATGAATGTATCTCAAATATCACCTGATTAAATTCCTTACATAAAAGTGCAGCTGGTGAAACGCTCATGGGTCTCGCCCAGTTAATGCCTCTCCGCACTTAGCGGGGCGGTATCTGTAGGTATGCCGTATTTTGTACTTACCAATGTCGCCCAGATTTACTTACTTGTCGGTTCACTGTTAGTATATTTGCTCAGCAGTATTATAACTATTTGGTAGAAGATGTGTGTGTGTGCATACACATTCGTGTCGCCCCCCTACCGCACATCCCGCATCAATCAGGAAGCAGTGAATTAAATGAATGCGCGCAGATATAATCTTTACTTAACTGACAGCATACCTACTGATACCGAATCGACTACGCAGTGCAAAATGCGGAAGTGGTTTTACTTAGCTTAAAATATGAACTGATATTTACTAACAAATAAACTAGTCTTTCTCGGTAAGCATTCGTTGGCTCGATGTGTAAGCACCATAACACAAATAAGTTTCTTCACAGTAATCAACTACCTACTCGTTTAGAGGGTTCCAGTCAGCTGAAACACTCACGGGTAGTTTATCTTGTGTAGTTTAGGGGTCGCTATGGCCACGATCGGCTCGGTGGTACCATAACCACCGCATTCTCACCGAAATTACATAAGTATGCCACATAATAGCTCAATCGGTTGAGGATAACTGCATTAAAATTCAGTTGCCAGATTTGACACACACATACAAACATTGCAAGGTTATATAAAAGCTTGTAAATTAGGGTTGACTAATGTTTGGCATAACATTGTTTCGCAGTGGATTCATTTCGACTAAGTTTTATGAAACCTAGTTTGTGAAACCTAGGTCACTAGGCCGGTTAGGTAGACCGTTTCGGTTTCCGACCACGTGGCTGACTAGTTTCCTTCAATTGAAGATAATAATTAATAACATTTCTAGACAAACATAAGAAAAAAGTGAACCGTGGGCTTTTCTAATATAGTAATGCAATAAGAATCTATAGGCTACTCAAACTAAAAGCTTAATCCTATACAACAAAAACGCTTCAGTTCCTGCATGGCCTCCGTAGTGCGTGGATGCAGTGAATCTGTATAATTAATAACGAGACGGTTGGCGCTCAGAGCTAATTTATGTCACAAAATTAGGATTTATATATAAAATATTGATGGATGATCAGTAAAATGATTTGGTCATTGTTATGATTTCATTCGAATTTAGCACTTTTTAAATTGCGTTTTAATAAAATATAGTGGGCGGTAACCGAAATACGTAATTACCAAATAGGTCAGATAGCGACCACCGTACTGTACTGTACCCCTTAATCAAGGTGTGCAATAAAGAGTACTTGTACTGTATTGTATTGGACCATATGATTAAAGATCGTTGACTTTGATATTTATATTATAACAAGTAAATTTTTAACAAAAAAATACCGACTTCAAACTTTGCCAGATCCCATCCTCTTGGTATATAATTTGAGGAGTTCCTTATTTTGCCTTACCCCATTCTCTTGGTATATAATTTGAGGGGTTCCTTCGATTTTTCCAAAATCCCGTCATCAGATCCAGACTTGGTGACAATGGGACCAACTAGAAAACACACCCTTACAAACAAAAAAATAATCTTTGAAATCGGTCCACTAATCTCCGAGTAATCGGTGAACATACATAAAAAAAAATATTCCGATGAATTGAGAACCTCCTCCTTTTTTGAAGTTGGTTAAAAAGAAAAGCAATTGTATAATTATTTCACTACTTCGATACTATTAATGGTTATCTAAAGATTAACACAAGAAAACGTTTTATATCGGCTCACACAAGGTCAATTGGTATCATCGGTATAAAATTAGTAGATATGTAAACATTATGAATTTATGACAGTTAAATAAATAAAGATTTCCTATTAGTGAAGCACCAAATATAGGTTTCATCAAATAGTTTTATACCGTACCAGCAGCGTTTGCTGAACCGAGAAAAGATTGAAAAAATTTCGCGTAACATTATTATAAATGAATAAAGCTATTACAAAGTAAATTATAATCAATTCATTGCCAAATTTATTGTGGTCGCCATCCGACGCAAGTGGTCGCTATTTAGAGTTTTCGCTATTTTCGAGTATTTTCTCAATATTACGAAACTGTCATACATTATTAATTGTTCGCCACTTGACTATATTCAGGGTCCATTTACAGGACTACCATTAATGATGTATGTAAATTTCATGTTTTTTGACTCATTTAAAGTGGACAACTCGGCTAAGTGGTCGCTAACCGACCTGGTGACCCCATATTTATTTATTTATTTCCAGCCAGCGTTGGTAAATTCTGTCCATGCGAAATAATGACATACGAATATTTTATTTCTTTCTTTCTAATACGTTCATTACTTAAATGTTGAATGAAAGAATTAATTATATTTACAATACGCTGAAACACATTCCCAGAAGCAACTCAATGATATCCAATGCTTTCTTTTGACAGTTCAAAAATAACATATCTAGAGATGTAGCGAATCAAATCGATTGTCATGTCATAATACCCGCTTGCGATTGATACATCGATCGTTTGTTGTTTTGTACTCATCTGTGAATTCTAATACTGATTTAGAATTATGACGATGACAGATTTCAAGCGATAAATTCGGCCTGACACTAAATTTAAAAACTAAATATCATAGAACTTAGGTCTGATTGCGTATCATATTTTCAATACAAAATTCTGCATTAATCCATTGTGTATGGTACCTAATATTCAGAAATATAAGATCCATTTAATTGTTATTAAAAAGAGTGTAAAAGATGATTGTATTTATATTTGAATTTCGCAAGCTATTGATTACCTATATTTTATTATGACTTCCATGAGCAATGTCAATTTACGTTCTATTGGTACCTAAGTTTCAAAACAACATACGTTTGCTTGGCACACACTTTCGTAAAGGTAAAGTAAAAATGACACTTAAATTACTTCTTTCATCCAATTTGTTCGAAAATTATAATTCATGAACCTTATTTGTCTAATTTACACCGTAACAACAATTATTTTGCATTCCAAAACACAAATAGTATAGATTTCATCGTAATTTTGATAAGAGTGGCCGAAGACACCCCCTACCCCCACCACCTACTTCGCACATAGCGAATACGTTGTTTTTAAGTCGTGTGAAGATAACGTTTCCATTGTTTGGGGAATGAAACTTATGCAAAATGAAAAAAAATATGGGAATGATAAAGCCCAGAACGAAGTGACGCAAAAATATCCTAGCACGCATATTTGTTGAACTACTTGGTGAATTGTCACAATTTAATGAATTCAACATATTAATACCAAATATATATTATGGATGATTGAATGGACGAGGGGTGATTTTTTTTTAAATATATTAGTTATAATATTTTGTTATTTACCTAAAGGACCATGGGCAACTTTGTATGGAGTCTCGTCCTAAAACCAACAAAGATGAGAGTTAGGTAATTAGAAGGCCTTTAAATCCACCCCATTTCGTTCTATGGCCACCAAATTGAATTCATTAACAAAATTGAAATATTCGGTCAGAATGAATACGAGCTAATAGTGTATTTAACGACCTAACTTCCCTCCCAGCTTTGTTTGGTTTCAGGACCATTTAGATGCATGGTCAAAAAAAAATGTAAAGTAAGTGCGCGGCGAAATGTGTCCGGGCGCTCTCCGTAGGAATGTAACCGTAGCGATATTCAAAATTATGATGACTCGAGGTAACGATGAGAGCTTACATACCAGCTGGTCGGGGCAGCGGCCCGCGCCGCGCCCGCGTCGCACATCCCGGACTCTATTTATGTAAATAAATTATAACAATTTGTACATGCGTAGATGCGAGTAAAATAAATGTGCATGGACAGATTAAAAAATAGTACTGATATGAGCTTAAAAGACGTAGTGCCTACGATTATGCTTGTAAAAATGTTGAAAAACAAAAACATCTTTTTTTATGGCAGAGGAATTTGAAATTTTCGTACGATGTACATCATAATAAGTACCTACTTACACATTTTTGAAGGGCTGAATCCCCACGTACATAAAAATAGTTATATCTATATTTCTAAAGTATTGCTTTCGATAAGAGTACAATGTCACGCGAAACGTAAGTACCTACGTGTAGGTACATGTTAAATAAGGCTGTGTCAGAATTAAATATTTTAACGTTGTGGTTAAAAAATCTGTACGTTATGTGAAAAGTGTTACATTTGAAGGGACGTAAAGTTGACATGCAGGCGGGCGCGTCGCCCCGCGCCCCGCGCCCCTCTGGGCTGGCTACTTCGCGTGGAGAAAGCTAATGTTTTAATAGGTACCATATTTGTATCTACCTATTACGAAATAACTTTATAGATATACATTATATTGTACCTAATAACGATTATGAAATTATGTATTATGTTTGCTTAGAGTATAGTATTTTGTGAATTTGAGCAGAAACATAGTTTTTTAATATTGGTGTCACATTAATGTACCAACCAATCTTATTATAAATTGTATATTCGGAAAGTTGAATAATTTGTAGCTAGGATCCAATCTAAATCCTACATTTCTTCCAAAAAAAACGGTATAATGACATGTGCCTTGGCTTATAGAATCGTAATCTTTATTGATGTTATTTTCATTGTACGAGTAACAAACCTGTTAATAGAACGAGCTACAATCTCGTCTATGAAGTGCTAACTCTGCACGGCGTGGCGGAGGCCAGGCGCCGCGATACCTGCCTACCTTTTAATCTGTCACTGCATTAATATCCCCACTCTTATTGCTTGTTACTTTTGGTAAACCACTCTCAGCAAGCACATCAATGTTATAGTTAGCTTGTGCAATGACAAACTATTTATACTCTTCGTTCTTTTCTTTCATATAAACTAATCATTTTCCCTACTGGATTGTGAACACCTATCCATAAGATGAATTAATTTTACAGTACCTAATAATGTATGTAATTCAACCTGCACAATGCAATATGTAATTCAATATTAACTACTTTATCTACGCCAATATAGCAAATCCTCTTTAATGTGTTCAAAGACCATCCATAAATACCAGCTCAACAATTTACCCCGCCCCCGATGACCCTCCGCGCGCGCATGCGCCAAAACTACATGATATGTCATGTCATGTCAATTGGTCATGAGATCACGTACGATTTTACCGTACAGGCTCGGACCGCGCGCGTGGGGAGGCAGCGTCGCCGCCGGCGCCGGATTGTCTCAGTAAGCATGCTTCCGCCGGTTCAATGCTTGCATATAAAATAAATCTAATAGGATTTAATATATTAATGTAGATAAACTAGTGTATGCAACTGTAACACACACACATAATCTGGCATTAAAACACTTGTGTGATCTTACTCGTCTACGGCTCGTTTCATAAAACCACACTCGTGTGTGTTATAAAACAGTTCTATAAACTACTATTTTGTTACGTCTGTGAACCTTTTCTATAGTCGAAGATGCTTGTTGTATTTTTAGTTGTACAGTAGGGTTGTTCCAACTTTCCGAAGGTACGCGCTAGGCGACTGAGAGCTAATACTATCATAATAAATGCATTAAATAAACAGTTTGTTAAAATGACTCGTTTTATTGTAGCTTGCCAAACTTTTTGTTAAGCATCTATACTTTCTACAGTGTACGTTAGTATATGTATGTACACAACATGGAAGCAACATTATAAACTCTAGCACATGCGCATGCGCATGCGACAAAGGTTTAGAGCCTCCGCTGTAGCAAGGCGGGCACTCGGAGCGGGTGTCCGACCCGGGCCTGCATCGAAAAATTGTTAGCAGCAGCGCGAGTAAAGACTCTTGCTCTCGCTTAGCTCGTGATGCAATCTGGCTCTCTATAAAATACTCCTCGCACTGCTCATCGCTCTGCTTCTTCTTCTGCCGCGATGTTATCACAGCGCCGCATTAGGTCCTTTGTCTCGCGCCCAAAATCCGTTAAAACAGGGAGCGGTGGACATGACAAGGAGCATGAGGTGCAGCATGACTTACGGCTTGTAATGTTGTCACACTGCTTCCTGTTGCTGTTCCTGTTCTTCATGTTGTTGTTGTTTTTTTCTGTCTCTGCTTCTTTTCTTTTCTACTCCCCTTGTCACTAAACGTGTATGGCAGGGATTTTACGTATTATTAAATATGTTTTCAAGTGGATGTATATACCTATGTATTAAAACAATATTTAAATCGCCAGCACCGTACAGTAAAGTAATGTGACAAGTGAGTGCAAATAACATCAGTCAATGTTCTGTTTATTATAAGGGAATGAGAGCTTTTGATCCCGTCATATTGCGTAGCTTCTTTTGATGCTGAATGTACCGCAGGTTGTGTAGGTTAAGTAAGGCTATCAAAGGTTGTACAATGCGTCTTAGCTTTGTTCATATGTTTAGCGATGTGACAGACAGACGGACATGAGGATTCCTCTACCTTTTTAGCACTGAACCCTAAAAATCGATTAACTAAAATTGAAACTAAGAACATTATCAAAACGTGTTGAATAATAATAGAGCAGCTGTTCTGTGTAGGTAACTATTATGCCTTTGACATTGGAGAGAAACGTGAATAATGCCAAAGCCCATCTTATCTAGTTTGTTATTCAAATTTTATTTTATGCATGAAAGCTGAACTGAAAGTGCAATTTTCAGGATTCTGTATAAAGTATGGAATCCTGTAAGACAAAAGCACGTGACGCATTTATAAAGAAAATTTATAGGTACGTAGATAGAGGGTTACGTTGCTTCAACCTTGAAGTTGGCAACCTCCTATTTTCTCATTTTAAGATTATAAATATTTCCTATTTATTAGTAATACGTTTAATAGGAATCTACCAAACAACAAGGAACGTTCGGCCGGTAAGTGAATTGGATAAGTTTCTAAGTTGCTAACCGGCCCATTCCATTAAAAGGTCGATAGCAGGCGCAATTACCCTACATATATTTTGACGACCAGTTTTAGATCATGTTCAACTTTATATACCAAAGTTAGAACTTCGGGTTCCAACCCCTAAGGACGTCAAATCGCCTGCGACTGCGGGGGGCTATACCTGAAAACCGGACAAGTGCGAGTCGGTCTCAAAAGGTTCCGTAGTAAGTAGCTAAGCAGTATACCGCGTTTACAATTATCTCCAGAGAGCCTTATTCGAATGACATTAGGCCTAGTGGCCCGCGTAGCTACTTCTGCTGCTGACTGTACCTTCGTACCTACTAGTGGCTCTGTGAGCTGAAGACGTCGCAATTTTTTTTTAATATTTCATAATTTTCAAAAATAGACTCGATAAAAAAAATCTCTATACTTAATTCTCGAACCTGCTCACAAAATTTTATGAGAATCGGTTGAGAAATGCGACCTGTAGAGGAGAACATCCGGAGAGGCAAACGGACAGACAGACATACGAAATAATTTTTGTCGAAAGCTGAAACGGAGACGCTTCGCTCGCTCGGTCAACAAGATTCAACACTATGATTTTTTTAAAATACTTTCGTAAAGAAACCTCCCATTTATTTTATTGGGTAGTTTTCATTATTAGTAACATGCATCGGCAACAGTAATACATGCTCTGAGACCGAGAGTATATCGTAAAGCGAGTCACAGGGATCAGTCGTTACTGATAAAACTCGCTAAATCTATTTATTCATCGTGATTTCAATGTAACATAGAGGTATAGTTCCTATATAGCTTACGTGTGATATGGTTACCTCTTTAAGCGGTTTGGGTATTGGAATCCCAATCTTTAACGTCCATATGCCAAAACGTACTTATGTATATATATAGATATTGTTTTGTAAACAAAAACTGTCTACCTACCCATTACGAGTCATGAGATACAACCCGCTGACTGTCGGATAAAAAGAAAGGACGGACAAAGGAGACTGAGCAATAGCAGGCGTTTGAGTTTTTTTTTACCGTGTAACGAATTTGATTCAGGAGAAAGGGAATAAACATTGTCGAAAATCAAATAGAAAGGAAACCCTAATATCGGATACATGTAATTAATAACTATATAATTATGTACGACGGCAGGATACAGTTCATCTCTCGGGCCACAAGGCTACATACGAATACGAGTACAAGTCCATTAGGGACAAATCATATCAGTATCTATGGTCATTAGGTACAATCTTATCGTTAGTCCATAAAGTACTAAAATGTCCACAAAATGATGTTTTTTACAATAAACATTTCATTCAAGTTCGTGTATTGTCGGTTGTTATTTTTACTCTTTAAGCATCGTTAAACGTACACAACGTTTACGATCTATAAGTATACGTACATACTAAATCGTCTACTTATGGTGTTTCACTCAATGTTGAGTCCTCAGGCTCAAAGTTAGACTCGGGAGTTAGTTAAGTTATATCGAATTGTATGTAGGTAGCTTTGATATTGTAGCCGGTCAAGGAAAGCTTTTATAATAATAATTGAAATGCTTCGGTTTCCCTGTCTAGTAACTTCAAGTCGATACGCATTATAAGCTAGACGCCTTGTTGTATTATGATTTCAAAAGTCAAGGTGTCCGGCCGGCGGAAAGAATACGAAGGACCGTTATTAACGAAGTCGTTCACATTTATCTAGCCTTCGTTAGTCTCGCATTCAGCTACATCACTAAACCTATTTAATGAGTCATTAAAACCTCAATTTAACAAGAGCGATTAACATTAAAGGCATTGATGAGCAAGGTAATGGTGTTTATTATTATATACATTAACATGGTGTTTATAGTGTTTATTATTATACGCAGGATTGAGCACATCATGTTAAAAAGTTATTTCTTGCAGCTACTAACCTTAATGTGATCTTCTGTAACTCTATACGTTCGGTCTACGTTGGCGCCGCCGATCACTAGCACGGGGCCAAGCGCGGGCCCGCCCGCCGGCGGCGCGATGCCACGCGTCCTGCTCGAAGTGTGGAAGCCCCTAGTACCGCCGGAATTCCCTGCACCCCCTGAGAATCCAATATTAAAACTGTTCGCTAAATTGCCGACATTCTTGAGTTTGTTAAACTCGACGGCAATATCGGCGCCGACTTTAGCGTTGTTCTTTATGAGGGCGATGTCTGGGAGTCGTTAAGGAAAGAGATTGTAGCAATTAGCTTCATTACTATCATTTTAAGGTCGTTGGTGTTCTATTTTAACGTTTAATTTACGGCACTATAAGCCGGCCAAAATCTAATTAAACCGGTTAACTGTTCTGTAACATGTTTGGCATTAAAAAGCATATTGTTTGTTCCTGTTACAATTAATGAAATAGGTACCTACGTGAAAATGTGTAGGTATTGTAAAGGATACTGGAAGCGAGAGACTTGCCCCCCGTGACTTTTGAAACCGCGGCCAAAATGAAGGGTGTCACTTCCTTCCCATGGATACCTTTTCTACTAGCTTCGTTCAAAGCAAAGGCAATTGCTTCGTCTATTATTGATTCTGAGGAAAGAAAGATAATAGTAATTACCCACTTACTTATATAGACAGCTTCCTATTAGGTTATCATTGTTATCATGAAATGATTGAAACGTCAATGTCATCCGCAAATGTGTTACATCTACATATGTGGCATGCGAAAGCAAAGGAAAGAAATCATAAATAATAGTATTTCTATGCATAAATACAAAGAAAGTACTTATATGTAAAAATGGTGGGTTATATTCCTTAATTACACACGCTTCTACCGTAAGTGCCACCCTGGCCTCGAATTTTATATCTATATGTCATTGCTCTTACCTATATAATACCTAGAGTCACCGGTCACAGACACAAAATAAATCTGTCCAAAACTAGCCCATCAAAAATCGAGTAGAGCAAAATCACTCAGTTTATAACTATAGCCTGACCAGTGCCTATTTGGACCTGAGATAATGTCGCTGCAAACAGCATGTTAGATGGCAGTAATATACATACGTCATGTATAGTCGGGCGGGACAGTGTGTATTGTCTTTCTTAGACGTCCGCTTTTTTTAAAATTTCAAATTGGGTCTTTTTTTTCATTAGCGGCAATGACAGTAACATTAATAGGTGTAGCTGGTGAGCACCTCATTAAAAGCCTAACTAAGCTAGTGAACCTTATGCTGCTGGGAGATGTCTGTCAGGAAGTAACGTCAGTACTTTATGGGGCAATCTCATTGCCCTGACCAAAAAAGATGCCGGTGTGCGCCCTATTGCCGTAGGGTCGACTTTTCACCGATTGTCTGCAAAAGTTTGTGTTCGATTGACTCGCACTAAACTTCAAAATCTTTTTGAACCCATACAGGTTGGCTTCGGAACCCGCGGAGGCTGCAAAGCGGCTGTTCTTGCCGTGCGTACCTTTGCGCAAAGCGACCTTGTTAGAATAAAGACTATACAGGCTTACATTATGACAGGCTGAATAGGTGTTATATTATTTTTAATTTCATACCCAAATTTGTTCCACTTGTCACTGTTATTATTGTGTCATGTCATGTCAATGGTTTTTCGTAATTATATTGAATAAAGATTAATTATATCTAATTAATCCCAGCTTATCAATATAGTTCATATTTCCAATGTGCGACTATGTTTAATTAGTGTCAGAGTGAGTAACACTAATAGGTAATAGGCCCAACATGCAAAACATGGGCGGAAGCGGCGATAAAGAAACTGCATCTTGCAGTTCTGGCAGCAGTGGTTTGCCATCGCTGGAGAAGTTAGATGGCAACACAAACTATGCAACGTGGAAATTCCTCATGGAATTATATCTAATTCACGATGATTTATGGGAATTTACAAGTACCACTCCTGCGGCCACAGACGTTTCTGGTACAAAGCGAGACCAGAGAGCGCGTGCAAAAATATGTTTAATGGTCAGACCTCATTGCTTGGTGCACGTCCGAAACACTAAAACAGCAAAGGACGCTTGGGAGGCATTAAGAAGTGCTTTTGAGGACAAAGGATTAAACAACCGTTGCCGGCTATTGACAAAACTAGTGAGCATGAGGCTCGAACAATTCTCAACGATTCGTGAGTATGTGACATCTGTTTTAACTACGTCACAAGAGCTGCTGGACTTAGGGAAGGAGATTGATGATGAGCTGCTGGCAGCTCTGCTCCTTCAAGGCCTTACCCCAGAGTTTCAACCGATGAGGTTGGCCATAGAGAACAGCAACATCAATTTGACTACCGATTATGTGAAAACGAAGCTTTTTCAAATGGAAGATACATACTCGGCAAGCTCTAGCGAGAAGCAATCAACATCGGCACTTCTGACAAATAAGCATAAGAGCAAGAGTGCACCTAAGAAGAAGGCTAAAGGAAGGATTAAGTGTTTCGTATGTGACGGACCTCACAAAGCACACGATTGTCCGGAGAATCCAAAACAAAGGAAGGAAGCGCTGCAAGCCTATGCATTTGGCACTACGGCAAAACTACACGCGGATGACGGGATAATTGACTCGGGCGCGTCGACAAATATGACGAATCGCAAGTCGTGGTTCAAGGATTTAAAATATACTTCTAAGCCTTTGAGAGTGACATGTGCCGATGGTAACGAGGTATTGGGTGAAAGCGAAGGTACGGTAGTTTGCGAATCAATAGACTTAACCATTAGCAATGTAACGTATGTTCCTAAATTAGCTTCTAATTTACTGAGTGTAAATGCTATCGCGAAAAAAGGGCATGTGGTGGTATTTACAGAAAAAGGGTGTGACATCTTTAAGAGTGATGAATGTGAGATTAGAGGAAAGGCTGTAGTGAAAGGTGTGGAAGAACGAGGCATCTATAAAATCAAGTGCTGTTCACAGGGTTCTGCGCTTTCATCAGCTACTGAAGGTGACCAGCTGATGCAGTGGCATCGTAGGATGGGGCATCTCGGTATGAAAAATCTCAAATTACTCAGAGATAAGATGGCTACAGGGGTAAGTTTTCCCAACACTTCTACTAAACTTGAGTGTATACCCTGCATCACGGGGAAACAAACGAAGCAACCTTTTAAAAGGAACAACGCTACGAGGAGCACTGAGGTACTAGGTTTAGTACACTCTGACGTATGCGGACCTATGGAGGTCTCTTCTGTCAGCAAGGCTCGATATTTTTTAACATTTATTGACGATTTTACTCGTAAGACGTTTGTTTATTTTTTAAAACAGAAGAGCGAAGTTTTTGAAAAGTTTATAGAGTTTAAGGAGTTCGCCGAAGTACAAAGTGGAAGGAAACTGAAGATTCTTCGCACAGACAACGGCACGGAATTCGTCAATAAACGTATGGATGAATACTTGAAAAAATTCGGGATTCAGCATCAGCTGACAGTTGATTATACGCCAGAGCAGAACGGAGTCGCAGAGAGGGCAAATCGAACGATTAATGAGAAAGCTAGAAGCATGCTCCAAGATTCCGGTTTGGCTAAACGGTTTTGGGCAGAGGCTGTCCACCATGCAGTATTTTTGAAAAATCGTTCACCGATGTTAGCGGTGAAGAATAAGACACCAGAAGAGAAGTGGTCACAGAGGAAATGTGACCTCAGCATGGTGAAGATTTTTGGGTGCAAAGCCTTTATGCACATTCCTCAACAAAAGAGAAAAAAGTGGGATCCTAAAAGCAGAGAACTGATCTATACTGGCTTCTGTGATAACTCTAAAGCTTATAGATTAGTTGACCCCACTTCTGGCGCAGTTTTCAAGGCAAGAGACGTAGTATTCTTGGAAAACCAAATGCACTGTCAGCGTTCAGAAACAGATGAACACCCGGAGGTGACACTAAATTTGTCTGAAGACAATGTAACGAAGCAACCGTCACCTCAAAAACGTCAGCGTTCAGAAACAGAACAGCATCCGGAGGTGATGCTAAATCTGTCTGAAGACTGTCTAGAGAAGCAACTGTCACGTGAAAGCACCGCAGAGCCTGAGAACAGACCGTCATCGTCATCTGAACATGATAAAAGAGAAACTTCACATGACTCTGGCCAAAGTTTGGAAGATAATAATATTCCTAGAGTGGACGATGACATTCTTAGAGTGGAACACGAAGAAGACGAGACTTCTGGCATAGATTGTGATGTACCTAGAGAGGAACATAGCAATCAAAATGAGCCAAATATAGACTCTGACCTGGCGGAGTTTGAAGATTGTGAATCAGTTTCAACTATGGATGAAGAATCTGAGGAGGACTTACAGGAGAAGGAACGTAGGTACCCCCTTAGAAGAAGGAAACCTACTCAGTTTACAGACTATCTTCTATATCAAGCCACTGAATCAGAACAGGATCCCAGTACGATTCGTGACGCACTATCAAGAAGTGATAGTAAGATGTGGACAGCCGCTATACAAGAAGAGTTGAGTGCGATAAAGAAGAACGGGACATGGGTCCTAGTCAAACGGCCAGAGAGATGCAACGTCGTTGATTCTAAATGGATTTTTAAGATCAAAGACGAGGGGGAGGGAAGGAAGAGATATAAGGCTCGTCTCGTGGCTCGAGGATTCAGTCAGCGATACGGAGTTGACTATGATGAGACCTTCTCCCCGGTCGTAAGACACAGTTCCCTTAGAACACTTTTAGCATTAGCAGCTGCTTATCGTCTCAACATCGATCAGATGGACGTGAAAACGGCGTTCCTTAATGGAGACTTATCAGAGACTGTGTTCATGAAACAACCAGAAGGGTTTGAGGAAAAGGGACCTGACTTCGTATGTTTGCTGAAGCGCTCGCTCTATGGATTGAAGCAAGCTCCTAGGGCGTGGAACACCAAGTTAAACAACGAGTTGTTACAACTGGGATTTACGAGATCCAAGAATGAACCTTGCGTTTATATAAAATCAAACGGAAAGAAAGTCATTATACTTGCGGTAGATGTAGATGACATTCTCATTTTATGGAATGACAACGAGGAGCTGCAAAGTCTTAAAAGAGACCTGATGAAGAAGTTTGAGATGAAAGATCTCGGTCGAGCGAACTTTATTTTGGGAATTCGGATTACCCAAAACGAAACTTCAATAAAAATCGACCAAGAAGGTTATGTCGATAAGATTTTGAAGAACTTTGGCATGGTTGACTGTAAGACTGCATCAACGCCATCTGTACCTGGACAAAAACTGGAGAAACCAGGATCAACACACAAACCGGATGCTGGCATACCATACCAAAATCTGATTGGTTCACTAATGTATTTATCTGTCTGTACGAGACCGGACATAGCTCATACAGTGAACCATCTGAGCCAATTTAACACCTGCTTTACGGAGGAGCACTGGACAGCAGCGAAACGGGTGCTCAGATTCTTGAAGGGTACCAAGAGTCACGGACTTACGTATAGCAAAACTGACAGGAAAGGATTGATGGGGTATGCTGATGCAAGTCATGCTACATCGTATGACAGAAGGTCATACACTGGATTGGTCTTCCTGTGGAAAGGAGGAGCGATTTGTTGGGAAAGCAAAAAGCAGAGAACTGTAGCACTCTCTACTGCAGAAGCCGAATATGTCGCCATCTCGGAAGCAGCCAGAGAGGCAATATTCTTAAAACGCTTTGTTGCTGAGATCACTAGAGAGCAAGAGAGGCAATTGACTATTTACAGTGACAGCCAGTCAGCAATTGCCATTGCGCAGAATCCTGTGCACCACCAACGCACAAAACACATTGATGTGCGTCACCACTATGTACGAGAAGCGGTTGAGTATGGACATGTTCGGTTAGAGTATGTGGAGACCGGGCGAATGGTGGCAGACGTACTTACGAAACCCCTATTAAAGGGTAAGTTCACGTTGTGTGCGAGAAGTATGGGACTATCAGAGGTATGAAATTAAGGAGGAGTGTTAGAATAAAGACTATACAGGCTTACATTATGACAGGCTGAATAGGTGTTATATTATTTTAATTTCATACCCAAATTTGTTCCACTTGTCACTGTTATTATTGTGTCATGTCATGTCAATGGTTTTTCGTAATTATATTGAATAAAGATTAATTATATCTAATTAATCCCAGCTTATCAATATAGTTCATATTTCCAATGTGCGACTATGTTTAATTAGTGTCAGAGTGAGTAACACTAATAGACCTGTGTGAGGTACTTCTCAAATTAGACGTTAAAAATGCTTTCAATTCGGTCAATAGGGACACCCTGCTCAGCGCAATAAAGTTCCTGAAATTTACAACTTTTTACTCCAATGCTATCATTCGCCTTCAAAATTAATACATAAAAACCATAAGATCCTTTCAGCCGTAGGCTGCCAGCAGGGTGATCCCCTCGGTCCAGCTATTTTTAGTTTGGCTATTAACTCGATAATTCAGTCTACATTCTAAACTAAACGTATGGTACCTTGATGACGGCACCCTAGGAGGTGACTCATAGACTGTTCTGACAGACTTTTTTCAAATTAAAAATAAATTTGCTGATATTAGTCTGGAACTAAATTTTAACAAATGTGAGCTCTATATTTCCGACAAAATAGACCCTATTATGGCATCAGAGATTATTCAAAATTTCAACAGAGTTGCACCAAATATTAAAAGCATGAATAAAGTCAGTCTACATCTCCTAGGGTCACCCATCTTTGATGAAGCCATCCCTCCCCTCTTACACAAAACAATTTCTAAATTTAATGATCATTCGGAACGTCTTACAAAAATTAATAGTCACTCTGCCCTATTTGCTTTAAAGTTCTACCTCCTTGTTCCTAAATTTACTTACCTGCTGCGCTGCTGTCCCATTTGGAAATTCCCTTATTTGGTTCAACCTATCGATCTGCTTCTAAAATCCCAAATTGAATCCATCCTCAATATCCGTTTTAGCGAGCAGGCTTGGACCCAAGCCTCTTTACCGATTTTGGGAACCCGCAAAATTTCTGATATAGCCCTGCCGGCATTCTTGGCTTCAATCCACAGCACGTCTAATCTTGCAGGTAAAATACTTAAGTCCTCACTGGTAACAAACTGCGAGATTGCGTGCTTGGTTGAAGCCTCGAATGCCTGGCTAGCTGGACCAAGTCCAAATTTTCCTTCGCGTCCTAAAATACAAAAGGCCTGGGACAACTTAGCCTCCACCTCAACTCTAAGCTCCCTAATCCAAAGCGCGATAGGCAGGGACCGGGCCAGGCTCTTGGCCGTTTCAAGCCCAGAGTCGGGTCACTGCCTACCCATCAGCTAACACCGGTACTTTCATCGAACAGGATACACTTTGCCTAGCCGTTGGTCTCCGTCTCGGGGTTGATGTTTGTGTGGACCACAACTGTGCATCCTGTGGGGCCCCTGTCGATCGTCTGGGCCATCATGGGCTTGCCTGTTCATTCGGCGCCGGTCGCCTGTCCCGCCACGCCGCACTCAACGACATCCTGAGAAGGGCGCTCATCAGCGCCAACGTTCCCGCTGCTCTGGAGCCCCAGATCGTGCGGGGCGATGGCAAGCGCCCCGACGGGATGTCTTTGATTCCATGGAGGATGGGTCGCGCTCTAGTGTGGGACGCCACATGTGCCGACACTTTGTCTGCGTCCTACCTCCCATCGACCAGCAGGCGTGCTGGGGCAGCGGCAGACGCTCGGGAACGGCTTAAAGCCACCAAATACGAGTGTCTCGGCACCCAATACGAGTTCGCTGCATTCGGTGTCGAGTTTCTCGGCTCGTGGGGCAAAGGCGCGCGTGTACTTCACAGGATGCTCAGCAAACGTTTGCTCCCGCAAACAAACACGAGACAATTTGTTAACAGCCGAAAATGATTGTACTATCTGTGGCATTCCTACTCATTTTGGTACCATAAGCATTTAACGAGACAACTATACTATGAAAAATCATCTGGCTTAATACTGCGAGTCTGCTTTTCTCTGATGTCCGTGGTTGACGAATATCATGATATTTAAAACTATCTAAACCTCCACCTCCTCCTCGAGCGGCGCTTTGTACCCTGTTTTAAGGTTATCGCATACATAACCGCTCGGCACCGCATCTGTGCCGCCTCACCTCAACGGCTCGCCGTCAACCAGGCGTCAACCATACGCAAGCACGTAACGGAATCGGCTCAGCACCTCCTAGTTATCCGCGCGGCTGCGGCTAGGTGACATCGTGCTTACGACTGGGCAGCAGCGCGCTTAAACCGAGGCGGCGGTGGCTACAACTGGTGGTCGATGAACGTCGATGGTCGCGGGGGAACGATGGCGGTCAACGCGCCATCGCCGTTCCGGCGACAGCCCGACGTTAGCTCGATGACTGCAAGTTGCCCGCGCGCCGCTTGCGGATTACTAGCTTGTGCCGAGGCGAGGCGATGCTGTCTCGATGCCGATATGCGTGCGTTACAATATGGAATTTCTTACAAAGAATACTGGAAGGCTCGAGTTGAGGCGGCGCCGATCCGGTGCCGAGCGGTTACGTATGCGATAACCTTTAGAGATCCATTTTTATTATGTAGGTAACTGTGGTTCTATAAATTATAGTATTTCTGTGGTGTATTTATCATAGTCGTCCAGCCAGGGTGGCTTAATTATTGGTCTATGGCGTAATATACTATATCACATCGCATGTAACTTCTTCTAAATTAAATGACTCTTATTTCCGGAGACATTTTACATAGCTGCCAGAAAAGTGCCTGGGAAATTGGTTTGCTTAGAGCAGGTACCTTATAGAGTTTAGAGATATCTCTATGGAGAGTTTTCAAGAGAGAAATTATACGGAAAATACATTTTTATATGATATTTCCGAAACAAAATAATTCAATTCAGAGCTGCAATATGGCCAGAGGCATATTTTCCCCAAAAACTATTCCCCAATAAGGCGTTGCGTAATAGAAAGTGAGAAAATTAGCGCGAAATATTGATGGCGACATATACCTAAATCTTTGTTATGGGGCTTCTACACGACACGGGCTATATTTTTTCTCAAATTTGTAGCCGGCAAGTCTGTGGAAGACAGCATGAGTTGTCGGCTACAAATTGCAGGAAAATGTGGTCCACTTAGATTGTGGCCCCTTTAATAGTAACGTAAGTCATAAACATAAAACAAAGTGTACCATCCATAGCATGTTCTTTAGGCACTGGCACAGCGAAGACTGTGCTGGAGCAGAGTTGCAGCGCGCGCGCCGCGGCCAGCAGCCGCGCGGCGTGCGCCGGCGAGGTTGCGCGGTGCGGCGCGCGGTGACCCGACCGTCTCGTGTAGAATGCCGGGAATTCATCAGAATCACCGAAGGCACATACGCATACGCCTTGAGTTTCCTGTATTTATGTAATTAATTTTAATACGATATAATTTATGTAATTAATTTTAATACGATATAATCAACCTACAATTTATTTATATCACTGTATAATAGCGGAATGAAAAGGTTCGTCACTTTTCATCTCTATTTTAATGCCGTAAAGTTCGAAAAGTGACGAACCTTTTCATTCCGTGACTATGCATTGTTATCGAACTATGTATGCAATGGATTCTGTTGATTGCAAATGTTGAGCGGAGCGTAATTTGTTTTCGGTGATTATTCCTCCGTGGTCAGTCGGATTTCAGATTTATGCACCCAAGACATAAATCACTTCGTAATTTTTACAAAGGCAGGATAAGGGAATAAACAATGCTCTTCATGATTAAGAGCTGTTTTTTATTATAGTTACTTACATGTATGCCAAGTCTTGTTAAAAAATGGTATACCAGGGAAAAAATAAAATTCGAATTCACGAAATATGACATTTCTCTAAAATTATTACTTTATCAATAATATCATTTTGGTTGTTTAAATTTTCTTCTCATCTAGTCTTCTAAATATATAAAAGAAGAAACTGACTGACTGACTGACATATCAACGCATAGCCCAAATCGCTGGTTCTAGAGATTCCAAATTTGGCAAGTAGGTTCGTTATAAGGTCTAGGGGTGCACTACGAAAGGATTTTTCAAAATTCACCGCCTAAGGGGGTGAAATGGGGGTCCAAAGTTTGTATAGGGAAACAGGATTAGTTAGACTATTTTATTCGAAATTTCACAGGAGTATTCCTAACGATAAATATGTAAACACGTGTTTCAGAGTTTTTGAGAAATCAACCCCTAAACGGGTGAAATGCGGTGACAAAGTCTGAAAATCAACATGGGTATTGTTGGTATGGTTTTTCGGGTCGCTGATTACGAAAACAACAATGATTTTAAAATCCAACGTGGAGGAAACATGGGTATTGTTTCTATGGTTTTTCGGGTCGCTGATTACGAAAACAACAATGATTTTAAAATCCAACGTGGAGGATGTGAAATACTATCTCCCCTGTGGGGTGCCATACAATATGGTGGCATTTTATGGTTTTTAGGGACGTTAATTACGAAAATAGCATGGGTTTTGAAATTTCATATTGCGGACATGAAAAATCTTGAAAGTTTGTGCCAAATTGCAATTCAATCGATCCAGTAGTTTCAAAGCAAATCGGTTATATGTAACAGACGAACTGACAGACACCCATACGTGATCCTACAAAGGGTTCTATTTGCGGTATATATTGCTTTTGAGGTATGGAATGAGCCCCGCGTATCCTAATAGATTTTAGGTATGATGTGATATAGCTTTAGAGGGATTAGTCAGGAACAGGAATAACTATGATTCGTGAACAGATGAATAAAAGTCAGTATACGAGCAAATAGTAAGAAGTGCGAATGTAAGTGAGGAGAAATTTTCTTTTTAGTAGCTCCAATGGGAACTGGCAAAACCTACCTATTAAATTTGATTTTGGAAAGAATAAATTACACGTAATATTGTATTAGCTGTGGCTTCTTCGAGATTTGCCGCAACACTTTACACAGGCTTTTACTACGTGTGGGTGTGGGTACACCTGTTATGTTACTAAGAAATTTAAAGCCAGCCAAACTTTGTAACGGCACTAGGTAGCAAGTCAAGGCTTTGCACCGGAATGTAGTCGAGGCCACTATTTTGACCGGACCTGCTTAGGAGGAATGAGTGTTTGTACCGCGTATTCCATTAATACGAAATGATCTTCCCTTTGTTTTTAAAAGGCTCCAGTTCCCCTGACTTCATGTTTCGCCATCACCACAAATAAGTCGCAGGGGCAAACTCTCAAATTCGCCGGACTAGACCTACGATAGGACTGTTTCTCCCACGGTCAGTTCTATGTAGCTTGCTCCCGTGTAAGTTCACCTGAAAGTGTGGTTCTATTGCTAGTGTAGCTACCACCTTCAAACATGGCAAAAAACACCGTTCATCCGTTGATTTCCAGAATCCAATTTAATCTAATTATATTGTTACTTTAATCTAATTTGTGTGTTTATTTGTAATTCTGTTTATATACAAACAATTTCTCCCATTTTCTCTAAGAGTTCGGGATGCGTCATTGAGCCATTATGCGTGAGATTGCTCGGTTGTTCAAAAATAGACTCTGTAGCGCCCAAGAGGCTTTGTTCATCGTGCATATATGTATTTCCTCAACCTATTTCAGGTGCCTGTGCTGAAAAATGCACTAACTAACCAAGTATTCGAGTGTCTTCCCGATATCGAGGATGGACTTGACACCGCTGCAGACGACGGCGACGCGGCTGCGGCCCAGCTCCGTCAGGTCTGCCGACACGTCTAGCGTGTTCTCGCCTTCGCGGTGCACACCTCCTGCCAAGCAAACAAAAGCGGAATAATGCATTTCTGCGAATTGGCTTTGTGTGTATCTATTATTCATTGTGGTTCGCAAAAAACATCAATATCACTAGGCAAATTCCATTAACGCATGGATAATGTTCAGCGAGAGACTTCCATTTGTTTTCTCTCTCATTCTACTGCCGTTTTTGGTTGGTCGTACGTTACTTAATATAAACTTGCACGAAAATGTTTTTCATAATATCTTTTTGTTAATCGCAATAATACCACGGAATATATTATTTGTTCTGTGTATAATACAGTTTAACTTTTTTTAATGGTATTGATGGTTTTATAATAATCCATGATGTAATCGTTCACCTTATAATATGCTTTTGAAAGTTTTGAAATAAGTGTTTGTTTCACTACAGATTTGAATTTATAATTGCTAAGTTCAGTAATGTGTTTAAGATTATTTTATTGTAGAACTTGATACAATTTCCCAAAAAATGACTTTTTCGCCTTTACTAGTCTATAAAACATTATTTTGAGCTTCCCAGTTTTTGTTGTAGTTATTGTTTTATCAGCGTTCGTTGGGAAATTGCACAAATTCTTCCTAACATACATTATTGTTTTAATTACGTATAGGGACGGCAGGGTTAGAATTTCTATTTCCTTGAAGAATTGGTTTAAAGACTCACGCGACCCCAAATTATAAATTGCTCAGATAGCACTTTTTTGCAAGATAAAAACAGTTTCAATATCTGCAGCTGATCTCCACAGGATAAGACCATAAGGAATTATACTATTAAATAAGAAAACTAAACTAACCGTGACGTTGCCACATTGGTAAGCTGCCTTATTCTCCTGACTGCAAATGCAGCAGAGCTCAACTTACTTCCTATCGCTGTAATGTGGAAACCCCACTGCAATTTTGAGGCTATTGTAATACCAAAGAATACAGTTGTCTTAACAAATTCTAATGTTTGACCATTAAGTTTAACTTTTGTGTCTAAGTTTCTATTTGTTGAGTTTGCTAGAGAGAATTTTACAAATTCTAATGTTTGACCATTAAATTTAACATTTGTGTCTAAGTTTCTATTTGTTGAGTTTGCTAGAGAGAATTTTATACATTTCGTTTTCTTCGAATTCCAGACTAAATTATTGGCAGCAAACCAGTCAGATATTATGGAGAGGGTATTATTTGGCTCAATGAGTTCATGTTCAGAAAAACATTGTCAAAACAACTTTTCGGGAAAAAAAAATTTCTTAATAGTTATTCACCTTTTAAACTTAGAACGCTGATTTCAATAAAAAATGGTCTATTAAGGACTAGTTTTTTTAATACTTGGCAAGCTGATGAACTGTAATTTTTTTCGTAATTATTGTAAACGCATAAAAACCAACAATCTTATTTTATTAAGATTTTTGAATGACTGTAAAATTTTCTCATAGCCTATATTTACATTTACTACCCTTTTTTCTCTACTTGGTATCAAAGGTAGGTAGTTGATTATTTTCCTCAAACATGCAATGAAATATTGATTTTATGTTCCTTATAATAGGCTGCGAAGTATGACGTTTCAGGTGCGGCCAGGACAAGAGGTCATTAATGGAATTTCATACAAATCTTGCAGGCCTAGGCCGGCAAAGTCCTCTTTATTAATTTCCATTCCACATAAATTTGTGGCACAGGCGTCATGACATTTTGCCACTATGCGTAATAAAAATAAAACTTTTAATTTTTTATGTTGTTTATTTCATTGCATGTTTGAGAAAAGCACTATACATACCTCGTCGGGAAATATGGGGTAGCCCGCCTCAGACTTATCCTCTATATGTCTTCGGCCGGCAACCCCTTTCGTCCCGGCCTCTGTAGTAATGTACTATTAAATATAAGAAAATATGTTAAGGCCATTATGATGCAAAAAAACGTAGTTTTTTAAGCCGCCGAGGTAGATCATTCAAAATTCCACCTTTAAAAAATTGTAACTTCTAAACTGAAAAATCGCTTAATATGCATGGGGTATTTTCAGATACACCTAGGTACTAGGAATCTACTTCTATTTTTGGTCTCTCTATTTGGACCACCCTGTTATAAATCCTTAAATATATAGAAATAAAATGTTATAAATATTCGCCCTGAGTGGGTCAAACCCAGGAACGTCAAAAGCGCAGTGTGCGGTCCTGGAACTCCTGGAGTCCTCTGCATGAGAACGCAGTAGGCAGCCGCCATAGAGTTTTTAGTGGATAAAAGTACCACATAACCCAATCATCCACCGATGACATACCTGGTCTGCAGCTTGTCACTAGGGTAAATCGGTCATATAAGTGGATACTCAAAGAGAGATATGTACATATAACTGCACAAAACGTATTTTCAAACGCCGATATTAATTCCCAGTATCTGAAGCAGATGTTAAGAGATGAAACAGAAATGAGAATATTGTGTGCGATGATGCGTAAATAAAATCTGATAAAAGTATTGGAAATGGCATTGTTGCGTCACTGCCATGTCGGTAGGTGTTTAACTGATGGACTTTGCCTAGATTTCTTAATAACAGCGAATAAAGTTATATTCAGAGGCTCCTAGCCTATCAAACTGTATTAAACTTTACGCCCACGATCTAAATATTATGAAATAGTTGCGAAAAAGGCTAGTAAAGTGATATTCGGTGTTTAAACTTAATAGCATGTTATTATTATCTTACACTGCTCTTGTTAAGCTCGCATAAATTTAGATACTCTTTATTTTACATAAATACTCCGAAAGTAGGTCTAAGTTCATATCTGCGAAGCCTCTTGAAAATGATGTATTTCTGCGCGATGACATAAAGTTATACAATTTCTCAAATAATATCATTTTTAGGGTTCCGTAGTCAACTAGGAACCCTTATAGTTTCGCCATGTCTGTCCGTCCGTCTGTCCGTCCGTCTGTCCGTCCGTCCGCGGATAATCTCAGTGACCGTTAGCACTAGAAAGCTGAAATTTGGTACTAATATGTATATCAATTACGCCGACAAAGTGGTAAAATAAAAAGTGGACAAAAATATTTTATTAGGGTACCTCCCCTATACGTAAAGTGGGGAGTGATTTTTTTTTCATTTTAACCCTAACGTGTGATATATTGTTAGATAGGTATTTAAAAATAAATAGGGGTTTACTGAAATCATTTTTTGATAATGTTAATATTTTCGGAAATAATCGCTCCAGAAGTAAAAAAAAATGTGTCCCCCCCCCTCTAACTTTTGAACCATAAGTTTTAAAAATATGAAAAAAATCTCAAAAGTAGAACTTTATAAAAACTTTGTAGGAAAATTATTTTGAACTTGATAGGTTGAATAGTTTTTGAAAAAATTACAAAAATAATTTCTGAACTAAGTTTGTAATTTAACCGTATAAACAGGTGTTTATTGTATACACGTTTACCGTATAAACAGGTGTACCTGTCATTTCTACAAAATCACAATGAAATGACGTGCTTTTTAGGGTTTTGTGTTTCTGTACTTAATATGTCAACTTAATGTGACGGACGGAAAACTACGGAACCCTACACTGAGCGTGGCCCGACACGCTCTTGGCCGGTTTTTTGATGACTAAAAGAATAAGCTGTATTGGTAATAGGTCATCACTCAGTCATCAAACAGCAGATTTATTATTCTTATACAGTATCGGCTAATAATATGTCATCTTCGTGTTGTATTTAACCAGCTTTATTTAATATTTCCTGAATGATTTTCATACCGTTATAAATACATATTAGCCTAGCTTGAAAATTAAAGTAAAAACTGAAAAAAGAAATTCTGGATTCGCATCCTTGCCCGGGGTCGGAAGCACTAAGTACTCTTAACTTGTACTTGGTATAATACATCCGGCAGACATCACTGCCGCTATTAATAAAAACACAGGGCTTCCGAGGATAACTCATTTTACTGTCATCCTCTTGTGTAACCCGTGTAGGTTTCACAAATAAAAATATTTACTTACTTAAGCTACGGAACCCACATATCGAAGGAAAATTGTGATAACTGACATTTGATCAAATCTGCGATGTTAAAATATTGTATAGCTCGGCAAATCTCATAGGTAAAATCCTTAGGGCTCTCCCTGTAAACTATGAGATTACCGGCTTGACGGATGCCAAAAACGCCTGGTCCAATGCTTGCCCGGGTAAGGATTTCCCCCAAAATTTAAAATCTCAAAGGGCCTGGGACGATACCCTTTCCAAACTTAGTTTTGACTCTCTCTTAAACTGCAGCACGGGTTCCGATCGCGCCAGAATCTTGGCGGCGGGGACTAAAGAGGCCGGGTCCTGGTTACATGCCTTCCCATCTGTTCATACCGGGACCTTTCTGGAGCCCCACACCCTGCGCATAGCTACCTGTCTGCGGCTTGGAGTCCGGGTATGTGCTCCACACACATGCCCTTGCGGCATTGAGGTTGATGCACTGGGGCATCACGGACTATCGTGCCAAAAGAGCGCGGGCCGCTTCTCCAGACACGCCGCAATGACATCCTACGCCGCTCTCTTGCCAGCGTCAATGTGCCGGTTCTCTTGGAGCCACCCGGCATTCATAGGGACGATGGCAGGAGACCGGATGGGATGTCATTAGTTCCGTGGAAGATGGGTAGGGTGCTTGTGTGGGACGCCACCTGTGTCGACACATTGGCCCCTTCCCATCTTCACGGAACATCCATCAGAGCTGGTTCGGCTGCGGCGGCGGCCGAAAAGTCAAAAACGAACAAGTATAGTGGTCTAGGCGCCGAATACTGTTTTGTACCGTTCGGCGTCGAGACCCTCAGTCCGTGGGGTCCCAGTGCCCAAGAACTCTTCAAAGAGTTGTCAAAAAGGCTGGCTGATACCACCGGAGACCGTAGAGCTGGCAGCTTCCTCGCTCAACGCATCAGTATTGCAATTCAGATGTTAAAATGGATATCTACTTCATTTCGTTATTTTATTATTTCACTAGATATCCAGTGATTCGATCAAATCGTCATGTCGTCTGGGTCGGTTTAATACCTAACGAGCTCATTCGTGACATTCGTCAACTCACTGACGTGGTTTAGGGATTTTGTGAAATCACTAGAGTAGTGAAATGACAAATCAAGTTGATCGTTTTCGGCGATTTTATCATTTCTCTTAAACCGACTCAGGGATTGAATGAAATCACTGGATTTTTCTAGAGAAATGATGAAATGTGTAGCAGTTTTAACACCCTGCGCACTTTGATATTATTACTAACTAAGGGACTTGATCAAATCTCGGTTTTGGTTATAATCTGCGACATATATACACGACGACCACTGAGACTCACACAAAGTTCGCTTATTTTCTTGACGGTAAATACCTAAATAACCTATGTTAATAATTTTCTAACAATAATATATTAATAATAATAATAATAATAATAATAATAATAATAATTGTCCCGATAGTCGTTTCTGCGAACGGTTTAATAGCGAAGAGTCTCGACCAACACCTCAAGAGACTCTCGCTAGATGGCTGGGTCAAGGGTCAGATACAGAAGGCGGTACTCCTGGACACGGCGCGGATAGTCCGGAGGTTCCTCTCTCTGTCGCCCTAACCACCGGTAGCTTAGGCCCTGCCTCGCTGCCGGCGGCACCCTAGGTTAGGTTTTTATAATGATTTTATGTTTAGTATTTATACTTATATATTTTACTTTTATAGAAATATTGTAAAAACCAACCTAAGACGAGAAATAAATAAAGTGAATAATAATAATAATTGTTTATTTTAGGACCAACTTAGATCATCATGTTAGTTACTAGGTAGTTTTAAAATTATATTATAATAGTGTTACAAAATCATCTTAATTAAGGTACATAAGTGTTATAAGTAATGATGATAACTAGACAGTACTCCGTACGTGAAGCTGACAGCAGTGGTTCAAGTACGGGCAGTCCAGTCTATTCGCGACCATGCTCAGGATGCTGTTGGCACTATCACGAACTCTGCGCATCAGGGATGCACATCGTTTACGCATTGTGGTATGAAAACAGTCCACTCGAGCCTCCGTAAACATCCCCAACGCACTGCAGAATCGAGGTAGACCCATCAGCATCCTGAACGCGTTATTGTATTGAACACGCAGAGCGTTGTATTGTTTCTGGGTATAATTCACCCACAGGCTGCTTGTATAGAAGTTGGTACAATAAGCAGTGAAAAGAGTGACCTTAACTTCCCTGGAACAGCGAGCGAACCTGCGGGCTATCATATTAGCCCTAACACACAACGCTCTGCGCTCACGTTCGATATCGGCATCGTCTTTTAAGCCAGATGTTACCAAGTGCCCTAAGTATTTAAATTGGTCCACTATTCGGAGTGGCATACCGTTTAGTTTTATCGCTGGTACATTAAGTGGACACTTGTCTTTAGCTGCAAAGACCATGCACTCGGTTTTCTCAACATTGTATTTAAGACCGTGTCTCGCAGCGTACTTCTCGCAAGTGCTGATAAGTTTATTGAGCCCACAGACAGAGGCACTCAACAGCACCATGTCATCTGCATAACTTATATTATTAACGCATACGCCGTCAATATGGCATCCGACATGGGTGCTGCTGAGCTCCTCTATCAACGAGTTTACGTATAGATTAAAAAGGCTGGGCGAGGTCAGTCCACCCTGCCTCACCCCGCATTAAGACAATGGTAATTTCGTGGTGATATCTTAAACCAACTTGAATAAGATTTACATTGAAACCAACGTGATTTGCTTTGGGCTATGAATATGAAATATTCAGACGAGGAGACAGCTGCTACGTAGCACTGAATATTCTTGCTCTGTTTCTAAAGGTGTACGTAGGTACTTACACAGGTTATACTTGTATATATGTAAGTAACTGCGTCACTATTGTGTCTACGAAGTAAGTAGGTAATAGTAATCTACCTACTCGAGAACGGGAATGGGGAAGCTTATGCATAAATACTATAAATAGGTGTATCAAAACAAGCGCTACTAAGTTATTACATGAAGGCGTGCAGCCAAAATACTTATTTATGTATGGACTTTTGTATGTAATCATCATGTGTCCACTGCTGGACATAGGCCTCCCCCAAAGACTTCCACAATGACCGGTCCTGCGCCACCCGCATCCAGCGGACACCCGCGACCTTCACCAGGTCATCAGTCCACCGTGTGGGGGGCCTGCCCACGCTACGCCTTCCGGTTTGTATGTAATAGACAGGTATAATTGGGGGATTGTACAGTCAACCAATTTGATTTCTGGGCCACTTCGTACCTTGTCACAGTGACAATAATATGAGATCTCTTAGAAGCTTTCAGATTGATTTTTACTGTGACAAGGTAGGAATATGGTCCAGAATGAATGTGATCTTAATACATGCCCAAAATAACCGCCCATTTACAGAACGCAGGCTCACTGCTGCTATCCAACCAAAGATATCTATTTTACTTTCAACCACAAAACATGTCCCATCGCCATCACAGTTATCTGACCGTTCATGCACTTTAGCCACGAATGATCAGTCTGTGTTGGCATTTGTACATAATACCACGTTCGGCAGCAAATTGGGTACGTTCACACTATTGTCAAGGAATGGATTGCTACGGGATCGTAGTGGTTCAAGCATGCGGCTGTTATGCGGGGGTCATGCGTGGGTTCGAATCCCGGCCTCGTACCAAATGAGTTCTTCGAACTTATGTACGGAATATCATTTGGTACGGTAAATAGCTTTTCGATGAGGGGAGACATCATGTCAAAGCCTATATAACAGATTTATTACGGCGATCTCGGGAACATCTTTAGCGACTAAAACAAACTCCACCATTAGGCAAACCTGTTTGACAAGTCAATATATGATGCCACACTTTGGCAAATGCTGTTCCTATCGATATTATTTAAGGCGTTACTATAAGTACATCTGTCGATCAGTATAGCGGATCGTTTTGTCATAAATGTAAATGACGCATGACGATGATGAAAGATGACGAAATAACAGATTCTAATAATAATGTAAATATTAATGTTTATTATTGACTTGAACAGTGTATAACAAGAGGCAAACGAAAAGGCGGGCTACTTGATATTAGGCAGAGGCTCTCGTTGATTTTTTTGCATATCTGATAGGATAGAATACAATAATGGGATCAGTGTGGTAAGTAGTACAACGTTATATATACTTATTGATATATTTTTATCGACATATACCAGTCACTATTTTCTTTTTGCGACTCCTGATTCCCTTTGGCCGCCGACGAAACAAACGCTATGTAACCAGTTACGTGTGAAGAATTGTTGTTCTTGCTACGAAACTAGTTACATACAAACAGGTTTTTTCTTCCTACGAAAGCAGTTACGTAAGACTGCCTACGAAACCAATGCTACGTAACCAGAAAATAAATCTACACAACACCTAGGCATACGACGACGAGCGAAGCGAGGAGGAGTGTTAGTTAAACTGTGATCCTAGAGCGCGCGAGCCGTGAAAGCGAAGCGAGCGTCCCACGGCAGCGGCCGGCGAAGCGCCAGTGCGAGCGCTGCGCGGGGCTCGGTCAAAACTTCGTAGGAATTATTCGGTTCTGGCATTTCGCCGGCCGCTGCCGCGACATGCTCGCTTCGCTCATTGGCTCGCGCGCTGTGGGATCTCAGTTCTACCTAACACTCCTCCTCGCTTCGCTCGTCGTCGTACCTACCTAGATTTTGTGTGGAATTGTTTTTCATGCTACGAAACTAATTTCATAGAAAGAAAAAAACCTCTTTGTACGTATCTAGTTCCATAGAAAGAACAATAATCCTTCACACGTAACCGGTTATGTAGCATTGGTTTCTTCGGCAGCCGAAGGGTCCTGGTCACACCTTATCTGTCAATTTAGTTCGCCTAGTGGTGGATTTTATATAACCATTAAATTTACAATTCTAGTGTTTAATATTAAAAATTGAAAAATCGAATAGTGAGGCAGCGCAGGCATGGTAATCGAGATGTACTTAGGCGATGTAGCTTCATGTGCCGTGCACTGGCAGGAATTTGTTAATTACGTCGTCCATTCGTTGCCCGCGCCGCGTCGCTTGCCGCGTCGCTTGCCGCCTGCCACACTAATTGAATGTGCGACGTGAACGAGCGATCCATTCACTGGTGCCAAATTTCATTGATATCCGTTACAATTAAACGGGATATACATTCAGGAGTTTTTAACATTGAAAATGTTTTTTCGTTCGCTTCAGTATAGCCCCCAATTTCAGCCAGAGTGAGACATCGCCCTGGTCTCGTGAGTTTTGGGGCTGCGTGAATGGTCTCAAAAGATGCGTTTTACAAGGGCTATAATCGATGAAACGTAGAAAAATGTCGCTGTTATTCGGTGTCTTTTCGCACTAAACTGTCAATTTTTTCGAAAACAAAATGCGAAATCGAAAAAATGAAACGAAAAAACACACGGGGTTTTGATTTAGGCTACATTTTGAAAAAAAAACAGGGCCTCTCTATCTCTTACGGTCTAGGCTGTGGCTTACTGGCTTATACTTTATGTAGCGAAATGTCAGGATAACGCGGAGGTGTGCGCGGCGTGGGATATATAAGTAGTAGAAGATTGAAGTTTGTTGATTATTGTATACTTCAAAGTTTGATACGTTATTAAAACAAGTATGGATAAAGTTTTATTTCCAAAAAAATTTTTCATTAAAAATATTTATCTTATACGTTGTATACATTACATACTGTTACGTGTGCGAGAGGATCTGACGGAATAATAAACTAAGAAATTTAAAGGAGAACTCGTCAGCGTGGAATTATGTTGTGAAAATCGGTTATGATCCTATAGAGTTTGGCTTTATTAAAGTGGGCGGAACGTGCATGAACAATTTGAAGCATCAGCGTACTCCAATTTTGTCTACTGTGAATAGGTTCGTGTATCCTGATTTTTTTATGAAATAGGAGGCAAACTGACAGACGAATTACTTGAAGACAAGCGTTTATCGCCGCCCATGGACACATTGCACAAACTGGAGTTGATTAAAGTTGTTTCACTAAGAGCTCGTTAGTCGAAAATTTTAATATACTCTTAGTTCAGATTTGTTAGAGGAACTCTTCTAACGGATGCCTTATTTTATGAAGCTATTTCCCGGTGTGCAATATTTGCTTTATTACTCGTGGATTCATTTAATTTCGAAACGCTTAACTTTGTTTTTCGCATCCACTCGAAACCGGAACATAGCTTTATGATCAATTAACTGTTTCAATGTTTCATTGTTCCAAGGGTTATTTCCGTGATACTTTAGCAACTGCAACGATCAATAATAGTAGTTTATGCAACTGTTACCTGGGACCCGGGTATGTCCTAAAACTACGACCAAGACCACCGGGGGATGGTCAGGCAGCACCCTGGAGTGC
Organism: Notocelia uddmanniana; assembly: GCA_905163555.1. Taxonomy (NCBI): domain Eukaryota; kingdom Metazoa; phylum Arthropoda; class Insecta; order Lepidoptera; family Tortricidae; genus Notocelia; species Notocelia uddmanniana. The sequence goes on from LR991052.1 coordinate 19,793,022, forward strand.
GGTGGAGATACTGCGATCGCCATCCCGCATGCCAAGCCTTATGGTATATACCGTCGCAGCGGGCAGCCTACAGGTTAGAGGGCCGCAGACATTACGCGCCAGTGTAGGACGGGCACGTTGGATTCCGTGGGGCCATTCTGCAGGGTATCCCCCGACCCCGCACGGTCCCACTTCGGTGGAGGCATCAAATGCGCATAGCGCCTGGCTCTGCCTCCAGCCCGTCGCCGGCGGAGCGGATCTGCGAGAGGATTATTTTCGCGTTCACGCTCCGCGGTCTCCTTCTGCGAAATGACCTGATCACTGAAGGAGGCCATCGCTTTCCATGCTCTTTCGCTGTATATTTATTGCCTTAGTGAGCACCTGTGCTTGAAGGTCCCAAGGAGGGTCCGCAGCCAGGATTGTCACCGCTGAAAAGGATATCGTGCGATATCCTCGGATGGCTCTTGTCGAAATAGCCCTCTGAGTTCTGCGGAGTAGGGTCTTATTAGATGCTGAGAGGGCGCCTATCCATATGGGAGCCCCGTACAAGGCCATGCTCCGTATGACTCTTGAGTACAGGAGCGTACACGTGGCATTGGGCTCACCAATGTTAGGAAGCAGTCGGATAAATAAAATAAATTAAATATTTAGTAGTAGACCTAACCTACTAGGTCGTTGGGCCGGGACAAACATTCAAGAGCCCCGCGACAGCTCCAGGAGGGCCCGACACGAGAGCCGTCATAGCATGAAGGAGGCAAAAAAGCTCCACATTGAAAAATTGCAGTGAAATCTCATGAAAATAGCCTGGTGATATGTTGAACGGAACATTACCTATGCCTCCAGTAACAAATATCGATATGTCAGCGAGGTCCGCGGCGACGAGTGTGCCAGCGACGGTAGTGGCGCCGTCCAACCCGGCCGCCACTACGGGTGCCAGGTCCCGTCTCGATGCCTTCACCACACCCTTGGCACGTGCGAGGTATTCGATCTGCTCCCGAGACAAACCAACGCTCAATTGTCCTTTCAGAATGGCCACAGTCGCCGGTACTGCACCCTGAAATGGGTAACGATTATTGGAAACTGAATAGATTGAAAATACACGTCCAAACGGTGGCCTTTAGCCTAGTTGGTAATGAAGTGACACTGCCTCCGAAGCTGGAGATCTCGGGTTCGAATCCCGGCCAGGGCATTTTTTGTGCATTTAGCACGGATATTTGTTCCTGGGTCTTGGATGTATTCTATATATGTATTTGTTTGTGTGATAATCATTTATTTATGTACAACGAAAATATATACAAGAATACTTAACCAAAATAATATAAAGAAAATTAAAACTAACTTAAATCTAAAACGGGCCCTAGAGGCATTGTACCGAGGATGCTGGCGGCATTTCCTCGCTGTATGGCAATGCTGATACGTTGAGCGAGGAAACCGCCAGCTCTTCGGTCACCAGTTACGTCAACCAGACGCTTCGCAATTTCTGCAAACAACTTATGCGCGCTGGGACCCCATGGACCTAGAGTTTCGACGCCAAAAGGTACAAACATGTACTCTCTGCCGAGGCCCTTGTATTTATGTGTTGTGTTGTAAGTATGTATTTATACAATACATAGTACAAGCTTTGCTTAGTTTAGGACTTGGTCGATTTGTGTAAGGTTGTCCCCCAATATTTATTTATTTATACAGAGCTACAATATGTCACAGGTTTCGAAGTAGATTTGTTCGCTACGGTGAACTGGCTACACTAGACTTGAGAATCTCTACATATAAACTTTATGTAGGTATGTAGGTTATGAAGATTTTGTCCATGCAAAGTAAGTTCTCAAGACTTAGAGCGCTTTCACATATAGGCGTTATTGTCGCGTGACTATAGCGCTTCTAAGTCGCGCTACAGTAGCGCGACTCGTATACGAGTACATACATATTTAGTCGCGCTGCAGCTGCGCTACTTAAATATGTGCTACTACTTCAGCGCGACTTAGAAGCGCTACAGTCGCGCGACAAAAACGCCTACTTATATGTGAAACCGCTCTAAGTAATATAAAATTGACTAAGAATTAGTTAACTATTTATAGTAATTCTAGCGTACACAGAAGTATCTAAAACATTGCACTCTAACGCCAGTAAAAAAAATAGAGTTACTCGTACGTTCAGATGTTTACGAAATTGTGAGCATCTTGTTCTTGACTTGAGACTGAACATACCTACAAATAAATGTGACCCGATTAGCATTTACTTAATATATACGTTACGGGCACTTGCCTTTGTTGATTTATAACTTTTATAAGTATAATATAATGCAAACAGAAGAGTTTCACAGCATAACAGCAATGTTCTGAAAATATTGTTAAAGACGCCAATGCGCTGTTGATTGTGTATTAATTCATGCAACAGGCCGAAAAATCATATAGCTATACAGGTAATATTCATAAAATAATAATAATATATTTATTTCAGAAAACGTGTTCCATAGGTGTTAGTAACATTGGCTAATGCTATGTTAGAAGGACAATAATTTTATTAACTAAAGCGTGAAATTTTAATTTTATTACATTTACACACATAGGTATAAAGTTTCAATTTGGTGAACAGAGTGGTACCCCTTTTGATTTGCCCAATCCAGTACATAAGAATTGGGCAATCAAATTTGTCAGCAATTGTGTTTACACTGCTGTTGGGACTGCTTCTAGTTCGGCCCAGTACTGACACTATCTTTTTTCTCATGATTGCGGAAATACTCGTACCGTCCGTGCGCGCTTCGCAAAACATGCCAGACGCACTGCACCTACTAGGCAGACCCAGCAGCATTCTGAACGCATTGTTGTATTACACTCTAAGGGCGTTGTGGGCACGCTGCGTATACCGGACCTACAGGCTGCTTGAGTAAAAAGCTTGGCAGTACCCACGTTTTAAATAGTGTAACTTTTACTTCCTTAGAGCTTCGCGCAAACCTGTGAGCCAGCATATTTCCCCGTACCGCCATCGCCCTGCGATATTATACCTGGCACTGGCACTTCTTTGATTTCAACTGTTGAAAAGCGATCCCGTGCATAATATAGGTAGGTATTGTCTAAAGGCAATAAGCCTGAGCGACTTTTATTCTGTCATGTAGGTGCTTATGTACTCGTACATAAGCAGGTACTTGTATGCTTATGTAATTTTAAAGTTGTTTTACCGTGAGATAATTTAGTTTAAAGTTGTGAAAATAATGGTGATCGCATTAGGCAGATAGTAAAGTAGGCACGGATTATTGTAACAGTTCTTCGAGAGTAGATTGAAGAGTAAATTTCATTTAAAAACAGAGAGGTAACGCGGCCAGCGTTATGGGGACCATGCCGCAGGCGGACCTTTTAGAAGGCGTATTCTTTTTATAGTTGGGGTTTTTAGTTTTAAGTTATCTAATGTTTATTTTTATTTATTTTGTAGGTTATTGTGTTATCAATACATACACATTATTTAAATATATATATATATATATATATATATATATATAAAATAGAAGTCTAGATAGCTTCTAGAATAAAATCTTTGAATAATAATATTGATTATTATAGCGAAACGCATTTTCCCACGCTAAAGCAGCTAACGCTATTCGTTTTTTAACCGACTTCAAGATTTCAAAAGAGGAGGTTATCAATTCGGTTGTATGTTTTTTTTTTTTTTTTTTTTTAGTTTGTTAATCCATAACTCCGTCATTTCTTAACCGATTTGAAAAATTCTTTTTTTGATTGTATGTATATATATCCAAGTTGGTCCCGTTTTTGTCAAAAGGCAGTTCTGATGATGGGATCTATGAGGAATTGAAGGAACTCCTCAAATCTTTAAGGCAAACATATAGTGATTTTTGTGTTTTTATCAACAAGTCAAGCATTTGCATCCAAAAATGTGACATTGGATGAAGTGGAACTGCTGATGATGATCAGAACAGAACTCTTCAACGACGAAAAGTTCACGTTTGGCGATTTGTCCTCCAAGCTGTGTTTGTTAAGCAAGTTCTATTTTCACGATTAATTTTTGTCATGCTCGAGTTCTGATGATGGGATCCATGAGGAATTGAGGGAACTCCTCAAATCTTAAAGGCAAACATATAGTGATTTTTGTGTTTTTATCAACAAATCGAGCATTATCATACAAAAATGTGACATTTGATGAAGTGGAACTGCTGATGATGATCAGAACAGAACTCTTCAACGACGAAAAGTTCACGTTTGGCGATTTGTCCTTCTAGCTGTGTTTGTTAAGGAAGTTCTATTTTCACGATTGATTTTTGTCATGCTCGAGTTCTGATGATGGGATCCATTAGGAATCGAGGAAACTCCTCAAATGTGAAAGGCACACAAATAGTGATTTTAGTATTTTCATGAACTAATCAAGCATTTTCATTCATAAAAGTGACATTTGATGAAGTGGAACTGCTGATGATGATCAGAACGGAACTCTTCAACGACGCGTAGTTCACGTTTGGCGATATGTTCTCTTCGTTTTGTTTGTCAAGCAAGCAAGGTTTTTCCATGATTTCATGAGGAATTGAGGGTACTTAGTCTTCTACCATTATAAACATACTTATAGCCATTTTTGTATTTTATTGTATGGAATCTAAGAGTGCACCATCTAAGATTAATAATCTTTCACCGGAATCCCCCATTGAAGTCGGTTTTTTTTTCTTAAAAATTATTTAAAAACTTATTTCGGCTAGTTCTCAACCCGTAGTAAATATTAAAAATGGTTTTATTTTCTTTCACAGTTAACAAGTAAGTACATACGTAGTTAACTACGTCCCAGCTCAATCAATATTGTACTTATATGTATGTATAGTATATACCTCTATTATCCGACCCGAGTTTAAGTTGTCGCTTTCAATAAACATCTTAAAACTGTTTCTAGCCACATTTCCTAGTAGAACTCTGCGTTGCGAGAGAGCGTGGGTTCAGGCTGCGGTAACAAAGTTCGTCACGAACGCGGCGTGCGCAGTCTGTTGAAATTCAATTATATCCAAGATATGACGGACCTAATAAGAACTAACATTATAGTCTTGTTATTAGACTTTTAATACAATAGTGGAATCTTAGTAGATGTTTTGCAGATTCACGTAAAAGCTTTTACCTGGGATGAGTTGTAGATTCTGAAGAAGTTTATTTATTTTTTATAGTAACTAATTTTCGTTTTATGAAAGAAAAAGTTGAAAAACCATTGTACGGAACCCTCGGCACCTGAGAAAGACTCGCATTTGGCCGGTTCTTATATTACCTTTTCTCTTATGATATCTTCGACAGCTAACGCAGTTTCCAGATTCTGCGGGAAAGGCATGCCGTGTGTAATGATAGTGGATTCCAGTGCTACGATGGGGCTGCCACTAGTCTTTGCACGGGTCACCTCTTCTGAGTAGACCAGCGCCTTCGATGTGAGCGGACGCAAGCCATACCCAACCCGCGAAACACTCATCACACCGCGTCGCAGGTATGACATTTTACGCTAACGTGAACCCGGGCCTGCAACACAAATGTCACCTTTAAGATATTGCCTGACATATGATACAATTATACCAGGTATGACCCTCCCGGATAAATTCTATAGTGTTGGTGATACTACAACAATGACTTAGCCAGTCATCACTGCTATCGAGCCTATCGATGGTTCTCGGTCGTAGTGTGAGTTGTGTGTGTACAGTGACGTAAGCTTGTGCCACAATCCGGAGTATCAGACCTTGTTTCCTTAGACATATGTATCTTCTGCTGCGTATCGAATCTGGCATGCAAGAGCCCAACATTTAACTTGTTCTTTATTAACCGACTTCAAGATTTCAAAAGAGGAGGTTATCAATTCGGTTGTATGTTTTTTTTTAATGTTTGTTACTCCATAACTCCGTCATTTCTTAACCGATTTGGAAAATTCTTTTTTTGATTGTAAGTATATATATCCAAGTTGGGTCGCGGGTGTCCGCTGGATGCGGGTGGCGCAGGACCGGTCATTGTGGAAGTCTTTGGGGGAGGCCTATGTCCAGCAGTGGACGTCATTCGGCTGAAATGATGATGATGATGATATCCAAGTTGGTCCCGTTTTTGTCAAAACGCAGTTCTGATGATTTGATCCATTGAGGAATTGAGGGAACTCCTCAAATCTTTAAGGCAAACATATAGTGATTTTTGTGTTTTTATCAACAAGTCAAGCATTTTCATCCATAAATGTGTCATTGGATGAAGTGGAACTGCTGCTGATGATCAGAACAGAACTCTTCAACGACGAAAAGTTCACGTTTGGCGATTTGTCCTCCTAGCTGTGTTTGTTAAGCAAGTTCTATTTTTACGATTAATTTTTGTCATGCTCGACTTTTGATGATGGGATCCATTAGGAATTGAGGGAACTCCTCAAATCTTAAAGGCAAACATATAGTGATTTTTGTGTTTTTATCAAAAAATTGAGCATTATCATACAAAATGTGACATTTGATTAAGTGGAACTGCTGATGATGATCAGAACAGAACTCTTCAACGACGAAAAGTTCACGTTTGGCGATTTGTCCTTCTAGCTGTGTTTGTTAAGCAAGTTCTATTTTCACGATTGATTTTTGTCATGCTCCAGTTCTGATGATGGGATCCATTAGGAATCGAGGGAACTCCTCAAATGTGAAAGGCACACAAATAGTGATTTTAGTATTTTCATGTTCATTAGTATTCACAATTATTATGAAAGTTTGCGATCTTAATTACCAGGAAACAAGACTTCACTTAAATATACAATTGCTTCCATGCATTGCATGAAGTTATTGCGCAATTTCTTTTACAATTATTTTGTAACTACTTAAATATGGTGTTGATTATAGTTTATTAATTCATTTAATTTACTAACAGATTTAGCTGTCCTTCCAACATTTAGGTTTAGGTTTAAAGATCATTTATTCTCATTAAGAATTTACAACTCACTTATTATCTGGGGGCACGGCAGTACCCCCGCCAAGACGAGCGAAGCGAAGCGCAAGGGCACTACCTACCTTTTCTCGAAGTGTTTCGTAGTTTTTTTTTACCCTCATAAAGTTGGTTTCCAATGTGCCAGATAGTTCATATTCTGAGGATATGATGTCAATAATAGACTAATTAAACATACAAAGTCTCAATTGAATAGCTCTAATACTTTAGATTTTATTGATATCTAAAATACACCGATTTCGTCACTGACACACTGATGATCACCAAAATGTTTGGCTACTTCCTGAAGTACTAGAAAAATGTGGTATGTAATCTAAGTTTAGTATACAACCAAGAAAAAAATCATAAACTTATAACTTTCGCCCCCATCCCCTAAAATGGGGAAGGGGGGGGGGTGGAAGTTTATATGAGTCTTTCACCTATTTTATGAATTAGGGCTTAAAAGTTTACACGAGACTGTAGACAGTACCTAAAAAACCTATTAATAAGACCGACTAGCAACTTACAAAAAGAACTGAAATCCCACCAAAAACCTTTCATGTAAAATGTTGCCAAGACGACCACATAAGGTTTGCCCTGAGAAAAAGATATCAGATCTCACGTAGAGCCAAGCTTCTGAATCTACACGGGATAACTCTACCGACCCTAACTTCAACAAATTCTACATATCAGTAAATATGTATGGCTTGGCTGTTTCGTTACTTACTTCAGATCAGAAACTAAATATTCGCATCACCTCCACGACGGTAGCGACCGACTCCAATTTTTTACTTCGCTATGCCACAATTTGTGGTTTCCGTGAGCCAATGCTTGGTTACCTACAGAAAATACCGAAATCGAGATATGCGTGCTATCAAATTCGAGGTGTTCATCAGACCCTCACCAAATTTATATGGGACCAATGTCGGGGTACCTGCTTTGAAACAAAAAAATAATTATCAAAATCGGCCAACGTGGGCAAGAGTTATCGGGGAACATATAAGTACATACATAAAAATAAGAACAAGCAAACATGCAGACGAACTGAGTACCTCCTTCCTTTTGTTGAAGTCGATAAAAAAATACAATTACCGTTAGATTAATACATAAATCGAAACGTTGCCATCGAGGGTGGTGTCGCCAAGATCCACCAAGCTGACTCAGAGGTTTCAAAGTGGTTGGATCGACTGCCTTTTACTCTGTAGCAAAACTGTGCACTTGCCATACGCAAAATAAAAAAATAAATAAATTGAAACGTCGGGAAAATTTCATTTGTACGCGATTAAGTCCCGTTTACCAATAATAATGTGCAAAAATCGTGCAAGTTTAAATAAATATACCTATGGATTATAACCTATCTAGCGAGATTGTAAACTGTCGGAAGATTGTGAAAATTATTTATATTTTCCTCCAGAGAGCGTTGCGCGGAGATTCTATTTCCACTCTGGGGACACAGGGTTACGAACGAACCTACCTAAATTGCATCTCACTTAGAAAGATTGTGAATGTGATTGTGTGTGTGTTTTCGGTACATTACAATCTTTCAATCTCGCTAGATGGATTATAAAATCTAACGGTATTTGCAACTTTATTTTTGGGTAGATTGCAATCTTTCGTCAGTTTACGTATCAAATTTATAATCTAACGGCATTTGCTATTTTACGGTGGCATAAAATGGCATGTGGAATGGAATATATTTTTCTCTCTCTATTTCTCGAAGTACCATCTGACGGAAATGCAAAAAAGCTCGCATAGAAATTAGTGCCGAAATTAAAGCATCTTTTGCCACTGAATGCTCACTTGTAGTAACATTGGGATGGAAAATTTTTACCCGACCTATTACAGAATAAGAAAGTAGATCGCCTACCCGTACTTGTCTCTGGAAATGGAAATGAAAAATTGCTAGGTGTTCCAAAGTTATCAGCGGGAACGGGAGAGGAAATGTTTGATGCGGTTTTATATTTGTTAAAAGAATGGGGTGTCGACGCGCAAGTTCAAGCTATGAGCTTTGATACTAGTATATCTTCTAATACTGGACATAAAAAAGGTGCTTGCAGTCTTCTTGAAGCAAAATTAGGTCGTGATTTGCTATGGCTTGCATGCCGGCATCATATATTAGAAATAATTCTTTCGAAGGTATTTCAATCGTGTTTTGGACCATCGAGCTCTATAGAAATACCATTATTTAAGAGATACAATGTAGTTTGGCCGAATATTTGTCATGAAACCTATGAAAAGACTCATTCTGACAAAAACACAGAGATATTTGCCCATAGCACAATGGAAACTCTAAAAAGTGTTGCTAGTGGTCAGAAACAAATCCGAGATGACTATCAGGAACTTATTGAGCTGACCATGATTTTATTGAATGACCCTCCTGCTGAAACTCATTGGCGATCTCCAGGTGCAATAGATCAAGCACAATGGATGGCAAAACTATTGTATTGCATGAAAATCTTCTTATTCAAAAAACAGAGTAATGTTTTCAAGTTAACGAAGAGAGGAGGGAAGCAGATTTGCCGGTTCGTCAATTTTGGTGCTCTTATTTACTGTAAAGCTTGGATTGAAGCTCCATTGACTGCAGAAGCACCAGGTAGCGACCTGCACCTCTGGAAAAATCTCAAAGCATATGAATTAATAGTTCCTGAAATAGGAAAAACAGCAAGAACTGTTTTAGAGCGTCATCTATGGTATTTGTCCGACAAGCTCGTATGCTTTTCCTTATTCTCTGATAAAGTTACTTGCACTGAAAAATTAGCGATTATTGAAGGAATGAAAGCAGAGCCCGGATCTCGCTCAGTAAGAGGAAAACCAGCGTTGTTGTCAACTGAAACCACCTTGGGGGTTTTTGCTTCTAAGAGAACAAAACAAACACTTTCGCTTCTAAAAATAAATGATTCGTTTTTACAGCTTAGTCCGGAATCTTGGACCGACAATTTGGATTACTGTGAAGGCAAACAACAAATTCAACTCTTAAGGTCGGTTAATGATACAGCGGAAAGAGGAGTAAAACTATTTGAGGATTATAACCAACTGCTCACTAAAAACGAAAATGAAAAACAGTTCATTCTTCAAGTTGTAGAAAATAACAAATAAAAAGTGCCGACTGAGACTTTTAAAAATGCTCTGGTACGTGTGGTTTCGAATAAGGATATTGAATAAGTATATGAAAATTTGTGGATTTTAATGATTATTACTTAAATAACTATTGTATGAAAGTGGGGATTTTAATTATTATAACTATATATGATTGATTGTAACAAATCCCTATGTTTAATTATTTAGTAATATCTTGTTTTTTACCCAAATATTACCTTTCAAATGAATCTTTCAGGTGGTTGAGCACTGCTTTATAGAAGAGATAAATTCACGAAAATTTCAGAATTTGATAACCATTATATGTGTCACAGTTTAAAGGAATGGGGTGACTTGTAACTATAGTTTGAAACTTTCCCATACAAACGTGGACCACCCTAGAGTATACGGGTAAAAAGATAAGGTACCTAACGTAACTGCAAATTAGTTGACTTAAATTTGCATCGTACTGAAAATTCAAAGGAAACTGCACCAATATCTCGGCCCCGACAGTGTAATTATATTCTCTTTAGCCCGAACGCTGGATTCGAGAGCTTTGTACGACAAAGTATTAACAAAAGAACGTGTACGTATATTCGGAATCCTTTTAAAAATTGAACATAGGACGAGAACGGGGTCTAATTAGAAAGGTTTGCGATGTTGATTTTATGATAAAAGTGCGCCCTTGAAGCGAGCGAGGGTGTCTAGGAGTTGTTAAAATTGTAGATTTGTGTCACAAAAGCCTGCTAAATGCATTATTGCTTTGACGGCGACGCATTCATTCGGGAGAGAAGGGATAGTTCTAGAAATGTCAGCGAAGCGATTCTAACGTAGCAACGTGCATCGCTCTCGGTGCTCAACATTAGATTTGTGTCAAACCTGTACGTAAACGCAATGCACGGCTTCAACTGTAGTACCTAGTCCTAACTCCCCAGTGTATTCCATAAAGAACAAACTAAGAGTAATGCTTCAGACCCAGTTGTTACTTTTTAGGGTTCTGTACCCAAAGGGTAAATACGGGACGGGATACAACAGAGTAGTTGCCGTTAAAACAACAAATACAAAAAAAAAACTCAATAAAACAAGTGTTTAATGGCACCAGCTTTAAGTCTTTTTTCTGGTACGGAACCTTTCGTGCAGGAGTCCGACTCGCACTTGGCGGTTTTTTATCCCACTAATATTATAAATGCGAAAGTTTAGATGTTTGGATGTTTGTTGCTCAATCACGCAAAAACGGCTGAACAGATCAAGATGATTTTTTGTATACAAACAGTATATAATCTGGATTCACTTATAGTATACTTTTTGTCCCCGATAATCACCCTCAAAGGGATGAAATCGGGGGTGCAAATATGGTCTATGAAAAGGGGTGATTTAAATCCGCATACGCCATTCTAAGCTTTAAGTTTTAGCCAATTGGGAATATAACGGCGTGTCAGTAAATTTAACTTAACCATAGCAGAATTTGACGTATTGTAAACAAGCTGACGTTTTGATATGTCAAAGCCGAAGTATCATATTTCCTTCTGATTGATGACGCTATTTTTGAGCATAACCTCTTAGCAATTAGGTATATTATTGCGTGTAAATCAAAATAAATTTGCGATACTTTGGAATTGGTGGCCTTCATATGCTTAAATACAAAAGCAACTGCTTCAATGCAGTCTTTGTATCGTCGGTGTACAATTTAATTTTGTCGTGTATTATTTTTTACGTAATGGTGACCCTTCACACCATCATAACCGTTTGATATAAGAGATCACTTGGGCTGGGCAGCCCAATCGTCAACATTGAGAGTTGAACCACCCACAGACATCAGAGAAAAGCAGACTTGCAGTATTAAGCTAGATGATTTTCCATATAGTTGTCTCTTTAATCCTTATGGTGCACCAAAATGAGTTAGAATGCGACAGATAATACAATCATTTTCGGCTGTTAACAAGTTGTCTCGATTTGCGAGCACACCAGAATGTTAAATCCCATATAAACTTAACACACCATAACGTCAGTTCAGTACAATTTTCAGTTATGAATACGGAGACACTGACAGATGAAGACGTGTCAGATGTCACTTGTCTGTCTCACTTAAACTTTCTGATTTGTACATTAGTGAGAATAGATCAGACGTACAAAAATCGTTCAACTTAAATGAGCGGATCTGCTTTACTCTGATATCTGTGGAACCACCTTAGATCTATGCACAAAGTACAATATATATACACTGAGATAGAGTGCAAGACCAGTGAAGTATTCCACATAGATCGTAGCGCCGTTGTGTATTTAGTAAGAACTAACCGCACGACCGCTGCATCTCTGTCACTTCAATATGCAATTGCGATAGATATAGCACCCAGTGGCATCTGGTACAAACAAGTTAAACTAACATTGCAATAGAAAAATTCGTACTTCGAGCTGAAAGGCCCCTGGATCTATGCTCATCCGTACATACAATAAAGCTGTAGAGGGTCGAAAATCTGAACATTGAAGATATTGGATAAATCAATGGAGCGATTGGAGGGCCCTTGGCAGCAAAACAGAACACATTTCAACAGTTTTAAGAATTCGTGTCTGTTTATCTATCAGTTTTTAAGTCTAAGCATTGTGACTCTCGGCCTTCAGCCTCCCGTGCATTGCCGCTCTGCTTCGGGCCTTCGGTCCTCAGCCTTTAATGAGCGGACCGCTCTCTGTTGGCTACCTTGCTACTCTGTGTGAATGATCAGCATGAGGAGCCCGCTCTGTGTCTGCCTTTGGACTCGCATGCCTTGCCCCTCTGCATTAGGCCTTCGGCCCCACTTATGGAGCCCACTCTGTTGGGACTCTCGGCCTTCGGCCTCGCGTGCATTGCCACTCTGCTTCAGGCCTTCGGCCCTACATAAGGAGCCCGCCGCTCTGTTGGGTCGCTCGGCCTTCGGCCTCGCGTGCGTGCCACACGGCTCCGGGCCTTCAGCCCTCAGCCTTATAATTATAAGGATCCCGCTTTACATAAAAAATCCACTCTGTTGGGAAGCTCGGCCTTCGGCTTCGCGGGTCTCGCCTCCCTGATTCAGGCCTTTGGCCCTCAAACTTACATAAGAAGCCCGCTCTGTGTGAATACTCGGCCTGCGGCCATCTTACTTACATGAAGAACCCGCTATGTTGGGACTTTTTACGGAAGAACTGCGTACTTTTATCATTGTACATGTCATATTTTTACGGGCTTCATTCGTCTAGAATCGGTACATTTGATATTCTGAAATAAGCTTAATCATTCGTTTTGAAAGCACGAGCACGTGGCACCAACTCCCGTTACAATCGGACACTTTTACTCGAAGTTGTAGACGATTATATATACCTAGGACAGACTGTCCAGTTAGTTAGGTCCAACTTCGAGAAAGGGGTTCATTGTCGAATCCAACTCGGCTGGGCAGCGTTCGGGAAGCTACGGCACATCTTTTCGTCCAATATTCCGCAGTGTCTCAAGACGAGGCTCTTTGACCAGTTTGTGTTGCCAGTGATGACATATGGCACGGAAATGTGGTCGCTTACTATGGGCCTCATAAAAAGGCTCAAAGTCACCCAAAGAGCAATGGAGAGGGCTATGCTAGAAATATCTCTGCGTGATCGCATCAGAAATGAGGCTATCCGCAGTAGAACCAAAGTAACCGACATAGCCCTCCGAACCGCTAAACTTAAGTGACAGTGGGTGGGGCATATTGCACGTAGAACCGTTGGGCGTTGGGGAGGAAAGGTTCTCGAGTGGCGACTACGGACCGGAAGGCGCGGCGAGGGTAGGCCCCCCACAAGGTGGACTGATGACCTGGTAAAGGTCGCAGGTGTCCACTGGATGCGGATGGCAAAGGAACGGCTATTGTGTCACTCTTTGGGGAAGGCTTATGTCCAGCAGTGGACGTCTTTCGGCTGATATGTTGGTTCGTTTTGAAATAAGGATCCCTATTAAAATTTGCCGTGCGCGGTAAAGAGCATGTCATATTGAATGTAATCATTTCTTAAGGGGGTGTAAAGAATGGTGAAAATTTTATGGGAAAACAAATAATTTTAAAGCGAGAATGAGTGCTGCGTAGTCGCGGGCAAAAGCTAGTAAATAATAAATACACATGTTTAGAAAGTAGTCCAAAAATTTCAAGTTACGGATACGCTAAAAAATTGGATAGTTTATACCACGTAAATACGAAATAAGTAAATACCACGTCATGCCAGTCAGATGATCTACTCGTACGTTACCACGTCACTGGGGCTATTATATTATCAAAAAGCTGCTAAATGCGTGTCGGGCTACGCGCAATGTAGGGTTCCGTAGTTGGCCATCCGTGACATTATGCGGATTTAAAACATCGAAAACTTATATTTGGTATAACTAACAACATAGTTATCTAAGTAATTGATGGAAATTGTAAGCAGATTTGCTATTCTTAAGATCGGCTATTACTCGTTAACTAAGTAATGTCTATTTAGCTGCTAGCTTTTCCTTTTAAATTCATTAATCATTACATGTAAATACTACAACTATGATTTTCTTTTCACATTTCCAGTAGGCAGGGCAGTAGCAACCGTTTAGCTGGTAGAGGGGAAGGGGGGACACTGGTATCCAACAAAATTTTGCACTTATAAATTAATATCACGCAAACCAATTGCAAAAAAACCGGCCAAGTGCATGTCGGGCCATGCTCAGTGTAGGGTTCCGTAGTTGCTCAATGAACTTACTTAAAACAAAAAAAAACAATAACATGCAAAAGGAAATACCTTAGCAGCGTTTCATACTTCTTTTACTAAGAAGGCAAGACTTTTTACGATAACTCAAAAACGGCTCAACTGATCATGTCCGCTATAGTTTTCTTTTAAAGTCTTTATTAAGCTTTATTTTTATGATATTTTTCATATTTTTTTGACCCATAGTTCAAAAGTTAGAGGGGGGGGCCACATTTTTTTTTCTTTTGGAGTGAATATTTTCGAAATATTCACTTTATCAAAAAGTGTTTGATGAAGACTCTATTCATTTTGAAAGACCTATCCAACGACACCACACACCATAGGGTTGAAGCAAAAAAAACATACCCTTTACCTGTAAATTTTTTTTAAGATTTTTTTACGACTTTTTCATATTTATTGATTTATACATATAATTCCATAGTAATCATAGAAGTGTATAGCATAAAAGTACAGTATATAGACTGAGATAGAGATATCAGTGAAATACTCCACGTAGATTGTAGCGCCACAGTGGTATTAGTACAAAACTAACCGCACGACCGCTCGGCGGCAGGTACTAACTACTAAAATACATTTCAAGTTCCTTTCTGAAACTAATGCAAAAATAAGGAAATAAGTAATGAAATAATAGTTACATTACCTATTTGGCAATCTTTGCATCAATTTCAGACCGTTTTTAATAAATATCATTCACACCATAACGTCAGTTCAGTACAATTTTCAGTTATGAAGACGGAGACACTGACAGGTGAAGACGTGTCAGATGTCACTTGTCTGTCTCTCTCAAACTTTCTGATTTGTACATTAGTGAGAATAGATCAGACGTACAAAAATCGTTCAACTTAAATGAGCGGATCTGCTTTACTCTGATATCTGTGGTTGGACCGCTCGAAATGTAAACATGAAAAAAATATTGAACCGTAAATTTAGATAGTAACACAGACTAGTAAGGGTTCAGGCCGCCAACTCACGAACCAAAAATATAGACCGTAAGCAACTATATTTAATCTGTACCCGCTGGTAGATTTTCGACGTTTATTTTTTTTATTATTTAATGGCAATGGAACTTACTGTGAACATCCAACGATTAATATATATAGCTCATTTAAATTTAACTTTGTGTAGAAGCTCACAACATTTTCAATTGAACACCAACGTCCGATGTCAAATGAAAATGGTGTTCAATTGAAATACCGTGAAATATTTTGTGCCATATCTTAGTTAAATGAAATCAAACAACATTTTACTTATCAACAAATTTATTTTTTAATGTACCTCATCTCATATCTGGGAAAACGATATATCTTCGTCCTTTCACAGAGTTCTACGTTTTACAACCACAACACTCGTACATTTTGCAAAATGAGAACTTGCATGCCATGCCACATACGACGCACTTCACTATCTCCTATTTGTTGTCCAAACAATGGTTATTACGCGTTTCCATATGAATTTTCAATTAGCTACATACTGTTTCATTTGTTAACTTCATAATAAAGAAGTCAATACTACAAATTGAATAACAACAGTTGCAAATATTAAAAAAAAATGGTCCAAGACTATCAGACCAAATTCTGAGGAGACGCCATTTTGATTTGTCACTTTGTTTTGACGTCCAATAAGCAACACATCAGTCACGGCAGTAGCCAACTACAGCTCGGTAAGTCGTCAAAATCTTTTTGACACAATATGGCGGCTATCATACACGTTTCGTGCTACGTAGATACACAGCCGTGGATAGTAAACACATCATCAGAATTTTAGGTAAAGTATACATGACAGAAGTACAACCGCGAAAGATGTGCCTCTTTGTCACTCACAATGTGCAAGTGCGATAGAGAGGCAGGTGAAACAGTACACACAGTGTCATCTGCTGGAATTAGTTTAAACTAACATCTCCTTGGAAAAGCTCGTTCTTCGAGCTGAAAGGCCCCTGGTCTATAGCTTACACCACAAAGTACAATATACTGAGATAGAGATATCAGTGAAATACTCATCAACTCATCATACGTCGTTTAGGTATGGGTATGTTTTTTTTATACAGCGAAGGTGTGGCGCAGGACAGGGGATTTTCAGCTTAAAGTACGATATTTTCTAAGGAGATGTTAGTTGAACTTGTTTGTACCAGATGTCACTGGGTGCTATCTCTATCGCACTTGCATATTGGAGTGACAGAAATGCAGCTGTCGTGCGGTTAGTTCTTGTTAAATACCACAGCGGTGCTACGATTTATGTGGAGTATTTCACTGATATCACAGAATAAGTAAATAACGTAATGCATTTTGAGCTTTAACTTGGCAGTTTTCTTAAATATCTATCAGCTTTTATGGTAGTGTAACATACTGCATTAAAAACTGCCAAGTTAAGACAAAATGCATCAAGCCGCAGTAAATTAGTTTTACTGTACACAATGCAGTGACGGATTTGGCACCATTTCAGAGAATCTACGGAACTTGGCACCCAATTAGATCCCAATTCTTTAGTCGGTGAAGACGACAACCAAGCATCGCATATTCTTAATATTGAACTTGGCTCCCTGTTTCACATTTATGTTTTTGATGGGATATCATTACTTTTTGCCAATCTGGTCGCCAATCGCCAAATGGTGCTTTTTAAGAGCGAATGCACGAGTAACTATCAAAATACCCAAATCGCTATAGGTGGACCTCAAATATTTGAAAAGTTCCCTCGATTTCTCCAGGATCCTATGATCAGATTCTTATCTGATAACTATGGGACCACCCCTGAAGTATACGGTCTCAAACAAAAAAATAATTTTCCAAAACGGTTAATAAATGACGAAGTTCTGAGTTAACTAGCATAAATAATAATAATAATAAAAAAACTAATAAAAAAATCACTGCCTTCTGATTTCGTGTCCGTTTCTGGTGTACACAGACAATTACGAAGCTGCATGCCAAATTTCAGCTTTCTAGGTCACCTGGAAGTGGGTTAGGTTTTGATTACTAGACAGTCATTCAGTCAGTCAGTGGTAAAAATGCCGTTTTTTGGAATTTAATATCTCAATAATTATTAAACCTATAAGGATTTGAATACATGTGCCAAATTTCATTTTTTTATGTTAGATAGATTTGGAGTTATTGGAGGGTCAAAAGTGGCTCCAAACGGTTCGTATAAAAATAACACACGGCTGCTGTCCGCCAATGCCTGGGGTGAACTTGGCTGGACACGCTGCAGCGTGTCTAGATTTAGTCGGTGTTTGTCGGTGGCAAACAAGCGTGGTTAGTCCAAGGGTGCAGATAACACCTACCACCTAGACCTAGATAGAGCCTACCTGTCGGAATCAATTATATATATTTAATAGTTTTTCGTGAATATATTCCACTTTAACAACAACATACAACAACAGCATACCTACAACATCACATACAACACACAACAACATTACATACAACAGCATGGAACTGTTAAATAATTAATGACGTGTAAAATTTCTAATTTTATCAATAAATATCTGAATCTGAATCTTTGCTGTGGTATTCTTTCTTTTATTTAGTCTTGAACGTAGGTATTGGGTTATGTTAATAATTATTAACTTCGTAACGTGTGATTAGGTATACCTACATCATTATTACCTGCTATTAAAAACATCGGTATCGGTCAAGACACAAGCAAGCACGAGTCAATTAACATACCATAAAACATAATAAAAATAAAAAGACTAATAAGAAAGCTAGGTATATTAAAAACCGAAAATTTTACGAATTTGTTTTTTAGTTTCCGTAACAATGGATGGCATTGCGACCGAAGGGCCGAGTCGGGACTCCAGGACGCGAACTTGACGCGAACGAGGGCCCTCGACGCGTCGTTACTAGGCGACTGTTGGTTGTCTGTCATTCATTCTGAAGTATTGTTTTATACAACGCACGCTTTTCTGTAAATATTTATGAGTTTTTACCAACGCTAAAGTTATTTATTTTGCGAGGTGTTATAAAAAAGTAAGTATTAAAAGTATTGTACCGTTTTTCGATCAATAGTTTTTTTTAAGATATATAAGTATAAACATGCGGAAATAGTCATGAACATGAACATGCCATGACATGGATCACCGAAGACGAGGAAAGCGTCAGTTTTGTTATACTTATAGTATCGAAGTTATATTCACTAACAAGTCAAGTGTCTATATAACTCTATGTAGGCGTAACGAGTTGACATAGTACCAGCAGCTCAAGGTCTGCACACCGCAACGCAAGGTCTTGTAAATAATTAGAGAGACTATCCTCTGGCTATCTAAATATAGACAGTTGGCCAGGAGCACGGCTCCATGCCGAAGTCAGCCTTCGGCACAGCTGCTTATTCCCACCTTTAAATATTCGAAACACCAGACTTCTCACTCACGTTCACCTCTTAAAATATGCATCACTGTCAATACTAAAATATCCAACAGAGGCAATTACTTCGTTGCTTTTCACATTGACGTCAACTTATACTTTGCATGTGTACTCGAATATAAAGTTGGCTACCTCTTTCAACTCAGTTTTTTTAAGGGCTAGAATGGCGTGGGGACTTCCGAAGCTGCCAGGGCTGACGTTCTCCGACCCCACGAAAATCCAGCACCACATCCGGAGCTCGCTGCGGTACTATCAGGGGCACCGGTTCCCGGACGCGACGGTGCGCGCGCCGGGCGGAGAGGCCACCGACGTCGACAGCAACGCTTTTGCGCTGCCCGATGATTCCGTCAAGTATGAGCTTCATCTATTGTTCACCCTCTTTCCTACTTATGACATAAGAAATGTGAAAGTTTAGATGTTTAGTTGTTGACTCAATCACGTAAAAACTGCAGATATAAATGAAATTTTGCATAATAGAACATATGAGATTATGATTATATGCTAGATTAAAACATAGGTACGAGTGGGTAGGTATAATATTCTTTACTCGGAACTTAATCCACAAAGTGGTGAAATTAGGAATGACATGTTTGTACGGGAGTTCACGCCGACAATGTATAAAACTTTAAGTAGGTAGTATAGAGTTTAAAAATGCTGTGATGAATGTTCTTAGGTAATATTCATAATGCAAAAAAACCTGAAAAATAAATACTTAATCTAAAATTAAGGGGCATAATGTTTATTCCTATAGTTTTTATTTATGGGATGAATTATGGAACTTGTTATTACTGGGGAAATATTGCCCTGGAAATCCTCACTACAAGTAAGTGCCTTGTTGCAATGTGTAAATATATCTAAACAAGTTCATGCGTTAAAAGCAAAATCCCTAGGTTATACGGCGGGATGGGTTCTTAGTTATTCACAGACAAAATGTCGTTTATCAATCGCTTAAGTACCTTATGGCTCCTCTACATGATGGCCCATCCTGCTGGCCCACTAGGATGGGTCAGCGTGTAGAGAGGGTAGTGGTGTCGGATGGCTTATGGCGCGGCGGGATGGCGATGGGATGGCTACGGTGTCGGTTTTTCGGCCGCACATCAAAGGGCCGCAAGTGAGTGGGCCAGCGATGGCGGTACGCATCTACACGTGGCCTATTCCGCAGTACATGGTCGACCCTTTGAGTGTGGACATTCGTGCTGTGTATTTTTTAAATCGAAAATGACGTGTACAGATGTATTGCAAAATGATTTTCTCTCAGGAAAACTCGGATGGCACCCGAACTGTTAATCAATGATTGTATTAAATGAGTGACGTTTTCATATTCATCCACATGTCAATGTGAAAAACGTTTCACTTTGACATTTGACACTAAACAATAAAGTTCCATAATAATCTTGGACTAAGGAATTCAATGGACCGGGCGTATTGTTCTATTTGTACAAAGCTACTGAGGCTCAAAATCGCCATGTTATGTTTCCCGGTACGTCAATCATACGTCAATTGAGCAGTACACGACCTGTCAGTGAGTGGAATAAAAATTGAGAAGATATAAAATAACAGTATTATTAAAATAAAACCGTACAAGACTTTAAAGCAATGTAAAGTTAAATGCTGCGATCATGCCTTAGTGTAGCATAACAGGATGTGGCTTAAGACAAAGCCTGAAACAGAAAAGTTTATCGTCGCATAGCTTTGTTATGTTTTTCTATTGAAATATTGGATGATTTGAACATTGTCGAGAACAAGGCACATGTATCATAGCATAATTAGTGTACAGATTAAGATAATTTATATTTTGTAGTGGGATTTAGCTTTATTTTCAATATTTTCGTACTAAAAGTTACCCTGAAGCAGTAGCTAGGGTTGTTCCTGAATATATCGATAATGAATTGTGATGACTTACTATACCTACTCATTGATTCGGTGATTTATATTTTTAAAGGTTGCCAAGATGTGAATTTCAGAAGAAAAAATGGTTAGACGCTATTGGAACTGAGAATGAAACTGGTGGTAGTTGTTTGAATTGAAAAATAAAGACCTGTATAAATTATTTATTTAAAAATATCACGTTGTTTCAATAGTAACCTTTTAATATAACTAATTTGTGGTTATCTCTTGGTTAGTTCTCCCCTAATCTGTGGTGGTGGTGAAATTATAAGACGAAAGAACATCTATACAAAGTATATAGTATTATTAGCATATTCCAAAACTAAACTAATGGGATACATCCAGCATAATTGAGAGTGTCTCGTAGGTTTTTATTATTGGTGACGGGCAGATCTATTTATGCTACATGCCGTTATTGACTGCATGTAATTAATACACGATATTTAGCGAAATAGTAAAGAAACTCTTTACTAGTAACTTTAATCATGAAATCCCGTAAAGTAAATGCCTGTTTCATAGAATCATTAAAGAAAACTGCATAGAAAAGAGGTCACTATTATTCATATATATCTAATAACATCGTAGGAAACCAATACGTTCTAAGATCTGACTATAATATCGATAAAAGTGTTGATTATCGGGAGAGTGCTATATCCGCCATGTTTAGTTCCAATATGGCCGCAAAATGGATACGCTCGTAATGTTGACAGTTCGCGTCCAGAGTTTCCTTAGTCATTGATAATAATTGATATGAAAATGTCACTCATTTAATACAATCATTGATTGACAGTTCGGGTGCCATTGTATTTCGATTGACATCCGAGTTTTCCCGAAAGGAAATCATTTTGCAATACATCTGTTCGTGACCTCAACACGAAACAATAGTTTTTTTGGAATTATATCGGGGAGAAAGCGTAATATGGAACCTCAAACATAAAAACCACAAGGATAAAAATTGGCGAAGAGCATATCGGGCTATGCTCAGTGTAGGGTCAAGTAGTTGCCCAATGAACATACTTAAAAAAATCAACAACAAGCATAATGAAATACTTTTGCAGAGTTTCATACGTCTTTTACTAAAAAGGGAAAACTTTTTACGATAACTCAAAAACTGCTTAACTGATCATGCCCGCTATAATTTTCATTGAAAGTCTTTATTAAGCTTTACTTTCATGTTTTTTTTTCATATTATTGGACCCATAGTTCAAAAGTTAGAGGGGGGCGGCACATTTTTTAACTTTTGGAGCGAATATTTCCGGAAATATTCATTTTATCTGAAAATGTCTGATGAAGGCCTTTATTCATTTTGAAAGACCTATCCAACAACATCCCACACCATAGGGTTGAAGCAACATAAAAAATCATCCGCACTTTACGTGTAGGGGAGGTACCCTTTAAAAATGTTTTTTTTTTAGATTCTATTTTACGACTTTGTCACTTTTATTGATTTATATATCCACACCAAATTGCAGCTTCCTAGCACTAACAATCACAGAGCAAAGGCTCGAACATACAGACGGACATGGTGAAACTATAAGGGTTCCTAGTTAACTACGGAACCCTAAAAATAACGCTAACGCTTCGACGTCCATCTCGCAAAACGATTCGATCACAATTGAATGTCGCCATCGTGTAGTGGCGTTCAACCATCGCATGGCCATAGCGCTGGGCCATAGGATGGGCCATCATGTAGAGGAACCATTACACTGTAGAAGTAATTTTCTGGAAAGATCCCAGCGATTTATTTATTCATAAATTTATCATACACTTCATTTTCTATGTGTAGGTACTACCTAAACTAGCGAAACTTAGTTGCCCAAGTATCAAAATCATTACAACTGATACTTAACAAGTGAATAGCCTATTACTGGAGGCCAATTCTCGGGCCGTTAGAGATGATGTCTATTAGACATATCTCGATAAAAAATGGCGGATGTCGATTGAAAACCCATTTGCATATTCTCAAAACCTCACACTCGAGATATGTCTACTTCCAGCGTTCGAGATGCAATGAGTGGTCCGTAGCGATCGAGATGGCCTTATCACAAATTTTGACATTTGATCTGCCAGTGGTGGTAAATATTGACAACTTAAGTAGTTGATCGACTGTTTACAGCAGTACAAAATGAACCTATTTGCGAAAGATATTTCGATTAATTTAAATTATTTAATGGCCGAAGTCTTTTAAATATTTTTGATACGTTCAGTGGTGGAATGGCAGTTGACGAAAAATATTGACAGGACTCAAATATTACAAGTTGTCTTTGACTCAAAACTGTCAAGTCAAAATAATTTTTATGCGTTCCATTTCATGTAAGTACATAAACGAGCATATAGTCGTAAATATGTTTTAAGTTGTTAAACCACCATAATTATCGATTAGATTATTGTAAATTATTAACGCTTTAGTTTTTGACATAAGAGATATTTAATTAAGTGGAAATAAATATAAATTGATTCATAATTGTACACTCGATTGTAAACTAACACAATCGAAAAAAAAAAAACAGAACGCGTATTGCAATAGACATTGAGATTGTCGTTCGACATAATCTCGATCGTGCCCTAGAATAAGAAATTTCGCTGTGTTCGGCATTTTGATGAGATTTTTCAATAGACATTGCGTCAATCGAGATCATTTTATATGAACACCATCTCGAACGGCCCGAGAATTGACCTCCTGAACCAGTAGTTTTAACTTAGGGCCGGTCATCACTTACTTTCAGGGAGGACTTACTATACTTTTATTAAAGAAGCATAGTTTACGCAGAAAAATAATTGTAACGGAACATTAAATGGGAGCATTAACATATCCCTTAAAGTTTAAAGAAAGCTGTCCAACTTAGATAACGCTACCAACTATTAATGAAGCCGTTAAGCTTTATGTCCAAACTATTCTAACTTAAACAAAGCCTTTGACCAAGGCCAAGAATTAACCTCTGAAACAGAATTGAATCGTGCGCCCAGTTTGTCTCTAACTTGAAATTACAGTTGCAGGCTTGCAGGAAATACAGTTTCAGGTAAAATTTAAGTCTGTGAGCAAGTTTGTTGAGTCGTGCCTTATCAAAATAAATAGAAGTGATACAAGCTCGGCAAACCGCGAGATTCAATCACGTTCCGGAAATATTTCCAGCACGCAGCGCGATGCTAATTTAATAGGATGGAGCTGGAAATAAATGAATTGCGAGAGCACTAGCAGTTTTAATATGTCAATTAGTATAGATTACTTAGGCTGGGTTGCACCAAACCATCTGTAATCGTAAGCTGTGTTCGTTAAAATTTGATTGTATGGAAAGTTTGACAAGTTTCTATGGGATGACAGCTGGCGTCGGCAGCTGTCATCCCATAGAAACTTGTCAAACTTTCCATACATTCAAATTTTAACGAACACAGCTTACGATTACAAACGGTTTGGTGCAACCCAGCCTTAATCTGTAAAACAACCCACCGACCGGTATGGGTGAAAAACTTAAGAAAATGCTGTTGTATGTAGTTGTGAGTGTTGTGACGTGTTCGATTAAAACAAATGTATATTCAAACACGTCACAACTACAATACACAGTTTCTTAAGTTGTTTACCTATAAGTACAGTCGAGTTCATAAATATATGAGCAAATCCAAGCCTCCAAAAATAAATGTACATAGTTACGTACAAATATATTTAAACGGATTTATCATTCGAAAATATATACACGTGTCAGCCGTCATATTCATCTGAGCAAGCCTCTCAATAGTATTTAAGCAACTGAAACATAATAAATATTTGTACTACGATTTTTACGAAATTATTTAAACGAGTGGAAGCACATGACTATGGAGACAAGGGTTATTTTCAAATATTTATAAACAGGTAGTGGCACATAAATACATGTACTAAAGTTTTCCAATTTGTTGTGAACTAGTAGGAGCTCATAAATATCTGCACATTTCACTTAAATATCAAATTCCGCAATAAAATTTGCCAAAATTATGTGAACATGTAGAAACTCATATGCATCTGAACAAAACTGACAGAAAAAAGAAAAATATTAAGTAGCCAGCAATAAATATTGATATCAAACCTCTTTTAAACCGAGTATAAATCACAAAATAGTAAAAGAAACAGCACGCAGAATTATTACAGTCCTATGACGTGCCACTCAAACTGAAAGAGACAAATGTATCATAAACAGTATGGCACTCTTTTCGGTAATTGTTAAATATTATTTAGGGGCTTGCGCAGATGAATATGACGGATGAGACGTGTATATATTTTCGAATGATAAATCTGTTTAAATGTATTTGTACGTTACTATGTTCATTTATTTTTGAAGGCTTGGATTTGCTCATATATTTATGAACTCGACTGTACCTACCTATATTTCAGTAGGTAGGTATACTGTGATTTTACCCGGTTTTGTTTATTACATTGTATCGTGACTAATCACTATTTTCGAATCAGTGTGACCGATTAAAATCTCCCGTCTAGTTAATTAACGTAGGTATGGCGATAGGAGTACATATGTATATTTTAAGAATACCCTGTGTGCTTCTTTTATGTGTAATATAAAACCGGAACCCATCACATATCGCTAAGTGATTACTATCCACTATTGACTACCGTTCTTCGACTGTCTTCATTTATTTTTTTACCGGAATGAACGCGGGGACTTATCAGGACAAGGCTTTGTCCGTATGCGTTTGTTTCTAGAATGTGCGTTTTTTTTTAGTTCTTCATACATTATTTAGGTTATAAGTAGTTTAGACATGCCTATTAAAATCCTGCGCGTCGCTATTTACATGCAGGAAACTAGCGTGAATATTGTACACTCGATGGCAAAAATAAATAAGTCCATGTGTATCGCCATCTGCGTAGTAACAAGAACGCGGACTGCATCGCACCTGTGCCCCATAAGTTGAAAAAAAAAGCGGACGATCAGTTATATATTCGGCCCTTGCATATACATAGAATCACTTACCTAAAAGTATAAAAGATGCACCTTCCCCTCATAATTTTAAAATGAGATTTAAAAAAAAGGCTACTATAATCAACGTTTCATGTCATGACCTAGATGAATATGTTTCCAGTGCGATCCTTAACGTGTAATAAAATACAGCAACTGTAAAAAGTATTTACCCGATATGAACTAATAAGTGTATCTTAGTTGAAATTATTTAGTTCCCGACCTTTTACAAAATTGGATCTTCTTTGATTGTGAATCTTCAAGCCTGGACTATAAAGACGTTTTTTGAACTGACTATTTTATAAAATTAACTATATATCAATTATTTATTCATTTTAATTTTATGTAAATCCACAGTACATCACATATTTTCGTGTTATTTCCAAGAGAATACGCGATTATGAGACCAATTATTTATTATCTATATAGATGTGGGTGGCACAGGATCGGTTATTGTGGCACTCTTTCTGGTAGGCCAATATGTCCAGCGGTGCGGTGGGACGCATAAAATCCATAAATAGTAGATGTAGTAAATTCAAATGCGCATCAGATTTTAATGTCTCGCTCTTCGACCCCTTATCCTTTTGTGAATCATAATATACAATATAAGCATGAAAGAAAGGGTTATATCACAATTTCACCGCAGAACATGCCTGGTAATGAACCTTTTGACTGGTCCTGCGGAGTTTTTACTAATGCTGAAAAGTGAAGCTCGGCGCGCGTAGCGAATATAATTTAGAGCGCAAGGTAGAAATGTGACTGAGATTGTAAGCGATGGAGATTAACAGATACCATT
This sequence comes from Notocelia uddmanniana, assembly GCA_905163555.1. Classification (NCBI taxonomy): domain Eukaryota; kingdom Metazoa; phylum Arthropoda; class Insecta; order Lepidoptera; family Tortricidae; genus Notocelia; species Notocelia uddmanniana. The sequence continues at coordinate 19,819,663 of LR991052.1, forward strand.
AAGGAGTGCCTCGGATTGTTTCTAGCTACGACCCGTCCTTGACGTACGGGCGCGTGAAGCAGCCCGCGCTACCCGCCGTGGTCCCGCATTGGGTGCACTATGACAAGCGCTGTCTCAACTTCACCGCGTTTTTCAAGCAGCCCGTCTACGAGAACCCCAACGAGGCGTTCCGCGTGCGGGTTGTCAACATCGTGTACTTCATCGAGGACGACACCATCACTGTTATGGAGCCGCGAGTCAAGGTAGGACTTTTATACTTTTGAAGTACTTGCACGAGAACCACAATATTCCGAATGCCATTTGTCCACGTCGTTTACTTAATCGAGGATGACCCATCACTGTTATGGAGCCGCGAGTCAAAGTAGGACTTTAATACTTCTGAAGTACTTGCACGTGAACCACAATATTCCGCATGCGATCTGTCAACATGGTTTACTTCAGCGAGGACTTTTACGAGTATACATATTTCTGAAGCACGGGCCCGGGTGTAGACCACGTACCGGTAGGAACAGCGTGGGTAGACCTCCACAAGGTGTACTTAAGACCTGATAATGATCCCGGGAGCCCTGGATGCAGGTGGAGTAGGACCGGTCATTGAGGCACTCTTTGGAGCCTATGTCCCGCAGTGGACGTCATTCAGCTGATATGATGATGATGATGATGACGGGCACGATAACCACAATAAGGTATTCCACATGCAATTTGTCATCATTTATTTATTTATTATTTAACATTGTTTACTTATTGGTATTGATATTTTTAATACCATGTCGGTGGCAAACAAACGTACGGCCCGCCTGATGGTAAGCGATCACCGTAGCATATGGACGCCTGCAAATCAAACGGTGTCATACGCGCGTTGCCAAGCCTTTAAAAATGTGTACACTGCTTTTTATACTTTAGTCCCTCGGCAAAACCTCGGCATAGCTCATTCCACAACCGCAGCGTCCGAGGGACGAAATTCCTCTGATATCGTGCCGTACGTGACCATTTAGGTTCTAAGGTTTGAGGGTGAATGCCTTGCTGACGGTAGAAAGCGACCGTGGTAATCATGTCGCATTATACAAGCGATAGAACACGCACAAGGAGGCAAAAGTATGAGTTTGGGGTCGTCTACGATTCCCACAGCCCACAGCAGGTCTCTGAAGCGAGTCAAAACGCCTACACTGGTATCCAGTTGCTCCCGCACAGAGGTAATAAATAGCTCGGGACCCATATAAAAACGATATTTTTTTGTTTATTCGTTCTTTTGTTTACAATTTCATGCTTAATTAAACAAATAATACAATAATTTTTAAGAAAAAAAAACCGACTTCAATGGGGGAGTCCGGTGAAAGATTATTAATCTTAGATGGTGCACTCTTAGATTCCATACAATAAAATACAAAAATGGCTATAAGTATGTTTATAATGGTAGAAGACTAAGTACCCTCAATTCCTCATGAAATCATGGAAAAACCTTGCTTGCTTGACAAACAAAACGAAGAGAACAAATCGCCAAACGTGAACTACGCGTCGTTGAAGAGTTCCGTTCTGATCATCATCAGCAGTTCCACTTCATCAAATGTCACTTTTATGAATGAAAATGCTTGATTAGTTCATGAAAATACTAAAATCAGTATTTGTGTGCCTTTCACATTTGAGGAGTTTCCTCGATTCCTAATGGATCCCATCATCAGAACTCAAGCATGACAAAAATCAATCGTGAAAATAGAACTTGCTTAACAAACACAGCTAGAAGGACAAATCGCCAAACGTGAACTTTTCGTCGTTGAAGAGTTCTGTTCTGATCATCATCAGCAGTTCCACTTCATCAAATGTCACATTTTTGTATGATAATGCTCGATTTGTTGATAAAAACACAAAAATCACTATATGTTTGCCTTTAAGATTTGAGGAGTTCCCTCAATTCCTCATGGATCCCATCATCAGAAATCGAGCATGACAAAAATTTATCGTGAAAATAGAACTTGCTTAACAAACACAGCTAGGAGGACAAATCGCCAAACCTGAACTTTTCGTCGTTGAAGAGTTCTGTTCTGATCATCATCAGCAGTTCCACTTCATCCAATGTCACATTTTTGGATGCAAATGCTTGACTTGTTGATAAAAACACAAAAATCACTATATGTTTGCCTTAAAGATTTCAGAAGTTCCTTCAATTCCTCATGGATCCCATCATCAGAACTGCCTTTTGACAAAAACGGGACCAACTTGGATATATATACATACAATCAAAAAAAGATTTTTTCAAATCGGTTAAGAAATGACGGAGTTATGGAGTAACAAACATTAAAAAAAAAACAAAAAAAAAAAAACATACAACCGAATTGATAACCTCCTCTTTTGAAATCTTGAAGTCGGTTAAAAAAGATCTCAGCCTTTCTTTGTTTTACCACCCTAGTTGTGTAATGTACTATTATTATGCAACAGTTACATAACAAGGGTTTTTAAAATTCGAGAGTAGATGTAACAAAACGAGCGTAGCGAGTTATGTTACTAAATACGCGGGAATTATAAGACCTAATTATGCACCGTAACGTTACATAAAATATTTTGTCTATGACAACAAACCATTTCATTAAAAATATAAATCGAAATGGTGGCAGAATAAGGGCACGCGTGCCTATATTGAAAATAAAAAAAATATAACAGTTGTTTAAAATAATGTATCGAAATTACGATTCTCCCACCAGTCATATTATGAATTGTCTATGGTGTAGACTTGCATCGGTACATATAGTTTATTGTTTTAATTCTGCTGTCAGTCATTTAATTGACAGATCACAATGCTGGAGTATACAAAATAGTTTATTATTCTTTAGTAGTTAATCAATAACAAACCAAACTTATTCAATGATCCCTATGTATTCACACAAGAACAAAATATAGCGTAACTACCTACTAAACTTTCGTAAAAGCAAAGTCTAATTCACAATCTAGGCAAACCCATTTTGTCACGATTAATTACTTTATTCCGTTTGTGTGGTTGAAAATCTTGCTTTACAGCACGTGGCGTCCACGATGCTGGCACAGAATAGCAAGTAGGTGCCGAGGTAAACAATATCGAAAGATAAATGGGTCACCGCCGCCAGTATATCACATAAGGGGCAGTTACACCACAAATCTACAATGAATCAGAGTGGCCCGATGAAAATTTAATCAACTCAGGCTGCGAATTACAAACGGTTTGCGTTCAATTATTTATTTACGCCGTCAATCACTTCGTGCCGAGCACAAGATAAACCCGTGGCGGAAATGGAGAGGTGTAATCGTCCGCCATAGCTGGGCAGGGGCAATTACGCAACTCATTATATTATTATGTATATGAATGGGCCATTTAACAGGATTAGAAGGAATCCCCTTTTGCGCGGAATGCATCGTCAAAAAAGATTCGTTTAGGGGGATAATTGGTTACAAGTATGGCACTGTCTGATTAGGATATACTTTATTTTCTTGTTGACTCATTTTCAGTTTCAGATGTTGTAGTGTTTTAGGATTTCGCATCCAAAATGGCAAACACAAAACCCTAGTTTCGTTATGCCAGTCTGTCTATCCATATGTCAGAGGCAGTTTGCTCAAAAACTATAGGAAATAAATATATCTATATTTTCTCTAGTTATCACACTAAACCGATTTAGAAAAGAAGCCTCTATGAACGGTTGGTTCTCCTCCCTTCATTTATCACTAGGTTGAATCAACTAATACTAATAGGATTATTATGTATTTTAGGTTAGGTTTCCGTAAACAAACTTTTGAAATCATGTATTTTTTTATACCACATTGGTGGTAAAAATGCCGACAGCCCTCCTGATGGAAAGTGGTCACCGTCGCATGGAAAGTGGTATCCTATATACCCATATTGTGTGTTTACAATCAAATTTAGTGTGTTCATTATAGATTTCAATACATGAAGTATGGACAACACGGCATAATTTATAATTAGGTATGTTTAATTGCTGCGATAACCCTTTGCCTCTTTTGACTAATTTTGCTTGCGTAATACTTCGATCAGTAATAAACCTAGATACACTATTTGCCTGTCAACGGCGTCCACGCTCAAGAGTGCTTAAATTCCGTTTAAGCACTCTTGCGTTCGCAGTCGCGCGCTAGCCATCGGCGAGTCAACATGCCTAAGTGCTCCGTGAAAAAGTGCAAAAACAACACGTTAACGACGTTAAAAAAGGATGGAATTTCGTATTTTCGATGAATATTTATTTAAAGTTTCATAATTTATTGAATTTGTAGTTATATCAGGCTATAACAGGCTGTAACAGTATTTAGGGGATTTTTATATTTTTAATATAAACTCTGTTATAAATTACTACATAGTATAAAACTAAGTCGCTTCCCGCCGTCGGTCTGTCCCTATGTATGCTTAGATCTTTAAAACTACGAAACGTATTTTGATATATTTTTTTATTACATAGACTTGTTCAATGCGAAAGTTTATATGTATAATAACATGCATAATATAGTAGAGAAACACTGATAATTTTAGAGGTTTCTAATGTGATGTCGTAAATAAACACATTTTCAGCGCTTACATTGCAAACGCTGGCTGAACCCTACGAGATATATCAAATAATGTAATACAGTATTGTACACCTTAAAAAGGTTTACAAAAAAGTCCGCGATGGTATACGAGTACATACTCGTCCTCCTTCCTAAGAGATAGACATCTATCTCTTAGGAAGGAGGTTCTCAGTTCGTCTGCATGCATGTTTTTTTTATGTATCGATGTTTCCTGATAACTCTTGACCACGTCGGCCGATTTTGATAATATTTTTTTTGTTAAAAGCAGGTGCCCCCAAATTGGTTCTATATAAATTTGGTGAAGGTCTGATGATGGGAGGAATCGAGGGAACTTCTCGAATTTGATAGGCACGTATATGCCGATTTCGGTATTTCCTGTAGGTAACCAAGCATTGGCTCACGGAAACCACAAATTGTGGCATAGCGAAGTACAAAATTGACGTCGGTTTTATTTTGTATAAATTATTTATCCTTTACTTTTTATGAGAAATAATGGCTTATTTACGAAGCGATTTTAAGAAATACATCATTAATTCTTATCCAATTAAGTACCTTTTAAATACATTGTGCATTTATTATAGATCAATATGGCCCTTTACAGCATGTAATTTAAACGAATATTTTCGAAGATATTGCAGATTTCAAATGTATGCCTACATTTGAAATCTGTAATATCTTCATAGCGGTTGCGGCGCTACCGGCCGGGTTGTATATAAAGACATTCTGTAGTACCTATATTTAGTATCAGCATTGTACTCGTGCGAAGCCGGGGCGGGTCGCTAGTATATCATAAAATGTTAATTAAACACATTAGTTAATTTCCTCAATTCAGATTTCAAATCTAACTGAAGCCTCTCCGAACACCAATCACCTCATTCGTATCTAATTCCTATACATAAATTTACAGGATTTTACGTAACAATTGTGAATATAATTCTCTCTTTTAAAAAGGATTGTGATTATTTCACGTGATAAATGTAAAGGGTTATTGTTAAGCGAAACGACACTAACAATATGATGAATGGGGAGCTAAGCGGTAGGTAATGGAATATTCTCGGCAAATGAGCGACAATCCCATTATGACGACGGCCTGCATCCTTCCGAGGCGGGCCGAGGCGTGCTGTAACGTACCGCGTGGCAGCTCTCCTATCCCATTCTCTTTATCGTTCGCAAATTGCAAAAAATGCTCCATTTATCTTCAAAAGTAACAAGATGTGTGTGTCATGCGGGCTTTTTTAGATCTATTTTTAATTACATCTTATCATTGTAATAACTAATAATAAATAAGACTCGGCCGGTACTTTTCTCATGGGTGGCGCAGGATCGGTAATTGTGGCACTCTTTGGGGGAGGCCTATGTCCAGCAGTGGACGTCTTTCGGCTGATATGGTGATGATGATGATGATAACTTTTCTCATTTCCCATGTGTAGATTTCATCAAGTAATCTACCTATTCGGTTACCGGCTTAACTCATGAGTTAAGGGAAATCCAAACTAACTCTTAAACACTTGAGCAGTTCAGTGGACAAGTATGTCTTGGCTGCTTACATACTTATAAGCACGAAATGCACAGAGCGGGCACGGCGCGGTGCAGGGCGGAGGCGGTTTTACTTTTTGATGTTTCCGAAGTTGTCGACTGTCGATTTTTGATGATTTCATGTGACAAGCGTCACACCGTTCTCCCGAGTGACATTACACAGTCGAATAGCATGTCCGCCCGTTCATTTTGTAACATTATGCAAATCGCCTGTAAACCGCCTTGTCACACACATGGTCTGTTGATTAAAGCTTGAAACGCACAGAGCGCGGCGCAGCGTCATTGCGGGGCGGAGGCGGTTTTGCGGAAAGATCAAAAATGCAAAACCGCCTCCACCTCGCACCGCCCCGCGCCCACTCTGTTTTAATGTGCAAAATACTGAAAATGCATTGTGAATTTATGAATGAAAATTTTTAATACACAATGTTGTAATGCGACGACTGCGCACCTTGCCAAGCGAGGCCTCGCTCACAAATGAGCACGCATTTGTCTACCCCTGAATGCGAGCTACTAGTCTTTGTGAAAGGGCCGTCAGCGACTCAGTGTCTGGCGCTCACTCGCTTGCAGCCCTGCCTACTCAGTCATTTCTAGTTGATAGCTTGTTCCGGCTGTACACTAACTATTCTTGCAGTTTTTTCTCTTGTTCTCGTTAGACCTCTACTTTTATTGATGTATGTAGGTTCTAAAACTTATGTGCAGTAGAACTCACAAGGGGCTTAACAACTTTGTACCTTTTTTAACACGTTCAGTTTTAGGAACACGCTAGGTGGGCGCTTGTTTCGTAGGCGCTTCCCGCTACATACGGTTTTTCGCCTCTTATCGGCTACGAGCGTACCGCTACGAAATCGTTGGCAGTAGTAAATTTCCAACGGGTGAAAGCGGTAAAGTACCAAAGCATCCAAGCTACAGTTATGAGTTCGACCGTAGGTACCTTGCCTACAGCCGCGGGCATACATTTGTATACATTTTGGACCTTATTTCAATGGCATAAGGTGAAATAGTGTATGCATATTGGTGCCCTTGATTGACGTATAACATGTACTCGTAATATGCCTTTTATTGTGCGTTTGTAACAAATGTTAGGTATATCCACTAGAAAAGAAACCATAACACGTACTTTGGAAATCCATTCCAATATTCGTGTAAAATGTTATCTATAACAGATATTATTGTTACAGAATTCAGGTTTATGGCAAGGCAGGATGATAAAACGCGGCAAAATACCAAAAAATGACCTTGGCGAGTTTTGGCATTGGAAAGATTTGGACGTCGGGAAGGATATTTGCATGTTTGGGAAAGTTTTCCACACTGTCTCCTGCGATTTATATACCAGGGTAAGTTATGTTGTAACAGATTTTGTATGTGCACTACTTATAATGTTGGTTGTAAAATTACCCCAGAATACGCCGCACCGTGCACCGTGCCCTCAGATAATAGTGAAATTTTCGTACTCGTAGCTCAAATGCCTACAATTGCGGCCAACTACAAAAAAAAGTTAGGAAAGGAATCTTTGTTAATGTACATAATTGTTGATAGCATCTTAATAATACGCCCGTCGCCTACGTAAACCTAGTTGGTAACGGTGCCTACGAAGCTGGAGGTTCTGTGTTTTAAACCCGATTTTTCTACCAGTAAACTAAAGGGCTAAGCAGAAGCTTGCAACGGCGGGTATAATGAGAAAAAAAGAAATGTAAAATAATTTCAGAATAATATTAATAATGAATAATAGACATTTATTTCCACGTTAATCACGAATAATTGGATTTGAATCGTGGATGTTTTCCACGTATTGATCAATTTAGTGTGTAATAGTGTGGTCTAGTAACGTTTAGTAACCTTTGCTTACTTTGGGACTATGTCTATTGATTCAATGTGGAATCAGCATTTACATGTCTCACGCACGTGGGAATCTCGGAATGAACTACAGAAACCGTTTGATATTATGAACCGGACCGGGATGTGTCTATCCCGGGCTGTTGTGTGTATAATCTCGCGACGTTGAAGAAGGTCTGAGAAGGGTTCTTTCACGATCCCGCCGTGCTTAGCGCGTAACTCGTAGGTGTGATCCGGTCGAAACGAGGGATTTTTGTGAGTCCTCCTGCTCACATAATTGGTAAGCCATACATACGTAAACTTGCGCCTGTACTCTCAAAAGAGGTAAGCAATGAACATGAAATTTAATTTTTCGTGTTCGTTTTATCTAGTATAGTTTTGAATATAATCTTGTTAACTGATCGCAGTTGTCATATGGAACACCTCAATGATGTAGGCCGGTCAAAGATTTTTCGTTTTTCGAAAGAAATTTCGTGGACGTAGCAACCCATGTTCGTAAAAATACACATTTTGAAGTGGAAATTATGCGTTCCCCGAGGAATCGCCAGAACTCCTCGAATATCATCGGCCCATATAAAGTGACTTAGGTGGGATCTGTAGTAATCACCTCATTTGCTATCGGAAAGCAGTACAAGCTTAGAGCATACATAAATGGAGTGGCCATCAGCGCATCTTACCAAACAAAATATTATGCCAATTATTGCGGGGGGCGAGGTACCACACATTAAAAAAACTACGCACACTTACAATATATTGTTCCATTACTACGCACCCACACTAAAACTATCAACTCACGCACAGTCAAACTACTAAAGTTGAGCAATAAAAGTCGACCTTATTATCGATAACGTTAGATGCATTATTGGGTTACTATCGTATGGCCAAATTGACCAAAGTCTATAAGGACCATGTTTCAAAGAAATTCTCATAAACAGTAGTCCTTATCTCTTTAAATAGGGTGACGTCAAAGTGACGTTGCACAGCTATGCCTAATGGTCAAGCACGAATGTTTTTAAATCGATTTTGTAATCGATGCTCGATTTGAAATAAAACTTGAATTGCGCATAAAATTATAAATAAATCAAAAATATGCTTACGGTATGTGAAATTATCGTCAATCTTTTTGTTGGGTCTAGCAAGCTAAGCTAACAAGAGTGGCTCCCGCAAGGTACTTGGATGTAATTTGAGGTGCAGTAGTGGCAGGACCTAAGAAAACTGTATGCGTAATATCAGCCTTCGAAAATTGATCGATCTATTTGTGAACTTTACCATCCGATCTGACGTGTCCGCATATCGCCCTCGAGTACGACGTATGATGTACACCATTTAAGATTGATATATGATAACATGTATGTAACAAATACTAAGTATGTACACTAGTAAATTAGGAGGTTTTATTGTAAACTATACCATATGACGTGCCCGCAAAATGCCCGCTGGAGTACGACGTATGCCTACTACAGACTGATTTGCCACTACTACTCTATTGATATGATATAGTAAACATACGTTCGTAAAATATTTTTTTTGACATGACGCACCATTATTTTACAAAATGTTTTTAATTGTGTACGTAGTTGACAATTGTGGCTTATTAAGTAATTTTTTTGAGTTGTGTCTCCGCTAGAAGTGGTAATAAAAAATCAGCGAAAAAAGAAACTTTTTTTTTTTCATCCAAGTTCAAGGATATGAATGTCTGTAAAAATATGCATTATGAACCCCATTTGATACTACTTAATTCTGAATTTATTTGGTTACTCTCGCTTGCTTGGTTTAGCTAAAACAAAAGAAGATTGATTAAGTCTGAAACAAAAGAAGATCGAAGGCTAATATTACGCATACAGTGTTCTTAGGTCCTGCCACTACTGCACCTCAAATTACAACCAAATCTCTTGCAGGGGCCACTCTTGTTAGCTTAGCCTGCTAGACCCTTTGATAAAGTACAACGTTTTATTACCCTAAACAGCAGATAAAGGTATTTTCACGGAGCTCTTCACACGCCGAAAACTATTTCGAGACTGATTTATAATTGATTAATAAAATAATTTTTAATAATTTATTGCACATTGTGCCTATTTTTTGGCGGTGGGGTAAGTATACTAATGGCTACTCCAGTTATGTATGCTCTAAGAGTACAGGTGGTGAAGTGGGAAGAATATGTAAAATTGACATATGTGGCATAGCGAAGTAGGTACGAGTACAACATTAAAGTCGGTATTTTTGGTATTAATTATCATTATAGAGTGGTTAATTCATATTATGGAGGAAAAAGAAACGTTCTCTCTATCCTGGCATTCTCTCTCCATTTCTTCTAATCACCGAAGTTTACCAGACAATGTAACAATTATCACATCGACGATGATGCGTCTAGGCTGTAACACGCGCGCTTGGAAGATAATTATACCAAGGTACACTTGAATACTCCTGTATTTCACATGAAGTGTTTATTTTATTCAATTTAAGGTGTAGTTCCACTAATTTTAATTTAAACTCATCATCATGTGCCCCATTACAGCTACAACATAATGGAAGAGCGGTGTCTCTTGATACTGGTATTTCTGAACTTAAAAGAGGCACCAACCTGAATACTATTAAACTGCATTGTGTGATTGAATAAAAAGACATTTTTTTTATAACCGTACCGTACAGTCGAGGGCATAAATATGTGTACATTATTAGACCTTATTTAAATGGAATAAGGAGAAAAAGTGTATACATATTAGTGTCCTTGACTGTACACTATTAAACAGTTTGTATGTATTTGTATTTTCCAGTAAAACAAACATACATCAATAAAAAAAAAAATTTGCACAACGACCCCAGTCAATTATTAAACGGGCAACATAAACATGCGCTATGTGAACAAGTTAGGTATCAACCTTTAGACAGATATCTGAAACGAGAAACATACCTAGTAATCAGTACACATGGATACTCGTGGGTGTTACCAATGGTGTTACATTTCATATTAGTTAGAGTGTATATTGTATACAGGTTGTTACACAGATGTATGGACATACTTATATAGCGGATAGATGAGGTCATCTGCTAATACGTGGTTAAGAACAAACACATGACTCGAGCATATTTTTAATATTTCAGAAGAGGAGGTTATCAATTCGGTTGTATGTTTCTTTTTTTTTGTTTTGTTTTTTTTTACTGTTTGTATGTATGTATGTATGTATTGCTTTATTGTACATAAAACACGGTAAAATGACAAACAAACAAAAAGTGGAAGTACAAAGGCGAGCTTATCCCTTTAAGGGATCTCTTCCAGCTAACCTTTGAGCAAATGAGTTGAAAGAAAACAATGGAGGATGAAGATAAACCACCTGTGAATTATGCACTGAAACAGAAATTGAAAACAAAACAAATTCATTTTGAATACACATTACCTTAATACTAAATAAGAATATAAAAAACTCGAATCAGTATATATATCAATAGAAAATACGACAAAATATTTTGGGTATTATAAAATAAAATACTTACAGCCGAAAGAAAAAAAAAAAAGTTGTGTGTGTGAAATAATTATGTTTATATAAACAATAAATATATAATACGATACTATACTTAATAATAATAAAATAGTCAGGAGTCGGACAGCCATATTCTTTTTAATGCAGCCTTGAAGGATGCTATAGTTTGGGATTGCCTCACGGACACCGGTAACCCATTCCATAATTTAACAGCCCGCACAGTGAACGATGTTTTATAAGCACGCGACCTATTAAACGGAACGCTAAGAGAGAGATTGGCATTAGCATTAGAACGAAGGCGGTAACCGGTGTTGGCTGCCAGAAAGTGGAATCTCTCAGAGAGGTAAGGAGGGGAAGCAGGGTTGAACAACACATTGAAAAGCAATGTCAGGACATGCACATCTCTACGACGACGAATCGGAAGCCAGCCGAGTTGTGAACGAAAGTGGGATACATGATCAAACTTGCGCAGACCAAATATATACCGAATGCAGATGTTTTGCAAGCGATCCAGCTTGTCAAGTAACTCCTCTCTAAGGTCAACAAATGCAATGTCACCATAATCTAGAATTGGCAAAAGGAGAGATTGGGCGAGAGTAATTTTTGTTTCAAGGGGAAGGAAATTTTGCAGACGCTTCAAAGAGCGTAACGAAGCTTAAATCTTCCTACTTACTTCCGAAATATGAGGTAACCAGGATAGTGTTTGGTCCATGATGATACCCAGGTTCTTAACAGAAGACGATAAAGGAATTGTCACGTTATCAAAAAGGATATCGGGTATCACCAGCTCGGAAAGTTTGGACACAAAGTGAGTGCTGCCAATAACAATTGCCTGCGACTTCTTAGCATTCACACTCAAACCATACCGCATCGCCCAGGAGCGAATCGACTCAAGATCGCAATTCACTCTGTCAATCAGGGAAGGGAAATCATCCAAGCTAGCCGCCGCATAAATCTGTAAATCATCCGCATAAAGATGATAATTGGAATTTAAATCCTCCGTTTGTTACTCCTTAACTCCGTCATTTCTTAACCGATTTGGAAAATTCTTTTTTTGATTGTAAGTATATATATCCAAGTTGGTCCCGTTTTTGTCAAAACGCAGTTCTGATGATGGGATCCATGAGGAATTAAGGGAACTCCTCAAATCTTTAAGGCAAACACTCCTCAAATCTTTAAGGCAAACATATAGTGATTTTTGTGTTTTTATCAACAAGTCAAGCATTTTCATCCAAAAATGTGACGTTGGATGAAGTGGAACTGCTGATGATGATCAGAACAGAACTCTTCAACGACGAAAAGTTCACGTTTGGCAATTTGTCCTCCTAGCTGTGTTTGTTAAGCAATTTCTATTTTCACGATTAATTTTTGTCATGCTTGATATCTGATGATGGGATCCGTGAGGAATTGAGGGAACTCCTCAAATCTTAAAGGCAAACATATAGTGATTTTTGTGTTTTTATCAACAAATCGAGCATTATCATACAAAAATGTGTCATTTGATGAAGTGGAACTGCTGATGATGATCAGAACGGAACTCTTCAACGACGCGTAGTTCACGTTTAGCGATTGGTTCTCTTCCTTTTGTTTGTCAAGCAAACAAGGTTTTTCCATGATTCCATGAGGAATTGAGGGTACTTAGTCTTCTACCATTAAAAACATACTTATAGCCATTTTTATTTTATTGTATGGAATCTAAGAGTGCACCATCTAAGTATAATAATCTTTCACCGGCCTCCCCCATTGAAGACGGTTTTTTTCTTAAAAAATATTTGTTAACGAATTCTTCTATTTTTCTTTTTCAAACACTATTTTCTAAAAAATGAATTCATAAGATTCTGAAATTAGTCTGATTTAAATGAAATAAAAATGTTGTCCGTTTTATCATTTTTAATACTCTGTTCTCAATATTTAAAACCTCAATTACTTAAAAAATATAAACCGGACTAAATTTTCATTTTATTTAAATCTAGACTAATTCCAAAATCTTACTAATTCAGTTATTTGAAAAATAAAAATAATAAATAATTATCTTAAAAAATTCCTTAGGCCTAATTTTTTTTTGTGTTTGGCCAAGTAACGTAGCGGTAATAGAGCGCTCGTGGCCCAGCGGCACCCGCCTACCGAGTGCGGTATGCGAGCTTAAGCAATGTGGGCGCAGGTCAGTTCTTGGATGGGTGACCGCTTTGAGTGGTTACTAACTGAGCGCTCTCGTGCTTTGGAAGGCACGTTAAGCCGTTGATCCCGGCTGCTGTCTACGACAGCAGTCGTTAAGCCAAGTTAGAGGCCTTCGGGCGGCTTGAGAACTTCTAACAGTCAAGTTGCCCACTCACTTGACAAAGGGGGGTCGAAGTTGCACCACGTCCGTAGGGAGTACCCACCGTTACCCTACACGTGACCCCTGGGTGGTGGTAAAAGTGCAAAAAAAACTGGCAACCATACTTGTCTTCTCGAAGATCTCACGGTTCGTAAATAAATGCCATACGATTAAATAAATAGTAGCGGTTGACCCCATGTATCCCCCTTTATACGTGTGTCCATCCATCTGCCAAACACCCTGTATACATTCTTAGTTATTTTATATTTGTTATTATTTAATCTTAAAAATACCTCATTTAAATTCATTTATTCATTGTGTATTGTGTATAATTTTTTTTTAAATCTGTATCCCATCAAAAACATAAATGTGAAAATGGCAGCCAAGTTCAATATGCGATGCGTCAGATGCGTGGTTGTCGTTTTCACCGACAAAAGAATTGAGATCTAAATGGGTGCCAAGTTCCGTAGATTATCTGAAATGGTGCCAAGTCCGGCACTACATTGTTTACAGTTAAACTAATTTACTGCGGCTTAATGCATTTTGAGCTTTAACTTGGCTGTTTTCTTAAATATCCAACAGCTTTTATGGTATTATAACATACTGCATAGAAAACTGCCAAGTTAAGGCTCAAAATGCATTAAGCCGCAGTAAATTAGTTTTACTGTAAACAATGTTGTGCGGACATGGCACCATTTCAGATAATCTACGGAACTTGGCACCCATTTAGATCTCAATTCTTTTGTCGGTGAAAACGAACACCATGCTTCGCATATTGAAATAGGGTGTTGCTTTTCAAGAGCGAATGCACGAGTTACTATACAAAATACCCAAATCGCTATAGGTGGACCTCAAATATTTGAAGAGTTCCATCGATTTCTCCAGGACCCTATAATCAGATTCTTGCCTGATAACTATGGGACCACCCCTGAATTATACCGTTTCAAACGAAAAAAGAATTTTCCAAATCGGTTAATAAAAGACGGAGTTCTGAGGTAACTAGCATAAATAAAAATAATAATAAAAAAATCACCGTTTTCTGATTTTTTCTGGTGTACACACACAATTACCAAGCTGCATGCCAAATTTCAGGTTTCTAGGTGACCTGGAAGTGGGTTAGGTTTTTGATTACTAGTCAGTCGGCCAGTCAGTCAGTCAGTCAGTCAATCAGTGGTAAAAATGGCATTTTTTTAATTTAATATCATTCTCAATAACTATTAAACTTATATTTCTGAAATTTGGGGTTCTAGTTGTTCTAAAGGATCTTAATATATGTACCGAATTTCATTTTTTTATGTTAGATAGATTTGTAGTTATTGGGGTGTCAAAAGTGGCTCCAAACGGTTCGTGTAAAATAACACACGGCTGCTGTCCGCCAGTTCCTGGGGTGAACGTGGCTGGACACGCTGCCGCTGTCTAGATTTGCATGCATTGTTATGTGTTTATAGCAAATAAATAAATGATTGATTGATTTGCTTCCGCGAGGCCCGAGAAGTCGCATCAAAATGAGTTCGCGTAACACAATGAAATCAAAATGGAATGCAAAAGCATTGACATGCACATTGAGACCCATTGTTTTATAACAACTTTTTTTTACTATAAAGTAAACTAACTGAAGAAATTAGTTTCTACAGTTTTCACAACTGGCTTTCGTTGGTCTTGTGTCGAATATTACTCATTATGTGCGAATGTTTAGTGGATAAAAACATTTACGCGAGCACGTAGTGGATGTTTTTGTTAAAAAAATACCTATATTATTATCGTGCACGGCGTGGCATACGTAAGCCAGCAAATTTTATCAAGTCAATATCTCATTTGGCTGACCTTGTCCGCGCGCACCCGCGTCCCTGCCGCGCGGCCCGTTCACTCGCGCGGGGAACAATATACCAGAAGCATGTTTCGCATCCACGTTGTTTACCGAAATACCTTCCTGACCAACCTAACCTGTATCCCCCTAAGTGACATTTCGCTAATGAGAACGGGTATCTAATAAAAGCTAAGTGATATGGACATAGTTCAAGGTATCATCAAAATAACTTAACGCACATTTAATATTGTTTGTAGACACACGATACTAAAATAACCTATAAAGTAAGCCACACTATGTTATAAATAAATTGAAAAACGCTTACCTTGGTCTGCTGGCGGTTCAAATTTGAGGAGCGATAATTGTTTATTAGTTTAAGGTGATCCTCACTATAAAAATGAGAATATTCGTAGTTTCACTAGAATTGTGTCTAGCGCCCAGCACGGAATTATTATTACGCTGCGCGATACCGGAGTCGCCCCACGATTACCTGCTATGTCGGTACCAAAACGGCGTATGCGCTTAGTAATCTCTGTTGTTTAACGACTATTTCAGCCGTTGCTATCGAGCACGGCAGGGGCTGTGGAGCTACCTACTATGATTACGATAGCAAGTACGAATTTACCATTCGCCGAATACGATTTTATTCGTGAGCCAATATCGGGTTCTCTCTTTCTTCCAGCGGACGGGCACTTTTGTTTTGTCTGAGTGTTCGTGGTCAAAGTAATGACTGTAAATGAGGGTCGAAGATATGTTGTCATTACTGTCATGTAGATGATAGATGCTCTTGCGATTTGTCTACTATTATGGCAGTTAGCCTTGCGAGGGCACACTACAATGGGCTTCGGAGTTGCCTCTTTAAATGGAGGTTGACCAGTGCCAAACGAGATGAACCACGGCTCCTCCATTAGAATATTGTTGAATATTGTTAAGGGACACATATAAAATAATAACAAGAAATCTGCTTATTTAACTTGTAATGTAATTTGTGTATGTGCGCTGCGTTTATGAATATAATCACCCGATATCGTCATCCTGATTCTATTCATTAACGCATCGTAACGCAACGCAACGCAGTAGTGTAAAATAAAGCCATAGCCCAGCTCTTTATTTTACACCATTTTATCACTTTCTTACGTTTAAAAGACTGAAGGTGTTTATGAAGAAATATAAAATCTCAAGGATAAAAATGATAATAAAAAATCCGCAAGTGATAATCTATTCAAGTTAAGATTCAAAACGTGGTTCCCATGCAATAACAGAGCAATAATGCGAAACGAATGGTCGTCGTAAAACCTTCGAATGGCTTTTAGAATAAAGCCGTCGGGAAGGCCGGGGGCTTAAGAGATGTGTTTATTGCCGGAGCAATAGTCGGCGTGACCGGGATGCCACGGCTAGGGCTTATCGACTCCGGCGAGGTTACTGGGGAGGGCTGCCCGTGCGAGCTCAGAACATGAGCGGCACCATACCTACCGACACTTGTGATAATCTCACGACCTGGCCACGACTTGCCAAGCGAGCTGCTGCGGCAATGAATGCTAGGCGCGGTGATTGTACCACGTCCGCCGACTTCGCACGAACCTCAAGGTGTGGACTTGGGGAAATCCTTATTTACCGAAATAAGTTGGTAGGTGCCTTAAAGGTGGTTAAATGTTGAGCATCAAGAGTAAGACGAGCAAAACAATCCATTCCATTTATTATCTATGTGGAGTATTTCACTGCTATCTCTATCTCAGTATATATTGTACTTTGTGCTCGTATGTTAATGCAGGTGCTGGCGCCATTTGCCTACTTCATACAAGCAGTCGTCTTCGAGAAATTGAGCTCTCATTGCAACTGTTAGCCAATATTGAAGTGAATGTATAACATTTATATGTTTTCTTTTTTGTAACACAAAGATAACTTTATTTAGTAGTCGTGTCCAATGCGCGCATAATTAATTGCGGAATTAGCGCGGCTCGGCAGCTGCTAACAGTGTTGAAACGATGAGTGAACCCGTTGTGAATAAGCCCCTCACCTTTCTGCTGTGGATACTGCGGGAGGATGAGTGGAACGCACCAATGTGCATGGTTATGGTGGGTTTTACAACGGTATCAAGGAAGCGCAAGCTGCGCAAGAGTCAATGTGGTACTGCAGAATCGGTTGGTTCTGGTCTGCGGGTTGCCACACCAAGCATGGCGCTGTATGTATCGCGCCTGCACTACACCGCCACGGCTGATAATGTGGTGGACGTTCGCCAGAAGACCGACTTCCAGCTGAGGGTGTTCCAGCTGCGTTAGCGTCACTATACATGCACTTCAGCTCGTTTGTTTGTGGTGCGCGTGCCGCGGCCGCTGCAGGAGGCCAAAATCAATCGCGTATGCTGACTTCTGGCTGAAGGGTGTCATGTTTCGACGGTTCCGGGACAAACACGGAATATATAAAAAGATGGAAGCGGCGTGACAGCTATCTACTTAGAGAACCACCGTAGCCGTTCCAACACAATCATAACTAAATACATACACGCCAACACTAACGCAAAACGCATTTAAATGGATAACGCATATAATTCCATTACGATTTTAACTGTTATCAATTTTTGAAAGAAAATGACCTCAAACTAGATCAATCTACGGCCTAAATCCCAATGCCCAAAAAATGATAGGTAAGTCTGCTTTATCAATATAGGGGCTAAAAATCGGAAAGCTTTTACGACATAAAAATTATCCCATCAAAAACATTAATGTGAAAATGGCAGCCAAGTTCAATTGTCGTTTTCACCGACAAAACAATCGAGATCTAAATGGGTGCTAAGTTCCGTAGATTCTCTGAAAGGTGCCAAGTCCGGCACGGAGTCACGCCGCTGCATCGCCAAAATAGTTATTAATTTGTGATACTTTATGTATTAAAGCTAAAGTTTCATGGCACATTGGGTTTCTGTAATGTCATGTAATAAAAATATATATTGGGGATCAATCTTACACAAATAGACCTGCAGTCCCAAACTAAGCAAAGCTTGTACTATGGGTACATACTAGGCGACGATATATACATAGATCAATTCATACTTAAATATATAGAAAACATCCAAGACCCAAAAACAAATATTCGTGCTAAATGCACAAATAATGCCATGGCTGGGATTCGCTCTTAGCTTATACTCTGGGTACTAGACGACGATATACATACTTATTATAGATAAATACATAGAAAACATCCATGACCCAAGAAAATAATCCATGCTAAATGCACAAATAATGCCCTGACCGGGATTCGAACCCGGGACCTCTAGCTTCGGACGCAGTGTCACTACCAACTAGGCTAAACAGGCCGTCCCGTAAACTCCGTATTCTGTTTTTTATATTTGTTGTTATAGCGGCAACAGAAATACATCATCTGTGAAAATTTCAACTTTCTAACCATCATGGTTCATGAGATACAGCCTGGTGACAGATGGACGGACAGTGGAGTCTTAGTAATATGGTCCCGTTTTTACTCTTTGGATGCGGAATCCTAAAAACCATCTAGTGGAACCTATCTCCATTAAATTCATTTAGATAAAAATGGATAGGTAATTAGGTCTATCAACGCAGTGTGGTGATAACCCGAGATGACAATATTGATATCGGTTCCCTATTAATCTGTACATATATCTTGTTACATAATTTATTTGTAAGTAATAAGTTGGTGATGTTTATGATGACACTGTATGACTACATAGACAGTATTTTGTTTAGGTATGAATTGTGTGCTATAAGGAATATATTAACATCTCCTGCCTCTCCTGGGCCCAATTAGATGTAGATGACCATAAATAACACTTAAAATATGTATTAGCCAATGTGCTTTTCATGTTGTTATAACAAGTACGATGAATTCAAAATTAAAAACAAATAACCACATCTTTTTAAATAACTTTTTTAGTCCTCAGCCTCACACAAAATACGAGTAAATCTAATTAATATACCTACGTTCATGTATGAGACAGTTTAGTATGATGCAACTATTATAAATAAATCACTAAAATTAGAAAGCTTATTAATTTGCTTTATTAATAAAGTAAACACTAATAACAACGTTTAAAATAATTTATCAAGTTATTTACACTGTAAATCTAAGCGCATCACCTATTGAGGAGTCACAATGCCGTCGCGTAGTGCAAGACCACCTGCACTCCCATGTAGACGTTGATGCCGTAGGGCACTAGGTAAGCGAGTGCGCGCGCCGGCTGCGGCAACGGCAGCACTGCGTACACCAGCGTGTGCAACACGCGGCCCGCCGCCGCCAGCCGGAACAGCAGCGTGGCCCACGCCGCCGCCGGCGCCGTCGTCAGGTACAGCGCTCCCAGCACCCAGAACGCCGGGATATTCTCCAAGTCGTTCAAGTGCGCCCTCCGCACGCGCTCCACCTCCGGATCATCCTTCACCTTGCCTCCGAATGCCCTCGCGTCTTCAGGGTTCGCGAACGCCTTGCGCTTGCCGCGGGTCAGGGACGTCAGCGTCGCTACGCCTAACATCTTAAGCGCCAAGATAGACGAGTACGCGATGTACGACCTAACGGCGGGGTCTTCCAGAGATAGAACCATTTCTGTTTAGTCTTTCAATCTTCCGACACAAAATATGTCTGCCCGCTCGGATTGTACCTAACGCTTTGAATGAAATACGCGACGCCGGCCGATAATATAGGTACCGCTATCTTGATGCGTTCATTGTGATGCGACTATTGATGCGTAGCTAAATATCAAATCTACATTGCCGGTTAATAAGCGACTGTAGAAACCACGTTTTAAATCAGGTATTGGAAAAGGCGATACAATGTCCTGCTGCGTTAGATAAAATTGTCCGTTCAAAGTTCAATGGCTATAACGTAACATTAAGGTAAACTAAGCGGTCCAAAATGTAAACCGGTCGGGGCCGACCGCACCGCGCGACGCACGCGGTTAGTAACGATAACGGTACCTACTACTAATACAAGTGTACAATGTATCACGTCGTGTTTTACGATCTAGTGTCAATTCCGTCTTTATCGTGCATACGAGTGTAATTTTATTCCGACGTTATACAAGTAAATGACGACGTTCCAACTCAAATTAGTCCTTAATCCAGTCCAATTTAGACTAATCAGATCCTTTTAAACAAAGTGTATTTAAGAGGTATCATTGTATACACAATACCTACCAATGTTTTGGACAGATCTCTCGATAAGTATAAACTTTTCTTTTGCTCTTTTTTAATAAATTACTCATAATTGTCAAAAATTTTATACTATGTATTTTCACAAGTTTTTACTTTGGAACAGTGTTGGTGACTGTTTTTTGATATACATACTTTGCTAAAATGTATTTCCGACGGGTTGTATGTAGCAGAATACTTGGTTGAATGCTATTCAAGCAAGTATGTGTTCAGGCTGGCAAATGGTTAATTATGGCGCTTTAGAAAACTGTCACAACACCCTTGTTAACAGATGTTAACGCATTACTTACTATTACCGATTGTTTGAAACAACCGACCCTTACCCATTGTGCCAGACCAGACTAATAAACAGAGAAGTAGGGGTGGGTGAAGTTGAAACTGTTGCGAGTGGGCCAGCGCCTGACACCGCCGCGCGGCAATGCTGATTGCATGCGCGCTTGGCGGAGTGTAACGGGCAGATGTCGCCTGAGACGGAAACTGCTTTTAGTCGAGTGATATGAAACGGGCCAGTGGCGAGGATTCTACATTGTAACAACCACGACTCAGTAATAAAGTATTTTAATCATTGTGTAACGAAAATGTTTGGCTTGCAACTTTATTAGATAGGTTTGTTAATCATTGAATGTATTTATCGTAGCATTTTTTATTGTTAGGTTCGCAGTAGCAAGCAAAGATGACAATAGTACCCAAGAACACATTTTCTTTGAAAATAAAGCGTTTTTCTCCATATGTATGTGAATTACTGTGCATGTGAATTCCTCAAACTACTCAGTCTCGGAGTATCGCGTCGTGGAACTTTACAGCTTCAAAAGCCTTACAGAAGTGGTATTCTTGTAAAAGTATTGGCTTGTGGCGTAAAGACGTACGTCTCCACCTGTAGTTATCACCTCAACTCTCGCCCCACCTTAAACGCTCGCTCCACATGTCATATGTCAGCCAGTACAGTCTAACTCCTATATACGTAACATGGTTTTAATTTGATAAAATGTAGGCTTTGCACTTGATATTTCATACACAACTTTTGTAAAAAACATTTTCTCTTTCATTCATAGAGTTTTTTTAATCAATAAGCGGTTTATATTACCTGAATCAGGATAGTTTTAACGCATAAATCCATCGATTAGTACGCCAATAACTAGAACATCACTAGAGGTGAGATGATTTGACAGTTACACGTATTCACAAAGTACTTCTGACAAGGCGGAGACGTACGCCAAGTCACGTTAATGTCATAAATGTTGTCCCCACCTTACACCCCTAATAATGTTGGTGTACTTAGCCGTCGCGGGTGCTGTTGCTATGGTCGTTGCTAAGGCAGTTGACATTTGGTGTCAGTCATTGATGTACTATGTGTCAGTAGTATATTTCATGTGCTAAGATGTTTAAAATAGAAATCTATAATGTAACAAGAAATCAGTATTTCAGTCTGAAAAATTAAATTTCCTTTTGTTAGGGATCATTATATAACCATGCCTTTGGTTCTCCACATAGAATAGATGTCTTCTATTGTAAATTCCAGTGATGTGACGGACAGGTAACTTATTATGTAAATTTGTTTTGCCGAGTGTTTATAAAAATTAACATGTAAATTGGATAGAAAATCTGCCTAACACTTTGATGAATCTAGTATCCACCTACCTAAATATTTATTTCATGTCAGTTGGGAGAGATTCGTCGATGATTTAAGTACCAAGTACTAGTTGCCGAAAGCATGTTAAGTGTTTTTTATTGCAGGATTTGGGAGAATTTCTACTTGGTGATCATGCAATGTAAGCTGCAAAATGCAACAAATACAGCTGTAAGCAGTAGAAGGAAAAATATTTCAACCATTCATAATAATAAATATATTCCGACTTAGTAAATTAGTAAAATGAAGAACCAGAAGTTAATGACAGTATAAGGACTCTTTCAATGCTTATTCATTATTTACTCTTTCTTCATAGCATAGCATTTGTTACAAATGAATGTTATTATTGGTATTATATTTTAGAATAAAATTAAGAATATTTTATTATATTTTTCATTCATACATTATAAAAACACCAACACAAAAAAGAGAGCCTAGTCAAACAAGCTCCCCCGAGTTGTACTGGGCGAAAAGGTACCCATCACAATTGCTGCCTTACCACGCTGGATCAGTTGGATGGCGATGGACAACCTTTGCACCAGACAAGAATCAGAGCATTAAACCCTCTCCTAGTTTCGTCGCCCTCCATTTATGAAGGCTAAAGCCTCAAGACTCCCAGTACCCTGTCGTCTCGAACGCAAGCGGTACAAAGTAGTAATTATTCAGAAGGGCTGAATATTTGTCTCGCTTTTAGATTTTTTGAATATAAATAGGCTTGTATGTTATTTCTTGTTCTTTTTGTTCCCATTATATAATTGTTATATAAACAATTTTAGACATACGCACTTATATACACATATATCATCCCCTGATCGTGATGGCTCCAACACTTGTGGCCCTTGTGTGGGCCCTGGGTACTAGTTCTCCTTTAGCTTATGAGTAAGTAAGAGAATAAATGTAAATAAAATACAAGTAATTATGTAACCTCTTTAATTATGGTACAGGTGGCCAATTTCTCTAAAATATAATGAACAAGTATGACAATGCAGCATAACGATAATTTTTATATTTGTTATTTTGCGTTATGCTTTCTCGATCAGTCATATACGACATCTTATCACTGCTGCCAGTTGTTTTAATTTTTCATTCAGTTCTCGGTTTCTCGGTGATCGGAAGCCGTTACTCCATCATGACAGCTGCAGCATAACAGCCATAACAGTACCTGGACCTATGCTTCGTATCTTCCTTTGCAGGTCGTGTTTGTTGGTGCGTATGCTGTGCACTTGTGGCTGTATATGATTACCATAATATCATGTACAAAATTAGAATTAAAATTATATAACATTACACAAATATAACCGGCCTTTTCATCGCTTGTGATTTCGTTATATTGTACTTTTGTGGTTGCTATGCAACCGAGCGCTGTGTAAGCCGAGAAGGTATTCTCATCAAAGATATTCTATAGAACTATACTAGACCGCTAGCTTTTAAAACCTTTACAGTGGTTGAAGTTATCAATGCTGCTGCTGTCAAGTGGCGGTCGTGGGTTCGAAATCTGCCTCGTATCAATAATTTTTTTGGAACTTATGTACGGAGTTTAATTTGATATTTACCATCGGGTGAAGAAAAACATCGAGAGGAAACCTGCATGGATCTTGAAAGCCATTTCTGTTTTGAGAGTTGTGTGTTTACATTTTTGATCACTAATTCTGTCACCGAGGTCAACGGGCCATTCACATAAAGGTCAACTATCGCTCGACATGTTTCAGACCGGTTTGCAGTCCCTAATCATGAGTATTTATCGCGGCGGCGTTTCTTTTAGCATTAAAAGGGTAAAATAGGTGCTAAAAGAACTGCCGCTGCGATAAGTACTCATGAATGTCATGATTAAGGTCTGCGAACCGGTCTGAAACATGTCGAGCGTGGGTGACCTTAACGACGTGAATGGCCCGTTTCATCATATTTTAATATGTCTGAAACTCACGGGAGCTATCCATATAAAATTTTAATAATATTTCAAATTAGGGCGCAGTTTGACCATAGAAAATTGTGACGTCATTAGGTATATTTCCTTATAAACAATACTAAGCGAGCGTTTTAGACGCTTCGTAATAAGTTGCTGATTTGACTATCAGTAAAATACAGTATTATTTATTAGCGTTACTAGGGTACACTTACGTAAAACTTGTCGAGTGATATTTTACCTTAAACACGTAATCTACATTGCTCGTGGTCACTAACCCTAAAATAATATTATGATTGAATACATAATCCAATTTTATTTGTAATATATCTGTCAAGTTATATACGTAAATTTGGATCAAAATAGAAAATAAATTTCCGTGGGCCCGCTACTACAGTAGTCTCTCCATTTTTTTGCATTTGCTGTCAAAATTGACAATCGGTGAGTTGATTTTCTTGTAAAGAGGTTTAGTAAGTAGCAAGTCGAGTCAGAAAAAGCAGCAGATTGTATCGGAGATCCAACCGTGAATTATGTAAGAGTAAATATTACTCAATTTAGGTCTTAATTTTCAGTTCTAATCATTCCGTATCCATCATCCTCCTAGCGTTATTCCCAGTACAGTGGCATCCTGAAGGATGCCCGGGGTCCGCTACCTAATCCCAAGAATTGGCGTAGGCACTAATTATTCCGTATCCATTGCAGAAAATTTAATAACATATACACGTCTGATTTGGAGCGCTCGTGGCCCAGTGGCACCCGCGTACTGCGTGCGGTATGCGAGGTTAAGCAATGTCGGGCGAGGTCAGTCCTTGGATGGGTGACCGCTTTGAGTGGTTACTAACTGAGCGCTCCCGTGCTTTGGAAGGCACGTTAAGCCGTTGATCCCGGTTGCTGTCTTTGATAGCAGTCGTTAAGCCAAGTTAGAGGCCTCCGGGCGGCTTGAGAACTTCTAACAGTCAAGTTGCCCACTCACTTGACAAGCCTATTCCCAATAAGGTCGGTTTTCCCCTCGGGTTGGAAGGTCAGATGGCAGTCGCTTCCGTAAAAACTAGTGCCTACGCCAATTCTTGGGATTAGGTAGCGGACCCCAGGCATTCTTCAGGATGCAACTGTACTGGGAATAACGCTAGGAGGATGATGATACACGTCTGATTTTTAGGGTTCCGTAGCCAAAATGGAGAAAACGGAACCCTTATAGATCCGTCATGTCTGTCCGTCCGTCTGTATGTCACAGTCGATTTACTCAGAGACTATATTATGAGCACTAAAATTAAGTATGAAATTTGGTAGGAAGGTGTAAAAAGTAAAAAAGTAAAAGTAGTTTATTCTTCAAATTAGGCATATTACATGCACCTATGAACGTCAATAAACTACCA
Source organism: Notocelia uddmanniana (assembly GCA_905163555.1). NCBI lineage: Eukaryota > Metazoa > Arthropoda > Insecta > Lepidoptera > Tortricidae > Notocelia > Notocelia uddmanniana. The sequence continues at coordinate 19,845,248 of LR991052.1, forward strand.
CCGGTTCGGAAAAATATACCTCTGCCACGAGAAGAACCGGCGTAAGAAACTCGGCCCGGTGTAGTCTATAAACCGCTATAGAAATGTGATGTGAAACTACGAAAAAAATATTAAACTTGTCTTGGGCACCCCATACATTTAACAGGAGGGTTACAATTTTTTTTTCAATACACATAGGCGTGTTTGCTATGCTTTACGTATAGATAGGCCTTCAAAAATTACAGAGGATTCTAAAAAAATCCATTTATGTCAACCGTTGTTTGGTGAGATATTAGCTGTCAAAGTCGTAAGAAGTGTACCCCCCCCCTTCTCTAATTTCCAAACTATTTTAATAGTTTAAAATGAAAAAAATCAAGTTGAATAATAAATACTTTCAACTATTTTGCGTCTGAACAAGATAGATCTAACGGTTTTTGAGTTATTGCTGAAAACCTGTCTTACCCAAGAATTTCCTATGAAAATACAACCTTTTTTGATTCAATATATTGTATTGTGCTTTTAAATGTAGATTTCCTAATCTACATTACTCCTGGTGTCGGTACGGAACCCTTCTTTGTGTATAGTCGGAATTGACTGTGATCATTTTCATTCATTTAAGTTTGGGGAATTGTTTATAAATAAATAACATGGGAAATCAAGGGCGTCATTTGAGTATACTTACTCATAGCACAATACAAACGATGCAATTTGTCATGACAGTCTGAAATGGCTGAAATGAATTGCTATCTCATTTTAACTAAACCTGCAACTCTATCGGTTTTTGTGACAAATTGCAAGATGTGTAATATGTAATGGCCTTATAATGACGATCATAAACGACCATGAATAACTAGTCATATCTTCAGAACGATTGGAATACATAATAAACTATGAAGCCATAAAAGAACCATGAAGCGCACATATTTTTGAACTGCTTTTTCATACATGTTTATAATCAAAGAAGTATCTAGCTGCAAAATGCGACTAATTTGAAAAATCTCAAGCTGTTAACCCCGAATTACATAGCAATATGCGCAACATTCTTCAAGCTTTAAAATAGACCGAGACAATACTTTTTTCTTTACTGCTATCTCAGTCTATATTATAGGATGACTGAGAACGCTACATACGTGACGTGGCCTGTCTAGCTAGCATGATAGCACAATGGCAGATTTTATGGTCACGCTTTATCGTCAAAGTCGGGTAAAAATTGACTCCGACAAACCGTGCAGCTAATGTATGCCGCGGACCTTACGCATGTACTACCTAAAACATGATATGATATACCTAGACAATATTATCGATAAAATAATACCAATTCGGATTAGTCAATCCCTACCACGCCAATGTCTCGGTCGTCCGTCCCTTCTTGCACCCGTCGCAGACTGTCAATGTCAGACGTATGTGAATTAGGTGCAATGTCAAATAGACGGACGTCTGGTGATGACTCGAGCGGACCAATGCGTTAAACCTCCGATTACGTGTTGTTATTATGAGCCCCGGCGTCAATATATATTAGGGGTGGGCTGTGACATCATCGGTCTTGGACGTTCACCCCACCTCTGGCAGACTTTGTGAATAACATAGCAGTGCATCTAGACGCCGTTATGGAATGCTTCACATCTAATATTGGTTACAGAATCTTTTTATTTTCCTTCAAGGAAATGAGTTTCATTGGTCGATATAGACCGAACGTGGTGCAGATTTTCATAACGCACCGACATCCGAATGCCTGAAGTCGTTTTCACTAGTCGATAGCGGTGGGCAGGAATTCATGAATAAATAAATATTGTGGACAATCTTACACAAATCCACCCAATCCCAAACTAAACAAAGCTTTTACTATGGGTAGGTTACGAAAGATAGCAAATACATAGGAAACATTCAAGTCTCATAACAGTTTATTCAGAATTATAACAAATAAATCCCCTGACGGGGACTCGAACCCGGGACAACCAGCTTCGTAAGCAAGGTCCCCAATTAGGCTAATAGTGATCGTCAAAGGAAAGGAGGTGGCCAGGCGTTCTCTTAGACGCATTTTCGTGTATACCCTTTTTTCTCTAAGCAGATGATTTTTCTTCTCAGGAGTGGTTGGAATCCCAAGGCATAGAATTGTCCAAGGAGGAGGAACTCCCGGTGGACCAGTACACGCAGCGGGAGCGGTGGAAGACGGTACCGCCACCGCGCAGGGAAGGCAAGAAGGAGGACCGGCTGCGTCGCTTCCTCGAGTACGACGGAAAGGTTCTCACGTGAGTCGTCCTTTCATCTATTATGAACGAATGCGTTGCACTGTAACCTCAACCATTATCAATAAAACTCCAGACTTACAACATAACATGAACAAGTCTAATCGGTACCGTTGAGTCTCGTGAGTTCGCATATGATGCCGTTCTTTGCGTACAGCCACCGGGATTACCGAAGCGCCAACTTTGAATTCAAAACGTCATGAAACGATGGTAGGCAGAACAGGCTAGGTTGCGAAGTTTGAATTGAAAGCAGTAAACCTTTGGATAAAAATGCGCAGACTGACGCCATAGGGCAACTTACGAGGTTCGGCGATATATAGATTTGTTTTTTATTTTACACATATTAAGCACAACAATACAAAGGTCAATTCATCAATAGTAGAGTGCGATCTGCACGTTATTGTATTCATAGACATTTGATGCGTATGGCAAGCAAGCACTTCAGTGCCGGATTTGCTCTAAGGCCCAAGTACGTCCGGGCTCAAGAGGCCCGAGAGCAAAAGGTCATTTCAGAACAACTTTGACTGATAGTGGAAATGTGTTGAGACTGTTCTTCGTTATAAGCGGCTTAAGACGAAAAACAGTCATCTCAATACATTTTAGCATGTCAAGATAAAAAATAATATTTACGCGTCCTATCTTCTTTAAAAAATATCTTTAATAGCCAGCTTAAAAATAGGTTCGATAAGACCCTTGATTATAGTTTTGTAGCCTTTCATGAGCAGCCAGAAAGTGTCAGAAAAGGCGCGGCTGGCTGTGCATAGAGGAGTGTTGGCGCTGAGAAGTATGTGTGGCGTTACTTTGAGAGCTAGTGTGAGAAACACCGTTATAAGACGGAGATGTGGAGTGAATGAAGATATACGTAGTGACGAAAATTGAGAAAAACATGCCAAGATGGTTTGGACATTGAGAGAGGATGGATAAAATAAGATTGACAAAACGAGTATGTATGAAGGAAGAATGGATGGAAAAGTTGGAAGGAGAAGACCTCGACGAACGTACTCCGACCAACTTGGAGACATTCTGCAGAAAGGCCATGTCAAGAGTACCCTAAATCGGCGCGCACGCATGAAGAATATTATGGGAGTTCATGAAGCGAAAGTTGTATGTCAGGATCGTAGCAAATGGAAATCCGTGATTTCTGCCTACCCCTCTGGGAAACAAGCGTGATTATGTATGTATGTATAACTATGTAACATTTCTTTAGTGAGGAGAAAGTTATTAAATACTTGCGTAGGTAAGTACTTTTGCGACGCCAAATAATCATAAATTTTGAAATAAGGGAGACGAGAATATTCGCCAGTCTCCACATCTTCAATTTGAGAGAAGACACCACGAGAGAAGACGTCCTCCAACATGTGCATTCCATAATGGGTGTAGAAGCAGCTAGGTGTGAGCGTCTAGTCGTCACAAGAGGCCAATATTCGTCTTTCAAACTCGACGTACCCGCTGATAAAGTCACCTTGGTAAGAAGTAAACAACACTGGCCGGACCACGTTTCAATAAGGCGATTCAATGTTGTCCCTCCAAAAAACTTGCAAGGTCCGAGCATAACGTTGAAACCACTTGAATTCCAGAGCGGCAATTTAAAATAATACACCAAAATGTTCGGTCAATTTGTGGAAAAACAGGATTATTAGACATAATACTACACTCCGAAAACCCCGATGTGCTAGCTTGTAGTGAGACTTGGTGCAAAAAATAAGAAATCGAGCGAGTTAGGTTATCCGGGTATCAACTAGCAAATCATTACTGTCGAAGTCAGATTGCACATGGCGGCGTGGCACTGTACATACGGGCTGATATCGTATACCGCCAGCGGAACGACCTACAAAAACTAGCTATTGAATTCCATTTTGAATTTACCGCAATTGAAATATGTAAATTAAATGTAATTGTAATTGCTTTATATCGCACCGGGAATGGTGATTTTGACATGTATTTACGTAACTTAGAATTATTATTAGATAAACTTATTAACGAGGATAAAAATTTCATTATGGTTGGTGACCAAAATATTGATTTCATGTCAGATAACACACTCAGGCGACGAGTAGACGAAATCCTACTTGGCTATTCGTGCACAAATTGTGTTGAGTTTCCGACCCGTGTGACCGCGCAGAGTGCGAGTAGCATCGACTGCGGGCTGGTGGCGCGCGGGTGGCGGGGCGTCGCGGCCGCGCCGCTCGAGACCCCCATCAGCGACCACAGCGCACAGGTGTTCACTTTACCTACCGCACAAAAAACTAAACAAAATTCATTTACCCAAAAAAGACCATTTACAGACCATTCTTTAATTGGATTTTATATTGACATTGTAAATTATAAATGGAATTTTGTATTTGACGAAGCGATTTCTATTAATGACAAATTTAGTAAATTATTTAATGTATTAAAATATTATATTGACATCCACTTTCCAATCAAAAACATATTGACAAAAAATAAGAAACAAGTACCTTGGCTAACCGAATCTCTCTCAAAACTTATTTTAAATTATAATGATTTAACAGAGATCAAACGTCAATATCCGGACCTAACAACTCTCGCGGAACGCATTAGGTGTCAAACAGATCGTATTAAATCGGAAACTTTGACTGCCCGCCGAGAATACTATGAAAGCCGAGTAGCAAATAGCAAAAACCCGACGAAAGAAATGTGGCGCATTGTCAACGACGAAACGTCTACGAAACCCCTACGCCATACTATTACGCTTAAAGATGAAAGTGGAAATGATGTCCCACCTACAAAAGTACCAGAACACCTAAACCAACACTTCCTCACGATAGCTACTAAATGCAGGATAAATAATGTCAATAAATCGGACTCTGTACACTATCTCGATTATTATTTACAAAACGTAAACATACCTGACCTTGTCCTGCCCAAGGTCACACTCACAGACCTCAACCGCACGTTGAGGGCTATGATCAAAACACGCGGGACCTTAGATATATACGACATATCTCTGAACATACTCGAGTGCATCTGGCCGGTCATTGCGGGATTATTAGTAGAACTAATAAACACCATGTTTGCATGTGGTGAGTATCCCGATGTACTGAAAAGTACACGAGTATGTCCAGTCTACAAGGGGAAGGGCGAAAAAACGGCTGTAGACAATTACCGACCAATCACCATTGTACCTAATATTTCAAAAATTATTGAATCCATCCTATCAAACCGCTTAATGACAATAATGACTCATCTCGAGACAAATAACTTACGGACAGACAGACAATTTGCTTATAGAAAAAACAGATCCACTACAACAGCCGCATTTAAGACCTATGATTGTGTAACAACAGCTTTGGATGCAAAAGAGAAGGTAGCAGGGATATTCTGCGACCTATCTAAAGCGTTTGATGTGATTAGTCATGAATTATTATTAGAAAAGATAGGGCACTACCATTATTATATCTATGGGCACTACGGAATCAAAAACAACGTTCATAGACTGTTCACATCATTCCTTGAAAATAGACGCCAGACGGTCGGGGTCCAAATTGAAGGCAAAACCATCAAATCAACAGAAGGCAGCCTAGAACTCGGGATTCCACAGGGATCAGCGCTTGGGAATACCCTGTTTTTGATGTACATAAACGACCTCCCCTCCTCTGTTACTGAAGGCATGATGGTTTTGTTTGCTGATGACACCACTGTGATAGTAAAGGCACCCACGTACTTTCAGCTCGAACAGATTATATCACAGACGTGTAGCCAACTTCATAAGTGGTTCTCAGTGAACGGCCTAATCCTCAATGTCACGAAGTCTAATGTGATGTTGTTCTCAGCCGGAAGCACTACCAGCATCCCACTGATACAAAGTCCGATGCCGCGCTGTGACTCATGCAAGTTCCTCGGATTTACAGTCGACGCCAGGTTGAAATGGAAAGAACACGTTGACAACTTGTGTGGAAGGCTGAGCAGTGCTGTATTTGCGCTGCGCAAACTGAAACCAATTGTCTCCAGTGACGCATTGCTTCAAATTTACTATGCCCATTTCTTTTCACTTATGTCATACTGTATAGTTTTGTATGGGAACTCGACCGACTCAGTGTTTAAATTACAAAAACAAACTGTACGAATATTGGCGGGAGTAAATCGGAGGCACTCGTGTAGAGAAATATTTAAAACGTACAAGTTGATGACCCACTACTCACTTTACGTATATGAGGTAGTTATGTTCACACGCGGTAATATTAATTCATTTAAACGGGCAAATATCCCTGGCAGAATCACCCGCCAAACGGGGCGACTACTGCCCGTGCGGCGTCGACTCGCGCTGCTCGACCAAAACTCACGAGTAGTGGGCCCGGCGTTTTATGAGCGCCCACCAGTCTCAGAAATGAAACCTCTGACGATAAATTTGGGCACCGACTTAAGAAATTTTTATCCTCTAAACCGTTATATTCCGTAAAGGAATATAACAAAGAACAATTTAATGAATTTAATGATTGATTATTATTTAACTATTATTACTGTGTTTTTATATTATTTTGACATTTACCATTTTTATTATTCTGTTGATATTCTGACATTGTACCTTTTTGACATTATTTAGTTTTATTATTTTGATTTGACATTACCTAGGATACCTTCAGGAGTCATGTATACCTTCTTTTAAGACATTTTTTATTTTATTTCATTCACATGTGATATTTCTTATTTTTCTAATATATGTTTTTAAATTCTCATATTATTATACCTATAGACGATCTTTTAGTGAATCCATTTTATTTTTGATGTAAAATAATAATGTTATTTTCTAAGAGAAATAAATGAATCTATCTATCTATCTATCTATTACACGAGTTAAAAATATTTCGTTATGGCCAAATGTTAGAACGGAATTCATGTTCCTTATTGTGTATTCTCCTTACGTATCGCGTAAGGCACCTACGTTCTGTCTTTATTATTCATTCCAATTTGGGAATAAGCACGGCTTTCTGGCTAAAGTTGTAAGTACATAATTATAATTTATAATGAATACGGTAAGTAACGGTAACGGCCGCGGACTTCGTTAGCTGCATTAACTAGAATCCACGGGTATTTATTTTAACTAGATACACGTATTTGTAACTAAATGAAACGTGAAAATAAAAATTGTAGGGTTTAGTCACGTAATTCGTATTTTAAGCGTTTAATTTTTACTTGTCTTTTTCGTATTCTTCTGGGTGACTAAATGTACAATATGGGGTTCTTCAATAAAGGAGTGTATAGATTTTAAGGGTAACTCGGCAATGGCAACTGCGGTGATCGCTTACCATCAATGTGCACTGCCTTAACATTTTCAGATATATGTGAGCACGCTCTTCGCTTCGATATGTCTAATGGCACATGTACAGTCAGCTGCAGTGATACGTGACCCCCTGCATACAAAACCTCTATGCAGGGGGGTCACGTTTCTCTGCAGTTGACTGTACAGTACAAACCTTATATAAAACCAAGTCTACGAACCATTGCTAGAAAAACTGATTTCAATTAAAACATCGCATTGAAATCGGTTCACCCGTTTAAAAGCCACGATGCCACAGACAGACACACATGCACATATACACAGATGTACACGATACACGTATTAATCAACACACTGCCTATAGTGCTTATGCGTTGCGCGTCGGGGGTTAAATTTAAGTAATTTTAAAATATTTTAATTTAAATAGTAACATATGTGTTGATCATATTACACTCTTATGGTGTTGATAATTCCAATAAACTGAGTGTAGGATATGATATCGGGGAGCCATTTTTTGCTATTCGGGTCGGTTTGAAGTGATGTTTGAAATAAAAAAGAAAAAATACACGTAAAGTCATCTGTCAATCATGCATATTATTAGGTCGCAATAATCGTGTAGGTACAATATTTTAACGAAGAGTAAATATCATGTTACGTGCCACTTTCACAGAAAATAGCTTTAAGGCTGGACCGTCGCCAAAATTTCGTCTTGCTTGCTCGATAGGGTTAGCTCAATATGCTGTCCTGCACGCCCGCGCGCGAAACAGGTTTTATGCCAAAACGAATAATTTTTCATAAAAGTAAGAAATCCCAGTTATTGTGCATTCTTTCGGGTTTGGATTTCTTTCCTTTCTGCCGGCGTTTGTATTTCCGAATTCATACATTTTTAAGGCACGAGTGAATAGGCATCTTCTGGGTGAGCTCGCTTCATCGTCGGCCTCATCTTTTCCCCCTGGCTAGATGCTGGCCCAGAGCAATCCCATTTTTAAAGTTTAAAGTTTATTAAATTCACCATAAAGTAACATGGTATGTCAATACAAATTGTTAAAATATAAAAAATACATTATATATACATTGTGATATTGTTAATATTATTCAAAATTTTGTATGTCAATATTGATACTTAAATATTCTGACACTGAGTAAAAGGCATGTTTCCTAAAATAATCGGATATTTTTTTCTTAAAACTATGGATAGTAGGTACCTAGGGTGGAGCGTTTTTACTTTTTAGTTTTTTGAGATTTCTAATACTTAGTGACAAAAAGTTGCCTTTTGGGCTCAAAATAAAAAGTTAATATGACTGAATCTCAATCAGAAGGACCCCCTTCTGATTGAGATTCAGTCATATTAACTTGCCTTAAGTGCCTCCGCAAGGTCAATGAACTTTCATTAAAAGGGCATTTATATTGAAAATTTTAACAACGTACTACTTTCAAAAACCATTATTTACTTTTAATTAAATATTTATTTAATTTATACTTACTGTGATCTCTTATATTATACAAACATATTATAAATCAGAAACAGAGTTGGGTAATTTATTCAAAAGTCATTTATTGATAATTTAATGCTATTTAAGAAATTAACAAAACAACTATTACAAATCAGATCTCATGAAATACACTAAAATGAAATAAAGAGACAAATAATTGCGATAAATACAGAGCACACCGTCTTCTATATACGCACATTCTATATACACTATATAGTGGGCAAAACAAAGTATACTCGTACCGGCTGAATCTATTTTCTTTACACAAATCGCTTTTTAAATCAGTCCAAGATAGATCATTTGGCACCCACTCGTTGAGCCACGATTTGGCATCACCCTTTAAACAATTTCCTACGCGTAAAAGACATTCACAATAGTTCCATTTCTTTACAAGCATAGCCCTATCAACCTCGCTGAACTATGAATCCACATCGTGGTTGCTGGGATCAACATTGGGAACATAACAGTGCCCTGTATTCAAGACTTTAAAGATTGGTTTGCTTCCACGATTTGATTTGTATACCTAGATCGGTAGGTACTGGAACGTGATGGGAACGAGCGGACGCCATTGCGTCCAAACGCGATATCAAAGAGTTCGAGGATTCATTATTTGTTTTGTTAGTGGCATAGGGGGCGTGTTCACCGATCGTACACATCTCTCACCGCGATTAGTATAAGCAGCACTTCGCGAACTGGATCGATTTTGAAGCGAATATTTGGTTTGAGGCGAAGGAGTACGCGAAAACTACGCGTGACTTCGCGAGCACCTACTCGTACTCCTAGAACGCCTATCCCGAGAACGTCGGTTCGCGCGCTCATGACGTGGCGAGTAACTACGCGAATGACTACGAGAGCGCCGAGCATTTAGCGATCGATCACGCGAACGGCTACACGAGCCACTGATCCGAGAACGTCGTCCACGGGAACGATGATTATGCGTACGTTTACGGCGTGAATCAGGTGAGCACTTATTACGCGAACGTGAACCAATGGAACCACCCATCTCTTCCGGCTAAGGTACTTACCCCAATGAAATTAAATAGACTCGCACACACAATGACACACACACTCACACAAATATTGATAGTTCAATAATAGTAGTACACCAATGTGAAGTTAAGTTTACAGTCAAGGTAAAAACTGAACCAAAAGAGGGTAAATGAACAAATTCAGCAAAAATGTTAACCAAACCAAGAAAAATATCGAATTCAATGTGGTAATGACAATTTAAGGCAAAAATTATCGAATTTAATGTGGGAATGATTTCTTTATCCCACTTCTGATATTATAAATCAGAAACAGAGTTGGGTTTTACAAAAGTCATTTATTGATAACTTAATGCTATTTAAGAAATTAACAAAACAACTATTACATATACATTTAAGAGAGGTAGGGTACAGCGAATATCATCTCGCTTGAATCCGGAGCAGCCCAACTGGTGAAGTACCTCCACCTTACAGAAGATCACAGCCATAACAGCACTGCTACTTACTCTGTAGGTATGTAGTGTTGTGTTCCTGATGGTGAGTAAGGTTCCCAGAGCTCCAAACCCCCAGCCTCCCCTTAATGATGATGTTCGCGCAGTTAAATTGGCTACCCCAGGAGGGTACCAGCTGCGCTAGCGCTGGAGAATCCCTCTCTGGGCTTCCATGCTCAGGTAACAATATGCCTGAGCGTGGACGCCGAGACTGCCCCGTGTCGTACTCTGGGGGGGGCCAAACCGCGCTCTGTCATCTGCCATCTGCCCGAGGCAAGAACAAGGCAGCTACAACATCCCCTGCCTCGCTGGCCGTGGACTTCTGCAACATCAGGGGCTTACATTCAAACCTCAATGCTGTCCACCAACACCTCGAGACAGCAAAGCCGGCCTTGTTCTTTCTGACCGAGACGCAGATATCATCTCCAGCGGACACATCTTATCTCTCCTATCCTGGGTACGAACTGGAACATTCCTTTCTACCTAGAGCTGGGGTATGTGTGTACGTTAGAGATGATATCAGTTCTCGCCGCCTCAGCAATCTTGAAGGTAGGGATCTCTCCACCTTATGGCTGCGAATTGACAGCGATGACCATCCTCGCGTCTACGCATGCCTATATAGATCCCATAGCGGCGATGCTGAAACTGACCGTCTCTTGGAGCAGATCCAAACGGCTGCAGATTCCGTGCAGCAGCAGATCCCATCCGCTGAAATCATAATTCTTGGTGATTTTAACGCCCATAACGCCGATTGGCTCGGCTCTAGCAAGATCGATCATGCGGGGAGATCTGTTTACGACTTTGCTCTGGCATATGGCTTAACACAATTGGTTACGGCGCCTACGCGAATCCCTGATGTGGAGAGCCAAGCACCTTCCCTGTTGGACCTTCTGTTGACTTCCCATCCGGTTGGCTACCATGTATCCGTTGAAGCCCCTCTCGGCTCCTCGGATCACTGCCTGATCCGGAGTACGGTGCCTCTCACGTGCCCGCCGCGTCGGCGAGTTGCATGTAGCCGCCGTGTGTGGCACTATAAGTCAGCAGATTGGGACGGAATGCGGTCGTTTTTTGCATCCTACCCTTGGGGGCAAATCTGCTTCACGCCGGATGATCCCAATGTCGCTGCTGATTCTGTTGCTGATGTGGTGCTGCAGGGAATGGAGCTTTTCATACCATCCTCTGTAGTTCCCGTTGGTGGCAAATCGCAACCTTGGTTTGGTCAATCTTGCAAGAAGGCTTCTCGCCGAAAGCAAGAGTGTTACCAAGCCTGGGTCAATGCAGCGGCGGTACGGGATGGAAAATCCAGCGCATTAAGAAGGGAGTTTAACTTTGCCTCCAGGTCCTTCAAAAGAGTTATTGCCAAAGCAAAGTCGTTGCACATTGGTAGGATTGGCGAGAAACTAGAGCGCCTCCCTTCGGGAACTCGTGCGTTCTGGTCTCTAGCCAAAGCTATCCAAGCGAATTTTTGCACGCCGTCTTTTCCACCTCTGCACATGGGAAATGATTCATTAGCCCACGACGCAAAAGACAAAGCTGATCTTCTGGGTAAACTCTTTGCGTCCAACTCGACTTTGGATGACGGGGGCCACGCGCCGCCGACCATTCCGCGGTACGGGAGCTGTATGCCGGATGTTCGCTTCCACCAGAACTCAGTGCGTAAAGATCTTCTTTCCCTCGACGCTCATAAGTCTAGTGGGCCCGATGGAATCTCTGCCATTGTGCTGAAGATGTGTGCTCCTGAGTTGGCACCAGTTTTAACGCGTCTTTTTCGGCTCTCTTACTCTTCTGGCATAGTCCCGACCTCATGGAAGTCAGCTTTGGTGCACCCCATCCCTAAAAAAGGCGATCGCTCAAATCCGTCCAACTACAGGCCAATAGCTATAACTTCCCTTTTCTCGAAGATAATGGAGTCCATTATCAACTGCCAGCTCCTTCGGTACCTGGATGACCACCAGTTACTTAGTGACCGACAATACGGTTTCCGTAGGGGCCGCTCGGCTGGTGATCTACTGGTTTACCTGACACATCGTTGGGCACAGGCGGTCGAGACAAAGGGTGAAGCATTGGCTGTTAGTTTGGATGTAGCGAAGGCCTTTGATCGCGTTTGGCACAAAGCACTTCTCTCGAAGCTTCCATCCTATGGGCTTCCATTATGTGAATGGGTCAGCAGCTTTCTAGCAGACAGAAGCATAAAGGTCGTAGTTGACGGTGTATGCTCTGACGCCATGTCTGTGAATGCTGGTGTCCCTCAAGGCTGTGTGCTATCACCCACGCTATTCCTTCTGCATATCAATGACATGCTGCAAATCAGCGGCATTCACTGTTATGCGGATGATAGTACGTGTGATGCCTCTTACACCGGTCGCGCCAATATTTCTCGGGAAAACGTCACTGTGAGCCGAAACAAACTTGTGTCTCAGATTGAGACTCCCTGGATGAAGTCTCAGAACGGGGTCGACTTAATCTGGTCCGCTTTAACCCTACAAAGACGCAGGTTTGCGCGTTTACTGCGAAAAAGCTTGCGTTTGTCGCATCACCTCGTTTTGAGAGCACTCCCCTAACTGCCACAGCCAATATCGAGATCCTTGGCGTCGACATCTCGAGTGAAGTCCAGTTCCGCGGTCATTTAGAGGGTAAGGCCAAATTAGCCTCGAAAAAGCTCGGTGTGCTAAACAGATCGAGACAATATTTCACGCCGGCCCATCGCCTACAGCTTTATAAGGCACAGGTCCGCCCACATATGGAATACTGTTCTCATCTTTGGGCAGGGGCACCACAGTACCAGCTTCTCCCTCTGGACCGCATCCAACGGAGAGCGACTCGAATTGTCGGCTGCCAGCGGGTTTCGGAACGGCTTGACTCCTTGGCGCTGAAAACTTGCGCTTGGCGCTGGCTAGAAATGTAGCCTCGCTCTGCATTTTCTACCGCATGTATTACGGGGAGTGCTCCGAGGAATTGTTCGGATTAATCCCTGCCGCTTCCTTCCGCCATCGCCCAACGCGACAAAATTTCCATCCTCACCACTTAGATGGTTGGCAGTCCTCAACTGTGCGTTTCTCCAGAAATTTCTTGCCTCGCACAGCTAAACTGTGGAATGAACTGTCGCCTGCGGTATTTCCGGACCGATTCGACCTTCAAACCTTCAAGAAAAGAGCGTACTCCCATCTTAAAGGCCGGCAACGCACTTACAACCCCTCTGGTGTTGCGAGTGTCCATGGGCGGCGCTAATCGCTTACCATCAGGCGATTCGTCTGCTCGTTTGCCACCTATGTCATAAAAAAAAAACAGATATCATGAAATAAAGAGACAAGCGATAAATACAGAGCACACCGTCTTACGACTACCTCGTATGACGGATGACAGACAAAAGAGGACCGGACACCTCCCGCCATACTTTTATACTATCATCCGCCATACCCCCGCCACAACTTAACCTAAAATGCCTAACAAACACATATTTTATAGTCGATATTTAATATTGAAAGGCTCAAATAACTAGAAGTCATCGCGTGAAAACACGCGGACCAGCGCGCGCCGCTGAGCGCGAAACTACCCGCCATTCGCCATTTGTAAATTAGTTTCTGCACTTTCTGTGACAAGTTATCACTATTTGGCCTAGTGTAGCATAATTAATATAGATTATATTAAACTTAGGACTGATTTTAAACAATGGATAAGACACGGAGAGCTGTAAATTGTCCTTTGTTTGGCGGTATAAGTGAATTAAAAGAAAACATTCTGCCAACTTACGAAGATGTCACGAAATTTTGGGAATGGACTAGGCATGACCATAACTAGGTGCGAGCAGAATTTAAGAAATATGGGCAACAGCGTCACTACGTACTGTGTCTCGCTCGTACAAGGATCGTTCAAATGTTAAAAGTTTACCTACCACTTACATGTAAAAATATGCTGAGGTCTATTAACCGTTGGACAAATGATCAAAAACAGTCATTTTTGACTAAAAGCAGAGTTTGTTTGATATTTCAGCGTATAAATGTAGTCATTTTGATTAGTGTATCTGTTTGAAACACAGAAAAGTTCCGAAAGCTGAGCAAATGTTTTTAATGGACCAAAGAACGTCATGCAATATGGTAATCGGAGGATTTGATATAACATAAACTAAAAAACTGCAAAAGCGAATTGAGAGGCAAACAAATACACTGAAAAGGCATTTAGCAACCGATTGCGAGAATGTACCTGGAAAAAACTTCGTCGAGATATTTCAAATGAAAAAAGTTTAGTACAAAATAACACAGTGACATCTACAACCGTTATACCTACCGAATCAAACAGCAAAGTAAAAGAAAACCATTTCCTTCTCAAATAAGGCCACACCTGTGACCGTTATGGGATATCTGACAGAGCTGCAGCAGCAATCGCATCCTCAGTGTTGACCGATATTCAATTCGAAGTAGAAATAATTGACCGTCGAAAATCGGCTCCATCTTGTCAACATGCGGCTATTCATTTTTATGAAGAGGTTAAACGTACCCGGTATTTAGATACTAATCTTAAAACAATCGCCGATCCGGTGTTACGCAGAAACGCGTACGCAGCTCACCCGGAAAACCTTTTACTGTCAATGCTAACCGACGAACAACAAAACGTGCGCGAGCTTGCCGTTCAGAGGATTTTGATAGCAAGACCATTGACTTCATCTGAAATATCGAGACTTCGAAGTTCCCAAGATAAACCCTCAATGCAACTACGCATGTTGATCTTAAAAACTGGAACAAAACTAACATAACAATGCCGCCAGTATTACAAAATCTGACCGACGACGACATCAAAGCCTTCGCGGGATGCAATTGGAGGGATGTCGCACCATGTTTGTCCCATTTCCCTAACCATACACAACACAAGCTGTAGAGAGGGCGGTTATAATAACGACAGAAGCATCGGTGCTGCTGTGTGATAAAACAGCCAGAAAAGGGTTAATAAAAGCAAGATTAGCTTCGAGAAAAAATATGCCCAAATTTGAAACCAAAACAGATTTCAGGGCAGTTCAGTAGTGTTTTTCTTTTTATTTCAGTAGTTTTTGCTATGTTTTGTACAAATTAATACATATTTCGTCCTCAATATGCAAGGTAATATGGTTTTATATAGTTAACACCTAAAAAAAAATTGTTTAATACGTCACATAAAAAAATATGATTGTTTTATATTTTCGAAAATTCAAGGTCGTTGCGGAGGCATTAAAAGACGACTTAAAAATCCAAAAAAAATGCACTGCATATATTAAGCCCAAAGGCAACTTTTCCACACTATTAGATTAAAAATAAAACAAAAAAAAATTACATACAAGCGCGCTCCACCCTAATGGAAAGGCAGTGATGTTATTTCGAAAGGAAGCTTATTATACATTTTTATTTTCCCCTCACTAGCTCGGAAAGCCGTCTTTTATCCTTTGAAACAAGCGGGTAAAAACGCATTTTATCCACAAGTGGGGAAAGTAATTTGACCTTGGAGCGTGTTTGAGTAGCTTTTGACAGATAACAAAACGTAAAACGCTCCTAATAATGGTTCGTTTGATATCAATTATCATTAAATAAAAGCATGTATCTCAACAAATTAAAATGTTTAAGAGGTATCTTAGGTACTTTTTCATTCACCTATTAACATTTGGATGATGTAAGGTGGCATAACACGATCCCTATACAAAATCGGTTCCGACTAAAAAAATTAAACAAATATGTTTACCGCTTTACTTACATATGAAAAGTGATTCCATCTTTATTTTATGTTTTCTAGAGTGATTATCGCACCACTTCACTGCAATAAAAGGCATATTTTTATATTTTTGAGATTTCAGTTAATCAATGCAGTTAATACAACTGTTACGTTGCGCCGCCATGTTCAAACTAGACAGCCGTTGGACACAATTTTGACGCCCCGACTTAGTGGACATAAATTTGATGGTGTCATTTTGCGACGCTAGTTGTGCTTCTATGTTTTTTTCATTCGCTGCTTGCATCACAACAAAGTACGCATTTTTGGCTAAAAAGCGATATGACTAATAGCTAGAGCGAATGCATATAAGCCTGGTTTTTGCATATAAATGTAATACTACGGTAAAGCTACGTGCTTATAGCATAGCTGAGTTCAAAATAATCATCAGTCAACAGATACTCATATATCGTAGGTAGGTTGAGAATTGAGAAGTGGCAGCGGCGGATTCGCCCACTCGGCTAAATGTCTCCCCTGTCAGCAATGTTGCGGGTGCCGCCAGAATCGAGCCAGCCGGCCTTGTGCAAGACATGCGCGCCAATACGTTGTTAAGTAACTGCTGTGTGTACTAAAAGCTGACTATCATTATTTAGCATGAACAGTCTCAGTGATTAGAAACTGATTTTTATTATTCGGCATGAACAGTCTCAATGAGTGAACGCTGACTGACATTCATTATTTGGCCCAGTCTCAGTGACTAGAAGCTGAATTTCATTCTTTGGCCTGAATAAATAATTTCAGTGACTAGAAGCTGACTTTCATAATCCGGCCTGAATACTGAATAGTCTCAGTGGATAGAAGGAGACTTTCATGATTCGACATGAACAATCTCAGTGACTAGAAGTTGACTTTTGTTGACGAGAAACTTGCTGTAGTTGAGCTAGTACGGGAATCCCTTCTCGAACAAGATTTTCATATACATAAAGATACACACTATCAAAGGTTATAATATATGTAATATTTAGAATAGAGGCAGTAGGCAGTCAATTAGTAAGTTTATAATTTAGAAGATGTGTAACCTATTCATGTTTCGTCAATTCCAGCCTTACCACTGAAAAATATGTGTAATGTAATATAGGTATGCATAACTATAGGTAACCAGCAAATGTATGTATAAATTTCAGTAGGTATCCCGGTGGTTGGAAAACTTAAAATTTAGTATATAAGCATCATCAATGGCAAACCGTCAGCAATGTCTCAAAAATGCCATTTTCACATACAACTTATACTTATTTTCGGTATGCAATACCTACGGGAAGCACGAATACGAAATTGGGTAAATAAGTATTGACGTAAGGCATTGGCCTTAACCAAACAATTAAGATACCTATCCGAATCTTGATAAATTGAATTGGGGAATCGCTGAGCTGACAGGTACAGTGCATCTGAAATCCTCGGGGCCCTGCCTCTGGTTTACGTCGTCATTAACGTATTTAGACCTATTAAGGTTATCCCAGTTAAACTCTGCTTATAAACAATGCGATTTCGATGCACGACACTCGAAAAATTATATAAGAAAAGCAGATTATTGTGATAACATGTCCCGTCGGTTGATCAAATTGTATATTACGAGTAGTTCATAATTTAATTAAAAGGGATTGTTAGCACTATGCTAATCTATATTAATAACAAAATCAATTATCGAAACTAAAAGAGCACATGATGATACATTATGATTTGAGCTTTCCAGAAATCAGTGTATAAATGATATTTTAAGTTTCGTGTTATAAAAATATTTACTTCCTAAACAAAATGTTGAACCAACCCCCTTTTCACCCCTTTAGCGGGCGAAAATAAAAAAACTCGGCGAGGAGCACATGTCGGACCATGCTCAGTGTAGGGTTCCGTAGTTGCCGAATGAACTTACTTTAAAAATCAATAACTAGCAAAAGGGAATACCTTCGCAGCGTTACATACGTCTTTTACTAAGAAGGGCTTCGTTCCGTTCCGTTTACGCCATTTTGGCTACGGAACCCTAAAATACAGTTCAGATGCATCATGCCTTTGCAAAATGAGTACTTATAGTAGTCTTATTACTGACTATTTACTGTCGTGAGATTTATCGTGTGTGTCTCTTTGTGTATCATCAACGAGTAATATGAAAAGATGTAAGAGCATGTTCCTTTTCAGTTTCGACGTGTATTGGGACAACCGAGACTCCGAAAATGGAGAATTAACGCACTACAAATTGTTGTACTTCCTGCAAGATGATACGATCTCTGTTAAGGTAAGTTGGCTCGTTAGATTGAATGTATATAAACTAAATAAAGGACCCAATTAAAAAAACTGGCACAGTGCGGGGTAGGTTTGTTTAGAAAAAGCAGTTTTTCAGCTATAATTTAAAAGCCTTTGGACACAGATTAATATAATAGTTTTGGATATTATCTTGCTCAAACCAATTTTCGTTAAAATTATTTTGTTAAGCGCTATGTCCATGATACCGATGACATCCCGGACATCAGACTATACGAGATCAGAATGGCTCTTAAACAGCTCAAAAACAACAAGGCACCCGGTGCAGATGGAATTACAACCGAACTCCTGAAGACGGGTGGAAATCGGTCCTTACGGCCCTTCAGAAGTTGTTCGACTCCGTCTTACTGGAAGGGAGAATGCCAAAGGCATGGAGCAGAGGTGTGGTGGTGTTATTCTTCAAAAAGGGCGACAACACTCTACTGAAGAACTATCGGCCCATCTCAATTTTGAGACATGTCTATAAGCTGTTTTCAAGAGTCATTACGAACCGTGTCGCACGCAGGCTAGATGACTTCTAGCCTCCCGAACAAGCCAGTTTCCGAAGAGGCTTTAGTACCGTAGATCACATTTATACGCTTTGTCAGGTTATATAGAAGACCGAGGAGTATAACCTGCCCCTCTGATTAGCGTTTGTGGACTACGAGAAGGTCTTCGATTCGATCGAAACCTGGGCTGTGCTACAATCTCTCCAGAGGTGCCAAGTTGACTACCGCTATATCGAAGTGTTTGAACGAGAACGCCACTATGTCAGTCCGACTCCAGGACCAGAACTGCAGGCATGGAGATGTTATTTCTCCTATACTATTCCCCGCTGCACTGGAGGATTTTTTAAGACTCTGGACTGGAGAAGGCTAGGCATCAACATAAATGGCGAGTACATAACTCACCTTCGGTTTGCTGACGATATTGTAGTTTTGGCTGAGACCATGGAAGATTTAAGTACGATGCTTGATGAACTCAGTAAAGCCTCCGAGCGAGTTAATCTAAGGATCAACATGGACAAGACGAAGATCATGTCGAATTCCCATGTAGCATCAAGTCCCGTTACAATCGGACACTTTATTCTGGAAGTTGTAGACGATTATATATATCAAGGACAGACTGTCCAGTTAGGTAAGTCCAACTTCGAGAAAGAGGTTAAGCGTCGACTCCAACTTGGCTGGGCAGCGTTCGGGAAGCAACGGCACATCTTTTCGTCCAATAACTATTCTGCACTATCTCAAGACGAGAGTCTTTGACCAGTGTGTGTTGCCAGTGATGACAGATGGCACTGAAACGTGGTCGCTTACTATGGCCTCATAAGAAGGCTCAAAGTCTTCCAAAGGGCAATGGAGAGGGCTATATATGCTGGGAGTATCTCTGCGTAATCGCATCAGAAATGAGGCCTTTCGCAGTAGAACCAAAGTAACCGACATAGCCCTCCAAATCGCTAAACTTAAGTAGCAGTGGGTGGAGCACATTGCACGTAGAACCGATGGCCGTTGGGGTGGAAAGGTTCTCAGAGTGGCGACCACGTACCGGAAGGCGCAACGTGGGTAGGCCCCCCACAAGGTGGACTGATGACCTGGCAAAGGTCGTAGGAGTCCGCTGGATGCGGTTGGCGCAGAATCGGTAATTGTGGAACTCTTTGGGGGATGTCCAGCATAGGACGTCTTTCGGCTGATATGATGATGTCAATGATCTTTTTAATGTTAGACGTGAAAATGGGTACAATAGTTGAATTAACCCCTTAGATTGGCGACTGGACTGCGACTCGGGGTCGCGGTATGTACCCCACATATATGCTCTTGTGGCACAGACGTGGACCGACTGGGACACCATGGATTGTGTTGTCAAAACAGTGCAGGCCGTTTTTCAAGACATGTGCCGCTTAATGATATAATGGTGTGTCCTTAATTCCTTGGAGCGTGAGACGGATTTTGGAGTGGGGTGCTGCCTGCTGCTGCGGAAAATGCCGAAATTCTAAAGCGTAACAAATACAAGGGCCTCGGCAGAGAGTACAGTTTTGTACCTTTTAGCGTCGAAACTCTAGGTCCATGGGGTCCCAGCACGCACAAGTTATTTGCAGAAATTGCGAAGCGTCTGATTGACGTAACTGGTAACCGAAGAGCTGGCGACTTCCTCGCTCAACGTATCAGCATTGCGATACAGTGAGGAAATGCCGCCAGCATCCTCGGCACAATGCCTCAAGGGCCTGTTTCAGATTTAAGTTAGTTTTAATTTAATTTATAATATTTTGGTAAAGTATTCTTGTATATATTTTTTATTTAGCCCTAGGCCAGCGTGAGGAGTAATTAATGGCCGTATGTATACAGTGCGTAAAACTAATTAAAATAAGCAAATCTTTAATTGCTCTACCCCCTCCGCCCCTCGCCTTGTGCACTTTCTTTTTCCTTTGTTACATGTATGGGGTGCCCCCTAACCACCCCCCCCCCTCCCTCTGCTGTAACCAGGTGATAATTTTTAATTCATTGCACATAAGCATGTGGATAGCTAATGTTCCAAACTACATATGTACATACCAATATGTACCGTTAATGAAAAGGTATCGTGCAATAAAAGATTAGGTGCATTTTTAATTGCAGGAGTTACATGACGGCCGGGGTGGAAAGGAGCCTTTCCCGCTGCTACTAAAAAAAAGAAAACTGCCCAAGAAGTGGAAAGAGAGGCCTGGTAAGTTTAGTAGTGAGTTTAGTTTCGAACTTATCCTTTTAATTTAAACTTGAGCGAAATATTTGTAATGATTTTATACGCTACTAGCCCGCGACTTCGTCCGCGTCTTCGCTCCTATTGGTCGCAGCGTGATTCCGCTTTCACGATAAATGGACTATCCAACACAAAAATATTTTTTTAATTCGAACCAGTAGTTCCTGAGATTAGCGCGTTCAAACAAACAAACTCTTCAGCTTTATTATATTAGTGTAGACACAGAATAAGGACGCACAGAAACAAGTACAGAAATTTCACTTCCTAACAAAAACGGCGTTTAGGCATAAGAAAGGTGCCTACTCTCTGCATCTCTGTCTATCGCATAACTTGTATTCATTCACGCGCGGCACGTGTAGCCCTAGGGTTGTCTCGCCAAAACTACTTCAATGATGCAAAAAATGTTGTACCTCACCAGATGTCGCTTAAGTACAGTGAACCGATATTAATTAAGTACATGTTACTTCACAAGAATAATAAATCTCATATTTTTTAACGAACCATCTAACGATACCCTACACGGTGGGTTTTGCAAGAAGAAAAAATGCATTCCCATTTTACGTGCAAAGTAAGTACCTTCAAACTACATATACTCGTATAGTACTACATATATATATATATATATATATATATATTGTAATTTTAAAATAATTATTTTAGAAATATTTAAGAGAATAGCCAAAAAAATACCATTCCCCCTTCATCTCCGAAACCGAGGGGACACAATTTTTACGACTTAAGACAGCTAATCTATACTAATATTATAAAGAGGAAAGATTTGATTATTTGTTTGCATTGAATAGGCTCCGAAACTACAGAACCGATTTGAAAAATTCTTTCACTGTTGGGAAGCTACACTATTCTTGAGTGACATTGACATGAGCTATGTTATATTTTCAAAAAAATCAGGATTCTTACTAAAACTCCAATAAACCACCTTGAATACCTAAAATACTTTTAACATCGCGTGCGCTACGAAAACTATTGATGATAGAATAACTATTTGTTAATTATTTGTATGGGCCGGGCTAGTAGTATGTAATACTAATCTAAAGGTTGATTTAAATGGAAAAAAATATAGAAACGTTGGATTCGTATTAGGGGACCTCTCGGACGATCAGAAATCGATTTTGAACGAAATCGGGTTAGAAATGATTAAAATCAATATGGCTGCATTTTTTCAAATTTTACCTTGGAATCATATTAAGAATTCTCTCGGAATCTCGATATTGATTTTAAACGAAATCGGGACGGAAATTATAAAAATCAATATGGGCGCCACTTTTTCCTAATTTTACCTCGTATTCGTATAACGAGGCCTCTCGGACGCTCAGATATCGATTTCGAACGAAATTGGGAAGGAAATGAAGAAAATCAATATGGCTGCGACTTTTTCCAAATTTTCCTCGGATTCGTATTAAGAAACGTCTCGGACGCTCAGATATAGATTTTTAACGAAATTTGGACAAAAAAAAAAAACAATAAGGCCGCCACTTTTTCCAAATTTTACCTCGCATTCGTATTACAAGACCTGTTGGACGCTCAGGTATCGATTTTGAACGAAATCTGATAGAAAATGAAGAAAATCAATATGGCTGCGATTTTTTCCAACCTCGGATTCGTATTAAGAGACATCTCGGACGCTCAGTTATCTATTTTGAATGAAATCGGGACGGAAATGAAGAAAATCATAATGGCCGCCACTTTTTCCTAATTTTACCTCGGTGTAGTATTAGGGGACCTCCCGGACGCTCAGTTATCGATTTTGAACGAAATCGGGACGGAAATGAAGAAAACCAATATGGCCGTTACTTTATTCAAAGTTTACCTCGGATTCCTATTAAGAGTCCTCTCGGACGCTCAAATATCGATTTTTGTCGAAATAGTATCGGATGGCACTGATTAATAAAACCACTTACAATACAATGAATCGAAAATAGGGAACTCACGGCACTTCATGCACCTTTAGACCTTATAAGGAACCTACATGCCAAATTTGGTATCTCTCGAACCAGCAGTTTGGGCTGTGCGTTGATATGTCACTCACTCACTCAGTCAGTCACTTTTGTCGTTTTGCAATTTGGCACAAACTTTTACAAGTTTTCAAGTCCTCAACGTTAAATTTCAAAATCAATGCCATTTTAGAAATTAACGAGTTTCTTACGCCGGTTCTTCTCGTGGCAGAGGTTTATTTTTCCGAACCGGTGGTAGTTTATTGACGTTCATAGATGCATATGTAATATGCCTAATTTAAAGAATAAACTACTTTTACTTTTAACGACCCAAAAAATCATAAATACAACACCCATATTAATATTTAGACATTTCAACCCCCTCGGACCCCAACAGAGGGGATGATACTTCACGCCCTCCACGTGGGTTTTTAAAATCATAGTTGTTTTCGTAATCAGCGACCCGATAAATCATAGAAACAATACCCATATCGATTTTCAGAATTTGTCACCACATCTCCCCCTTTTAGGGGTTGATTTCTCAAAACATCTGAAATACATGTTTACTCATTTATCGTTAGAAAAACTCCTGTGAAGTTTCGAATAAAATAGTCCAACTAATCTTACTTCCTCATACAAACTTCGGACGCCCATTTCACCATTTTAGGGGTTGAATTTTGAAAAATCGTTTCTTAATGCACCTCAAGACCTTATATGGAACCTACTCGTACATACTAAATTTAGAATCTCTAGAACCAGGAGTTCGGGCTGTGCGGTTGATATGTCATTCACTCAGTCAGTCAGTTATTTTTTGCAATTTGGCATAAACTTTCAAAAGTTTTCATGTCCACAATATTAAATTTCAAAATCGATGCCATTTTCGTAATTAACGTACCAAAAAACCATAAAAATGACACCCATGTTAATATTCAGAAATTTCATCCCCCTCGCACCCCAACAGGCGGGACGGTATTTGAAAAGAAAAGAAAAGAAATCGTTTATTCGTGACAAAAAAAGTAAAGATTTTTGTTATCCCTCCACGTGGGATTTTAAAATTATTGTTGTTTTCGTTATCAGCGACCCAATAAACCATAAAAACAATACTTACCCATGTCGATTTTCAGAATTTGTCACCACATTTCCCCCTTTTAGGGGTTGATTTCTCAAAATAACTGAAACACGTGTTTACTCATCACTTAAGTTTAGCAATTCGGAGGGCTATATCGGTCACTTTGGTTCTGTTGCGGATGGCCTCATTCCTGATGCGATCACGCAGAGAAACTCCCAACATAGCTCTCTCCATTGCTCTTTGGGTGACTTTGAGCCTTCTTATGAGGCCCATAGTAAGCGACCACGTTTCAGTACCATATGTCATCACTGGCAACACACACTGGTCAAAGACTTTCGTCTTGAGACACTGCGGAATATTGGACGAAAAGATGTGCCGTAGCTTCCCGAATGCTGCCCAGCCGAGTCGGATTCGACGATTAACCTCTTTCTCGAAGTTGGACCTACCTAACTGGACAGTCTGTCCTAGGTATATGTACTCGTCTACAACTTCGAGCGTAAAGTGTCCGATTGTTACGGGAGTTGGTGCGACATGGGCATTTGTCATGATCTTCGTCATGTCCATGTTCATCCTTAGACCAACTCGCTCGGAGGCTTTACTGAGGTCATTGAGCATAGCAAATGACAGATAAGTAAGCGGGCACAATACAACAGCTACTTCAATAGAAGATGCAATGCAAAAATGTAATATTTCATCAAGGGTTAGCTCGTTGAATCCCGACCGAAACTAAGGATTTTAACGTGGAATCCTGAGCGTGGTGAGGGATTCGACGCGGCACGCTCGATTTAGAAATAATTTTGTTACCGTGTAATTTACTTTTCTTTTCACTTCTCCTAGAGACACACACACATTGCCGAATTGAAATACATATACATACTCGTATAATGTACTTATACATATGTATGTGATGCTGATGGTACATATGCTGTGTAATACCTCTATCTATATATATGTAGGTAAACTGCTAGTTGCTCTCGTCACTTTATACTATTGTCTTTTCTCACGATTTCGCATGAATATGCTCTTTAATCGCTTTAAGAGCCTAATACAACGCCTTATTATTAACTCATAGGAATAAGTTATTAGACTTCATTAATCTCCCAAAACTGCAGGCGTCAATAACCACATTTGCGGACATATTTCAGAGTTAGGTTACGTTTTTTTTCTTTAAAATATTAGGTTATCATTTGATAATAATTTCAATCAACAGGGGATAACAAAAATCATTACTTTTTGAGTGGTTCATTCAGGAGAACTCACCAACGGACAGCAAGCTGAAGTCCACGGGTTTTCATAATACAACTCTCTAAAGTCTTACCCCCTTATTCATACAACTTAACAAACCTCTGTTAACTAAAAGTTGTTTCGTCCCTTTTTCACAAACATAAATGTCAAAGTGACAGATGAGGACAAACCAACTTTAGCGGCTTGTTAACTAATAGAGGCTTGATGGACGTTTATGAATAAGGGGTAATATCTCTGCCGATATATCTAAGTTTAAGCCCGAGAAGGAAATAACTGACAATATATGCTCCTGGCCCGGGGGCTATAATAGAAATGTTTAAGTTAAAGACGGCCTTCAAGGTTTTTAAATAGTGAATTTAACATTACAGGATAGTTTTACCTCCTGCAATGTCAATAAACGAAGTTACAAGTTTCTCGTTTAAAAATTACTTGCTCCCCGCATAAATTTTCAAACCCCATTTCACCCCTTCAGAGAGTACATTTTCAAAAATGAAATTAGATATCTTATATTTCTCGTTTAAAAGAATATTACCTCGGTGACCGAACTATGCTCGTGTTTGCCCGAGTAATAAGAGTTTTCCCGAACATATACATTTTTATTCGTTTCCAGTAACTCCTATATTGTATACTTATATTATATATTATTTATCGGCCTGTTTAGCCTAGATGGTAGTGACAATAAAAAAAACATTTATTTCGTGTAACAGGAGACACATATAATACTTCTTTATATACACAACATAATTGATGTACCGTTTCCGTCAAAATTCATCCCCCTAGTGGGTTGAAAAAGTGTTGAAATGCCATATGGAAAACATGAGATTTCCAAGATATCAGAGTTGTAACTTTGCTCTAAGGCTCCTATTATTTACTTTAAAATGCTAAGTACGGCTATTTCTGAAATTACAACACGCTTAGTAAAATCGCCCTGTAAAGAGGTGAAAAGCTCATTTCAAAGTTCATTCCTTTGATGAGGTGATGGGTTGAAAAGGATTTGAAAATTTGTTTGGAAAGCAAATATTATTCAAACAAGAAAGTTAATACTTCGTCTATAAACCTAGCATCGAAGTATAAGATAACAAATTTGGGATGCAATACTTTTTTAAACGAATGAATTGAACTTTGGTTGCAGATTTAATAATAAAGTAAGTTCAGCGTTATTAAAGTCACCCTCTGAAGGGGCAAAAGGGATTTAAAAGAATATTTGAAAAGCAAGTATTTTTTAAACGAATAACATAAAACTTCTTTTAACGGACATTAAGTGGCCTAAACATGTATTTTTTTTCTTTTCCTTTACGGTGTATAGTTTTAACTTTAATATCAATATTACGGAAAATGCTTTCTATCGTCTTAAAACACTATATAGTTTCAGGAAATATTTATCTGAAAAAGTTAGGGAAATACTTATAGAGGCTCTGGTACTGTCTCCATTTAATTACACCGACATCGTTTACGGCCCCAGGTTACTGGAAAAAACAAAAAAGGCGATACAACGGGTACAGAATGCTTGTACACGATTCTGCTACAATATACCGAAGCGAGCACACATTACACCGCACCTTAATAGTAGAAATATTTTAAACATGAAAAGTAGAAGAAACCTGCATTTGGCTTTTACTCTGCGTAAGATTATGGAGTTTGAAAAACCTCCATATCTTTACGAGAAACTTAAGTGGGTTCAAGATGCACGTAAGAAGCTATTACGAAGTCATAGGAAGAAATTACTGCTGGTCCCAAAACATAAGACCACTTTTTTCAGGGGGGGGGTTCAAATATGCAGCAACAAAAATATGGAATGATTTGCCGCCGCCATTAAGAAGTCCAATGCCATTAATAAAATTCAAGAAACTGGTTAAGGCACACTTTCTTGAATTGCAAAAGGGGAACCACCCCACTAAGTGAAAGTTAAGAAAGAGAATAAATATCACATTAATGCACGTATGTAGATAATAATGCACAAACACACTCACCCACACACAGAAACTGTCACACAAACACACTCACACCCACACACTCGTACGCACATACACATATCCGCACCGAACGCATGCACAACACTAGGATGAGCACGGTAAACATGGCCGACCTACATAAATACATAAATACATACTACATAAATACATACATACTATATATATATATAATATAATAATATGATATACATACATATATATCAATATCATATCATATAAAAGGGACCAGTCTGAAAATCAGCGCTGGGTATATAAAACCTATCCAGCAAGGCTGAGACTGGTACCCATTGCCCATCTTCATCAGCTTATAGGTATCGGTAGTAATTAAGTTAAGTGTATTTTTGTTTTTTGTAAAAAGTAGGTAATTTTCAAAATTCTGTTATACTCTTTTTTATGTTCGAGATTTTGTTGATTTTTAACTTGTGGCAATAAAACATTTTTCATTTTCATTTTTTCATTTTTTTTAAAAATTATAATTATATCTCTATCTAGTTTTTATACATATATTTTTTTTCAACAAAAAAGTTTCCAAAGTATGTAAGTAACCGATAGATGGCTATGTGCACATAACTTTCAATTTCTCCTGATTTAATGGGGTTGGGACGGGTACACGATCGTTGTACAGAACCCTCAGAATGCGCGAGTCAGACTCGCATTTGACCGGTTTTTTTTTTTGATCAGAATTTTTCGTTGCACTTACTGAGATAGAAAATTCTTCGCACAAACTGCAACCACGATAGTTATTAGTGATCATGTTTTAGGGCCCAATCACGTAAGATATGGTAGCTGGATACGTTAAGCTTAAGGCCCCAGACCACCTGCGGCCATACGATACAACTATGTCGGAGGGTAGCTGACTCGCTACATTCGCTGCAGAAATTGGCTATTTCAGTCCCCTGAGAGCGCACCAGCGACGCTCTCAGCAGTAAAAAGCAGTCGCTATGACGGAATACGGCTAGGAGAGGCTGATGATGGCGAAAACTTAGTAAGAAACAACATAAAGGCGGCAACACATTATGGTCGGCAGTGTCGGTACTGTACCTAGATATGAAATTTACTTATTAAAATTCATAAAAATTTGGTTGCAGTATCATTTCCGTCCATTGTAATGGAAGTGACTGATGAAGAAGTCACCGAGTACTACTCTCCGAGTGACCTCACAGTGGGAGAGACGATTTTCGTGCTCGGCCGACGTTTTCTCATCAGCGACTGCGACCAATTCACCAGAAGATATTATCAGTAATGTATTCTACAGTTTTTCTTACCTATTATATTAACTTGCAATCTTGTGTGTTAACGTAATTTACACAAGAGGAATGAAAACGGATATGTTTTAAGTAGTATAGAAATTAAAGATGCATCGAATTTTAGGCATATGCGGCATGTTTTTAAATTTTCGATATTCGGCCGAATTATTCGGTTCAACTGCCGATTATTTATGATTATTTATGATTTTTTATCCAATAATTATGAAAGTTTTGATTTGCTATTTGTAATGTAAGACTTATTATATATTTCGAACGAAGATCATGTCAAATGCCCATGTAGCACCAACTGCCGTAACAATCGGACACTTTACGCTCGAAGTTGTAGACGATTACGTAAACCTAGGACAGACTGTCCAGTTAGGTAAGTACAACTTCAAGAAAGAGGTTAATCGTCGAATCCGACTCGGCTGAGCAGCGTTCGGGAAGCTACGGCACATCTTTTCGTCCAATATCCCGCAGTGTCTCAAGACGAAAGTCTTTGACCAGTGTGTACTGCCAGTGATGACCAGGGAGCGAAACTTTGGTGCCGGTGACATCATTATGTCGCAAATTCACATATAGGATGATTTTATATAAACAACATTGCGACACTCCAATGATTATTAATAATGCAATAATGGTAATGTAAATGTTATTTTTTATTAATAAGAAATGACTATTTATATTGAAAATAATGTAAATATTAAAATAATTACAAAGACAATAAGAAAAACTAGTTACCCGCGCGGCTTCGCCGCGTCGACGTACTACGAAGAATGCAAGCGAAGCCACGGGATAGAATATGCGTATTCGGAAGGTCGATTACAAAGTCGATTTAAAAACATTCGTGCTTGATCATCACGGCTAGTCGTCAAATTTACAGTAAATGTCAGCCTTATTTCAAGAAATAAGATCTACCTACTAACTATGAGAATTTCTATGAAAAATATGCATCTTAGCAACTTCAGTCAATTTGGCCATCTGATAATAATCAGATAATTTTAGTGTTTTGAATGTGTGTGCGTTGATTGTTTCAGTGTAATGGTGCGTATTAATAGGAAAATATTTTGTATGTGTGGTTTTTTGTGTGTGTCTTGGGACAATATATTTTGTTCGGTAATATGCGCTGATGGCGTCTCTTGTCTAAATAAGGCTCTAATAAGGTACGCAAACTCAGAGATCCCAGAGAAGACGTCTAATAATAATACCATTAGCGAGCGATATGATCATATCATATACTTACTAAATTGAATAAGAGCGACTGTGAGGGATATATCATTTGTTGTCTTTGTCATAGTTCCGCAATTAAGAATGTTCTGTGATATGACTCCTATCCTACCCTCCCTTAGAGTACCCCTGAGAAATTTTCAAATAATAATACTACTACCGAGGTCATGTACTAAATGGAATAAGAGCGACAGAGAGATACCACGTCACGTCCACGTCATACCCGCCCAAATTAAAGAGGTTGTTTATGATAAGGCGCCAGCCGTTTAAGACGAATTCTCAATTTAGGTGGAAGAGCTTTTCCGTCCCCCTTGTTGGAACTCGTACTCGTATAGGATCTCTTTAGAAATACTCCAAGTATCCTCATAACCTATTCTATATAATCTAGAAAAAAAACAATGCATGCGAAATTGGCAATATTGGTATTAACATTTGATGCCGGAACCACGCAATGGGCCATTATGGGCCAACGTATAGATCGCAGTTATGCATTAAAGGCCATCGCTTTCCATCAGGTGAGACTAAGGCCAATCGCCAGTCAGTCAATCATAAAAAAACATATTTGCATCTCGTTCCACCGCATGCGTCCACGTTCCACTGCATCTTGTACGTGGCCCATCATGGCCCATCGTGTGGTTTTGGCATGACAGTTGTGAGGTCTATTTTGTCAAGTGAAGTAACTGGGTTAAAATCTTTCGTTATATCTATCTCTATAACACTTGCTTATCGGTGTGATAGAGAAGGAAATATAATGAACTTCGATCTTCGGGTGTTTCGGGTAGACCCCCTGAAAACCGGCACTGTCACTGTTGCAGGTGACACTGATACAGTATAATTTTAACTTTTAACTGAACATGTTACCAATAGTGGTAATCTTATTCATCCTTTCAATGTACCTACGCCCTTTTAGAACGTGGCAGTTTAACGTGACCATTATCCCCCTTATTTTGGACATGTTTACTGAAACTTAACAAAGAGAAATATACATGTCCTCTAACTTTTCGAGTATTATCAACCTTTTCGATGCTAACAACGTACCTATATTGCGCACCAACGGTCCGAAGCTAACGACGTATATATCCGTCATGGCCTCTTATGAGATATCAACCTACATGCATTTCTATAGGGCTCAACTTTGCGTTTGACATCCTCAGACAAACATTGATGAATAGCAAATTAACACTTTATGAACGGCAGTGACACTTACACGTCAACTAAAGAACGAAGGTGATTTTGACAACGTACGTTATAACTCCCATGTTGTCGACAATTAAAGGGTTTAATTATTTTTCTGACTTCTTAATTTTGTTAAAGTACCTTTTAAGCGCACTATCAATAGAACTGCATCTAGGTTGATATCGCATTGGACGCCGTCACCATGACGGATATATTCGTCGTTTTGTCGAATCAATGGTGCGCATATACGTCGAATACGTTATTGGCGTCGTAAAGGTTAATTAGTGCAACATTGTTTTCTCGTCGGTTTGATCTGAATCCACCAATAAGTAACGTCTACTGATTGAACTTCTTTGCTTATGATCACCCTACTGGTATGGCAATATGTGGAAGAGAGACACACTTAGACAAAGCTAGCTTCTTCTCTTTCAAAATGTTTTGCAGCTTATCTATGATTAACTCAGAAACAGTTCTGTAACTCACAACGTAAAGTTTAATTTGGTATGTCATTGTTTTGGCAGATATCAATATCAGTCAAGATATACGGAACGTAGGTATATTAGAAACGTCATTGGTTTGTATATCAACTTCTTTGAAGTATAAACCATGACAATTTAATATTGACATAATTAGAGCACAATAAAAAAAAAGTTGACACAATACGTCTGTCATTTATGTAAACTGTAAATACTTAGACCGAATATTATGTATTGTCTTGTAAACAAATTAGTAATTTTACTTTCGTTTATTGTTAATAATATTGAGTATTTCTCGACTCAAAAGTTTTATATTGTAATGCTGTTCCAGATATTTCTTACAGGAACATTTTAGTTCATATTTAATTTTATGTCATCCGGAATCATACCATAGCCAGTTCCCAAGTCACGTGGAAGTCACGTGTTAACCAAGCTAAATTTTGACACCTCGTACAATTCTACCAAGGTAAGCTGACCCCTCGCTTGTATGCGGCATCATCGAACACTATTCTGAGGCATATATTTGTCGGGGCATCCAGGATTTTTCGTAAATATCATTTTATTAATTTTCCAGGACAAAAATAAAAAAAAATAAGACGTTATTGCACATCTGCAGGATGGGACGAATCCTATGGTATATACTCGTAATTTATCAAAATCGGTCCATAACTGTAGATCTGATGGGCATTATAAAGATCGGCTTCGCGTAATATATATATAGATAGATATTTTACTAAGTAAGTAATTGTAAAACATACATTCGGATAAGTGAAAAACAACAAATTAAATTTCGTGGGTTGTCGAAAAATAGGCAGAACGCTTGGAATTGACAACATTTCAATTTTTTAAGTAGTATGAAATCTTAACTAATTTTGTTAATTTGGTAACAAGAAACCCCAAATTTCTTGCGCACAAAAAGAACAGCAGTTCACTTTCTTTAGTAAATTTGTCTTAGTAACAATGCTTCTGTATGATTTATTACGCTGTGACGCCTTACTTGTCACTTACTCTCTTTTAGAATGAGGAACTTTTGAAATTGATTTATTTATATGAAATTTGGATATAATCGAGAATTTAAAAATGTAGTTTTACTTAACTTTTTATCCTCTATTTGATTTCATCGGAAAAAAGTCTGCTTAAAAAATGAAATGTTGTCAATTCAAACACAACATCGCATCTTCTAATTTAAATACATACCTACATACATATACTGTACATAATGCCTGTAATCGCAACTAAAACAAAATCATTGTTGTAAGTTAATCTTTCATCA
The DNA here is from genome assembly GCA_905163555.1 of Notocelia uddmanniana. Classification (NCBI taxonomy): domain Eukaryota; kingdom Metazoa; phylum Arthropoda; class Insecta; order Lepidoptera; family Tortricidae; genus Notocelia; species Notocelia uddmanniana. The sequence goes on from LR991052.1 coordinate 19,878,012, forward strand.
TCAAAATTGATTCCTTCAATAATCCAGATAAAAACACTCTGTATGTAGCTTGACGTCATACGTCTGTCATCGGCACCAAAGTTTCGCTCCCTGGTGATGACATACGGTACTGAAACGTGGTGGCTTACAATGGGCCTCATAAGAAGGCTCAAAGTCACCCAAAGAGCAATGAAGAGGGCTATGTTGGGAGTTTCTCTGCGAGATCGCATCAGGAATGAGGCCATCCGCAGCAGAACTAAAGTGACCGATATAGCTTTTCGAATCGCTAAACTTAAGTGGCAGTGGGCGGGGCACATAGCACGTAGAACCGATGGCCGTTGGGGCGGAAAGGTTCTCGAGTGGCAACCACGTACCGGAAGGCGTAGCGTGGGCAGGCCCCCCATACGGTGGACTGATGACCTGGTAAGGGTCGCGGGTGTCCGCTGGATGCGGGTGGCGCAGTACCGGTCATTGTGGAAGTCTTTAGGGGAGGCCTATGTCCACTAGTGGACGTCATTCGGCTGACATGATGATGATGTTGATGATTATATATTTATGTACCTATAGTCATTGCCTCGTGGAATTATTGTCTTAGGACATTATTTTTACGTTGCATTATTACGTTTTTACGTTCACCCGAATAATTTGGTCGAATACGAGTATTCGATACGGCAAATTCTGGCCCTAATGTTCGGCCGATTGTTCGTATTCTATGGAAAAAGTACCTACTCGGCGCATCTCAAAATGAAATCCCATACAAACTGTAGATAGGTACCCATTTTTATTGCTCTATTAAAATCGACCTTTTAAAAAAGTTGCAATGCAATTTAACCACCGGGTGAAATGAATGAAATGCGGTTGAACTGAAATTTGGCATAGCATCAAGCTGATTTTATGATACTAACTTCTCAGTCATGAACATTAATGTCATGCATGATACACACGTCATCATGATGTACCTTAGAATCATTTTCATGAGTTAAGTAGTTACAAACTGCAAAATAGTTCAGTCAACGAGAAAAATTGTGTAGTATAGTCGCATTCATTTACTTATGATTTGTAAAGCCCCCTACATTTTCATTTCAAAGTACAATATCTCAAAAACGAAAAAACTAAACGCACTCTAAAAACTGAAACATGCCTATAAACCACCGCAAACAACAACATTATTTCAAATAAAAAATCGGCATTCAAATAGGTTCATCCTTTTAAGAGTTGTGATGCCACAGACAGACACACACGTACAATCAGACAGATACATATGTAAAACTTATAACACCTCTTTTCGCGTTTCGCGTGGGGGGTTAATAATGGGTAGATTTAAAAAAGATAACGTAGTATCCGCAAACACTAAATTGCACATGCAATTGGACATGCAATGGCATGTTACATATGACATAGATCGGCGAATGGATGAATAGCAATAGCACGATATTACAACTTGAACCTTATTACTTCGTTCGGTAGATAACAAATCGTAAAGATAATATTTTAACATTTTTTCTAATATGACTGTATTCTAAACTAACAGCCGATGGTTGAAGTTAACAAAGAGCACAATACCATTCTACGAGAGATAAACCCTCAAGTACCTGTCGGACATTTGAAATAAATGAGACATTACCGACATTTTATAATGTACCTCTATTTAATGTCGTTGCATAACAACAGGTAAGGATTTCAAAATGTTTTTTTACCAAATAGGAACTTATAAAATACTTGCACCTACATAAATATCAAGCAGAAACGTCATGTCATGTCGTTAGTGCTTGACACAATAATAACATTGGTAATCATTTTATCGATATGTACCTTAGGAGGAATACCTGCCTAGTATTAGGGAAATAGGTAGGTAAGGTACATAGATTGGGTTTGGAAAAAACAACATTCTAGGTCATTCATTCAGCATCATTTTTGAAAACTGTGATTGTTACATCATTTTTATAGGAGGTGTAAAAAAAATTCAAGACTTATTTATCGACATAAGCTAAAGTAACAAATGTTAATAAATTATTCATTTTGGTATAACTGTTCATCTATTTATTTGTATACATACACATTACGCAATTTAGATAAACTAAGCATCAGAAGGAAGTACTAACATTGCCTTGTTCCAGCTAGTAAATTTTCTAGGTACTTATATACTATACTGATAAATAAATATAGATGTTATACTTACTTATTCTTATAATTTCACTTTCCAGTGTCAGTGTCAGAGTAACAAAGCCTGGCCCGGAGAAAGAAAATAAAATTTCTCCAACAATGAAGTCAAGGGATTGTTCTGGGAGGACAGCCATTCCCTTAAGTTAAAAGTGCAAAGTTAATTCGATAGACGGGCTAGACACACGCTAAGTGTTCAGTCACTCGGCGTTGGGACTCTGCACACTCCAGTAACTGGGCTGTGAAAAATAGGGTGTAGGTACGTACATTCTTATTTTTCATGTATGTAAGTTTTCACTCATACGTTTTGCTTTTTTGGTAATTCTTTCTCGTTTATAAAAAAAAAGGCAAAAACCAAGAGGAAGTTTTCGAGTAAATAAGGGTCTATGTTTTCAATTGTATGCAATATTTCCAAAAAAACGTAGTATCAAATGATGTCTGACATAATTTGCAAAAATCTTGTAAATTATTTCAGGATTAGGGGGAGCAAAACGTTGGAACTTTATGTTTAAAATAATTCAGTTCCGTAGTCCTCTTAAAATGCACATTTAAAATACTCGGCCCTAATTTCATATTTCTGTCACTTTCGATATTAATAACGTTTTAGGAAATGTCTAAGTGTTCGCAAAAGTCATCTTAAACCGCATTACTAAAACGCTGGACGAGAATCAACCAAGCGAACAGGCGGGATTCCGAAGCAAGTACTCGGCTGTTCCCCATGTTCATGTAGTAAGGCAAATATTTGAAAAGTATAAAGAATATGGTCTACCAATTTACTGCTGCTTCGTGTTGCAAGGCCTTTGATTCCCTGGACTGGAACAAAATCTGGAATGCCTTGTAAAAACAAGGAGTAGAAAAGTATATTAGGATAATAAAAAAACACCTATAAAAATAAAAAAACACCTATAAAGGCGGCACAGCACGGGTCAAGCTAGTAAGAGAAGGAGGAATTATAAATCTAGATAATGGCGTCAGACAAGGAGACCCACTCTCACCGAAGCTATTCACCGCAGTCCTTGAGGATATATTCAGACAATTTATATGGGAAGGATATGGCCTGAGAATCAATGGCGAGTATTTAACAAACTTAAGATTCGTCGATGATATCATCTTGTTTGCAAATGAGCTCCAAAAATGCTAACAGATCTTGACACACAAAGCAAAGTTGTGGGCTTAAATATGAACGTGTCCAAAACTAAAGCAATGACCAACAGAGAAAAAGAAACAATCGTTGTGAACAACATTCCCATTGATTATGTGGATGAATATACATACTTAGGTCAAATAATAAATTTATTTAATTGAAATATTAAATTAAAGGTGGATTTAAATGTAATTTTATTTTATTTATAAATAAGTTATAAATAAATTATAAATAAATAAATGAAATGAAATATATATTTATTTATTTACGAAAAAAGTACTTCAAAACATAGTGGCTATGGTCCCACACTAGGCTGGGCCTGTCCCGTGGAAACCAAACAGTGCAGATTAACAAATACGCGGCTTTAAAAAACAAAAAAAAAGCAAGACAAGATATGCAATTTAACATTTCACTTATACAAACAAGAAATAATAATAATATTGATTAAAAATTGAAATACCTATTATAAATAACTATAACCTATTATAGTAGGAGTAAGTGTAGGGTGTACGAATGTAGATATATGTGTGTGTGTGTGTGTATGTGTGTGTGTGTGTGTGTGTGTGTGTGTGTGTGTGTGTGTGTGTGTGTGTGTGTGTGTCTGTGTGTTTGTGTGTGTGTGTGCGTGTGTGTGCGCGCGTGCGCTTGCATGTGTGTGTGCGCGTGACTGTAAGCATTATGACACTACCCGAAGTATGATTTCTGACTGTTCATAATTCCAAGATAATAAAAGCGTTTGTATCATCTTTTTAGCTTGTTGGACGCTGCAATTTCTAAGTTCAGTCGCTTTTGCAAATTCATTCTAAATATGTGGAAACAGAAACCTAGGAAATCGCTTTGCAAATTTGGTCTTGACCATCGGAACTGGTACTTTAAAAACTCTTTTAAATAATTAAAGTAAATAACATGTCAAGTAAAGAAATTGAGACACGTATAGGGCATGCTTGGAATAATTACCGGGAACATAAAGAAGTAATGAAAGATAAGACAATGAAATGTTCCGTTAAGGGAAAACTATTTAACAGTTGCATAATCCCAATCCTAACATATGGATGCCAGACGTGGGCGCTAACTAAGTCACAACAGACTAAACTTCGTAACTGTCAGAGAAGCATGGAACGAAGCATGATGGGTAAAAGAAAATTAGATAAAATTAACCACAACATAATTAGAAAAGGTTCAAAAACCCAAGATGTGGTATTAAAATTAAGAGCGCTTAAGTGGAAGTGGGCTGGCCATGTAATCAGAGGTGAAGAGAAGTGGAATAAATTCGTCACGCTGTGGTGCCCTAGAGAGGGCAAGCGGAAAGAAGGAAAGCCATTTAGGAGATGGGAGGACGACTTAGTTAAGACAGCTGGCAGAACTTGGACTAGACTCGCACGAAAAAGACAAGATTGGAAAGTGTTGGACGAGGCCTTTGCCAAAGGGCACACAGAATTAAAAATAAATAAATAAATAAAAACTAATGTTATATATATGTAAAATGCAACTATATTCTGTAAAAGACTATAAATAAATAAATAAATATCAATGTAGGTACTGAAAATAATCCAAAATCGAGTAACTCAGTGATATCTCGCCAATTTGTATGAAATAATGGTTATTACCACTCTGTTACCTGCTTTTTACAGTAGGAAAGTAAATATCTGAGTGTTTACCCATAAATTCCTTTTTTTACATTCAGGTGCTTTTAATGTAATTTAATTATTTATTTATCTTAGACTCAGGTCCATATAAAAGCACAGAATAAGTAATAATACATATAAAAGTTAGTACACTAGGTTTAAAACTCTAGGGGTTAGTAAGTCAATAATAATTATACATCTCAAAATAATAATAAAAGAATAAAACAATGTCAGATGAATAACAATATGCACAATAATAATTCCGTTTCTCCTATATGATGGCAATAAACTATATTAATTACTTATTATTACTATTTAATCTATATATATAAATGCGTATTCTGCTCGATGGCCTCTTCAATACGATTTGTATTGAATTGGCGCAGATCACGGGTAAGGGATTTGGAGATCTGTTAATTGAGCTGCCTGTTGTCACTTACCTAGCTATAACAACACATGCTAATACATATCCTTTGGTCACGGAACAAAAATGTACCTTACCTAGATACAATTACTCCTAATAATATTTAAAAAAAAAAAAAATTCTTCAATGTTAAAATTCCTTTACAAAGAATAGAAAAATAAATGTATGAAAATTATTTAAGAAAATGATAAGCTTATTAAAGTGAAATTTATGAAATGATAATGATTTAACTTTTTAATATATAAATTAATCTATTTAATTCAATTTGATTTAAGTTATTTAATTTGATTTAACTTAATTTGATTTAATTTGGCCAAGTGATCGTCTAGTAACATACCTACGTTGTGTGCCGCGTAACTCAAATTCTTTAATGTGAAACAAACAAGATCTGAACTCTTCACTACCTGACCTCCTAGCCCTAGCCTAATATTCCTACAGAATTGCACTACCCATTTTCTTAAACCTATCACTATTTTGATAATAGAAAAGATTAAGTACTGATATTTGCTTTACCTACTGTATGCTTCTTTATATAAACAAATAATTATTTGTTTTTTATTAATAATCCTCCCCCAGACTACCTGCGGCCGGGCTGAGCGTAACACAGCAGCCATTGGTTTTTAAAGAAAGGCAAATTTTCCTTAAAAGCCATAATTTTCCCTAAATCAAAATTATTTCATCATAAAACACTGATACTCAATTTCCTAGCTAGCTAATAATAATTTTGATCAATATTGCATGGTGCGACTCTCTCACTACCATACAATGCTACTGCTTACGCCTGGATGGGTGACAGACCTCCTAGCTACGTATTTATACCTATTTTATTATATTGAATTATTAATAGGTATTTTTATATGACCTATGAATCTACCAATGCTTCGTAACCTACACTTGCTGATGGGAAGAAGCATCAAAGAAACTCACCAGATAGTCATATCGATGATTAGAGGAATCATCTATTAATTTAAGCTTTATAAATAAATTCTAGCAATTTATTAGTGCTGACGCTAACATTCCTATATACAAAAGTTGAGGTACAAAGTTGTACCTAATGAAAACAAACCCACTCGTCACTAATTCCTATGAACCTAGTTTCCATAAAGTGGCACACTCAATATCGACTATTCAGGGCAATTCATATGAAATATTTGAACCTAATCTATACCTGAAATAGTGAACACTCATTTACTAATGATAGAAATGCGAGCATTATTCCACTCATGATAATAGATAAATGGACCTGTAGACTGCTCCGCCTGCTACAATGTCTAGAATTATCTCATCTTTCTGAAACAATTCTATATCCTAATCATAACTGGAATCAGAATAACTCAATGAACAAATTAAATTAAATGTAGTTACACCTTTAAACCATATTTCAAATGTAGCCCATGAAACCCCATACTTCATAACCACATTTGGAAACCATTATTCATTATTGACCTTTACCTACTTATTCACGCCTACCAAACTTCCTACAATCACTAACAACCTATTAAATGAAACCTAGTTCCCTAAAACCAGCCCTAATTATTATTTAGCCCTAACACCCTATTACCTACTACAAATTACTTTAAACCTAACTCTACTCTCAACTAGTCCCTACTAGTAGTGTAAACAAAACCCCAATAATTATTTATTAGTGTTATGAAATGTGAATCCTACTATAACCTAAGCTGTAACGTTCGGTAGGCTAGACCGAGATAGGCAACCTAAAGCCTGTGTATTGCTTCATTCACAACTGTCCGAAGACTAAAGAGATCTGTGAATGATGCGCCCTAACGTATATAAGGTAAGTACATAAATATATTTAATAAAGAACGAACTTCAGGCACACAGAAGATCTCTACAAGTGAACTCCGTTCATAGCGGTTGACTTATTGGAAATTGCGACCTTCTCGCATCAATCTGTGGCTAGACCCCAAAGCACGTAAGAGTATATCATCATCTATGTTGGTAAAGAGATGATGCCAAGCCCTCTTAAACTTTGTAACTAAACTAATAGGATTCCAAGCTGTATCTCTTTTTCACCTCGACGGTGAGATTCAACTTGTTAAATAGACCATGCTATTCAGACATTGATCTGGCTCGATATCAACGCTATGGACAGCTTCCACAAACCCGTCGTTGAATTCGTCCACATCGCGGCCTAGACAATCGAAACGGTTTTGGAGTTCCAGCTGAAAGCTCTCGGGGTTTTGGATTTGGACTGCTGCTGGACGGAGCGTGGACTTCATCAGTCGAGAGCGCTCTAGCTTGACGCATATATTCAACGTGCCTCTTACCAGTCGATTATCACTTCCGGTTTTAACCGTATTGATCACAGACATCGTTGAATATACGCCTCTTCGTCGACATGATGAAGTCAATCTCGTTTTTTGTTGCACCGTCGGGACTCATCCAGGTCCACTTCCTGTGCTCGCGTTTCTTGAAGAAGGAGTTCATCATGTAGAGTCCCTCCTTCTCCAAGAAACTAGCCAGTAGTTGGCCCCGGTGGTTCCGACTTCCAACTCCGAATTGCCCCACTTTCAGCTCATTGCCGTCTCTCTTGCCCAGTTTGGCGTTGAAATCCCCCATAAAAACGGTGAAGTAGGTTTTGGAACTATGCATGACTTTTGATATATCCTCATACATAGCCTCCACCTCGTCGTCGGAGTGTGCCGAGGTCGGCGCGTACACCTGTATGACCGTCAACGAGTACCTCTTGGATACTCTGAGTATAAGGTACGCCACCCTGGCCGACACATACTCGATCTTCACCACGTTGTTCACGAGGGATTTGTGGACGATAAACCTGACACCTCCTTGGGACTTTTGGTCGCCCTCCCGGAAATAGAGCAAGTTGCCGGACTGCAGGGTTATCGTGTCCTCCCCCCCCCCCCCCCCCCCCCCCCCTCTTCGGACTTCAGATAACCCTACGATATCCCAACGCAACTTGCTCAATCCTTCCTCCAGTTCCGCTATCTTTTCGCTTATGTGCTGGTCCGCAATTCAGCACATTTTAGGTTGTGTTTTTTTTTTTTGCTTTGCCTTAAAACACTATCCTTTTGAGATGCTGAGGTACCGTCTAGAAAATTTCATTTTGGTCGGTGTCGGGAACTACACCTGTGCCTTCAAATAGTCTAGCATCAGGCCTTACATTTTTAGCATTTTAACAGCATCGGGTAAATGACAGAAAAAAGTTGACCTAATTTATAAAATTTGTACTAAAATCTACGCGGACGCAGTTGCGGGCGGCCGCTAGTTGTAGTATAAAAATCTATAACTCTTATTTAAAAGAAAATAAGAGTCAAGGTGCATCATTGGTCCTTCCATTACTGGTGCTGTCATCCTACTACTACTACTCCCCTTAATTTAATATTTTTTCGTAATTTTTGCATCACTGTTCTGTGCTTTGCATCACTCCGATTAAATGGGCTGTGACACACGGACAGGCGGGCGGACTACGAAACTACAAGGGTTCCATTTTCGCTACTTTAGCTTGCAAAATCCGAACTTTCGAATTACACGTAGGTAGTTAATTTGGAAAACACAAGATGCTTCTCCGGATACCGGTGAACTGAAATTGGCTCCAAATAATTTAATTGGGTGCTTAAGCAACAACGTACCTAGTAGAGTCTACGGGGATTGCAACATATCCGAAACATGAACCGGAACCGTGTCAATGATATGCCATTCCCACAGGACCCGATTAAATTGAAAATCAAAGTTATACTCGTAAATCGAACTGCACGATTTGAATTGTAAACGTTTCAGACATGAATTGGAACTCGACTTTACATAGTTTCTGAAAATCAAAAACATGCAGCTTTCTATTGACATGGTATAAAACGAGAAAACATATGAGTAGGTACTAATAGGTAAATAAGTCTTACCTGCTACCTAAAAGAGTGGGCCTTAAGTTTACCTATCCTCATTACGTAAATGTAATTTATTAATTACTCGTATTACACTTCGACTGTACGAGAAGGTAAAAAATAAGATATAAAATAATAATAATAATATAAGCCCTTTATTTCTTAATGTCATACCAAGTACATGCATTACAATTTATAAACATAATTCATTCAAATTTACTATTTCATGCTAGGTAGGTATTTAGATTTATATAACTTTTAAATTATTAAAATCACTTATCGATTTGCATTCATTGCAACTTAAAAAAATATAAATTCGATTATCATAATATAAAACGTAAATAATTGGTTTACAATTTCGCTTTCATGAAATATTCAGGACCTCTTCTCGAGTACAGGCCTCCTCCAACTCCTTTCATTTCTGTCTTTATCCAATGTTTTCCTGTTTAAAATTTAAAATACTGCATTCCATACTTCTTTGACATGAGTTTATCTTGTTTTTTGTAAAAGTTTTAAAAATCCACGTTTGACAACCATAAGAAAGACATGGTAGGATACACGAAATCATTTTTTTTTTGAGGTTTAGAGCTTGTAACTCCAATAATACTTATATAGATAAATACATACTTAAATACATAGAAAACATCCAAGACCCAAGAACAAATATCCGTGAAAAATGCACAAATAATGCCTGGCCGGGATTCGAACCCGATTGAGAAGCCTTTTCTAAAACCTGCCTGTTTCACTGGTTGGTGCTTTTCAGTAAATTTTGATATGCGTTGATCCAGCATAGAGGCGAAAAGCTTGTATAAAGTGGGCTGTAGACTTATTGGCCGATAATTGCTTATGTCTGCAGGGTCTCCCTTTTTGTACAATAAGATAATGTCAGAATTTGCCCATTATTTGGGAATTCGTCTCGTGTCTAAAGATTTTATTAAATAAAACAGTGAGTGGTTCTGATAACATGAATTTACCGGATTGAATGATTTCATTGCTTAGTACATCGGAGCCGCTACTTTTATCCTTCTTTAACATCTCTATTTTTTAATTATTTCAGTTTTTGGTTCCTGAAGGTGTTGATGTGATATTTGGTATCCATTGTTTTTTTATGTTTAATTCCTTCAGCCGCCTTTTTGCGCTTGCACTTATTGTCAGGTGTTTTTCCAATATTTTAAGTCTATGGTCTTGACAGTCTTTTTTTATTTGTTTATGAACAGATTTGTACCAATTGGAAAGTTCTGGTTTTTTTTTTATTTGGATAACGGTTTTTTGTGTTGCAACTGTTTTTTCCTTTCAAGTAAAATTTTCAATGTCAAAGTCAATATATTCTTTATTCAAATAGGCCTAGCACTTTCGAATCGTCAGTTATTACATGTATTAACATATATATTAATTAGTTATTTAGAGCAATTTATTGATGCTATTATTATTCTTTAAAATAAATATTGTATTGTTGTAGACATGTCAAAGTAAGAAATTATTGTGTAGTAAAATTCACAATAGGATCGTCAAAACATAAATAATATTAATATTAAAAAAATATATAAAAAATAGAAATCTGGACAGTTTCTAGAATAAAATCAAAATGTCAAAAGAAAATAATAAGATAATATTAATATCTAATGCCATAATGATTAATTCATTAATATTTCAGTCACAATTAATCCCACGGTGTTTTATCATTCATGTAGTCGTGTGTGCTATAATATGCTTTCGATATGAGTTTACGCTTTACATGATTTTTGAATTTATTAATAGATAATTCAGTTAAGTAGGTTTCTTGGAAGCTAAATATAAAAATTATTTGTGTATATTTCGTGATCACGTTGTTCTCTTTATTTTTATTCGGAAATGTGGTTGATTTCATGCTCTCCGTGATTGTCGTTTTAATTCTTGAGTATAAAGATTCTGCATCTTCTGTATGGTCGGATTTAAAATTTTCAGTTTGGTGTTGAAGGTTCTCTAAAGAAGAGCTTTTCATCTTGAATAGAATTAAAGGTGATATTTCATTTTTATATTTGGCTCTACTTTTCTTTACTGCAAATAACAGATGGGTTCCTCTCAACAGTCGATGGTCGCTGGCGAAGTTGAAGTTATTTCTCATTTCGATATTTATGAACTTACTTTTATTATTTGATAAAATGTAATCAATTTTACTTTTTCTGTTTGTTGGTGATAACCAAGTCCACAAAGTATGAGTTTTCTTTTTAAATATGCTATTTATGACGATGAGATTATTCTCCAGTGCATATTGTAATAATTGTTCACCTCGTAAATCTCTTTTACCGTAACAATATGGTCTTAATATGCTTCACCAGTACAACGCTGTCCGACGCGGGCATTGAAGTCGCCCATTAGTATAACATTATTGGAACTTGCATCTTGTGCTTGTTGGAGTTGTTTGTAAAATAAGGTGATTTCGGTGTCGCTTGCGCTTGATGTAGGAGCATAAGCTTGGATAATTGATATAGATGTAGTACCAAAGTTCAGATTACGTATACATATTCTCTCGGAAATTGCGACAAAGTTATCTATATGTGACTTACTATCAAGAAACCTACGCCGTATTAATAAATAAATAAATATTAGGGGTCATTTTTTTACACAAATCGAAGTAGTCCCATTTTAAGCTTAATAAGGCTAGTGTTATGGGTACCAGACTAAAAAAAATACTTAAATAAATAGAAAACATCCAAGTCTCAGAAAAAATGTTTTCCTTCGCCACAATAACTAATGCTCTTATCTGGATTCGAACCGGGGACCTCCAGTTTCGTGGGCAGTGTCACTATCAAGTATCAACTAGGCTTAACAGGCCGAAGATATCTAGGCACGCGGCAACGTGTCCAGCCAAGTTCACCCCAGGAACTGGCGGACAGCAGCCGTGTGTTATATTACACGAACCGTTTCGAGGCACTTTTGACCCCTCAATAATTCCAAATCTATCTAACATAAAAAATTAAATTTGGTACATGTATTTAAGATCCTTTAAAACAACTAGAACCCCAAAGGGTCTAGCAGGCTAAGCTAACAAGAGTGGCCCCCGGCAAGGGATTTGGTTGTAATTTGAGGTGCAGTAGTGGCAGGACCTAAGAACACTGTATGCGTAATATCAGCCTTCGATCTTCTTTTGTTTCAGACTTATTCGCGAAAATGTCAAAAAATCAAGGTAATTTTTAAACTGTTATTTTAGCTAAACCAAGCAAGCGAGAGTAACCAAATAAATTCAGAATTAAGGACCATGAAATGGGGTTCATAATGCATATTTTTACAGACATTCATATCCTAGGATGGAAGGACTAGGATGAAAAAAAAAATTGTATTTCGCTTCATTTTTTTGCCACTTCTCGCGGAGACACAACTATCAAAAAAAAAAACTTAATAAGCCACAATTGTCAACTACGTACACATTTAAAAACATTTTGAAAATTCATGGTGCGTCATGTCAAAAAAAAATATTTACGAACGTATGTTTACTATATCATATCATATCAATAGAGTAGTAGTGGCAAATCACTCTGTAGTACGTATAACATCCTCTTTCGTTTATTATGAAAGTAGTGGCACTGCCTCCGAAGCTAGAGGTCCCGGTTTCGAATCCCGGCCAGGCCGGCATTATTTGTGCATTTAGCACGGATTTTGTTCTTGGGTCTTGGATGTTCTCTATGTATTTCAGTATGTATTTATCTATATAAGTATGTACCCATAGTACAAGCTTTGCTTAGTTTGGGACTAGGTCGATTTGTGCAAGATTGTCCCCCAATATTTATTTTTATTTATTTATTTTAACATATGACATACGTCATTGATCAATGTCAATTAATTATTTCACAATGAACGAAAGAGGATGTTATACCTACTACAGACCGATTTGCCACTACTATATATAGGTCGATTCACTAAAGCTGGCACGAATGGATTGAATGAAAGTTATGTCACTTGTCACTTCCGAGTGTTAGTGTGAGTGCCGTTCTTATACAGGGGCCTCCTAATATTTTGTAAACAATAACAAGTTTTTTGGGTTTTTGTTATTCAAGAAAAATAAAAATTATTATAATATAAGCATAATCTGCACAAAAGCCCGAATACGTCCGAAAGGTATATTTAACCGTTTGATACAAACATATTTTACTATCATGGTGTTTTATGCAGACGCTAGTTTTTTGACATACTTTAAATTTTGAGTGTTGTAAGGCAGTGTAATAGTACATATTGCTTAATATTCATGCAATTTGTGTATGACCAGAATTAGGATGTGGGATGATACTAGTCCATTGTCTCGTATGAGTTTGACCATGTGGGACTATTGCCTAATAAGTTGCCTTGTCATGTCATTCATGTAAACGATATACTATGTGCCTGACGGCTACCCTTTGCTTGACCAAGAATATGATTTCACTAAATTGTCAGTTTATTACACAGGCAGGCAATGGTATTAACGTAACCCACATTTTCTTCTTGTCTTCGCGGCCTGGTAAAGGGTTAATGTCAAGAATTAATACGGGACGGACGACTAGTTCGAATTATAAAAAAAGGTCTAAAACGGTGTCAAAAGCTAGTCCGTGGTTAACATAGATTTTATTTCATTAATGTCCTGTTTCATACTGACGCAGCAATCTCCAAAATCACGACAAAAAGATGCAAAATTCTTACGAAATTTTGCTGTTTTGCTGTTCACGGCGTCATCGTGCCTGTGAACACTGTTATATAATATTTTTTTTATTTATAAAACATACAATTCAGGTTAGATTAGGTACGAAGTACCTAATATCATTCATATATATCATATTAATTGATAAACTTCTTATTACAATGACACTTCACGTAATATTCAATATCAATTGATCGGCAAACATTACTAATACCGTAAAGTTTTGGATCTCGTTTTCAAAATGACTTCGTCTTATCTTGGGCCAGGAATAACATTATCGGGACAGTCTGAGAAATAATGTATTTAATTATTTAAAACAAAATAATAAAAACCCTGAAGGTGGTTTTCTGAACGTTGAAAAGTTATATGAAATGACTTCTGCGGCGACTGGTACATCAATACGAAGTGTTCAGCGGGTCAAGAATAGTTTCTGCAAAAATGCGATAGCGGCATCGACTTCAAATGTGTTTGTAACACCCGGTAAAAACGACCACGTTTGTCAGCAAAATCAGATGTGGACAATTTTGATATAAATGTCATTAGAAGGTGTATTTATAATTTTCACTCGGTACACAAAACGCTGCCAACTATTAGAAATATACTTAAGTATATAAGTCTTAAAGAAATCGATAGGTTTTCCTGGTAGTGTAACTTCATTACTTCGTCTCGTACATAAAATAGAGCTTAGGTGGAAGAAGATTCAGAACAACAGGATGCGGCTAATTGAGAAAGACTATATTCGTTACAAAAGTGTTATGTATTTACAAAAATTACAGGAATATAATAACGAAATCCGGCCCATTGTCTATACTGATGAAACGTACGTGCATAGCACTCACACCACACCAAACGCATGGACTAACAACAGCAATAGCGGTGTTAGAGTTCCTGTATCAAAAGGCCAAAGGCTGATAGCGGTTCATGCATGTACAGAAGAAGGTTTCGTAAAAAATGCTTTGCTGACATTCAAATCCAACCAGAAGTCCGGAGATTACCATAGTAACATGAATGCTGCAAATTATCAGAAATGGGTGAACGAATATTTGTTACCAAACTTAAAACCCAGAAGCGTCCTTGTTGTAGATAATGCTTCTTATCACAACGTTCAAGTGGATCGGGCTCCAGTAGGAAATACAAATAAAAAAGAAATGTTGGCCTGGTTAGATAAAAATAATATACCATACCCAAAAAAAATACGAAAGTTCTTCTGTACAAAATAATAAAAAAACATAAATACACAATAAAGACTTTCGTATTAGATCAAATACTGCAAGAACACGGTCATTCTGTGTTACGCCTGCCGCATTACCACCCCCAATTCAACCTGATTGAGATGTTGTGGGGGATAATGAAAGGTAAAGTAGGGACAAGGAACGTAACTTTTAATATGAACGACGTTGAAAAACTATTAATCGAGGAGGTTGATGACGTGAAAAAAGAAACATTTGAAGATATTTGGAGAAAAGTCAGAGAAACAGAGTGTTCGTATGAAACTATGGAGTACCAGTTAGACGATCTTACTGATGGTTTTATTATTAATGTAAATGACAGCGAGGTTGAAAATCTTCAACATCCAGTTCAAGTGAAGGAGTGTCTGAGTAACAGAATTTAAAATAGATTTAGTATTGAGGCTATGTACAATCAGGGAATTATTTTTACGTACCACCGTAACCCTGAACCCTGTCGCAATTTACAGGCCGCCGTCATTTAAACTCGAGTGATGTCAGTATCGTGGTATAAAGAGTGTATTCATCTATTTATGTTTATAATTTATATAATATAGCGTTAACTTAAAATTAATATATTCATAAAAATAATTAGATTTCTTCTCTAGTTGTATAAAATGTAAAAAAAAGCACGGTTCTAGAATAATAGATTTGTACTTACAGATAAAGATAAAATATCCACATGATTGGTGTTTTTTAAGCTAAGACCCTGATCCAAAAACGTACGTACCCTATAGTAATATTTTTTAGTATTCTTTATACTGCTGAATTTGGGCGGTTATGCGTCTAGTTTGTCTACAAATACGTTTTCAATAATCACTTATTGTATCACCACATCAGCCCTAGGACGTTCACTGCTGGACATAGGCCTCCCCCAATTTTATGGAGGGTAAATGCCATCATCGCCACGCTTGGCATGCGGGTTGGCGATCGCAGTATCTCCACCGCACTCTAGGAATGCTGCTGCCCATTCCCCGGTGGTCTTGGTCGTAGTTTAAGGACATACCCGGGTCCCTTATTGTATCAACCTGTATGTAATCATTTTGTGACGCACACATAAATATTCTCATTCATTCCATTCGTGCCAGCTTTAGTGAATCGACCTATACTCTCGCTTGCTTGGTTTAGCTAAAATAACAGTTTAAAAATTACCTTGATTTTTTGACATTTTCGTGAATAAGTCTGAAACAAAAGAAGATCGAAGGCTGATATTACGCATACAGTGTTCTTAGGTCCTGCCACTACTGCACCTCAAATTACAACCAAATCCCTTGCGGGGGCCACTCTTGTTAGCTTAGCCTGCTAGACCCTTTCATACATATAGGTTTAATAATTATTGAGATATTAAATACCAAAAAACGGCATTTTTAGCACTGACTGAGTGACTGAGTGACTGACCGACTGACCGACTGACCGACTGACCGACTGACCGACTGACCGACTGACCGACTGACCGACTGACCGACTGACCGACCGACCGACCGACCGACCGACCGACCGACCGACCGACTGACTGACTAGTAATCAAAAACCTAACCCACTTTCATGTAACCTAGAAAGCTGAAATTTGGCATGCAACTTGGTAATTGTGTGTGTACACCAGAAAAAAACAGAAAACAGTGATTTTTTTATTAGTTTTTTCCGCTCACGGGACAATGGTGTCCCGGACCTTTGGAAGGCGTGCGCGGAGCCGAAGTACCGAGGTACCGAAGTACCAACCGAGTACCACATAGCCAACACGTAGAGGCCCTTTTGACAATTTAATGAAATGCATGGGGTACACCGAGCGGATGCTGTCCCTGCCCGTGTCATGGGACGCACACAGAGACAGCACCCGCCAGGGTGTACAGGAACTATTGCTGGTTGATGGAATCTAAATGAACCGGACTATTGGGTGAATATGATGGACTAATGGCTGGGCTATTGAATGAGACAACTGACGTCTACCTAATAAAACTGTCTCACATTTTTATCTCAGGCAGACGGTGACTCGCCCTCTGCTAGATGGCCCCTATAAATAGCGACATTAAAAATGGCCTAAGGGCAACACCGGTGCAGAGGGCTGGGGGTAGAGAGGTGGCACTGGACTTTAAACATATAGCCAACTCGCCACTTAGGTGACCACATCCACTCCCGAGCAACAGCTCTAGCGACTCCACTCTGGACAGCCGGTTACGAGTAAGGCAAGCCAGAGGCGGGGGGCCTGTTCATACAACCAACCTACAGGACACCCCCAGGAGCACTCAGGTACATAGGGTCGCTGCTCCCTAACAGCTCGCCACAAGCTGCCCTATGTTGACTGACTGCACTGGAAATCCAGTGGGCGATGGGGTCGTCACTATTAGTTTTATTATTATTATTATTATTTATGCTAGTTACCTCAGAACTCCGTCGTTTATTAACCGATTTGGAAAATATTTTTTTTGTTTGAAACGAATTACTTCAGGGGTAGTCCCAAGAATCTGATCATAGGGTCCTAGAGAAATCGAGGGAACTCTTTAAATATTTGAGGTGCACCTAAAGCAATTTGGGTATTGGAAAGCACCATTTGGAGAAGTTTGACAAAAACCTTTCGGCCGCCGACGAAACCATGCTACGTAACCGGTTACGTGAGAAGAATTGTTTTTCTTGCTACGAAACCAGTTACGTACAAAGAGGTTTTTTTCTTCCTACGAAACTAGTTCGAATTGAATTCAATTTCATAAAGTTCAAAGTATAATATTTTTTCGTCATATAGGTTTACAAAAGTTTTAAAAACAAGTTATTCCGCTCTTTTATAAAAAAAAAACCTCGAAGACGAAAGCGGGAGCGAAGCCCATTACGAGTACCAATTCCCCGTGCCCTCTCACATCTACCGCATGCTGGCTATGCGTTATAAGTATTCGGTTGTTTGCCACACAAAGTTTGCTAGTTTCGTAGGAAGAAAAAAACCTCTTTGTACGTAACTGGTTTCGTAGCAAGAAAAACAATTCTTCTCACGTAACCGGTTACGTAGCATGGTTTCGTCGGCGGCCGAAGCCGACAAAAAGTAATGATATCCCATCAAAAACATAAATGTGAAAATGGCAGCCAAGTTCAATATGCCATGCGTGGTTGTCGTCTTCACCGACAAAAGAATTGAGATCTAAATGGGTGCCAAGTTCTTAAATATCCAACAGCTTTTATAGTATTATAACATACTGCATAGAACACTGCCCCAAGTTCAGGCTCAAAATTCATTAAGCTGCAGTAAATTAGTTTTACTGTAAACAATGTAGTGCCGGACTTGGCACCTTTTCAGTGAATCTACGGAACTTGGCACCCATTTAGATCTTAATTATTTTGTCGATGAAGACGACAACCACGCATCGCATATTGAACTTGGCAACCATTTTCACATTTATGTTTTTGATTGAATTACTTATACTCCCTAGACACTACGCGAAGCGACGTTATATGTGTAGAAAAACTTATAAAAAGGCAATCTTAAGCCTTTTTAAGTCTGTCATCAAAAGCGACGATTGCAGGCAGTTTGTTGCAACCCACGCTTAGTCTCGTACCTTAACACATTGATAGACAGGGAAGAAAGAGCAAGATAGAGGGGATGATTTTGAATAGTAAGAAAAACTAATAAAAATAAATACGCGTCTCAAGTTTCTTACTTTAATCAGTCTAGAAAAATAATAACCGGAAACAGTAAAAATATTTTATTAAGAATGAGTTATGAGTAGTAATGATGACCCCTAAGATAAGATAATAAGATATTCCATTTTGGCCTCATGTTTGTAATAAAAATAAAAATCGTATACGAGTAAAATATCAATATAAGATAAATAAATAAATAAATAAAATAAATAAATATATTGGGACAATTTTTTACACAAATCGAACTAGTCCCATAGTAAGCTCAATAAGGCTTGTGTTATGGGTACCAGACGACGACATATTTAATAGATATATACATAAATGTATAGAAAAACATCCAAGTCTCAGGAACAAATGTCTCTGCTCACCACAGAAACAAATGCCCTTACCGGGAATCAAACCCGGGACCTCTAGCTTCGGAGGCAGTGGCACTACCAACTAGGCTAAACAGGCCGACAAGATATGCTGAAGTTTTTAAACTAACGCATATGAAACAACCATCAGCTGAATCAGTACAGTAAGTATATCTTAAGAGCCCATTCTCAACTGGACGCCTTGTCTTTAAAGTTTGTTGTTGTTTTAAATCCTCATAATGTAACGGGTGGGCAACTATGGAACCTTACATTACGTGTGGCCCAACACGCACTTGACCGCTTTGCCCTCGGTGGCAAATAAATAATCAGGGGTTTTCATCGTTTAATTCAATGGAGTGGCATCGATTGACAGTGACTATAAATATAACACTGCACTATCGAACGCCGCGCCGGCGTGCACTATTCGTCACTTAAACATCATATTTGACGAGTATGCACGCAAGTTATTTTTATAATACTCCCGTGATTTTTGGGTAGTACCTATAAATATAAATACGGTTCCATTATGTAATTATTTAGACAATAACACATATATGAAATGGATTTTCTTCGCAGCCCTTTTCCACTGATGAAAGGCACACAGTACATCTACGAGGGCTGATCCGAAAGTTTTAAGCTTACATACTTACTTACTTGGTCCCCATAATAATAACTTATATATCCTCTTTAGCCTCTTCTATCTAATTCCTTTCGGGTGTTCCGACTATATATGTATACTCACATTGTTACCTATATATATATATATGGTTAGCACAATATTCGGGTATTAGATAATGACTATGCCTTGCTACAACCGCGCGTGACAATGAAATCCCGTCGTCAACCGACGTTCGGCGTAGTAAGGTCATTTGCGTTAATGCCATAATATTCAAGTCCATCCATTTTATCTTTTATACTCTCTTAGTGTTTGTGTTCGTTACGACACTGATGTATCTCGGTTATCACTCTTCACCTGTGCAGAGCTGCTTTTACGACATTGCATTATACACCCTCATTATGCCTCATATTTTATGTGTGATTCTTTCGTCGATAATATAATGTAGTAAGTTCATGACGTTTTCCAGTGGTTTACACTTTTTTTATATGATAAAATAGTTAAACAATTAACTTCCTCTTTTGGAAGAAGAAAATCTAAAGACCAGCACATCTGTCGTCACGTACATACTTAGTAACATACAAGGATGCCTAAAATATCTGAACACTCGTTAGCACCTTGACAAGAAGATAGGACTTCCCTGATATCTTAAGAGCAATATTCCTTTTCAAATGCATATTTATTTATCATGTTAAATGATTGTGAACGCTTAGCTGCGTCTCTGTATTTATGTGCATGATGGCAACTGTATCTGTGCATGACTATTTATGATAATTTTTTTTACAGAAAACATTTACTTTATTCTGTTTCTAAAAGCAATTGTCAAATATTTTAACTACCACGCAAATTTGAAAGACGTGATATTTTTTTATTATATGCGGGCGTGATATATGCGGACAATGTGGATCTTTCTCTGTTATAGGTATTTTTTTCAGCTGCGTACTACGTAAGACTTACTAGGCATACTTAAAACCCCACCCCCTACCTGGGTTAAAATTAACTAACATAGCCTCTCTGAAGTTTACAACGCAACGTCTTTAACTATTGATTGAGCACCTATAGCAGATGGCATAAGGGCTACAATGGTCACATTGCATTTAAATACCTACAGATCGCAACTATATATACTTCCTAGAATAGTCTTCCATTGAACCAGTTTAGTCTTCCATTGCCAGTTGAACAATTAAATCCAATCGAAGGTTCCCACCACGGCCGTGAGAACCAGCACTTATTGTCGCAAATCTGCGTCATCGGTCAAATCCATATTTGATGATAGGTACGCCCGATATTATATTTGATGATAGATACTAACCACTTGTCGATGACACACACTTAAAACCACTCAACATTACTACAAAATAACTATTATTTAGTAAATTCTCAATCGGGTTTACATAGATATACTAAAAAAAAAACCTACATCCGTGGAACTCGTGGAAGTAACCGCAACTGATATTCAGGGACCTTTATGATTAGATACAGCTCTCTCAAGAATTTTTAACATGTTGTCGCCCCATAAAGGCTGATTTAAGAAATTTGTACCTGTCTCGTGGGTTAATATTTAGTAACAAACAATAAAATTATAACTTAACGTGGACTTTTGTTTTGTGTTGTGTTTTCAAAACATTCAAACTATAAAATGTAATATTTTAAGTTATTCAGATAAAGAAATGGTCCAAATTGCTGCCAACGGCTAATGTGCCAAGATGTCTGGCTGTATAGCCAAAATTCATTAATCATGCCTTCAGCTCATTGTTTAAGCGAAATATTGCCCACTGGTTACCAGTGGCAATTTTTTTACAACAAAAAAAGGTAGTCTTTTTTAATTTTAAAGTCTCGTTTACTTCGACGTAATATTTATTATTTTATAAAGGTTGTGTCGAAAATATACCGGAAATAAGGCCAACGGCTCTTTAAGACTTAATTTAGTGTCGTTGATTTGGTCTAAGTTTTGTAAAGCCGGACCTAAGATTCGTTTATGCTGCTTTCCCAGCTATTTACCTACTTACTTATTCTGTCGTCCTAACCAAACAGTGACATTGATAGTTTATATTGAAAAGTACTGGACTAATTTGTCAATCGATTCTAAGTATAAAGCATTCACGGCAATCCACGTAGTTCGTCGTTTCTGCATCGTACATTACCTATTAACGTCTCGGTCAAGGGTGGCCGCCCCGATTGACGGTTCAAAATTACGACGTGTCTTGTTGTCTTCGGAAGCTTTTATTCTACAAATTGTATTATTCCCTCGATCTCTTGGCAATTTTTTAACAATGTACATATTAGTAATGTATATTGTTTTATTTCATATTCGACGACCACTTTTTGGTTTATTTGGTAGTGACTCTGCCTACGGAGCCGTAGCACGATATTTTTTGTTCTTGAGTCGTGCACGTGTTCTATGTATTTCTTTAACGATACATTAGTATGTATATTGCTTAGATTGAAACTACGGCGATTTGTGTAAGATTGTCCCCATATTTATTTTTAAGTAAGTACTCGTACCTAACACTAATGGAACTTGGTTTATGGGTAGGTCAGGCAGATGGGATTTAATTGATACTCATGACGTCACAAAAATAAGATCGAGAACCCAGGGAATTGGTAGTCCAGGGTCTACTAAGAGTTAGGCTTGGAGAATTATTCTAGGAAAAGTTTAGATTTTTTTAATCATTTTCGAATTTATACCATTTCTACATCTATGCACGCGTTGAACCGAAGCGAAGTAGGTCTAGGTTACTCATACTTTAGTTTTTTGATTAATATTGCTCGTGTGTGTAAATTGAACATCCTTAGAAAAATATTCATTCTGCTGACTCTAATATATACTTCATCTATATTTTCATTTAGTCCAATCCTAATACTGTATTCAAAAATACAGTGCTTGCCGAGACCAGAACCATCAAAAAGTAGGTAAGAAGGTCAGGAAAAGGAGATTTTAAGATTACCTCACAAAATGTTCGCCTGTCCCCAACAAACAATTGAAATAATAAAGAAAAAGTCCAACTGCATTCTTTAAAATCTTCTAAAGCGCGCTGTTCATTTATGCCCAGTGTCTTGTGTGCAACTGGTGCTTTATTTATAAGCACTAAGAAAAATGCACCTCCTAGAAAATTCTTAATGAAAAAGTAGCTGCTCACGCGAGCGCTATTTAAGTAATAAGACTAATAAGTAAGGAAATCTCGTAGAACCGATACAATGTTATTAACTGTAGCTGTTGATTAACCTCTTTTTTCAGCTACACTAATTGCTATATATCTGTTCATTTAGAACAATGCTGAACATAGAACAGCCGCCGCGTGTTGAGATACACGAGAAGAAAACCAAGGAGTTCGCCAAGGTAACCAGTCGTGTCACTCTACTATAACATCCACATTACCACTACACATCTTTTTTTATAATTTCATAGAATGAAACATTCAGTTTCCTCGACACATTTACTGTTTGCTTCCCCTTAATTTTCGTTTGATTCATAAAGTACGAAGGGAAATTTCACACATTATTATTTATTTGACGGCCGGTTTAGCCTAGTGTTTAATAGTGACCTGAGTTCCTACGAAGCTGAGGGTCCTGAGTTCGTATCCCGATCAGGGCAAATATTTGTGTGATGAGCATGAATAATAGTTTCTGAGCCTTGGATGTTTTACTATTGTGATGTTTAACTATTTATTTAGATTAAATATATAAATATATCCATACATCACCCTTTTAAGCTTACTATGGAACTATAATTCGACTTATGTAATACTTAATTAATTATTATAAATATTATGAAATAGTTTATATAAATTTGCTATGTCCTACCAGGGCACATGTGACACTGTATTAATATTTAAGAGCTTATGTAAATACCATGGATGCAGTAAAGATGATATGATATGATATGATAAGAAAGAAAATCACCGTTATATTTATTTATTTCTTATTATTATTATTTAAAATCGTACTTTTCACGGCTTTTTTTCTAATCTCAGCACACGTTACATAACCTCCTTAATCACTCATCTTTCTTACGAACACCCACGTGCAAAATTCTGAAAATTGTATAATGATACAGAATTTCTCTCTGTAGGTGTACCCGCCGCACAACGGGATCGGCAGTCCGGAGGACGCCCTGCAGAACTGCTTCGGTCTGGTGCCAAAGCCTCCACATAAAGACGTCATCAAATACAATCTCAACGCCAACAAGGTGAGACCCAGTGAGACAATAGATTCAAACAGTTAAATACCTAACTTTATGTGTAGCTAATATAACGGGTAGTCAGTTTTGGGATATGTACGGGAAATATCTAGTAGTAATAGTTATTAGAGTAGGTGCTTACCAAACTATGGAGTTGCCCGCGCCATTATTAAGCACGGTCATCATCATCTTAAACATTGTACATACTCTTCAACCTTCTCTCAGAACACTAAAATGCTAGATTGTATACACATGTTTATCATGCTGATTGTACAAGTTTTATCGCGCAGACTGTATCTACTATTTATATACGCGAATCAGCATTCCCGGCAGTACGAGTAACTACAAGTAACGCTATATGTACTTGTAAACATGGAGCGTGCTAAGTTTATAATATAGATGTAACTAAAATGAAAAACTTAAGAAAATGACCTGTTGTTTGTTGTTGTAACGTGTTCAAATAGACATTACGTATTTAACATGTGTAACACGAACAAACCAAGTTTTTTACCTATAGTAATGGACAAAGATATAAACGTATTAAGCCTTATCCGTCAAAAATGCTCATATTATAGCGGCTTAATGTCACATATTTTACATGTCATGTATTGTTTATATTTTATTTTTACTTATTAAGGATTATCGTTTCAAACTAAATCGACAAATTACTAGCTAATTATTGGAAGGTACCAATATTCATCTATAATCCCCTCAAAAAAACTTTTCGCTTCATATTTTAGGGTGCTGTTGCCAACACGGAACCCTTATAGTTTCACCAGAGAATGAGTGAAGGACTATAAATCGATACAGATAGCAAAGTCTCGACGTTTTCGTCCCATTGCACAACTTCTTTCCGTAGTCCAAGTTACCTACTTTCATAACGCTAAAAAGGTTGCAGCGCAGAGCAAGTACGATGTAAAAAAGTTTTCTAACCTAATATGCTATACACAGCCCCTGAACTCCTACGTTTTCTATCTACAGACCTCTTCTTACCTACGCAATTATTTCACTCATTTCTTCGCCATGGATGTAAGCGAATCGAATTCTTTTGTACAATTCATTTAAATAGGTTCTTCGAGAAAACTTGTATTTATTTTCAGGGTTCTGTACCTAAATAAGCAAAAAAGGAACCCTAAGGATAAATATCCATCTGAGATGTCAGAAGCCGTTTCTCAAAATGGTATTCCTGAACCTGACTGCAGTTCTGTGGGGAAGTTCGCGTATCGACATTTGTTTCACGTATCTTAGACTTGGTTTGATATCCTGGTACATTTTCCGGCTATGGCGACATAATTTTCAAATATGAAAAAAAAAATGTTTTCTGCAGAAACCTTTTGTTTCCCTTTGAACCCGATTGAGGTATCAAAGATCTTCATGAGGTTTCCAAAAATATACCACGCCATTAAATTTTAGTCAGTTGTTTTGTAAAAACGACCTAACAATACCTGAACATAAACATTTATTAATTTATTTTAAAAAATTATCAAAACTTCAAATTGGGCCTCTTCCTGTCAGGAAACATCTGAATGATTCTTTCTAAGCTATACATATGTAATAAAAAAGGCGTAAAATATTAATCCTAACTTTTTTTACAATCGGCAGAAGACCTGTCTTGCTCTTTATAATAAAGTAAAATAATGTAAATATTATTACATTTTCCACTTCATTGCGTTTGATATGAGGATAAGAGTCAATCGGCGTACATTTCAGAAAAATCTTTCACCTTTTCCTGCCATCAATTGTCATAACTTGGTGCTTTTGAAGTTTTTTTTTATTATTTACGAAATCTGGCTGAAATGTAATGATTCCATGTTTGGAATTAGCGCGAACTTCCCTATAGGACTGTAGTCTTTAGTTAATATTACCTGAGGTATCAAATGGACGCTTACCCTTATAGGCTCACGTCGTTGTCTATCCGTCCGTCTGTCATGTCTTTTTTCGTCAGGAACTCGTGAAGGGATCAAGTCGGAATTAAAATTAAATACTCAGGTTTGAACTGTTGAAGCCGTAAAAAAATCTTCATATTTAATGCAATCAAAAGATACGGCTCACACTAGCGAGGGTATCAAAACCTCTAAGGGTTATTGCCCTAGAATCATGAAATTTGTACATCATCACGAAAATAAACTAAACATCCGTTGCTCATACTTAGTTCCATTTTATAAAAAAACACTGACGCGATCTATCTGGTTTGACCGCCTCTCACCCCACGTAACAAGTAAAGGAACGATGCTGAAATGATATCTGTTATTTTGTAACTATATCGCATAAAAATACAGTTTGATTTTAACCTGTGTAAAGGGTCTCACCATCGGGTACCATGACGGGTGGGTACTCACGGTTCACTAGCCCACAATATTTAGTTACCTACAAGTCATGTGCGTTCTCTACGGAATCCGACTCACACTTAGCCAGTTTTTCATTTGATAAAAACGGCAAATACCAACTACCTAGTAAGTTAATAAAATGTTATCCAGGCATGAGTGTACCTCGTAGATTCTTAGCTAAGAGACGAAATTGACTTATTTAATACGTAGATGTTTTTTCTCTTAAAAAAAAGTGAGAGCGTTAACTATTGTTCAAGCATGTAATTGGTGTTCTACATTTTACTTCGACTATACAGCGTTTTTTTATAGAATTCCGTTAATTGTGAGGGCACATTCCTAATCTTCTATATCTAAATATATAAAAGAAGAAACTGACTGACTGACTGTCTGACTGACATATCAACGCACAGCCCAAACCGCTGGTCCTAGAGATTCCAAATTTGGCACGTAGGTTCCTTATAAGGTCTAAGGGTGCACTAAGAAAGGATATTTCAAAATTCAACCTCTAAGGGGGTGAAATGGGGGTCCGAAGTTTGTATAGGGAAACAAGATTAGTTGGACTATTTTATTCGAAACTTCACAGGAATACTCTCTTCTAACGATAAATGAGTAAATACGTGTTTCAGGTTTCTTGAGAAATTAACCCCTAAAAGGGGGAAAGGTGGTGACAAATTCTGAAAATCGACATGGGTATTGTTTTTATGATATACCGGGTCGTCGCTGATAACGAAAACAACAATGATTTTAAAATCTCACGTGGAGGACGTGAAATACCACCCCCCACGTTGGAGTTCGAGGGGGATGAAATGTCTAAATATTAATATGGGTTGTCGTTTTTATGGTTTTTTGGGACGTTAATTACGAAAATGCCATCGGTTTTGAAATTTAATATTGTGGACATGAAAACTTTTGAAAGTTTGTGCCAAATTTCAAGAAAGAACTGATTGACTGAGTGACTGACATATCAACGCACAGCGCAAACTGCTGGTTCTAGAGATTCCAAATTTGGCACGTAGGTTCCTTATAAGGTCTAGGGGTGCACTAAGAAAGGATTTTTCAAAATTCAACCCCTAAGGGGGTGAAATGGGGGTCCGAACTTTGTATGCGGAATCAAGATTAGTTGGATAATTTTATTCGAAACTTCACAGGAGTATTTCTAACGATAAATAAGTAAATACGTGTTTCAGGTCTTTTGAGAAATCAACCCCTAAAAGGGGGAAAGGTGGTGACAAATTCTGAAAATCGATATGGGTGTTGTTTCTATGGTTTTTCGTGGCACTGATTACGAAAACAACAATGATTTTAAAATCCCACATGGAGGACGTGAAATACCATCCCCTCTGTTGGGGTCCGAGGGGTTTGGAACGTCTGAATATTAATATGGGTGTGATTTTTATGATTTTTAGGGTCATTAATTTCGAAAATGGCATTGATTTTGAAATTTAATATTGCGGGCATGAAAACTTAAAAGTAGGTGCCAAATTGCAAGAAGCAACTGACTGACTGAGTGAGTGACATATCAACGCACAGCCCAAACTGCTGGTTCGAGAGATACCAAATTTGGCATGTAAGTTCCTAATAAGGTCTAAAGGTGCATGAAGTGCCGTGAGTTCCCTATGAAGATACGACCTATTTTGATTCAATGTATTTTACAATACATTACGTGGTTACGTGGTTATATTAATCAGTGCCATCCGATACGATTTCGACATAAATCGATTATTGAGCGTCCGAGAGGACTCTTAATACGAATCCAAGGTAAAATTTGGGAAAAGTGGCAGCCATATTGATTTTCTTCATTTCCAACCCGATTTCGATCAAAATCGATATCTGAGCCTCCGAGAGGTCCCCTAATACGAATTTGAGGTAAAATTTGGGAAAAGTGGCAGCCATATTGATTTTCTACGTTTTCGTCCCGATTTTGTTCAAAATCGATATCTGAGTGTCCGAGAGGTCTCTTAATACGAATCCGAGGTAAAATTGTGAAAGTGGCGGCCATATTTCTTTTTTTCGTCCCGACTTTGTTCAAAATTGATATCTGAGCGTCCGAGAGGTCTCTTAATACGAATCTGAGGTAAAATTTGGCACTCCATACATGCCTGCATGCAAAAAAGTTTAATGTTACTATATAGGCGTGTGGGGTATCTATGGATTTGCTTTTAAAAACGACATAGAGGTTTCGATATTTTTTTTCCATTTAAATCAACCTTTAGATTGTTTTTAATCGTATGGCATTTATTTACGAACCGTGATATTTTCGAGAAGACAAGTATGGTTGCCAGTTTTTGTTGCACTTTTAGCACCACCCAGGGGTCACATGTAGGAGAGGGGTAACGGTCGGTACTCCCTACGGACGTGGTGCAACTTCGACCTCCCGTTGTCAAGTGAGTGGGCAACTTAACTGTTAGAAGTTCGCAAGCCGCTCGAAGGCCTCTTACTTGGCTTAACGATTGCAGCCGGGATTAACGGCTTAGCGTGCCTTCCAAAGCACGAGAGTCAGTTAGTAATCACTCAAAGCGGTCACCCATCCAAGAACTAAACTCCGCCTAAAGCAATGTTGCTTAACCTCGCACACCGCACGCGGTAGGCGGGTACCGCTGGGCCACGAGCGCTCTAAATTCTTTATGTGCCAAATTGCAATTCAATTGGTCCAGTAAAAGCAACTTGGTTGTAACAGACGGACTGACAGTAAGGAGTGCGAATGGAAGTGAGGCCAAATTTTCTTTTTGGATGCTCCAATGGGAACTGGCAAAAACTACCTAATAAATTTAATTTTAGGAAAAATAAATGTTACACGTGATATTGAATTAGTCGTATTTCTGTTAGGACCAGGAGTTTGTGTAGGACCAGAGTTAATGACCGCTGCGCGCTGCTTGGTCGTTTACAGACCTATTGGTGTTACTGTAGTACACAGATACTTTTACTAAGGGCCGTTTAAGACATGCTTTTATTTCATCGGCCCTTTCCCCTTCGGCCTCTCGGAAATGTATGATAATAGATTTCGATCCTTATTTTTGCCAAAATCAAATGAAATTCAACAGTTTGCCGGTTCTCAGAATGTATACTGACTTTTCATCTGTTCATCTGTTAATGAATCACAATCACCAAACTTCGTATACCGAAACCCCCAGAATGTAACAACTACTTTTCTGGAGACCGCATCTAAATCGGTTCAGCCAAACGCGAGATAATCGTGGACAAACATACGAACCTGTTTTTGGTAGACGGTTAAAAATTTCGCTTAGTACGCGGGCGAAGCCGCGGGCAAATGCTAGTACATATAATAAAGCTGAAGAGCGTCAAAAGTGTGTATACGGAAGAAATTCGAAAAAAAAATTGGTTGGGGATACTTTGTATCGATAACAGACCACGTTACAACAGTTTTTAGAATTTTTATCTGTTTGTATGTTTACTTGACCGCGCATCACGTGAAATCGGCTGAACGGATTATGATGCAAACTTTACTAATCTGTCGAGAATCCCCGGTCAGGTATAAAAATTGTGCCGATTTGGGTTAAAAGGGGGTAAAAAGAGGGGTTGAATTTTGTATGGGAACATTGGGAACTCCTATAATCCATGAGTTACAGGTTTGAAAATTGGTAAGCACATACTAGACGACAAAGAAAATCATTCACATTAAGAATTTGTGAAATCTTAAGATAAAAACTGGAAAAAGAAGTAATGGCTAGCGCTGCGCCCGGGCGCTGTGTAGTGTGCGCACCAGCCGCCACGGTCTCTTCAAAATTTTAAAGCTATTAGCGTTTAGCCCTTTAAGTACCTAACGTGACCCTGAATCCAAATTTCAGTCCCGTTTCCTAGATATAAATTGTACATGTGTAACTTTGTAATCCTATTACTTTTGCCGATTACTTAATATTCAGTCACTTATACCACATAAATAGAAAGATAAAGAAAGAAAGATAGACACATGATGAGGTCCAAAATAACCTATACATAGTGTGTATAACTACGTTCTGGCGTCAGCCTTGCGTGCCTTGCCGCCCTCCGCCACGCCTTAATTATCGCGTATAACACTCTTAGCTTGACTTGGCACGCCCATCGGGCCTTCGGCCCTCAGCCTTATATGAAAAGTCCGCTCTGTTGGATCTTTCGTATAGGGCTCAACAGAGCCTCGGGCCTTCGGCCCTTAGCCGTACACAAGGAGGCCGCTGTGTGTTAATGATCGGTTTTCGAACTCGCGTTTGTTGCCGTTCTGCTTCGCATTTTCGGCCATCATCATTACGTAAAGAACCCTTCGCTCTGTTGGGACGCTCGGCCTTCGGTCTCGTGTGCATTGCCGCTCTTCTTTGGGCCTTCGGCCCTCAGCCTTGCATAAGGAGCCTGCTCTGTTGGAATGATAGCCCCGCATGTCTTGCCGGTCTGCTTACGGCCTATGTCCATAATACTTACATGAAGAACTCGCTCTGTTGGGACTACGTTTTACGGCAGAACTGCGTAGCGAGACTTCTATCATTATAATTGTTATGTTTTTGACGGGATTCATTCATCTTGAATGGGTACATTTGATTTTCCGAAATAAGCACTTAATCATTCGTTTGACAATAGGATTTCTAGAGAATACACCCCTAAGGTCCTAGTGTCCTTTTCGACGCCGTCCAACCATCACAGCTTGAGAAAAATTATATGGGAAAACAAATAATTCTCAGGCGAGAACGAGTTCTATGCGGACGGAGTCGTGGACAAAAGCTAGTATGAAATAAAGTAACCTTCTCTAAGACCTCACTCTCAATACACAGCGCATCCTCGGGAGCTTTGGCGACCTTACTCACCACCAGGAACAGTACCGCACAGACCTAAAGAGCAAGTAGTGGTGATTATTATGTGTTCTTTTTTTGTTCAAAATTATATTTTTCACGTTTCATCCCTTAATTTGACAACGTCAAAATCGTTTGAACTGGCGTCACCGATGCTATGAATGAATGAATGATAGTATATGGACTGTGTTGGATCGACTTTTGGATTTTTTTGTAAGATCTCATTAATTGTACACCATCATACACGAAACTTTTCTAACACGTCTGATTGACATATAGTTAGTATGTCAAGGTGACAAATCTGTGTACTTGTCATAAGGGTCGCGAGTGTCCGCTGGATGTGATGATCCGATGGATGGTCCGATGGATGGTGGCACAGGACCGATTATTGTGGAAGGCTTTGGGGGATGCCTATTTCCATTTTGATGATGATGATGATGTAATAAGAAAAAGGTCACCAAACTACATATATCGTGTGACATATCAAATAAAACCTGTTGTTGTGAGCATCTCAAATATATATGTTTAATTATCATATAAATAGTTTTGAAGTTATATGAGAAAGTAGATGACAATTGATCACGTAGACGAAAAGAGGACGCTCAATAAATAGTCTAGTTTCCATGCCGAAATTAAAACCACCAACGAGATCATTCCTACTACTACGCGTACTAAGTTGGCAATGTACTTATAATTCTATGATGTTATTTTATTAATAATTGAAGCTAACTGATCAGAAACCTGAACTGAGTTCAGGATCTCCAATAAGTATAAAATTATTATAAGTAGAGATTGTAATCGTATAATCACGTCCATAAGATATTTTTAACTGTTTTGTTTTTAATAGTTCGTTATTTTGAGACAAATTGCATATAATTATATTTTTTGCCTTTGTCTTTTAGTACCACCGAGGTATATGTATTTTCCATTATAATTTATAATTATAAAGTTTTAACAGAAATAAAATTTAAAATCCGTGTAGGAAACAAAAGTAAGATAATGAGTAAGGACTAAAATTGCCTTTGCTTATGCAGTGTTTACATAGTGCCAATTAGCTAGACAGTCCACTAAGGCAATCCATTAATAATATAGATTAGAGAAAATCCACACTGGCTTTTCCTTAAGTCAGCCAATTAGTACTATTTAATTACAACGTATTTTGGGTGCCTTTTTGTTTCCCCACCCCTCGCGTGGGCTGACTCTTGACGAATAAACTAACTTGTCTATTAGATTCGTCACGTCTGGTCTGCGTGAACGTTCGTTCCTAGATAGTCCGCATAGAACGTCTTAGTGGAATGTCTCAGTTGTCGGCCCCGTGTAACTAGTCCTAGACGTATACCTGGGCGAACTACAGAGCTGACCGTTTGCTTAGAACCTCCGGTACTTGTGCGAGCTGGACTGGATCCACCCTGAGGACAACGGGCGGCGGTTCGTGCTATCGTACAGCCTGGCCGATGGCAAGATTAAGATCGGCGAGGTCCCGCGCCGCAACTCCGGTATAAAGGAGGGGAAGTTCCTCAAGGCGATGCTCTTGCAAACCCCCGACTCGGACCCCAGTTTCCCCACGTACTTTACGCCTGAACGATTTTATATAGGTAAGACTTGTTGAATTCTATCCGATAAATAATACCTACGCTACTGCATGTTACTATTACTAAGTTTCAATGCGACCAAGTATAGAGTTCATCCTAAGACTAGTCCATACAACTTTAACGTTTAAGGTAGAATCGCACAGACCGGGCGTGGCGCGATACGTGGCGGAGCCGGGTTTAGATTTTTGATCTTTCTGAAACTGTTGACTGTCGATTATGCTTCATATGTTACACACACCGCCTCCGCTCTACCGCGCTACTGAATTCCACGCGATTTTTTGGTGAAATATGCCCGGACTGCGTTCGCTTTTACCGCAAAACCGCCTCCGCCCCGCTACGACGCTAAGCCACGCTCTATGCGTTTCTAGCTTCAACCTCAGATGTTCTCTTTTCTGAGGTCTTTTTTATTCTTGTCTACAAAATCTCTGTTTGTCAATAAGGAACGTCAACAGGACAGTGTTCTTTGCATGGTGAGCTGGGGCGAGATTAGGCCAGAATAACGTAGGGATCTTGTGCGTCCTGCTAACGGTAGCAGTCGTATCTCTAAGCATTAACACTTTCAGTGCCATAAACGCTACAGACGGTTTTTCGCATGTTATCGGCAACGTAGCGCTACAAAATTGTTAGCAGTGAAAGTGTAGTCGATATAAATATCTTGGTTTGTCAACCGAGGTTTTTATCACCTTTGTGACGAAAATGAAGGTTTTCTTGCCGTGTTTGAAGATGGCCCAAATTAAATTTTCCGCCGCAAACAGTGATATTTGAGTCTGGGGAGTCTTACTTGCTGTGTAAAATTATGGGCCAGGAAGAGTTGTAAAGTCAGCGTATTGTACGTTTCATCGTGAAAAATCAAAGGCAGCTTTTTTGAACGACAGATATTGTCTAATTTTCGAACTCAGCTAGTTACATTATATGTCATGCACGATAATTTAGTTAAAATGGATGAAATGGAATTAATGCACCGTTCACAACTTCTTTTTCATATGGTCAATTTAAACAATACATACCTAATGAAAGTTTTTTGTGAAAAGCATGATTTTTCAATATTTAGTGAATAATGGTGATTGTTTCCATCGAGCTATACAGGGTGGCCCATTCAAATCGGTCAGTATGGGAAAGTCTAAAACTATAAGACATACGAAGATTTGTTCTTAGGAACCATGTCACCGATTTTGATAAAAAGAAAAACTGCATTCATACATTTGAAAAAAACACTGTACCCAGCTAGGGAATCGAACCCGGTTGTTTTGAAAAAATAAACTTACACTATTTCTATTCAGATATCGTTTGTGTAGGTCTTAAGCAGTAAATGTCTCTAAGAAACATAATGTCTAAAATGAATAAAATGCATTCGTTTGTGTAGGTCTTAAGCAGTAAATGTCTCTAAGAAACATAATGTCTAAAATGAATAAAATGCATTTTATTCATTTTAGACATTATTTTTCTTAGAGACATTTACTGCTTAAGACCTACACAAACGATATCTGAATAGAAATAGTGTAAGTTTATTTTTTCAAAACAACCGGGTTCGATTCCCTAGCTGGGTACAGTGTTTTTTTTTCAATTGTCTCAGCAGTTTTTCTTTTTATCAAAATCGGTGACATGGTTCCTAAGAACAAATCTTCGTATGTCTTATAGTTTCAGACTTTCCCATACTGACCGATTTGAATGGGCCACCCTGTATATACTTATATATATTTCGGTCATACAATTTGAACGAATTAATCAAATTAGATTACAGTTTGGCTTAGGTATGAGTAATGACATATTAATTGGTCCTACTTATAGTTTTTTTTTTTTATAAATAACTTTGGAGGGTTAATAAAATATAATAATGCAATTGGAGTCACGCTGACCCATGTGTTGGATTTTTCGGAGCATTTTAGGGTATCGTGTTTTCAATGATCTGAGATTGTGCTGCTGAGCGGACGGCGCTGCCGATCAGCGTCACACTAAACCAGCCTGGCACTGACTCGTTGTGGGTGTGACAGGAGCAATTGTGCCGGTATTTAAACACCGGTTCAAGATCATCGGGTGCGACCTGTTTGTGTACCGCTACATGAGCGCCAACCCCGAGAAATTCCCGCCGGAGGTCATCGACAACGTGCGCAACTACCACCTGCGCGAGGGCAACTTGAAGGACGAACTCCAGGTGCCTTTGTCTATTATTTTCACTCAATTCGCTATAACTGTTTATTGTTTGTAGCCCACACAGCCCATACAAATTAAAAAATCATGTTTGTACAGCCATGTACAGTCAGCATCGTTTATTAGTTAGTTGCAGTCAAAGTATGTAAATCTGTGTTAAAAAAATGTGTTACGATATAATTAGGATATCTTAGCTGTCATTAACTATATGACGCCGAATGTACCTACTGCTTACTTTATAACTAAATGGAAATCTCGAAATGAATCAGTTCTACTGGTACGCCAGCGACTGGCCTAATCGGAACACTTAAGATCGTAATTCAGAGAATCAACCGAAAAGTGACAAACGTCATGTGAAAAATGAAAACATTTTGATAAATCGCCAATGACAAAAATTTATTATGTCGAAAGGTATTTTATGTATTTTTTTTACTTCAATGGTATGCAAAGTAACGTCACACAATTGAAATTAGGTGAAAATTAGACATGTTTTGACGTTTTTTTCTATCGAGTCAACTTTAATCTAGTGTGGTTTTGTTCAGACTCAAAAATAGCAAATATGATCTAGTTTTCGTGTTTTGGTTTTCCTGGCATTTTGACTTGATTATGATAGGTACACATTCAATCTGCGAACTGCAATTTGGCGTGGTACTTCTCTTAAAATAGCCACAGTTTGAAGCGTTTTCTTATCCACCGCCATGCTTACGAGTGCACAATCCACTAGCTCATATCATATTGTCTGATGACGACATTTTGTGGATAATATAGATACAACATATAATATTATATATATATATATATATATATAGCTCTTTTTTGTTAAATAGAATGTTTATCATAATCTTTTATAGAGTAAGATCAAGCAAAAGTGAAAAATAAATACCCTCGTCTGTTTTTAGTTAATTTTGAACAGGTTTAGTGTTCAGTTTGTAGCTAGGCAGCCGCAGCGCGATTTATCAATCTATATAATAGATTGATGGTAATATTATTACCTACCTATCATGTAATCTTTGTCATTATTAACAGATGAGGATATATTTGATCTTCTAGACACAAAGAACAAACAATAAACACTAATATTGGCAAACAAACTGCTTCCCAGGGCGCATTACGCGAGTTTGCCGCGGCAGAGAAGCGCGATCAACTCCTGAAGCAAGGACAGGCGGCAGTGGCAGAACCCAACGCCATGGAGCGCTGTCTGACCGCGCTGGACGTCGTGGAGGGCACTGCAACGCCGCCGCGGGCGCCTACGCCGCCCCAGAACACCGACCACATATCGTACGAGGAGAGTCTCAGAGCTACCCGTCTCAGGTACGAGTATACTCGTCATTGTAGAGAGTAGTAGGTTTTAACCCGTCGTCTACCGTGAAAAAGTTTTCAAGTCAAAATAAGAATTTTTGGTGCAAGCTTTTATTCCAAACACGACGGTTTTATCTTGTGTAGTATAGGAGTTGATATGGCCACCAGTCTCTATCATCAGATCAGCTCGGTGGTACCATAATATTGCATTGTCCCAAAGTAAAACGAACGCGGTCCGGGGCACGTCGCACCAAAAACGTGTGACATATGAAGGAGTAATCGACAGTTGAGAATTTCGAAAAGATTAAAAATTCAAAGCCGCCTCACCCCGCGCTGCGCCGCGCCTGCGTTGTGCGTTTCGAGCTTTAACGTTATCTCAGGTACAGACAAGTTGCAGAGACACATGACCCCCACCATATAAATTTGTATGCATTAATCTACGCTTTGTTTAGGGACTTCTCGCATAGCGCGACGATGAAGTCACTGGTTCCAGTAAGTTATTTTTACATATGTATATTTTGTTTTCAGCAAGCCACCATGCGAGGACGTGATGCCGTTGAAGGGCATTCTGAAGTCGGGCGCCGCCCGCGACGACCAGCAGAAGGTGGTGTGCTTCAGTGGGCCGGCGCCGGACGTGCACCGGGAACCCGCTCGCCCCGCCTACCCGCCGGGGCAACAGCCGCACTACAACGAAGACCCGGACTTCTGCGAGAGATACAAGATGCCGGTAATTTATTATTAGCATTCTCAGTAGTGGCGTCTTATGGTGGGTTGCACCGACTTACGATGACACAGACCGATCAACCTTAATATGGCACCGGTAACTGTCATCCCATAGAAACTTGTTAAACTTGCCATACATTCAGATCTTAACGAACACTGGTGCAACCCACCTTTACTCGTAATCGGGCGCTATTTGTGCAGTCCGGTCTGCAGATGCTTGCAAGTGCATAGTAACTTTCTAAGTACTAACTCTCTTAATTTGGTTAATACTTATCTGAGTTTAAAAATTATATTATTGCACCTCAAGACTTTTTATGTGAATTACCTTGTGACGTGTAAGAAAAAGTGTATTCGTGGTCTTTTTGTCGAATATATATTTGATTTTGATGCATTACAACTTATGGACTAGGTACATATTACGATAGAGGTAGAATGTGATGAGTGTGACGTTCTGTTGCTTCTTTTCGATTTACTTATATTTTGGCAGGGCTACCGTTTAAAACTCACTCGACTGAACGGAACCAATCACAGTTGGGTGTAATTGACCTATGACACAAACTCAATAAACACAGCACAATATACATATGTCATAAATTTATCACATTCTTTTCGACGAGCTTTATTCGCCATATAATTAAGTGATTATACTACGAAGAGCAAAGGATAGGTTGGTAGTCTATAAAAGGCTTTCTTTGACATAGGGTCGCTAGGCCGGTTACGCGACCAGCACCAGTTTGAGCCCACCTAAAGGACGAGGTTATTCCAATTAAAGATATTAATACAGACCCTTAAAAAGCAGTACGTTGTATGCATTTTATTTGGTTGAATGCAGTAAAATACTAGAAAATATCCATT
Source organism: Notocelia uddmanniana (assembly GCA_905163555.1). NCBI lineage: Eukaryota > Metazoa > Arthropoda > Insecta > Lepidoptera > Tortricidae > Notocelia > Notocelia uddmanniana. The sequence goes on from LR991052.1 coordinate 19,915,570, forward strand.
CAGTTCATCAAATCATCCAACCGGCATACCAAGTTAACTGGACGCTAACCGGCCTATCGACCCTAGTGTCTCAACAGCCTTCACAAACACAATTCCGGGGCACATGTAAATTCCCTCGTGAATTTTTCGCAGAGTCAAACGTAGTTTAAAACAACTTTTATTCCTGCGTGTAATTTGTTATGACATGTAGCTCGCGTGTTCGACCTTGGAAGTGTAACAAGCTGTGAACGTCGTTAATAACGAGTTTACAAATTATCAGCCATCGATCCCCCCGACTTGGGAGCCCAAGGCTTTCAGAAACTTTTATCAAACTTGTAATATTAGCTCCTCATCAACCGGGAAGTTATGCTTCTCACGCCACATCAGACGAGCTAATGTTGAAAAACTTCCCGTCGGCGACCATGACGCTCAATTTAGAATCTAATTAGGAAGTAAACAATTATAAACAAACATTTAAGTATGTAAGTTAAGCTAACAGTTAAAAGTGTCATATTTTTTCCACCCGTCCCGTACAAAACCTGAAAAAACTCAATTTTAGGCTTATGAAATAGATTAATTCGAATGCCTCATAGTTATCGCGGTTTCATTTCCTTTTTGCGCTTTCTATTCTGTTGTTCATTGCAACTATGTAGTTAGTTAAGGCAATTAAATAATTAATGCATTGTGTAATTTCCACCTGAGTATACAACCATTTCGACATGCACAACACTGTCAGTCACTGATTCACGCCTGTGATTCTATGAAAATTCCACTATTCAGTATGTGTAGTTTGATTCTTTTATAAATAGTTTTAACCTATACTTTTTGCCTGTGTATACTGGTCGCTCTATCCCCGTAGACACGCCTTAACTACACCTTGTTGTAAAAAACATACGTAAGGCTCCTCTTGTGTGTAGTAATTGTGGGGTATCTAGTTGGGGCGTGTTCCAATAGACATTACATACTTAAAAAAATTACCACATACAATTCAAATGCCTATTTAATGAGTCCACAGCTACATGCAAGAGGGTAGGGTCTTTACTTGTTCTTTACCTGTACCTATTTTAGTAGGTGCGTACAATATGTTTTATAGTAATACCATAGCGATAGCATACGAGTACATTGGACGATCTACTTATATTCTGATTAGTTACTCAAAACGCATCGAGTAAGCGGATCATTTCTTCACCTATCTACCTTAATGATATCTTATGATTCATATGATGTACAATGGAGATACATACCTATACTTATCTAATTGAAACATTTTTTTAAACTTTTTTTTTCTCGTTAGGATTTCAAGCAGCGCGCAGAGAGGCGCGCCGCAGACGTGTGCGCGTTCGAGATAGTGCCCAGCTCGGATCAGGTTGGCGCCGGCGATGACGATGCTGGGGACAAGCCGCGCCTGCCTGGCTATCTGGGCACCTATAACGTAGACTGCAAAGCGGTAACTACTTACTAACTACATACTCATACCTATGGCTTCAAGAGGCGTGCCGTGTTGCCAAGCTTGGCGCTCGGCGGCGTCGACAGGGACATACCGCGATAGCTTGGCTATCAGATGGGCACCTATAACGTACGTACATACCGCAACCTCAATCCGACCTATAAGACCTATAGGACATATTTTTGAGCAAGTTGTATGCACCAATATTTTTGCAGTTGACTGTACCTACACACCTGGGCTAGAACATGCTACAACGTAAGGGCGTCGGCAGGGACAAGGTTAGACTGCTCGGTTAGCTCGACAAAGCTACCTACCTGGCTAGTACTACTAGTTTTACGGCATTATTAATGGGCAGAGCTACAAAGGAGCGCGTTCGGAGTGATACGGAACTCTGCACCGGCGGCGTCGGCGACGATGGTGCCACGAGGTAGACGGTTGCATCGACAAGAGATCAAACAAGAGTAGAGTTTATTCTAAGACTAGCTCATACAGCTATGGCACAGTATATTTATAGCTTAAGGCAGTAACTCAAATACAGTCGCTTAAGACCTTTTTGGACCTGCGCTTCGTTAGAGCGTTAGAGTTGCACCTCTCAATTTATGTAAATTTGTATAAGATTATTATATTTACTCAAAAATTGATTTTGTATTCAACTCCGTAGATACTCAAATTACATTTAGCGCGTAATCTAGGTATACTAATAGTGTTTGTGTAGGGGACGTAATCGCCGAAACTACTTAAATAGGCTATGATTTTGACCACCGACGCAACGAAAAAGAGGGGTGTTAGAAGTTTAACGTGTGTACCTGTGTATTTGTCTGTTGCATCGTAGCTCCCTAACGGTTAAACCGAAAACGAAACCGTTTCTTAAATATATTTAGTCAAAATTGGTTAAGCTGTTTTTGAGATATTGAAGTTTGAATGAAAATGTCGGGGCTATTCAACTTTTTTAAGTTGATTATATCCCTCGACTTTGCTTACGTTCTTTGTAACACGGGCGAAATTCACCCGAAAAGCCGACTTTAGGGTTACGGTTTAAGTCTGTTGGGGGGTGTGGGATCGCAACCGATCACTGCAATGTCACATTTTCTTCGTTACCAAGCAATATTGAATATTGTTGCACTGAAATTAAATTTCATTCCCAAGTTTAAATATAATATCAAACGGATTATCTAACATCAACTGTCAAACCTATTTCCCCTGCCACACACTCGTCGAGTGGCATGGGAAGTAGCGAGGAAAGGCGACAGAGACGTAGTGTGGCCACGTTACTCGTCATGCCGCACGGCATGCTCCTAGTCAAGCCCACCGTGTGGCCAGAACCACAGAGAGGGCAACATCGCGGCAGAGCGAGGAGCATATATAGGTGTGGCAGGGATATTTTGTCGGTTATTTGGCGTGAGTCAAAGGGCCTAGTGCGGAGCGTCTTGATTAATTGCGCGAGTAGGGAACTTAACTGTGTAGGCAGAGACGGCAGCGCGAGTATCAAAGCGATGAGCAGCGTGAGGAGCATAATGTGACGGGGAAATATACACCGCGGGCTCTAATAATCCGAAAGATTTTAGCCACGTATTTTCGACGACACTACGAGCAAATAATGTTTTATCAACATGGGTCCAATTGTTTGTTTTAATTAAACTACTATTTCAGTACAACATAAATCAAATTAATTGACCGCTTCTTTATGGACAAATCTTTAAGTCACTTGCAAATGTGTTCAAGAAGTGTCAAGTCAAAAAAGTAGTAGGTGGCTACGTCACGCCTTTCGGGTTGTTAGACTTGAGATTTTTCAACTTCTCTTTTGATTTAAATAATTAATATCTCTTATAGGCTTTTGAACCACATGTTATACCACACTTCGAATCCCGGTAAGGGCATTTTATTTCCGTGGTGAGCAGAAACATTTGCTCCTGAGACTTGGATGTTTTCGATGTATTTTGTACTTTTAGTACTAGCTGGTGCCGGCGACTTCGTGGCCCTTGGCCATGGTACCATACATGACCGGGGCCCTTGGAGAGATAGAGCCAATTCTCTACCTCTCACTTGGGTAATTCTCGTCCGGCGCGTCCTTGTCGCGGGGGTGGGCACCCCTCATCTCAGTAGGCCGGGATGAGTGGGTGGCGGAGTTCGGACGGGGACCCAGCGCTGCGGGGTATATCGCGGTCCCCTGCCCAGGGTTACGGGTGAAGACCTCAACGGCTGCAAAGGCGAAGATGAAGAACATCGCATCGGCGGAGCAGGTGGAAGGGGCACAACCCAGTGGCAAGCTGCCCTTGCATATTAAGGACACAGGTTGGACTGGAGCTATAATGCCAGGCAGGGCATTATAGTAGGGATGGCGGCGGATGAGATTTCGATCCAATGGCGGCTCCCAAGTTCTCCAGGAGAGCTACTGCCTTGGCGTCAGGCGGCAGCCGGCCGTAAAACAAATAGCCAATACATCTTTCTCCTCACATGAAAAGTACAACAATATGAAAAAGGGCAAAACTACTAGGGCGTACCCCGTAAGCGACGCGAATGCGAAGAATGCGACGTGCAAGAATAATACTAGGGCGTACCCCCCAAGCGACGATCACATTGACAAGAACAAGTATTCGCATTTGCATCTCGACAGAATAAGACTCGCAACATGGAACTTGGGGTCTCTTACGGGAAGAAGCCAAGAATTAAGTAGCATCCTACAAAAAAGGGGTATAAATATTTGCTACCTTCAAGAAACAAAGTGGAAGGGCTCAAAATCCAAAGACATCGGGAACGATTACCAGGTCATATATTACGGCACAGATAATAAAAGAAATGGAGTGGCAATAGTTTTGGATAATAACTTTAAATCTCGCATAATAAATACCACACGAAAGAGCGACCGTCTTATTACTGTCAAACTGGCTATGGATAACCAACAAATTACTAACATCATATCGGCCTATGCTCCTCAGTCCGGTTGTACAGAATCTGAAAAGGCCACCTTCTGGGAGGACTTTGATGACCTGATCAATGATATACCCTCAAACGAATTTAAAATCATTGGAGGCGATCTAAATGGCCACGTAGGCGTCAAGAGAACTGCATATTGTGATGCGCATGGCGGATTTGGTATGGGTGATATAAATAAGCAAGGCGAAGAAATCCTAGAATTTGTAACAAGGCATTCCTTGACTCTGATAAATACAAACTTTCAGAAGAGACAAGAGCACCTAATCACCTATAAGTGCGCGGGTAGAGCCTCCCAAATAGATTTTATCATCTCGGATATTGCCGTAAAACAAAAGTTCAAAGATTGCAAAGTAATCCCCGGTGAGGCTTTAACAGCACAGCATCGCATCCTTGTCGCAGTCTATGATTTACCCAAGCCTATAAAAACTGTGGTGGATAAAACCCCGAGGACTAAGTGGAAGGAGCTGGAAGGGCCCAAGGGAGATTCGCTAATAGATCTTATAAAAGAATACCTACAAACTGACATTGGAGCAGACTATGAGTTCGCAGATCATATGTGGTCTAAATTCGAAGAAGAGTGCAGAGCAAAATCAGCCGATATCCTGGGTGTCTCCAAAGGACCTCTTGGCACCGGAAAGGATCCAAAATGGTGGAATGATAAGGTGAAAGGTACTTTGGCAAACAAAAAAAAGATGTTCCAAGGGTGGCAACGCTCGCAACTAGACGAGGATAAAGACAAATATAAAGAAGCGAAGAAACAAGCAAAGAGGTGCGTAGCACAGGAAAGGGAAAAGTCAAACCAGGACTTCTACAATAATCTGGAAAACGCCAAAACTGAGCATGAGGTGCTCAGGATTGCCAAATGTAGACATAGGGCTACGATGGACATAAAAGTTAACAAATACATAAAAAGTATAGATCATAAATTGTTAACAGACAATGAACAAATCAAAGATAGGTGGCATCAATACTACAGTCAACTTCTCAACGAAGAATTCCCTAGTGAACATCTTTCACCCGTAGAACCCATACACGGACCCATACTGCAGATTGACCCCGAGGAAGTTAAAAGCGCAGTCGGTAAAATGAAAAACCGAAAAGCCCCTGGCCCAGATGAGATTCCGGCAGACCTGTGGAAACGTCTCGGCACGGTGGGAGTAATATGGCTCACGAAATTATTCAACATCATTATAACTACGGAACGGGTACCAGAGTCATGGCGAGAAAGCTTTTTATTACCGTTTTATAAGAACAAGGGGGATGTGGCACTGTGTGAAAACTACAGGGGCATAAAGTTGACATCGCATACTCTTAAGATTTGGGAACGAATCGTTAACAAACGTCTCACTAGTCTATTCGATATATCTCCAAATCAGTTTGGATTTACAGCATCGAGATCTACCACCGACGCTATACAGACGATCAGAATACTGATGGAAAAATACAGGATAAATCAAAAGGACCTGCATCTAACATTTATTGACCTCGAAAAAGCCTTCGATCGCGTGCCCCGCAGGCTAGTGTGGCAGGCTCTCCGGTCACAGAAGATCCCTGAGTACTATATACGACTTATCCAAGACATGTACAATAATGTTACCACAAGAGTCAGAAGCTTGGCAGGCCTGAGTGCTGCATTCGAGGTCAAAGTAGGCGTCCATCAAGGATCTGCCCTAAGCCCCTTATTGTTCAACATGGTTATGGACTATCTCACCAAGGATATACCCGCACCATTGCCGTGGACTATGCTGTATGCGGACGACATCGTTCTGGCTGCTAACACCGCACAAGACCTGCAGGAACTATTAAATAAGTGGACATCTGCTTTAGAAAAATACGGCCTCAGAGTGAGTAGGAGTAAGACCGAGTACCTGAAATGCCCCTTCAGCGGAGTCACGACCCCGGAAACAATATCCATTGGGTCGACACCTATCCCCACAGTAGAAAAATTCAAGTACTTAGGTTCAATGCTCACGATGGATGCCAACATAGACGCAGACGTGGCTCATAGGACTAGCGTCGCCTTGCAGAAGTGGAGATCGCTCACAGGGGTTCTATGTGATCCTCGAGTTCCCGTGAAGGTCAAAGGGAAAGTTTATAAGACGGCGGTTCGTCCAGCCTTATTATATGGATCCGAATGCTGGACCGTGAAAAAGCTGCATGAGCAAAAGGTCCATGTTAACGAGATGAAGATGCTGCGGTGGGCGGGAGGTGTGACAAGGCTAGATAAAGTTCGTAACGAATTTATCCGCGGTAGCTTTAAAGTCGCACCCATAGCCGAGAAAATCACGGAAAACCGCCTAAGATGGTATGGACACGTAAAGCGGCGCAGCGAAGACCATGTGGTGCATCTTGCATTGAACCTACCGGAGCAAAAGAGAGGTAGAGGCCGCCCGCCATTGACCTGGTGGTCCAAGATAAAAAGAGACCTCAAGCAAGCCCAATTGCCGGAACCGACAACCCAAGACAGACTGTCTTGGCGCAGTAAAGTGAGGAGACCCGACCCCAAATAACGGGAACAGGGACGGAAGAAGAAGAGGTGCCGGCGACTTCGTCTGCGCAGGATTAGTATTTGGACAATTCACACAATATCTTTATAAATTGTAGCCTATGTGCCCTATGTGTTATTCTGATGTATAAGCTATATTATTGTAAAGTTTTATTAACCCTTTACCAGGCCAAGGGATATATTCCACCCACATCTTATATCGGTTACCGTAGTCAGGTTTTAACTCCACCACCTACAAAATATTTTGTCAATCCCTGAAAATATTATTTTATGATCTTCATTCACAACACACTTCTAAATTGCGTAATATATTTTTGGCAGCCATTTAAATTCACTTGAACGCTAATTTCAGTAAACTACGGAGAAATTCGAACACTTTCCATAATTTCTATGAAACAGAAGTACATAGGTCGAACAATTTTTTGATATTTTGTAGATTTTGAGTGTTGAAAGCTAATGTTATCGTAAACATTGCTAAATATTCATACATTATTGTGTATGACCAGAATTAGGATGTGGGTTGACATTATCCCATGGCCTTATTAGAGTTTAACTGTGTGGGAGCTATTTTTCCCATGGCCCGGTAAATTGTCTTGTCATGTCATAAAAACTCACGTAAGTAATAAAACAGTTTTTGTGTTCAACCTAGAGCGAATTCATGTACCTAGCTATAAAATCTCCTTTTAAAGACTTTCCCTGAAGAATTTCTTCTTGTAGATAGTATCATAAAATTGAATAATTGTGTTGCTTTTAACCAAAAAGTAATGAGGTAAGTATATAATGAGGTAAATATTGTTTTCAGTGATTGATATAATGTTTCGTAGGAGATTTGGAGTTAAACCTTGACTATTATAACAGATATAAGATGTGGGTGGAATATATCCCTTGGCCTGATCAAGAATATAATAAGACAAAATCTAGTATGTCAATTTTATATAGAAAACTCCCGTGAGTTTGAGACATATTAAATATAATGCAACGGGTCACTCACGTCTTAAAGGTCGAATATCGCTCGACATGTTTCAGACCGGTTCGCGGTCCTTAATCATGACGACGACATAATCATGATGTGGACGAGGCTTTAGCATATGACGTTGTGAGTGTTGTGTGTAGTTCGGCATTGAACAATTGTGAAGAAAACGAGGGTAGATTCTCGCCGCCGCCGCCTCCACCCGCGCCGAGCAACCGAGCGGACAGGGCACGGGCACGCAGTGCTAAGAAAACCGCCGCCGCGATAGGTGCTCATGATTAAGGACCGCGAACCGGTCTGAAACATGTCGAGCGATATTCGACCTTTAAGACGTGAGTGACCCGTTGCATTATATTTAATATGTCTAGTATGACAGTTCATTACTTAGACAGGCGATGGGATAACCGTAACCCACATTTTTATTTCTGGTTTAAAGGAAGATCTCCGACTTTCATAAATACATTTTTTACAAGGCGTTCAATACGGTTGCAACAGCATATAAAGTACGTATTAAGACACGCTGGTTCTTCGGGGCCTGGTAAAGGGTTAAAATCCATTCAGTAGTTTTTACGTGAAAGAGTAACAAACATCCATCTATTCTTACAAACTTTCGCGTTTATAATATTAGTAGGATATATCTATTAAATTATACCGTCGTCTAGTACCCATAACTCAAGCTTTATAGAGATAACTATGGGACTAGTTCGATTTATGTAAAAAAATGTTCTATAATATTTAAGTATTTATTTATTTTTAACCTCTTCACCGCCACACTATGAAAGAAGCGACGTGCTATCTACGCCACGGGACTGACAATCTAGTAGCTACATAATGGTCATTGGTCATGTATTGATGAGGTTGGTGTTTTTTATTTTCAAAAATGCCTAACTTCACAGTGACAGAAGTTTGTCAGTTCTCTGAGTTGACAGCCGACGGCGCCGTAGTTACAACCGCCGGCGCCGTGTGGTCGATACAGCCATTATTTATAATAGGCGTTATGTTAATAGGTACCAGAGCACATGAAGTTAGCGCCGGACGCTTACGAGCGAGCAAAAGGGATGCGGCGGGAGGTCCCAGAGATATCGCCGGCTGCGGCGCGCGTTTTGGACCACCCGCGAGCGCCGACGCCGCCGCTTGAGGTGTGCCGCGCCCCGCCACCCGCCGCCGGCCCCTGCGCGCCGCAACAACTTGAGGACGTGTCCTTCGCCTGTCCCCACGTCGACCCCAAAATGCCTTGCTGCGATCCCGAAAAACGAGACAAAACAGTGGTCACTCATCTGTGAGCTACTATAAAAATACCTTGTCTCTATGTATTAATAATAAATGCACCAGTATTAGTCAAATTTATTTGTAAATTATTATTAATCAGGCAAGCAGTTGAATCTCTGCTGAAGTTGCTGGATACAGGCTCCAGTGATTTTTAATTTGGTATCACTGTCGAGTTGAAATGAAATTTGCTTGTTTAGTTTGTTTTTGAACTGATTGATATATTGAGCGCCGTAACGTCATCCTTTGTAAGTTTGTTCCAAGCTTTTACCACTCTGTTGCTCAAAAAGTGTATGTGGGGGTTATTGTATGACCTGCGAGCGAGCAACTTTAAGGCGATGAACGCTAAACCAGGTGTTATTGTTGTGTTGGAATATGCTACGGAACTCTTTTAGATCAGTGCCCAGTTAGGGGGCCACCAAGTTTCATCGCAACCCACGCCATTCGAGTTTTCAGACCCTTTTTATACAATAGTTGCATAAAATACTATTTTCGACTCATTTTAAATCAATATTGTTTGTTAGACTTTTCACCATGTTTCCCTAGTTATTGTAGGTACTTACGCAATTTCTTCGGGAGCGCAGTATTTTTCTTCTTCGAGCATTTTTAAAAGAATCAACGTACACTACCTATTCTTCACCAACACAAATAAAATCTTCTTACTGAATTGATTGATTGATTGAATATTTTTCTCATAGAAGTGAAAAGAATTGGAACACGGTAGGAAAATTATTTCTAATTTGGGCGTGGCGCTTTAAATCCCTCACTACGCTCAGGATTCCATGAGAATGGAATCCATCGTTTCATTCGGGATTCAACGTACTAACCCTCGATATAACCCCACCTTGTAATACAATCTACTATTTCGTAAAATATCTTTCTAAGAACTTAGCCCATATTCTGTATTTCCAGATCAATATTTGTATTACTCTTCTATTTTTGCCCTTTGTACATAGGTACACAATTAATTACCCATCGGGCTGGACGCCAAATTTCTACTACCTAGCATCAGGAAGTGGCTTTTTAGGTGAATAAGTCCGTGAGTCAGTCATACTTACTTAACATAAAAATGCCGGTTTTTAAACGTTAATGTATCAATATCTGTTTGAGCTAAATTTATGAAATTTTGGATTCTGTACAAACTAAGGACGGTTTAAAAATGTGCCGATGGACTACGCGTCAAAATGGACCAAAAACCAACAGAGATGAGAATTAGGTCAATAAGTCTTTAGCTCTACTATTAGCTTATATTCACTTTGAATAATATATGAATTGCGTCAAAATGGTCCTAAATCCAACAAAGTTGAGATTTTGGTCTTAAAATCTGTTTGCTCGTATTCATTCTGACTAAAATGTGAATATCTCAGTTCTGCAATGGAATTGAACTTGGTGCTGATAGAATGAAATAAAGTACACGTAAGTACCAATTAAGTAGTAAGTACCAAGCCTTGAAATAGCACTATTTTCGCATATCGTTATGATTCATAACGCTACTTTGTCCATAAAACGCTTTACTATAATCGATATCTGGCGCATTTATAGCGGTATCCAATATAATAATAATAATAAACCCTTTATTCCGTACTAAGAGAAATTAACATTGACAACTTAAAAGGGGTACCTATGTGATGAATTCTACAGAATGTCTCTTAGTTCGGCGTGCGAATTCGCCAACACAGCTCGCTGTTCAATACCAACTGATCGGAACATATATACTTTTTATTCCAGTTAGTCCGATTATTCATGTAGGGATTTGTAATTCCACTTTGTCCTACCGATCGTACCATACGGATGAACAGTGCCGGATTAGCCCATAAGCAAATTAAGCAATTGCTTAGGGCATCACGTCTTGGGGGCAGCATGAACAGCACCAACCAAAAAAAAAGACCAATACTAGGTTACTAATGGAAGGGCGGCACAGGCGTGCATTGTTTAGGCCTAGGGCATCAAGTAGTCTTAATCCGGCACTGCATATGAACTTGTTTTTCTGTTAGTTCTTTTCGTACAGTTGTAGTTAGATTTAGGCTGCGTTGCACCAACTTACGATCACAGACCGATCAACGTTAAATATGGCGCCGGCAGCTGCCACCCCATAGAAACTTTCCATACATTCTAATTATAATGAACACAGCTTACAATTACAGACGGTTTGGTGCAACCGACCCTTAGACTGGGTTGCACCGACTTATAATCACAGAGTGATCAACGTTAAATATGGCGCCGGCAGTTGTCACCCCATTAAAAGTTGTCAAACTTTCGATACATTGAAATTTTAACGAACACCGCTTACGATTACAGACGGGGTTTGGTGCAACCCAGCCTTAAAGTACTTACTTATTCTGATCGGAGGATAGGAATTTGTTTTCCTGTAAGCTCGATTAATTGGACCACAAAGAATCATAACATCATTTTACACGTTAACACAATTTTATACAGGTATGCCAGCTCACGACATGATGACTCATTTGTAGAAATATAATTATACATATGTATACCTAATTAATGCAATGAAATAACATCTCTTACCATAAAATATATTTGTATTCATGGTTACATGTAACAGGATAATTAGAATCTTACAAATAGAATAATACAAAACGTAAAGAAAACCTCCAAGAACAAACGGCAAACTAGTACCTTAAAAAAGGGGTCACAGCCTTTTTTTCTCTTAAGCCTGGAGACTGAATGTAATGAAGAAATAAATTATTATCTATCGCATATATAGTTTATGTAAACTAATCCACCAAATAAAAAAAAGAATTATCTAAATCGGACAGTTATGTAAAGGACAATCCTTTAACATGTCTAATAACATGAAGACTAGTTGAGAACCTCCTTCCATTGAAATCGGGTAATGAACTAGAGACTTGATGCTGATATAAATGTATCGATAACTTTTTGGGTCTATGTGACATTTCACTGCATAGGTATATTGTTATCATCAAATCACGTACAAGAGGATTTTAAAGATTTAAATAGAGACAGGTACTAAAATCATAATTAAATATTATTATCATACATCCTACTAGTGGGCACAGGCTTGTCATGTTCACACATGTGTAATGTGTAATAATAACGAGCATAGGTAAAACATAAGTAAGGCCCCTCTTTGTATGTGTGTAGTTGTGGCGTGTTCGAATAGTTATTATTACATATTTAAATTATGTAACAAACAAATGTCCCCTAATATTTATTTATTAATTATTTTTTTTATATTTAAATCCCTATTCAAACACTTGGTCTAAGAGCTGACTACGGAAATACTGGATACATACCTATTGGAATAATGGACGCTCAGAGACCATATTTTATACATCATAAAATCTTATATATCTAGAGATATTAAATTTATTTTATATACTTCTGATTATTCGGACAGAGACCGTATGTGTCCCTAATATTGCCTTTAAATTTCTAAAATTTATTGTAAGTTTATTTTAATTGAATATTGTAAGTTTGTTAATCAGTATAGTTTTTAAATCATTATTATTATTGTCTTTTTTATAGTTGTACGATTCATGTTTTTTGGTAATCATAATGATTATTATTGTTAGTTTCTTTAATTGTATAATTCATGTTATGACTTGTAAAACTGCCCTAGTGGCCTATTTGCAGCATATTTTTTGTTTTGGATACCTTTTCAATTTATAGACACGAAATCCGTCTAGTGTGCCATACTACTATTAATATTTTTACAAGCGGAATCGTCCGCTTAGCGTAATTAATTATCAATAAATTTCAATCAATTCAATTTTTCACTCCGGACTACTATTACTAATTGATCCGGACCTCTGCCAGCTTTTCAGCGGTGGGATTGAGTGAGAGTGTTTGATCAATAAAGGGTTTGTAAAAACAAGTTTTGCGTATATATGTAGCTCTGTTTTTGATGTGCTAATTATAGCTAATTATGTATTTAATTAAAGTATAATATTCAAGGCGTTTTGAGGGGGGAAAGTAGTGCCAGGCGACATCCAAGGTGCGCGAAAATACGGTTGCAAGTTTTTAGAGAAACGGAGTCCGTCTAGTTGCTGTGCCATACTCAGACCATACTATTATTTTTAATTGGTTCGGGTACCAGACAGCTGTTCAGCGGTGAGGGTGAGAGTGGTTAGATAACAGAAGGGTTGTAATAGCATGAGAAGGTGTGCAATGTTTATAGCTTTGGATTTGTCTGGTATTATAGCTAATCAATAATAATGTATTTAATTAAACACTTATATTACCAGGTATTTCGGTTGGGGGAAAAGTAGTGCCACGTGATGCTCCCAATGCGCGTGCGCCACTGTCATTGCATTTATTTACAGGTTCAAATTTATCCGTGTTTGAATGATCTTTGTTCGAAGAATAATAAATAAATCAGTACAATTTCCTTATACTACTAAATGTCTTAACACTACTTATACTCAACATTTTCACTTTTTAATGCTCGGTTGCTTTGAGGTGCAGACACCCGAACTAGGTGAAACTGTATTTCAGGATCCTTTTCTCATTGCAACCGGCATTACCCAAGGTGGTGTAAGTATTTAAGGATGATGATTTAGTAGTTAAGGATGACTAACTTAAATTACTCTTCCAACCCGTATACTAGCGCAAGCTGTGTTTTACGGACTGGTTGTAACTAAGCCTAAAGATATATTCTAATAGGGTAAGACCCTCAGTTTTCAAGAGGTAATGTATATTGTATACATGCCGTTTGCACTGAAAATATGTATACCTGTTTTCTAATACAATTTCGTTACTCAAAGAGTGTAAACGGGACCCCTTTATACTAAGCGCCTTTCAAGTATTATGGCATCTTGAATTAAATACATAATTAGCTATAATACCACCCCAAATCCAGAGCTCTATAAATTGCAAAACTTATTGTTTTTACTACCCCCTTCTTGTTCAACCACTCTCACCCCTACCATTGAAACTGCCAGGCGCTAGGATCAATTCATAATAGTAGTATGGCACAATGACTAAACGGATTTCGTGTCTATAAATTGCAAAGGTTTTTCCGTAGCCAGCTCTCCTGCTAACTTCACAACTATATGCAAGACGATTTACCTATAAAGGTAAAGTCCGTCTTGCGTAATTATGTACGTATTTATTAATTCATTAGTAACACAAGGTATATTTTTGTGTTTGAAAAGTAAATAATGTTAATCGACAAATTGATATCGCTTGTAAGTCCCAGTACAGTCAGCATTTCTAGATTGTAGCAACCAAAGGAAACAAATACAATATCGTCACACATCCTTATTCCTACAGTAATGCCCTGATATATTGGGCCACCTTGAATGCTCATGTGATGCTGACCTTACATTTTGTTTTTGCTTATATGCCTAATGTAATGTTTCACGTGCCAGTAATAGTAACTGTGATACCATCACAGTACACACTTATACAAAACTACGCTGTATTAAAAGAGGCTGTCATTGTAGGTAGTTACAGAAAGCCAACGAGTACAATGTTATTTATACTGAACGACACTAAACTTGGATCATACACTTTTGTCTTTCCTGTGAACATACCAAAAATTAAGGGATAGAAAGTGCCACCGTTTCTATACATATATCCATGTATTACAACATTACTTACATGCACAAAAACCGTTAACTATTGACCAAAGAAAATACATGTTTTTCCACCCACTTAAAGTTCTCACACGCACTTTGATGCCATTTTCGTGACGTCTGACTTCTTTTTATTTTATATTTACATTTCTCTAGTAATCACTGTGATGTGACGCTGAAGTCAGACGTCACGCATAACATACTCGTAAAATAGGAGACCACGGCCTTAGGCCTACAACAGGATATGTAAAACGACTACAGATGTATTATATAGAACCAAATGAAAAAAATATGTTGACGTGTGACTGAGACAAACGTCTTGTGTAATGTAAAGTTCAATTACATAGAGTTGTCGCGGAATGTTACATAATTTACTTAAGTCTACACAGTTTTCAGCCGGATTCATATTTATCTGCTTACATAACAAGGATCGCATCGGGGGTATGATGGTTTTATCACTTATCAACGTGAATAAGACATCTGTCACTCTCGAACTTGCATACTAGTCAGAACGTGACGAATGTCTTACCCACGACGATAAGTGATAAAATAGCAACCACCACATGCCGACTCTAATGGCACTAACTGTAGGATATCCATATACTTCTGTCGCATCACGGATGTAGCGTCAGACAAATATGGTTTCGGCTTTACTTCATCATCATCATCATCATATCAGCCGAAGGACGTCCACTGATAAACATAGACCTCCCCGAAAGAGTGCCACAATGCGGACATTGTGGACCGGTGTCCCGCCCTACCCGCATCCAGCGGACTCCCGCGACCTTTACCAGGTGGTCCCTTCCGTCGGGGCGGAACGGAAAGGTCGAGTGGCGACCACGTACGGTACGCACCGGTCCGTACGGACGTACCGGAAGGTAAATAAGATGTACGGCTGACCTGGTAAAGGTTGCCGCTTTACTTTGTTTGTTGTTAAAAAATTATTAACTTCAACATAATATATATCAACATTTTATTCTAGTTTAAAAACATTCAAAGTCCACTACTCCATTCCAGTGACCCATAACTATACGTGGCACACATAATATAGTACTATACAGCCGGAGTATTAGCATGTTTAAATGATAAAAAACGCCCAGACCGATATGTGGGGTTTTCAAGTCCATTTCCTATCGAGTGTATTCTATGTAATCGTGTGTAATCGTATGGGTAAGTCCGGAATAGTTGACCAAAGTTTTCCTTAAACGCTGCATAAACGAAATTTTACACATTACTATAAAAAATCTGTATTTGTAATGTAATTAAACTTTCGACGTTCTGTTTTGAAATAGGTATTAAACAAAAAAGTGACAATCTAATAAGATTATCTTTAAAATAATGTATTTTTTTTTTTATTTACAAATGGTTTTTCTCTCGAGTGATCTGGGTGTGATAACCAGTGATCGTAACTTTTGTAGCATTTTCGGTGCAGCGTAGTGGTGTTAACGGAGTTGGGATAAATGATTTAAATTCTAATGATTCATCAGCGTTATTACCGTTAATATTAAATTGTATCTCTCCATACCAACTCCGTTAACACCACTACGCTGCACCGAAAATGCTACAAAAGTTACGATCACTGGTGATAACCATACTATTAGAGGAAAGATGGCCAAAGCTGACGTGTAGATTTAGCATAGTTACTTGGTCTTATATTGTTTTTTTAAGCGTTTATTTTCTTAAGAACTCATTTCGGTCCAACTGAATTTAAATTCAGTGCTCAGTTTCATGAACCCAAAATTGACAAACCGTGATATGATGTTGTTTCCTAGTAATATTCGCCACACCCGCGACTGTTACCCTTTTCGTTTCTTTTTAAACTTGATATTATTATAAAAGTACGTCACTACATAATAAATAAACCGGCCCCAACTGGCCAATTCTCCCTTTTAGGGTTCCGTGCATCAAAACTCAATAACGGAATCCCTATTAGGATCGTTCTTGTGTCTGACTGTTTAATTGTCCGTCTCGCACAGCTATTACTATTCAAATTTTTAATTAAAATTATAGGGAGTGGGTACCTAAATTAGGATCTATAGTAAACGGATTCAAAAATTCTACAAATCGACCTAGGCCTACCAATTAGTTGTATCATGGCTGTATGCCAAACCGGAGTAGCCTCACCGCACATCATCATCATCATCATTGGTGACAGCATCTTCGCAGATGATTGTTGCAGCATCAAAGAGTGAGTCAACATGAATTATCGGCCTACATGGCCCATGAAGCTTAAAAATATATTACGTGACTTATTCGCGGATACGAATCGAGTTTGGCGAAATTGTCCCAATTATACTAACCGCAAGTAATAATTTAGAGATGCGCATGCCATATCACACAAAATATAACATAAGAGAACATTAACACATTTATACTTATAGTGATTGTGAACGCCTTACACTTATCAACATCTGAGCAAAGCCAACGACATTATATCGACAGAAATGTGTCTCCAAGTGTTTTTTCTTCGTCCTAGAGGCGCTTATAATATAAGATGACATTCACAGAACAACGAGGAGTATGCACCAGAAATGCATACGTTAGTGGTAAAAGCGTGTCCATTATAGATACATAACTTACATAAGTATATCTTGTGATCTCTGTACGGCTTCCGATTGGTTCTTCGTATGAGTGATGTCAGAGCTAGAATCCACAAAGCAATTTCAGAGTTCTAGAAATACAATATTTTAGAAATCATGATGTCCTGAGGAGTTAAGTTTTTTACGAGGTCGTTTTCACTGGGACACTCGCAGCCCTGAATAACCCTTTCAGTGAATAGTTAAGTGCTGTTCATTTCACTATTGAAAAAAATAAAATAAAAAAGTAAATCCAGCCACAACTGATGTCTTCTCAAAATGAAAAATATTTTCAACCATCACGCCTTTAGAAATTGTCGCTTTAATTTTGGGAAACGAATAATAACAAACGCACCACGCGTCATCCATCATTCGCTTGACCTTTTTCCATACATAACATACGCGTATATTATTTATGTTATTACGATGTATCAAACAATCCTCCATATCACCCACAATAGTATTTACGTAATTAACGTAACCACTTATTGTAGTTTACTTCGACTGTCAAAATTCCCGCGTCATCAGTTACATCACTTATCAATCATCAGTGGCCATGGCACGCCAACCCGTTGTCTTGATACACACAACATTCTAAGGCCATAATACGAAAACTACGTCAGTGAGTATGATAGCGAAGAGGTCAGTAAAATTCACGATATCGCTAGTCTACGCTTGATTTCAGAATAACTTCCTACGTGTTATCATTATTAAGGTAGACGTCCCAGTGCTCAACACTGATCCAGCACTTATCCCTTTTCCAGCCCGCACCAATCTAAAAGGCTTCACATTTCGAGAGGAGGCACATTTTACGAAAATACAATCTGATTTGAGCCTTAAATCGGATTACTAGTGAAATTCTATTGACATTTATGCTGTCGATAAACCGTATGTCTGGAAAAGGGCTCACACTAACACTTGCAATTTTATAATAGATCTGATGTCAACTATTGGGTGTTAAGGTATAAAACATTCTGTCATTTACTTAATTTAATTTATTTATAGTATGTCCCGTTGCGCGTCGCTTTGATTGCCGGATAGATAAAACTACTCTTTTTAGCATTTTAAAATTCTCATATAGGCCTATTAGTGTAAATATATTGTAACAAAACAATGACTGACTAGAATCAACCATCATTATCTGCTACAAAGCGGGACTGTACCTGTATTTTTTTTCTTTTCCATTGACGAAATGAATATTGTGTGTTGTACGTGATGTTTTGTGAATAGGTATTTTCGTGAATTTAGTTTATATTTGCATCACCATGTATGTCCCATGCAAAAAGATACTGATCGTGAAAGTATAACGGCAAACAGTCTGTATGACCATCTAATAGGCATAATAGGTATATAATTGCTTTCAACCCTAACTAACTACAAGTGATTCTGGAAGTTGCAAGTTGGTGGCCCTCGCGAGTGTCATTTTTTTCCATTTTCGACTTGGCTCCCCCCAACTACTTTCCTAACTCTGAATCTACGCTAAAAATGCATATAATTATCCAGACTTCTTGTGATTATTTTTTTCGTTACTTAGTTCCATTTTTATGTTCGAGCAAAAATAACGAGTAAAACGCGATTAGCTATTAAATTTAATTTTTACCAGTATTTTAGGTTTATTCTTTGATATTTTATTATACCTTAATGCATGATATTCAGTATTTTATAAAGACTTTCAAAAAAAAAGTTACACCAAGAATAAGCTTTGTATGGGCATAGCGCTGCAGTCCGTCGATTTGAACCGGACCTTAAAATTAGTTGAAACGTTATGATTTATTGCTATTAAAGTATTTTATGCATAATAAGAAACCCAGTGCATATCGTCAGCATCCGTCCTTATATGAATGTTACAAAAGCTGGGTGCTATGACTGCTGTCTGGGTGCCGATCAATGGATGTTTTACCCTACTCAAATTCAAGTACCACTTTACATAAAGGCATTACACCCCGGTTTGGACTACGTTTAAAACATGGACGACCTTATAAACAGGAAACGTAATTATACCATTCACTTTTACGTCAAGTATATAATTACAAGAACGATTACAACCAGAGTGACGAACATTCCCCCGAACAATATGTACTTGTCCTGAGAAACCCTTCTTTCGATAAGAGAAATTGTGGCATTGGAGAGTCCTAGGGTATTGGCCAAGTCTATCAGCCTCTTGTGAGCACCTTTCAGTGTATCCCTGTTGTACCGTAACGTCTGCAATATATTCGAACCTGAAAATAAGACCACTGTCAATATAATTTCGCAATATGCATTTGTAAAACACAAACAAGTAAGCAAAATTATTCGTTAATTTGTGAAAATAAATATGTGGAGCCTTGGTCGAAAAGGCTGAGCTAAGCGATTAATTATCATAACAAGTATTTAAATAATGTCGCTCAATAGCACTTTACATGAAACTCGCTTTGCAACTTCAAGGTTTTCTGTTCAGAAAAAACCACAACAACCATGTAACGAATTAGATTCCGACCAAGATACAAAATCACAAATATTATGCTTAAGTCGTACATAAAACGACCTTAGCGCGTGGCGGGTGAGAAATAGTAGGTAATTACGCGCGGTCCTGCTCAGCAGCGGTGCAGAACTGATGTCGTTAATATTTAATAGCGCCGAGTTTACTCACAGACCGTCTGTGCGTACTTCAGTAAAAAATATACCATTGTTCGATTCTTAGTGCTGCTGATGAGAGGCGGTCACGTCAACCCGCCTCGAGCATACGTTTACTTCGGAACTTAAGCAAAAACTTATATTATCGAAGAGCACAGTGAATTTTACGATACCTAAAGAACACTACTAACAAAATGTGGTAAGTGGTTTATATTCTTTGCTCTATTTTCCCACGGTCGAAGCAGAGATCAGTTTGATAAAGGTAACTACAGTTATCTGCGTCGTCTGTTAAGACGGCAAAACATTATACGTAATTATTTTATTTGCTATGTTATTTCCACTTAATATAAGTACCGACTTGAGAAATAATGATGATGACTTTTGGTATTTACACTATCCCGCGGCTGTATATGCCTGTTGCGGTATCGGCATTCCCAAGACCGCTACGAGGACCATACTAAGTATCTGCTTGCGACTCACTTCACTGTGGTTTTCTCGCAAACTGTTTTTGTTTACAGTTCACGCCATTCCAGACTACTATACGTACTAAATATAAATACTTGGTCTAGTAATGATACATAATATCGCAATAATAGCAGAATTTGACTGTGCGACGGTTATCATACATTTATAATTGTAGTAATTGCGTAAAGACATTGTCCTACGGTAGATAATAAAAAACATAATAACTTAATTCCTGAAGAGTTCATTTATATTTGCTCTATAACAATGAAGATAGACAACCCATGAGGTCACATGAAATAGACAATCTATGCTTTATTAACCTATACAAATTCCATCTCAAAAGTATGTAGGATCATTTATTTATAAGACCATAGAATAACTTTATTCGATAAAATTAACAAAGAACTGGCTATTATACATAAAAGTGTTGCAAAACATTATTATGTGAATCGTAAAAAATACAATAAAACTAATTACAACAATGACGTCATTAATAATAACAACAATATTGTATCAATGTCGTAATAGGTGCACAGGACGGACGGTGACGGTTCAATAATACAGGTCGCAAATTATTAAAAATATGTCTGTAATTATTTTAACGTACGCTTTTGCCGATTGTACAGGCCAACGCCAGGTAAGTAAATAATTGCTTCAAAAAGTTTGCCTTAGTTCATATTGTAATACGTATCTCATAGTCATAACTAAAAAACGGCCAAGTGCGTGTTGGACAACGCACAAGGAAGGGTTCCGTACCGACACCTAATCTCCAAGATACTGTGAATCGTATTAGTATCAAATTTTCAGATTTTTACTTACGTATTTTTTGATGCTTTATATTTAAATTCTGTAGGATAGTTATAATGTTATAAATGTTCTTGTAATTCATATTTGATAGAAATAACAAATAAACACTAGCAATTAGCACCTACTATATGTCAGTAATTAAGGAAACTGTAGGTAGGTCTATTATTTTAAGAATAATTTTAAGTGCATTCTTCTGTACATGACCGTTTGTTTCTTCCTCAATAAAAAAAAATACAATACATTAAATCAAAAGAGGTCGTATCTTCTTTTTGTTCGGGCAATAACTCAAAAACCGTGAGACATATCTTGTTCAAACCAAAAATCGTTGAAAGGATTTATTCATGTACATCACCTTGATTTTATTCACAATTTTAAACTTCATAGTTTGGAAATTAGAGGGGGAGGGGGACGCTTTTTATGATTTTGACACCTAATATCTCGCTAACGGTTGACTTAAATGGAAAAGTTTTTTAGAAACCATTGTCATTTTTGAAGACCTATTCATAGATATCCCATATGCCTATGTGCATTAAAAATTGACCCCCCCGTTACATGTATGGGGTGCCCCCAGTTTAATATTTTTTTCGTAATATCACATCATATTTCTATAGCGGTTCATAGCTTACACCTTCCTACCAAATTTCATAACTGTAGTGCTGATAGTCTTCGATTAAACCGGCTGTGGCATACGGACGGACGGACAGACATAACGAATCTATAAGGGTTCCGTTTTCGCCATCTTGGCTACGGAACCCTAAAAAAGGGAAATATGGAGTAATAACACATACTCATTGGTTTTACTAATTTTATACCCACATGAAAGCATTAATAATGTAAAGTATTAATATAATATGTATTTTCTTCAACAATCTTTAAACAAGCCCTTTTTCCGAAGGTTTCTGAGCCGATAAATGTCTGCATTTAGTACCGGCTATGGTCTTGGTTCGAGAATCACAATGTGACATGATTCTCGATTGGTTTTCCTCTGAACAAAAAATATTTTTTGAAAAAGAACTTACGCTCATGATATATTTTTACTAACTTAAATCTACTTTATTTTAACAAAGGTAAGTTCTAGTAGCTTAATATGTCGATCAGAAAAGAGATATTTAACGGAGTGGTCACCAATGTCGCGATATGTCTCATTTGTAATGCACCATAGTCAATGGCCAGAATGGAATTCAAAGAAGTACAAAATCCAAAATGCACACGCGTTTTATAAGCAGCTAAAATGGCGATGGACAAGAGAGAAGGGGAAGAATTTACTAAATTACTTAAAAATGGTACCCTAGATACAGTAAAAGAAAAAAAACAGACAAATTAAAAGACGGGTGAACGACATTAAGAAAATAACTAGTCCATTATGGAGCCGTGCAGCAAGAGACAGGACCAAACGGTAGTCTTTAGTGGAGGCCTTTGTCGAAAGTCAAGCAATTAAAGAATAACAACTGTTTCGATGAATAAATATTACAAATGTTAGTGTTTTGAGTTCTAGAATTAGGCATAATTTAGTAAATGTCATTATAAAATGAATGCGGCAAAAATGCTTATTGGTATAGTCAATGACATGAGTACAAACACCCAACACAAGGTACCTTTTCTCTAAGACTCAAATTATCTACGAAGTGAGACTATAGTTAGGTTTTGTCTTGGAGCAACACACGCCTGGCCCTTATGTACGTGCGTGATGACGCCAGTGTTTATGTTAATGTGGTTACGTCGTTACAGCACCTACAATATTTATTACCAACAACTACAATAGTGTCTAGGAAGCTCATTCTTTTCGTGCGAATAGCCAGTGTATTTTTAAATATTTCCCCTATTGTGCCTATTTACCATTTAATTTTTGCATTCAGCCTATTTTGCTTCATACCAAAGCAATACAATTTAAGCAGAGCATATCAAAAAAAAACATTAGATGCAAAAATATTTGTTATTTCACATTTAAATTAAATAAATATCGATTATTAGACTTGATTTCATATGGTTATTAGTATCTGCAGTTAAATGTTTCTTTATTTTTCAAAACAATTACCAAGGGTTAGGTCCCGAAACTATGGACATCTTGAGTTCAGTCTAAAACTGGTCAATTAACGTTAGAGGTGCGTCTCCCGCGAACGTAAACATTGTATTTAAATATAAATTAAGGAATAATATTTATTTATTAATAATTGTCTTTCCTTTTTAAATTGATTAGGTATATACTACTGTGGCAGTTTTTTTTTTCACATACCCACTAGAAAACGTTTAGGCGGTCTTTTAAGATTAGTTTAGCTATTTAACGTGCTACACGACGAAACCCCACACGATGGGGTTTACGACGAAAAAAATCATCCCCACTTCACGTGTTTTTAAATATTATCATACCACATTGTCGGCGAGATTGATTTGTACATCTATGCCAAACTACAGTTTTCTAACAGTAAGGATCACTAAGTTAAGCCTCAAGGACGGACGGACACACGAGCATGTCGAAACCATATGGGGTTACTTGTTTACTTCTAAACCCTAAAAAGCAACCTGCCAAGTAATTCTAAGCTTACTTCAGTGTCTAGAATAGTATTCAATCGCATTTTGAATTGAATTGTGTAAAACTTATGAAAGCACATCTCTAATAAACGCCACAGATCAAAGCCATAGAAATTTATCAGAGACGCAGTAGCAGATAACGCAGTAGCGGCCACTCACATTCTTGTATTGTACACACAAGCTATCACTAAATATCATAAATATAATCCTATCGACGTTATCTGAGCGTTGCGTACTGTAATAGTGAATGTTCTTGCTTTTCTTGGCAATAAAATAAGAATGGGAAAACGTGGATTAATGAAAATACTATCGCATACAGCATTAGGCATTGGACATATTGTACAGTCAGCGTCATATAGTATATAGCAGCCAAAGTGGTTAAATAGTTCGGTAAACCATTTATTTCAATTTTGCTGCTACATACTATATGAAATATGACACTGATTGTACATTTAAACAGCTAACAAATTGAGATATTTACAATAAAAAAATTAAAGTATGATATGCCATGATCTTATCACCGAAAAAAATTACAAGTAATACTAACTGTACGATACAACATGCCTGCATTGCATTATACAAACACTTTTAGTGCCAGGAACCCGCTAGTGTCGTAGGTGCTTTCCACTACATGTGGTTTTTCGCATGTACTGTTTACTATTGTAACACAATTACCGTATTATTATATTACAATTTATACCAAAAAAACCGACTAAAATTTCATACCTCGCTATGCCACAATTTGTGGATTCCGTTAGCCAGTGCTTGGACTTACAGAAAATACCGAAATCGGCATATGCGTACTTATCAAATTCGAGGAGTTCCCTCGATTCCTCCTAGATCCCATCATCAGACCTTCACCAAATTTATATGGGACCAACTTGGGGGTGCTTTGAAACAAAAAAAGAATTATCAAAATCGTATACATAAAAAAAAGAAAAACAAACATGCAGACGAACTGAGAACCTCCTTACTTCTATTGAAGTCGGTTAGTAAAATGTGAGTATGAATACTTGCCAGTGTGCAGCATCTCGTCAACGTTTCTATGGGAGTTGTGGAGCGAGTGCTGCTCCTGCGCCAGGTAGTCGACGGTGACGGTGTGGTCGGGGCCGGGCGCGAAGCGGCGGCTCAGCAGCTGCTCGCGCTCCGCCAACTCCTGCTCACGCCGCCGCCGCTTGTTCTGGGCGTTATTCAGCGACGCCTGCAAGTTTTTATTCACAATTATTAGCCTGTGCAATTATACACATACCCCCTTATTGACTTTTGACTTTTGACGACCTGTTTAGCCTAGTTGGTAGTGACTCTGCCTCCGAAGCTAGAGGTCCCGGGTTCGAATCCCGGCCAGGGCATTTATTTGTGCATTTTTCACGGATATTTGTTCTTGGGTCTTGGATGTTTTCTATGTATTTAAGTATGTATTTATCTATATAAGTATGTATATCGTCGTCTAGTACCCATAGTACAAGCTTTGCTTAGTTTGGGACTAGGTCGATTTGTGTAAGATTGTCCCCCAATATATTATTATTCATACAACTTAACAAACCTCTGTTAACTAAAATGTTTTTGTCCTTTTCTCACGAACAAACTTTAGCGGCCTATTAACTAATGTAGGTTTGATGGACGTTTATGAATAAGGGGAATAGAATGTATTGCACCAACTGTAGATCACGAACCGATCAAAATTAAATATGGCGCAGGCAGCCGCCGTCCCATGGAAAGTTGACAAATTATCATGTAATCAGATTTTAACGAGCCTCGCTTGCTGTCACTATTACAGACGCTTTGGTCCAACCCACCTATAAAATAAAATGAATATTTTTCACAAGAGGTGAATAGCGAATCTACTGATTTAAGTACTGTGATACGGCGCCAATGGAAAATAATTAATTTGAAATGACCATTTTGGAATTGGACCTAAAGTGTAGCTGCCTAAACACATTCAAAACCAAAGGACCATGGGCATGTATGGAAGGTGGACCAAAAACCAACCAGCTAAGAGTTATGTCATTAAATAGAAATAGAAATGGAAAATAAAAATGAGAACTGAGATGTTCATATTTTAGTCAAAGTGAATACGATACTAATAGTAGATTTAACGATCTATTTATTTACCTAATTCTCAGCTTTGTTCTTTTTAGGACCATTTTGACGCAATTTATTCTTTAGTCGGAGTGATGGAATTTTAACATTTTTAACCAATGCAATAGGTAAGCACATTCGCCACAGCGAAGCGCGCATACATATTTGACGCGGCTCTCTATTTTTAGGGTGGTTAGGAGGTTTCAGATATTTTTTCTTGCTTCATTTTGGCAGATATCAATGCTGTTAGCTATACATATTCAAATACATACTGTGCAAAGTGATAATTATCTCTTTTGAATTAAAATAAAAACTATTAATTGATTACATGCTTTTTGAGTCAATGTAATTTCTAATAGACATAATATTTGTTTCCAATGACATATTTCAATTAGTAGTTGGAATTTGGAATGAAATCAATTTTGTAAATTGCCATTTTTCAATGCATTTTAGCTTATTCTTTAATTTTTTATAGATAGGGAGTCCTACCGGTATTGTAGGTTCCCCTCCAATTATTGGCAAATACAATGTTTTCTAACATTGCAATGACAATCTACTAAATACCAGGTGCAAATAAGTAGTATTATGCTGAGAAAATATTGTGTTCAGTTATACCCATCAAAAACATAAATGTGTGATGTTGTCATCGCCGACAAAAGAATTGAGATCTAAATGGGTGCCAATTTCCGTAGATTATCTGAAATGGTGCAAAGTCCGGCACTACATTGTTTACAGTAAAACTTATTTATTGCGGCTTAATGCATTTTGAGCTTTAACTTGGCAGTTTTCTTAAATATCCAACAGCTTTTATGGTATTATAACATACTGCATAGAAAACTGCCAAGTTAAGGCTCAAAATGCATTAAGCCGCAGTAAATTAGTTTTACTGTTAACAATGTAGTGCCGGACTTGGCACCATTTCAGAGAATTTACGAAACTTGGCACCCATTTAGATCTAATTTTTTTGGCCGGCGAAGACAACATCTAAGCATCACATATTCTTAATAATGAACTTGGCTCCCATTTTCACATCCAATACATCCATGTTTTTGATGGGATATCATTACTATTTCTCAATCTTCGCCAAATGGTGCTTTTTAAGAGCGAATACACGAGTTACTATACAAAATACCCAAATCGCTATATGTGCACCTCAAATATTCGAAGAGTTCTCTCGGTTTCTCCAGGACCCTACGTTCAGATTCTTACCTGATAACTTCTATCTTCTTAATGCCTCATGGCACTGCCTTTTGTACGTTAAGATTTCTTATTGTCTAATAAAGATTAAATAAATAAACTATGGGACCACCCCTGAAGTATACCGTTTAAAACAAAAAAGAATTTTCCAAATCGGTTAATAAATGACGGAGTTCTGAGGTAACTAGCATAAATAATAATAAAAATAAAACTAATAAAAATAAAAATAAAACACTTTTTTCAGATTTTTCTGGTGTACACACACAATTACCAAGCTGCATGCCAAATTTCAGCTTTATAGGTGGTTTCTACCTGGTCAGTCAGTCAGTCAGTGGTAAACATGCCGTTTTTTGGAACTACAAGTGACTACTACAATTGTGTATATGTATGTAAAATTCTTTATTGTACATGAGTGAAACACAACAATAAAACAGTAATAACAAGAACAGATGACATATTTTCAAAGGCGAACTTATCCCTACAAGGGATTTCTTCCAGTTAACCTTTGAGCAATAAAATGAGAGTGTGAAATTGCTCACATTCAGGAGAACTGGTGCATAATATATTATTCACACCATGGCAATTTCAATAATGTATTTGAAGTTTCCTACTACCCTTATGTTAGTTTATTTATTTATTACTGTCATTGTTTAAAAACATCCTTAACTATAAGCTTCATCATGAGGAAGAGTGGTGTCTCTTAATACAGGTTTTACAGGTACAGTTTTTTTTTTATTGGACATAGTTATTATTTATTATGACATGACGTTTTCATTATTATTATTAAAGTCTAATGTACTGATTTTAATTTATATTCTGTATTTTCAATATCTTCACACACACAATGAAAATTGTTATTGAATGAATGAATAAATGAAATGAGGTAAAATAATTAATTACGTTAATAAAAGCCACAGACATGCAAAATTTCGAGAAAGACACAAATGTCACATTAAGTATTTTCATAAAAAGACCAAGATACTGTATGTATACTACTTAAAATACTGTTTTTTTTTATCCTGCAGTAATAGACACTGTTAGTATAAACAGACATGCATTATGAACTTTGTCCAAAGTATCACAATATTATATTTTACAACCCAAATTATTATAATAAAAGAGTGACTCTAAGTTATCTCAAGTCTTGTTACCTGTATATGCCTATTGTCATATTTCAACTGATCTACCCGCATCTTTGCCATTGGTCGGCTGTTTATTGGAGTCTTGAAG
Organism: Notocelia uddmanniana; assembly: GCA_905163555.1. Taxonomy (NCBI): domain Eukaryota; kingdom Metazoa; phylum Arthropoda; class Insecta; order Lepidoptera; family Tortricidae; genus Notocelia; species Notocelia uddmanniana. Next base: position 19,943,726 of record LR991052.1, read on the forward strand.
ACAAACACGTCTAGTTTCTCACAGTGCCTGAAACATAATTCATAAAGATTCTCAATAAGATTGTTGTACACAAAAATAAATAATATTAACTAATGTCACTTTCTCAAACGTGCAATGAAATTTCGTCATTAAGTGCATTATAATGGTCTTCAAAGTATCATATTGCAGGCGGAACAACTCGGGAGAACTGAAAAGTAATTTCATAAAAAATTGAAGGCCTAGAAGTCTGTATCTGCTTGGCCTGCAACTCTTCGTTTTCCGGCCTCTATAGTAATGTACTATTATTTATTACTTTACTATTATGTTTCTGCCTCTAGTTTGAATGATGATAAGTGTTTTTTTATAGTATTGACTTTTATTTAACAGTACCATTCCTCTTACTGCCTGAGACAATTGTGTAGTGGGGTCAGGAAGGTAGTATGTCCTTCATGGCTCTAAGGCTCATGCACATCGGATGCGTGCGCGTGACGAAGACATATCCGTAGACGTGCATATTGTAAAGTATGAATCTTCATAGTAGATGTCACACCACTTGCATGATGGCATGTGTATGGCTATGAGGATTCATACTTGAGAATGCGCACGTCTACGAATACGTCACACGCACGCATCTGGTGTGTCCTATGTATCAAGGATCTGCAACCTGCGGCCTGTGAGCCCATTCTTTGCAGCCCGCAAGCTTCATGGCTGTTTTTAAAAACTGTGGCTCACATCAATTTCTAATAAGTGCGGCTCGCATTAATTTCTTTTGTTACTACCTAGTCGGCTCATAAGTTCTGTCACTGGCCTTTAAAATTTAAATTTGGAACTCCTAAAACAAAAACCGTTGTGCATTTGAATTTCGAATCTTTTTTAAATATTTGAGTAGTATAATTTTGCAATTTTCTGTTTTCTTTAACATGGAGTGGACGCTTAAAGATAGCCGTACCGCAATAATTGCACTATATCGTTATGGACACGCGCAACAAAAAAATTTAAGCTACTTGAAAATTTAAAATTCTCTCTAAGATTTGTGTATCGTACCATAGAAAGATACAGTGAGGTCTCTAGTTTAAATGACAAGAAAAGAAGCGGTCGTCCGCGTACAGCTAGGACTCCAGCGGTTGTACAAGCAATTAGGGCACGCATTGCCAGCTCCCGCTAGGAAACAAAAAGTTATGGCCCTCCAGATGGGTTTGAGCAGAAACATGGTGAAAAGAGTGCTTAATCAAGACCTGAGACTTCGTGCTTATAAACGAAAAACTGGCCATCTTCTCAATGGTCGGCTTAAAGCTTTAAGGCTTAAAAGATCTAAAGCTTTATTGAAGAAGTACGCTAAAAATAAGCATCGTTGTATACTGTTTTCGGACGAGAAATTTTTTGACATAGAAGAAAACTGTAATAAACAAAATGATAGAGTGTACGCTCGCAATAGTAAAGAAGCGTCTAATAGCATTCTCCGTATTCAAAGAGGTCATCACCCTTCATCTGTGATGGTTTGGCTGGGAGTTTCTTATGCGGGCGTCACTAGTATGCATTTTTGTGAGAAAGGAGTAAAAACTAGTGCCAAAGTGTACCAAGACACGGTGTTGACTAATATTGTGAAACCACTATCCCATACGATGTTTCTAAACCAGCATTGGGTTTTCCAGCAGGACTCTGCTCCAGCCCATAAGGCAAAGTCTACACAAGCCTGGCTTGCCTCCAATAAAATCGACTTTATACGGCATGAAGATTGGCCCTCCTCTAGCCCAGATCTTAATCCGTTAGACTATAAAATATGGTAGTATTTAGAGGAAAAGGTGTGCTCAAAACCTCATGCAAATCTAGACTCGCTGAAAAAATCCCTTGCTACGGCAGTGGCCAATATCGACATGAAAGTGGTGCGTGAATCCATTGACGACTGGCCACGCAGACTTCAAGCCTGTGTAGATAATTATGGCGGTCATTTTGAATAAATGTTATACATTTAGATTCTCTAGTTTATAAGCTTTCAAACGCTGTACAAATTATACGGAATAAACTTAAACTTTTGTTTTTATTTGATACTATGTATATGACAGAACTTATGAGCCGACTAGGTATATGGCCTTTAGCCACTAAAAGGTTGCCAATGCTTTAAATACTAAGCTGGGCTTACTACTTTTCTGTAACTGTCACGGAAGTCAACTATATTTTATAGTGGTGCTTCTTTTGATAAATGGTATAACATAGTATGATAGTTTATGCTATGACACATGAGGCTATAGATGTGAAACAGAGCTCAGATGTTGGTAGTCAGTTAGTAACAACACAGTACAATGCAAGTCCAGCAGAGCTTTGCCTATCTCTGGATTACCCTCCACTCATCTGGTAATGATTGCAATATGGACAGCAGCCACATGGTTGGCAGGGACATTTCCGAGGAAGCAGAGATCGAACTTGTACAGAATTTTCCAAACTCAGATTATGCACTTCTCTTCCATAAAATTGGATACAACTTGCAAACCCAGAGCAGGAGCAATTCAAATAGAATAAAGAATTATTGCATCATAAAAAAATGAATATAATTTTAAGAAACCTTAGTAATCTGCCATAGACCTGTTTTTGCCTAACCAGACTAATTACTAGGCTCTGCTGTAAAATCTAAACCACTACGTAACGTTCGATAATTATTATTAAGTATATTTTAGTCATTTTGGGATAATATAACAAGAGGCTTTCGATAACATATGGTTATAAAGTATACTTACGCATTTATTGCGTTAATTTTTGATTGGATTGCATTCTCAATCGACTCTGCATTATTCAAATCCTTCTCTAACTGATGAAATAAGTCGGAGGCTTCTTGTATTAATTGAGTTGTTTGGTGATAAAGAGTATCCATCTTACCAAATTTTATTATTTGTTAAGTGTAGCAATTATGTTCATAACCAAAGTATTCAAAGCACACAAGTCGCAGTCAGGTGGTTTACAGTGAAAGCAAGTGTATTTGCATTAAAATTATATTTTTTTTTAATACAATTTAATAATGTAATTTTAATTGATTAATAATTCTCAACAACCACAATCATAAGTTTCAACTACCTGCAATGCAATATACAAAACTCAGTCAGAGATATAAAAGTAAAGTACTCTTTGGCTACCTGTCAATGTCATCTTACTTGTATTGCTTGACCACAGACCCACAGACCAATAAGAGATACTACGTATTGCTACGTATGCGCTTGACTGACGTCAATACTTTTTAATACAGTGAGCTGAATGGATGGCATTTTATCCACTGAACTTTAGTGGTTTATTTGTACCGTCGTCTTCTCCTTAAATATTATATGAATACTGATTATATTTTATGTAGTACTCATATAAAATTTTACAGCAATGTTAATTATACCAAAACATATTACGTTCGGAAAAATCATGAAAAAAATACTTAACAGCCGTAAACAGTGAAGAATAGAGTGCAAGGAGTGGTGCTTGCATAGACAATTATAATGTAAAACCTCAGTGTGAAACCATAGTTTTATCTGTACTGTCGGGGTTGGTTGATTTTTTTACTCAAGAAAACAAGTGAAACACACTCTCTAGTGTTGATGAATCAGATCAGTCTTATCAGACTTAAAGCTCGGACAAAGAAGATTCCTTAATATAATCTTAAAGTGATCGTGTATTCGCTACAATGGGTTGTCAGGCTTGTCTGACTCGGGTGCCACATGCAACCCTTATAGCAACCATTATGTGCTGCATGGGCGTGGGGGTATTTTGTGGCACGATGTACCGAGGATCGCAGCTATCAATAGAAATGTTCGACCAAGTATTTCACTTTCGTCTTATATGGATCGAAGCTTTGAAGATGATATTCATCGTAGGCAGCGCGTGCATGGCGGCCCTAGGGTTAATGCTGCTATGCTTGGGCTGCTTGACGACGGGCGCAACGCGGCAGAAGGTGTACCGAGCTTGGCGCGCGCGCGTCGGCGGCCGCATCTCCTGCGCCGTCTTCATGGTCATCACGTATATTCTCACGTTCACCTGGATCATTCTGCTCGGGTTTCTGGTCATAACCACATTCTTATTCACCATCTTCTGGAAGCTCTGTGCAAAACCGGAAAACATCAAGCTGAATACCTGCATTGACTTCACACAGTTTGATTTCATGTTCCCTTCCAATATAAAACAAGAAGACATGAAAATTTGTGATGCACAAAAAATGAAACTATTCTGTAAAGATTATGTAGAGAAGGCAGAGTTTATGTTCATTTTAGCCATGGTGTCCTGTGTGCTAGTGATACTGAGTTTAGTGCACTACCTCATGTGTCTATCTGCCAATTATGCTCACATTAGGGATCATGAGAAGTTCCAAGAGCTACAAGAGCTCCAGTATTTGACCAACCCAGACCTGCATGCGTCCAAAGACCGTTTCTAGTACATAGCCCGCGCACCCCTTCTGCGCTCCCTGGAGGCCACTACTAAAATGTGACATTAATAGACATAATGAGCGAAGTTTTAAATCCCACGGTTTTGTGTTCACTTATACATTTATATAATTGATAAAGACTGATATGAAGTGAGTTATACCTAAAACAATTTCACGTCTTGAATGATCAAATTCATTCTCATTTTTACATATCTAAAATGACCGTTGGTTACTGTTATACACTTTTATACTATTAACTAACTTACATTCTTAAATTTATATTATTTGAGTTAGTAGGTTTTCCAGTTGATTGATGACATATTATGTTTGTAATATCTAGAAGTAAAACTTCATACAAATATAAACATATGTCCTACAATTAACAGTCTAGATTGTTCCTTACAAGCCTCAAAACTGTACTATAGTTTTTAAGCAAGGTTACTATTCTATCTACTATGGTTGTATTCTGTTACACCAACAACTTCCTTCTAGAACAACTATTGTTTTGTAAACACACTTCTTCATTGCAACACTTGCAAAATGTTTAGATTTCCTTGTGCTAGCTCAAAAAGGCAGACTTTGTATGTTGACTGATTTAAATAGATTTTTGTCCATTTTCTTACATTCCTCTAGTTCTAAGTAATACACATGTTGACTTAAGACTATTAATTGTTATAAGTATATTCATAAATTCATAATATTTAAGAACACCTAGTTGATACCTTTCTACATTTATCTAGAATAATATTCTAATTAATTAGGTGCTTTTTTTTTGGCATTATAGCACATATATATATATATTATTTCAATTATGTTTGCAACTTAAATTTAGTACCACAAACTTAAGACTATACTATATTATGGACTATATACAAATAAGTATTATAGGTTAATAACATACATAATTGCTAAAATATCAACAGTAAAAATGAGATTTGATTTGTGATAAATTTCATAATTCAGGTATTACCTTGCCTCAATTATATTGTGATTACATGTGACAGTTTTCCATATTTGTATGTAAATGTGTTTGAATTGACATTTGACAATTATTCCATTCCAGAACTATTGTGGTCTTACTATAGAAATAACACATTGTGAATTAAATAATCTGTTGACAAATAGCCATGAAAAAATTGACAAAAGGGAAATGGAAATAGTATTTTAATATATATGACATGACACACCAAGATGTTCCATTCCATATGCCTACATATAGAAGAGATATTACATCTGAAATATAACTTAGCAATGTTTTGTACAAATGTTAAGTCTTGACTGTAGTGCTACTTCAGGTGACATGAATTTTGCAAATTTATGTGATAAGTGATAACAATGCAATTGGGAAAGACAGGAATGTTTCAAATTGCACCTTTTTTATCCTTTGAGTAAAATGTCCATGACGAAGGTGAGCTGGAAGGCTCTGATCTAATTTTAAATGTAAATAAGAACTATTTGTATGATTTCTCCAAGCTTCAATAGTAATATCTTGCCTGGTGTGGAAATTCAGAACTGGACTGATAACCAAAGATTGGAACTAGAAAATGGCTAAGTAATTTCGACTTGAATTTTAATGAACTGGCATCACAAATGTATGAAATATTTTTTAATCATATATGTATATTAACTCTATTCCCATAATTTACTAATTGTATTAATTTTTTAGGAAAGTTGAATTAAACATTAATGTTGTAGTATGATTTTTGACCACATATGTTAGCAATGGTAAGAAGAACTTATATGTTATTAATATGATTTTTAATGAATAAAGGATCTTTGTATAATGTCATTATTTAATTTCCTGATAAGACAGAGTGGAAAGTGGGTAGAAGAATAAAATATGGTTTCCAACGAATGATTCACTCGTGAACCCGTTGACCGTCCGCCATGTACTTACATGAAGATACAATGCAATTTTCGGTAAAGGTTTAGTATCCTGCGGCACGAATTTAGGAGGGGTGGGAGAATTCCCCATTTTTAAGGTTCCGTAACCAAAATGGACAAACGGAACCCTTATAGTTTCGACATGTCCGTCTGTCCCGCAGAGTAAGGATACATGTTCTATACATGTGGGTTAGCCTTGTTTCTCATTAAATACTACAATTGTACTTAACGCAATTAGTATAGGCATGCAGATGTTGTATATCATAAATACATTAGGAGGGTACTTGTATAATGTGCAACGTAGGGTCAGTGGTTTAAATAAAATAAAATAAAATCGTATATATATTAGAAATATTTAGCAATGTGACAGACCTAAAAGGTAAGGAGGCCAGATAAGGTTTTTATCATTTTGGTACGAAACCCTAAAAAGAAACAAACTGATAAACTTTATTCACCTGTTCATGCTCCTACTATTTTTATTTATTTTAGGATTTACTTGACGTATCTATTTTGTCATCCCAATACTCCTCTTTTTAGGGTTCCGTAGTCAACTAGGAACCCTTATAGTTTCGCCATGTCTGTCCGTCCGTCTGTCCGTCCGTCCGCGGATAATCTCAGTGACCGTTAGCACTAGAAAGCTGAAATTTGGTACTAATATGTATATCAATTACGCCGACAAAGTGGTAAAATAAAAAGTGGAAAAAAATATTTTATTAGGGTACCTCCCCTATACCTAAAGCGGGGAGTGTTTTTTTTTTTCATTTTAACCCTAACGTGTCATATATTGTTAGATAGGTATTTAAAAATAAATAGGGGTTTACTAAAATCATTTTTTGATAATGTTAATATTTTCGGAAATAATCGCTCCAGAAGTAAAAAAAAATGTGTCCCCCCCCCCCTCTAACTTTTGAACCATAAGTTTTAAAAATATGAAAAAAATCTCAAAAGTAGAACTTTATAAAAACTTTGTAGGAAAATTATTTTGAACTTGATAGGTTGAATAGTTTTTGTAATTTTTTCAAAAAAAAAAAAAATGTGACGGACGGAAAACTACGGAACCCTACACTGAGCGTGGCCCGACACGCTCTTGGCCGGTTTTTTATTTTAGGGTTCCGTACGCAAATGGTAAAAACGGGACCCTATTACTAAGACTTCGCTGTCTGTCTGTCACCAGGCTGTATCTCAAGAACTGCGATAGTTTGACGGTTGAAATTTCCACAGATGATTAAAAACCGGCCAAGTGCGAGTCGGACCTTTTCCCGTTTTTATAGATAATGGTACGGAACCCTTCGTGCGCGAGACCGACACGCACTTGGCCGGTTTTATACCACTTACTGACTGACTGACTAGTAATCAAAAACCTAACCCATTTCCAGGTGACCTAGAAAGGTGAAATTTGGCATCCAGCTGGGTAATTGTATGTGTAGTCCAATAAAATTAGCAAAACCTGGACATAATTCGATAACTGTAATTTTCTTTTTCTATGATTTAAAGTATTGTTAGTAATACTTAAAATATAAAAAATTAAACATTTTAAGGCTCCGCGTCAATGTTAATAAACAAAAAAACTAAATTTTTAACACATTTTGATTTCTTAAGTAAGCCATAATGAATAACTTTGTGAAAGTACCTGTATTATGATATGAAAAAATATCATTTAATCAATTATCGTGAATATTTTTTGTTTACTATAAATAAATAATTAATAAATATTGGCAGACAATCTTACACAAATCGCCCTAGTCCCAAACTAAGCAAAGCTTATACTCTAGGTACTAGACGACGATATACATACTTATTATAGATAAATACATAGAAAACATCCATGACCCAAGAAAATAATCCATGCCAAATGCACAAATAATGCCCTGACCGGGATTCGAACCCGGGACCTCTTGCTTCGGAGGCAGTGTCACTACCAACTAAGCTAAACAGGCCGTCAACATTTTATTAGTACTATAAGAATCATATTGAGCAAAAAATATCCACGATAATTGATTAAATGATATTTTTTCTTATCTTAATACAGGTACTTTTACAAAGTTATATATTATGGCTTACTTACGAAATCAAAATGTGTTAAGAATTTAGTATTTTGTTTTTTTAACATTGACGCGGAGCCTTAAAATGTTTTTTTTTTAATATTTTAAGTATAACTAACAATACTTTAAATCATAGAAAAAGAAAATTACAGTTATCGAATTATGTCCAGGTTTTGCTAGTTTTATTGGACTAGTGTACAAAAATAAATCAGATAAAGAGTGATTTTTTAACCGACTTCAAGATTTCAAAAGAGGAGGTTATCAATTCGGTTGTATGCTTTTTTTTTAATATTTGTTACTCCATAACTCCGTCATTTCTTAACCGATTTCGAAACTTCTATTTTTGATTGTAAGTATATATATCCAAGTTGGTCCCGTTTTTGTCAAAACGCAGTTCTGATGACGGGATCCATGAGGAATTGAGGGAACTCCTCAAATCTTTAAGGCAAACATATGGTGATTTTTGTGTTTTTATCATCAAATCGAGCAATTTCATCCGAAAAAGTGACATTTGATGAAGTGGAACTGCTGATGATGATCAGAACAGAACTCTTCAACGACGAAAAGTTCACGTTTGGCGATTTGTCCTTCTAGCTGTGTTTGTCAAGCAAGTTCTATTTTCACGATTGATTTTTGTCATGCTCGAGTTCTGATGATGGGATCCATTAGGAATGGAGGGAACTCCTCAAATGTGAAAGGCACACAAATAGTGATTTTAGTATTTTCATGAACTAATCAAGCATTTTCATTCATAAAAGTGACATTTGATGAAGTGTAACTGCTGATGATGATCAGAACGGAACTCTTCAACTACGCGTAGTTCACGTTTGGCGATTTGTCCTCTTCGTTTTGTTTGTCAAGCAAGCAAGGTTTTTCCATGATTCCATGAGGAATTGAGGGTACTTAGTCTTCTACCACTATAAACATACTTATAGCCATTTTTATTTTATTGTATGGAATCTAAGAGTGCACCATCTAAGTATAATAATCTTTCACCGGCCTACCCCATTGAATTCGGTTTTTTTTTCTTAAAAAATATTTTATTAGTTTTATTTTTTATTTTTTTATTTTTTCATTTATTAAATTAAACATGTTTACTTACAAGGAAATTATATACTTAGCCACTATTGGAAACCTTGGTAGGTTTATGTAATAGTTGGCGGAATCGCACGGATCGTATTATTTTAAATGTCTTTTCCGATCTCGGGACAATGGTGTCCCGGACCTTTGGAAGGCGTGCGCGGAGCCGAAGTACCGAGGTACCAACCGAGTACCACATAGCCAACACGTAGAGGCCGTTTTGACAATTTAATGAAATGCAAGGGGTACACCGAGCGGATGCTGTCCCTGCCCGTGTCATCGAACGCACACAGAGACAGCACCCGCCAGGGTGAACAGGAACTATTGCTGGTTGATGGAATCTAAATGAACCGGACTATTGGGTGAATATGATGGACTAATGGCTGGGCTATTGAGTGAGATAACGGACGTCTGTGTAATAAAACTATCTCACATTTTTATCTCAGGCAGACGGTGACTCGCCCTCTGCTAAATGGGCCCCTATAAATAGCGACATTAGAAAATGGCCTAAGGGCAACACCGGTGCAGAGGGCTGGGGGTAGAGAGGTGGCACTGGACTTTAAACATATAGCCAACTCGCCACTTAGGTGACCACATCCACCCCCGAGCAACAGCTCCAGCGACTCCAATCTGGACAGCCGGTTAAGGCAAGCCAGAGGCGGGGGGCCTGTTCATACAACCAACCCACAGGACACCCCCAGGAGCACTCAGTTACATAGGGTCGCTGCTCCCTAAGAGCTCGCCACAAGCTGCCCTACGTTGAGTGACTGCACTGGAAATCCAGTGGAGTGGTTTATTATTATTATTATTATTTATGTTTGTTACCTCAGAACTCCGTCATATATTAACCGATTTTGAAAATTCTTGTTATGTTTGAATCGGTATACTTTAGCAGTGGTCCCATTGTTATAAGGTCCGAATTTGATTAAAGGGTCCTGGGGAAATCGAGGAAACTCTTCAAATATTTTAGGTGCACCTATAACGATTTGGGTATTTTGTATATAGTAACTCGTGCATTCGCTCTTGAAAAGCACCATTTGGGGAAGTTTGACAAAAAGTAATGATATCCCATCAAAAACATAAATGTGAAAATGGCAGCCAAGTTCAATATGCGACGCGTGGTAGTCGTCTTCACCGACAAAAGAATTGAAATCTAAATGGGTGCCTAGTTCCGCAGATTATCTGAAAATTTGCCAAGTCTGGCACTAGATTGTTTACAGTAAAACCAATTCATTGCGGCTTAATGTATATTTAGCTCTCAATTATTTTGTCGGTGAAGACGACAACAACGCATCGCATATTGAACTTGGCTGCCATTTTCATATTTATGTTTTTGGTGGGATTTTACAATCGCTAATAACCATTTACGAACTTGCCTGTTTCACATTTATTAAATACAGGCACGTTCATATAAAACTTGATTTTAAGTTGAGTCTACAAAGCTAAATGTGATTAGTTAAAATGTACTGAATTTGAACGTACCAATAATGAAACAGAATGAATGTACCTATAGTAATGTGGTGTAATTTTGATTTGCAATAAATACGTTTCTTTTTCTATTATGGTACAATATGTATGTATTTATATAATGGAGCGTTCGTGGCCCAGCGGCGCCTGCGTACTGCGTGCTGTATGCGAGGTTAAGCAATGTCGGGCGAGGTCAGTTCTTGGATGGGTGACCGCTTTGAGTTGTTACTAACTGAGCGCTCCCGTGCTTTGGAAGTCACGTTAAGACGTTGATCCCGGTTGCTGTCTATGATAGCAGTCGTTAAGCCAAGTTAGAAGCCTCCGGGTGGCTTGAGAATTTCTAACAGTCAAGTTGCCCACTCACTTGACAAGCCTAATCCCAATAAGGTCTAGTTTCCCCCTCGGGTTGGAAGGTCAGATGGCAGTCGCTTCCGTAAAAACTTGTGCCTACGCCAATTCTTGGGATTAGGTAGCGGACCCCAGGCATCCTTCAGGATGCAACTGTACTGGGAATAACGCTAGGAGGATGATGATGTAGGTATTTATATAATGTGGGCAAGAGTTCTTGCGCGTAAAATAAATTAAATAGATAGTACTTAAACAAAAAAAATACTTATACTATTCTATAAGCAAACTATGCTTAATATGTTATTTTAAATTAGAACTATGACAAATAACTATCGGACTATACCATCAGTTATGTTATATAATGACATGTAGAAATCATTAGATATTTTTATGTATTGTCGTGCCCAAGTTAAAACATAATTAATATTATTTTAACATAATCGATAAATTCGTACATTAGGTATGGGTACCACACTAGCCTTGCTACCAATTGCTCCGATAAAATGACAAACGGAAAGGAGCACGAATAGCGCGATACATTGCGGTGACATTACGGTAGTTCCTTAATCGGTGCCATTCGCAATCAAGCAATGTCAAGCATCCATACCGATTCTCTCATATTAACGGAGTAATGGCGAATGTCATAATCCATCGCAATGTTTTCCAAAAAACAATTATTTTAGTGCTTATCAGTGAAAATAAATCTCTCCCGGCTGATCCTTTAGGTTGTAGCTTCGTTGACGGTACGACAAAATAGCACAACAAGGCATATATTTTTAAAATGGTATAATTCCTCATTCGCAGTCCATTGACAACTGAACTGCCTTTTGACTGCGTTTGACAGGTGCATGTAAATCCGATCATACACGCGGCTACGCGTGCCCCGCCCATTACCATTTCTATAGTATTTATTTGATCTGTGGCTGGATGCGAGATTTTCTGGGAGAGGCCTATGTATGATATGATGCCCGTGGCTACCTATCATCATCGCACCTCTCGCCATCGAGCTCATTCCCACACCTTGGAGCCATTGCCTTCTCGTACAGTAAGTTTCAATAGGTACTTTACACCCAGAACACTTAATTAGGTTGTGGAATGAGCTCCCTGCCGAGGGCTACAGCATGGGACTTTAAAAAAAAGGCCAGGATAATCTGGTCCAGTTCAACCCCACCAAGACACAAGTATAAGCGTGCACTACGAAAAATACTATTCACTGTTGCCCATGCCAAGACACAGAGCCCTCTCCACCTCAGGGCGTTATTGGGATTCTTGGTGTCGACATTTCCAGCGACGTCTAAGTTTCGGAGCCACGCCACAACGCCGACAAAGCCAGGCTGGCATCCAAAAAGCTGTGCTCGACAGAGCGAAGCGATACATCACCCCTGGACAGAGATTTGTATGATATAAGTCACAAGTCCGTCCCCACTGAGTTTGCTGTCACCTCTAGGCGGGAGCACCTGGATACCAGCTTGGGCCTTTTGAATTGCTTAAGAGACATACTGTGCGAATCGTGGACGATCCCAAACTCACGAGCGATATTGAACCGTTAAGTTTAAAGAGAAACTTTGCCTCCTTGTTCGTGTCCTGTGGCTTGTGTATTGGGTTGTGCTCATAAGAACTGAGGAGTGTCTTTTAAAAGGGTTTTTTTTTCTCAGCGGTACTTTTGAAGGGAACCTTGCTCAAAAACTTAAGGTCAAATTTAGAAGTAGAGTTACAGAAAAAATTAGCCCTTTGGAAAAGACACTCCTCAACTGTTCAATATGATGCCCACGGCCCCTTTCTACCATCGCACTGGTCGCCGTCCGCAGGGCATTCACCCTCACAACTTAGAACCTAAATGGTCACGTACGGTACGGTTTCAGAGGAATTTTGCTCCCTCGGACGCTCTGGTTGGTGGAATGAGCTCCATGCCGAGGTTTTTCCGAGGGACTACAGTATGGGGTTCTACAAGAAAGGAGTGTATAAAATGTGTCACCCCTAGAGTTGCAGACGTCCATAGACTGCGGTGACCGTTTACCATCAGGCGGGCCGTAAGCTTCTTTGCCACCGACGTGGTATTTAAAAAACTTGTTTATTTTATACCACCTACACGGATTATAGGTGTTTAATTGATCATATGATTGATATGTCTAAAAAGAACATTTTATTCAGCTATTTTAACACGTCTATAAAAATTTCGGTTTCGGCCGAAACTAGAGCCAAAACCGAACCTTCGGTTTCGGCAAAAAAACATGTTTCGGTCGGACACTAGTTATTACTTATCAAGCTAAGCATCTATCACTAACCTGTGATTTAACGTAGGTAAACTAGGGAAAAACTAATTGGTTACCTAACACTATTATTCATATTCATAGTTGTCTTTACTACTATTCGCCTTGCAACGAAATCTATTGTTTTACTATTATGTCAAATAGGTACCTGATGGCATTGCGTTTAACCTTCGTATAACCTAGCGTAGACTAAAAGTTAAGACAAAGTTTCATTTTTAATGGATAACGCTTACCCAAAAGATGCCTGTCCACTCTCTTGTAAGTTGTCGGAAACACAGACGCAGGGAGGAAAATAAAAAATTTCAGCGCGTTGGCTAGTGTCAAAACGTCCGGGACGCGAGGCTGCTAGGCCGTAGACGGTGTCGGTGGTCCACGTCGCCCACGTTTAAACACCACCGATTTAGAACTGTATCCAGACAGGTTAAAGACCTGTCTGGATACAGTTCTAAATCGGACGGAAGGACTTTAACTAGGTAGGTTATACGGGGATGGAAATCCATACGGCGGCGTCTAGAGAATCCGATAAAGAAAATTCGATGGTGGTACTAGGAGTAAGTAGGTCTTGAAGCTCCTCGACACACTCTCCAAAACAAAACGCGACGACCTGTTTAGCCTAGTTGGTAGTGACACTGCCTCCGAAGCTAGAGGTCCCGGGTTCGAATCCCGGCCAGGGCATTATTTGTGCATTTAGCACGGACTTTGTTCTTGGGTCTTGGATGTTCTCTATGTATTTAAGTATATATTTATCTACATAAGTATGTATATCGTCGCCTAGTACCCATAGTACAAGCTTTGCTTAGTTAGGGACTAGGTCGATTTGTGTAAGATTGTCCCCCAATATTTATTTATTTTTATTTTATTTATATAATGCGTATAAAAGATTGAAAGACAGGTTTCGCCTATGGTCTATAAATTATGGAGTTAGGTTCTAAGGAATGCAGCGTCATCAATCAGTTTCTTGACTCTCCCGTCAGTCTACCGAGTTGACGATATATTGCAAAGACCAATATATTGTTGGACCTATTTTAGGACTCAAGCAAATAAAATAGGAATAAGGACACGCTTATTATCCTTAAACTTACTCGACACAGTTTGGGAATCTAGTGCTAGTAAGTACCTACTTTCGGATCGTGTATTCTAATTAGTCTTTCGAAGCTGGCTGATTGTGATCTGTTAAAATTAAAAATCAAAATATTATTTTCGTTAATTTTATATCTAGTTTAGAAGCTGTTCGATTTAGTCATTCTGAAAGGCATGGGACAGGCGTTTGGTTGTTCTTCTTCAAAACTGAGACCATGGAGAACTTAAGTACTCGATGATCGAAGGTGGGCCTCTGAAGAAGTTGGTCTTAAGATGAACATGGAGCAAACGAAGATCATAACTAATGGCCATGTATCTAGTACGTACTCCAGTTAATATCAGAGACTACGCTCAAAGTCGTCGACAAATTTGTGTACTGTCCCTGAGCCTAGGACAAACGGTTCAGTTGGGCAGGTGCAGTTTCGAGAAGGAGATCAATTGTCAAAAATGACTTGGCTGGGTGGCGCTCGGGAGACGCAATATCTTTTCGTCATGTATCGATTATCCTCTCGTCAATACTTAAAGTCTTTGACCAGTGCGTGTTGCCATTTATGACCTATGGCTCCGAAAAAGGAGGGTCAAAGTCACTCAACGAGCGATGGAGAGGGTATAGCCTATGCTCCAAGTTACTCTGCGAGATCTAAAAAATGACGATACCCGCAGAGAAATCAAAGTAACCGATATAGCCTGAAAGCTTGCCAAACTAAAGTAGCAGGTGCGGGCTATGTTGCCTGGAGAACCGATGATCGGTGGGGCAAGCGAGTTCTCGAGTGGCGACCACGTACCGGATGACGTAGCGTAGGAATGCTCGCACAAGGTTGCTGAGGCTTGAGGTGGGCTGATGACCTGATTAAGGTCGCGTGGGTCCGCTGGATGCGGTTAGCTCCTAATTGATTGTTTTGGCATTCCCTGGGCGAGGCATATGTATAACATGATGCCCGCGGCTACCTATCATCATCGCACCTCTCGCTTTCGAGCTCATTCCCACACCTTGGAGCCATTGCGATCTCGTAGCTGAGCCTGCCGAGATATTACCAAAGGTCTACAGCATGGGAGTCTTCAAAAAAGGCGTGAGTAAGAGCCAGGATAATCTGGTCCAGTTCAACCCCACCAAGACACAAGTATACGCGTGCACGACGAAAAAAAACTCATTCACTTTTGCCTATTCCAAGACACAGCCCTCTCCATCTCAGAGAGTTATTACATTGGTACAGGCTAATTAATATGAGAGCGATGAAAGATTAAATTATTAAAGAAAGTTAGGCACACATAATTATTGTGACATAAAAAAACACTAAGAAAATATTGTTGGCAGTCAACCATAGGGCGAAATAGGGAATGCAAATTTGTGTGACAAAAAATTCACGTGGGTACGATTCACGTAAGAGGGAATTGTATTCTTTTGAACTCGAACGGGTAGTCTGATGGAACTATCGGTATTCTAGGAATATACACTATTTCGCCTCGAGCGCTACCTGTGATTACTGTAGCTACTTTAAGGGTTGTTTTTATTTGTAATCTAGTTTCATTACATAATTTAGTCGGTCTAAGATTCCTTATTAACATAACAGGTGCTCCAACTTTAACATTTAGTATGTGAGGTGGAAGGCTAGAAGGGTTTAAACTATTTAAGAACTCCTCGGGATAGTGTACGGCGTCATCACTTTGTATGACGGAATCGAAAGATTTGTATTGAGCGCTCTCAGCTTGAAAAGAAAAAATATATAAATCATCATCATCAAATGCCATTGTTCATTTCTTATATGTACACCAAATTATTTTAAAACGGGAAGTTATTAAGAAAATGACTTGAAAGATAATTAAATTAGTACTACCATGCAATGCTACCTGTTGACCTATTACTTTACTATTAAATTCTTAAAACAAAGAAAATTTATTCTTATGTTAATTAATGACTTAATTATACCATAAACAATTTATATTATGGTTATTTATCACATCAGACGTACCGTATTTGTGGTATTTAAACGGAGAGTCAGTACATATACGCAGTTTCAAATCTCTAACCGTAAAAACGTTGAACCCCCATTTCGCCCCTTTATTAAGAAAACGCTTAAATACGTATCTGTTGTATTTAAGCAGAGAGTCTATATACGGAGTTTCCAATCTCTCACTTCAAAAAATATTTGCTCCTCATACCAAATTTGATATCCCCTTTTCACCTCTTTTGAGAAATAATTTCGGAGAACGCTGCTATACGCTATTGATATATTTAAACAGAGAGCCTATACACGCAATTTCAAGTTTCTAAGTCCAAAAAATTTACTTTTCCCGTATAAACTTTCATCCCTTTTTTACTCCCTTAGGGGATGAATTTCGAAAAAACCTTCCTTATACCTAGCCTACGCTATAAATGTAACCGACTGTACATAAACTAGTTCTCTAGCTTTAGTAGTTTCGGCTGTGCGTTGATGCGTCAGTCAGGACTTCTTCTTTTATATATACAGGGTGATTTCGGGGTCGTGGATCAAGAATAAGTTTTACGACTTGGTATCTGTTAGCCATTTCAAAAAAATTTTGTGACACGAAACAAACGTATTTCTTTTTTAATTTATTTTGATGACAAAAATACAAAATCTCAAAAAATCATGGTTACCCCTCTCTATTTGACGGATAGTATGGAGAGTTGACAGTGGGATAGGGTGACCAAGTTGTATGAAAAAGTATTATTTTCCATTAGAATTTGAAGACAAAGAGTATTATTTTAATTATAAACCGTCATACCAACTGTGATGTTGTCTACTTTGAATTCTTGACCATGTACAATCATTCCGGATCACGACCCCAAAATCACCCTGTATAGATAGATAAGAGTGAAAGTAACTGTGACTGTTCTGTTTGTTAGCTCTTCACGTACCGCTGATGGATTAAGATGTAGGTACCTATCTACCTAATTTGGCATAGGTAGTCTGAGGTCTTGGGAAGGACATCCACTTTTTACAAATTCAGATGGTGAATTTTCATAAACGTTTATATTCGTTTTCCTTTACTTTAAAGCTAGGTGTAGTAACGAAGTTTCAAGTTTCCCGTTCAAAAAAATATTAGCTCCCCAAACAAACTAAACGTAATAGTCTCACGCAAAATATTTAATCTTTATGCTTATATACACTCCACATCGATAAAATTTCACTCGAAATTTGTAAGGTAGCAGAAGTCGAAAACATACATTCTTCTCTTCCTATGGAGCATTTTATTAGCACTCTAATCTACTATCCATTTGCACGAATAATTGACAAGGCTAAATTAGTACAAGTGTTGTTGTCACAATGTTGTGTACATTACCTAATTATGTAATTATTTTGCGTACGTTGGACCGCTCGAAATGTAAACATGAAAAAAATATTGAACCATAAATTTAGGTAGTAAACACATCATCAGAATTTTAGGTAAAGTATACATGACAGAAGTACAACCGCGAAAGATGTGCCTCTTTGTCACTCACAATGTGCAAGTGCGATAGAGAGGCAGTTGAAACAGTACACACAGTGTCATCTGCTGGAAAAAGTTTAAACTAACATCTCCTTGGAAAAGCTCGTTCTTCGATCTGAAAGGCCCCTGTTTCTGACTAAAGAAGGGAATACGCCTTCGGAGATCAGACAGCGTATGTTACGTGTGTTTGGCAGTTCGTGTTCTTCCGGATTTGTACTAAAGTTTTGGTCAAGGCAGTTTAAATTAGGTCGTGAGCCCCCGGATGATGATCCTCGTAGCGGAAGACCAGTTTCGGCCGTCACCGATGAAAATGTAGCCAGGGTGAAAAAATATATATTAGAGGACCGACGAGTGAAGCAGTGGGAGATAGCTAGAGATGTGGGCGTCAGTAAAGAGCGAGTCAATGAAATAGTTCATGAGCATTTGAACATGTCCCAGGTTAGTGCACGTTGGGTCCCCAGAATGTTGCCTGCATTTGACATGGAGAGGCGTATCAAATGTTGCGAAGAGTTTTTGGACATGAGTCAAGGGAAAGAGAAAGAAATAATTTCTAGAATTGTAACATGTGATGAGACATGGATTCGACAATGGGACCCGGAGAGTAAGCAAGAGTCGTTACAGTGGATATTTAAGGATGAGAAGCCGCCTCGGAAATTCAAGGTCTGTCCATCGGCAGGTAAACTTATGGCTACAATCTTTTGAGACACAGAAGGGATTATGCTCATAGATTATTTACCGAAGAAAACTACAATGAATGCTGAATATTACTCAAACTTACTATATCAACTAAGAGAGACAATAAAAGAAAAACGGCGAGGTAAACTAAGCAAAGGAATTCTGATTTTGCACGATAACGCACCAGTGCATACCGCCCGCACAACGAAGCTAGCAATTAAAGACAATGGCTTCGAAACCATTGACCACCCCCCTTATAGTCGAGATTTGCCCCGTGTGACTGTTTTCTGTTTAGACTTCTCAAGAAATACCTCAGGGGACGAAGGTTTATGACCGATGACGAAATGAAGGCTGCGGATACTGACTTTTTTGACGACAAACCGAAAGATATTTGTGTAAGTGTATTTTATTAGCAGGGGACTATATAGAAAAATAAATTAAAAATTAGCCACGACAGTCTTTTGTTTCATTGTTAGGTAGATTACTTTTCAGCCGCCCGTCGTAGTTAAAAAATAAACATTATTTTTTAACTTTTCTGGGCCTCTGTGGTTAATTTTACTATGACGTAGCACCATGTTCAAGAAAAACCGTGATAAAATTACCAAGTGCAACTATTAGCTTCTTTTTCCAATAAATAAGTGAATATTTTCTTGAATTGGTCCGTTCGTTTAATAGTTACCGGGTCCAAAACTTGAACTAATACAATGTAGCATGAACGCTTGGTTTGATTGTTGGTGTAAAGTTGTTCAGAATTAAATAGGGCACAGTTCTGGGCAGGTTGACATAAGTATTTCCGCATAAAACCATCATCGTTATCCCAGCGAAATCCCACAACAGTTACATCCTGAAGGATTCCTGGGACTAGCGGCCATTCTTCAGGGTCATTTAGAATTTGATGAATAGGTAGCGACCTAATCCCAAGAATTGGCATAGGCACTAATATTGGCATAAGACCACTTTAAAAAAATGTAAGTAGTTCGGTGAGCTTTAAATGTCGACAAGATACTAATTCCCATAAAAAATCCAATTTGTACAATTAGGCTACAAGTGCTACAACACTCTGAAAAAAATACAGAAGTAGAGGTAGTCGCTTAATTGTTCATCTATTGGTGCCACCACCACTACCACCACAGGAGATACGACTTTGGTTTTTCAACCGTACGTATATAACCCACTTACCGCCTAGTTTTATATAAGAAATGAGAGCTGAAGCAGACTTAGACAGAAATTATTATTATGATCAACACCACATAAGTATTGAAACCAGGAAGTCAAGATAAATGCTATTCTAATCTGCATAAATATTATATCGCACCTACGCGAGTGCAACTCTGACGATTGTGAAGATATAGTTCAGATTATAACCTGTGACTCGTCGGTGAGCAGGGGTCAGTATCAATTAATGCTCATAACTGTCTGCGCAACGTGACTCGGGTTTGTTAGCCTGCTATGAAGTTGTGGAGTAATTACACCATTTGTCATTCCGAGTGACTATAATGGTTCACCTCGTCAGAAGGTACTCGTAGTTGACGCCTAAACAACTAACTACTCTACTCTACCATCAACCATGTAACCACAAATGCTCAAGTACCTGAGTAGGTTGTAGTATATTGCAGGAAAAAATAAATCATTACTAATAAATTTACTTTTTGGGAATTCCTTAATTTTCCAACTTGATAGTACAGCGTGTTATGACGCATTATGCGAGGAAACCAGAAAAACATAGTAGAGTTAACCTAGTGGGTGGTAGTGTTCCGCCGTGTGTGTTTAAAACAAACACACACATGGCAGAATTTTGTGCGGAGGTAAAATCTGACCCCGGACCACATAAGCACTTTTCAAAGGCAAAGCAAAGGTTCAAACTGCCAAAAGTCGTTACAATACTGACACGGTTTATATAATGACAATAGTTATTTATTATTTTACACGAGTAGGTACTACAAGGGTGCAAAGTTGTACTTTAACCGCGAGTGTGGAATTGAAACACAAGCTAATGGATTGTAGGGTTTAACTAAGAGCTAGCGAACGCATCCTATGGTTGAGTTGAACCATACCTTCGCAGCGTTTCACACGTCTTTTACTAAAAAGGGAAGACTTTTTACGATAACTCAAAAAGAGATTAACTGATCAAGTGATCATATCCGCTATAGTTTTCGTTGAAAGTCTTTATTAAACTTAATTTTCAGGATATTTTTCATATTTTTTGCACCTGAAGTTCAAAAGTTAGAGGGGACGCCATAGTTCTTTTTCTTTTTGAGTGATTTTTTCCGAAAATATTCACTTTATCAAAGTTTGACCTTTATTTTGAAAGACTTATCCAACAGCACTCCGCACCATAGGGTTGAATCACACAAATTCATTTCCACTTTACGTGTAGGGGGTGTAATTTTTTTAAGTATTTTTATGTTACAACTTTGTGAGATTTATTGATTTATACATCCATGCCAAATTGCAGTTTATAGCACTAACAATCACAGCGCATCCTCGGACAGACAGATGGGCATGGCGAAACTATAAGGGTTCCTAGTTGACTACGGAACCATAAAAAGGTCTTCTCTTCAAACGAAACTCACGGCACTTAACCTTTGTATTACTTACAACCTTTTGTATTAGGCTTAGAGCATGTAAATTTCTCAGGAATTCCCGGGAAATTTCATACAAATCAGGACCGCGACTGCAAACCCTAATTGGGCTAGACGGTTTTACAACAATAACTTAAAAACTGTAGGATTTATCTATTTCAAAACATTTTACGGCCAAAGTATTTAATACACACTATACTATGTTCATGATTTTTTTGTTACTAAGTTAGTAGGTAGACACAAATGTGACTTTCAGAGGTACTTATCTCCAAAGTAGATCGGTGTTAACATTCTTTATTCTCATAAGTAGGTATTTATACAATTCGGTTACATGAAAACTTAAAACTAATAAATTAAGGACACGTGATGCATACACAAGAAACAAGGTTATATTCATAATTCACTAAATAATAATGGCATTTACCACTGTGCAGGTATTAACGTTTACTATAAGCGATATTAAATTAATCAATGATATTAACTTAATAAATGCTGACACACTATATCTATTTTTAAAAATAGATGTAAAGTCGTCAGTTCTGTGTAACTTGTTGACCTAAGTTGTTAGGGTTCCGTACCTCGAAACGAAAAAACAGAACCCTTATAGGATCACTTTGTTGTCCGTCCGTCCGTCTGTCTGTCTGCCAAGAACCTTTTTGTCAGGAACGCATGGAGGTATCAAGCTGGAATTTATATGAAATACTCAGCTCTACTGTCCCTTAAAGCTGTGAAAAAATCAATCTTCTAAGCCGAAGAAATCAAAAGATACAGCCGTTTATGCCGCATATTTTCGACACTCGCAAGGGAATCAAAACTACAATGAATTTCAAATATTTACTTCCAGTGAACTCAAAATCTTGAAATTTGGCACGAAGCAACGTCTTATAGTACAGATAAAGGAAAAATTGCGAAAACCGTAAATTACATCGTATAATAAAAATATTTTTTACGGAACCCTCGATGCGCGGGCCAGACTCGCACTTGGCCGGCTTTTTTTATTATAAGTTAGTTATGTATGGAGAGTTCCCCTATTTTTTTTTACCAAATGTTTCTCGAATTTGCCTAGATGGCGCTAGTAGTCTTATAGTTTTGCTGCATTTATACTGTTACTAAACTTAATTATATTTAAATGTTTATCTCGCACTTTTTAGTGAATCATTGCCAATTTGCCAGAGTGCATCTCATGACAATTCCAATAAGCCCAAACATGACTATGCTAAGCTGTTTTATTACGCAGTTGCAATGCATACCTTCCGGCTTCAATCGTCAGGTCAGGTTGATGGTAACATTACATCAGGACTACGAGTATCTTGATCGAAATATCTGGGCGCCACCCATGAAACACTTGGAGTTTTCTACTGTACTGGTACTGACTCATTCCCGGCCCCGAAATCTTCGGGACTTCAATAAGTTTAACGGGGCTGCAAACTCTAAAACCACCCAATGGGCCATCATGGGTCAACGTGCAGAAGGCAGTTATACGTTAAAGAGAAAAAGACATATCGATACCCTAGTTCATAATCGTACTAATTACGGAGAAAAAAATGTTGTAATTAGGACGATAATATAAATCATAACGTCTCAATTTTGCTACCTTTTTAGGGTTCCGTAGTCAACTAGGAACCCTTATAGTTTCGCCATGTCCGTGTGTCTGTCTGTCTGTCCATCTATCTGTCCGAGGCTTTGCTCGGTGATTGTTAGTGCTAGAAAGCTGCAATTTGGCATGGATATATAAATCCATAAATCTGACAAAGTAATAAAATAAAATCTAAAATATTTTTTAAGGGTTCTTCTCCTACACGTAAAGTACGTACGATTTTTTTAACTTCAATCCTATGGTGTGGGGTGTTATTGGATAGGTCTTTCAAAATGAATAGAGGTCTTCAAATATTTTTTGATAAAGTAAATTTTCTCAAACATGCGCCTAAATGTACGCATTAATGTCACGAAAAGAGGACTTGAAGTTACCTGTTTATGGCTCCCTACATTACTTGTATGAAGAATATATGAAACTAACATAATTGTCCGCTGCTCTAACTTTTTAAATTTGCTTAAGTACTAAAATCAACTGATAAAGGAAATATTACATAGAGCCAAACGCCACGATTTTGTATATATATATATATATATATTATTATTTTTAATTTGTTATGTAAATTGGTATTTTATTAGGTTTTCTGGTTTTTTTATCGTTCTTGTATTTTGTTGTTTTTTTTTCGAATTTTTCGAGTATTTATGTATTTTTTTAGGTTTTCGTGTTATTTTGTAGCGTTTTTTGTGTTTATTGATATTTTTGGACTTTTTAAAAGTATTTACGTATTTTTTTTGTACTCTTCGACATTTTTTTTGGTTTTCCATGTTTTTTGGTATTATTTTAGGTTTTTACGTGTTTATTGGTATTTTTTAGTTCTTTCATGTTTTTTAAATGGTGCTTGTATTTTGTAGCATTTTTCGTGTTTTTATTTAATTTCCGTTATTTGTGATGCTTTGCTATTTTTGGACGTTTTGTATTTTTTAGTTTTTTTTTTAATTTTAGTTTGTTTTTTGTTTTTTTTTTCTAACATGTTTGAGAAAAGTAATATACAATCCTCGGCCGGAACAGGGGTTGCAGGACTCGTTTTATCCGGCCTCGTCTACGACTCGGCCGTTTATCCCAAACTCGTCCAGCAATCCCTTACTTCACGGCCTCTGCAGTAATGTACTAATATTCGAAAATAATTACTCCAAAAGAATAAATAATGTGTCCCCGTTGTGTCTAACTTATGAACTATGGATCCAAAAAAAATGAATAAAATTATGAAAGTAAAGTTTAATAAATACTTTCAACGAAAACTATAACGGACATGATCAGTTAAGCTGTTATTGAGTTATCGTAAGAAGTTTTTCTTCCTTAGTTAAAGACGTATGAAACGCTGCGAAGGTATTCCTTTTTGCTTGTTATTGTTTTTATTATTGCGTTCATTGTGCAACTACGTAACCCTACACTGTGAAATTGTGTTCCACTACAACAGCGTCCCGTACGTGGTCCATCATGGCCCATTGTGTGGTCGTGGCATAAAAATACATACTATTTACGCAACAGTGCATAAGTGACTGAAAAAAAATTACACGCGGATTTGTCCGCTTAGCTAAATTATACCTACTTAGTTTAAAACGCTCGTGGCATCTTTACTTGTGTTGTGAATGTTATGATACTCGCCAAGCTCACTTCGCAACTTTCTCCTGTCTTATTAGCGGCCTTTACACGTAGAGTTCGGACCGCGGGAAACGCCTCGCGCCATTCCGAACCGTACGTGTAAATGCACGCGGCGCGCGGCGGTTGACAGGTCAATACGTGAGATCGAACCGTACGCATCTGACTAAATTATTGCGCGCGCATCTCGTATAAACGCAAAAAGCAATGGCGGTTTGGAGCGTGGAAAACCTTTGTAAACATGGCCTTTACGCAAGTTCGGACTGCGCATCTGGGACTGCGTTCCGAACCGAGGATAGTACCGTCGGTCCATCGGTGCCAAATTAGCGCATGGCAGTTTGATCCGTGATAAGAACCGACGGATGGACAGACGGTCTCGGAACTTGGTTCGGAACGCAGTCCCAGATGCGCAGTCCGAACTTTACGTGTAAAGGCCGCTATTAGGTACAATACAACAGTTACATCAAGTTATTTAAACTTTGTGTAAAGTGATTCTAGCAAACATAAATCTCAATTTGCCAGATAAAGAAAAATGAATTTTAAGGTATTACATTTATAAAATTTGATTAGTGGACGTTTAGGAATTAGGAAATAATAAGTATCTTCTGTTGGCACAGACAGGTGTTCAGGAAAGAGTGTATACTTTATTCACCAACAAACTGCTCCGCAGTTTGGCGAAATTTTGTAATAGTTTTAAGTCTTTTAATGTATGAGAAAATAAAAAAAACGTTGCAGTAAAATACTAGTTTATGAAACGAGCATCATTCGTTTGTAATTACAATCTTGAAAAATTTACAGTGCTTTTATGTGCTTCCGGGAACGAAAAAAATTCTAGCTAGGTCTCATCGGGAAAACACGAGCAAAGCTCGGTCGCCAAGCTACTGCTAATAAACAACTCTCCTTTACAATATATAAAAATAGACTACGTAGTTTCATGCATTGGAATATTCAAATGACCATCAAATTAATGCTATTGTTATCGAACTTGTATTCTAATTTAATGTGTGGTTCAACTGCCTTGCTGAAAGTAAGGTGAAAGTAATTTTATTCAGTTCGTGCATATCAACCGATATTTATTTATTTACTTAGCTGTGAAGCCTAACATCACACCGAGTGAGATCGTAGAGAAAGGTACCAGTCGGAATTTGAATCGGCTGGGTAACCGGCGTGTCCGCCTTTGACCCTGACGTGTCGCGCCTTTGGTTTTTGTTTAATTATTACATTGCTATGAGTACCTAGTTACATTTAAGATTTGTAATCTTTAGCATATAAAAACTATACTGTTGTTACTAATTATACTATTCTGTGCAAGTAATATAATGGTTTATTTTCCGATTAAGTATGTCCAAAATAATAGTATGCTCAAGTAATATGCAGAAGTACCTACTTGAAAGTTGGCGCACGTCTCAATGTCAGCACGTGCAATATTAACAAGTTTTAAACCAATCAGTTACCGTCTCGCGTAGAATGTGACTTCAGGATAAACTTACCTGCTAGTTATTCGGTGTAAGCCATCAACGTATCGCTTGTGAGTGGATTGGATGGACAAAATCGTAGTAATGTTATGGTGAGTTTAATGAATTCGCAAATTTGATTGAACGATTCCTTTGTGTAACTAGGTATAGCCTGACCAGTGTTTATTTGGACCTGGCCATGTTGCGGATTTTCAGTGGTACTAATTTATTTTAATGGGAAGACATACTCTTTTACAACAGACGTTAGAAGTCATCGAATGTCTTCGTTGTAAACAAACTTACGTCAAGACGAAATATTTCGTGATTATAAAAATAAATATGCCGAAAATCATCAAAACGTTGTCAGAAAGCTTATTGTGAATATTATTAATTATTTAAAATAATAAAAGGACGAAGGATTGACCACACACAATGTTTTGAAATTGGTTGTTGACATAACCGGTAGTACTGACATTTCTTATTATAGTAAGGATTGTTTGAATTGGGAAGATTGTTTGGATTTAACAAGTACGCTTTTTTTCCTATTCAAAGTACGGGTAAGTCTACAATAACAAATATATACAAGCACTGGAGCATATATTTAAAAGGACGCATCCTTAGGGCATCTGTAGTAACACCTGGTATACAATATTTGTTAAATAAAATCTTTTCGGTTCTCTAAAGTTATGCCCTCCGAGTAATGAATGGATCTTGACACCATGCGATTATAGCACATCAGTCAATGCAGTGTTTGAGGTAGTATCAAAATATGAGTCATAATGGTTTTTTCAATTTTTGTTTTCAAGGATATTTTTGGTATTTTTTATTAATTTTTTCAATTTTATTGACTTTTTAAATAAATTGACATTAATGTCACTTCAAAAAAGTAATAAAAATACACGTAAGCTATCTTTGAAGAAAAAAAAAAGTTCAAAAAATTTTTTTTTAACTGAGACCACTGGGTTATAATTGCTGGCCCGCTAAATAGTCCACCGTTTAATTTTTTGCTCCTGTTACAAGGCCCACCCTGTATAAAAAGAAAATAACGTTACCGTCCCGGGACCCGGGTATGTCCTTAAATTACGACCAAGACCACCGGGGAATGGGCAGCAGCATTTCTAGAGTGCGGTGGTGATACTGCGATCGCCAACCCGCATGCCAAGCGTGGCGATTATGGCATTTACCCCCCATAAAATTGGGGGAGGCCTATGTCCAGCGGTGGACGTCCTAGGGCTGATGTGGTGGTGGTTACCGTCGTTGCCGCCAATGAAAAAAATGGCCAAGAGCATGTCGGGCCATGCTCAGTGTAGGGTTCCGTAGAATGAACTTAATTTCAAAAAATCTATAACAAACAAAACGGAATACTTTCACAGCGTTTCATACGACTTTTAATAAGAAAAGAAGACTTTATGATAATTTAAAAACAGCTTAACTGATCATGTCCGTTATAGTTTTCATTGAAACTTTGACTTTTTTCATATTTTGGACCTTCAAAAGTTAGAGGGTGGCACACATTTTTTTGTTTTTTGGAGACATTATTAAAACTTCGAAAATATTCAATTTAACAATTATAATTTTATGAAGTTTTTATTCATTTTGAAAGACCTATCCAACAACACCCCACGCCAAAGGCTTGATGCAAAAAAAAAACATCCCCACTTTACGTGTAGGGTAGGTAGGTACACTAAAAAAAACTTTTTTAGATTTTATTTTACGACTTTGTCAGCTTTATTGCTATATATGTTAAATTGCAGCTTTCTAACATTAAAAATCACAGAGCAAAGCCTCGGACAGACAGACAGACGGACATTGTGAAACTATAAGGGTTCCTAGTTGAACCCTAAAAAGACCCAATAAAACATTTAAAAAAAGATGGATGTCTAAAAAAACCAATACACACTGTCCCGACTATAAATGACGTATGCATATTATTGCCATATAACATGCTGTTTGCAGCGACATTATCTCAGGTCCAAATAGGCACTGGTCAAGCTATACCTAACAACTACCTACATGTGTGCTAGAATGCAAATCGGTGGGTTTTTATTTATTGTGTACTAGCTTCGCCCGCGTACTTAGCGTAATTATTAACCGTCTACAAAAAAGAGGTTCTCTGTTTGACCCCTATGTATGTATGTACGTATACTTACTACTTTTGGCTGAACCGATTTAGATGTGTTTTCTAGAAAAGTAGTTGTTACACTCTGGGAGTTTCGGTATACGATGTTTGGTGATTGTGATTCATTAACAGATGAACAGATGAAAAGTCAGTATACATTCGAAGAACCGGCAAACTGTCGAATTCCATTTGATTTTGGCAAAAATAAGAATCGAAAACTATTATCATACATTTCCGAGAGTCCGAAGGGGAAAGGGCCGGTGAAATAAAAGCATGTCTTAAATGGTCCTTAGATTCGTATTAAGAGACCTCTCGGACGCTCAGATATCGATTTTTAACAAAATCGGGTTATATATGAAAAAAAAAATATGGCTGCCACTTTTTTTAATTTTACTCTCTCTGATATCGATTTTGATCGATATTGGGAAGGAAATGAAGAAAATCAATATGGCTGAGACTTATTTAAAATTTTACCTCAGATTCGTATTAAGAGACCTCTCGGACGCTCAGATATCGATTTTGAACTAAATCGGGACGAAAATTATAAAAATTAATATGGCCACCAATTTTTCCTAAATTTTACCTCGGATTCGTATTACGAGGCGTCTCGGACGCTCAGATATCGATTTTGAACAAAATCGGGACGGAAATGAAGAAAATCAATATGGCCGTTAATTTACTCAAATTTTACCTCGGATTCATATTAAGAGTCCTCTCGGACGCTCTAATATCGATTTTTGCTGAAACTGTACCGGACGGCACTGATTAATAAAACCACTTACAAATACATTGAATCAAAAAAGGTCGTATTTTCATAGGGAACTCTCGGCACTTCATGCACCATCAGACCTTATAAAGAACCTACATGCCAAATTTGGTATCTCTCGAACCAGCAGTTTGGGCTGTACGATGATATGTCACTCAGTTTCTTTTTGCAATTTGGCACAAACTTTTAAAATCCGCAATATTAAATTTCTTAATTAATGCCATTTTCGAAATTAACGACCCAAAAAACCATAAATACGACACCCATATTAATATATATTTTTTTTTATTAAAAATGGGATTGCTCTTGGCCAGCATCTAGCCAGGGGGCAAAGATGAGGCCGACGATGAAGCGAGCTCACCCAGAAGATGCCTATTCACTCGTGCCTTAAAAAGGTCCAGGTTATATGAACTCGGAAATACAGACGCCGGCAGAGAATTCCAAACCTTAGAAGTGCGCATTATAAAAGAAGATGCAAAGCGCTTGGTTCGAACTAGAGGAATTTCGACCAGGTAAGGATGGTAGCCAGCCGTACGTCTGGATGTCCGATGGAAGAAGGGGGAAGGCGGTATGAGCTCATGGAGCTCCTGAGCACACTCACCGAAGAACAGTTTGTAGAAGACGCACAGACATGCTACTTTGCGTCGATGTGCTAAGCTCTGCAGCTTATTTCCCACTACCGTACTGCCGCCAATGAGCCTCCTGGCTCTGCGGTCCACCGAGTCGAGTGCGGCAAGTTGGTACTTAGCCGAGCCATCCCAAAGGTGACTACAATACTCCATGCAAGACCGGACTTGGGCTTTATATAAAGATAGAAGCTGCCCAGGGGTGAAGTATTGCTTGACCTTATTTAGGATGCTCAGCTTTTTGGCCGCTGTTCCGGCTTTGGACTCGATGGTAGTGCCGAAGTTAAGGTTTGAGCTTAACGTCATGCCAAGCAGCTCGAGATCGTTGGCTACAGACACGGTTGTACCTCGGAAAGTAGGAGCCAGATTGAATGAGCTCCTTTTTGCGGTAAACAGACACGCTTGCGTTTTGGTGGCGTTGAAACTAACCAGATTGTTATCACCCCATTGGGAGACAAGACTTAAGGTTGAGTTAATTCGCTCTACCATTGTCTCTCTCTCAGACTGAATTTCATCACGGCCAGCCCCCGTGCTGGACAAATATCTCTCCATGACCGTACTGTCATCTGCGTATGCGACCACTCCTGGTAGAAGAAGGTCGTTAATATGAAGCAGGAAAAGGGTCGCGGAGAGAACAGATCCCTGAGGGACACCGGCATCAATGGCCATGAGGTCCGACGAGCAGCCATCAATGACAACTCGGATTGACCGCCCACTCAGGAAGTCAGATATCCAGCTACAGAGGCCAGAAGGAATACCGTATGCAGGAAGCTTGCGAAGCAGACTAGCATGCCAAACCCTGTCAAAAGCCTTCGAGATGTCAAGAGACACGGCAAGAGCCTCACCGTGTTTCTCGATGGCCTCGCCCCAGTAGTGCGTAACATACACAAGAAGATCCCCAGTGGAACGGCCCCGGCGAAACCCATATTGCCGATCACTGAGAAGGTCGTTAGCTTCAAGGTAAGTCAGCAGCTTACTGTTCAGAACTCTCTCCATAACCTTACAGAGTATGGAGGTAATGGCGATAGGTCGATAATTGCGGGGATCGGCACGACTACCTTTCTTGGGCACTGGTTGCACATTGGCAAGCTTCCAGGATGCCGGTACGGTATTCGTCTTGAGAGAGAGACGATACAAACGTGTAAGAACAGGAGACAACTCGGGACCACAGTGCTTCAGAACCCTTGCAGGTATACCATCAGGCCCACTAGCTTTGTTTACGTCTAGACTCAGCAGTGCACTAATATTTAGACATTCCAACCCCCTCGCACCCCAACAGAGGGGATGGTATTTCACGTCCTCCACGTGGCATTTTAAAATCATTGTTGTTTTCGTAATCAGCGACCCGATAAACCATAGAAACAATACCCATATCGATTTTCAGAATTTGTCACCACATTTCCCCCTTTTAGGGGTTGATTTCTCAAAAAACCTGAGACACGTGTTTACTTATATATCGTTAGAAATACTCCTGTGAAGTTTCGAATAAAATATTCCAACTAATCTTGTTTCCTTATACAAACTTCGGACCCCCATTTCACCCCTTTAGGGGTTGAATATTGAAAAATCCTTTCTTAGTGCACCCCTAGACCTTATAAGGAACCTACGTGCCAAATTTGGAATCTCTAGGACCCGCGGTTTGCGCTGTGCGTTGATATGTCAGTCAGTCAGTCAGTTTCTTCTTTTATATATATAGATATTTAGATATGTAGTGTATAGAGCTATAGATAGTTATGAACATGTATTACAATGCTAATATTAACCATGCTTCTTATGAATAAAGTGCAGTCTTACTTAGAATCTGGTGGTATCAATACGTCTCCCGACTCCCAACCTTATAGATAGATGCTGGCATACGCATAGAAAGCGATATGCATAACAATTGTTTTCGATGCGACCCATCCTCGAGAAAAACAAGACACACCAATCCCATTTAGGGTTACCGGATGTCCCGCATTTTTCAGGACGTCCCGATTTTCAACGTTGACTGGTATTTGACGATGTTCCGCAATTCGGGGCAGAAAATTGTCCCGAATTTTAAACAATCAGTACCTACCGAAAATCAATAAAAAAAATTGGGCACTCGATAAACAAATTAAAAGGAAAATGAGAAAACCGGCCAAGTTCGAGTTGGTCTCGCGCACGCAGGGTTCCGTACCATTACCTAAAATATAAAAAACCGCTAAAAAATCACGTTTGTTGTATGGGAGCCCATTACATATTTATTTTATTCGGTTTTTTTAGTATTTGTTGTTATAGCGGCAACATAATACATCTGTGAAAATTACAACCGTCTAACTATCACGGGTTATGAGATACAACCTGGTGACAGACGTCCTGTTTTATCCTTTGGGTACGGAACCCTAAAAATCCGGTTAATAGTATTTATTGCTAAAATAAGTTTTATAATTTATACCTAGCCAAGTGTTAATTTATGATGTTACTTTAGTTGGACCGTATAGAACCGAATAAATCATTAAATAATGACTTGTCTCGAATTTTAAATTTGCAATTCGGATCTGGTACCCCTCCGATTCGTTTCTTTCGCACACGGATGAATTCCGAAATAAACATCGATCATGATAGCCAGAGATGTTAATTATTTGAAATAAATGCATTTGAAATACAAATACAAAATACCTATTTTTTTTTAATACCTATTTTGTATTTTAAATGCTTTTATCGAAAACTATTTTGTATTTTATTTCAAATACTAAAAAGTACACGTATTTTGCATTTTTAAACACTTCAAAATACAAAATGCTTTTTGTCACTTTCTAACGTAAAACGGATGGTACTCGTACCGAGCGCGTACTCTTAAGCAGTACCCCTCCGCGGAGATGGTGATCTTAGAGACTTTAACGCCCGCCATATTGAGTGGCTCAGTTCTCGTGCCACCGACTACGCGGGTAGGTTTGCTCACGAATTTTCTCTGGCCTATGGACTCTCGCAACTGCTGCGTTCTCCCACGAGAATACCAGATGTCGAGGGCCATACTAGCTCTCTACTGGACCTTTTGCTGACTTCACGTCCAGACGGGTATTCCATCTCAGTGAATGCACCACTCGGCTCGTTCGATCATCGCCTTGTCCGGACACAGGCACCATGTGTGCGGCCGGAACCGCCACGGCCAACCAGCCTACGGCGCATGTGGCAGTATAGGTCAGCAGACTGGGATGGACTGCGTGAATTTTACGCATCGTACCCGTGGAGGTAGCTTTGTTTCACATTAGAAGATCCAGACTCCTGTGCAGCCGTTGTCGCTGAGAAGATCCTGGCGGGTATGGAATGTTTCATTCCCAACTCGCTGTTAGCTCCAGGGCGAAAAAGCGACCTTGGTTTAATCGGCCCGTAAGTATGCTAGAGCACATAAGCAGGCCGCATACAGGGCTTGGACCAAGGCCGAAGCTAATAAGGACCCAAACGTATCTGATGTGAAACGCAAGTTAAAGGCTGCGTCGAGGTCTAGTAAGAGAGAAATTGCCAGAGCTAAATTCACTTTCATCGGCAGAATTGGCGAGAAGCTTACTGGGTATCCCTCTGGAAGTCGCACCCTCTGGTCGCTCGCCAAAACTGCCGAGGGAAACTTTTGTCAGTCGCCTTTACCACCACTGTGAACTACAGCTGGAGACCTGGTCGACAGCACAAAGGAGACGGCCGATCTATTGGGCACCCTCTTTGTCTCGAATTTTATCCCTCAGCGTGGGTATTCTATGCCGAAAATTAGTTTTTCGCAAAGCGATGTCCGGAGGGAGCTGCTGTCCCTAAATATCCACATGTCGAGCGGGCCGGACGGCATGCCAGCGGTGGTGCTCAAACTTTGTGCTCCGGAGGTGTGTCCCGTGCTAACGCGACTGTTCGCGCTCTCATACCACAAAAGGGTTCCGTCTTCATGGAAGACTGCCCTCGTGCACCCTTTGCCTAAAATGGGGATGGAGCGAGTCATCAACACAAAGCTCCTAAGATTCCTAGAAGAACACGATTTGTTCAGCGACCGTCAGTATGGCTTTTGTTACGGTCGCTCGACCGGTGACCTTCTAGTGTATCTTACTCACCGGTGGGCTACAGCCATTGAGAGTCAGGGTGAGCCAGGCTTTAGCGGTCAGTTTGGACATAGCGAAGGCGTTCGATCGGGTCTGGCACCGAAGTCTTCTGTCGAAGCTATCATCCTATGGACTGCCCGAGGGTTTGTGCAGATGGATCACCAGCTTTCTGTCAGGTGGCAGATGCATAAGAGCCGTAGTAGATGGCAGTTGCTCCAAAAGCTTTGATATTAACGTTGGCGTCCCACAAGGCTCCGTGTTATCCCCGACGCTGTTTTTTCTGCATATCAATGACATGCTGCCTTTTGATGGCATCCATTGTTATGCGGATGACAGCACCGGGATGCTTATTATACGGGCCATGCCAACATTCCTCGTTCCTCTGTGTCCGAAACTTGTGTCCAACTTGTGTTGTGAACAACTTGTGTCCGAAATCGAGACCACTCTAGTCAGAATCTCTGAGTGGGGCCAGGATAATCTGCAAGTATGCGCGTTCATTGCTAAAAAACCCCATTCACCTGCAGTTCCGAGACGCAGTCCTCTCCATCTCAGAGAGTATTGGAATCCTTGGTGTCGATATTTCCAGTAAAGTCTAGTTTCGGAGCCACTTAGAAGGCAAAATCAAGCTGGCATTTAAAAAGCTAGGTGTGCCTAATAGAGCGAAGCGATACTTCAACCCGGGACAGAGACTTCTATTATATAAGTCACAAGTCCGTTCCCACGTGGAGTATTGCTGTCAGCTGTCACGAGCGGCAGCACCTGTATACCCGCTTGGGCCTTTTGACTCGCTTTCAGGGACGTGCTGTGCGAATCGTGGACGATCCCAAACTCACGAGCGATATTTAGCCGTTAAGTTTAAGGAGAAACTTTGCCTCCTTATGCGTGTTATATTGCTTGTATAATAGGTTGTGCTCCGAAGAACTGTTCGACATGATGCCCACGGCCGTTTTCTACCATCGCACTGCTCGCCGTCGGCAGGGCATTCATCCTCACACCTTAGAACCTAAATGGTCGCGTATGGTACGGTTTCAGAGGAATTTCCTCCCTCGGACGCTCCAACTGTGGAATGAGCTCCCAGAATGAGCTGCCGAGGTTTTCCCGAGGCACTACAGTATGGGGTTATTCAAAAAAGGAGTGTATACATTTTTGAAGGGTTATTTGAATAAAAGTATTTAGAAAATACCTATTTTGAATTTCAAATACCTTTTTGCGTAACTATTTTGTATTTTTATTTGAAATAGGTAAAATTTCAAAGTATTTGCATTTTTTATTTAAATACATTTCACTACCTATTTTTAACATCTCTGATGATAGCTAGCATGCCACCTGGTTGCTAGGTATGGCCCTTATTATAAGGGAATAGAGTTCAACTCAAAAGTCAAAGTAAGCGAGTGGTAGGCTTGATGCTCGATCTAGACACGCAGCAGCGTGTCCAGCCAAGTTCACCCCAGGAACTGGCGGACTGCAGCCGTGTGCTATATTACACGAACCGTTTGGAGCCACTTTTGACCCCTGAATAACTCTAAATCTATTTAACATAGAAAAATGAAATTTGGTACATGTATTAAGATCCTTTAGAACAACTAAAACCCCTAATTTCAAAAATATAGTATTTGACCTATTTATATACCTATATTATTGAGATATTAAAGTTCAAAAAACGGCATTTTTACCACTGACTGACTGACTGACTAGTAATCAAAAACCTAACTCACTTCCAGGCTACCTAGGGAAAAAATCTGAAAACAGCGATTTTTTCAGTAATGTTATTTTATTATTATTCACCTTATTTATTTTTTGTCTTAAGTTAGGTTTTTTACAAAACATTTATAAAAGTAAAATATAAACATTTACCTAACCTAGAGTCCCGCCGGCAGCGAGGCATGGCCTAAGCTAGCGGTGGTTAGGGCGACAGAGAGAGGAACCTCCTAACTATCCGCGCCGTGTCCAGGAGTACCGCCTTCTGTATCTGACCCTTGACCCAGCCATCTAGCGAGTCTCTTAAATGTGAAATTGGCAGCCAAGTTCAATATTTGATGCGGTGTTGTCGTCTTCACGACAAAAGAATTGAGATCTAAGTGGGTGCCAAGTTCCGTAGAATATCTGAAAAGATGCCAAGTCTGACACAAGATTGTTTACAGTAAAACTAATTTATTGCGGCTTAATGCATTTTGAGCCTTAACTTGGCAGTTTTCTTAAATATACAACTGCTTTAATGGTATTATAACATACTGCATAGAAAACTGCCAAGTTAAGGCTCAAATTACATTAAGCCGCAATAAATTAGTTTTACTGTAAACTATCTAGTGTAAGACTTGGCATCTTTTCAGATATTCTACGGAACTTGGCACCCACTTAAATCTCAATTCTTTTGTCGGTCAAGACGACCACCCCGCATCACATATTGAACTTGGCTGCCATTATCACATTTATGTTTTTGATGGGATATCATTACTTTTTGTCAAACTTCACCAAATGATGTTTTTCAAGAGCGAATGCACGAGTTACTATACAAAATACCCAAATCGCTATAGATGCAAGTCGGTCAAGACGACCACCCCGCATCACATATTGAACTTGACTGCCAATTTCACATTTATGTTTTTGATGGGATATCATTACTTTTTGTCAAACTTCACCAAATGATGTTTTTCAAGAGCGAATGCACGAGTTACTATACAAAATACCCAAATCGCTATAGATGCACCACAAATATTTGAAGACTTCCCTCAATTTCTCCAAGGCACTATGATCAGATTCTTACCTGATAACTGTGGGACCACCCCTGAAGTATACCGTTTCAAACATAAAAAGAATTTTCCAAAACGGTTTATAAATGACGGAGTTCTGAGGTAATAAGCAGAAATAATAATAATAAAAAAATGAAAAAATAAAAATAAAATATAAATAAGAATAATAAGAAAATTTTAAGTCGAGTGGTATTGACAACTCGTATTCAATTCCTACTTCAATTTAATATTACACGAATAATATTGATTTAAGCTTCAATCATGAAATAAATGAGCAACCATTTTTTAATACACAATATGAGCACGCGCCAATAACTTAGAGTAATCATCTTTATTAAAAATATTACAATTATTTTAAAGATTGAGATTAAGATCTACGCCAAGCTCGGCGTGTCAAAAGCGGCCTTTAAAGAATAAATAAATTAAAAAAATCCCCCAACACCACCACCACCATATCAGCCAAAGGACGTCCACTGCTGGACATAGGCCTCCCCCAAATTCACGGGGGGTATATGCCATAATCGCCACGCTTGGCATGCGGGTTGGCGATCGCAGTATCTCCACCGCACTCCAGGGATGCTGCTGCCCATCCCCCGGTGGTCTTGGTCGTAGTTTTAGGACATACCCGGGACCCGGGTTTAAAAAATCAGGCCAAAGGATTACCAACGAAACCTTCCACAACATCTTCCTATACCAACAATGCGGTTGTACAAATGAAGGCAGCGCATGACATACGTGCAATCGTCAGTTTTGTGTGTTTTGTGAAACCACATAAAGGCATTCAGAAAGGCCGACATTTACAAAGTGACACACGTTACACGTTTCCCAGGGCAACAAAGCCCCTGTTGGTGGACCACGGCGTCTCCCACGGCAACGAGCCAAGCAACACATGCGCTCACCTCGCAGGCTACGTCGCTACGTGTTAACAAATATTTTCATTTATAGACGTTTTATGTCAAATATTTTTAGCTTTATTTCTAAGTTTACTTTTAGCTTAACTTTATTATTAATACTATTACTTTATAAGTGTTAGTGTGTCGTGCTATGTGTGTTGTGCTGTGTGTGTAGTTTTTTTAAGAGTATTTACAAAATATAACCTTTTTGTATAATATTCTTCACATGCAGTGTTGCGTAGTGTGCCAAAAAAAAATTACGTCTATAAGAGGTTTACACATCCACCAAGCCCGTATACACCAGGTTCGTGTTCTATCCACACTCTCTTTGCCGAACTCGCCAAACTTCAGCGTATCCTCCCAAGGATCAAATCATCTCAATGCCATTCCACTTCAAACCCTCCTCGGCAAGCTCAAACAGAAAACGCCGCTAATAAAACGCATACCTCGTGGCGCCAGGCCCACAGCAGCCGAGGCACTGTCTAACGCTATCACAGGATGCGTTCGGCACAATAACACAGAATCTTGGCACGATCTGTTAACATTTGCATATAAAATATTCCATGTCCCCGAAAATAGTACAACAAATATCTCCCGGACACAAAAGATCAAAAACAATACCTTGACCCCGACAGTACCAACCTCTACCCCACCTTCTAAACCCCAGTCTAAAAAATTCAATCTGTTTGGGAAGGTCGAGGAAAATATTTTCGATGGAGACCTTAAAGGCGCTACGCGGCTCCTCTTTTCAAATGACACCATTGCACCCGACACACCGGAGACCGTGGCCGCACTGCAGGCTAAACACCCCCCAGGCCCTTCTACCCCCATCTTCGCCGACCCTCCCTCTGACCCCGCGGACTGCCTCTGTGCTACTGAAAGGGATATAGTGGCAGCCCTGGCATCTTTCCCAAAAGGTTCGGCGTCCGGCTTGGACGGCATCTCCCCACAGCACCTTACAGACCTCACTAGCCACGGCACTGGGGTAGCCGGTGAGTATCTCATCGTTTGCCTAACTAAGTTGGTAAATCTGATGCTGCAGGGAGATGTCTGTCAGGACGTGACGCCGATACTCTATGGTGCAAACCTAATAGCCCTAACAAAGAAGGATGCTAGTGTACGCCCTATCGCCGTGGGTTCCACGCTACGCCGTTTAGCAGCCAAAGTGTGTGTCCGGCTTACACGCACTAAATTACAGGCTTTATTTGAACCCATACAGGTCGGCTTCGGTACCCGTGAGGCTGCGAGGCGGCAGTCCATGCCGTCCGCACCTTCGTTCAGGGTGACCTGTGTGAGGTTCTAATAAAGCTTGATGTCAAGAACGCATTCAAATCGGTTAACCGGGATACCCTGCTGAACGAAGTTAAATTACACGTTCCGGAAATATATAACTTTTTGCTTCAATGTTATCCACTGCCCTTCTAAATTAATACATAAAAATAATGAAATTATTTCGGCTGTGGGATGTCAGCAGGGTGATCCCCTCGGTCCAGCTATTTTCAGTTTGGCCATAAATTCGATAATTCATAACTTAAATTCTAAATTAAATGTGTGGTACCTCGACGATGGCACTCTGGGCGGAGACTTTCAGACTGTCCTCACAGATTTAACGGGCATCAAAACAAAATTTAGCGCAATCGGTTTAGAACTCAATTTTAACAAATGCGAGTTATATGTACCAGACAAAGTAAACGCTGCGTTGACTCTACAAATTTACCAAAATTTCAAAAATATCGCCCCGAATTTAAAAATCATGGCTAAGGATAGCCTGTTCCAGTGTTCCTTCTCGGTTCACCCATCTTTGACGAGGCCATACCCCCCCTTCTAAGTAATTCGGTTTCAAAATTTAGTAATTATTCGCATCGCCTAACCAAAATTAGTAGTCATTCCGCTTTATTCATTTTAAAATTCTGACTGGTCCTTCCCAAATTTACTTACCTGCTCCGCTGCTGCCCCATTTGGAAATTCCCCAACCTGATCAAACCCATTGATTTACTCCTGAAATCCCAAATTGAAGTAATAATTAACATTGAAATCAGCGAGCAGGCATGGAATCAAGCATCTTTACCAATAAGGTATGATGGCCTTGGAACCCGAAAAATTTCAAGTGTCGCTCTACCGGCGTTCCTGTCTTCAACCCATAGCACCTCTGATCTCGCAGGTAAAATCCTTGAAGCCCCATCGGGTACAAACTGCGAGATCTCGTGCTTGGTTGAAGCCTAGAACGCCTGACTAGCTGGACCGAGTCCAAATTTACCATCCAAACCCAAACTACAAAGGGCCTGAGACACCATAACTTCTGCCTCGACCTTAACGTCTCTGGTTAATGAGGCCTCAGGCAAAGAACGTGCAAGGCTCCTAGCAGTGTCAAGGCCTGAAGCTGGGAACTGGCTACACGCCTACCCCTCACCCAACACCGGCACCTTCATTGACCCTAACACCCTCCGCATCGCAGTTGGTCTCAGACTGGAGGCAGAGATCTGTGCAAACCATTGTTGCGCCTCTTGTGGGGCCGCCGTGGATCCCCTTGGCCATCACGGACTCGTCTGCTCTTCGGGCGCCGGCCGCCACTCCCGCCACGCTGCAATTAATGACATCCTAAGAAGGGCACTCATCAGCGCCAACGTCCCCGCGGTTCTGGAGCCACAAATTATTCGGGACGATGGGAAGCGCCCTGATGAGATGACATTGATTCCATGGAGGATGGGTCGCGCGATGGTTTGGGACGCTACTTGCGCCGAAACGCTGGCGGCGTCCTACCTTCCAACGACCAGCAAAACGGCCGGTGCGGCGGCGGACGCTCGTGAGAGATTGAAGGTGGGCAAATATAGTTGTCTCGGCGCCCAATATGAGTTTATACCATTTGGCGTCGAGACACTCGGCCCGTGGGGCCGGAGCGCGCTTGCGCTCCACAAGGCGCTGAGCAAGCGCCTGCGGGAATGTACAGGTGACCCGAGGGCAGGCAGCTTTCTCGCGCAAAGGGTAGCAATCGCTATCCAGCGCGGGAATGCTGCCTGCGTTATGGGTACCCTACCAAGGGGTCCCGATTTTACGCAGCTTTTTTTTAAATTAGGTTTTAGTACAGGTTTATGTTTTTATTAGGTTTAAATAGATTTTGTTTTGTTTTGTCTGTGTTCTTGTATTTGACTATTTGTTTGTGTATATTTAATTTTATCAATAAATATATATTCGCCATAATAATAATAATAATAATAATCAACATAGGGCAGCTTGTGGCGAGCTGTTAGGGAGCAGCGACCCTATGTACCTGAGTGCTCCTGGGGGTGTCCTGTAGGTTGGTTGTATGAACAGGCCCCCCGCCTCTGGCTTGCCTTAACCGGCTGTCCAGAGTGGAGTCGCTAGAGCTGTTGCTCGGGGGTGGATGTGGTCACCTAAGTGGCGAGTTGGCTATATGTTTAAAGTCCAGTGCCACCTCTCTACCCCCAGCCCTCTGCACCGATGTTGCCCTTAGGCCATTTTTAATGTCGCTATTTATAGGGGCCCATCTAGCAGAGGGCGAGTCACCGTCTGCCTGAGATAAAAATGTGAGACAGTTTTATTAGGTAGACGTCAGTTGTCTCATTCAATAGCCCAGCCATTAGTCCATCATATTCACCCAATAGTCCGGTTCATTTAGATTCCATCAACCAGCAATAGTTCCTGTACACCCTGGCGGGTGCTGTGTCTGTGTGCGTCCCATGACACGGGCAGGGACAGCATCCGCTCGGTGTACCCCATGCATTTCATTAAATTGTCAAAAGGGCCTCTACGTGTTGGCTATGTGGTACTGGGTTGGTACTTCGGTACCTCGGTACTTCGGCTCCGCGCACGCCTTCCAAAGGTCCGGGACACCATTGTCCCGTGAGCGGAAAAGACATATAATAATAAAAAAAAATGAATAAAGAGATAATAATAAAACTGAAAAAATCTCAGTTTTCAGATTTTTTCTGGTGTACACACACAATTGGACCAAGCTGGATGCCAAATTTCACCTTTCTAGGACACCTGTAAGTGGGTTTAGTTTTTGATTACTAGTCAGTCAGTCAGTCAGTCAGTCAGTGGTAAAGATGCCGTTTATTGGACCTTATTATCTCAATAACTATTTCACCTATATGAAATTTGGGGTTATAGTTGTTCTAAAGAATCTTACTACATGTAGCAAATTTCATTTTTTTATGTTAAATAGATTTGAAGTTATTGGGGGGTCAAAAGTGTCTCCAAACGGTTCGTGTAATATAACACACGGCTGCTGTCTGCCAGTTCCTGGGATGAACTTGACTGGACGGCAGCGTGTCTAGATTTTCTTACTTATATATAAATAATTTCGTTACACGGCACTAGTTGTTCTCTAGGTATCTACCATGTATGGACCCTTCTTGCCTTGTGTTGGGTGGGACACCTACACAAAATTTTATTCATATCTAAAATGTATTCAAAGCCACATACGTGGAGTAGCTAATAGCTATGGCAGGGTTTTATAAACTTTTTCTAGTCCTGGACCCCTTTTATAATTTCAAAGAGCTCGCGGAACCTATCGGGAAAAAAATAGATCTTGCATTATGATAGCTCAGGGTCACAGACCCCTGGCGCAGATTACACGGACACCCAAAGAGTCCATGGTGCTCAGTTTTAGAAAACTATGCGATTTACAGCCTCTACACTCGCCCCCAGTTTAATATACGTACGAAATTCAAATCCACTATGCATAATCCGACGTCTAACTTACGCCGGTTCCTGTAGGACGTTTGGCGTTGTGTATTGTGAATATCAGAAATTAGCGCCGGCACAAATACTACTACTACTAATGAATTAATGAATAATTTTATTAGTGTAAACATGGGAAATTTGAATTTGACATAGGTATTTCTAAGTTTCACATGTTTAGCCAACAGCAGGCATGCAAATATCAAGCTTAAAATGAACAATAATAATTATTAAAATAAAACACATATATCCCTAATACTCATGCTATTTCATTTTCACCTCACGCACATAAACGTCTTACTTTATCGATCAAAATCTGCGGCCAAGAGTTCACTTTATCCGCTAGGCGAAGTGATTTTGAAATTCGAAGGTGATGCGAGCGGTCCTTATTTTATTTAATAACGTAATTTATCAACAAAATGACATGTATGTAATATTTATGATATTTTCAATAAATGACTATGATTATAGAAAATGTGAAATATGAGTAGGTATAGAAAATATGATGTTTGAGAATTGATGAACTATAATGGTACAGTTTAGTATCATTTATTGATAAAATTAAATAAGTACACTCATTCTAGCTTATTTTTATAATAAGTAGTAATAAATAATAGTTCAGATTAATTTATAAAGACGCGATAGATATTTTCATGTTTCAATATTTTACGCTTCGTGCAAATAAGTCGCTCCGTTTAAGAAGTAAATTAAAAAACCGATAAATTTAACTATTTTGTTTTGCTATTAAGCCGGAGTGAAATTAAAATAAAGAATTTTATTTATAGATTTTTTTAATCTTATAATAGCGTTTTCTTGGTAAGTCGCAGCCTCCCTGTTTCCTACAGAACCCTTAAAATGGCAAAGACAAATCTATTGAAAAAGGAAACGGAAGGAGGTTAGAAAGTAAAGTTAAATTTATTTGATATTAAACTAAATATAAACAAATGCATTTTTGTTCGCCATTGAAGAGGAGGATATCTTTTTAACGACCTTTGGGTGGCTAGCCACAAACACAACAAGTCTAACGATTTGGTAACAATAACAGACACAAGATCAAAATAGTCTAATCGAATCTGTCACTTATGTTTTAGTTAGAACAGAAAATTCATTATGATCGCTAAATTAACATATAATCGATATTACCCAATAAGTTAACGCAATGCAGTTTAAAGTGCATTAATTAACACGGCCACGTTCGTTCGACGCGATTTCA
The DNA here is from genome assembly GCA_905163555.1 of Notocelia uddmanniana. Taxonomy (NCBI): domain Eukaryota; kingdom Metazoa; phylum Arthropoda; class Insecta; order Lepidoptera; family Tortricidae; genus Notocelia; species Notocelia uddmanniana. The sequence continues at coordinate 19,986,737 of LR991052.1, forward strand.
ATAATTCAAATAGATAATCCACGTAGGTAGAGCGCGCAGCGCGGTCCGCGATGGGTTCAGTTGTTGTTGTCCGCTGCACCCGGCGCAGGCGCACTTTCCTCACTCACTTCGTGTGACTGTGAACGCAGAAATTACTCTCTGCACAATGTGAACACGAATTAACCTTCTTGGAATAAAACAAACATGTAGAGAAGCGCATAGTGGAAATCCCTGCGTTGGTCGACTGAGCTGACTCGTGGTCTGTGATTCAGTCGTCCGTGTACCTTCAACAAGCCCGACTGCTCGACAACAGGTGAGCATAGTGCAACAATCAACTTTTAATTCAATTTTAACGACTCCCAGTTTGATTAGTTAGTGTCGTCGTATCAAACCGTCCATTATGGTTAGTCGGCGTTAAGTGATAAGTACATCCGCAGATACTCAAATCGTTCAGTCGGAAAGTTGTCGCGAGCCTGTGAAAATTGGACTTTTATTTTAATTATTTATTAGTTTTTATAAACCCAACCTACCTTTACCTTTGTGCCTAGTGATTACAATGGGACTCGAGAATAAAAAACATACATATATTATCTAAAAGTTTATTACTATTACTGATACAATACATCTCTGTTTATAAAGAGCAATGTCATTAAACAAAAAAGTATTGTCGAACTCGAAATCTCAGTTAGAATGTAGCGAAAATACCGAATTGGTAGCAAACAAACAAATTTGTAAACAAACGGTCTCAGAGTTGAAAGGGCAGACCTCTCTGCGTCGGCTAACTGAAGATGTGTTGGCGTCGAAGCAGACGCGCACGGCGCGCACAGATGTCGGATCCATCGGCGGCCACCAGTCAACAGAAAATAAACTTATGAATAACAATAATAATCAATTGCCAAATCACGTCATTAGCGCTAATGATTCCCGAGCGGTTCAGAAAAGCAACGGCAGTGGACGCCAACGTTCCTTACTGCGGACTTGGACGTGAGTTTACATATTTATATTTTTTATTTGCTGATAATGTTGGCGTTAATTTTTTAAAGGATTACGTCTTGCGGAATTTTCATAAAGAAAAAGGTAAAAAATATTCTTTTTTTAATACCACCTCGGTGGGAAACAAGCTTACGGCTCCCCTGTTTGTAAATTGAAATTTTTTTATTCGTTAGGAACGTCATACTCTTTATGTTTCGCCATTAATCCGTATGTCCGTCCGCGACTTGGCTTAGTGCACGCTTATTGGCGACCCCTTAATTGACCTAGCGAATGAGTTTATGACAAATCTTCAAACTAACTCTGCCAAATTACCAAAAATCGAATCGAATCTACAAAAAGATCCATATAAGATTATACGAAACAATGCGCGTTATGGGGGCGCCGTCCCCCGTACGCTCGACCGAACTCGATTCTCCATACAAACATAGTTTCGTTCTCATTTTAAAACGCTAGGCTGTTATAACGTGAAACTTTTAAAACACAATGGGATCCGTCATATCTAGAGGTAGGTCGGAAATTAGTTTCTGTTGCTAGAAATTGGAATAGAAAAAAAATACAGCGAGATTTTAAATTTTTTAGGTCTTGTATGAAAACCTTAATAATCGCTGTATTTTTTTCCATTATAATTTAAGGCAACAGAAACTAATTTCCGACCTAGATATACTGAATCCCCTTGTGTATACAAAGTTTCAAATGATTCCAGCATGCCATTTTTAAATGAGAGACCAAAACTACGTTTGTATGGAGAACCAAGCTTACTGCGGACTCTTAATTTGGGGAACACAAAAAAATATTTGTTTTTAAACAAAATGTGGCCGATACTGAGCAATATTGAAATATGCCTGACCACAATTTGCAATGGTCAAACTGCGTCCTTTTTAGGACTGCGTACCCAAAGGGTAAAACGGGGCTATTACTAAGACTCCGCTAACATATGGTGTTAGGAATCCCTACATCACATAACTCATACACCCCCCGCATGAAAAAAAGTGATTTCGCGATAAATGTCCACTTGAAATGTTTGAGTTCGTCGTCGAAAACTGCAAGGCCCGAGCAAGGTTGGAGTGCGAAAAATATGATGTGAGAATATGTGCGGATTGTGATTACAAATTTCATGTGATGTTAACGTTTTGCAGTTCATGTTAACGCTCATGCGTATTTTATAATAATCACCCTACGTGGGTTTAGCTGCACCCTATGGTACCAGCAATTTTATTTTTAATTCGTGAAGTTCATATTTTATTTGATATTCAGTCCTTATTAAGTATTCTATAATCGCAAACAAAAAAGCTCAAAAATCAGTAAGTTTCAAAAATTACTACACCACTCAAATTACAAATACTGGTGGTTGGCATTAATGGCAGTGTGGCTGACTGAAAAAGTTTCTGCCAATTTGTTTGTTTTTAAGAGTTAGGACGCGCTTATATTGATAATAAATTCTTAAAATGTATTTAAACACCATTAATTACCAATATTTAACAGTTTGAATTAGTAAAGTCTAAATTTAATACAATTTTATGAAGGTACGAATACAGGCGTCTGTCATTTCATTGCATTGCTCAATGTTTTTATTGCTTTTCCAGGGGCGTCATGCCTTACTTTCAAGTTCAACCCACTTCTCAGGTCAAATAATATCACCTACTTTCAGAGTATGAGGAATGAAGAATAATTTACACATCTTCCTCGCAATAATGTTCTCAGTTAAAACGTAGTGTTTATATTCTGTGTTCTCGGTTGCGAATACTGGCCTCGATGTTCTTTTTCAATTTCCTTATTTAAAGTCAGTCGACGTTAAAAATGCTTATTATTAGGGTTAAACAAGGAACTCCTATAGATCGTTATGTCCGTCTGTCTGTCTGTCTGTCTGTCCGTCTGTCCGAGGCTTTGCTTTGTGATTGTTAGTGCTAGAAAGCTGTAATTTGGTATGGATATATATAAATCAATAAATCTGGCAAAGTGGTAGAATAAAATGTAAGCTTTTATATTTCGTTTTTATTATATTGATGCCTCTTTGATTCGAATATATTTTACTAAAATACAATTAATATGAACATTATTTATACCACATACACAACACAATTCGGTTTTGTTCTGTGGCTTTGCGAAGTAAAAATAATGTAGCTCTCTTCAATAATTTTAATTGACTACACATACATACCTACGCCTGTGTACTATGGTATACATAGGTATACCATATAGTGATAAATAAACACAAAAACAAATCTATTACAGCAAACTGGAGGAAAGAAAGCGTCACGGCGCGGCGCCAGTGCAAAATATTAAACTTAACAGGAAATCAATGTTTCGTACAAAAACCGGGGCCTTGAGAAGTAGCCAAGTCGTCATGGGCCGTAGATATCGTGCTACTTGCCACTACACCAATAAACTTATCGGAAGCATCATATGTAAGAATAAACAAGTGTTTAATTATGGTTATTCATGGTCGCAGCTATAATATACTATATGCCGATCGGTATAGGAAGCGGCAATCTTGCTAAAATAATTAATTACGTAAAACCTGTCCCGTCAATCATTAACACAACACATTAGTACATTATCTATCCGCATTGTTCCAACTTAATCGTTGTATATCGGGGAGATGGGCCTCGTTAGCATTGGGCTGCAACCTGTCTAGGAGAAGGTAACTCCGAAATACAACCCGGGGAGATGGGCCTCGTTAGCATTGGCCTGCAACCTGTCTAGGGGAAGGAAAACCCCGATATAAAACCCCTAATCCAAGGTGTTAGCCGACCCGTGCCAAGGGATGCATGGCCAGAGGGGAGTCTGGTGTCGAACGGAGGGTGTCTGTGTTGGTGGTCACAGGGCACAGTGGTAATCCACCTTACCACAGTATAGGGCTCTGCTGTGATGGACCTTTAGTTCCCTATTTACTCGTGGGAACGCTATGGAGATTAGAAAAAATAAAAATCATCCGCATGGCGGCGACGCGGTCCGCCACCCGTCACGTCACGTTTCCAGTGGGGGCGAAAAGCGGCTCACGGAGTGCCGTTTTGCTACGTTGAATGTTGGAGGAGGAATGGAAGGAAAAATGAATGAAGTAAGGCAGATGATGGATAAAAAGAGGATTGATGTTCTTTGTGTAAATGAGACAAAACGGAAAGGGTGTGACACCACGAAACATGGACCCTATACAGCGTACTGGTCTGGAGTGACCGTTTCAGACAGAGCATGTCAGGGGGTTGGTGTCATACTTTCAGCTAGGATTGCCAAGTGTGTGAATGAATTTGAATGCGTGAGTCCCAGATTAATATGGGTCAGAATGAAATTAGGACTGACTCGTATCTTTGTTGTTGGGGTATATGCCCCTGTAAACCTGGGTACGAGAACATCACAGTCGACCCAGGAAGAGGGAAAACAGTTCTGGGAGGAATTAAGGGATGTCACAAGTAGATGTAAGGATAATGAAAGGTTGATTATGTTAGGTGATTTTAATGCATGGGTAGGGGTAAAGCGAGATGGATTTGAAAAGGTTCTGGGTACTCACGGTGACGAGAGAGTGAATGAGAATGGTGAGAGTTTGTTAGATATTTGCCTCGAGAGAAATCTTTTTGTGACAAATACAATGTTTGCCCACAAATGGATTCATTTGTACACGCGTGAGGCGGAGAACGTAAGAAAGAGTATGATTGATTTTGTGATAGTGGACGAAAGATTGAGGAAGAATGTTCTGGACACTAGGGTGTATCGCGGGGCCGGAATAAATACAGATCACTTCCTGGTGATGAGCCGAATGAAAGGGCTGTTTCAAGGATGGCGGCATCGACCTCGTATATTCACTAGTGTTCTGGAGAGAATAAAAGTAGAAAATTTGCAAGAGGAAAGTGTGGCTGATGAGTATATTCATAAACTAAAGGAAAATCTTAGAGAGATAGATGATATATGCGAGATTGATCAACTATGGAATGGTTTTAAAGATAAGCTTGTAAGTACAGCCAGGGATGTATGTGGTGTGAAAGAAAGGAGCAAAGGGAAGAAGAAGAAGAATGTATGGTGGGATAAAGAGGTACAAAAGGCAGTAAGTGAGAAGAAGAAAGCGTGGCTAGATTGGTTGGCGATAAGAGCTGACCAAAGAAGTCAAAAAGCCACGCTTGAAGACGTGAGTGAAAGGAAAAGTAACTATAAAAGGTTGAATGTTCTGGTAAAGGAGGTAGTTAAAAGAAAGAAAGATGAACAGAATGATGAGATGGATCAGAGGTTGTCTCAGGATTTTCGGGCAAACATAAAGTTTTTCTGGAAAGCCATTCGACTAGCCAGAGGTAAAACTCAGACCTCAGAGCTAACCTCGATTAGAGACCAGCATGGAAGTTTATTGAATGATGAGGAATGCATATTAGGGAGATGGAAGGAATATTTTGAAGGTTTGTTTGAGAGAGAAGAGGAAAATACGTCAGGAGTGAATGATAATGCACTGCCACATGAGGAGTGTAGTATTAGTATGGATGAAATTGTAAAAGCTTTGAAAGGAATGAAACCAGGAAAGGCAGCGGGGTATGATAGAATTTCAGTCGAGATGCTGAAGGCTGGGCAAGGCGTCGTAGCAAGTCAGTTGTATCGCCTTTTCAACTTATGTTTTAATACCGGCATAGTTCCAAAAGATTGGTGCAAGGCGGTCATCGTGCCACTGTACAAGGGAAAGGGCTCACAACTTGACTGCAAGAACTACAGGGGCATTAGCTTACTCAGCATCGTTGGCAAATTATATGCGAAAGTGTTGATTGAAAGGGTAATGCAAGAAACCGATGAGAAAATATGGGATGTACAAGCGGGATTTAGGAAAGGTATGGGATGTACGGATCAGGTCTTCTCTTTACGATGCATAGCCGAAAAATATTTGGCCCAAGGTCAAAAGGTCTATTGCGCGTTCGTGGATTTGGAGAAGGCCTATGACAGAGTGGTGAGGAATGAACTTTGGTCGGTACTGTCCGGATATGGAGTGAGCGACCATCTCATTCAAGCTCTGAAATCTCTCTACGAGGATTCCTCTGCTTGCGTGAGAGTAAACGGGTCCTACACTGAATGGTTTAGCATCGAAAAGGGTGTTAGACAGGGATGTGTAGCGTCACCGTGGCTGTTTAATCTATTTCTGGACAGTTGTTTGCAAGATTTGAAAGACGATGAATGTGGGTTGGAAATGAATGGGTTGCTTATCAAATGTCTACTCTACGCCGATGACCAGGTTTTATTAGCGTCATCGGCTGAGAAGCTACAGAAGATGGTAACTAGCATGCACAGATTATTTGCGAGAAAAGGAATGAAAATGAATGTAAGCAAGACGAAAGTGATGGTATTTGAAAGAGATGAGTGTATGACAGTTTGTGAAATTGCTGTAGATGGAGAGAGGTTGGAGCAAGTGGATGGGTTTGTGTATTTGGGGACTTTGTTCACGAGAGACGGTAAGCATGAAGGAGATATTGAAAGGAGAGTGATAGCTGGGAATCGAGTGAATGGGGCACTTCACGCCTTTATGAGTAGCCAGAAAGTGTCAGAAAAGGCGCGGCTGGCCGTGCATAGAGGAGTGTTGGTGCCGACACTAATGTATGGTAGTGAAAGTTGGGTGTGGCAGAAGAAACATCAGAGTCGAGTGAATGCAGTGGAAATGAGAGCGCTGAGAAGTATGTGTAGCGTTACTTTGAGAGATAGAGTGAGAAACACCGTTATAAGACGGAGGTGTGGAGTGAATGAAGATATAGTGACGAAAATTGAGAAAGGTATGCTAAGATGGTTTGGACATGTAGAGAGGATGGATGAAAGAAGATTGACTAAACGAGTGTATGAAGGAAGAGTGGATGGAAAAGTTGGAAGGGGAAGACCTCGGCGAACGTACTCCGACCAAATCGGAGACATTCTGCAGAAAGGCCAGGTCAGGAGTACCCTAAATCGGCGCGCATGCATGAAGAATGTTATGAAAGTTCATGAAGCGAAAGTTGTATGTCAGGATCGTAGCAAGTGGAAATCCGTGATCTCTGCCTACCCCTATGGGAAACAGGCGTGATTATATGTATGTATGTATGTATGTATGTAATCGTTGTAATTTTATAATATTAAATTATTTATAATATTATATACGACGAATGTCATCTCACTCATATTTGGAGGTATCTCCTAACATCCTATACCCAATATACGAGTTCGATTATTAGCAGTAATTCTAACATACTTGCTCTATATAGGCATATGGTGTTGTGCTCCTGTTCAGGTAGCAGCCTATACGTTTTATGAAAAAAAATTACTATAACGTCACATAAAACGTAACGGTACAAGTATAAGCTATTGGTTAGAAATAACCCAGTAGAAAATGACAGTAAAAATACTAAAACCGCAAATCACGATGTAGGTAGTTGTGTATGTTGTATGTATCAGCCAGAGTAGTGTTAACCCAAATTTGCAACATTGATAAACGTGAGCTCACTGCGCACCACGCAACAAACGGCGAAATTCAGAGACTTTTTTCACTTAATGTTCTAAAATGTATATATGGACTTTTTTAAGGTTAATTAAATTTGCATCAAATCTCGAAGGACCAAAGTATGTCCCATTTAAATTGGCTCATTTCATATTCCTTTGGGATTGGGAACAATTATCTCCGAATATAATGAACTAATGACTTAATGTTTTTCTAAAAAAGACCCATTCATTCCTAATGATATATCGTTTGAAGTGCAACAAGTTGACTTAAGTAAAATAAGTGTGGAGTGCCCCTTAATTATCTGACATTGTTCATTTTCAATAAGGTTGGTTTGGCCTAGTTCACAACTATAGCAATTTTCCAATCGATAGCACACAAAAGATTCTAAAGATACAAAGTTGTAACAGACAGCCTAACGGCTAGGCAGGCCGCATGTTTGTTTGCCACCGTCTCCATTTAAAGAAATTATAATCCTAAGCCAGTGCGTGTCGGGCCACGAAGTTTTCCACACGTTACATTATGTGGACTTAAAAGCTCACAAACCTATATTACTTACTATATGTCCACCAACTAACTAACAACGTTATCTAAGTACATTTTTTTTGTTTTCATTATAAATTTTTTAGGTTTGGCTATTACTCATTATATTTAGCTGTGGTAGTTTTAATTTTCAGTTCATTGTACAATGTACATATATACACTAGTAATGTATATTTAGCTGTGGTAGTTTTTCGTTTCAGTTCATTAATCATTATACATACTTATATACACTAATTTTGTCCCATAGCGAATAGCCGCCATTTAACTGGCAGAGTGGGGGACACTTGATACCAACAAAAAATAGCACTTTATAGTTTAAATAGTTTAATATTAACTATTCTTTTTACAATTAGTAAATTTATAACTTGTGTTTTTGAAAAATATTAGATTTCTTTATACTTAATAAAAGATATGAATGCGTGATTCTAAGTTTGACATATGATAATACCCATAATAACAACGTGGGAATGGGGGGACTGGTTAATCCGTTCGGGCAAGGGTGTACTTACCTATACCTATTGGGGTCTGTTACACGGTTAATATTATCACAATACTGGTGTGTTAATATTATCGCGGTTTTCTAAATTGTTTGGATTTTGCGTCAATATTCATTAAATACTACGTGATATGAGTGTTTCGCGTGATAATAATAACGGCGTATCAGGACCCATTTACTCCTCGCGGCGATTCTTGAGTCCTATGACACTTACAGTGACATTTCTGTTAGTGTTGTGCCAGTGTCGATACTTCTATTTTTTAAATTATCTCTGCACACATATCGGTCTACATTTTTAGTAATTTTATTGTATCTAGTACATACACACTTCTAAATATGTTCGATATATTATGTGTCCCCATCAAAAAAAAAGTGCGGGAACAATCAAAGTATTTATCGAAAATAATCAAATTAAAATAACACAGTCAGTATTTTTATAATACTCTCAACTCAGAGTAAGCACCACTCCGAAACAATAAAATAACTAGCGTATTTTATTACATTCACTTGTATTACTATTACTTATTCTGTGCATTCACTACAATTACCGACCTCTGCTTATCGATACACCCATTCCTTACGCACAGACTTACGATAGATATAACTTTTGTAGTATGTCACAAAATGGAAGTAACGGGCAGTATTTTTTATACAACGACGATGGCAAACTACCTAACATGCGGCGCATTGACGAGCCATTTCGTTATACAAATTTATTTTATTAATTTTACCTAAATAGTTTATGTATTTATTATTTATTTATTTATAAGTTTACAATCAACATTTACAGTATATAACCAAGCATGCTGATTAACTTAGTATCAAATACACATAGGCAAAAACAATGTGAGAAATTACAAAACAAAACATCCTTATGTTAGAATAGAACTAGGTCTAGATCTAACCTCCAAATAGCTGGTGGTTGAGGCCATGAGCTTAGACTCGGAGCTACAAAATAAATCTAGGTCGCATTCGCTAAGTAAAATATAATTGAGTAAAGTTAGCGCGCGAAGGAGTGGAGAGTGGTTGTGACTGCGCGTCCGCGCCGCCGGGACCGCGAGCAGCGGCCGTCGCCGGGGACGGAGCACAATAGTGAAACGGTAAAGAAATTTGTGACAGGAAAAATGGATTGTGTGTTTTTCCTCGCAATAGCTGGACGAAATACCTCAAAATAAGAGTGTCTCTCCGGACATCCAAAGAAGACCAGGTAACCATACCACAACACTCGCACACTATAAAAGAAATCTTTTCATTGATTAGAACGTACCGTGGCTATATGTTGTTAGCGGTAGTAAATTCCATAAAGGAAAACAACTCCACAAACTACCATTTGCGGTCTAAATTAGAGTGCAAAGTAAATATTTCTTACGTCCGTGTGATTCTTTGCTGCTCGTCCTCTAAGAGACGTGTTAGTTCGGCTACTTGACACCAGATCTACTACCAGACCAGCCATCATTCAAACCAAAAGGTCGTATGCGATTTCGAATTTCGCATCGTGATAAGACCTTTTACATACGTTTAGTAGGCTTAAGAAATAAGGATGGGGTATGATTTTTAACTACATTTTAACAAACCATATTTACGTAAGTAAGTCGATAAAAGCTGCCAAACGGCACAGAGCGGGAACTGTCTTCAATGCAACTTTGGAATCCGAATACTCATATTATCGAAATATTATCGCAATACAATAACATGAACTATCCGAATATTCAAATGTTTTGGATACTATAAAAAAGTTGATAATAATTACTATTACGCTTACTTAAACATTAGGAGCGGAGTAAAATCAGTAATTATGAAATTGTTAGTACCTACTGACGCTACATACTCGTACGATATTTTGTGTAGGAATTAAATTTTTATGTATGAATCGTTTGCCTTTTTCCGATATCCAGTAATGTTCCGGAACAAAATGTTCCGAGCAAACTGTGTTATACTGTTCCGGAAACCAATCCTTTCTCCCCGTGATACAATATGCAAATAATATTTAATTTGAGTTATCATTTATCGATTATAATTATCGACATAGCTACAGTATTTGAGTAGCAACTCGGGAGCAAAATTTGACGTTCTGGATAGCGAAATAACACACATGATTATGAAGTTTAATCTCAGAGGAATAGAATAGATATTTGCTTAATTACAGACGCAAATTGTGTCTTCGAAATTAGTAATGTAATTATTTCTCTTATACTCAAAAATACTATTTACGGATGATAGGATATCCCTCCATGGGTCACATTTTCTATATTACTGTTTCTACAGCTTTTCAAAGCACAATAAGGCATTTTACAAATTATAACAGATTTATTTTACTTATTTACTCATGTCAAACGCCGCTTGCGGTTGCCAAGTGACTGATAATAATCTGTGCAACAAGTAAGGTAATATTAGCTCATGTTTGGCGACACGGGAACGCCCACTCACCACTTCCACTGGTTTTTATATTCCGTGCTTTGGTTCCAAGGCTATATTGAAGTGCCATTGTCAGTGTCATAGGACTCAAGAACGAACCGCCGCGAGGAGTACGTATATGTACGGCAGCAAAATTTGGCAATTTTAGGGCAAAAATTTTTTTTACGTATTTTTTGTGAAAATAAGTTAAACACGACGTTTTGAGAGACGTCAATAAGGAACAGTTATGTATACATATAAGTGCATAAACAACATACTGATATCGGAAATAGAGCTTTTTTCGACCATGTTTGAATAAATCATAAAAAAATTAGTATTCATTTTTTCCAAATTCGGCTCTTGTAAATGTAGATAAAGGATTGAAGGCCCGATAATCGTTGGTGCCATAAATATATCATTAGTCTTGGCGGAAGATATCAACTCAAACTCGTCAAAAATCGATGAAAAACGTATGGAGCCCCTTAAGTAAAGGACCTGTTGTAAGTAGTTGTGACGTGTTCGAATAGACATTTGTTTGGTTTGTGTTACACATTTTAAGTCTAAGTCAATGTCGCAAAAACGCATAACGTATGCACGCTAAACCTTTTACCAATGTCACGAACTCTCGATCTAGTCTTGTATTTTTCCATTTAGGTAAGTTTTTTGTCAACTATCCGCCTTAAGTCTGGCGACAGAAGACCTAACCAGACATGTTTCTATTGGCTATGTGCACGTCTGAAACGTCAAACGTCAAAGGTCCCGAGACAATGTCAAATTTCAGAGATGTCAAATAATGACACATGAATATTTTATTTACTTTAGTAAACAAGAAAGACCCCGTATTGGAGATTTTACTGAAATAAATAAGAGTATAAATAAATACATACAAACGAAACGAATCGTAGGAAACCGTTAAGAAACCAATAGAAAACGTGAAATTAAATTTGACAGTGGTCCCCGGTAAGTACACATTTCTGCCATGGTGTGCGCTACGATCGCCTAGCTTACCCCCACCACCTACTTCCCACATAGCCAATACGGCTAGGTATAACACCGGAATTTTTTAAAAAGGTCGGGTTGAATCTTCTTTCTTTCTTTTCTCGTGTACCTACAGAAGATATAAATGGATCAACGTTTCAAATTAAGAAAAAAAAATTGGTTTAAAAAAGATATGTGTATAAGATAAATAGTAAATAAATAATGAGTCGCTTATGCGAATCGAGGCATCCCCTTAAGCATATTTGAAGTAAGGGCGCGATAGCAGATACGCACAGACGAAGTATTACGCGTGCGATTTACTATTTTACGAGTATATGGTGCCATTCAAACCAGATTTAAGGATGATTCACAGTAGACCGTTCCGTGTCCGGGCCAGCCCGTTTTCTATGACAGCAAACGCAACGGCCGGCGTATTATTCTAAGAGAAAACGGGCCGGCCCGGGCACGCAACGGTCCTTAAAGATCATCCTTTAAGAGACTATTCTTACAAACCTAAAATTTACCGATAGAGAATGCCTAATGGCATTAAATCCGCCTTTTGTACGTTAAGATTTCTTTTTGTGCAGTAAATATTAAATAGGTATATAAGTAAATAAATAATATTTAACATACAATTTAAATATACTAATGTCAAAAAAGCTTAATAAATAAAAACTGAAAGATGAATATACTTATTAAGTATACCTTATTGTATATTTTTACATAAGGATTATAAATTGGTACATTTTATGCCAACAAAGTAAAAGGGTAATTTTCAGAATTTTTAAAACTACACATATGAATATAGTGACTCCATATCATTAAGTCATAACATAACAGAGTGAATATCAAAGTGACATGAATTTTCTGTGTCTAGCTTCCCTAATCATTATATATTCAACTCGCTTTCCTAATAATGTCGACTGCCAGTGATGAGACTGTTTCCTGGCAGTTTCATCATTCTCAACTGTATTTCGCCATGATTCCACTGTTGTGATTGTAGTCTATTGATCAAACGCAAGATCATGCCCACGCGACTCAATCTTGGTCAAGCCGGATAGGTGAAACTAAGTACGAGTATCACGTGTGAATCGTGTCTGCGACTCGCCTGCTTGCCACCTCAATCAAGCCTCCAATCTCAAATGGAACAGACCTGTGTTTTTATTGTGTCGAAGCAAATTATTTGACGCACTTACAAGTGAAATATATACATTAATCGGTGAACACTGTGCGAATAAGTCTACATATACCAACACTAATCAATTTAAGGAAGTGTTAGGCTTGTCACACGAACTGTCTAAATACTATAACCGGTTGTGTTTTTGTAAATAGTAGCTAACATGAACCACAATGTTGATCTCTGGTAGATATAGTAATGTGTGTGATTTAAATTTCCTTCTTTACTGCTAAGTTTTGCAAGTTTGATTAGGACTTACTAGATAACTACTTTATTTAATTACTTCCTCTGCGGCGCTTAGTCCTTAGTGTAAAAAGTTTTCAAGTGTCATTCTCAACTGGACTCACCTTTATGTATATTAAGAGAATATGTGAGTATTAAGTAATCAATTATTGTGTTTTACTTAGTGTCGAACGGAATAAGCACATATTACCTAACTGATAAGTATGTACATAAACCTGATAAACCAAATTTTAACAACATAAGGTACCTACCTAACAACCGTTGTAATAAATACGTTTAAGGGCTTACGTGAGACATTTATTCATATAAACAGTAGCTTATTACCAGCGATCGTAACTTTTGTAGCATTTGCGGTGCAGTGTAGTTAGTGGTGTTAACGGAGTTGGTATGGACAAATACAATTTAAACGATTTATTAAGGTTAATATTAACGTCATTAACGCTAATGAATCATACGAATTTAAATCATTTATCCCAATTCCGTTAACACCACTACGCTGCACCGAAAATGCTACAAAAGTTACGATCACTGCTTATTACATACTTACATAAACTCACGCTATATTCCTATATTCCCAAGAGGGGTAGGCAGAGCAAACAGTAGCTTAATGTTTCTCTAAAGTTCCTGTGAGATGCGTTTTAGGGTAAGATCAACCAAATAATATCAATAAGAGTTTCTACATGGAACTTGAAAAAGCTTGAGCTAAGTATCTATTTAATCTAATTAATCCTGTACGCACTTAACGAAGCTTGCGTAGTGGATTAGTATTTGTGAATTTAACCATTTGTACTATTTCGTTGCAATAACTTTCATTTTACAAATTTAAATCACATTCGGATAATTTACGATTATTAGGCATTTAATTTATAAAAGTTCCTATAAGTCTCTGACATCGGGCCGTGAGCACGGTTGCCACCATTTTTACCGATTTCAATAGAAGGAAGGAGGTTCTCGGTTCGTCTGCATGTTTGCTTCTTTTTTGTATGTATGTTCCCCGATAACTCTTGACCACGTTGGCCGATTATGATAATTCTTCTTTTGTTTCAAAGCCAAGTTGGTCGCATATAAATTTGGTGAAGGTCTGATGGTGGGGTCTAGGAGGAATCCAGGGAACTCCTCGAATTTGATAGGCACGCATATGCCGATTTCGGTATTTTCTGTAGGTAACCAAGCATTGGCTCACGGAAACGACAAATTGTGGCATAGCAAGTACAAAATTGGAGTCGGTTTTTTTGGTATTCATTATTTCGAGCTTATATTTTGAGCTGACTGTTTTTGGTACTCTTTTACGAGTAAATATGTTAGGTATGTGATAGGGAGTTAGGGAGCAAGTTAAAACGGTGGTCGTTAACGCACTCCTTTATAAGTATTAAGAAGCATTAGCTTGAGTTGGCCACGGTATACCAATACATATATTTCTTTATTTTTCTCTCGAAGTACTCGTACCAAGGCAAAATTGGCTATGGAAGTTATTGGACTTAGTCATTAATATAAAAACCCAGACCTTGCTTTTATACAAAAAATACATTAAAACCTCCGCTGTGTAGTATATTTTTAGCAACGATGATGCGCTCAATTAACGTCCTATCGACGGCAAAAAATCGATACTAAAGAACTTGTTAGTGATTTTGGTTCACATACCTAGATAGGTAGGCAAGGTAGGTGGTATATTTGTCTGACATTTCTTTTCATTTAGGTACATGTTATTCTTAGTACTCTTATTCTCATTCTACGTAATATAAAAATATTACATTGAATGAGAATAAGAGATTGGTTTAGAATACAAACGGGAACAACTAGTAGGATGAATAACAAATTGCTGAGCATGTTATAGAAACTCGTAGGTACAAAAATAATTGAAAGAATTTTTCGTCCTCCTTGCGTTTTTCCCGGTTGTGCCCCAAGGAACACGGGGCCCGCTTTGACAACTTATGCCAAGACTGGTTTTTGCGAATTTTGAAAAAAATTGTCGGGATACCGGTTTCCTAATGATGTTTTCCTTGCCCGAAAAGCTCCTGTTACTGCTCCTGTACGAGCCGGCGAAATGCGAAACCGAAAGTCGCCCAAGCTACAGTGGCCAAGGCCATTGAAAGAATATTTCCTTCTATCTTTTTCTCAGTTCACGTTATGCTCTTGCGCTCAATTCCTCAATAAAGTGATTGAACTTGGTTGGATGTATGGCTTGAAACAAAAGCATTTAAAAAAAATGGAAAAGTACAAAAAGCACTAGTGCAAAAATTCTACTTCCGCACGATGTGTAACTACACAAAAAACCACTTTTTTAAGAACTATATATATTAAAATAATATTTAGTAGTTATGCGCAAAGAATCAGTGCCTATGCTCAACTTACAGTTTTTTTTTCAACTGAATATATTTTTTCGGTATGGTAGCAAACAAGCGTCCGGCCCTTAGTTTCTTGGATTGCAACTCCATAGTTACATCCACGAGACTCTTAAAAACCTCTTCATAATGAATTACTGTGTACTCTTCATAATGTACCTATGTAGTATATGTAGATTATATACGTATAGGCATATGATTTTGTATACCTACGTATTACGGTTGGCAAATATTATTCTTGTTTTAATATTCAATGAATGTTTCTATGAATAGATTAGTTATATTGTTTGCCATTATTGACGTAATGACAGCAACCGACTATGCCCGTAAAGGTAGTTATACAAAAATAGAAAAACTTGAATTGAGATCAACGTCTCCGGTAGTGGGTATATAATGATATGATCAAATGGTTATGCGTCATTTAATTTTAAACTTCCTTACATTATATCTCTTAAGTTTTAACAGATCACGTTTAAGTTACATCCGCGAAATATTAAGGAAATAAAGCGGTTTTATTAATCCAAAGTGAATGTATTAGTGAAAGCTGGTTTATTTCTATCCCCGCGACATGCTACGGTTTGACATAGTTTGGATGGACTCCAGGTGAAAAATAATATGATTAGTAGTTATCAGTTTTATGTTGAATTTAGTTAAGATTAGAAACTGCGCGTGCCGATGTTAGTGGACCGGCTGGTGAGAGGTGAAACTCTAGAGCGTCAACATTTTTGCACCAGGTCATTTGCAATCCCAGAAGGCCTGGCGATGGACCCGCTGGCGCCCGCGCCGCTGGCAGTCTCCACCGAGTTCATGGAGCGCATCGGCTCCGGACTCTCCCTCCTGAGGGACCACGGGAAGAAAGTGCATAAGGTAGATACACTCGTGGAACGAAATGGTCCGTCACTTTTGGGCGTAAACAGCATTAAATTAAGTCGAAAGTGGTGAACCATTTCCTTCCCGTATACATGTAATATAAAATTAACAAATTGATAAAATGGAAAGATCTCGCCGACTTTGCAATGTATTGATATTGTAAATCCATTTCTTATACGAACATAAGTAACTAAATAGTAACATAGTTATTTAGACTGGCTAACGAAGCGCGGCAGTTCTTTCAGCTAAAACTTACAGTATATATACGTATACATATTTTATACTAGTAGCTACCGTAACAGAGCACATGTCTCCCAACTAATATTTACAAACGGCGCTGTCTTTTTTGTTCATTCGTAAAGAGTTACCCATTATTATATCAACTAAAAGGGGTGGGAGTATAACCCCTTTTAGTTGATATCTATAGACTTAAATATTTTTTTAACCCTGATTAGGTCATATCTTTCATAATTAATGTTTGTTTCAGTATGTCTGGAAAAACAGAAGATTTGACATTCTCAGAAGATCGTGGAAATCTATAGTGAATGTTGTATTAGTGGAAGCCAAAGACTTGCCTTATGGGCCTACTAGCGGCTCCAATGGACTATATTGCAAATTTAAGTAAGTATACTGAAGTACGTATACAATTTAGAGGTAGGTACTGCTATGTATAATTGTAATGACTAACTATGTAATAGGTACCACGCATTTAATAACAGTATTTGTTATAAAACTTAACACAATCACAAAAGTAAATCTGTTTCACAATCACAAAAGTAATTTTTTTTTGGTTTTTTTTTTCTCAAAATATAACTTCTATGTAGTTTTTTACTCTACTAGAGCTATTTTAATATTTTTTTTATTTTTTTTTTAAAAACAATAAAAAAAAATCCCAAAAATATCCTTTTAAACCAAAGATGCAACAATGATTATGAGTCATAACTAGATGCTTCCTCAATATCAGCAGTGACTGCCGCGCTGTAATCTCGTGGTGCCAAGATCCATTACTTGGAGGTCATAACTTTAGATCAAAATTTGTCAAGTGAAAATCATCATGAATCAGTCAAGTGAAAAAAGATATTTTTCTCAAACATGCGCCTAAATGTATGCATTAATGTCACGAAAAGAGGACATGAAGTTACCTGTTTATGGCTCCCTACATTACTTCTTGGCCAGCGGCCAAGAAGTCGAATCTATGATTTCTATGAAACTATAGTAACATTATTGTCCGCTGCTGTAACTTTTTAAATTTGCTTACTAAAATCAACTGATAAAGGAAATATTACATAGAGCCAACCGCCACGATTTTGTATATATATTTTCATTTCTTATGTAAATTGGTATTTTCTTAGGTTTTCCGGTATTTTAATCGTTTATGTTTTTTTGTATTTTGTTTTTTTTTTCGAATTTTTCGAATGTTTATGTATTTTTTTTAGTTTTTGTGTTATTTTACATTGTAGCTTTTTTGTGTTTTTTAAATATTTTTGGACTTAATAAAGTTTTTTCGTATTTTTTTTTTGTACTTTTCGACATTGTTTTTGTTTTTCCATGTTTTTTGGTATTGTTTAGTTATTTCGTGTTTTTTTTAAATGGTGCTTGTATTTTGTAGCATTTTTCGTGTTTTTATTTAATTTCTGTTATTTGTCATGATGTTTTGCTATTTTTGGACGTTTTGTATTTTTTTGTTTTTTTTTTACATTGTAGTTTTTTATTGTTTTTTTTTTCTAACATGTTTGAGAAAAGTACTATACAATCCTTGGCCGGAAGAGGGATTGCAGGACTCGTTTTATCCGGCCTCGTCTATCTCCAACTCGTCCAGCAATACCTTACTTCACGGCCTCTGCAGTAATCTACTATTTATTTTGGACACAAGAGTTTACTGCAGATCCTCTAAGGAAGCAGCCCTTAAATTTTTGCTCCTATTACAGGCCATACCCTGTATAATATTAATGAAACGTTCGAAAAGGTTTCCACTTGGGCAAGGGATCTACTTGTCACTTTAATGTTTGAATTAAGACTTCGTATTTCGTAGACTTAACTATAATTATATATTTTTTCTCTATGGAACTCATAACATAAGATCAATAATATAACTAAAAACGTGTCGCCGTTTGTGACCTATATTGAAGTTGGCCAATCAAGTAAATTAATATTCTTGTGCCTGATAAACAAATCTTCAGGGGGACCCTTACTTTGGCACGAATAATTTAATAATATGTGGTTTTATTTTATCATAACGAAACTAATTATTTATTATAATGTGAATAAGTTACTAACAGAAGTAAATTTTTTAAAACAAGCTATTATCGCCGACATGTGGAAAATAGATCCAATTTTCTACTGTCACCAACTACTCGCTGAGATAGGAGTTTCAATGGCCACCTTTTGTTTCCATCATCAGATCAGTTCGGTGGTACCATAATATTAAATTGTCACTGAACTCAGCAGTACGTTACTATTTATGCCAAATTACACCTCAATCGGTTATGGATAACTGCTTTAAAATTAATTTTTAAGATTTGATCAAAATTGCAAGTTAAATTAAAATTTGTTTAAATATATTTAAGTCAGCCTTTATTTTACTAACAGTGTATTTTACCAGGGCCACCAGGGCTGACGCTGAAATTGTAAACGCTTGCGTCGCCAACTCCGCGGTCCTTGGCCAAACGTAGTAAAAAGATTTCTAAAGCATCATGAAAAAAGACAATCGGTTTCTTGGTAGTTGCATAAAGGCATTAGGCACGCCTTTTGTCACAAGACTCGGGGTCACGCAAATTCGTCGCCCCGTGGCATTATTTATAACTGTTCATTAAAATGTTATAGAATTAATTACTTTTATGAAAGCGTATGCCGTAGGTTTTTATTAATTTACCCATTTAAAATTTACCCTACACGTGACCCCTGTCTGTGCGTGGTGGTGCTAAAAGTGCAACAAACTGGCAACCGTACTTGTCTTCTCGAAGATCTCACGGTTCCAAAACAAATGCCATACGATTATTATTCATTAATTTAGCAGTTTAATCTTCTTTAAAAAAAAACAATCGTAAAAATCATTGCGGAATTTATACTTAAAAGGAAAACATTGTGTGGGTGGATACCTGCATAAGTACATACGTCGCGAAATTTTATTTTTTAAGTTTTTGTTAGGAATAGATTGCTGATTTAGTCAGGGTCAGGTCGGTGTGGAGACTACTCTCTTCTCTGAAAAATGTGTGGGCTAATAGATCTAATAATTAATGGGCCAAATAATCGCACTTGCTTTATTCGAATTATTGCATTGGAGCAATAAAGATGGAAAACTTCCGAATGTGCCGTACCGTGTATGGCACCGCCCCTGGGCCCTGTGCCCAGCATGGCGACGAAAATAAGCTGATAAGCGATGATTATCATCGCAAAAATAACTTAATGATATAATTAAGATTAACTGGTTACTTAATGAGAAGTATATTCATTAACATGTCATCATATTTCCTATGTTACAGATTAGGTAATGAATCTCACAAATCGAAACAAGTTCCCAAATCAAAGCCGACTTGGTGCGAAAGGTTTAACTTGTACCAGTATGACAACAATAACTTGGAAGTGACGGTGTGGCACAAAGGAAAACAAAAGAATTTCATGGGCCGGTAAGTTTCCACAAAAAGTTGACTCCAATGCGGAACTCTCGCCTTGTAACTTAAAGAGCGACTGACGTAGACAACTTTTATTTTTTGTTGTGGCACAAAGAATAACAAGATGAGCTTGACGTAGGTTCCTCTATCTTGTCGCATGTTAAAATCACCAATGAAATAATAAATTTAAGTAACTTCGTAGATTAGTTTACATATTTCTGTTACTTTTATTATCTAACTGCCTATACCGTTTACCCACTCCTTTACTCACGTGTTGGTACTGACAAGATTTCGGGACCTCCGGGGTCTTGATGAACTGATGCGAATTAAATAACTACCTATTATGCTATAGCGATTGTTAATATATCTGTGTATAATAGAAATCTATTTAGTTCCAACTAGATTGTTTATATCTGTGCACTCGGTTTTAAATTTTACACTCTGAATGCTATTTCGGTGCAAAGTTTTTATATAGTCTTCGGTTTCGAAGTTTGTCACTCATTATAGAAACCAATTATTCGGATTTCATCGTGTGCATTATGTTTTAAATACAACACGACATTTTGAGTCCATTTCAGAACTCAAGGTCAAGTGAACCGGTTCTACCCGTTTCTAAAGTCTAGTTTACCCGCCTCGATTCGAAACGTATAAATGTATAGAGTCATAATATACGCGATAAACCCTTAAACCTAAATACCTAATAACCCTTTTAAATTTACATCTTTAGTATAACCGTCGTAAACCAAAATAGTGGACGGCGTAAGAGCCCAATTCCGAAGAAAAACCGCATATCGATGTACAGTTTTGCCATTCGGTACACGCATACTAGAGGTCAAAATATTTTTTTGACCCGCAGTTCTTGAAAAAAATTCCCTTAGGATTTAGTGTTGCATCATTATTATTATTTTCAGGAACCTATCGTGTGTGGTATTAAATTAAAGGGCTTTTTGAGGCGATTCTAAAAATATACCACATCATTACATTACAACCATTTTTTGTATACGAGTAAACACAAAAATAACTTTCGAAACATACCAAGTTCGGGCTCTTCCAGATACGACATGGCTGATGTTTTTTTAACAAAAGACCATAAATGTTACGTGATATCCTCACTATCAAACCCCAAGAAAACAACTTTTTTTTCAATATTACAAAGTGACACAATTCTACTTCAGTACCTATTTTACGAGACTTATGGAGTTGTACTGCAGATACAGTACATATTAATCATAAAATGATACGTAATATCCCTATATCCAACAGGGAATACCTTTTAACCCTTTAACTGCGCTTTTAACTTTTTAAACCTTTTCATCAGTTGGTATAGTTTGTTTAGTTATTGTGGTGACTTAAAAAAGTAGCTCAAAGTTGAATGAAAGATGTTTATTCCTTTCGTTTTAATGTAATATTTAAATTGCTTTTGCTTTTTACTTCTTTTTAATATTTTATCCGTATTCTGCAGTACAGTTCCATAACTGTGTCACTTTGTTATATTTAAAAAAATAAATACAAATACTAAATGATATTTTCGAAATTGCTTTCTTGGGATTAGATATGACGATATTATGTAACATTTGTGTTATGTTACACAAAAAAACAGCCATATCGTATCTAGAAGAGCCCAAACTTGGTATACTTCGAAAATTATAGTTGTAAATTAAAAAAAATATCGTTGTAAATTAAAAAAATAACAGGTTATAATGTAATGATGTAGCATATTATTAGAATCGCCTCAAAAAGCCCTTTCATTTCATACCACACACGAAAAGTTTCAAAATAAATATTGTTTCTCATACAAAAAAAATAATGATTGATCCTAAGGGATTTTTTTTAGGAGCTGCGGTTCAAAAAATTGTTTTGACCTCTAGTATGCTTGTGCCAAACGTACACCTTCCACTAATATAGTACACCTTCCAATAATTCTCCATACAAACGTAGTTTCGTTTTCAATTTAAAACGCCGTGCTGAAACAACATGAAACTTTGTAAACACAATGGGAGCCGCCATATATCTAGGTCGGAAATTAGTTTCTGTTCCTAGAGATTGTATTAGAAAAAAATTAGAGCGAGATTTTGAATTTTTTAGGTCTTAACCTAACAAACACTGTATTTTTCCTCCATTACAATTTCAAGCAACAGAAACTAGTTTCCGACCAAAGTGTATACAAAGTTTCATGTTATTCCAGCATGGGATTTAAAAATGAGAGGAAAACTACGTTTATATGGAGAACTGAGCGTCCTGCAAACTCTTAAGTTGAACTTGGCTACATAGTTGCGAGACAAGTTGACTTAGTACATAGATCACATAGCTGGTACTCTCAAGGCGAGTGCTGGAGCAGCTACCAATGACTTATACTATGTTGGATCTCAGATCTGTGCTATTCAGTCTGCGTCTGCCTCGACCGACTCACAGCAAGACTCACCCCTTGATTCTGACATTATAAGCCCATACAATATGTACAGCCAACTGCTGGATCTCCTGCCTCGTAACCGTATACGGAACTTTGAGCCTTATACGTAATCCCCAACGCTATTCACCAACCTATGGTTCCTTCAGGGTGAATATCCTCCAGAGATGTGTGAAGCGGTTTAATGAAAAAATTACCTCCTCGTACTCGTATATGCTATCGCGGCCAACGGGCAGGAATGTCACAAATTACGAACGTAAAAGAATACTAAGCTTACTATATATTTACAAGACTAACATTACTTAACTACAAGGGATGCACTCTTAAAGTTTTTAGAGTTCCGTACCTCAAATGGAGAAAAAGGAACCTTTGCATGATCAGGATCACTCATGTTTCGGTCTGTCCAAATGCTTTTCAATTCAAAAAGCTTATCATTTAAGTCAAAGACAGTAAAAATGTAAAAGAGTACCTGAGTATAACTGGTTCAATCTTGCACATTATGTATGTAGGTATTGTATTCTGCATATTTTAATTAGGTACTTAGGTAAACAATAGTAGGCGGTAGACTGTCGCGGTTTGTGAGAGAATGGTAATTTCCGAACAGTGAGTATTCCCCACACAAATCACAACTCCGGCTGGCAATGGCACTTCATCATCATGGATGACAATGATGACTTGATGACGCATGTTTCATATTGTGACGCCATACACGTATTTTTCTACTGACGTTAAAAATCTTTGTGTGGCATATGTTTTTTCAATATAAATAATATAATTAAAAAAAAAAAACTAAGAAAGTATCCGAAAATATAAAACGCGTTAAAACTTTGTTTATGTATTACAAATTAAGTCAAAATAATTTTTAAGAAAAAAAAAACCGACTTCAATGGGGGAGGCCGGTGAAAGATTATTTACTTAGATGGCGCACTCTTAGGTTCCATACAATAAAATAAAAATGGCTATAATTATGTTTATAATGGTAGAAGACTAAGTACCCTCAATTCCTCATGGAATCCTCCATCAGAACTCAAGCTTGACAAAAATGTGTCTTGAAAACCTAGCTTTCTTGACAAACAAAACGAAGAGAACAAATCGCCAAACGTGAACTACGCGTCGTTGAAGAGTTCCGTTCTGATCATCATCAGCAGTTCCACTTCATCAATGTCACTTTTTTGAATGAAAATTCGCGATTTGTTGATAAAAATACAAAAATCACTATATGTTTGCCTTTAACATTTGAGGAGTACCCTCAATTCCTCATGGACCCCACCGTCAGAACTGCGTTTTAAAAAAAACGGGACCAACTTAGATATATACTATACTTATAATCAAAAAAGTATTTTTAAAATCGGTTAAGAAATGACGGACTTATGGAGTAACAAACATTAAAAAAAACATACAACCAAATTGATAACCTCCTCTTTTGAAATCTTGAAGTCGGTTAAAAACTACGCACGTACCTACAACGACTGACACCCTTTCGTCACAATGTGGTCACAATGTAAAATTTTAAGTTCATAGTCGCTGTACTTACAAGTCAGCTATAAAAACAACACATCTTCAGTGACCTATCCAATAACACCCCACACCATAGGGCTGAAGCAAAAAAAAAACTCATCCCCACTTTACGTGTAGGGGTACTTTTTCAGATTTATTTATCTAGACACGCGGCATCGTGTCCAGCCAAGTTCACCCCAGGAACTGTGGACAGCAGCCGTGTGTTATATATCCCATCAAAACATAAATGTGAAACTGGCAGCCAAGTTCACCGACAAAAGAATTGAGATCAAAATGGGTGCCAAGTTCCGTAGATTATCTGAAAAGTTGCCAGATTGTTTACAGTAAAACTAATTTACTGCGGCTTAATGCATTTTGAGCCTTTACTTGCCAGTTTTCTATGCAGTATGTTATAATACCATAAAAGCTATGGGATATTTAAGAAAACTGCCAAGTTAAAGCTCAAAATGCATTAAGCCGCAGTAAATTATTTTTACTGTAAACAATGGAGTGCCGGACTTGGCACCATTTCTGAGAATCTACGGAACTTGGCACCCATTTAGATCTCAATTCTTTTGTCGGTGAAGACAACAACCAAGCATCGCATATTCATAATATTGAACTTGGCTCCCATTTTCACATTTATGTTTTGATGGGTTTATATATCCATACCAAATTGCAGCTTTCTAGCACTAACAATCACAGAGCAAAGCCTCGGACAGACAGACAGACGGACATGGCGAAACTATAAGGGTTCCTACTTGACTACGGAACCCTATAAATGACATTTAGTTTGGATCAATTGGTTTAGGGATCATTTTCTATGTCCAATCAAATTTAATTTATATGGCGGAGGCAGGCCCATTCTACTTTATCCAATTTATTTAATCAAATGCACATTGGACAAAAATATTGGCGAAGTGGAACACCACCACCCTTACGCACACTTGAAAACGTTATGGTGGATACGTTCTTCTGGGGGCTCTAGGATATAAACATTACAATCTGACAACACCTCAACTCTATTACTTATAATCTTGCAAATGCGACTAATTACATTAAAGAATGTTAACAAGCTTTATACGATGGAATGGATCTAATTTAAAATACATAATGTGTACCTACCTGCTAACTAACCGATAAACAGGAACTGAGAGTAGCTGCAGCTGCGAAGTAGTTTTACATCGCAATTATCTCTCATCGGATATCTGTTATCCGCTTGCAAAACTGTCTGTACCTAACCCGAACATTACCATCGGTGTAAGAATGCATTACGTAACATTCAACGCATTACTCGTACATTAAATGATATATAGAAATCTAATTTAAGCTGTCATTGTCACCACAGTACCACCGTTCACATTTTTATCGTCACAAGTCACAATGTACAAGTTCGTAATTGCTGTGCAAGATAACCGCACCGCACCTGTTTACCTACAGTCAGCGCAGATAGATTGTAACAATGAATTTTGAATATACGTACCGCAACACATGCATACAATAAACCCAGACAATAATTCAATTATAATAACTGCCACAAATTACACTAAAATTGTGGTTGAAAGTTTTTTCGCTTATTTTAACCGGTTTAAGTATCCTCATTTAATGTACATATTCTTGTTTGTCAAGGAATCATTGTAATCTAGACGTGAATGAATAATTATTACCTACTGCATGTAGGTAGTTGGTAGGTAGTTACTGGAACCAATATGTATACATTTTGTCACCTTATTCCAACCTCAGTAGCGCTTCGTCAAATGACAATGTTTTCAGATGAACAACTGGCACTTGCGTAAGCCTAAAGTGGCATTAAGACTTGGCTGAATTTAGCACACTTACTGGGGGAGGTAATTTAAATCATCGCACTCATTAGACCAACATCTAAAGGCTGCTTTACTATATATCTGGCTAGGTACATATCAGATAGCACAATACCGGGAAACGTGAAAAAGGGCGCGTCAAAAAAACCAAGACGAACGTACCTTACGTACGAACGTAACGATAGGTCGTTAACCTCTATTGACATGAATGTCAAGTATGAGGTCAGTAGTGGGTCAGTATCAAGAACTTTGACGTGTACCTTAGTAAAATCGCGGAATGAAAAGTTCGTTAGGTACAACCTCCTTCTTCGGAACCCAGGGGTTATCTAAGGATGTGATTAAAATAACGTCTAAAATTGGCGAACGGTTTTATTCCTTGAAATAAGATAGAGTTAGAATAGAAAACCTTGGTTAGAATAGAGATTCTCGACTTAGTAGTGACAGTCATGATGCTACCGGTGCCGAGAAATAGTAAATCGTATAACTAATCCATATTACTTGCCACGAGATAGTTCAGATAGTGATTTAAGTATAGTCGAGGGGTAAGATGAGTTTTAGACCAGAGTTAAACAAATATTATCCTCCCAAAAATAACAATAAATACCACAGCGAACATATGTATGTATAACTTGATAGCAATTTTGGCATGTATTCTTGTAAACTGCTTTGACACATACAAAATATTAGACACCACTAAACTTATGGTGAACTGTTTTGATTGGTCAAATTAAAATGTGTAAATCAAACAAAAATTAAACATATTTTCCCTGCGCCCCAGCGCGCGTGCAGGCGGGTTTTACTTTATGCTCTAGAGCATAAAATGCGACTTTATGTCGCCTCTGCAGAGCGTAAAGATGAACTTTTAGAGCATGAGAAGTGAAATAGTAGATTGTACAACAAGTGCATAAAACGAGCCACTTTGTCCGAGACAATTTATCGAACCCGAGCTGCAGGCGAGGGTCGATATAAAGTAGAGGATAAAATGGCCGCCGGCCAAGAAGTAATGGAGCCATAAACAGGTAACTTCAAGTCCTCTTTTCGTGACATTAATGCATACATTTAGGCGCATGTTTGAGAAAATTAATATTATTAACGTTGTATTATCAAATTTATACTTCTGTGGTCGTCGACCGCGGGCACCGGTGCCGCGCTGGCGCGCCCCAGCGCGCGTGCAGGCGGGTTTTACTTTATGCTCTAGAGCATAAAATGCAACTTTATGTCGCCTCTGCAGAGCGTAAAGACGAACTTTTAGAGCATGAGAAGTGAAATAGTACATTACTGCAGAGACAATCCCTGTTCCGGCCGAGGATTGTGTAGTACTTTTCTCAAACATGTTAGAAAAAAAAACAATAAAAAAAATACAATGTAAAAACAAACTAAAAAATACAAAACGTCCAAAAATAGCAAAGCATCACGAAAAATAACGGAACTTAAATAAAAACACTTTAAATGCTACAAAAAAAATCCAAAACACGAAAAAAAACAAAAATATCAAAATAATTAAACATTAAAAGCATAAGAACACGAATAATGCTACAAAAAATACCAAAATCCATGAAAAACAAAAAACTGATAAAAAGTACATAAAACCACGAAAAAACTTTAATAGATCCAGAAACATCAAAAAACGCTACAAAATAATACGAAAAAAAACAAAGAAATACCAAAAAACACGTAAAACCTATAAAAAAAGCCAAAAAACAAACTGACGAAAACTACAAAAAATAACAAAAAACTTATAAACAGTCCAAAAACATTAAAAAAACGCTACAAAATGACAATTAAAAACCCAAAAAAAAATACCAAAATTCACAAAAAAAAACGAAAAAAAACAACACGAAAGATGCTACAACATTCAAGCACAAATTTAAAAAAAACACGAAAGAAAGACCCATCAAAACGAAAGAAAATACCAACAAACACGTAAAACCTAAAAGAAATACCAAAAAACATGAAAAATCAAAAAACTTGAATAAAAATAACAAAAAAATATGAAAAAACTTTATAACAGTCCAAAACACGAAAAACGCTACAAAATAACAAATAAAAACTCCAAACTTTGCAAAAAATTCGAAAAAAAACAACTTAAACACGAAAAATGCTACAAAATACAAGCACCATTTAAAAAAACACGTTAGAACTAAAAAATACCAAAAAACGCGTAGAAACTAAATAAAAATTAAAAAACATGGAAAAAAAATTCAAAAAACGCAACAAAATAACACGAAAAAACTAAAAAAAAAACATAAATATACGAAACAAAAACAAAAGTGCTACAAAAACACTAGAACGATAAAAAAAACCAGAACAACCTAAAAAAAATACCAGTTTACATAACAAATTAAAAATATAAATAAAAAAAATCGCGGTGGTTGGCTCTATATAATATTTCCTTTATCAGTTGATTTTAGTAAGCAAATTTAAAAAGTTCGAGCAGCGGCCAATAATGTTAGTTTCATACTTTTCCATACATAACTTCTTTTGGCCGCCGGTCAAGAAGTAATGTAGGGAGCCATAAACAGGTAACTTCATGTCCTCTTTTCGTGACATTAATTCATACTTTTGGCGCATTTTTGAGAATAGAGTATTTTGTGTACAGGTGCACCATCGAGCTGTCTCGGCTGGAGCGAGAGCGCACACACGAGCTATGGCAGGAGCTGGAGTGCGGCTACGGCACCCTGCACCTGCTTGTCACGCTAAGCGGGCCGGCCAGGGGCGTGCCGCTCGACAGCGTGCCCACCACTCGGTCCGCGCATCACGTCACGCCGCCTGAAAACAAATATGTGAGCACTTCAAATATATCACACGCTTTTAGCCGCCGTCCTCAAATTGATGGCCCGCAGCCTGTCCCTCCGTAGCGGTGACGCAACCCGCAATCAGCTCCCAACGCACCCAGCGCAGGCGGAGCCGCCCAGCAACATTAGTAGATGCTGAGATAACTCTAAGACCCTGTCCGCGACGCTCCGCTCGACGCTCTGTTGCATGCAAACTGTACAGCATCCACTCAGGCCACCCGTATGAGCTTCGCTTGTTTAACATGGACGCCTCACGCCTCGCCCCGCTACAAGCTCAACTCGAGCATCCAGTCAGGCCGTACACTAAATCTCTACTCTATCGGGTGTTCTGTGACTCTAACCTAACAAGCTTTTATTTAACTTGCCTTGTTAATGTCTGTCTTTGCCCGTGTGTGGGTCAAATCTTGCAACTGAATTTTAGAACAGTTATCATCAACATCAACCGATTGAGCTGTAGGTAATTTGGCTTACTTATATGTAAGTTCGGTGACAACACCGAGCAGATCGTGGCCATAGCGAACCATAAACTACACAATATAAATAAACCTTGAGTGTTTGAGCTCACTGGAACCCTTTAACGCGTAGGTAGGTTGATGATTATCGAAAAAACAGTTACAGTTGGCAATGAAGGCTTGTACCTAACAAACGGAGAATTTTAAAGCTTTACTTGAGTGAACCCTTTGTAATAGTATGTAGGTCGTGCAAAGTGAAAACAATGCTGGAATCCGGCGGACCACTATTATGCACTCACCGGAATGTACGGTACCGTCCCGCTTGCTTCGCGCACCCTATGAAGCATCGCTAATCTGTTACCTTATGGGCGATTCACACCAAACGGTCAGAGTCGGCGCGCACGCCACCAGAGTCAAAGGAATTCTAACTCTCCATACAGAAGCTAGACTTCTTATCATCGTATCCAAACGGCAGCGGCAGAGCCGGTGGCAGCCGACCGGCTGTCCGCAACCCATTCAAATATGAAATCTAACTTCTGTATCGAGGGTTCGAATTCCTTTGACTCTATGTAGTGGGGTGCGCGCCGACTCCAGCTGTTCACTGTGGATCGTCCATTACGTTCCGGTTCGCAGTGGTAGCGCTACGCTGGCGCCCGGCTTGCGTCGCGCACGCTGTGTGACCAAGCCATAAAATTGTACAGATGTTGTGATATCTACGGGTCCCTCACTCTCAACAGAGCGCATCCCCAAGTGAATAAAAGGTCGGCAACGCACTTGTGATTCCTCTGGAGTCGCAAGTGTCCATAGGCTACGGTGTCTGCTTACCATCAGGCAGGCCGTAAGCTTGTTTGCCACCTTCGTCGTATAAAAAAAAATGTTGTGAAAAATGCTTCCCATCGTCTAAACGACTATAGACCCGAAGTGGCTACCAATATTATCGTAATAATGATTGGCAAGTTCAGTTCATCTGGCAATGTCAAATGTCATAATGAAAACGAGTAGTACCTATGTACGAGGGCTGTTCCGAAAGTTTTTAGCTGCTCTCACTCTATTCATGCGATATATTTTTTATTTACACCATTATGTGGGTAATTTCAATAGTTATGAGCTGAGATAAAATCGTTAGCAAAAGGCCTTTAGTATGGGCTTTTAAAAATTGGCGAAAATAGTACTATTTTTGATACCTAAAAATAGTTTTGGCAACGAAATCCCTAACAGCTGTAGAGGAAACTGCCCGGGATGACTTCCTAACTTAGTTTTGCTGATTTTAATGTAAAATCACTAAATGATTTTATTTAATTTAAGTTTTTTTTGTAATGATGACCAGTCCCATTTCTCGCGACCCAGACTAATATTCGACACACCTGCTCATTGTCGCTAATTTTCATGCAATCGAAACAGATTACGTGGGTAGAGACAGGGAAGATTCATAGTTTGCGGTGCATACAATTTCGTTTAGTTGTGGTGACGTATTAATCAAAATTGGCCCGCAACACAAAATTGGTATTGTGTCCCGTTCATCGCATATTAGATAGGGCTGTTGACACGTCATACTTAAAACAATAAAAAAAACCAAGCGACTTTCATCAACAGTTTCACCCCAACACATATGTATCGAAATTACCCGCATAATGGTATCATTAAAACATATATGGCATGAATAGAGTGAGAGCAGCTAAAAACTTTCGGAACATCCCTCGTATTTTGCTGTTTTACATGACAGATGTTAAATAATAATAATAATAATAATAATAATAGTCCGACATATAAGCGATCATACTAGCCCCACTGGAATGACAGTTGTCACCGTACCCAAACAGAATCAAAAGCATAAATTACCTACGAAGATTATTGGGATTTGGTGGCGTTGGGATTGACGAGAGACCGAGACTCATTTTTCACCTTTCTACATAAACATACCTACGTGTACTGTTTTAATAAAACATGAAATATTCATATGGAGGTATTTAATATGATATGTACATAGATTAGATAACCGTGTTGTTGTCTTACTTAAATGGATTCCACAAAGATTAATGATGTTTTGTAACTGTCGTGTACCTAACTGGCGATCCATTATGGATATTGTGCTTTTATTGTTGTCCAGGTAATTTTACCGCGTTAGAATTAAATGCGCTGAAATAACCCCTATTAAGGTTATTAATACAACTACAACACATTAGGTAATGCTACAAGTCCTAATTGATGAGTATTTATTAAAATGAACAAGATAGGTGGTATCTAAATCTAAATAGGACGCTAACCTATTACCGTACATTCCGGTACGCAGCGGTTGCGCTACGCCGTCCCGCTGTCTGACCAAGTCTTTACTTTATCCCAAATTTTACTTTATATACAGGTGATTTCGGGATCGTGGAGCAAGAGAGCAAGACATCATACAGAATTCAAAGATGAGCCTAATGGTGTTATTAATTTATTGTTTATCTTATCACCAATAATGTTGATTATTTTTCAGATGACAAATAGAAAAACAACATTTTAGAATACAATTTGGTCACCCTACTCAATGTGACGTCTTGTCGCTTTCTATACAGCGTATGTCAAAAGTCATAAGGTGACCATGATTACTTAGTGTAAGATTAATTTTACTTGAAAAATAAGAAAAATTAAACTAATTATCTTTTAATCAAATACTACCGCATGATAATGTGGATCATTTACAGAGTCGGAAAAAGTGCTTTTGGATCACGACCCAGAAATCACCCTGTATAGCAGAAGCAACAGGTATTTATTATTATATTATTTATATAAAGCACTTTTTCTCAAACATGCAATGAAATATTGACTAGACGGAAGTACTCGTATCACATTTCGGATACGGTGCGGTGAAACGAGTGGTCTATAATGGAAATTCGTACAAAATTGAAGGACGAGGCCTGCAAAGAGACTGTTTTTAAGAAAAACACTATGTGTTTGCCTCGGATGGACTACTTGCAATAATGTTCTATATTACTCAACGGTAGATTCTAAAATCTTTGAATGCAGTTTTTTTGTCTCTTTTCTTTGAGTAAAATTTCCCTTCTTAAAGTATTTGGAGTAGTTTGGACCGGCAGTAATTATTTCCATATTAACAATATAAAAAAAGAAAAATATATATTATGTTTAAAATAATTATCAATTATCATAAACATAACTCGTTACAACACATAAAAAATTATGAATGAAAAATAATTTGGTTACTTTGGTACTTTTACATTCAAACAGCAGATTTTTTATTCGCACTCTCAAGGTTAGCCCTACGTATAGTGAACGTGGTTCAGAATCATGGATAAAATCACTTTTTAAGGTTCTGTAGTCGAGTAGGAATCCTTATAGTTTCGCCATTTCCGTCTGTCTGTCTGTCTGTCCCAGGCGTTGCTCCGTGATTGTTAGTGCTAGAAAGCTGCAATTTAGTATGGATACATAAATTAATAAAGCAGAGAAAGTCGTAAAAAAAAGTTTTTAAGGGTACACGTAAAGTGGAGATGTTTTTTTTGCTTCAACTCTATGGTGTGGGGTGTTGTTGGATAGGTCTTTCGAAATGAATAGAGGTCTTCATCAAACATTTATTAATAAAGTGAATATTTAAGAAATATTCACTTCAAAAGAAAAAAAAATGTGTCCTCATTCCCTAACTTTTGAACTAGTGGTCCATTAAATATGAAATAATCATGAAAGTAAAGCTTAATAAAGACTGTCAATGAAAACTATAGCGGATATGATCAGTTAAGCCGTTTTTGAGCTATCGTAAAAAGTCTTCCCTTCTTAGTAAAAGATACGAGTATGAAACGCTGCGAAAGTATTACCTTTTGCTTGTTACTCGTATTGTTTTTTTTTTAAGTAAGATTTTCCCAATTCACTACGGAACCCTACACTGAGCATGGCCGCTTTTATTTGTGTCACGATCTGTACTAAGGAAAAGCAGTGGTATTGTACTTGTAGCTTCAAGAATTTCAATCTTGAGTTTCTACAGGAATAGGAGGAATAACTACTCCTAGGTATTTGAATAACATTCTGCCCACGAAGTCTCAGTTTTTCTGAGTTTTACGAATTAATCACTCAAGATCAAAACCGAAGTCAATTTTGTAATCTGTGCTTGTTGTATATGGAATAGGTGGCTAGTAGGTACTTAACAATTCTATTCTATTTCATTTTTTATGACAACGCTACGCTACTTATAAATACCATACAAATAAGTAATTGGGTCTTCTCGCTAAATCATAAATATCATATCTAATTTCGTACTATTGAAAATGATTTAGACACGTTTATGTGGCCTGCTTGTGCTTGAGGCGCTTATATTGATATCAAGCGCATTATTGCCATGTTCCTCTTTCTATATAAGTACCTAACAATAAATAAAGACATATTAGTTGTACTTTGTACTATTACTTATTCTGTGACTTTTGCCAAAATTTAGGTCAGGCATTGAATGTGTACGTTTTGTTTTTATTTATGTAGATGTATATTAGCTTTTCTCCACATCTTCGTCTGCATAGAACTGGTTGTCACCTTAGATAAATACTTGCTATGCATTTATTTTAAGTGTAGGCTTAATGAAGTTAGTTACCGCTATCTCTCACTAATACGCAAACACCCACTTCCACCCACTTTTCACGCCCTTTTCAGGCATAAAAACTATCCTATGTTCTTACTCGTACCGGGTTCTCAAACTACCTCCATCGCAAGTTTCATCTAAAAACGTTTGCATCCGTAAACAGGTAACAGCCCGTGAGCCAGAGTTACTTTCGCTTTTAAGTACAATATGATGGATTGGAGTTGTGGTGCTCAGAGTTCAGACACTCGAATAATGGCAATAACGGTACTTACCGTAATACAGGCGACTGATACCATTAACTGCTAAGTTAGTTGACTTAAGTTGTTAGGATGCATACAAATAAATAATTAAATTAATACTTATCCCGCTGACCTGACATTCAAGCGTGACTCAATCATGCAGGAAAAACACAGCGCGGAAAATATTTTACTAGCCATTCTCGATACGCAGCCACCATCTTAGGTAGGTACCGATAACTTCCTATTTACCTACCTTCGCCCTTTGCGCTTTGGCCGTAGAATAACATGGTAACGTATATACGAATAGAAGTCGTTCGGGTCATTCTATTTTGCACAACCAACCAAACTGGTTTTTGTGTTGCCCTCGCGGTTTTTGTATTGTATATGACGTAAAAGACGGGCAAATAAAAGCACACTAGTTCCTATTAATAGCTCCAATTACTCAGCTTGTCTTAAGCATAAAAAATACCTGCTTCCGTCTGAATAAAATAGGTACCTAACATTAATCTGCGGAAATAAGCATTTGATGTCATCGAAGTGCAGAGTATAGGGTATGTGACTCAGTTGTATGTTGTATCTACTTGTGGTATTGATGATGATGAATTACATAGTTACAACTATTTTTGTTTTGACACATACTGTACCCATATTGCGCATTTCTAAATCGAGAACGAATTTATGATAACTCGCACTACGCTCAATTTAAATAACATTACCATGGTGCATTGACCTCTGCAGCACTATCATTATGCCGTCACACGCAATATATGCTTTGGTACATTCAGCATCATACTGTTCCAGACCATTCCTTATGAATCTTATGACGTAGCCAAGTACACCTACATACTAACACATCTTATGTATGTTCGGGCAAAGAAGTTATACCTATACTTACGTACTTATTGACCTATTTTAACAACAGCACGGCTAGCACAACTTGGCGCGCGAGCTATCTCACGCGCGAGATAGACAATCCGTCTCTTTCTGTGTGTATCAATTAGAAAGAGGCGGATAGTCTATCTCGCGCGTGAGATCGCTCGCGCGCCAAGTTATGCTAGCCGTCCAGGCGGAGGTTCTAAATTCCCCGGGGTTTTTTTATGAAGGGGTGTTCAATTGTTTTCGATTACTCGGCGACTATTAGACAGCATAAGAAAATATTTTTTTTGTTTGAAAGGGTATGCTATCATCAAGTCAGGATCCTGAATAAATCGAGGGAACTCCTCATTCGTTAATCTTTATAGGCATAACTTATTGAGCTTACTATGGGGTTAATATTGATTTATTTACTTAAATTTTAATGCACATAAGAAAAACATATAGTGCAAAAGTCGGACTTAAAGCCACCATCATATTGTGGGGTTAGTTCGATTTGTGTAAAAAAATTGTCCCCTAATATTTATATTTATTTATAACTACTGATAGCGTTTTTAGTATTCTTTAAGTTTAAATAACACGAAAGCCTAGAGGTGAACATCATGAAAATTAGAATTGGCCGTGGCCACCTAAACTTAAACTCAGTAAAGAGTTTTTCATGGATAGTGATAAGATATTTCGATAAAGATAGTTAATCGACTATACTACCAAGTAGGTAAATTGAAGGTGGTTTATTTTTATTTGCAATTAATTCAGCTTGTCGTGGCCTTTAGTCGTTAGTCGTTAGTAATTCCGGCGTCACTTCCGCTACACGGGCAATTATCACACTATCGTCCAACTTAATAAATGTGTCTTGGGTTTATCATTGTCATAGGAGCGATTTCTAACTCCGTCTTTATGGAACCGCTTCACTGACAGCAAAGCGGGCGGTTTTGACACAAACAATGTTGTTTACAGACGTGGTACCGCCTGGACAACGATTGGCACGAAGTGGGTCAAGTGTCAGTGACGGTGTACGGCGCGCGAGGGCTCAGCGCGCTGGGAATCAGCGGCAAGGCCGACGCCTACTGCGTGCTGGAGCTCGACAACTCCAGGGTGCAGACACACACGATCGCCGGCACCTCGGAACCCATTTGGAACAAAAGCTATACATTGTGAGTGACCTAAAAATCAATGTCTAGTATCCATGACACAAGCCTAATGGACGATTCGCAACGAACGGCTGAAGTCGGCGCGCACCCCACTAGAGTCAAAGGAATTCAAACCCTCCATACAAAAGTTAGATTTCGTATTTGAATGGGCTGCGGGCACCCTGCCGGCTGCTGCCGGCTCTGCCGCTGCCGTTTGGTTACGAAGTATAACATCTGATGGAGGGTTCGAATTCCTTTGGCTCTGGTGGGGTGCGTGCCGACTTCGGTCGTTTGGTGTGAATCGTCCAGGGTGAGCATGAACAAGAGTTGTGCAATTTAGCGGTCCCGACCCGTGGTTCAACCGCGATGTCCAACTAATTGTGCCACGGGTAAAACTATCCATTGTCCAACTGTCAAAATACTTTTTTTGTGCAATTTATTTTTGTGACCCGTGGTACAACTGTGGGGCTATTGTCCAACTGGTATATTATCAATTTCTATGTTCAACTGGTTATGCAAAGGGGAAGTAAAGTAACCTTGGGTCCAACTATCAAAATATTGCATTTTTTATCGACTTCAATAGAAGGAAGGAGGTACTCAGTTCGTCTGCATGTTTGCTTGTTCTTTTTTTTTACGTATATATGTTTCCCGATAATTCTTGACCACGTGGGCTGATTGATAATTCTTTTTTTTGTTTCAAAGCAGGTACCCTGACATTGTTCCCATATAAATTTGGTGAAGGTCTGCTGATGGGATCTAGGAGGAATCGAGGGAACTCCTCGAATTTCATAGGTACGCATATGCCGATTTCGGTATTTTCTGTAGGTAACCACCGCACTTCAGGGATGCTGCTGCCCATCCCCCGGTGGTCTTGGTCGTAGTTTTAGGACATACCCGGGTCCCCGGGAATATCAAACAATAATAGATAACTTTTTGCCCTTATGGTAGTTGGTCCATGGATAGACGCACGTTTCCGTGATACGAGTACAACCAGTTGGGTTGGACCATGGGTAAACATACTTTCTAGTGTTGGACTACTGATAAATTTACTTCCCCGTGGTCCAACCGGTTGGACCATTGGTAAACTTGCTTCCCCGTATTACAACCGGTTGGACCATGGATAGTTTTACTTACCCGTGGTACAACCAGTTGGACATAGCGGTTGGACCACGGGTCGGGAGCGCGATTTTGTTTCCGTACATTTGACGACTAGCTGTCAAGCTTCCAAGGAGTCAGACAAATAAAAACAGAGCTTCTCACTCTAGTAGATCGCCCTTAAGCTTAAGTGCATACCCTTTCCTTTCGCCTGACATCCTGCCAAGTGCCAATTGAACTCTAATAAGTTTCTGTAAAAATATATGATTTATTCTAGCTTCTACATTTCTTTGTAAATAGTAAGCAATGGAGCGGCGGGGAAAGACTGTTGTAAAATTGCAAATACATAACTGATAGGTTCAGTTTTTTCATATATAGTATGAGACATACTTACCTGCCTAAAGTCCTGGCCTCTTATCTAATGATCACACTCATAATATTTTCAGTGGCATTACTGACATTACTTCTACGTTGGACATCACCGTATATGACGAGTCTTTCATTAACACCATGAAGGGAGAAACTCTGGGGAAGATTTCCATCCCTCTACTGCGTATCAACAATGACGAGAAAAGATGGTATGCCCTGAAAAACCGCTCCAAAATGGCTAGTGCCAAAGGGAACTGTCCCAGGATTCTTCTAGAAATGTCCATCGCTTGGAATCCGGTAAATTAGCACTTTTTATTTACTATGCTATTTAAAATTATTCTTATATTTACATTTGTATTAATATGCTGTTATTGAGCACAATGGCTAGATATGTACGCCATCTACGAGTACAGATATAAATATAATATATATACGTAGTTAGTAGATAGGTAGGTACTTGTGTTACCATCACGAATTATTATTGGGTATTAGTACCTACACGAAATTTCGTATATTGGGTGCCATTAAATAATTCCTTTTTAATGATACCTATCGAAAACGTTCTAAATGTTCTAATTCTAATAACTTGTATTCACATAAGTGTCATAGATTATTTGTACGATACAAACGCGAGTTTAACGAACACGAACGAAGTAACACAAGTCATTCATTAGATTAGGCATCAGCATCGGTACTGTATCCCTTCTGTATCGCGATTGCATGGGTGCAAAAAGCCGTCGTGTAACATACTTTGCCTATATTCCCCTCTGTTCTAACATGGCTCTCTATTTTTGGTTCCAGATAAAAGCATCTCTTCGGGTATTGACCCCCAAGGAAACCAAATATATACAAAAGCCAGCTAAATTTGACATTCCATTGATATACAATAATTTAATGTTTATTAAATATATTTTCCACATTATTTACCTCGGAAACGAACAGTACAAGTAAGTTAATATTTATTTTATATTCATATGTATGAGTAATCTACGAGTATGAATGCCCTGCTACTGGCTCGTTTTCTTAGCGCTTTGGCATAACAATTCACTTTATTCACCACAATTAAAAATTAAAGATCATTAGATCTAGGAATATTGAAGTATTGGGCAAAATTAAATTAAGTTGCAATGAAACCAAATGTTGGCCATATACTGGTACGATCAAGTTTGCCGCGAAGGCGTGCGGTAAACTAGACGGTGTAAGTATGTCTATCAATGTGCATGACAAGTCAACTGATGATAGACATGCACCTTCAAGTTTAGCCGACCCCGCTTCAAGCGGGCTTCAAAGCAGGAACAGTGCGTCAAAATTGTCATAAAACCAACATAGCTCTCCGTATTCACTCTGAAATATGAATATCTCAGAGGCCATAGAACGAAATGTAGTAGATTTAAAAATCTAAATGACTTAACTCTCAGCTTTGTTGGTTTTAGGACCAGACTCCATACAAAGTTGCCCATAATCCTTTGACATTAAACTTGATCGTGTATAGTCAGCATAGCAAATTGTCAGGTGTAATCAATAATCATGGTCATTGCAGAGTTTTGTTCGAATGGGAAAACCGCGAGCGGTCGGTGGTGGCGCTGGGGGCGTGGCTCGGCTTCTGGTACTGCTTCCAGGCGTGGATGCTGCCGCTGCTGCTGCTCGCAGCCTTCGTCTACCACTGGACTGGCTACCGGAGTTGCAGTACGTTTCTTCAATATATTCATAACATACATACATAAACTCACACATGTTTTTTGCCAAAAGATAGGAAGAGCTCATGAAATTTAATTGCAGGGCCACTTCTTGCCACTCACTTGTTTGATGTTTGAGTTGAACTCCATGCCCTTGTAATACGGGCAATGTCTGTTAACCATTGTTACCGAAAGCAAGTGAGTGGTAGTAAGTAATTGTAGGTTTAAAAGACGGGACATTTCCTGGCACTATCTTAGTTCGCCTACATTGCTAGGACGGCAAAGCCGCCACTGTACGTTTCAGTTAATGGTAGCTCGCCCATAACAACACTCATCAACCCAGTTCCCATAGTAGACTCTTACGACATTCCCGGGAAGAAAGCGAGTGATACTATTTATTCTTAGGCATTTATTTAAATATTTTTAATGTAAACAGCAAAACGAGTGATAAATGTTTGCTAAATAATAACATAACTGCCGCCCCATGGCCTTCCTGTTTTTTACGCACAAAGGTGTTGCTTACGAGCGGGCGATCGCAAGACGACGAGGATCCGGAAATTTGACGCATACCATTGAGCTATAAACCAGTTTTTTAGGGTTCCATACCCGGAAAGGAAAAAACGGAACCCGTATAGGATCACTCGTGTGTCTGTCCGTCAGTCTGTCACAGCTGATTTGCTCCGAAACTACTAGACCGATTGAGTTGAAATTTGGTAGACATATTTTTATCTTTGGTTGATGCCCCAAAGACGGAGGTGTAACGTAAATCCCATCAAAAACATAAATGTGAAAATGGTAGCCAAGTTCACCGACAAAAGAATTGAGATCTAAATGGGCGCCAAGTTCCGTAGATTATCTGAAAAGTTGCCAAGATTGGCACTAGTTTGTTTACAGTAAAAATAATTTACTGCGGCTTAATGCATTTCGAGCCACTTGGCAGTTTTCTATGCAGTATGTTATAATACCATACCAGCTGTTGGATATTTAAGAAAACTGCCAAGTTAAAGCTCAATATGCATTAAGCCGCAGTAAATTAGTTTTACTGTGAACAATCTAGTGCCAAACTTGGCAACTTTTCAGATAATCTACGGAACTTGGCGCCCATTTAGATCTCAATTCTTTTGTCGGTAAACTTGGCTGCCATTTTCACATTTATGTTTTTGATGGGATATCATTGCTTTTTGTCAAACTTTATCCAATGGTGCTTTCCCAGAGCGAATGCACGAGTTACTATACACAATACCCAAACCGCTAAAGGTGCACCTAAAATATTTAAAGAGTTCCCTCGATTTCTCTAAGACCCTATAATCAGATTCTGACCCGATGACAATGGGACCACCCCGAAAGTATACCGTTTCAAACAAAAAAAGAATTTTCCAAATCGGTTAATAAATGACGGAGTTTTGAGGTAACTAGCATAAATAATAATAATAATAAAATAACTGTTTTCTGATTTTTTCTGGTGTATATACGTAATTACCAAACTGCATGCCAAATTTCAGCTTTCTAGGTCATCTGGAAGTGGGTTAAGTTTTTGATTACTAGTCAGTCAGTCAGTGGTAAAAATAGCGTTTTTTGGAATTTAATATCTCAATAATTATTAAACCTATATTTATGAAATTTGGGGTTCTAGTTGTTCTAAAGGAACTTAATACATGTACCAAATTTCATTTATTTATGTTAGATTGATTTGGAGTTATTGGGGGGTCAAAAGTGGCTCAATACGGTTTGTGTAATATAACACACGGCTGCTGTCCGCCAGTTCCTGGGGTGAACTTGGCTGGACACGCTGCCGCGTGTCTAGATAAATGAATTTTAAATATGGCAGGAACTTATTTATGGGGGGTAAATTTGAAAATATATAAAACTTTTGCTAACTACTTATATCGTGTGATATATCAAATGAAAGGTCTGGCTATCAGGATCTCAAATATATTTTTTATTTAATCATGTAACGATTCGTTTTCATATTATTTAAGAAAATATGTAAAAATTGACCATATATGTATATGTACTTATAATGATACGGTGGGGTATCCTCGATACTAATGGGCTTATTTTTTTTTAATAAATGTATAAAATAGCTCTATGCCTATAGAAAACAGAAAAACCTAAAAGAAGTCTATAGGTAGGTCTATAGTATTTTTTAATCATTGCTGAAATACTGCCATACTCAAATAAAGGACGTAAGTGTCGTGAGTTTCCTATGAAGATACCCCTTTTTTAATTCGAAGTACTGGATAGTGATTTCAAATGTGGACTAGTAAGAGTAAACACGTAACCTTTATTTTTCATACTAGTCCGACGCGCACTTGGCTGGTTTTTTTTTATTAGAAGTTAATCCAATGTTTTTGTTACAGATAATAATGCCCTTGTTCCTGTTTACTCATCTGACGACGATGTATCGGATGATGATCAAGACGTACAAAAAGTAAGCAATATTTATGTCAACTTTCTAGATAGATTTCTAGATAATTTGACGAGAGTCTAATTCTTTGCAAACGTTACAAATGAACATTTGATTGAATTGTGTAATGTCTGGTAGGTGAAATATATGTAATAATTATTGCGTTGTTCTAGGACGAGATGACGATAAAGGCGCGATTGTACGAGCTACAAGATCTCACGTTCACTACCAAGAACAGTATCGACTACATCGTATCACTTATCGAGAGAATGAAAAAGTACGATATCCCGTATCAATTTCGTTATCAACTTATCAATCCGTCTTTCTTATCCATTTCATTATGAATTCATTGCCAAACTATTACAGCTAATTTACATTTTGTTCCGCAGCTTGATAATCTTTAGCGTCCCGTATTTGAGCTACCTGGCGATGATACTATTGATGACGACCTCGTTGGCTCTGTACCTCATTCCAGTCAATTACTTGTTCATGGCCTTAGGTAAGATACAAACATGTCAAAAATTGTACTGAGTTACCAATATTTGATCTCATATAACGGATCTTCTTAAAACCTCGAAGTCAGTTTACAAATCACAGTCAGTTTACAGTTAGATAAAGTGATTTTTACATTAGAACGCGATCGTAAATAAGCAAGTGAGAAGGAAATAAACACACACCCGAATCCTTTTAACTTCAAACATTTATTTGTGACAAGACAAAATGGTATAATTTATACACAGATGAGTCAGATGACGAAGAAAATCGTGTTCTAAGTATGAACCTACCTAAGTCGATGTTGTAAATTTAAACAATGTAATTAAAATATTGAGGATTTAACCAGCCCATGATGTTTCAGGGGTGTATAAATTTACCCGGAAGCTACTGAATCCAGAGAGAGTTCCTAACAATGATCTACTCGACTTTCTGTCTCGGGTGCCGGACGACAAAGAACTGGTAAGTAGTTGTTAACGAGACCCGGGCTTATGACATTGAGAAAGGAGTGAGTTTTGATAAGAAGGATGACATCTTACAGAAGGAGTGGCGAGAGCTGAAAGTTCCTGAACCAAATTTGAACAGACAAGGCTCCATGAAGAGACGGTGATAGCCCAAGGGGCGCGGCCAGCGCCTGCGGTTCTACGCTACATACATGGTGCCATAGACTTAGGAGAGGTGCAAGATCTGTAAAGGCTAAAGGGTACGGTGTTCTGGGCAACGACAATTCGGCGCGTCGTATTTCACTTTAGCCAAAATTAGGTGTAAGGAAAAATGTGATTTTAGCGTAATTATTAATTAAATTTGACTAAGTAAACCGTTATTTTTTAATACTTATATCGAGTTGTCTTATTTCCCTATATATCACAATACACTGACTATTATTTATAATTAAATAACCTAGTATAAAATCACTATTACTGATGAGGTGTTAGGGGGTCGGCAAGGCGGGCTGGCAGTCCCGGCCCGCTCTCTCTCCTCACCAGCTTGCCTCGCTCACCGCCCCGCTGCGCAGGCTCCGGAACGCTTAACTCTTTCCAGTCTTTCTGCACACACACGCAAAAATAACACTAATGTAATATGCTTCAGCGTTAGGGACGTGGCGCAACGAGCCTGAGTCAATAAAGGGAAAAAGGACGTCGTAGCTGGTCTGAGATGTGAAGGTCTATCACAAAATTGTAATGCACAAAACCGCGAACCTCAGAGGAGACTCTAAAATGTCTTATAATTAATTTTGCAGGCTATTTGCACGTGCGAACTAAAAATTGAAGAGTTCATCACAACGGGAACTCAAAAGACGAAATTTGCGTAGGGGACTGTATTGAGAAACGGTTTTTTTTCTGCTATTACGACAATACAGCATGCACATCTTTTGCCTAGATTTGGCAATTATGCAAAAATAGCCAAAAAGTTTTATTTATGCACATAGTACCAAAAGAGTTGAGCCCACTGCCCTGAACATCGCCTAATTAAACGTTACTGGGCTCATATAATATGAGGAGAGATTTAAAGAATTCAAAAACGAAAGTTGTTACTAGACTTCACAAAAAAATTAACAAACAAAAAAATCGGTTTACAAACATGACTAAGCCCATGTTCAAACTCTTATGAAGAGAACGAGAGCTAAAGTCCGGAAACTGGCATGGATGAATATTGAATATGTTTGTCTTTTATTGCGTAGATGTTTTTATGTTATTAATTACTCAATTCTTGTTACACTGAAAAAAAATTATTTTTTTATTGATTGCTCTTGGCCAGCATCTAGCCAGAGGGCAAAGATGATTTTTTTGCTAGTCTTTCATATATTTATTAATGTGATCTGCTACTTTCATCTTTGTCCATTGTACGTTCAAAAATATTTTGTCTCAACTCTATTGATTAGAGTTTTAGAGTGGTTAAATAACTGGAGTACCTAGTCTAGCGAAGATATTTATGAACGGACTAATACTTAGTGTATATCTTTTTGCATTTGACTGTTACAATAGGTTTCAATAATAGCTAAGGTTGGAGCCTCCCATTAAGCAAGTAGTTTTGCTTGTGTCAGGAGACTGTACTTGTTATAAAGGTTCCACTCATTGTTATTACCTACTCGTGTTCATATCCAATTATACTTAAAATAATACTATGCTGATAAATGAGTAGTACCCAGTATAGTGAAACAGCTGCAAGGAAGAATCCTCATATCAGAAAATGGTTGCAGCGCGCTTGTTACTTGTTCTGAAGGGCAGGCGCAAGCGTCCATACCTAGCTTATAAGCTACGGTTTCTGTTCTGGTAACCATC
This sequence comes from Notocelia uddmanniana, assembly GCA_905163555.1. Taxonomy (NCBI): domain Eukaryota; kingdom Metazoa; phylum Arthropoda; class Insecta; order Lepidoptera; family Tortricidae; genus Notocelia; species Notocelia uddmanniana. The sequence goes on from LR991052.1 coordinate 20,030,879, forward strand.
AAGCAGGTCGTACGCTTATTTGCCACCATCTTAGTATAGGAAAAGTTTATTTACTTTGCAACAATTTAACATTACATCATCGTGCCATAGGTTACAAATAATATTTACCCATATTTCGTTATCCGGGATCCGTGAGATGAAGTCTACCAAATCATTATTCAACGTCCTATTAGGATTCAAATGTTTTCTGCCGAATTTATAGAGACCTGAAAAGTACAAACCTTGCTAATGTCTGAGTAATGTCATAAAAGTACAGTCAACTGCATAGGTTTCTATGCATAGAAACCTATGCAGTTGACTGTACTTTTGACCCATCTGCAACTGCATAGAATTTTGTATGCAAGAGGAGTCAGATTTCTCAGGAGCACACACGTGCTCACTAGAGTGTGAAACTAAAATGGTGGCGATCGTTTTCTGATTTTTCGGCAATAATTATTATCATCGGTTACTTGGCATGAACTGCCAAGTAGCATAAAATCCTGATTATAAAAGCTTTGTTAAATCATAAATAGGTGTTCATATTTCCCAAACTGTGGAACTAAAAAAAATACTCATCCTTTTTTTCTCAGAATATGGACTTTTTGAACTCATTTGACTCAGACTCAATGACTATCGATTGTAGAAGACGAAAAAACTGGCCAAGTGCGCGTTGGACCACGCACAAAGAAGGGTTCCGTACCGACACCTTCTAATCTACATTTAAAACCAGTATTCAATACATTTAATTCAAAAAGGTCCCATATTCATAGGAAACTTACGGCAATTACGCCCCTTTGTTTTGGCAAGACAGTTTTTCAGCAATAACTCAAAAACCGTTTAAACCATCTAGTTCAAACCAAAAATCGTTGAAAGGATTTATTAATATAAGAGTACATCATTTTATTTTCACACACACACTTTTTACGACTTTTTGACTTTGATCTTTACATGTATGGGGTGCCCCCCCCCCCCAATTTATTTAATATTTTTTTCGTAATTTCACATCATACTTCTATAGCGGTTAATAACATGCACCTTCACACCAAATTTCATAATTGTAGTGGTCATAGTCTCCGAGTAAATCGGCTGTGACATACGGACGGACAGACAGACAGACATGACGAATCCATAAGTGTTCCGTTTTTTTCCATTTGGCTACGGAACCCTAAAAGGTGTCCCTAATAATTTTTTGTTACTTTCCATAGATTTATATATAAGAGCGGTAAAAAACCAACATCCATCATCATCCGTGGGCGCTGTGAAGCTGTGGAACGCGTTACCTTTGTCAATAAGACAGTCCCAGTCTGTCGCGTCACTCAAGAAAAATTTGAAGAAATTATGGCAACGATCTGTGATTTGGTTGAGTACTATAATTATTTATATATTGTAATTTTGAATATAATTATTCTGTATTTATGTATTTATTATAGGTATATGTATTTTTTTTAATTCATTATGTATGTATATTTACTTATTACATATGTATTTATGGGTATTTATTTAGTTATGGTTTAGCTACAAATTATATTCACTCATTGTAACATCACTCATTCTTTTTAAAAATCTCCTCTCAATCCCTCAAAGGTTAGCTGGAAGAGATCCCTCATAGGGATAAGTTCGCCTTTGTACTCTGATCCTGTGTGACATGTATATGTTTTAAACTGTTATTGTGTACAATAAAGTGCTTACATACATACATACATACATCGAATATTAGTATGTAAATAGGGGGACACTTGTTTCTTCGTCTAGGACCGATAGAGTCTGAGATTCTGAGTCGAATAAACCCAAAAAGTCCATATTCTGAAAAAATATAGAATGCCCGCATTTTTTTGATATTCCCCAAGTAAGACAGACTTTTCGAGCATGAGAAGTGATGAATATTATGTTAAATTCAAGCAAAAAGCAATAGCTATGACAGTATCACAGTAAAACGGGGCCATGAGGGTACTGATCCTGGTTTAATCGTATTTGGACAGATTTTGAACTTACCCGATTCGCATTTGGCCAGGAAATCATTTCACCTGATACACAGTTGGTCAGAACGCTACTGGACATTAACTCAAAAGGCCAGATAAGCAGTTGACCATGAGTTTTGATAGTCTCAATTGGCCATATACGTATTTTGCCAGAACGCTACAGGGCAGGAACTCAAAAGGCCAGATACACATTTGACCATGAACTTTGTATGCCATAAACTCAATTAGCCATATATGTATTTTTCCAGAACGCTACAGGACAAAAACTCAAAAGGCGAGATCTATATGCAATTGCCCATGTATTATTTTTACAAAATTGACATTATCTCTAAAACTTTTTTACTGAACCTATAATTTGATATTCTGAGAAGTATTTAGCAATCCTATCAGCTGTCCGCGGATTAAATTCGTCTATGGGAGACCCTGCACACCGGTGATTTTTTAAACCCTGTGATTAGTGCCGAACAGCTATCTCCTCTCCTACATACAAACTTACGAACTTTACTTCGTTGTAATAATAGTATAGATAAATAAAAAACCTGCCAAGAGCATGTCGGGCCACGCTCAGTGTAGGGTTCCGTAGTTTTCCGTCCGTCACATTTTTTTTTTTGAAAAAATTACAAAAACTATTCAACCTATCAAGTTCAAAATAATTTTCCTACAAAGTTTTTATAAAGTTCTACTTTTGAGATTTTTTTCATATTTTTAAAACTTATGGTTCAAAAGTTAGAGGGGGGGGACACATTTTTTTTAACTTCTGGAGCGATTATTTCCGAAAATATTAACATTATCAAAAAATGATTTTAGTAAACCCCTATTTATTTTTAAATACCTATCTAACAATATATCACACGTTAGGGTAAAAATGAAAAAAAAAACACTCCCCACTTTACGTATAGGGGAGGTACCCTAATAAAATATTTTTTTCCCACTTTTTATTTTACCACTTTGTCGGCGTAATTGATATACATATTAGTACCAAATTTCAGCTTTCTAGTGCTAACGTTCACTGAGATTATCCGCGGACGGACGGACAGACGGACGGACAGACATGGCGAAACTATAAGGGTTCCTAGTTGACTACGGAACCCTAAAAAACATCCTTCCATCTGGATTTTATTTCCGTTGTAGACATGTTGCATCTGGGTCCTTCCGGGAAAAATCTTACATTAACTAAAATCTCACATCAAATGGTCAAGTCCCCTCCCCCTTTATCCAAATACCTGGATCTAATAATTGAAATCATCCTTACACACACGCTCGAGAACGTGACATAACACCCCCTTAACCCCGTGTTCAATATTCGAGCCACTTTGTGTTTATGGCCAAAGTTGCGTTTAAGTCAAGATGTATGCTAATCAATACCGACAACGGGCAAATGGCTGTCCTTTTACTTTTCTGTACTGGTGCGTTTCGGGTGCTGCGTTTCTGGCGATATGAGTGTTGACGAATCGCGATTATGGCCAGATATGAATTAGGATAATTACGTGTCTGTACAGTACAGGTGCTATTCGGATGAAGTGCGTTTCTGTCGACATGAGAGTTGTCCTGTCACGATTAGGGCCAAAAGCGAATACCGATAATTACGTTTATGTCCAGGTGCGTTTCGGATGAAGTACATATCTGTCCATATGAGAGCTGTCAAATTGCGATATTGACCAAATGCGAATCCGGTTAATTCAGAATCTGTCCAAATGCGATTAAACCATGATCCTGGTTCTTAAAATATAAGCACGGTTTAATATCGGTACTTACCAAATCCCATCATTATGTAATTAAATGGAATCAAATATATTGCAAACGATGACCCGAGTAGAAGAGCCATTGCGACGTAACTCATAAATGGCACTTTAAACGTAGCTAAACTGAAATTAATAAAAAAAATATCATTATAACAAAATAAATTAGTATTAGGGGGGAAATCTTTCATACAAATCGATCTAGTCCGCACGCTCACTAGCTCGAAATCACTAGTATTATGTTATGAACTAGACGACGATATATTTATTTAAAAGATATACATACCTAAATACATAGAAAATATCACCAGGCCACAACATCACTTATCATACCATCAGGTGATTTGTGGTCAAGCGCAAACCTATCCAGAGTAAAAAAGACCCATAAACAAATATTCATGATCGTCACGCAAATATTTAGGTACCTTGGCAGGGATTTGAACCCAGGACTATCAGTTTCGTAGGTTAACTAGGCTAAACCGGTTGTTAAAAAATATATAAGTAATCAAATAAAATCCATCCGTCAGATTTTACAACTTTGAAAAATACTTCACAAAAATACTTCGTCCATTTACTCATGACCGGTTTTGATTGAAAGAAAACCACCGGGGTATGGGCAGCAGCATCTCTGAAGTGCGGTGGAGATACTGCGATCGCCAACCCGCATGCCAAGCATGGTCATTATATATGGCATTTAGACAAAGAGGTTCGATATGTTGAAAACATTTTATATTCAATGAAGTAATTTAACTTTAGTTTTATTTATACACCGTGGGCCCCTATAACCCAACGATTCGAGGGCCTAATTAGAGTAATGTATAATGTGGTATAACATATAATCCTAAAACCCATAATTTAAGAGATATTGATTATTTAAAACAAATCATTTTAATAATTTATGAAAACAAACTATAAGATAAAATGTTACACTAATTTCAGTTGTTGATAGCAACAGAGCTGCTACCGCGAAACGAAAACGAACGAAAATCGAATTTCTTCCTGCCTGTCGCACATGATTATTTGAAGTTCGTTCTTTTTCGTTTCGCGGTAGCAGCTGTGTTGCTATCGACAACTGAAATTACTATACCATTTTATCTTATACTTTGTTTTCTTCGCAAATATGTTGTAGGTAAGTATGTTGTACTCGTGCATGAGTGAGGCATGATCATTTCATTACACTTTCGGATCCCTATATCGCGCTCCTCGTACGGCTAGCGTGAGTAATTCCGCCTCTAATGTATAATAAATATTGTTACTAATGATATTCTTCTTCTACTAAAATTAATTAAACTAATTCGGTTTCATTAGAGAATCAACTGTTTATAACTACTTTTCCACTTACTTGTAAACTCTTTCCGCTAACGATACTACGAGTTCTATGTTTGCTATGATGTTCGTCGAAATTTCCGGTAGGCTCTTTATTTTCCCTTTTAAATTTTGGTCATGCTAAAAATAAACTGGTAACTTTAACATCTGGACTGTTCGTTCTTCTACTTAATAAATTAAATAAGTATTCAGCCCAGAAAGTAGTCTAAGGGTCTTCTTTTCGATTGTATTATTTGTGTATGTTAAGGTTCAAAATTGGCAGTGCATTTTCTTGGCTGATTATCCTTTCAGAAGCAATTATTTTACATGTTTTCAATCTGTTCTTTCATTTGCATGTCAGGATGACAAATGAATGTCCATGGCGAACAACTATACAGGGTGATTTCGGGGTCGTGATCCCAACCATTTTTTTCTGACTCAGGAAATGATTGCGATGCTACCTGTATTTATTTTAATCGAAACAAAGATGATTCGTTATTTACGTATTTTTATTTAAAAAAATATTATTGACTAAAAATGCGTGGTCACCCTACTTTTAATATTACACCTTTTTAGAAAACAAACTCTCTGATAGAATACTTAATAATTTATGAGTAATAATGTCACAACACGTCAAAGTCAATAAACGTGTCAAAAAAGATTTAAAATAAAATAAATAAATTATGCCTCCGCCGTAACCATTTTCTAATATCGAGCGATCAGATATGGTTATGTTTTACTATCAAACACAAACACTACCAGAGCAAGTGAAGTGTTTCATCAGCGATATCCCAATTTGCCAATACCAACTAGACGTTTGATTAATACAATGGTGCATAATCTTCGAGAATACGGGCAGTTCAGCGTTCCAACCCATGCCCAAGCACGAGGTGGCGACAGGCCAGCAAGGCGAGGCAATCCCGAGAACCTGGATCAACGCATACTAAGATATTTTCTCCGAGATCCGCAACGCAGTACCCGACAGGCTGCTAGAAGATACAATGTCAGCCAAAGTTTTGTCTGGAAACTGCTCAACGATTCTGGATTGCATCCATATCATTTTCTGCCTGTCCAGGATATCTCCGCCCCTGATCTTCCCTTACGAATGAACATGTGTCGATGGATTTTAGAAAATGAAGAAACGAATATCTTGTGGACTGATGAGAGTACATTTATGCGTATTGGTTTGTTCAATGTGCACAACGAACATTTTTGGAGTGCTGAAAACGCGCATCTTACTCGGAGAAACGCATATCAGACTCGATTTTCTTTAAATGTTTGGGCGGGAGTTATTAACGATGTTGTTATCGGACCTCATTTTATTGAAGGTAGATTGAATGGTATGAATTACCTTGACTTGTTACGTGAAGTTGTGCCGGAACTATTGCGAGGCGTCCCGGAACATTATTTGGAAAACCTGCATTATCAACATGATGGTGCACCTGCTCATTTCCATAACCGTGTTCGTGATTATTTGAATGAACAATTTCCGCGACGATGGATCGGTCGCCTTGGACCTGTTCCATGGCCACCTCGCAGCCCCGACCTCACACCGTTGGACTTTTTTCTCTGGGGAGAGGTGAAACGATTGGTGTTTGAGCAAGAATCTAACACCGTAGAAGAGCTACGCCAGCGGATTGTTTTAGCCTTTGAAACGGTTAAGCAAAACCGCTTTGCTCTGAACAGATTAAAGGCCAATCTTAGGCGACGGGGGAATTGTGCGAACAGGAACAGGGTTCACATTTTGAACAACTTTTGAAGTACGTTTAGCGTTGTTTTTGTAAATAAAGTTTAAATTTTTATTCAGTCTTTTCCTTCTAAATACGACAAAGTAATCGACGTAATCGCAGTAGGCATCGAAGAAATTTCTTATCTGTCTATCAATATCGTCCTAACAACCTTACTGCAACGATTGTTAAGTCCATGCACTTGACATAAGTTTTCTTGGGAAATAGTAGGGTGACCATGATCTCGAATTATCGCAGTTTTTTTTTGCTGACTAAAATAAGTCGCTGGTGTACTGTTAGTCCTAACCTATCGTGATCCTTAGGAGAAAGTAAGTTAAATGCTTCTTTCTTGCTCCACGACCCCGTAATCACCCTATAGTACCTAAGTCCCCTCTTCAGGTTCAAAATTGGTAGAGCACTTTCTTGGCTGATTATCCATTCAGAAGCAATTATTTTACATGTTTTGTATTCAATATTTCCTTTTCATGCATGTCATAACAAATGAATGTCCATGGCTAACAACTAAAGTATCTAGTTCCTTCTTGCATGTAGTCGTGGACTATTTATTTAAATAGCGATTTGTTTTTTGTGTTACATTATAAGTATTAAATCTTCAACTGTATTTTTAAATGTATATACAACAAGAGAAATGCCTATTTCTTTATGTGATATTCGCTCATACCGATATGCAGTCCAGGCAAATATACCTCTAATAATAATCATAATCATACTGGTATAAATCATGCATGTAATGATCCGATATTAATTACCCTTTCACTTGTGTTAAGCAAGTTTGCATCGTCATAGTTCCTGTAACCTGTCTCCAGTACATTTTCACCTGAAAGAGGAAATAGGATTTTGAAATTAAAACATAGGAGGCACAAGATGGGAAATGACTCATGCCGACCTTACTCGTCACTGAGGTGGCTAGCCATAATCGTCAATTCGAGACGTGAGTTCTCAGGATTTTTCCAGCAGTAGGACACTATACTTAGGCTAAAGCTCGAAACGCACAGAGCGGGTGAGGCGCGGTGCGGGGCGGGAGCAGTTTTGAAGTTTTGATTTTTTCAAAAACAGTCGACTGTCGATAGTGCCGATAACTGCTCCACATGTCACACACACCGCCTCCTCTCCGCCATCCCGCGCGGATTTTTGGTGCGACGTCCCCCGCGCCGCGTTCGCTTTACCGAAAAACCGCTCACTCTGTGCTTTTTAAGCTTTAAGAATAAGTCTAAACAGTTACCTAAATTTCGACCGATGATCAAGTGGAACACGAAAGGAGCCAACAGAAGCAGTGGAATTGTCCATGGTTTGAAGTAAAACCAGAAGACTAGCCAGCCGATTAACGTAAGTAGTGATAGCTCTTGATTGTCCCATTCAAACAGCCGCCTGTAAAAGAAGTTCTTGTGTAAACAATACGAATTCCTTACATTATCGACCACATGATCTAACGAGGCGAGCGAGGTAAACGTCCCATGTTTGACGACCTATTTAGCCTAGTTGGTAGTGACTCTGCCTGATGCCTCCGAAGCTAGAGGCCCTAGGTCCGAATCCCGGCCAGGGCATTTAATTGTGCATTTTTCACGGATATTTGTTCTTAGGTCTTGGATGCTTTCTATGTATTTAAGTATGTATTTTTCACGGATATTTGTTCTTAGGTCTTGGATGCTTTCTATGTATTTAAGTATGTAGTTATCTATATAAGTATGTATATCGTCGTCTAGTACCCATAGTACAAGATTTGCTTAGTTTGGGACTAGGTCGATTTGTGTAAGATTGTCCCCCAATATTATTATTATTATATTATTGTTGACACTTTAATTCCAATGAATGGTCCGCCTCTGTCGGTCACTTTTTGGTTTGACGATGACGACGTGTTGACGTACTAGAATGTTTACCTTGTTGTAACCGTGGCGAACCGGCTCGCAAATCGTATGTATGTATGTACCTACCCTTACATAAAAGGCCCTATCGAATGCACCCGGAGGCCAAACAACGAGATACGTGCATATGCTCTAGGTAGGTACTCTGATTTGGGAAATGGTGGGTACAGAAAATCGATACAACATTTTGATTGATTTACTTATAATATGATATTGAGTAATATAATCCTATGTAAATGCATATTTAATGTTACTAGTATTATACGTCGATTAATACTGTAATATGTAGATAACACAATAAAATCCACGTAGGTATTTAAAAGATATTGCTTACTATCTATCTACACGACCTTTGCGGAGACAGATAACATGGTATCATTAGAAATATTACCTAGTCTTCTATAAACGGACATTGATACAAATCCTGTTCTCAATTACTGAATCGTGAAGGTTTCTTCAAGATTTGGATTTACGAACCTTGGCATTACGAAATGATGGACTGCGTTGAGCAATTACTCAACGCAGCCCCCCCCCCCCCCCCTCCTCGCTACACTCAAGATTCTAACATTGAATCACTTGTTACCCTCGTTAAACAATTTTGAGAATCTTTCACTTCCTTGGAACTCAAAATTAGCACTCGCAACAAAAAACAACTTTCTTGTAGCACTTTCCTCGTGCCAATGTAGATACGTTGCCAGCCCTATGCAATGAACGTGCTGTTACAAGGTCACCGGCCCTCGATTCACACCGATAGACCCGTGTCGACCCTGTGACCAGGTTTCATTCACCCTAGATGTCCTTATTTCGTTTCGTACTAATATCGTCGAAAACAAACAAACAGTTTGGCTTTGTAGTAATAGTCCCGGATAGTCTTATCTCATTGTTTACGATTTCAAAATACTTTAGACTTCATTAATAGGTTGACGTGAGGTCAAGAGATAATATCATGCAAGCCAGTTGATCTACTAACTCACTTATTGGTATGCGTATCGAACTTTGCACCAATATAATGTTCATAAGGGCTCTAAGTTGTTAGCAAGTAATATAATAAACTAGTAAATCATAATTAACTTGATTTGTTACGGTACCTACCGATATGGACAACTCACACAGAACGGCTGGAGTCAGCGCGCACCCCACTCACTAAGGAATTCGAACCCTCCATACAGAATTTAGATTTCATATATGAATGGGTTACGGGTAGCCGGCCGGCTCCGGTCGGCTGCCGCCGGCTCTGCCACTGCCGTTTGAATACGAAGTCTAGCTTCTGTATGGAGGGTTCGAATTCCTTTGATTCTGGTGGCGTGCACGCCGACTCCGGCCGTTTGGTGTGAACCGTCCATTACGAACTCAATTACATTAGGCGCGAATTCCACAGAGACGGCGTAAAGTGAAGGCGCTGTGCAGGCGCGGCGCCGGGTCGTTTGAGTGTAATCCTTCGTTCATTTTGTATGAAACGGTACGCCTGTGCCGCCTCGAGATCAGTCGTGACCTCGCGACCAAAATATACAATATACAATGGTTACGAAGTAACTTGTATTTCATCTGTGACAATGGCAATGTGTCGGTAAATTACACTCAAGTGGGCCGGCACTCGCTGCTCCTGCGCCGCGCCTTAACCGTACGCCATCTCCACGCCTGATTTCAGTTTACATAATATTATGTACATACACTACTAGTGCGCATCTCTCTAGCAGCAGCTGCCCACACGGCTTCACCCGCATTATGTGCGGAACCGCAGCATACTGAAAGTGTCCATCCCGAACTTATACTTTACTTTTACAATTACCTGCCTGTCGTTACGTAAGATGAAGACCACGCGAATATTCTTTTTTAAATTCCTATAATTGTTTCGACAAATATTCCTGTCTTATTATCAAACCTGTTCAGTGCTCATAAAATTTCACGTGAACCGGTTGAGAAATAGGCACACCTGTAGGAAAGAATAGCCGGATATGCAACATATTTTTTTTATGCCATAGCTGAAACGGAGACCTTCGTTTCACTTGGTCAATTAGATAGTAAAGTTAGTGTCTGTGACTTAGTTCTGGAATAACAACTACTTAGGTACATATAAATAAATAGGTAGAGTAAAACCAGCTTATTCATAGTAATCGGCTTTCTTTTGCTATCGCACTCACTCTGACAGATGATATAATCATTAAGAAAGTAGCAGCAGTTAACTAGGTACTTGCTTGTAACTGTCGTTGGCCGCATGCAGAAAATCGAACAAATCTTGTATGACGATAACGTTTTTGTACACAACATCCAAGTCAAGTTTTCTAGGTTTTTCTATATATTTTACTTGCTTCGGAGTAAACAACCTCAATGCCGCTTTCATCTGAAAACGAGTGAAGTTAAAAGATTTTGTTTAAAATACCGACTCGACTGTATTGTATGCATTTTCGTGCTCGCGTTATATAACCTTTTTTTTTTATATTCCACTTGTGAAAAGAAATTTAGCATGCATATTATTAAAGGGTGTTAAATCCGCTATTCCGCACATTTTATATACCTACATACCCATTACCCAATGACGCCAATGAATGACACTCCCGCCATCAAAACCAATCTAATGACATCGTAATATCATTTATCAAAATTGCTTGACCCGTTGAGTAAGGCGCCTTCCTGATTTATCGATGCGGAGGCGGTACGATATGAGAAAACTGTCAGCTGTCAGTGTCAACCGATATCAATGCAGTACTGCCCCGCTACTGCGCATGATATTAGTACTGCGCAAACGTAATACTGTCAGTATTTTGTCATGTGACGAATTCTCACACCAGTAAACTCACGTTTAATAACAAAATACCTATCACATCACATATCGCACCCGCCCCGCCAAGTCAGGAAGTCGCCTAAGTGCGAGAGGGGACATAAGAACTATAAGAAGGGACATACTCGTACATACTAATACATACATATTGGTCAAATACATAGCTCTCCTTTTGGGTATCGCCACAGTCTTGTATATAAGCCCTATTATGCGGTGTTCTTTAAAGTTAAGTACATATTAATTGTACACAACAATAACAAACAATACAAACCATATTCAAGTAGCCACTTTGTATAAGGTAGGTACTTACTGGGTTCCAAACTATTGTCATCTGTAAAAGGACTCTAGGATGATTTCCTTTGGCGCTATTCCTTTTATTTTTATCTTTCAGTGCAAACCATCGCAGTTCGCCATTCACGATCCTAAATAGCGGTATTGACACTTTTCCCAAGTGTTCGTACCGGAAAGAGCTTTTGAGTGAGCGATCCTTAATACTAACGTCCAATGTTGAAGTGATATCATACACCTCGCTGTAAGAAATAAAATACTACATATAAACGTCCCAGTGTTCAACACTGCCTCATAACTTGACACTTTAGTTTCCAACATAATTTAATTCATTATAGGCGAACAATATGTGTTTTTATGGTAAGGAGACTCCATCAAATGGACTACAAGTTGGAATAGCTAAGCTAACCATTGACCTACCTAATGCAAAGGGTTGTTGTGGGTTACATGTTTGAATGGCTAAGTCATTAGGCTACCTATAAGGAAGGGACATCAATTGAAAGGTTTTCCCTTATCAAAGGGTGATTACCCTACATCAAGACGCTGTTAAGTTCGCACAGTGTAACTGGTGGGCGACTATGAAACCATACATTTGGCTTGGTCCGACAGTCCCGACACGTATTTGGCTGCTTTTTTATTTAGTAAAATTTTCCCTTGTAGATATGGTGCAGCATTACGTATTGGGCTAGGATGCCTATAATACGCCCCAAAGTTGTCTGACTTAATCGGTGAAGTTATTTAAGAACATACTCACAATTTATATCGTTTGTTCCAGACCGGATCGTTGCTAGAAGTTATACTGTGTGTCTGCACTCTTTGATTATGCAATTGCAAAGTGCAGTAGGCACTCGGTTTAGAGCTCAAGCCCCTCGCTGCCACGGCTGTTACTTCAAGCTGCCCGACTAATTTCAAATCGTTCTGCAACATTATCATCATCATCATCATAAGCCTGTATATGCCCACTGCAAAGCAGAAGCTAGTAGTAGATAACACCCCTTTTACCTCCCGGTAACATTTTACATCAAAACTACCAACTATAGAAAGCGCGTCAACATTTTCAGTGAAACTTTTAAAGACATTTACAGTAAACTACATTACCCAGTAACATTTAAAGACACTTCATAACAAAAGAGTCACACACTTTACCCAGTATTATAAAATTTGTTTTTCCCCTCACGAGCTCGGAAAGCCGTCTTTTATCCTTTGAAACAAGCGGGTAAAAACGAATTTTATCTACAAGTGGGGAAAGTAATTTGACCTTGGAGCGTGTTTGAGTAGCTTTTGACAGATAACAAAACGTAAAACGCTTTTAATAATGGTTAGTTTGATATCAATTATCATTAAATAAATGGTTTGAGAATTTAATACAAAATACCAAATTTAGCTTTATTTAATGATTTAAGTCGTAAACCTTCAAATTCTATAAGTAACATTTGTTTTATAATGATATTGAGTATAATTGTAAACGCACAAGTTGAGTCGATGCAATTTCAAAACGCATCGTCAGAAAGAAATGTCATCAATGTCAATGTCAACTAAAATATACACTACTTGTCACGGACTCCGACTCACGTAAATATTATACACAACTTCCAGAGTTTTCTGTTATAATATCGTAAAAAAATCGGTGATTCCAGTGATGAAAATCATGCCTGTGGAACTGTGTTTTTTGCAGGTTGCACTTTCCTCGCTATAGTGAGGAGAAAAGTTTTGTGTTACACACGGGTGCAAAGTTGTATTTTACTTCTCGTGTGTTGAAACACTCGCTACGCTCAGGATTCTATTTTAGAACCACTCGCTTCGCTCGTGGTTCAACTATAGAATCCTTTCGCTGGCTCGTGCTTCAATTCCACACTCGCGGGTAAAATACAACTTTGCACCCTTGTATAACTAATAACTATTGAATCAAACAAATATGGCGAGTTTTGACAATCTTCATCTATAATTATTTTGCAAGGAAAGTTAATTGTAACGTAATATTTATACCGGAGTATTAGACATATTTTTGCAATGATGTAGGGTTTATTTAAGTTTTAACTGTGAACACTTAAGTAACTCCAATAATTCTTTACTTCACTCTAATTCTAGTCTAGTGCTTTTGTAATGCAATTAACATATTCGTCATCAATAATATTGCTATACATTGCTTGTATAATGCGATTGGCAATTTCATTGACCATAATAATGCTTCTTTATATGCGATTTATACCTTATTACGCTACTATAATTTCCTGTTATGTAATTAATAATTATTTTGTGCCAGTAATTAAAATAATACCACTGACACAACAAACTAAACTAAGAAGTAAGAACCATCTCGCCTCGCCAAACAAGAACTGAGATTATAAAAAAAACACACTCAAATCGGTTAATCATGGTTCATCCATATGAGAGCTACGATCTACGATGCGACAGGGAGCCACACAGATACACACACACATAAATACAGATAAACTTATAATTGTTCACCTCAGCAGCTCGAACAAGCCCATTTTGCTGCGAAAACAACTGAGTTTTCGCAGCAAAATAGGCTTGTTCGTGTATTTGAGTAACAAGAGTTTTTGCTCACTTCGTGAGAAAAGTAGCTTTTTAATTTGGTACTCCACCACAGAATAAGTAATAACTGCCCTTTCATAGTTTGGAGACTATTCATACGTATCTCAATATATTTTAACTTCATTCGCTCTGTCCCTTTCAATTCGTAACGAAAAAAGGGAGTGACAGAAATAGGTCACATTGACATTCAAGTTTCATAGTATGTAGACCCCTGAAAACGCGTTGAACAAATGACCTATCCAAAAACCCGTAAATTAAGACGAAGTTGTTGCCAACGGTTTTATTAAATAAAATAATGTTATCGATATTTTTATAATCAATATTTTGAAATAAATAAATCTTTATATTTGTGAAATAATACCAAAACGGCAATCAGTTTCAGGACGCCTCAAGAGGCGCTTTTCGTTGGCGAAGCCTCTCAAAATAGCGCGAATAAATTGATATCGATTTTTCTTTCCTTCTTTCATGCGCAACAGATTAATTAGTGTTGAATATTATAGAAATCGACGGCAATGCGCATGTGACACCACTGGAGTTGCAGGCGTCCATAGCCTGCGGTGACCTCTTACCATCAGGCGGGCCGTACGCTTGTTTGCCACCGACATGGTATTAAAAAAAATAACTAGAATATAATAGTGATCAGACTGATCAGTGGTGAAGGCTTTATTTACAACAACAGTGAGTCTAGTTTTTAGCGTGCACGCGAGCTGCCTCGCGAAAGTCATACAAAAAATGTGTTTATTCTTTTCTTCTTTCTTGCGTTATAGATAATGCGTTGAATATTATAAAAATAACTAAAAACATTAGTGATCAGTGATGACAGTACGTTTAGTTCTTAGTGTGCACGCGAACACAAACGTGTATTTGTCTCTTTTTTGCGCTACAGATGTAACTGTTGAACATTGATGAAATAACAAGAATATATTAAAATCACTGATGAAGGCGGTATTTTAACAACAGTAGAGCTAGTCTTTAGTGTGCACGGGATATATGGCCCGCCTAATCTTGCGTCGCGCACATGCGGGCGTCTTAGGCTACTAAAGTAAATAATAGTAAAAAAGACCTAGGTGAGCGAATTCCAAGCCAAAGAGACAAACACTCGACAAATATGTTTTTCTGCTGAGGTGAAAAGGCCATGGCAGGGTAAGGCAACATCTTGTGCCTTAATAGCTTTTCCGCCTGACTTTTTTCTGATGATAGGTCACGCCGTTAGTACGTGCTATACTAAATTTCAGCATTCTCCTCTTCTTATTTTAGAACAAAATAAATAAATAAGAAAAATCATTTTTCATGAATATTTCCGCTTCAATAAAACGAATTACTTTGTGCTTTACACATATGATACACTTAGCAGAGACCCATAATATATCACTATAAACTGCATAACATTCCATATAAAAAAATAAAATTTCACGTGTTAACATTTTTAATTATTTATTTTTTATAACTTCTAAGATAGAGAGACACCTCCAATTTTTTTATTTATAATTGCCTTTTTAGTGAGCTATAACATACATTTCATTCAAGCTTCTGGCATTGGTGCATCGTAACGAAATCAGTGAAAAAAGCTTGGTAAGTCTCGTTGACGTAATTAAAATGAAATTGAATTCATCACATATAAACCTTCTTACAAGTGTGTATGAATGAATTGTGACTGGCCTGATGCAATAATCTCTTAATGATCTCACTTTTTAACAAAATTACGTTGGTCCGTCGAAGCAGTCCATGGAATGTTAAAAGAAAAAAATCTGCTACTTAGCCACACTTTAGACAACAAAATGTTGCCCACGATTAATAGTACATTACGATACAAGTGCAGATAACAGGAAATACGCAACGAGTGGTGATAAATTGAAACACGACCGAAGGGAGCGTTTTATATCGACACGAGTTGCGAATTACCTGTTCACACGTGTATCGTAGAACGTTTTACAGTACATATGGCTCTTTAAAGTTTCGACACATGCACGTAATCTGCTGATTACCGCACTCGTGCGGTAATGTAGCACCATATATACTGTATTTTTTTTATCGCATTGCATCTTTATGTTTGAGTCGTTATGGCAAAAAGAATACATTAGATGACTCTACGACAGAAAGTATTTTACAAAGAATGAATGAAAAAAGAGGTTAAGAAAATGTTTTAATTAAAGAAGTCGAAGAACATTTGTTGTCTAAAGTGTGTCTAAGTAGCAGATTTTTTTCTTTTAAAATTTCAAGGACTGCTTCGTCGGACCAACGTAATTTTGTTACAAAGTGAGATCATTAAGAGATTATTGCATCAGGCCAGTCACAATTCTATCATACACACTTGCAAGAAGATTTATATATGATGAATTCAATTTCATTTTAATTACGTCAAGGAGACTTACCAAGTTTTTTTTACTGATTTCGTTACGATGCACCAATGCTAGAAGCTTGAATTAAATATATGTTATAGTTCATTAAAAAGGCAATTATAAGTTAAAAAATTGGAGGTGTCTCTCTATCTTAGAAGTTATAAATAATTAAAACTGTTAACACGTGAAATTTTAATATTTTTATATGGAATGTTATGCAGTTTATAGTGACATATTATGGGTCTCTGCTAAGTGTATTACGAGTATATGTGTAAAGTACGAAATAATTCGTTTCATTGAAGCGGAAATATTAATGAAAAATGATTTTTCTTATTTATTTATTTTTGTTCGAAAATAAGAAGAGGAGAATTTTGAAATTTAGTATAGCACGTACTAACGGCGTCATCAGAAAAAAAAACAGGCGGAAAAGCTATTAAGGCACAAGATGTTCCCTTACCCTGCCATGGCCTTGTATGAGTCACACGAGCGCAAAGCTATTTACATCTCGTGCTCTTGAGTCCCTCGCTATGCTCAAGATCCTAACTTTGGAATCTTTCGCTTGCTCGGGACCCAAAATTTATTTGAGCTGGGGTTAAAAAGGCAAATCGCAATGCTAGCGAACGAAGAGGGAATCGTATTAATTACTACAATCTCGCTGTCGCACATTTCACTATGGCCTAGCGCAAGTGAGAGCCCACTAACCAACATCTCAAAACAATCATAACGCGTTAGTAGCATATTCCAAAACGAAAAGCAGATAGCTATAAATTGAAGGTCATTGCCCACTTGTTTTGATTCTGATAACGACGCGCGACATTGACTAAACCGAACTGAACCCAATTCAATACGTAAATACTCGTAATAATGCAATGCCAATATTACTAGATTGACTATATTAATAGACTTCACAGTTAAGTAATCTGATGGTTAGTGTCTTAGAAAATAGGTATTAGCTTCAAAACACAACTTACACTTTTATAATTCAACGAAAAATATCCGTCTGCTTTTACTTCGGTGGAGATTAGCAGTTCGTCGCGAATAGCGCACATCGTGACACATAAATGCACTTCGCCAAAGCCGTCGTCCAAATCCAGGCGGAGTTCGTGTGTCCTTTCCTTATCTAACTTCGTCAGGTCCACCACGCAGCTTTACGAACAACAATATTTAAACTTTAAATAAACTTATTTGATTGACACCAATTAATAAATAATAATAAAAAACGGCGAGGTACAAACTTATACAAGGTGGGCCCTGTAACTAGAGCAAATATTTGAAAGGACGCTTCCTTAGGGTGGTATTCCACTCATCCAATATCTTTGTCCAATCTTTGATCAAATTTCTTTGACAGAGGCCCATTCCACTCATCCAATATCTTTGTCCAAGTTTTATTCTTTTTCATGCGTAGCCATATTGATTTAACTGTCATCGAAATCTTTGATCAAATCTCGGGGTCCCATCCAAGTTTGATGAAATCATGCAATTTCTTTGATCAAAGATATTGGACAAAGATATTGGATGAGTTTAATACGGGTTGGTATTCTACTCATCCAATATCTTTGTCCCATTTCTTTGTCAAATCTTTGATCAAAGTTCTTTGACGTAGGCCCATTCCACTCATCCAATATCTTTGTCCAAGTTTTATTTTTCTTCGTGCGTAGCCATATTGATTTAAATGTCATCAGACTCTTTGATCAATTGTCAGGGTCCGATCCAAGTTGGATGAAATCATCAAATTTCTTTGATCAAATCTATATTGGACAAAGATATTGGATGAGTGGAATATCCCCCTTAGGGCATCTGCAATAACACCTGGTGTACAATTTTTAACCGACTTCAAGATTTCAAAAGAGCAGGTTATCAATTCGGTTGTGTTTTTTTTTTATGTTTGTTACTCCATAACTCCGTAATTACTTAACCGATTTGAAAAATCTTTTTTTGAATGTAAGTATATATATCCAAATTGTCCGTTTTTGTCAAAACGCAGTTCTGATGATGGGATCCGTGAGAAATTGAGGGAACTCCTCAAATCTTAAAGGCAAACATATAGTGATTTTTGTGTTTTTATCAACAAATCGAGCATTTTCATCCAATAATGTGACATTTGATGAAGTGGAACTGCTGATGATGATCAGAACATAACTCTTCAACGACGAAAAGTTCATGTTTGGCGATTTGTCCTTCTAGCTGTGTTTGTTAAGCAAGTTCTATTTTCACGATTGATTTTTGTCATGCTCGAGTTCTGATGATGGGATCCATTAGGAATCGAGGGAACTCCTCACATGTGAAAGGCACACAAATAGTACTTTTAGTATTTTCATGAACTAATCAAGCATTTTCATTCATAAAAGTGACATTTGATGAAGTGGAACTGCTGATGATGATCAGAACGGAACTATTCAACGACACGTAGTTCACGTTTGGCGATTGGTTCTCTTCGTTTTGTTTGTCAAGCAAACAAGGTTTTTCCATGATTCCATGAGGAATTGAGGGTACTTAGTCTTCTACAATTATAAACATACTTATAGCCATTTTTATTTTATTTTATGGAATCTAAGAGTGCACCATCTAAGTATAATAATCTTTTACCGGCTTCCCCCATTGAAGTCGGTTTTTTTTGTCTTAAAAAATATTGTTCAAAAATTTACGTTTCGGAGAAATTTTGATCTAAAGTTATGCCCACGAGTAATGGATCTTGACACCGCGACATTATAGCACATCAGTCAATGCAGTGTTTGAGGTAGTATCAAGTAATAATTGTTCTTTTATTTTATTGTTTCAATTTTATTGACTTTTTAAAATAAATTGACATTTATGTCAATTCAGGAAAGGAAAAAAATACACATAAACCATTTTTGAAGAAAAACATATTTGGAAATAATTGCTGCCCCGCTAAATAGTCCACCGTTAATTTTTTTGATCCTGTTACAGGGCCCACCCTATATTTATTATGTTTGAGTTTGACAGAACTAACAACGTTATCTAAATATACAGGGTGTGGCCTGTAATAGGAGCAAAAAATTAAACGGTACACTACTGAGCTCTCTAGCAAGTATTTCCAAATGTTTTTAGTTGAAAAAAAAATTTTTTTTTGGATTTTTTTCGCAAATGTAGCTTATATGTACTTTTTTACGCTACTGGAGTGATATTAATAACAATTTATTCAAAAAAATCTACAAATTTATATTTTTTTTTTAAAAAATCCCAAAAATATTCTTTTAAACCAAAAATGCGACAACGATTATGAGTCATAACTTGAAGCAACCTCAAAATCAGCATTGACTGCCGCGCTATGATCTCTGGGTGCCAAAATCCATTACTTGGAGGTCATAAGTTTAGATCAATATTTCTCCCAATTGAAAAAAGAAAAATATTTTTTGGACACAAGAGGTTACTGCAGATGCTCTAGGGAAGCGTCCTTTAAATTTATTGCTCCTATTACAGGCCACACCCTGTATAATCGTGAAAGTCCTGACTGACTGACTCACTTAAATCAACGCCCAGCCCAAACCGTTGAACCTAGAAAGCTGATTTTTCACAATAGGTAGTTTATATAACGAAACTATCCACTAAGAAGGGATTTTTGAATGTGTTTCCATTTTCCCCTAAAATTCTACCCTGAATGTAAAAAGGGGGTTCAAAGTTTGTATGGGGATAGAGTAAAACTTTAAGTGAGGGACTTGAAACTTTGTGTACGGACACCTTGTTACATTACAAGATAATTTTTAAGAAAAAAAAACCGACTTCAATGGGGGAGGCCGGTGAAAGATAGTATATACTTAGATGGTGCACTCTTAGATTCCATACAATAAAATAAAAATGGCTATAAGTATGTTTATAATGGTAGAAGACTAAGTACCCTCAATTCCTCATGGAATCATGGAAAAACCTTGCTTGCTTGACAAACAAAAAGAAGAGAACTAATCGCCAAACGTGAACTACGCGTCGTTGAAGAGTTTCGTTCTGATCATCATCAGCAGTTCCACTTCATCAAATGTAACTTTTATGAATGAAAATGCTTGATTAGTTCATGAAAATACTAAAATCACTATTTGTGTGCCTTTCACATTTGAGGAGTTCCCTCGATTCCTAATGGATCCCATCATCAGAACTCGAGCATGACAAAAATCAATCGTGAAAATAGAACTTGCTTAACAAACACAGCTAGAAGGCCAAATCGCCAAACGTGAACTTTTCGTCGTTGAAGAGTTCTGTTCTGATCATCATCAGCAGTTCCACTTCATCAAATGTCACATTTTTGTATGATAATGCTCGATTTGTTGATAAAAACACAAAAATCACTATATGTTTGCCTTTAAGATTTGAGGAGTTCCCTCAATTCCTCATGGATCCCAACATCAGAAATCAAGCATGACAAAAATTAATCGTGAAAATAGAACTTGCTTAACAAACACAGCTAGGAGGACAAATCGCCAAACGTGAACTTTTCGTCGTTGAAGAGTTCTGTTCTGATCATCATCAGCAGTTCCACTTCATCCAATGTCACATTTTTAGATGCAAATGCTTGAATTGTTGATAAAAACACAAAAATCACTATATGTTTGCCTTATAGATTTGAGGAGTTCTCTCAATTCCTCATGGATCCCATCATCAGAACTGCATTTTGACAAAAACGGGACCAACTTGGATATATATACTTACAATCAAAAAAAGAATATTCCAAATCGGTTAAGAAATGACGGAGTTATGGAGTAACAAACATTAAAAAAAAAAAAAAAAAAAAAAAAAACACAACCGAATTGATAACCTCCTCCTTTGAAATCTTGAAGTCGGTTAAAAAGTAATTTTAAGGTTTTGGAAAAATCCACCCCTACGCGGGTAAGTTAGGGGTGCTAAATTTGTATGGGGATGGAATAACATTTAAAGTGAGATACTTGAAACTTTGTGTACAGACTCATTATTACAATACAAGAAAATTTATGTGACCGGTTTGGAATCTGGAAATTTCGGAGAATAAATAGGGGTTAATGACTGACTGACTTAAATCAACGCCCATGCCAAACCACTGAACCTAGAAAGCTGATTTTTTCACATTAGGTAGTTTATTTTACATAAGTACCCACTCAGAAGGGATTTTAAAAATTCCACCCTCAAGAAGGTTAAAAGTGGGTTGAAAGTTTGTATGGGGATGGAGTTATATTTTGAGTGAGAGACTTGAAACTTTGTGTATCGACTCCTTATTACAATATAAGAAAAGCAATTTTAGGGTTTTAGAAAAAAAACATAGGCTACAGTTTATTATTCTGCGCGTGCGAAGCCGCGGTCTTGGATTTTGTCTATATACTCCTTATTACAATACAAGAAAAGTAACTTAAAACTTAATATTGTAAACGTATTTAAATGTAGGTACGAAGATGCAAGATATTTATATGTAAATGTTATTATTATTATTTAAACTGTGTAAACCTGACCTGTATTTGATATTACCAATAATGTGAATATGAATATGAGTAATTTCAGGGTTTTGGAAAAACCCACCCCTAAGCGGGTTAAATAGGGGTGCAAAGTCTTGACTGACGTAAATCAACGCTCAGCCCTAACCGTTTGACCTAGAATGCTAAATTTTTAACAGTAGGCTGTTGATATGATAAATAACCATAAGAAGG
Organism: Notocelia uddmanniana; assembly: GCA_905163555.1. Lineage (NCBI taxonomy): Eukaryota > Metazoa > Arthropoda > Insecta > Lepidoptera > Tortricidae > Notocelia > Notocelia uddmanniana. The sequence goes on from LR991052.1 coordinate 20,053,077, forward strand.
GTTTTATTCAAAAATATTTCCTTACGGGGTAAATTTGAGGTTAGTTTTGTATAGGAGATTGTGTGATTTTTTAAGTTAAAGAGTAAGATTTTATAGAAATACGTTTCATATAAAGATATAAAAAGTATTTCGAAATTCACTCCCTAAATGCGGAAAATTGGGATTGAAAGTTTGTATAAAATTTATGTCATTCTATGAATTAGAAGTGTAATATTAGTTTCGGGTTCGGGTTTTTGTACAACAGAGCTGTATCAAAAGATATGAAAAGTATTTTCAAGGTATTCAAAATTCACTTCCTAAAGGGGTTAAATTTGGATTGAAAGTTTGTATAGGGGGGTATTTCTTCCGCATTACCAGAATGGATATGTGTGTATGTGAATTGTGTTAAGTTATTGTTAACTTGATATGTCCTTTTAAATAACAACAACATAGGCTACAGTTTGTTGGTTTGCGCGTGCGAAGCCGCGGCACGGAATAAGTAATAGGACATGCCGCGGGCAAATACATACATATAAGTAATCAACGGAAATAGGGTATTTCAAAACACAAATACATATATTTTACGTTATCATATCAATAAACAAATCATATGAAAATACCCACAAACTTCGTACTGAGCGTTTTTGACGTTTCGTAAAAAGTTGCTCTTTCGACTATCAGTGAAATAGGTACTGTACGTATACGTATTGCACGAAAAATTGGCTTTTTCAAGTACATTTCTTAAGTTCTCCTATACTCGTTAACTAAATGCTAATATACCTACTATACTAAGCTTTTATAGTCTTCTTTTAAATTTATTATTATACTTTTGACCACATCACAAATTTTTAATATTTGCTTGGTTTCCTAAATTCGGAAATGGTTTTGGAAAACCCATAAAACATTGAACGCGCTATCTAATGATAAATAACACAAAACCGGCCAAGTGCGTGTCGGATCACGCACAAAGAAGGGTTCCGTACCGACACCTACTAGAATTAAAATTAGACAATTAAAACCACTATACATGTAATACATTGAATAATATATTGAATCAAAACAGGTCGTCGGTGATAATGATAACTCAACCTTTTGTTTGTCCTATCTTGTTAAAACTAAAAGTCGTTGAAAGCAATAATTATTTTTGTTTAATTTGTAATTCATAGTTTGGTAATTAGAGGAGGGGGACACATTTTTATGACTTTGACATGTAATATCTCACCAACGGTAGACTTAGTTGGAAAAGTTTATTAGAAACCTCTGTATCAATTTTAAAGGCCTATCCAAAATGTGTATAATCTGCATTGAAAAAAATCAGATAGGCGTGTGGGGCATCATATTGTTTCCTAATTTTACATCATTTTACTCATATTTTACTATACCATTTTCCCAGCATAAACAATCACAACTTTGCTCTCTACACTCATGTCAAATTACAGGTTCCTAATAGGTAACTGAGTAAAGCCGCGGACGCGGGATAGACATGGCGAATAAAAGGCACTTCAGTTACGGCTAAACAGGTCATATGCCGAATCAATTTTAGTTTTACTACTGTAACAGGCCACTTAACACAAAGCACTCAAATAAAAATACTAAAAAGTTTAAACGGTAAATAATTATACACGTATGTATAATGTATAAATACCTGCCCATAAAATTTTTCTGTTTGTCTTTGTCCCATAGGGAAACCTTTAACAGGTGGTCCTTGTAAATGTGGAGTTGAAATTGTTCCTTCCATTCAGGCTGCGGGGATCCCGTCACAGACTTGGTCTTGTATATTTCTGTCCCCAATCTGGTCATATAAATAGTTAACACTTATAACAGTAATACACTGAGATAATTTAATCAATATGACGTTCGTGTTAATGTCTCCGAGCGGTACCTTATTTTACAGTACGTTGAGCTCTTTTCCGTAGTTTGTGGAAGTCCTTTGGCTTGCACGACCATGACCGTAACAAGGGTATTCCATCGCAGCCTTTTACCCAACTCCCTGATGAAATCAGCCGGTGTCTCCTGAAATGGCCATTAGTACATTTATATGCTGACCAGACAATGGAATCTATACTTGCTGATTGTGGCGGTCTACAATATTTTTAAATAAAAATCGGCCTAGTGCATATCGGGTCATGCTGTGTAGCGTTCCGTAGTTGCCCAATTAACTTACTTTAAACAATAACAAGCAAAGGGAAATACTTCTTTTACTAAGAAGGGAAGACTTTTTACAGTAACTCGAAAACGGCTTAATTGATCATATCCGCTATAGTTTCCTTGAAAGTCCTTATTAAGCTTTACTTTCATGATTTTTTCATATTTTTGGACCCCTGGTTCAAAAGTTAGAGGGGGGGGGCACATTTTTTTCTGTTTTAGTGAATATTTCCGAAAATATTCCCGTTGTAAAAAATGTTTGCTAAAGACCTCTATTCATTTCGAAATACCCATACCACGCCATACCAATAGGGTTAAAGCAAAAAAAAACATTCCCACTTTACGTGTAGGGGAGCAGCGTACTACCTCTAACAATCACGGAGCAAAGCCTCGGACAGACAGACCAGACAGACAGACAGACGGACATGGCGAAACTATAAGGGTTTCTAGTTGAGTGAACCCTAAAAACGCGACTTATAAACGCAAACATCAGAAAAAGCAATAAATAATTTTTAAGAAAAAAAAAACCGACTTCAATGGGTGGGGCCGTTGAAAGATTATTATACTTAGATGGTGCACTCTTAGATTCCATACAATAAAATAAAAAATGGCTATGAGTATGTTTATAATGGTAGAAGACTAAGTACCCTCAATTCCTCATGGAATCATGGAAAACTTTGTTTGCTTGACAAACAAAACGAAGAGAACTAATCGCCAAACGTGAACTACGCGTCGTTGAAGAGTTCCGTTCTGATCATCATCAGCAGTTCCACTTCATCAAATGTCACATTTTTGTATGATAATGCTCGATTTGTTGATAAAAACACAAAAATCACTATATGTTTGCCTTTAAGATTTGAGGAGTTCCCTCAATTCCTAGTGGATCCCATCATCAAAAATCGAAGATGATAAAAATTAATCGTGAAAATAGAACTTGCTTAACAAACACAGCTAGAAGAACATATCGCCAAACGTGAACTTTTCGTCGTTGAAGAGTTCTGTTCTGATCATCATAAGCAGTTTCACTTCATCAAATGTCACATTTTTGTTTAATAATGCTCGATTTGTTGATAAAAACACAAAAATCACTATATGTTTGCCTTTAAGATTTGAGGAGTTCCCTCAATTCCTCATGGATCCCATCATCAGAAATCAAGCATGACAAAAATTAATCGTGAAAATAGAAAATGCTTGACAAACACAGCTAAAAGGACAAATTGCCAAACGTGAACTTGTCGTCGTTGAAGAGTTCTGTTCTGATCATCATCAGCAGTTCCACTTCATCCAATGTCACATTTTTTGATGAAAATGGTTGACTTGTTGATAAAAACACAAAAATCACTATATGTTTGCCTTAAAGATTTGAGGAGTTCCCTCAATTCCTCATGGATCCCATCATCAGAACTGCGTATTGAGAAAAACGGGACCAACTTGGATATATATACTTACAATCAAAAAAAGAATTTTCCAAATCGGTTAAGAAATGACGGAGTTATGGAGTAACAAACATTAAAAAAAAAAACATACTGCCGAATTGATAACCTCCTCTTTTGAAATCTTGAAGTCGGTTAAAAAAACCAAATATTTACCTTATCATAGTTGGAGACGCTCCCTACTGACGAGTCGGAGAAAGCAAAAGATTTATTCCTGCTCTGCCTATTCTGGACTACCGCATTTAAATACGTACTTGGACGCCACCTAAATATAATAAAATCGTAAGTTCGGTACTTTATTTACATACTAGATGGCAAGTTTCATTATAAAAATAATGCAAGTAATTATACTAAATGAGGTTTAATAATTACATGCTAAATCGTCTATGTCCATTTCGATAGACAATATCACTTCTACTGCTTTGACTTGCAGCATCAGAATGTCGTTGCTCTAAATCACCGTTAGGTGTCGTAGGAACTTCCTCTTCCATATCCCGGTTTAGTACTACCACCACTAATCTCCACTAATCTTGTACTTGTCCACTAACTTATAACTAGTGTGCACCACAATGCGACCGTCTTCTATAATGCGAGTTCATCAAGTGTTATAATGAGTTAATATTTGTTTCTATTCGAGCAACAACTGATAAGCATAAAGGCTAATCGACGAATTGATACCAACTTTAAATAAACTAATTCATAATTATCAGTGTAAGTCAAAATTTATCATTGAATGCAGTGGCATCACATTTTAGGTCAAAGATGGCATCCTTTAAATCTATTTTTTTTATTGTTTTTCAGAGCATACACGTACATATATACAAAACAAATAGGAGACTTTTCAAAAAGTGCAACAGGGATTCTACCGAGTAAACATACGGGTTAGCTAACAACACCCTATCCTTAAACGTTAACAAAACTAAATACCTAACATTTTGTATTTCAACGAAACGGACCCGCATTCTTGATAATTAATCTATAATCAGTATGTTATACTGCACAATAATAATAATGCCCGACGTACACATGCTCGCGTCGGTGAACTGGCTACATTTCGGGGATCTCTTTGCGGAAACCGAAGGTTTTCTCTGTGCAATTGCGGATGAAGTTATCATGACGAACAACTACCGGAAATATATCCTGAAGGACGGCACAGTCGACATTTGTCGGGCATGCCGCCGTCCCGGAGAGTCACTCAGGCATATCATTTCCGGTTGTGGTCATCTTGCTAACGGCGAGTACTTGCACAGACATAACTTGGCAGCCAAGATTATCCACCAGCAGCTTGCTCTTCTGTACAGTCGTGTGGACTTCGAAGTGCCGTACTATAAGTACACACCTGCGTCAGTTCTCGAAAATAGTCGCGCCACGTTCTATTGGCCAACAAACATGATATTGTGCTGACAGATCGATTGAAGCACCAGGCAGTGCTCGGCAACATCACCATCCCCCATGATGAGAACCTCGTGAAGGCCGAGAAGGACAAGGCTAGTAAGTACTTAGACCTGGCACACGAGGTAACCGCCATGTGGGATGTTGATTCTATGATCATTGTCTCGATAGTCGTCTCTGCGAACGGTCTAATTGCGAAGAGTCTCGACCAACATCTTAAGAGCCACTCGCTAGATGGTTGGGTCAAGGGTCAGATACAGAAGGCGGTACTCCTGAACACGGCGCGGATAGTCAGAAGGTTCCTCTCTCTGTCGCCCTAACCACCGGTAGCTTAGACCCCGCCTCGCTGCCGGCGGCAGTCTAGGTTAGGTTTTTTATAATGCTTTTATATTTTGTACGTGTATTTTTATATTTTACATTTGACAAATTCATTATAAAAACCTTAAGGTGCGACCAGACCGCAGCTTAAAAAACCGGCCAAGAGCGTGTCGGGCCACGCTCAGTGTAGGGTTCCGTAGTTTTCCGTCCGTCACATTAAGTTGACATATTAAGTACAGAAACACAAAACCTTTGAAAGCACGTCATTTCATTGTGATTTTGTAGAAATGACAGGTACAATAAACACCTGTTTATACGGTTAAATTACAAACTTAGTTCAGAAATTATTTTTGTAATTTTTTCAAAAACTATTCAACCTATCAAGTTCAAAATAATTTTCCTACAAATTTTTTATAAAGTTCTACTTTTGAGATTTTTTTCATATTTTTAAAACTTATGGTTTAAAAGTTAGAGGGTGGGGGACACATTTTTTTTTACTTCTGGAGCGATTATTTCCGAAAATATTAACATTATCAAAAAATGATTTTAGTAAACCCCTATTTATTTTTAAATACCTATCTAACAATATATCACACGTTAGGGTTAAAATGAAAAAAAAAATCACTCCCCACTTTACGTATAGGGGAGGTACCCTAATAAAATATTTTTTTCCACTTTTTATTTTACCACTTTGTCGGCGTAATTGATATACATATTAGTACCAAATTTCAGCTTTCTAGTGCTAACAGTCACTGAGATTATCCGCGGACGGACGGACGGACAGACGGACGGACAGACATGGCGAAACTATAAGGGTTCCTAGTTGACTACGGAACCCTAAAAACGGTCACGATACGGAATCGCAGTGACGCGTCGTATGCGTACCATTTTTGGCGCATGCTCCCCACACCGCTGCTTAGAAAACGGTCACGATACGGAATCGCAGTGACGCGTCGTATGCGTACCGTTTTTGGCGCTAGCTCCCCACACCGCTGCTTAGAAAACGGTCACGATACGGAATCGCAGTGACGCGTCGTATGCGTACCGTTTTTGGCGCATGCTCCCCACACCACTGCTTAGAAAACGGTCACGATACGGAATCGCAGTGACGCGTCGTATGCGTACCGTTTTTGGCGCATGCTCCCCACACCGCTGCTTAGAAAACGGTCACGATACGGAATCGCAGTGACGCGTCGTATGCGTACCGTTTTTGGCGCATGCTCCCCACACCGCTGCTTAGAAAACAGTGACGGTACGGAATTGCAGTGACGTGCTTCACGCAAATCTTTTTTGACGTAAACTTTCCAAACCGGTGCTTAAAATACACTCTTAGATACACTGCGTCAAAATCATGCTTCAGATACCAATATGACATAAGTAGATGATCAACTGCAAAAAAAAAGGTATGTCTAGAATCTGATGATCTCTATGTGAAAAACGAAGTGTTACCGACAATAACCGAGAAACCCCGATTCGCAAATCTTTGCGTAAAAAACGCTGCATTTACAAAACAGTTGGGGGGACAATCTTACACAAATCGACCTAGTCCCAAACTAAGCAAAGCTTGTACTATGGGTACTAGACGACGATATACATACTTATATAGATAAATACATACTTAAATACATAGAAAACATCCAAGACCCAAGAACAAATATCCGTGAAAAATGCACAAATAAATGCCCTGGCCGGGATTCGAACCCGGGACCTCTAGCTTCGGAGGCAGAGTCAGTACCAACTAGGCTAAACAGGTCGTCAGTTGCGGCTTTTACGTCACCGATGTGGTGTCTCCCATAATCTCTCTCTCCCTCACACATCCGCCACAACTACTGTATTGGAGGCTATGCGCCGCGTCGACGAGGTCCGAGATCTTGGAGTGATCTTTGACTCGAGGCTCACGTTTCGGCCGCATATCCAAAGGATCACTCGCAAAGCATTCCAAAGACTAGGATTTGTGTTACGCAACACCTTGCTAACTGTCCCGGCAACGCGAGCTCTGTATGCGGCACTTGTAAGCAGTGAACGAAAAAAGCATAGAACGCGAGCTTCCTACAAAAGTACACATTAAAACGGGGCATTTATTCTAAATACGCACGCGCGGGGCTGTACCAATAAGAATTGCCAAAAATATCAGCCGGTTTTCTATCACCCAAAACAAATAAACATGATTGGTAAATTTCAAAATGACTGGCTGTGTTTGGTATCCTAGCGCTGATGTTTTATGTGTCAAAATGGCGGCGATAACGACAACGCTTAGCGGGTGGATGGTTGCATGCAACAAAAAGTCATCTTCATACGCAAAACCGCCGTATTATTTAAATTTGATTTTAAGCTTTAATTTATTTTTGAAAATCATAGGATAACCTTACGAAAATCTAACTAGTCGTTAATTAAGCTGTACCAAACTTATACCAAGCATATTGGACGACCATGTACATAATTTATAGCTTGCTAAACACTGTTACACATAGAGAACAGTAACCTCTCGTAATCGAAACTTGTACGGTATATTCAGACAACGCAAACATTTCACATACGTACGTTAACTCCTTTTTTACAAGCTTTTATTTAACTTGTCGTGTACGTAACTTATGTCTTTTTTGTTTGTGTGGGCTTGCTGAAAGAACATGAAACTTTGTATACACTATGGGAGCCGCCATATCTAGATCGTAAATTAGTTACTGTTGCTAGAAATTGTAATAGAAAAATATACAGCGAGTTTTTGAGTTTTTTACGTCTTATATGAAAACCTTAATAATCGCTGTATTTTTTCTCTGTTATAATTTCAAGCAACAGAAACCAATTTCCGATCTAGATATTCCGGATTCCATTGTGTATACAAAGTTTCATGTTATTCTAGAATGGCGTTTTAAAATGAGAGCGAAACTACGTTGGTATGGAGGACCGAGTTTACTGCGGACTCTCAACGACATATATGTAAATTCAGTGACAATGCAATATTATGATAATATTATTATCGAGCTGATCTGATGATGGACCCGGAAAGTGGTCATGGGAACTCTGTAATAAGTTAACACAATCGTACCGAGTTTGGGCTCTTTAAATCCACTCTTTGAGTAGTTGATAATAATTGCATATATTGTATGTATACTATATAACTATATGAGAGAAGCAAGAAATAAATATATTGTAACTATAGTTACACACTTATTCTTTTATTTTTATTTCGGTTTAAGTTCTTGTTAAAAATATATTTATTTCTTGCTTCTCTCATATAGTTATATAGTCTTATTAGAATCAATAGTCTAGTTGTAAATAAAGTAAATGGCCCGTAATATTTATTTATTATTAATATTTATTATGGAATTCGTCTACCTTTTTCGAACACTACACAAATTAGTTATGTGCATGAAAGCATGTATCAAATCAACAATTGCAAATGTTTTATAGGTATCTTAGGTACAGTCGAGGACTTTAATTTAGAACCCCCTTAAGGTTGACAGTCCTGTCAAACGGTATAGACATTCAAAGCAAAATGTTACGCAATGGGTCACAAATTAAAAAACTCGACTGTACCTTTTCATTCACCTATTAACATTTTGATGATGTAAAGTTGCATAACACCATCCCTATACAAAATCAGTTCCGACTAAAAAAATTAAACAAATATGTTTACGGCTTTACTTACATATGAAAAGTGATTCCATCTTTTTTTTATGTTTTCTAGAGTGATTAACGCACCACTTCACTGCACAAAAAAGCATATTATTTATTTTTGAGATTTCAGTTAATACAACTGTTACGTTGCGCCGCCATGTTCAAACTAGACATCCGTTGGACACAACTATGACGCCCCGCCTTAGTGGACACAACTTTGATGGTGTCATTTTGCGACGCTAGTTGTACTTCTATGTTTTTTTCATTCGCTGCTTGTAAGAAGTATTGTGGAGACGAACGCGGTGGTGTGGAGCACACACGAAAAAAAAAATACTAATCCTGGAACAGGTGCAAAAAAAATATCTCCTGACTTTGTATAAGAAAATACATCGCTACTATCCTTTTATGTACCCAACACGGGTTCTTCAGGGACATTTAGGCTATGACTCTCTGGAGCTACGTAGAAATCTAGGCCTAGTGAAGTTCATAGTTCACACTCTGAGAGGAAAGGTGGATAGCATTGGACTTCTAGAAAAAATTGTAAAACTGTCGAGTACCTCAGCAGGCGGAGGCGGCCGCCCCTGCTAGTCACCGGGCACGCGCGCACACGCTTACGCTTGCACTCTCCAGTTTTGCGCGCAACTGCGCTCATCAACTTCCTACTCGCAGCAGTTCCTGAATGTTACTTGTTTACGACTAGGACAGCAAAGCTGATGACGGAATGGAAGGGAGTGCTTGAGAGGAAGCTAGACAGGTTCTCTCTAGCCACAAGTTAGAATTTTAAGTTGAGTATAGATTATATAATTAGCTTAGTTTCGAATCATGTAACGCTTTGGTGTATTACTGAGATGTTACATTCTTGTTGATTCAAATAAATAAATAAATAAGATCTCCGTGTAATATTTTTATCGATTTTTACGCATATCAATTTACGGTGCGTCAGCGTATTTTAAGCAGCGGTGTGGGGAGCATGCGTCAAAAACGGTACGCATACGACGCGTCACTGCGATTCCGTATCGTGACCGTTTTTTAAGCTGCGGTCTGAAACTACTGGGGCTAGAGAGTTGAAAATTTTACTGTAATTCAGGTTAATGACGTACACAACCAATAAGAAGGGGTTTTCAGAAATTCAACTCCTAAGGGGGTGAAATGGGGGTTGAAAGTTTGTATGTGGATGGAGTAAAATTTTAGGTGAGAGACTTAAAACTTTGTTTATAGACTCCTTATTACAATACAAGCAAAGTAATTTTAGTGTTTTGGAAAAATCCACCCCTAAGTGGGTTAAATAGGGGTGCAAAGTTTGTATGGGGATGAAGTACAATTTTAGGTGAGAGATTTGAAACTTTGTATATAGACTCTTTATTACAATACAACAAAAGTAATTTTATCATTTTGGAAAAATCTACACCTAAGTGGGTTAAATGGGGGTGCGAAGTTTGTATGTGTTGTATTGAATTTAAAATGGCAACATTGTTTCCGGCCGGCGGCTTTTGTCTATGTGTAGAGTAGTAGGTTTTTGGTGTAAAGGAGATGGCTTAAAAAAAACTCGAGAAATAAAGATACCGATTCGGAACAAATCTTGTATTAATTAATTACAAGCGTGAATCCCGAAAATACAACAGTATGGGTATGGAGTAAACTTTAGGTGGGAGACTTGAAACTTCGTGTATAAACTCCTTATTACAATACAAGAAAAGAAATTTTAGCGTTTTGGATAAATCTTCCCCGAAGGGGGTTAAATAGGGGTGTAAAGTTTGTATCGGGATGGGGTAAAATTTTAGGTAACAGAATTGAAACTTAACGTATAGACTCCTTATTACAATACAAGAAAACTAATATTAAGGTTTTGGAAAAACCCACCCCTAAGCGGGTTAAATAGGGGTGCAAATTCCTGACTGACTGGCTTATTCAACGCCCAGCCCTAACCGTTTGACCTAGAAAGCTGAATATTTCACAGTAGGCTGTTTATATGACGTAAGTAAACACTAAGAAGGGATTTTTAGAAATTAAACTCCTAAGAGGGTAACTTTGGGGTTGAAATTTTGTATGGAGTTCGTGTGTTATTTAAAGTAAAAGTGTGAGATTTTGTACAAAGACGCTTCATCTAAAGATATGGAAAGTATTTTTCCGGTATTTCGAAATTCACCCCCTAAATGCGTAAAATTGGGGTTGGAAGTTTGCATGTAAAACGTGTAATTCCTTGAATAAGAAGTCTAATATTCATTCTACACATTACTCATCAAGAAGCTAGAATACTAATTTCAACGTTTTTGGAAATTTATGGTCGTGAGATTTGAAAAGTTAAATCATCAGGTTTTCGTACCCTTTATCTAAAGATATAAAAAGTACTTTCACGGAATTTCGAAATTCACCCCCTAAAGGCGTAAAATTTTGGATTAAAAGTTTGTATGCACTTTTCGCATATAAACATCTTATACACGGATAAGAAAAGTACTTTTAGCGTGTTATTAGACGAGTCCTTTATTGTGGTTAAAGGAGTGATGGTTAATATGTGGCGAAATCATGTACAGGCCCGTTCTTTTCATTTTATACATAATAGGTAAAAATAAATAATCGTATGACATTTATTTTCAAACCGTGAGATCTTCGAGAAGACGGTACGGGACAGGACGATACGGTACAGTTGACAGTTTGTTGCACTTTTAGCACCACCCAGGGGTCACGTGCAGGGAAACGGTGGGTAGTTCCTACGGACGTGGTGCAACTTCGGACCCCCTTTGTCACTTGACATGAGCCCCTTTGGCACTTGAGTGCATGGGCAATTTGACTGTTATAAGTTCTCAAGCCGCCCGAAGGCCTCTAACTTGGCTTAACGACTGCTGTCGTAGACAGCAGCCGGGATGAACGGCTTAGCGTGCCTTCCAAAGCACGGGAGCGCTCAGTTAGTAACTGACCTGGCCCCACTTTGCTTAACCTCGCATACCGCACGCGGTACGCGGGCGCTGCTGGGCCACGAGCGCATATAGGTTACATTTATACCTTGGGCCACGAGCGCATATAGGTTAGTTTTGTTTGAACGTTCCTTATTTCCAATTTAGATGTTTTTAATAACTCTGTACATACAAAAATTATATAAGAAGTGCCCTTGACCACTTCTCCAAGACACTCAGACGGGTGACGATGAATATCTTCAATAAATAAGATTCAATAAATAAGCAGGACTATTGCCAAAACAATATCAGCGTCAGTAAGAAACTTTAAGGCAACTTCAACATTTTCGTTTATAGATACCAGCTTCGAAAGTTTTACAGAAAGCTCTCAATCAGACCTGGATTTTCATCGAACAACCCATCGTATTGCAGAACTTTAGTCAATGTACTGAACATGAATACCAATTCAACAGAGTGCAGCACACTGACGCCCGACAGCTCTTTACCACCGCGGCAGTCCCCGCCGACCCCGCTTCTGATATCAACGGAACGATCCGCAAGGACAACTGATTATTCAGTACCACTGGTTATTTGTCAGCAAAATATGCAGTCACTAAACTCCAAAACTAAGCAACTAGAAGTACTGTTAGAAAAAGAATTGAAATGCGATATTCTTGCGCTGACCGAGCATTGGCTGACAAGTAATCAACTAGAAAGTATTTATCTAAATAACTATACCCTAGTATCAAAGTTTTGTCGACATTCGCGCGAACACGGTGGCGCGTGTATATATGTAAAAAATACTTTAAAGGCCGTCGAAATTAAAACATTAACCGCACTGTCAGTAGAAAGACTTTGTGAAGTTACAGCTGTAGAGATTTTAGGTTTAAATGTTCTGATTGTTTGTGTATATAGAAGCAACCTAAACAAGGCTGTAGACTTTCTGAATGTATTGGACCGATTGCTCAACAAGATCAATGAATTAAGGTACGACTGTATACAAACATTGATAGTATGACTATAACTGCCGACAGTAGGAATTTGCTTGATACTCTCTCTTCATACAACTTCACGAACAAAGTAAATTTTCCAACTCGAGAAACAGGAACAACATCTACCTCTCTTGATCACTTGTATTCAAACCGATGTGACGACCTATCTATTACCGTCGCTGCGGTGATGACAAACATTAGCGACCACTACGGTGTCCGAGCTGTAGTTGAGTGCAAGCGTACTGGAACCATACGGCCGCCGGCCCCGCTCACGCGTCGCGTCCATAACTACACGGTCGCTTCCAAGGACGCTTTTGCGGCGGCCGTGGACAGCGTCGACTGGAAGGAGTTATGTGAGCGAAAGTTTACCGTAGATAGCCTAGCCCACACTATTATTAATGTTCTAGTGAACAGAATAAATATTTGCTTCCCTTTCAAAATTAAACCGAACATATCCAAACGTAATACATGGATAACAGATGAAGTATACAATTTAAAATGGTTATTGTTTGATCTTATAAAATTAAAAGATAAACTTCCTCAAAATAATGGATTAGACCAAAAAGTAGACGAACTCAATGATAAATACGACCGTCTTACACGAAATGTTAAAACAGATTTCTATGTTACAAAGATACAAAACAGTGTAAATAAAATGAAAACAATGTGGGACATAATCAATAGAGAATCGAATAAAAACAAAACATCCGTTGACTGCACTGATATTATAAAAAATCCCGACGGGACTGAGTTCTCAAGTAAACTCGCCTTAGTAAACACTCTAAATGAGCAGTTCACGACCGCTGCGGTGCGGTGCGGAGCCCCGCCCGTGCAGCTCGCGAGCGCCACAGAGGCTCTCGCGCAAGCGTACACCGCTGCCGACCGCTCTCTGCGTTTTAAACATTTTACACCAGCAGAGGTGCAAAAAATAATCCTAAATAGCGTTGCAAATAAACCGACCCAAGACCTATACGGAATATCTATAGAAATCGTACGACTGTCAGCAGCTTCAATTGCGCCTCCGTTGACCATACTTTTCAACAAATGTCTAGAGCTCGGGAAGTACCCAAAACCGCTCAAAGAAGTAAAGGTTAGTCCTTTGTATAAGGGAAAGGGGAAGCAAGAAGATCTTAATTGTTACCGTCCAATATGCATTATACCAGCTGTAGCCAAAGTATTTGAGAACGGACTGACAACGCGTCTGTCTCAGTTCCTACTAAATACGAACAGTATCTCTGAACGTCAGTATGCGTATAGGCCGGGACGATCAACTACAATGATGGCACGAGAAGTGGTACGCCAGATCCTTGAAGCGCGTGAAAGCAAGCTCGAGGTCGCCGTCCTGTTCTGTGACCTCTCTAAAGCTTTCGACGTCGTTGACCATTCCCTGCTAAGCTCTAAGATGTGTCATTCTGGCATTCGGAGGCCATCTCAATCTCTCATGGCAGATTTTTTGCACGGGAGGATCCAGTACGTGGTAGGACAGAAAGGCAGCCTGATCTCCAGTGGACTTCCGACAGTAGTTGGTGTCCCACAGGGATCATCGCTCTCAAACCTAGCTTTCTCTCTCCTACTAAACGACTTGCCTGGTGCAGTCAATGGGGGCGAGGTTTTTAAGTACGCGGACGACGTTGCGGTAATTGTTACTGCCCAGAATATCAACGTTCTAGAGACGCAACTTAACATAGGCACCAAACAACTGTCAGACTGGTTCGAACAGAATGGCCTAATCCTAAACCTAACGAAGACCCACTTTATGCAGTTCGATCTGTCTGGGCGTAAACGCCGTCCGTTGAACGTTGGCCTCAGTGGCGGCATCATCGAGCAAGTTAAAAGCACGTCCTTCTTGGGCTTTCACATTGACCAGTGCTTGACGTGGGAGAATCACATAGATTAGGGTATCTATGTAAATGTGGTAAAATGGCAAGAGCTTGTTTCGCCCTCGATAGGCTAGCTACTACCCTCCCACTTTATGCTGTCCGCGACTGTTACTTTGCCAGTATACAGTCCATCATACAATACGGGATTGAGCTGTGGGGAGAAGGGGCTGACTGGCGGCGTGTTTTCCGGCTGCAAAAGCGAGCTGTAAGAGCGATGGCGCGTGTACCATGGCATGAGTCGGCTAAACAATCTTTCATAACCTTAGGCATTCTTACCTTGCCAAGCCTCCTGATACTACAAATAGCCGTCTACACCAGGGAGAACCTAGACAAATATCCTAAACGGGGGGATGGAAGTAACCGGATCACGCGCTACGGCCACAAACTAGCCCCGGTGCCTCGAAGACTGGTCAAAATGGCTAAAACCATACACGTGATGGGCCCTTCCGTGTATAACAAATTGCCAATGAGCATAACAGACGCTCCTAGTCTTATCAGCTTCAAAAATAAACTTAAGACTTGGCTTGTTGAGCGGTCGTTCTATGACATTGAAAAATTCTTTAACCTTAAATAATGTATTTTACAGTTAAAAATAATGACGTCGTGTACCGAATATAAAAATGTACTTAAACATATACCTACAGATAATTAGTATCCTAACCATAAGCTTATGACATGTGTACAATTGTACAATTGTTTTTGAATTGATGGAAATGTCCTATATAATAATATTGACTTGTAATATGTGTTACTAATAAAGTATGAGTATGAGTATGAGTAAAGATAGCGGAACTGGAGGAAGGATTGAGCAAGTTGCGTTGGGATATCGTAGGGTTATCTGAAGTCCGAAGAGAGGGGGAGGACACGATAACCCTGAAGTCCGGCAACTTGCTCTATTTCCGGGAGGGCGACCAACAGTCCCAGGGAGGTGTCGGGTTTATCGTCCACAAATCCCTCGTGAACAACGTGGTGAAGATCGAGAGTGTGTCGGCTAGGGTGGCGTACCTTATACTCAGAGTATCCGAGAGGTACTCGTTGACGGTCATACAGGTGTACGAGCCGACCTCGGCACACTCCGACGACGAGGTGGAGGCTATGTATGAGGATATATCAAAGGTCATGCTTCCAAAACCTACTTCACCGTTGTTATGGGGGATTTCAACGCAAAACTGGGCAAGAGAGACGGCGAAGAGCCGAGAGTGGGGCAATTTAGAGTTGGAAGTCGGAACCACCGGGGCCAACTACTATAAATAAAATAATAAATAAATATTGGGGGACAATCTTACACAAATCGACCTAGTCCCAAACTAAGCAAAGCTTGTACTATGGGTACTAGACGACGATATACATACTTATATAGATAAACTACTACTGGCTGGTTTCTTGGAGAAGGAGGGACTCTACATGATGAACTCCTTCTTCAAGAAACGCGAGCACAGGAAGTGGACCTGGATGAGTCCCGACGGTGCAACAAAAAACGAGATTGACTTCATCATGTCGACGAAGAGGCATATATTCAATGATGTCTCTGTGATCAATGCGGTTAAAACCGGAAGTGTTCATCGTTTGGTAAGAGGCACATTGAATATATGCGTCAAGCTAGAGCGCTCTCGACTGATGAAGTCCACGCTCCGTCCAGCAGCAGTCCAAATCCAAAACCCCAAGAGCTTTCAGCTGGAACTCCAAAACCGTTTCGATTGTCTAGGCGGCGATGTGGACGAATTCAACGACGGGTTTGTGGAAGCTGTCCATAGCATTGGGTCTAAGTTCTTTAAGGCCCAACGAACTCAAAGAGCCAAAAGGCTCTCTATCTCCACTCAGAGGCTCATCGAGGAAAGGAATGAGATGATTCTGCAGTCTTCAGCCGATGCGAAATTATACAGGCAGCTCAATAAACAGATCTCTAAGTGCCTTACCCGCGATCTGCGCCAATTCAATACAAATCGGATTGAAGAGGCCATCGAGCAGAATAAGGGCTCTAAAGTTTTCTCAAAAGATCTGTCTATTGGGCAGAGCCAGCTCACCAGATTAAAAACTGAGGATGGTAGAATCGTTTCGTCCAAACCTGAGCTTCTGAGTGAGATAGAGTGCTTTTATGGACAGCTATACACGTCAACTAGCAGACCCGAAGTTGGTCTGGCGGAAGACCCTAGAGCTAGATTAACCCGGCACTATACCGAAGATATCCCGGACATCAGCCTGTACGAGATTAGAATGGCTCTTAAGCAGCTGAAGAACAACAGGGCACCCGGTGAAGACGGAATTACAGCTGAACTCCTGAAGGCGGGTGGAAAACCGGTCCTTAGGGCCCTTCAGAAGTTGTTCGACTCCGTCTTACTGGAAGGGAAAACTCCAAAGGCATGGAACAGAGGTGTGGTGGTGCTGTTCTTCAAAAAGGGTGACAACTCCTTACTGAAGAACTACCGACCCATCTCACTTCTGAGCCATGTCTATAAGCTGTTTTCAAGAGTCATTACGAACCGTCTCGCACGCAGGCTAGATGACTTCCAGCCTCCCGAACAAGCCGGTTTCCGAAGAGGCTTTAGCACCGTAGACCACATCCATACGCTCCGTCAGGTTATACAGAAGACTGAGGAGTATAACCTGCCCCTCTGTTTAGCGTTCGTGGACTACGAGAAAGCCTTCGATTCGATCGAAACCTGGGCTGTACTACAATCTCTCCAGCGGTGCCAAGTGGACTACCGGTATATCGAAGTGCTGAAAAGTTTATACAAGAACGCCACTATGTCAGTCCGACTCCAGAACCAGAACTCAAAGCCTATTCCGTTTTTTTTTTTTTTTTTATTTATTTACAATAGAAAATTGATACATTGTTATAACGGAAAAGTGTCGTTAAACCCTATCGGGTTTGTATCGACACCGAAATCGTGAACAATATTGTTAATAAGCTTACTTACGAGCTAATTGTATGACACATTGGAAAGAAAAAAGAACTATTATAAAATTGTTGTTACAGTGTGAGTGATTTAATTGTGTTGGGAGGTAGTGTTACGTAGTTATAAATAACTCCCATCCGGGTACTGCAACCGATCGTGTGTATGCATCGCAAGGTGTGCAATTGGTGACCCATTACGGCTCAACTCTCTTCTGGCACCAGTGCAAATTCCCTCGAGTCTCATAACAACTGTACTTAGTCAGAGGTCACTTTACACCGGTTATCTCAGGTGAGATGACAATAGGCGTTGCGAACCACTACCTAGTAACCTGCTTGTATGTTGCGCAAAATAAAAAGGTCATAGGCGACAGGCAATTCGCGGTCGCCTAAGACCTTATCATCGCGTAGGAATTTCATTGCCAGACAGAACCGGTTGCGTCCCGAGTGGGGCGCATGCGAGTACAGGATGATTATTTATTTATGTTCCAGTGCAAATTATATAACCTAATATTATTAATAATTATTATATTTATTTCTATGATTATTCTTTGGTATAGATACCTATTTAATATTGTGATGACTAGTTTTGGTATGTTATTGTAATTATTTATTGCATAGAATATAATATTATGTACTGTTATGAAGAAAATATTTTTTAAGCAAAGAACTTTTGTTTTTTTCATTTATTGTATTCTTTAATTTCAGGGGTAGGGCGTTAAATAATCTCGGTACCATATAAGCTACAGTTCTTTCTCCATATTTATTATTACTCCCGATTGTTTTAACATTTTTGTTACTTATTTTTCTTAAATAGGTTTTGGATTGTATTTGCTTCAGTACTTCTTTATTGTGTATATTTCCCATTAGTATTAGGTATTTTACTTTAGTATGTATTGGCAGGACGTTACATAATTTGAACAATTTGCTATAGTCATCTTTATATTCCTCTTGAATTTTCCTTGGGACTACTTGTTTGAGCAATCTGAGTTGTAAATTGTATATTTTATCAAGATAGCTTTTGAAGGTTCTGCCATAACTTGATAGCCCATACGTTATCAGTGATTCTGCTAATGAGTTATACATGTTTATTAAAATTTTATACGGCACCTTATGTTTAATAACATAAAATTTGGAGAGAATCACTCGCAGTTTTCCGCACAATAGATCAATGTGAGGGCCCCAGTTAAACCTTTCGTCAATCGTGACACCGAGATACGACGCTTTGGTTGGTCTGTTCAATTGCGGTACATACACAAGTTGAAAAGTTTACATTTATTCTATGGAGGCAACTGTGATCGTGTGCTATGAGTTTGATTTCCCCGGTTACAGGCCTGCGTCCAGAGGATATATGAATGAGTTGTGTTTTTTGGGCGTTAAGGACGAGTCCTGCATCGTGTGACCACATGCATAAAGCAGTGAAGTCAGCTTGCAGTTTCTGAAGCGCTATATTTATATTTTTATCAGATGCAACTAGACACGTGTCGTCCGCGTATTGATATATCGAGCAGAATTTAATTATGTTTCCTGCGTCATTGACGTATGATAGATAATGCAATGGACCCAGAACCGATCCTTGTGCTGTTCCGATTGATACCTCGACATCATCACTTGTAGAATTACCTATTTTTACTTTATACGTTCGTTCGTGTAGGTAGTTTTTACACCAGTCTAGCAAAGGTCCTCTAATGCCAGTGTTATCTAATTTTTCTACTAGTAGGTCGTGTTTTAGTGTGTCAAAGGCTTTGCTATAGTCTATCAATACTAGAAGCACGTGTTCTTTATTATTTAGTTTCACATTTACTTCATCCGTAAATTCTGATAGTAGCAACGTTGTACTTTTTTTCGGTCTAAATCCAAATTGTCTGTCCGTAAGTATGTTGTGTGTGTCGTAAAATTCGAGTATTAACTTAGAAATATATTTTTCGAAAATCTTATCTATTATTGGTAATATAGTTATAGGCCTATAGTTCTCATATTTGTCAGTTTGCCCTTTTTTGTAAATTGGTCTGACTATACCAGTTTTTAGTTCCTTGGGATAAATCCCAGTCTTGATGCTACAGTTGACGAGGTTGCTACAGCACAGGATAAAAAATTACTAGCTAGTTTTATATCTATAGGACGTATGCTATCACAGCCAGGGCCCTTGCGCGGATCTATATTAGTTATAATTCTGTGAATATTGAATTCGTCACATTTTTTGTAGTACATTGTCTTATTAGTGTATTCTGTATAGCTAGATTTATTTAACAGTTCTGTGTCACATTGGGGTATAACTTCGCTAACATTGTTATTGAAAGATTTAGCAAAATTTTGTGCGATATTTTTTTCGTTGTCAGAGCTGGTAATTTGCGTTTGCGTTGCAGCGGGGAGTCAGGCAAGGAGATGTTATTTCTCCTAAACTGTTCTCCGCTGCACTGGAGGATGTTTTCAAGACCCTGGACTGGAGAAGGCTAGGCATCAACATAAACGGCGACTACCTCACTCACCTTCGGTTTGCTGACGATATAGTAGTCTTGGCTGAGACCATGGAGGATTTAAGTACAATGCTCAATGACCTCAGTAAAGCCTCCGAGCGAGTTGGTCTAAGGATGAACATGGACAAGACGAAGATCATGTCAAATGTCCATGTCGCACCAACTCCCTTAACAATCGGACACTTTACGCTCGAAGTTGTAGACGATTACGTATACCTAGGACAGACTGTCCAGTTAGGTAGGTCCAACTTCGAGAAAGAGGTTAATCGTCGAATCCGACTCGGCTGGGCAGCGTTCGGGAAGCTACGGCACATCTTTTCGTCCAATATTCCGCAGTGTCTCAAGACAAAAGTCTTTGACCAGTGATGACATATGGCACTGAAACGTGGTCGCTTACTATGGGCCTCATAAGAAGGCTCAAAGTCACCCAGAGGGCAATGGAGCGAGCTATGTTGGGAGTTTCTCTGCGTGATCGCATCAGGAATGAGGCCATCCGCAGCAGAACCAAAGTGACCGATATAGCCCTCCGAATCGCTAAACTTAAGTGGCAGTGGGCGGGGCACATAGCACGTAGAACCGATGGCCGTTGGGGCGGAAAGGTTCTCGAGTGGCGACCACGTACCGGAAGGCGTAGCGTGAGCAGGCCCCCCACACGGTGGACTGATGACCTGGTGAAGGTCGCGGGTGTCCGCTGGATGCGGGTGGCGCAGGACCGGTCATTGTGGAAGTCTTTGGGGGAGGCCTATGTCCAGCAGTGGACGTCTTTCGGCTGACATGATGATGAGTATGAGTATGAGTAAAGGAGATGTCCAACTGACGGTGATCACACAATAAAGATTATTGAATTAGAGTTGGAAAATCGTTGCAAATCTGCAGCATGGGACGAATCCTATGGTATATAATTTATCAAAATCGGTCCATAACTGTAGATCTGATGGGCGTTGTAAGGATCGGCTTCGCGTAATATATATATAGATTAAGGGTTTGAATTGCATTTTCTAAAGTATCGACCGTCCATGAGGCTTCTGATGTGGTGCGGTCTCTTTTTCGTGGCATCTGGAAAGACAAATATTTCAATATAAAAATAGCTAATTGCATTGTGGTAATGGGAGCTAAATTCAAGTGGGAGCCATGAAAAGCTCTCAATGGCGAATCCATACCAAATCACGAAAATATTTTTATATTTTTTTTTTATTATCAACCGCGATTTGAAATGCAGCTACGTAAATTCAATATATTAACGTAACATATATGGGTAAATACAATCACGATATAAATAATTTAACGCTTACCGTGAACGATGAATTTCTATTTTTTTTATAACGGCGGAGCCAAAAAGTCGCGAACACTTGCACGTGACGGATGTGTATTTTTGGTAGTGTCCGACCTAAGTTTCGGTTTCGGCTTCGGCCGGTTTCGGCCTAAAAATCATGTTTCGGCCGAAAATTCGGTTTCGGCCAAAAAAGGGCCGAACCTTTCGGCCGTGCCGAAACTTACAACATTGTACCTACTTTCGGATCGTGACTTCTAAATAGTCTTTCGAGACTGGCTGATTGTGATCTGTTAACATTAAAGATCAAAATATTATTTTAGTTAATTTTATATCTAGTTTAGAAGCTGTTCGATTTAGTCATTCTCAAAGGCTGGGACTAGAGTTTGGTTGTTCTTCTTCAAAACTGAGACCATGGAGAACTTAAGTACTATGCTCGATGATGTAATAGGCTTCTGGAGGCCAATTCTCGGGCCGTTCGAGATGATGTCTATCCTAAATGATCTCGATTGACGCAATGTCTATTGAAAAATCTCACCAAATTGTCGAACACAGCGAAATTTCTTGGGGGCCAATTCTCGATCCGAGCGAGATGCATGTCTATCGTGACATTGTATAGAATGGTAGTCACTTGTATGGAATCTCGAATAGAGATCATCTCGATCGAACCCGAGAATTGGCCCCTGACCAGTTGTTGCATCTCGAACGCTGGGAGTAGACATATCTCGAGTGTGAGTTTTCGAGAATACGCAAATGGGTTTTCGATCGAGATCCGCCATTTTTTATCTAGATATGTCTAATAGACATCATCTCTAACGGCCCGAGAATTGGCCTCCAGAGACTCTACGCTCAAAGTTGTCGACTGTGTACTGTCCCTGAGCCTAGGACAAACGATTCAGTTGGGCAGGAGCAATTTCGAGAAGGAGATCAATTTTCAAAAATGACTTGGCTGGGTGGCGTTCGGGAGGCGCAATATCTTTTCGTCATGTATTGATTATCCTCTCGTCAATAGTTAAAGTCTTTGACCAGTGCGTGTTGCCATTGATGATCTATGGCTCCGAAAAAGGAGGGTCAAAGTCACTCAAAGAGCGATGGAGAGGGCTATGGCCTATGCTCGAAGGTACACTGCGAGATCTAAAAAATGACGATACCCGCAGACGAATAAAAGTAACTGACATAGCCTGAAGGCTTGTCAAACTAAATTGGCAGTTGCAAGCCATGTTGCCCGGAGAACCGATGGTCGGTGGGGCAAGCGAGTTCTCGAGTGGCGACCACGTACCGGATGACGTAGCGTAGGAGCAAGGAATGTTGCTGAGCAGCCCCCACAAGGTTGCTGAGGCTTGAGGTGGGCTGATGACCTGATTAAGGTCGCGTGGGTCCGCTGGATGCGGTTAGCTCCTAATTGATTGTTTTGGCATTCTCTGGGGGAGGCCTATGTATGACATGATGCCCGTGGTTACCTATCATCATCGCACCTCTCGCCATCGAGCTCATCCCCACACCTTGGAGCCATTGCGTTCTCGTACAGTACGTTTCAATAGGTACTTCGTACCCAGAATACTTAGGTTGTGGAATGAGCTCCCTGCCGAGGTATTACCAAAGGGCTACAGCTACTCTTCAGAAAGGCGTGAATAAGAGCCAGGATAATCTGGTCCAGTGCAACCCTACCAAGACACGTATATAGTCTGACAATAAAGAGTAGAATTTAAATAAAATGGAACTAACATAGAACGCGCGAACGTTACATGGCAGCACCGTCCCGGCTAGTATGATAGCTTATTGGCTATGTGCACGTCTGAAACGTCAAACGTCAAAGGTCCCGAGACAATCTCAAAACTCAGAGATGTCAAATAATGACACATGAATATTTTATTTACTTTAGTAAACGCGAAAGACCCCGTATTGGAAATTTTACTGAAATAAATAAGAGAATAAATAAATTACATACAAGCGAAACGAATCGTAGGAAACCGTTAAGAAACCAATAGACCAACGTGAAAGTAAATTTGACAGTGGTCCCCGGTAAGTACACATTTCTGCCATGGTGTGCGCTACGATCGCCTAGCTTACCCCCGCCACCTACTTCGCACATAGCCAATACCAAAGACTACTATGAATATATATAGAGATTGGTTTGAGGCAAATAAACGATTACCCGGTCAAATGAAAGAGGTTGTTTATTGTAAGCCGCCAGACGTTTAAGACTAGTTCTCAATTTAGTTCTATATTTAATTCTATGTAAGAACATATAAATTCAACGCCATCTCTTGACGAGGAGAAACTTCAGGTTCAAACAAGTATATGCAGATGGCGCTAGGGAATATGTCGGCATGGCAAGCGTTTCGATTTTTTTTGTCTGTGGATTGTTATAGTTCCCCATTTTGCGTCGGATTTCGTGAAGTGAAATTGAGCTAAACCATTTTATATGTAGTGTTGACGCATTAAATTAAGCAAAAAATGGAGAAAAGAAAGGAATCTTTAAGTGATATAAAACTGTGCAGATTTTGTTTAACTCAAGACTCATCGTTGACTAGTTTATATGATCGAAGTCGGGACCCCATATTCGTGACCCTTCCTTTGAAAATCATGGCATGCGTGTCTATAGAGGTAAATTATAAACTGTAACAGTTTGTTCTCTACATCCTAAAATTCAGCGTCTACTACATTTAAATTCTTAGACGCTTCTATGAAATTGATGGGTTGATTTACCGCCAATGCAATGAATGGCGTTGAACGTTTTTTAAAAACATTTCAAGAGAGCTTAATACGAATCTTTACATTGATTTAGTGGCTTCAGAACTTAGGATGAAGATCTTTTGTCATTGTTAAAAGCCGAGGATAAGAGTATTGATTATTTTCGAGCAGGCTTTTGTTAACACGTAGCTTGGTATTTTAACCGCCATCTAGCGAAATCTAATATTTTTGCGAATGTGTTATTATAATTATTTGTGCATTATTTGACTCAATAAACGTACTCCTTAAAATTTAGATCGTTCGAATTATTTCCTAGTGCACACAAATAGACCGAAAAAATCTAAAAACAACCCTCCAATGTTGTGGTTATTATTACTAAAAGACGCAAATCTTCATTTAATAGTTTCTGAACATTAGGGTACAAATTTTCCTTATCAGTCTTATCACCTAGTATCTGCTCAGAATATATTATAAATTATGTATTTTTTAGTTCTTAATCAAGGCAAATGCAATGCAAAAGCTTCAGTGCCTGTTTTTGTTTGCGGTTGATGTAGGGTAAAAATATACGATTTTGTTCTGCTGTACCCACTTTAGGTAAGGTACCTGAATTCAGCATGGTTAAGCTTAAGCATTATGTTGTGACATGAGTAAATGTTATGCACTTCATGTCATAGGTTTAACTTAGTTGATGAAGTAGCGACTCAGCAGTCTCTAGTGCCCCAATTCCCAATGACCAGATATTGTATCATCATCATCATTTCAGCTGAATGACATCCACTGCTGGAAAAAGGCCTCCCCCAAAGACTTCCACAATGACCAGTCCTTCGCCACCCGCATCCAGATATTGTATATTTGAAAGTATTTCATATGTATGGATGAACCACAATTAATTGCTCTAATATTAACCAAAAGTAACTTAGATTAAAATTATCTAACCTTCACTATTAACACTGCCATAGGATTGATATGTAGGTGGTTAGGGACCAGCTAATTTGGTGTGCCGGTTTGCTACCACTTGGATGAGTTGATGAACTTAAAGGATATTTAGTCATTTTTTTTTAATTGATTCCCATTCTATATCCAACAAGTAAAAATTATAATACCTATCTTTAATTGAAAAAACTGTGTTCAACAGGTGGTTGCGGTGGTCATAGCCGGCTTAACAACCCTACTTTAATGAAAGTGCTAACAAATTTACAATGTCTGGTGAATTCTTCTCTAGAATGTTGTGTATGCAATATGTAGTATGTATGTTTATTCTTAAAACTTGAATGTAGTTTTTCTACTATAACATATATATTATAAAAGGAACAATGCTATGTAAAAGAAGAATTTTATTCAAATCAAGAAGATTTTTGTATTCAAATCAAGGAGTAGGCTGGAAATTACAAAAATTAAATGATACCATAAACAACACAGCAAATAAAACACACACATTCATATTATCATGCCGAAAAATACTACAGTAACATTTTGATATTTCATGTACAATCAAATTCCTTGAATGTATGAATATACACACAAGCAAATTACGGCAAATGATTAGTTTGAAAATTTCTTATCTCAAACTCTGAGGATCTTATCAATAGGCTGTGACATGAAATTATTAAAATCAGGAAAGGATTTACATTAATGTTAACTACTAGAAATATGAATTATATGTAAATCTGTTCAAATATCAATGTCCTCTTGTCTATTGGAAAATTGGTTTTCTACTGTAGCATTGTATTTAATTTTGTAGTAATGTCATACTATAAGTTTATATAAATTACATATTTATGCTAGTTCTACTCATGGCAGAGGTTTATTTATCCCGTGGTAGTTGACACACATAGGTGAATGAATATATGCCTAAATTGAAGATTGTAATAATAATTTTTGTGCTGATCTGTGTAAGTTGTGTTACAATCTTACACAGATTACCTAGTCCCAAACTATGCATAGATTTACCATGAGTACTACTACTAGGCGAAGATAAATAGAGGAAGGGCACAGCAGAATGTCATCTTTTTCATATTTGGCACAGGTGAATTGGGGAAGTACCTCCACCTTACAGAAGTCCACAGCCTTAATGCTTGCTCTGTAGGTATGTGGTGTTATGTTCCTGATGGTGAATGGCCAGAGCTGTTGTGTTGAGAGTGATGGACCTGCATATGTCTATAGCTGTCAAATCCTCAAGTTAGTGAAGGGTCGGCAACATACTTGTGATTCTTCTAGAGTCGCAAGTGTTCATAGGCGATGGTGTTTTCTTACCATCAGGCAGGCTGTAAGCCTATTTGCTACTGTCGTCGTATAAAAAAATATTGATAACTATTTATATAAATAGAAAATACCCATAATTTAGGAACAATGCCCCTGACTGAGATTCGAACCCGGGACCACCAGCTTGATAGAAATGATCACTATAGACTAGGCTAAAGAAGTCGTCAAATTCAAAAATAAATAACTTTTAGCTTTATCAGTTCAAAATGACACTCTTGGCAGTGTTGGATTATCTGTGATCTATGATTAATCATCATCATCATTATGTCAGCCGAAAGACGTCCACTTCTGGACATAGGCCTCCCCTAAAGACTTCCACAATGACCGGTCCTGTGCCTCCCGCATCCAGCGAACACCCGCTACCCTAACCAGGTCATCAGTCCACTGTGTGGGGGGCCTGCCCACGCTTCGCCTTCCGGTACGTGGTCGCCACTCGAGAACCTTTCCGCCCCAACGGCCATCGGTTCTACTTGCTATGCTATGTGTCCTGCCCTATGATTAATGTACTGTATTAAAAAATAGAATATTTAGTAAGTGCTGAGTGGGATTAAGATTCCTTTTTCCACAGGTGTTCCCATCCGATAAGATGCCTTCATATATCTGTGAGCGTTGCCGGGCTTTCATGGACATTTGCTATGACTTCAAGCAAATCTGCAGACGTGCTGACGAGTCCTGCTTACAGTTTGTCCAAAATGGGGTACCCATTAGTTCTGTTAAATGGCCATCTTCACTTATGAAGGTAAACCATTCAGTGTTTGCTGTTTTTATATGATACAGAAATACAAAATTCTAAAATCGCCAGGAAAATGTATGAAAATAATATTTACTATTACAGATATTTCAACTAACAAAAAAAGCACTACCTAGACCAATTAACACAGTAGTGGAAGGTGGGGCAACAATTGAAGTCAGCTCTCATGATATATCTGAGAATGATGATGAAGACGAGGAGACATATGATATAAAGGTAATTTATACAAGCTTTTATCTAATTTGCACTGTGCAAAATCAAATTTGCAATCCTTTTTTCAGCTGCTTACCGGTATCCGATTGAGCTGAAATTTAGCATAATTATTTAAGTTTACTGACATAGCTGATCTGTTGATGGGGACAGCAGTTGGTCATTGAAACTCCTAAACTACACAAGACAAATCCGTCGTGTTTGGTCTCCTTCTAACAAGTAGTTGATGAGTGATGACTGTGGAACCAAAGTACAGTCGGCAATAAAAACTTGTACCCAAAATTAAATTTTTGACTGAAACTTATTTCTCAGTACTGCTAATGCTGAATATATTTCTGATCAAAATATCAATAGGAGTTGGCTGATAATTTAACTGATCTGCCATATTTGACAGATTGACGCTTCTCGCGATGGCTCCAAGAGTATCCAAGTAACACCAAGTGGAGACAAGCAAACCACATCAGCTAAAGAAGCAGGTAAGTCATTCAGCTTACTCCTTGATAATGATAATACATGGTGTCTACTTATTTTATTTCTAAATATTATTTTTTCTACTTATTTTAGTTTTGTATCTGCGTGTGTTCATAGCTTTCAGTATTTTCCATCATGTTATTCTTTGTGTCTAGCATTGTTTCTTTGCAGCATGTTTACACAGCATTAATTTTAAGTTGCGGTCCGATCAAATCGATTGGGTTGACCATAGTTTACTTTTGTGCCCTTATCGCCCCTCATTGAACCTCTCAATATAATTTAAATGGTAAGTATTTATATTCCTATCCATTTCCTTTTTGTTTCTACATATTTTATAATCATATGTGAAACTTAACACTTTAACAGCCGCGCGTTTTAATTACTCCTACGCCCTGTCAGTTGATCACGAACCTTATGCGGTACCAGTTTTCGCCGCAAAGACGCCGAGGTTCTAATTCTTGCTGCACGTCATGCATTTTTCCTTAAATACGCTGATTTAAGAAGGCTGTAGTAGGTCAGAGGGTCACTGACGAAAGCTTCTGAATAAATTAAGATTTAATAAACGACGCTGATGATGAGTTGATGGATACGGGATCTACTATCAATACTATGATATACTTTCTATAATAAATTAAATCTAAATCGTGATCTGCGTTTTCCAAACGCGTAGAGATTAAAAAAAATTAAGGGTACTTCCCCTACTCGTAAAGTGGGGATTTTTTTTCTTTAACCCTATAGTGTGGGTTATTGTTTGATAGGTCTTTTAAAACGAATAGAGGTCTTCAACAAGCATTTTTTTACAAATTGAATATTTTCGGAAACACTTAATAAAAACGTTCAAGGAAAACTATAGCGGACATGATCAGTTAAGCTGTTTTTAAGTTATCGTAAAAAGTCTTCCGTTCTTAGTCAAAGATGTATGAAACACTGCGAAGTTATTACCATTTGCTTGTTATTGTTTTTGTTCATTGGGCAACTACGGATCCCTACATTGAGCATGGCCCGACATGCTCTTGGCCGATTTTTTATGGTTGAATTAGCTTGTTTTATGTGTAAACAATAATAAATTAAATCCATTCATTAAGTACTTAGTCGGCTCATAAGTTCTGTCATATACATAGTATCAAATAAAAACAAAATTTTAAGTTTATTCCGAATAATTTGTACAGCGTTTGAAAGCTTATAAACTAGAGAATCTAAATGTATAACATTTATTCAAAATGACCGCCATAATTATCTACGCAGGCTTGAAGTCTGCGTGGCCAGTCGTCAATGGATTCACGCACCACTTTCATGTCGATATTGGCCACTGCCGTAGCAAGGGATTTTTTCAGCGAGTCTAGATTTGCATGAGGTTTTGAGCACACCTTTTCCTCTAAATACTGCCATATTTTATAGTCTAACGGATTAAGATTTGGGCTAGAGGAGGGCCAATCTTCATGCCGTATAAAGTCGATTTTATTGGAGGCGAGCCAGGCTTGTGTAGACTTTGCCTTATGGGCTGGAGCAGAGTC
Organism: Notocelia uddmanniana; assembly: GCA_905163555.1. Taxonomy (NCBI): domain Eukaryota; kingdom Metazoa; phylum Arthropoda; class Insecta; order Lepidoptera; family Tortricidae; genus Notocelia; species Notocelia uddmanniana. Next base: position 20,082,267 of record LR991052.1, read on the forward strand.
CTGCTGGAAAACCCAATGCTGGTTTAGAAACATCGTATGGGATAGTGGTTTCACAATATTAGTCAACACCGTGTCTTGGTACACTTTGGCACTAGTTTTTACTCCTTTCTCACAAAAATGCATACTAGTGACGCCCGCATAAGAAACTCCCAGCCAAACCATCACAGATGAAGGGTGATGACCTCTTTGAATACGGAGAATGCTATTAGACGCTTCTTTACTATTGCGAGCGTACACTCTATCATTTTGTTTATTACAGTTTTCTTCTATGTCAAAAATTTTCTCGTCCGAAAACAGTATACAACGATGCTTATTTTTAGCGTACTTCTTCAATAAAGCTTTAGATCTTTTAAGCCTTAAAGCTTTAAGCCGACCATTTAGAAGATGGCCAGTTGTTCGTTTATAAGCACGAAGTCTCAGGTCTTGATTAAGCACTCTTTTCACCGTGTTTCTGCTCAAACCCATCTGGAGGGCCATAACTTTTTGTTTCCTAGCGGGATTTCTGGCAATGCGTGCCCTAATTGCTTGTACAACCGCTGTAGTCCTAGCTGTACGCGGACGACCGCTTCTTTTCTTGTCATTTAAACTAGAGACCTCACTGTATCTTTCTATGGTCGTACCATAGAAAGATACAGTGAGGGAATAAACGAACAACTGGCCATCTTCTAAATGGTCGGCTTAAAGCTTTAAGGCTTAAAAGATCTAAAGCTTTATTGAAGAAGTACGCTAAAAATAAGCATCGTTGTATACTGTTTTCGGACGAGAAAATTTTTGACATAGAAGAAAACTGTAATACACAAATCTTAGAGAGAATTTTAAAATTACAAGTAGCTTAAAAATTTTAGTCGGCGAGTGTCCACAACGATATAGTGCAATTATTGCGGTACGGCTATCTTTAAGCGTCCACTCCATGTTAAAGAAAACAGAAAATTGCAAAATTATACTACTCAAATATTTAAAAAAGATTCGAAATTCAAATGCACAACGGTTTTTGTTTTAGGAGTTCCAAATTTAAATTTTAAAGGCCAGTGACAGAACTTATGAGCCGACTAAGTAGTTTCTTTGCCATTTTCAGGTTGAAAGTTGAATTCTGGGTAACAACTGTAAAAACATTAAAATAAAAATATCTTGATAATTACTGATTTTCACCCATACGCATAAGGAGTCGACTTAGTTGCATTGTACCTCCTGTGTCACCTATCTACTAGTAACCCAGTACACATTTATTTATATCGGGTCTCGGAAACAGCTTTGACGATGACGTTTGCTGTGTGGTTTTCGGGGCCGAAATATCTAGCTACTAGGTCTCTTTCTTCTTCGGGAAAATACGAAAGATGCACAGCAAGGCTCGGTCAATCAGTCACTTTTTAGAAAATGTCGAAAAACACCGACTTACCATACACGGCGCGCTTTAAAACGCGCGGCGTATTTAGCTGTCCCCAAAATGACGGCCCGCCCCTCTCCATCTCGCCGTAGCGGTGATGCGACCCGCCGCAGCTCCAAGGTAGGTAAGTGCTGAGAAGAAACTCAACAACAAGCGCGGCGTGCTTAGAGCGTCACGGAGGACCCTGATCGGCTGACAGGGACGACAGGAGTCAAACATTACAACGTTTGTGATTGGCTGTTAATGTGTTGAAAGTACATGTAGGGCTATGATGGTAGCGCGACAGACGCGACCATGATATGCCTGCCGGTGATATGTATGTATATGTCACCGTAATATTGCAAATACCCTTAAATTATAATCTATCTAGCGAGCTTTTAAATTATCGAATGAATGCAATCTACTGAAAAATAATACGTTAAATTGTAGGCAGTATGTTACGGTTCACAATCTTTTGACGTGAAATTTACAAAGCACCTTTGTCCCTCAGAGCGGAAATACAAGCCCCGCTTCGTCGACTAGCTGGAGGAAAGCACAAACAATTTCCTGTTCACAATCTTTCGATAGTTATCAATCTCGCTAGATAAAAACCTACATATTAGAATCTAACCTAACACGTATTTGCATTTTAATTTTGTATGTTGTTGTTTTGTTTGTTGATTGTTGATTACAATTTATCAACAGTTTACAATCTCACTAGATGGATTATATAATTCAACGGTATTTGCAATTTTACGGTAACATATACAGTAATTTGAAATATTGTGTCTGAGTATGGTGAATGGAGGAGAAGGTTAAAGTAAACCGTGTTGGTGGGAGACAGCGGTAACGAAGGGTGTGACGGTGCGGGTACGGCGGCACTCGAGCGGGCTGGGCACGTGGCCCTGCGACGAGTGCGACAGCTCCTATCCGCTGCACCAGCTGCTCGTCATACACAAGGCGCAGAAACACCGCGCCAGGAACGTGCAGTGCACGCAGTGCAACGCGTAAGTCTTGCAATACAATACAAATACTCTTTATTGCACACCTCACATAATAAATCATAATATACAATAAGAATGAACAAAGAGAGCAGGCGGTCTTAACGCTAAAGAACGATATCTTCCAGACAACCTTGGACAAATGAAATGTAAAACTGAGTAGTAGGTGGTGCAAAAATTTGCGTAGATATGACTCACTTCATCTTCTCCAAATATAACCAACTAGCTTTTGCCCGCGACTTTGTCCGGGTGGGACTCTATGTATCTTACCTCCCTACAAACTTCTTTCCCCTATTTTCACTCTCTTAGGGGATAATATCCGGGATAAAAAATATATTTCCCCGGGTCTCAAACTATATACCATCACCCAAATTAGTTCGGCGGTTTAAGCGTGAAGCGGTATCAGACAGTTATATTAGTATTTATAATATAATATGGATGATTTAATATTTCCATTTTTTGGAAGGCAGTAGCTGCATACCTACTGAAAGTTTGTCGACTCAGCTGAGGTCATGACACGCATGTTCCAATATTAAATAACAAGTCGTACGCATCAAAAAACTTACGAGTGTGGACTTTGTTTTATGCCGTTTGATAAAACAGCTAATATTTTAAAACAATATGCATTACTTTGAAAATAATGAACAGAAGTAAAATATTTTCAAAGTTTTTAATTTGTTTCAGTAAATTTTTCTCCAAATATGACTTATTGACACACCAATTGCGTCATACCAACGAAATGCCGTATCAGTGCCTCGCGTGTCACTTAAAATTTAAACGGCTTATTTTGCTTAAAAGACACGAAAAGGTAACCTAGTTGGTCGATATATTTTACCTGTATTAACTTATGTACATAAATGTTTGATAACTAGTCTGAATATTTTCAGATTATGCATTCCAATTTACCGCGGCATTTGTGCCCGACGTGCCCTGCCACGTTCCTGTCCGTAGTGGAACTGGAGTCACATAAAACACGCCACGAGGGATATTTCTCTAGGCAACACGTTTGCACAGTATGCGATCGAAAGTAAGATGTTATTGTTTTCATTAGCATATTAACATTGTTGCCGGCCATGATCATTCAGTATATTTAAAAGCCGGCCCAGTGCTAGTCTAATTCGCGCCCCTTGGGTTCCGCAGATCGTGTAACCGTCCCAAGCGTTGTAGGAATTGAACGCCATGGGTACAGCGCCATCGATCGCCGCCTTGTGTTACTAATTTGCGCGACTGAGTAACGTAGCGTAAAATGTATGTCGGTTTTTCAAGGTTAATTATTTATCTCGTGAACGTATTTTTTTTATTCGAAAGACGGTACTTCTACAGTGTCTCTTGAATGACAGTCTATATCACAGCATGTAAAGGTGCTCAAATGCGTAGGTATCACATCTACACCAAAACCCCCGTTAGGTATTTCCATGATATTATCGCCAATTGCTTGTTTCTAGGTTCCACAAAAAGAGTGGTCTGATCCGGCACCACGACTTCGTGCACGGCAACACACACTTTTCTTGCGAGTACTGCCCGCAGCGTGAGTCTCACAGTAGCGTGCGTACGGCACCTCACCTCATCCCCGCTATTTTTTACCTTAACCGAAGCTATGAACATACGCAATTACTTTAGACGAACCTATGTAAGGCAACATGGTATAGAACAGCTTTATTTACTTACCCTGTTGCCTTCCAGAGTTGAAACCTTAATTATCTACTTCTAGGTGACATTATATGCATTTTTTTCCAGGTTTTTCGACTGTGTCGAAATTATCTCGGCATGTTCGCGCGCATGCTGGCGATCGTGCGTACCCGTGCAAATACTGCAATAAGAGCTTCGTGAAATCACATCACTATACCAGGTGACGTATTACTTCTGCTTTAAAATTGATTCATCATCAGCCTATATGCATCCCACTGTTGGGCACCGACCTCTCATTGATAACAGGGATTGGGCAATAGTTCGTGGTGGTTAAAAATGTGTAGCTGTCAAGGTTTACTAATAAAAAACAAATTTGACGGTTCTCGCCAAAACAAGCATGGCCTCCACGGCCTGTCAAATTTGAGCCGTCCTAATTGGAGAACCCTTTGCTTATTATTCATCCTGTGGTGGCAGGCATCTCCGCTTGAAACACGATGAGCAAGTGCGCCGAGCGCGCGGAGAGACCGTCACCGAGTTCCGGTGCGACCAGTGCACGGAGACCTTTGGCACTCAAGACGAGCTGTACTATCACTCGGCCATCCACGCCACGCAGAACCTCACGTGCCCGCTCTGCCAGGAGAAGTTCGAGAACGTAGACGCAGTCACCGCACACATCAGGACTCATGTCAACGGTGAATCAATCCCACATCAACTGTGAACGATATATTTTATCGACTGATACGAAAAGTTTTCGTTTCAGCTTCTGCTACAAGTCGCATTTCTCGACTGATACTCGTGAAGGCTTGATATTTTTGTCGATTCAGTTTTAGAATAGCTATTTATTTATAAATTGGTAAATAGATTTTGCGAGGTCTACAGCTCAAAGCCACTTGTTTATAATACGATTTATATGGATAATAAAAAATATTTCTTGTTATTCTATCCTGTCAGCCAGTATAATATATCTGATATTCCTTGGATAATAGTTTCAACGCAGACTTCTAACATAAATTTCATCAAACCCTACATCAATTAGCGTTTATAAGTGGGTTATTAAGATGTAAACATGACAACTAGCTATAGAAAAAAAAGTTCATAGGGCCAATTACAATTTATTTATTACAAATTTTTACATGACAATAATGTGAAATGCCGAAAACGGTTTTACTTTGCGACTTGTCTGTAGCATAGCAACTGCATACGCTTAAATATTAACTCGCTCTGTCAAAGACAAAAGCGGTCACTCACACGCCCTGACATTGTTATGCCAAACGCGAAGTTGAACGCTATAGGAAGGCATTTAGGTTGATATCGCACTTCACGCCGTGACGGATATATCCGTCAATGGTGTTGAACCAATGGCGCGAATATATCCGCCATTGGAGTCGAAATAATTTGGTCGTCTATAATATATACAGCATTTTTTTGACGTCATATTCATCATCAAATTAGACAAAACCTAGCCCGCATTAAAGTTAGTTGGTGTTGACAGGAATAGAGTTCATGTGCGAATACTGCGAGCTGGTGTTCACTTCGAGGGAGAAGCTGGACGCGCACATGAGTGCCGCGCACGACGACGAGATGTCCCCGCGCCAGGTACGCTTGCTGATGTCCCACGTTTTACACTCGCCGTCCACACAATCACACCACTATGCAATTCTAATACTACACAAAATAATTTGTTCCCGGCTAAGTCTGTGCGTGGTCAAAGTTTACATACTCCACTAACTAACTACCTGCCTCATATGCTCGTTAGGAGTCCAAGTCCTTGCAGCAGACCTGCTGGTTAGATAAGTCACCTGTACTGAACTGAACAAAATCCTTTTGAAACGAATCTTTACCTTGTTTTTAGCATTAGAAAGAACGCCACAGAACAACTTAGCGAGGTTATTTATCCGGCACATTTTGCGCTAAAATTGTGAAATAACATCAATTAATATTTAAACCAATTTATTTCATGCTTACATTATTGGATTTATTGTCTATGTGCGAAGTACGTCGTGGGGGTAAGTAAAAAGATCGCAGCGCACGCTGTGGCAGAAATGTGTAACGTCTTTGGCCACTCTGTCAAAATGACTATGACGTCTATTCATCAGAACTCGAGCATGACAAAAATCAATCGTGAAAATAGAACTTGCTTAACAAACACAGCTAGAAGGACAAATTGCCAAACGTGAACTTTTCGTCGTTGAAGAGTTCTGTTCTGATCATCATCAGCAGTTCCACTTCATCACATGTCACATTTTTGTATGATAATGCTCGATTTGTTGATAAAAACACAAACATCACTATATGTTTGCCTTTAAAATTTGAGGAGTTCCCTCAATTCCTCATGGATCCCATCAGCAGAAATCAAGCATGACAAAAATTAATCGTGAAAATAGAACTTGCTTAACAAACACAGCTAGGAGGACAAATCGCCAAACGTGAACTTTTCGTCGTTGAAGAGTTCTGTTCTGATCATCATCAGCAGTTCCACTTCATCCAATGTCACATTTTTGGATGCAAATGCTTGACTTGTTGATAAAAACACAAAAATCACTATATGTTTGCCTTAAAGATTTGAGGAGTTCCCTCAATTCCCCGTGGATCCCATCATCAGAACTGCGTTTTGACATAAACGGGACCAACTTGGATATATATACTTACAATAAAAAAAAGAATTTTCCAAATCGGTTAAGAAATGACAGAGTTATGGAGTAACAAACATTAAAAAAAAAAGAACAAAAAAAAACATACAACCGAATTGATAACCTCCTCTTTTGAAATTTTGAAGTCGGTTAAAAAAAAAACAATGGTTTACGCGTTACGAAAATAGATACGATCACGACACACTTTTTTTATATCAATCAGGTACATGAATATATAAATTTTGTATACCAATTGAACGCTTTCATATGTGGATGAAGTGATCACTCAGACGCCAAGGTATTAAAAATTGATGTCACGTTTAAACAAATAAAACAATTCAAAATATATTTTGTCATGATCAAAGTACACCTTCACTCCGACCTTTTTAGTGGTTGTTGGCGTGGTGGGTACGGCGACAAACGACCACTTTAGGTTCTTGGCGTTCAAATGGTTAACTAAGCAGAATTTCGTATTGAAAACATAATACGCATTCATATAAGTTCTACGACATTTTGTTTTTAAAATTAGTGTTGGGTCGATAGTGTAGTTTAAAATCTGGCATCATATTTAAATCGGTATATCCACAATTGAGGAAAGCACAACAAACACTGGATATATCTAATTAGGCATTATCAATCGTAATCGGGTATTATGCGCTGGATATTAATAATTTTGAACTGTCAAAAGAAAGTCTTGGAAATTCTTGGAAAGTCTTTTTCGTAACTACTAGCTGTCCGCCCCGCCCCGTCTTTAAGTATAATAATAATGAAGAAAAAGAAACCAAATCTTCCCGTTTCAGTTTTTGTTTTTTCTCACGATTATCTGTTCGAAAATGGAACAAACACGAGAAATATGATCAAATAAGACTCAGAAACGGGATAGGTTTACGTTTAATTTAACAAAAGTTGAATCGGGTTTAGTTTTTTTTAACAATATGAGACCACAATGACGAAAAGATTAAATCGACCTATAACATTGTCATTGGATTTAGAATCTTTTAGATTAGACTGTAAGGGGCTTTTTAACCGACTTCAATAGAATGAAGGAGGTTCTCAGTTCGTCTGCTTTTTGCTTTTTTTATGTATGTATGTTCCCTGATAACTCTTGACCACGTGGGCCGATTTTGATAATTCTTTTTTTGTTTCAAAGCAGGTACCCCCAAGATGGTCCCATATAAATTTGGTGAAGGTCTGATGATGGGATCTAGGAGGAATCGAGGGAACTCCTCGAATTTGATAGGCACGCATATGCCGATTTCAGTATTTTCTGTAGGTAACCAAGCATTGGCTCACGAGTAACACAAATTGTGGCATAGCTAAGTAAAAAATTAGAGTCGGTTTTTTTGGTTTAAATTATTGAACGGATTAGTTAATCGCACAGTATACCTTGCGGTAGTAATATTATATGATGTGCGTGCAGGACATGGAGGACTCGTCGGTGGAGGGCGAGGCGGACGACGCCGACGCGGACGATGACGACGACGACAACGGGCTCAACGGTAACTGCCTCCAGAGGGCCTACTCCGAAGTTCGAACTTCGTATCGTGCCGTCCCTTTCCGTCATATAGTATATAACACGACAGTGAAAAGGACGGCACGACACGAAGTTCGGAGTTAGCTCTCTGGCACCTTTGCCACAACAGTGAGGAGCATAGGCTCCTCGCGTTACCGTCTCTGGCCAAACACTGCTCCATTCGCGCAATTCATCGTGACGCTCCGCACCAGGTCCTTTGACTTGCGCCAAAAACCGACAAAAAAGGAAGCTGCGGGCATGGCGAGGAGCATGACGTGTGGCATGCTGAGTAACACGCCACATCACGTCTCTGCCTCCTTTCCTAGCTCCTTCCCATGGCACTCGACGAGTGTGGCAGGAGTATGGAGCCGGATGTTCTATCATTATATTCATTCATCAAATCATCTACCTACATAGGCATATAAACAGTCAGCGTCATATAGTACTTAGCAGCCAAAGTGGCCAAATAGTTACACCAGTTCGGTACACCATACAAAATATAATATGATGTACCGAACTATTTGGCCACTTATGACTGCTACGTACTATATCGTGTATGGCGCTGACTGTACACTCGGGTGCAATTAAAACGGGTCAGTTTTTAAGGGAATTCTATACACGCTGTACCCATTTTATTTGCTCTTGACCATAGATTAGATACGAAGGAACGGGCATTATATTCATTTACATTTACACCATCACTGCGGAACATCTTCTTACTAGATGTACGCCACTCATCCCGATAGCAAAGTTTTCTTTTTCTACTAGTGTTTTCCTGGTTATTTTCTGAAGCCTAAAGGTGCTCAAAATAAGGAGACTGTACAGAGTCGCAGTGAACGAGAGGGAGAAACTTATATAAGTTAGAAACGTCCCGCATGAGGCACGTCACTAACCACTGTGTTTACGGTGCGTTTTAAGCAGCGATGTGGCCGGGCCTTTAAGAAGCTCTGCGTTCGCTTTGGCACTTTATCTTAAGATTTGCCGCATCTACACAGTTTTACGAAAACAACTGCTATCTTACTTTCCAACCCACAGGGCGAACTGAACCTTGTTGGGAGTGTGCCGGTTTTCTGACGATGTTCTCCTTCACCTAAAAGCTGCTGTTAAATATCAAATGATATTGCGTACATGGGTTTTTAATAGAACGCAGTGGTTCGAGCGCATCTATAGAGAGCAAAACGTGTTCCATGGTAATACATATAAGTCAAAAGTTTGAAATGCATTTATTGCTACATCGGTACGTTTTGTATTTTTAATTTTAAAACAAACTAAATGTACTGTGGTTTGAAATCTCAATTCCTAACTACATTGTCAAAATTTCGTTATTTTATTGCTGTGTTTGTGTGACATATTGTTATTAAATTAACTTTACTCTTGCAGTCAAAGAAGAAGATGGCCACATGGTGGTAGAAATAAAGAAGGCGGACGGCTACATGGTATGACTATAATAATACTAATGATTATTTGCTCTAGTATTTAAAAAATCATTTTATGTTAAGTTAGAAACATGGATGTAGTATGTAATGTTTTCGTAAGAATTAAGCTGATTTTGTATCTTAGTTAACTTTTGAATAAAGTTTATTTAATTAATTAATTATTTCTACTAAAACTATCTTTGGTTACAGCTCAGGAAAGATATTGAAGTTGGACAAACTACTAATACTAATTCAGAAGGCAAGTAACACAGTATATTTCTTAGTTTCACGCAGAACGTAAAAGTGGCTTCTATCGATTGTATATCCCTGTGCTACTGCTGCCCAATAACAGATTGATTTTGTTTTAGAAAATATTTGTTGGTATCCTTTTGCGTTCTTTGTCGGGGGTTAAAAAAATAACAGCCGAAACCATTTATAACGACATCGAAGGGCAACAATAATTTGCCCTTAATGCCGGTAGTTGTTATAACTAGTATTATTTTAGTACAAACAATTGCGTTGCTACTTGTTTCTTTGTCCACCCGACATCTTATAATTATAAATGAGATTGTAAAACGTTTGGCTGCACTTGCACAACATACGGAAAATGCATGCATTATTTTCGTATCGTTAACATGTCTATCGTGTACAGACAGCGACGTGATGGAGTGCTACACGGACCTCACTCTGATGGAGACGACGTTACCCAAGCGCCCGCCGGCGCCCACTGCCGCCACCGCCCCCGCCACCAAATCCGAGGCCACCTCCTCGCGGCTGCCCGCCGCCAGCACTAGTACCAGCGACAGGGTACGTCTTTACCCTCCTCACAAAGATTCCAAGAATTTATAAAATGTTTAAAAAAATCATGTTTACTGCATTCAGCCTGCATTCAATCGTTATCAAGGAGCGACAATTAATCAAGTCAATACTAAATACCATTCACTAAAATTACGAAACAAACGGTGGTCAAAATTATTTAGTTATAAAATGAAACAGGGAACTGCAATAAAAGTCACACTGACGCTCAAAACACGCTCCAAATATTATACGTATAAACTCGCATTAATTCCCGCCATCCCGCCATCTTAAAGGCCGGCAACGCACTTACAACCCCTCTGGTGTTGCGGGTGTCCGTGAGCGGCGCTAATCACTTACCAGCAGGCGATTCGTCTGCTCGTTTGCGCCTATGTCTTTAAAAAAAACAATTATGAATATTTAAAGGTAGAGATAAAGCATAGGGCAGAGATACATGTTTAATGTAATAAAAATAACACTAATCAATTGTAGGGCGGTCAAATAAAATATATAGAAATTCTGAACGTAAGATCCTTATCTTATTTCCCGTGTAGTGCACAATAAAGTATTTTTTTATTATTATTATTTATCTTACGTTCAGAGACACAATAACCAAAGTTGACTTAAATTAAATGAGTGGGTGGCGAAATGATGAATTTAAGAAAAAAGGAATAGCTGATTTGATTATTTTAAAATAAAATGTCGGCGATTTGCTCGCATATCACTTACCAATAAAACTATTAGGTGGTAACTATTCATCAAATTACAATACTGTTGAAATGTAAATAATATAAATACACGTTTTTTTTACAGATAGGTATTGTGCGCAAAGCAGAGGCAATGAAACGCAAGGCGGGTGTTAACGAGAATTCGAGTGGTAAGTTATGCATATGAGTTATGACATTCACTGCAGGCTACCCTTATATTCTGCACCTAATGCACGCTACGCAGTGAATGTATTATTATTAGAAATTTTGCACTTAAACTTACCTGCCTATAATTGTTAATGTGTAGTCCCCCAGAAGAAAGATAGGATCGCAAAGGTAGACAGCACCACCAGCGCCTCTAGTTCCAGCGACAAGTCTCTGCGCATGCTTGAGAAGGATCTACAAGAGCTCAAAAGGGTATTTGACATTCTACTTCAATAAAGGTTTTATTTAAACTATCCCTCTTCCTCTTAAGTATACTAATGTATAGTACCGTATTTCAGACTATTACGAGAATTGAAGGGAAGCCTAATAATAAGTCAGGAGAAGCAAAAAGCAAACGGCAACCGGTTCACACATCAACTCCAAAAATAAGGTTGGTCTGCATGCATATTAATAAGGAGTAAAAACGAATTGATTTAAAATTGTCATACTGTCGACAATTTTACCTTGTCTTATTCATAGTATCTCATGAAAAGGACGTTGATGTAATCTATTGGCATAATTTCAGATCTGTCGATGAGAGAAAGTCACAACCAGCAGCTAAGCTTACAACATCAGGGGAAAAGAAACCAGCGTTAGTTGAGCGGCGCCAAGTTAACAAGGACAAAGATCCTAAAGAAAACGTAGCTCGAAACGCTGTCACTAGCTCAAATGTTTCCAGTACCAAGGACGACAAGCTCGGCACCGGCGATCGTGACGAGAGGGCCGGCAAGGACAGCGACAAGAGAAATGCCAGGGAGGACCAAAACATGGCCGACAAACAAGCCAAAACTGACAACAAACCTACAGCTGACAAGGAGGACAAGAGCGCCACCAAAGAAGCTAAGGGTAAAGTTAGCAAGGAAGATGTGCCCAGCTCCAGCAAAAACGAAGCTAGCACTAGCAGCAAGGCCGCCGCTGCTGACAAGACCAGTGGTCCCAGGATCCTTGAAGACAAGGTCATTACCATTACACTACACTTTTTCTGCTACATTTTATAATCAACAAGCATCCCGCGTGGCATAGCCTCAAGCAGCGAACCAAGGTGCAGGCGCGGGCTAAAACATGTCGGTCCTAAATATTGGTGAAATAATTTTAGAAAATGGATTGGGAGTTCCGTATATACCTACAAACAAACTCACACAAGTCACACATTCACAACATTACCTCTTTATAAATATAACATTCGTAATGTAATCATTCATTTCATTACTAATATAATATGTAATATTTTGTAGACTGTCAAAAACGGGGACACAAGCAGCTCTGAAGACTACGTTGTTCGTCGGTCGACAAGACCGTCCAAAATCAAGAACTATGCTAACATGATTCGTGACAGGTAAATATCTGACTGCGCACTAACAATGCTAGTTTTATTTTATTATATGCTACAAAGCTTTGAAGTAACTGTTTGTAATGTACACGTACAACTAGGCGACCCGCGGCAGAGTTCCACATTTCTCGGTATAAATATGACTCAAAGTACCAATAATAAATGTCCATGTTGATAACGATTATTATAATAAATATTTGATTTTATAGAACTCGCATGATTCGGGACGAGGAGGATGATGAAGAGGATTCGGACGAAGTGGAGGAAACCTATCCAATGGAGGGGGACGAGGTATGACTTTTTTATTTCTTTGAAATTAGTTTGAAAAAATTAATCTTGAACGAATTGAACTTCTCTGTGCTGTGTTGGTTGTCATGTTATAATAGCGCTACCCTCTTTCCGTGGGTGTTGTAAAGAGTTCACTATAGGAACTGGGTGGAGGCTAGGCAATGGGCTACATACGAGTTTCCCTTGAAGTCAGTATCCCATCACGTTATAGTTAATATTACCACGCACGTTTGATACTACTTCTCCCCTGAATAAACATGAATATGAACGAGGTTTCACCGCAGAATCAGGCAACGCAGCGCAAGAGCGTCCCGAAGCGGCAGAAGGCGGCGACGCCTCCCGCCGTCGTGGCCAGCGCTACGCCGGCCCGCCGCCGTGGACGCCCGCGCAAGGACGCGTGAGTTCACCATATTTTATGCCTCTCCACACTATGCTCCTCGCGTTACTGTCTCTGGCAACACACTGCTCTACTCGCACAATTAATCGTGACTCTCGCACGAGGTCTTTTGACCATCACGTGCGGCATGCTGAGTAACGTGGCCACGCTACATCTCTGACTCCTTTCCTCGCTCCTTCCCATGCCACTCGACGAGGAGAACATCTCAAGGTCTATGACAACGAAAACTTGCCAAATCACACTAAAAGGTGTGTTGTACAAAACCGCCTGTGGAAAGTTTGACAAGTATAGAATGACAGCTGCTCAGGCCATATTTAACTAGATAGGTCTTTAATCGTAAGTTGGTGCAACTAACCCCGGATAGTAAATAATGAATCATTTTAAGCAATTGAAGAATGTTATGCAGGACACGAATTGTGATCTAAGGAGGTTGGATATCATCATGTTCCAGTTGGATATCATTTATTTTATTAGCGAAACCATTTGTACGAATCTGTCATTTGTTTTTGACGGGAAAGATTTATAGAAACTGGGGCCGAAAATCCCCTTTTTTTAAATTAAGTATTTCGATAATGTAACCAACCCTATTATATCATTATGGAAACCGTTTTGAAGAAGGTTAACTGTTTCCAATGCGGTTTCAAAGTCGAACAGGGTTTACCTGCTTGCTCCTTAAAGTCGGCTGGCCGTTTGTGTACCCGCATAAAAATTAAAATAATATTGACCTATTTTAAAAACACTTATGAAATCCTTTACAGCATTTTAAATCATTGATAGGTATTTTTATAAATTTATTTGTTTACTCTTTCAGAACTCTGAAAGACGGCGTAGAGGACGTAGATTCGCCAGAAGACAGCCAAATGGTCAAAGAAAATGTGAATCAAGGGGAAGTCACCAAAGAACCTGAAGTAGCGAATAGAGAACCTCCAACTGATCCTCAGCTCAGTAACATGGTATGTACTTACACATATGTCTGAACTACAGTATACTTCAACCCAGAGAGGAACTAAACCAAAAAAACATCATTTTCCACTCCAGCATTATAATTTGTCAATCAAATGACTGACAACAGTAATAAAACTTTTTTTTTTATTATTATGACTGATGAGATTTATGAATCATAATTTGATCCAACTTTAAAATCAGCATGACTGCCGCGAAAAAATCTCGTAAAGGGTAAATATCTTTTCAGACACGAGGTTACTGCCTATATGCTCTAAAGAAGCGCCCTTTGGATTTTTTGCTCCTATCCTATTACAGGCCATAGTCTGTATACCAATGCAAGTCTATACCATAGACAATTCATTACATGATTGGTGGGAGAATCATAATTCGTAATGGATTCCCATACATTATTATTGTTATATAACTGTTCTGTTATCTTTTTAATTTTTAAAAGAGGCGCGTCTGTGCCCTAATTCTGCTCCATTTCGATTTTTAGTTGAAATCTACCTATTTTGCTGTTATGGAAAAACTAGAGTAGTATGCAACGTTACATAAGTAAGTCTCAAAACTCTCGACTCTTTAATCATAAAACTCGCTACCCTTGTTGGTTTGATTAGGGTCCTCAAAAATATTTTGGTTTTTTTTCAGGCTGCGGCAACGACGTCACCTATAAGTACAGAACCGCAAACGTCGCTGAATATGTTGATGTCACCGACGGGACAAACACTGAAAAAAGTAAGTGCTCAATTACTCATAGTTTATAAGTACATGCCATTACTTTTTACCTCAAATTATACAAGTCGCACCCATACTCATTTTTCTGAATCATTCACGATTGTTATAATTATTATACAGACGTAACCTAATGTTATAGAAATGTGCTCTATGTTTCTGAATAATTAATATGCAAAATTCCCATTCATTTTACTATGATATTTTATTAACAGTGCTTTCGTTTCAGGTGCCAGTTAAAGCTTTGCCGCCGGGGGTTAAGCCGTTGCCGCTGCCACTCAACGCAAGACGTAAGTTAATACACTTAATGAAAAATTATATTCAAAATATTTTGTAGAATGAATTATACAATTACTTTTAAAATTTACACTTTTTATGTGTTAGCTATGAGGGCTATGAGAGAAACGGTAGCCGCCATTACGAAAGTTAATTGTGACGTCATAACTCAAAAGCGCGAAGTTGCGTTTCGTTGTTTCAACTACCTATTTCTACTTCATAATTGCCCACGTAAAAATATTAACTTATACACCGCGGGCTCGAATAACCACGTATTTTTGACGACACTACGAGTAAATAAATAATGTTATATCGACATGGGTCCAATTATTTGTTTTAATTATTACGATTTCATTTCAAAATAAATCAAATTAATTGATCTTCTTTGTGAACAAATCTTTACGTGACAATGTGTTCAAGACAAGAAGTGTCAAGATGGTGTAAAGTCAAAAAAGTAGTAGTTAGCTACGTCACGCCTTTGAGTTGTGTTAGATTTGAGATTTTTCAACTTGTGATTTGTTTTAAATAATAAATAAATCTTTAATTATGGACCTTTAAATAAAAAAAAATCTAAATCCTAATCACTCCAAAATTATCGTATGCTATTAGGTTCTTACTTCGAACTAGACGAACTTCGAAAATAACGGGTTTTTTTTTCGTTACTACACAGGGTCGCCGATATATATCCGCGGATATATATCGTGATATATATCATGAATATTATGATATATATCAATTGATATTTACGTTGATATATATCAATGGATATTTATTTTATTTATTTATTTATAAAAGTGTTTTTTTTTCTGTCAGATATTTACACAGGCATTACTAGAGTAAAATATGTCACTTTAATTGCTACTATGAACTCAAATTTATAGGAATCATGTTCGTACTCGAACAGATTTTTATTGAATTTCCAACCTTATCACCACGGAATAAGATTCATAATAAAGAGTTATGTTTTCCCCTAAAAATAAAACGTATATTTTTAGGAATTACCTCGAGGTAGAAATTAACATTATTTGGAACCATTTTGCAAGTGATTGTTTATTATTGTTATGGGCTTTGATCAGTCAATGTCGCTTTGTCAAGTCCAAGTTAATGAGTGAAAAGTGTGATAATGATAAAATATACTATCTATTTTGATATTAATAATATAAATATTATGCATTGATATATATCAAATATCCGATATTTTGATATTTATAATAAATATCGGATATTTTCGAACCCTGTTACTACATGTGAAAATCACGGAATATAAAAACCAGAGGAAGTGTCATCCTGGCGATTGTACTAGAGAACGGCTGTCGCCACACGCAAACAACCATACTTAAATCACAACATTCGCACACTATAAAAGAACTCTTTTCATTGATTAGAACGTACCGTGGCTATATGTTGTTAGCGGTAGTAAATTTCATAAAGAAAAACAACTCCACAAACTACCATTTACGGTCTAAATTAGAGTGCAAAGTAAATATTTCTTACGTCCGTGTGATTCTTTGCTGCTCGTCTTCTAAGAGACGTGTTAGTTCGGCTACACAGCCATCTGGTGTCGAGTAGTCGAGGCGGTCAATTCAAACCAAAAGGTCGTATGCGATTTCGAATTTCGCATCGTGATAAGACTTTTTACATACGCTTAGTAGGCTTAAGAAATAAGGATGGGGTATGATTTTAACTACAATTTAACAAACCATATTTACGTAAGTAAGTCGATAAAAGCTGCCAAACGGCACAGAGCGGGAACTGTCTTAAATGCAACTTTGGAATCCGAATACTCATATTATCGAAATACGAGTATTCGTCCGAAATATTATCCGAATACAACAACATGAACTATCCGAATATTCAAATATTTTGGATACTGCTGTATGTTGCTTTCATTTACGACATTAACACTTGCATCCTCAACTCGCGTTTTTTATTATATGCTGATGATAAAAAAGTTTACCGCAACATTAGATCAGAAAACGACTGCATACTGCTACAACAAGATCTCGAGCGGCTCTCGGATTACTATAAGCGTAATCGCATCAGTGTTAATGTCAGTAAGTGTAATCATATTAGCTTTACGCGCCGTAAAAGTCCAATATTTTATCAATATAAAATTAACAATGAACGAATTGTGTCGGTAGACAAAGTCAGAGACCTGGGTGTGCTTCTTGACGCGAAGCTTACCTTTTCCAGCCATGTGGACTCAATTGTTGACAAAGCATATCGTAACCTTGGTTTTATTCTCAGAGTCACACAACCCTTTCATGACATACACTGTATCAAGATACTTTACTATGCGTATGTGCGCAGTGTGCTTGAATATTGCAGCACAATATGGAACCCCCAATATGCAACTTATCGCACTGCCATTGAAAAAATACAACGGAAGTTTTTAAATAATTTGAACTTTCACTCACGTACCTTAGATGATGATTACGCTGAGTCTTGTAAACGACATAGCATAATTGTGCTTGAACATAGACGGCTAGTTCGCGATATGATGTTACTTTATGACGCATGTACAGGCTTGCTGGACAATTGCGAGCTGTCGTCGGCGCTCCTAAGATTAAAAGCTACCACCCAGCGGACCAGACACACTACCCTGTTTGCCATACCATTCAATCGCACTAAATACGGCAGTAACTGTCTTACCAGCCGTCTTCCGCGTACGTACAATACGTTCTTCCAATCTGTTGACCCTTTCCATCAAAGCAGAGCCTCTTTCAGGAGGAATATAATAATGCAGTTGTCTCATGCGTGAGATGCCGAGCCACACGTACACACACACACACACACGCGGTTTTTACGCCAACACTAACCTCATGCCAAACTTAAATTCTTAATGATCGTCTATTACTTAGCTTACTCTTTTCCAAATTTATGCTTACCTATTAACTTAAACTACTGAATATTATTTCACTAATACTTTAATATTTGTTTTCATGTCAGAATACGTCTGCCCGTAATGTTTGGTTTCTTTTTGTAATTGTTGAGCAAATAAAATGTAAATCCGTAATTGGCCAATGGCAAAGTAAGATGAAACCTTTTGTAAAATTGCTGTAACTTGTGCTGTGGATTTTGTATCGTTAAATAAATAAATAAATAAATAAATACTATAAAAAAGTTGATAATAATTACTATTACGCTTACTTGAACATTAGGAGCGGAGTAAAATCAGTGATTATGAAATTGTTAGTACCTACTGACGCTACATACATACGTACGATATTTTGTGTAGGAATTAAATTTTCACGTATGAATCGTTTGCCTCTTTCTGATATCCAGTAATGTTCCGGAACAAAATGTTCCGAGCAAACTGTTGCGGAAACCAATCCTTTCTCCCCGTGATACAATATGCAAATAATATTTAATTAGAGTTATCAATTTATCCATTATAATTATCGACATAGCTACAGCATTTGAGTAGCAACTCGGGAGAAAAATTTGACGTTCTGGATAGCGAAATAACACACATGATTATGAAGTTTAATCTCAGAGGAATATAATAGATATTTGCTTAATTACAGACGCAAATTGTGTCTTCGAAATTAATAATGTAATTTTTTCTCTTATACTCTAAAATACTATTTACGGATGATAGGAAATCCCTCCATGGGTCACATTTTTTATATTACTGTTGTTTCTACAGCTTTTCACGGCACAATAAGGCATTTTACAAATAATAACAGATTTATTTTACTTAGTGACTAATAATAAACTGTGCAATAAGTAAGCTAATATTAACTCATGTTTGGCGACACGGGAACGTCCACTCACCACTTCCACTGGTTTTTATAATCTGTGGTGAAAATGTATGAAGAGAAATTCGCATCTGATTACCATGTGAGTACAGGCAATACAAAGTTGTTAGTCCCAATTCAATTGATTTCAAAAACTTCCTTAGTTCCTACAGCCACTGAAAAATTACGATAACCCAGGAAAAAAGGGAACATTAAAAAAATCTAAAAATAGAAAGTTTTTTGTAATATGAAAACATACAATTTTCAAAATAAAATGGTTCATATCTTGGAAACTAAAAGACTTTGTACTAACGCAGATATATTTTAGACGCAATATCTAAAATATTTCTAATTACCTCCTGTATCATCCCTGAAAGTCTTTGCACCTAGCTACGGGTGGTATTCCACTCGTCCAATATCTTTGTCCAATCTTTGTTCAAATATCTTTGACAGAGGCCCATTCCACTCATCCAATATCTTTTACCAAGTTTATTTTTTTCATGCGTAGCCATATTGATTTAACTGTCATCGGAATCTTTGATCAAATGTCGGGGTCCCATCCAAGTTTGATGAAATCATGCAATTTCTTTGATCAAAGATATTGGACAAAGATATTCGATGAGTGTAATACTCACCGACTGCTGGGTGCGGCTACTGAGTGTATGTCTTGGTGTGTGGGTATTCTACTCATTGAGTAGAATACCACCACGTCCAATATCATTGCAGACGATCCAATATGTTTGTCCAATTTCTTTGTCAAACCTTTGATCAAATTTCTTTGACGGAGGCCCATTCCACTTATCCAATATCTTTGTCCAAGTTTTTTTTTCATGAGTAGCCATATTGATTTAAATGTCATCAGAATCTTTTATCAAATGTCGGGGTCCCATCCAAGTTTGATGAAATCATCCAATTTCTTTGATCAAATGTATATTGGACAAAGATATTGGATGAGTGGAATACCTCCCTAACATACATCCTGTATACTCCAATTAGGCTCTAGAATCGTTGATTTAAATCTTTCGGGTTATAAGGGCCCATGGTGTATAAACATATTGAGTAGGTTGAGTAGAATAAAAATGATCATCTAATAATTATACGTTACTTTTATCTAAAACTTATTCATGATCAGTCATGCGAATCGTGCTCGTTGTGCAGGGCTAAAAAGTAAGTCATTGTCATTTCAAACTAAATAATTTACGTTAACTGCTCTGTGTGACACAGATACACGACTCTTTCAACAGATATCGTATCATATGTAATTTTTATTGTATCAAAATAGCACACGGTTTTTTTGATAATCGATATGGTTCAAACCTCGGTTTTAACCTTAAATATAAGCCCAAATGTATGTACACCTGAAAAGGTAGGATTTGGTGAAACAACTAAATGAAATGCAATTATAACCGCAAAATGTAACCCAATTGCCACATACTTAAATAAATCATTTCATTTCATTTCATTTCATTTCACAAAAGAATGATAATCGATTCGAATCCATCGACATGACAAAAAAAAGTAGTTATAATGTAACACAAAATAATTGAAGGAAAACTAACACCACGTATAATACTTGATTTAACAAGAAATACTATGATATTACATACAAAGGCAGACGCAATAATACTCGATACTTTTAACTGAGATGGAACAGCGAGTCCGTCGAATAGCGGGTTTGTCCCCTTGTTCCCCGTACATAACCAAGTTACATATTCAGCACTGGGAGAGGACAAATAATTCCTTTTCCAAAACCGGGTTTTGTATAGAGTTTTTTTCTTTCCTTGTACAAAACCAACGTTATGGGCCGGTTATGTACAAGGAAAGGAAATTCCTAATACAATATCCAGTTTTGTAATAGGAATTATTATTGCCTTGAACAGAACCAACTTCGGTAATGTACGAGGAAAGAAATTTCCTGCCGCAAAACCGGGTTATGTAGTAGGATTTTCTCAGTATTTATTGTTTACATAGTTTACAAAAACAAAATTAAAAAGGCCGACTGCGCGATTATTAGTACAATCATTAACTACGCGTTGGGGATTTGAATGAGCTCATACACGGCGTGTTTATGTTATGTTCTTTAGGTGCTCCTATGACCATCTTCTATCTCCATCATCAGAAAGCTCGATGGTACAATAAACTTGTATAATTACCAAAATATTGATTCTTGTACAAATTTCACAACCAAAATCGTAAACCAGTTATATTAGCAACAAATTTTATTAATACACATGCCCAAATAGTACCAACTGAATAAACTTTTTATTATGCAATTTACAGATATCTTACAAAACTATTATAATTATTAAATGATAAATGGATAAAACAAAAACGTAACTAAGAAGCAGAGCAGAGCTGGTTCGGCTGCGGTGGCGGCCGTAAAGTCAAAAACTAACAAGTATAGGGGTCCTGGCGCCGAATACTGTTTTGTACCGTTCGGCGTCGAGACCCTTAGTCCGTGGGGTCCCAGTGCCCAAGAACTCTTCAAAGAGTTATCTAAAAGGCTGGCTGACACCACCGGAGACCGTAGAGCTGGCAGCTTCTTCGCTCAACGCATCAGTATTGCAATTCAGCGAGGAAATACTGCCAGCATCTTCGGAACCATGCCTCGGGGCGACCCCTTATTATAGCTTTAATTTATTTTGATTAGTTTTAGTTCCCAAATAGTTAGATGTACCGACAGTAACACATTTTCCAAAATATTAAGATTATTAAGTATGTCTTGCGAGTGTACTTCATTTAAATCTTTTCTAGCATTTTCTACGCCAAATCCTGTAACATAACCCGGTTTTGCGGTAGGAAATCTCTTTCCTCGTACTTTACCGACGTTGGTTCTGTACAAGGCAATAATAATTTCTAGTCCAAAACCGGGTATTGAATTAGGAATATTCTTTCCTTGTTCATAACCGGCACATGACGATGGTTTTGTACAAGGAAAGAAAAAATCCCTATACAAAACCCGGTTTTAGAATAGGAATTATTTGTCCTCTCCCAGTGCTGGTTATGTAACTTGGTTATGTACGGGGAACAAGGGGATTTACTGTGCCAAAAGCCATAACGTCATATGAGTTAATAGTAAAATTTAAATTTATATTTCTTTAGTATTTATGGGTTCTATTGAATAAATATTCCACGTGTTTGTTGATTATAATAAAGGATACTTTTCACTATTTACAAATTTAGCAGCATTTGTCATTTTAATAGTATATTCCACTATACCTCGTCAAAGCTACACTTGCATTATCAATTATCAACTTGTTATTTGTATTTTGGATGTCACTGACTTGTGGAATTTATAACAAATTACTACTTTCAGCTGGGGATACGTGTCAAATGCAAATCGGCAAGAAGATGGTGAAAGTTCAAAAAATTGTAATGACCAAAGCGGAAGTCGAAGCTATGGCCAAGAAAGGACTTCTAGAGCTCAAGGTATTACCATGTTAATACGATATCAGTACAGTCGACTACAAAATAATGTTTCCATTTCATCTAACGGCATTGTAATTAATAACGACGTGAATAAATCTTTTTGTAATCAACTGTACAATTGTCAAAATTTCAAATTTGCTAAAATACAATTAAAAGATCGTTTCATTCGCTTTTTAACCTATTAATTTATGCATAGGATTTTTTATTTGTAATACCTAATACAAACACCGTCCTGATCTAAGTACGCGGCGCTAAATAAGGATATGTTTAATATCAGTTTCTATTGACTGTCCATTGAAAATAATCCGATGACTTTTAAATGTTACTTATACGCAACACCAACGCAGAGGCAACCAAACTAAACTGCCGCTCTGCCACATAAAGCGACATTTAAATACGTATTTATATATACATTTTATAAATAATTATTCTATCACAGAATAAGTAGTCTTATTTTTGGTTATAATAATAATAATAATTAATATTTATTTCAGACCATAGATCCATAATTTGTTAGTTACATTAGGTACTTAAAGACTAGGGTTAGAGTAAAAAAATATCAATTAGTCAATTACTTAGGAGTTTGATGTTGATATGAAGGAGTGGTGGTTGATGTTGTCGCGTTTCCAGGATGGGACCATGGTGTTAAAGCAAGGCATCAAGTTGCCGGGAGGTGAACCCACTGCTCTCAGATCTGGGCTTGTCAGTCAAGGAGGTAAGTTGCCTGCGAATTGTCACTATTATATATCAGCTACCGATTGCTTTCTCGCTCCATGTTTTGACATCATACGCAAACAGTTGTAATAATTTTTATTTTTATTTCAGCGATTCGAAAAATGACTGCCACTCCTACACGATGTACTATCGACGGTGAGGAGGCCTAAGTAGCTCCACGGAATCCCGATTCTCTTAAACATAATTAAATCAGCTTTTACAATGAATATCTTTTGTGTCTACTACCATTTTAGATGTGATTCTTAATTAATTCAGGGTGTCCACTTTCTGGAAAGTCAGGGAAAAGTCAGGGAAGCTCATGGAAAGTCAGGGAAGTTTTGGAGAGGTCAGGGAAAAATATTGGTCTAAGAAGAAAGTCCAAAGTCAAGAAAACTCTTAAGTAATCATAATCACTGAGGTGACTGAGTAGAAATTTCAATGTCGTGCATGACAACTTCCATAGTGTTGTTGAGTAACTAACTATACCAGTATCGTAAATTGTAATGAAGTTGTTTTACAATAGATTTTTTATTAATTTAGTTGAATGTACATTTTAAAGTTTTATCAGTTCTAGATAATATTTTGAAACATAATTTTCTGGGTTACGACACTTACGACCCAGAAAATAGGAGCGAGGAGGAGGAGCTATGGATACGTCCTGTAGCTCGTCTCCTCCTCCTGCTCGTACATATTTACGTAAGGTGCTTCCAAATTAGATGCCAATACTTTAAGAGATGTTAACTTACATCAAAATAATTTACTTTAATAGGAATTCATATAACTTTTTAAGTATATGAAATTTTTGTTTTAATTTTCGAACTAAATAATTAAATTGAAATTTTGCCCAAATTTAATCAGGTCATTTATCCGACGGAGTGGTTATCACTTTCCGTCATGTGAGCTTCTGTGTGAGCTACACATTGGAGGCTAGTTGAAGTGGCCAGTTTCTAAGTGACAGTAAAGAGGTTTCATACGATAGTCAAATAAGTCTTTATCATTGAATACTGATTCTCTTATTAAGAGGGTGTTATTACGTGGCAAAGTTGTTTTCTCAATTTTCTCCAAAAACTAACATAAACTTTAAATTTGTTTCATACTTAAGTCTACTTCTAAGGACGAGTACTATCAGCTCTGAAAGTATTGGCATCTAATTTGGAAGCACCTTATATATGAGAAGACTTATTTCTATCATATTATAAAGATTAGGATGACGACCAGTTTGGCATAGTTGTTAGTTATGCAGGAGCCTAGCCTAAGAATCCTTTCGGAATTCGAATCCGGGATTGTCCCGTTTTCGAAGCCCAGTAAAGAGTATGAAGAGGAATATTAATTTCCGATTAATGTTTTTATATATTTTTCAAGTATTTATTCGTATACACCTTGTGCCTTCCATGCGAATTCATATTTTAACTGTTATCATTATCAACTTATCATTTAAAGGCTTATATTGTTAAATAATTCCCATTTCGTTCCCCCAAAATAGCTTGGGTACGGTAAGAGTGGTCATTTTGCTTTAATCCCAGTACACTATGGGCATAACCTTAAAATATCAAACATTAGAAAACTTAAAATATCAGAAATTAGTAAATTGTTAACCAAGGACTACCCATTTCAGACGATTATTCATTTCACTTTCATTCTGTAACTCAAAAGGAAAAATAAACTTTTATAGGATCACGTATAGGGTACTTCCCATTGACGCAAAAATCATTTGGAAAGGGTCCCGCATTACAAGTATAGGAAAAGTCCGACCGACTTGCATTTGGCTGGATTTTATTTTTATTTATTGAAAGGGTGCAGAGGTGGGGTTCGAATTAAAAGTATAAAATTATTTTCATATGGCCTATTCTTTCAGCTCAATACAAGTTCGTAGAAAGCACACTGTATATAAATAAGGTGGTGTCTTTATTCGCACCTAGTTACCACAAGGCTTGCTTGCTTTGGAACTAGATCGGTTTTGTAAGAATGTATCGCAAAAACGTATATACCTCTATCCATATACCTCTAGTATATGGGTTATATTTATATTCCAACCAAAGAATAAAAATGGGTACATACTTCGGCCGTTACTGGACATCAACTTCTGAAGTTTTTATACAAAATTGGACGTAGTTATGGGAAAAGGATCCAACCCACGCGATGTAAAATTTGAAATTTGAACCTTCTGCTTAAAACAAAAGTCATACATTTCATTGGTGACCTCTTGTGGATTGGATCCTTTCCCCATAACTACATCCAATTACAGATTGCGGTCATCTCGAAGTTTTTTTTTATGATAGATTGACCAGTGATTGGCCTTAGTCTCGCCTGATGGAAAGCGATGACAAGGCCTAAGATGATGATTAAAATACAAGAGAGAGATGCTGAGCTGCAATCAGCTTCTCCATCCCTCACTTCGACCCTCGGCCTTCTCGAGAAAGTTATAGACACGCATAATTACTTCCCCCCTTCCCAGAGCTCCCGCTCGGTCTCTTATTTAGCTTTCAATTCCTGGGAGATATGGGATGCTTGAAAGGAAATAGAAGCTTCGTGCTCTCGAGAGTCTTGACTCCTTGTTTGAACCCCACAAAATTTCTAGTCCCCTAATTGTTTTATACTATGACGGCGGCAATAGCATATGGTATGTAGACACACTAGCGCTATGCCCGATTGCCGACCCTTAGTTGAGGGTTTGTGGACAACAACAAATTAAAAAACAGCCAAGAGCATGTCGGTCCATGCCCAGTGTAGGGTTCCGTAGCTGTCCAATGAATTTACTTAAAAAAAACAATAACAAGCAAAAGGGATTACCTTCGCAGCGTTTCATACGTCTTTTACTAAGAAGGGAAGACTTTACGGTAACTCAAAAACAGCTTAATTAACTGATCATGTCCGCTATTGTTTTTGTTGAGTCTTAAGCTTTACTTTCATATTTTTTACATATTTTTGGACCCATAGTTCAAACGTTAGAGGGAAGGGGGGCATTTTTTTTAAATATTTCCGAAAATATTCACTTTTTCAAAAAAAAAACTTGCCAACCCACTTTACGTGTGGGGGAAGAACCCTTAAAAAATTTTTTTAGATTATTTTTACTACTGTCAGATTTATTAATTTATATATCCATACCAAATCGCAGCTTTCTAGCACTAACAATCACAGAGCAAAGCCTCGGACAGACAGGCATACAGACAGACGGACATGCCGAAACGATAAGGGTTCCTAGTTGACTAAGGAACCCTAAAAAACAGTTCCCCACATTCAACACTTGCGAGGATGTCCTGACATCCTTGCAAGCGCTGGTGGCCTATGTTAAACATATGAGGAAACTGGTAAAACGGATCTAAATATGACACTTTTTGGTCAGAGAAAATTGAAGAAATGGTCAGGGAAAGTCAGGGAATTTTTTCCTGGGTTTGCAGTGGACACCCTGTAATTGCATCATATTAGATTATGTCGCTTAGCTAAGACTATTGTTACTATATTAATATGTATGTTACAAAAGTATTTTTCTTTATACTTCATTACAATTTACACTGGTTTGTTTCGTTATGTTCAGAAAGACATTCGGTATAGTGAACATTTTAACCATGTATTGTATGCGAAATGTTAAATAGTAGATGTTCTAATCAATTACTATGATCTTGTGTATTTATTGAGAATGAGCATAATTGCACACAATTTTGTCCTGATATGAACCTTTAATAAGTGTATTCATACAGTCAACCTATTAAAGTTCCGGCAGTCTATTTTATTGTTAATATAATATTATCATGATTCTGTATTTATTGCATTTATGGTTAGCTCATTAAGTTTTCCAAGCAATATACGATACAGTGCGCTGCCGCCGGCACGCGGGCTTTTTTTCAAAACGGATAATAGTATGTTTTATTAGCAATTGTTTGTATGTGTGTAGGTAATTATAATTATTTAACTTAAAATTCAATTTCTTAAGAGGGCTTCAACGGGTCCACCAGCGCTACTAGTAAAAAAAGTGATTATTAAAAAAAATATGATAGGTATTTGAAAAAGGGGACTGCAATGTACTTTATTTTGTATTTAAGTACCTTTTGAATACATTTTACTAGTTAATAGGTTGCGAGATTCGTCGATCTATGAGTTCAACGCATAGATTGACGAATCTAGCTACGCAATAGCTAGTTTAATGTATTCAAAAGATACTTAAATACAAAATACAGTAAAATGCAGTCTCCTTATTTAAATTTCTAAAGTTAAATTTAAATAATCACAATTATTTACGAGAGGCATTTGTGGACCCGTTATTTCCCTCTTAAATCCGCACCATCGATGATGTACGACGCTGCGAACAATTTCACGAACCAAATGTTCCTGAGTTTGTCTATGCACTTTGCAGCCCTACCGGACTTGGTGCACTGAGTATTATGCCGTCGCAGTATACAGTACATTAAGGTCTGTCATAAGTCGAAACTTAAGTTTAATATGGTTATGTTAAGGACTAGGTACACAATTCATAACCCAACTTTAGAGCCTACATGCCGGCAACACTGTATAACTCAAGCTCAACTTTCCCTCTGCGGCGTTCTTATGTAGTGAACAATGGTATCTGTATAAATCGTGTTTTTTTATGATTTCTGCAGCGTTTGGTAATGTTCTTATTTATTCATAATATGATTCATATCTATGTTTAGTAAGTTACACCAATATTATATGTAGATGGTCTCAACTGGAAATAAGTAATAATCAATTGTTGTCTGTAATCATTAACTGTAAGGATCATGATAGATTATTATTTCAATAAAATTACTACGTATGTGAAACATGGAATAATATTATTTTGTATTTTATATTGTGTATATTCATTTGTTTAGTAAGTAAGATGATAAAATTGATAAAATATGAAATAAATGTGCGTGCTGCAAGGATACGTAAATATTATTTTAATAGAATAGTTCAACCTCACTATTTTAATTTTACGTAATGTAATGGTTATTTAGGGATCTTTACTTTTTAGCGTTTTGTTAGCAATGGTTACCAGGATCATGTAGAATCGCTGCTTTCTTGTATTCAAATCTCGGGGAGTAAACGCTTGTAAATAAGCGAGCTTGTCGCTAAGGACCGTCCAAAGTTATTTTTCACACCTGCCATTCAGGAAAAGAATAATTTTGTTGCCCTCTAATAAGGGATCGAATTCGTACTATTCTTCCCTTGTTTGAGGGCAAAACACGTTTCTCGTTTTTAGCAGCGAGCCTAATTGGCGGTGTGAAAAGCGGTATGTGTCACAAGGTAGCAAAATTATTTCCGTCTTGGGTGATTCCTGAGTGAAGCGAATAAAAAGTGTTTATGCACTTGAATCTTATTATCGCTTCACTCAGGATTTAGTATACCCCCTCGCCATAAATATATAATTGCTCCCTTGAGACTATCTAGTATTCTTGATATGAAGTTCCAATAGCTATTTTAAGGGAGGTATTAACAGTGATAAATTTCCTTAACATTTTGTGTTATATAAATTCAACGTGTCAACATATAACCGTCAGTTATTTTTTTAACCCCCGACGCAAAAAGAGAGGGGCGTTATAAGTTTAACGTGTCTGTCTGTGTGTCTGTGGTATCGTAGGTCCCAAACGGATGAACCGATTTTCTTTTAGTTTTGTTTTGTGTCATAAATCATTTTATCCCGAGTGTTCTTAGCCATGTTTCATGAAAATATGTTCAGCTATTTTTGAGATATTGAGCTTTGAAATGGAAATGTCGGAGGTTTTTCAACTGTTCTAATCATACTAACGTATTGGGAAACGTAATTGGTAATTGGGCTAACTGATGTCTTGGCTATAATTATAATTTGTTACGTGATGGACTGATAAATATGCATAAACCTTATATTAATAATAATAACGCATGCATCAGCATGCGATGCGATGCATGCGTTGATACAAATGAAATGGTTCAACGTGTGAAAAAATAGCGCAACTAAGATATAATAGCTTCTCACGCTAGATGGCGTTAATGTCAAAATTTCGGCTGCATTTGCCATGCCAACGGTAGATGGCATTAGTCTGCTATAATATCCCTATCACTCGTGAACGCGGCTTGTTCAAATGTGCCGTTCAAACGACATCAAAAACTCGCGACAAACGGTTGGGGTGGATGGACTTTACCAACTCCTCTCTCAATAAATAAACGCCGATCATAAATAAATACAGACAACGTGTATCGTGTAAAAACTTATTAGTGTTAATTCACCTTCTTTTTGAAGTTTTGAGACTCTTTTTCTACGAGTGATACAAAGGTAACTTTACTTTTTAAGATTTAATATTTTTTTAAAGTTTTTTTATGTAATTCGGCCAGTTACAAATAAACCCGCTTGACTGGTATTTTGTGTTTGTATTCTATTAGAAGTGTGACATTCAATTGGTGAATTAGGTTAGATAAGATAACTCCAAACAATGATAGGCCAGGCACATTTCTACTTGTATCTTTGTGCATTCCTGTAAAAAATAATAGCCTAAGAATTAAAATGTGAACGACAATAATTATAGTTACCTACTAATTTTGAAATTACATTTTATAACTTCCTAATTAATCTTTATATTATGAACTTTTAAGATGATGTGGTCAATTATTTTCGAAGCATCTAAATTAATCATTTTCAGTCACGGTTTTTTACAAATTGTTATTATAAATTGACTTGTCTTCGTAACTGAAAGAAACTGACGTCGTAGGTCCTATAACCAGGGGACAGATAGATATCAGTGCATCGAAAATAATTGTGACCTGTACTTAAAATTAACCCTAAACATGGCAGTTTAAACTAAGAATCGCATTTGAAAAAGTGCCACAAGTGAACCAAAAATGTGTGCATTTATTGATTGACACTGCCAAGTATAGTGTTAAGAAGCTTTAACGCGAAATGTTATTTAAAGTCTCACATTCTGCTGTATCGCGAATTAAAGTTTTTGTTTCCCAAGTTTAGCACTGGTTTCAACAAGATAATGAACATATGTCAATGCGTATCTACCTTTGAAGGCCCTTTAATACATGGGTACAGTTAGCGTCATATAGTTTATAGCAGCCAAAGTGGCCAAATAGTTCGGTATGCCATACAAAAGCGTACCGAACTATTTGGCCACATTGGCGGCTTACCTATCAAGAACCGTTTTTTACTCGAAATCTGTAAAAAAAATATATTATTCTTTATTGTATTGCAGTCATGTTCATAATACATTAAGGTATGTAAAGGCACTCACTTTGAAACGGTCATAAAAAAACTGGTCATACGAGGTTTAGACAATAAGCTGGAAACTTTTACACCTTCATTCCGGCGTTCTACAAGTTGTCTCAAAAGTCCCACGAAATCTCACATCAGCGTCGCAAGCCATTAAGGAAAATGTAAAAAAAAATTGAATTGTCGAACATAAAATTTGCGCCAAAGCCTCCGAATACTCCCTCGTGCGCTCCTTATCACTCCCTCTTTGGTGCTCAGTCATGAGCTGAGCACTCTTGACCTTGGTAAAGAAAAAATGTCCCCAATGTTAATTCTACTATTTGACGTTTTTCATACAATTTGTATGAATTTCACATACTTAAGTACCTAATGTATGTGTATGAGATAATCATCAATCATCGAATAAACACCTAAGTAATATGTATGAGCATTTGTGCTTTAGGCGCATTCTTTTTGAATGAATGAATGACAGAATCAACAATAGGTACACATTATAACACGCGATTTTGAGAAGGGAAACCCAAATATTTCATTTCTGATAATAAAGTAGGTAAAAGTTGAATTTAAAGTGAAAACGTCCGCAGAGTTTTGGGTTTAGGGGTAAAAATGGGTCTTACGCGAATTTTTAATTGTTACTGATACTGACATTGTTGGCTGTGTATACGAATGGCAGGCAGGCTGGCATAAGGCAGAAATATTTTCTTGGGTCGGGTTGCTGAGGAATGCATAGTCGTAAAACCGACAACAAAATAGCCAAGAACTTTATCACGAACCCCGCGTTACCCTTGATAAATGAGTAGGTATAATGAAATTGATATCTTTACTCGTATGTCAATAATTTGATGTATAATGCATATGCTCAGAAAGTACATCTTACTTTCCGAACTTTTATCGTAAATAACTATTTTGGTACAAGCTTTTATTGCCGACTGTACCTTTTTTTTCACAGTCGTCAATGATGACAACTAAATGAATGATGGTAGTTGATGACAACTACGCGTTGAGACGGTTCCAATGAGCCCATACACGGTTTATCCTGTGTAGTTTAGGAGTTGCCATGTCCATGTTCACCTTCTGTCTCCATCATCAGATCAGCTCGGTGGTGCACTGCTTTATCAAAGAAGCTACATAAGTACCTATGCCAAATTTTAGTTCAAACGGTTAAGGATAAGTGGTATAAAATCAGTTACAAGATTTGACCTACACTCTTATACTAACAGGGCAAATTAAATAAAAGCTTATTTATAATAAGGCAGCAAAGTTTTCTTGAAAGCCACCACCACCACCACCACCATATCAGCCCTAGGACGTCCACTGCTGGACATAGGCCTCCCCCAATTTCATGGGGGGTAAATGCCATAATCGCCACGCTTGGCATGCGGGTTGGCGATCGCAGTATCTCCACCGCACTCAAGGAATGCTGCTGCCCATTCCCCGGTGGTCTTGGTCGTAGTTTTAGGACATTCCCGGGTCCCATAGAGGATATATTTTATGTTAACTAATAGTTCGTTTGTAGTCATAAACTGGAAGTTATGTTATGCATCAAACAGGAACCGAATGACAAAAAGCACACTTACATCTGGACATTTTTACTTTCGGACAATTGTCAGTTCGTCTTTTCTACTTCTCGACATTTTTATACTCCGTCAATTTTCAATTCCGACTTTTTTATTTCTTGACAGTAAAAATCATTTCGATATTTTTATACTTCGTCATTTTTCCTTACCGACAACAGTCGCCTAAACCTACCGAACTAGTCCGATAGTAAGCTCAGTAAGGCTTGTGTTGTGGGTACTAACTAGACGACGCTTTTACATTCATGCTGGCCAAGAGCAATCCCGACCCGAAAAAAGACGACGTTATATTTAATAGATAATATACTTAAGCCTCAGGAACAAACGTTTCTGCTCACCACGGTAACAATTAAATACCTACCCTTGCCGGGATTCGAATCCGGGACCTCTAGCTTCGGACGCAGTGTCATTACCAACTAAACAGGCCGACAAAATCATATAAATTGGTACCTAATACTCATACGAGGGCTGCTGTTCTGAAAGTTTTTAGCTGCTCTCACTCTATTCATGCGATATTTTTTTATTTACTTATACCATTATGTGGGTAATTTCAATAGTTATGAGCTGGGATGAAATCGTTAGTACGGAGCAAGTATTTTTGGAGCATGTTTTTAAAAGGCTTTTTGTATGAGCTTTTAAAAATTTACGAAAATATTACTATTTTTGATACCTAAAAATGGTTTTGACAACGAAATCCTTAACAACTGTAGTGGAAAATGCTCGGGATCACTTCCTAACTTAGTTTTGCAGATTTTCATGTAAAATCACTAAATGATTATATTTATTTTAAGTTTTTTTTTGTGTGATGAACGAACACTCCCTAGTCTAGGCCTTTTTTTTTGTCGGGGGAAAATCCATTATGGATACCACCGCACCGCGGGGACAGTGCGGAGGTTATGTCGGACTTACACCGACTAGAAACCCCCCGGTCGTCCTCCTCAACTCATTTCAGACGGCTCAGGGAACTCCGTCGGAACGCACCAGTGCCGCCCTAGAGTCACGCCTCTGTGGGTCCCACCGTCTGTTTTCACAGACGGTCGCAGCCCCCAACTGCGACCGTCTTCGACCCCAAGAACCCCCTTTTAGTCACCTTTTACGACCGGCAGAGGATACCTTAGCCGTATTCTATGCCCCAGCTACAGGGCGCCCCTAGTCTAGGCCTAGTTGTTCTCTTCCAATACTACATACATAATCCTAACTTACTCGCCCTATACCCAGTGGAATCGTCATTAAAATCGCAAAGTACGATGTACTTCTCGTTTATAGTATGTAGTATGGATCAGTGAGGGTAGGGTTAACAGTCTAGATTGGCAGAATCGAATAATATGAGCCCGCGGCCACGCGAGGAACTGCGAAATTTCGCAACTTGTTCTAAAAGTCATAAAACGTGCGTTTTTCTACAGCAAAATCTGACCGTCTTGAAAGGGCCATAGCTTTGTCTCTAAAAGGGCTAAAAGGCTTTGCTGCAAAGTTGGGCTTGAATTGATGTAAATTTAATGAACTTAAAAAAAAGTACTACATTTTTCGATCGACAAACTTACACTTTATGACTTTTAGAACCTGACTAAGTGTAAAAAATTCACAGTTTTTCGCGTGGTGCACAACGAGCTCAAGTTATACGATTTTGCAAGATTGGATGATCACTTCCCTTATTGATCCATATATCATACTAAATAAAAGTGGCCTAGTGCAGTTTGGGCGGCGCGCAGTGGGGGGTTCTGTACCTACTGCTACTGGTCCTAGTTTAGAACCACTATCCTGTACTGTGAGTTAGAAACTCACGGCACTTTTTAGGGCGAGGCAGTGTTTCAGCTATACCTAACTTAGAAACTTTTGTACCTATCTTTTTCTAATCATTTTTAACCGACTTCAAAATTTCAAAAGAGGAGGTTATCAATTCGGTTGTATGTTTTTTTTTTGTTTGTTAGTCCATAACTCCGTCATTTCTTAACCGATTTGGAAAATTCTTTTTTTGATTGTAAGTATATATATCCAAGTTAGTCCCGTTTTTGTCAAAACGCAGTTCTGATGATGGGATCCATGAGAAATTGAGGGAACTCCTCAAATCTTCAAGGCAAACATATAGTAATTTTTGTGTTTTTATCAACAAGTCAAGCATTTTCATCCAAAAATGTGACATTGGATGAAGTGGAACTGCTGATGATGATCAGAACAGAACTCTTCAACGACAAAAAGTTCACGTTTGGCGATTTGTCCTCCTAGCTGTGTTTGTTAAGCAAGTTCTATTTTCACGATTAATTTTTGTCATGCTTGATTTCTGATGATGGGATCCATGAGGAATTGAGGGAACTCCTCAAATCTTAAAGGCAAACATATAGTAATTTTTGTGTTTTTATCAACAAGTCAAGCATTTTCATCCAAAAATGTGACATTGGATGAAGTGGAACTGCTGATGATGATCAGAACAGAACTCTTTAACGACGAAAAGTTCACGTTTGGCGATTTGTCCTTCTAGCTGTGTTTGTTAAGCAAGTTCTATTTTCACGATTGATTTTTATCATGCTCGAGTTCTGATGATGGGATCCATTAGGAATCGAGGGAACTCCTCAAATGTGAAAGGCACACAAATAGTGATTTTAGTATTTTCATGAACTAATCAAGCATTTTCATTCATAAAAGTGACATTTGATGAAGTGGAACTGCTGATGATGATCAGAACGGAACTCTTCAACGACGCGTAGTTCACGTTTGGCGATTTGTTCTCTTCGTTTTGTTTGAAAAGCAAGCAAGGTTTTTTCATGATTCCATGAGGAATTGAGGGTACTTAGTCTTCTACCATTATAAACATACATTATAGCCATTTTTATTTTATTGTATATCTATCTAAGAGTGCACCATCTAAGTATAATAATCTTTTACCGGCCTCCCCCATTGAAGTCGGTTTTTTTTTCTTAAAAATTATTCGGTGAAAGTATTTAATAAGAAAAATTATGCCCATGAATTTTTTCATATTTTTTGATTCCACGGTTCGAAAGTTAGGAAAGGAACACAATTATTGTGACTTTAGGAGCGATTATCTCCGATTATATTCACTTAATCAATAAAACTGCTGGGAAACCTCGTATTTATTTTTAAAGACCGATCAATTGGTGTGTAACATTTTAACCTAGAATTTTACTTTTATACAATACAATACAATACAATATGCTTTATTGCACACCTCAAAAAAAGAATTACAGATATAAACAGCATAAAGATACAAGCAGAGGTAAACAACAGGCGGTCTTATCGCTAAATGAGCGATTTCTTCCAGACAACCTTTGGGTAGCGGAGAAAAAAGTAAACAAACATGATAAGTGGGTGGTGCAAACAAAAGGAATAACTACTAGAAATAAAAAGAAATATAATAATAATAAAAAACACATAAAGCACTATATATAAATATATATATAAAATAAACATACACAAACTTTTATTTTCGGTTACTTGTATGGAGTGCCCCATTTTATTATTTTTTGGTTAATTAACTACGTAGCGGCTTACAAAACATCTTTAATCCAAATTTTATTTCTTTGTTTGTTGTGTGTAGTTTTTGATTAAAATGCATATGAGATATGGACAGACAGACGGGCATGACGAAACTAGAACAACATCGTGCTTTAGGATGTAAAACTCTTAAGTGGCGATTAGTAGGGTTACTATTGCTCGTGGCAAGAACTCTCAGGACTTATGAAGAACATATTTTCCGCACTTCTATCAAAATGTATGTAGGAACCTCATTGTCTTTCAATTTGCGGTTTTGGGTTCCGTACCTCAAAAAGAAAAAAAACGGAACCCTTACTACGCTTGTTTCTCACAGGCGTGGCATAAAAAATGATCACTCATGTGTCTATCCGTCCGTCTGTCACAGCCAATTTGTTCCGAAACCACAGGACCAGTTGAGTTGAAATTTGGTAGGTACCTACTCCAAGTAATGGATCTTGTTTCCACGAGATTGTAAGGCGCTCAATGCAGTTTCTGGGGTAGTACCTATAAGTTATGTATGAGTCATAATAGTTTTTGAACTTTTTACGTTAAATAAAAGGTATTTTGGGTACCTAGGTATTCCCTATTTAAAAAATATGTTTTTAAAATATATAGGTATAGATAACACTTCAGAAGATTAATTAGCCAAAAAAAATTAAATGGGACCACTTGGAAATAATTCCTGGCTAGCTCAATAGTAGACCGTTACATTTTTTTGCTCCTATTACTGGGAATTGATCTCCGAAACTACAAGGCCTAAAATTTTGAAAATAAACACACAAAATAGTCCTTTACCTATAGATTACAGGAAAAACAGTAAAAAGTCTAGGTTTAATAGTTTGAGATATCGATCATGTGAATTTCCTATGAAGATGCGACTTTTTTGATTCGAAGTACAGCTAGGATAGTGGTTTCACATGTGGAGTGGTAGTGGTGGGAATGGAACCCTTCATTGTGCGTGGTCCGTCACGCACATGGCCGGTTTTTTGGCTAAAGAAAAATTTCGCGCTCGCTACGCTCGCGCATTCATTTCTTTTGTGATGTCCTGATGGCCCGTCCGCCCGTCCCCCGATTAGAATTTCTATATCTACGTGCTTGCAAAGCCTGTTTGGTTGGTAATGACTAATGACACTGCATCCGAAGCTAGAGGTCTCGGATTCGAATCCCGGCAAGGGCATTTGTTTCCGTGGGGAGCGAGGGAAAAAAATCATAAACTTATAACTTTCGCCCCCATCCCCTAAAATGGGGGGGTGGAAGTTTATATGAGACTCACCAATTTTATGAATTAGGACATGAAAGTTTACACGAGACTGTAGACAGTAACTAAAAAACCTATTAATAAGACTGCCTAGTAACTTACAAAAAGAACTGAAATCCCACCAAAAACATTTCATGAAAATGTTGCCAAGACGACCGCATATGGTTTGCCCTGTGAAAAAGATATCAGATCTCATGTAGAGCCAAGCTTCTGAATCTACACGGTCTAACTCTACCGACCCTAACTTCAACAAATTCTACATATCAGTAAATATGTATGGCTTGGCTGTTTCGTTACTTACTTCAGATCAGAAACTAAATATTCGCATCACCTCCACGACGGTAGCGGAATAAAACCGGATACATCCGCAATAATAAATTATTTCTGAATTACCGAAATAGTTATGCCTGTGTACCTACAAAACAAAGGCCGTTGGGCACGAAACTAACAGAACTTATCTTCGACAGTAGGTACCCATCATTGCATTATTTAGATTGAGTGGTAAAATAGTTATTAACACACAAGAGCCGAAAAATCGGTACATTGTTTTGAATTTTCATCAAAATCAAAATCAAATCAAAATATTTTATTTGTGAATCATAGGTATACAGGATGTTGAAAATACATTGATAATGTTCAGCTATGTTCTACCTTACGGCGTACAAAGGGTTTCTTTTTTATACATTAAATTTAGCCGTCAAATATAGTAGTCATGTTAAATTCGAAATTAAATTGCGCGTATTACAAACTCATAATTATTTTTAAAATCTATTCATATTTTTATGTCAATAAGTCATGCATATATATAATACAATTACTTACAACCTAATATAAAGTGTCACCAAGAAACTCTGGCAACGAATAATAACATTTTGACATTTTGATTTCATACAAAGTGTATCCGTTTTATTTGCTCTTGAGTGTAGTATGCGAGATGCAAAGTTGTTGTTTAGCGTGAGTACTTGAATTGAGAACTGAGAGAATTTTCATCAAAATCAAAATCAAATCAAAATATTTTATTTGTGAATCATAGGTATACAGGATGTTGAAAATACATTGATAATGTTCAGCTATGTTCTACCTTACGGCGTACAAAGGGTTTCTTTTTTATACATTAAATTTAGCCGTCAAATATAGTAGTCATGTTAAATTCGAAATTAAATTGCGCGTATTACAAACTCATAATTATTTTTAAAATCTATTCATATTTTTATGTCAATAAGTCATGCATATATATAATACAATTACTTACAACCTAATATAAAGTGTCACCAAGAAACTCTGGCAACGAATAATAACATTTTGACATTTTGATTTCATACAAAGTGTATCCGTTTTATTTGCTCTTGAGTGTAGTATGCGAGATGCAAAGTTGTTGTTTAGCGTGAGTACTTGAATTGAGAACCGAGCTAGCGAAGCGTGGTAAAATTGAACAACGAGCAAACCGAATGGCTCAAAAGTACAATCCTGAGCAAAGCGTTGCTTTCAAGAAAACATTGCTGCCAGCGGAAACACTGCTATTTATTTACCTCAGCTCCGCGAGGGAAATTAATTTGTAATTGATAAATATTTCAGTTATCATTACCTACTCACGGGCAGAAAGGCTCAATTTAGCTTATTTCACTCTTTCATTGAGGACATAGCCAAACATATTTCAATGCATCAGAGATTTTTTCTTCAGTAAAAATAAAGTTAAACGGTACAAGAAATATATTTGAAATTATTTATGCGTATTGTTTGTTTATAAATGAATCTAAATTATAATTTGATATTATAAAGTTAAACAATAATATATATTAAAATTTTATGTTTATATATATATAATTTTTATTTTACTATATATATAAGTATAGATAAAATTTAATGAACCGTATTGCGCGTATACAGGAGAAGCGTGTTTAGTATTGTTGTTTACTTAACTATAATGTCTATAATTTTTGAATACTTGCTCAATGTAATCAATATGACTACTCAACAGCCAGATTTGAGTATATAGTATGTACTTTAATATGTCAAATATTCAGAGAGATCTATATCACGTGCTTAATAATTTTATAAGGAAAATAATATCGTACTGGAACCTATAAAGTTAGAGGTTGTATCAAAAATACACGCTGTATTACAGCAATGTTTTATTATTATAACTCTTTTTATAGGAGACGACGAAACATATTATCATATAGTGAACAACACTTAATCATCAGGCAATATTGGCAAAGTAAATTTTACACGACATAGGTAGTAACTGGAGCTGGCATTGAGACATGAAAATCAAAAGTTGTATCGACAATCTTGTTAAATTATCGCACTGGTGTTACATTTTTAGTGTCCAAAGCGTGATAATTGATTAGCCATGAGCTGCCGGAACCGCGGTTGCGTCCCGATTACAGACAATAGTATGTTCAAATACTTCACGCCACTCAACAATGCAGGCCGGGATACATCGGTCCAGATTTCTAGAATCTACTAAAAAAACACCTAGCGAAATATTTGCCTATAACAGTCCTTATTTATTCAAAAAGACATCGAAAAGTCATCAATACCACCGAAAGATTTGATTTAAGGACTATAGTACTAAACAGTATACTGTTTCGGCGACGTTATCGTTGGAAATCATTCTACGTATTATATTTAAATACGACTATCCTACTCCTATAGGTATTATAAAATATCGACATCTTCGAAAACAATCGACGATAACCGTGCGACATGTAGCTGCTGGCAAGTATTCATATCGGAGTGACGATTGGCCCTGGCACGCAACGGCGGGCGGCTTCTGAGTAGATTTTACGTAGTACATGACAATTACAAACAGCTCCAATATACCCAGTTAGTAGCCGTGGCTAATCCGGCGGGCGTGCCTATTCAACTCGCCCATCACACGGACAGCTAAGAAGTTTGCCATAATACCCCTATCTTTATGCCTGTGCATTGCCTGTGTCTATGCAACATACCTACCTAGAGCGATATAATACAAATGCGATGCGTTATTTTCTTAAAAAAGTTAATTACAGTTTCAAGGTGATTATAGTCAAACAAAATACCGTACATTTTATCGTTCCTTGATTAGCATGTTTCCCTGACATGTGATTGGCATAGTCCTCTCTGCTATGTGATGATATTTTGCAATAAAACAAAGATTAGGACAGTTTGCTTTAGATAATAATTGTCGCTACTTGAACGGGTGTACATACTTACCATTAAAGATAACGATGTTTTTTTTTCACTAACACTGGCCATATTTATTTAATGTCACTAAGAAAGTATGTATTAGATATTCTGGAGACTACTACGTGACATCATATAATGGACGTCATTTATTTTTTGTTTTTGAGTGTTAACGCCAAAATCCGCATCCGCAGATTCTAAACATATATGTAATGCGGTCTGTTTTGGTACAAGATATATGTGTGGCATGGGACGACCCATACGATTCCCATGCAAGAGTGTAACGAAACGATAGTTGTGACATGATTCTCCAAATAAACTTAAAATACTTGATATTAAGATTACGTAATCACAAATATGCTGTTAAGGGCGCCGTGCGGCCGCCAGAGCCGTGAAATATACGATATGGAAATGCGGACCGGACATCCGGCGAATGTATACTAAGCGCCACTTTTCCATTTAGGTTTTCCATAAGACTGTCCTTGAACCCCCGTAATTTATCCTCACGAACAATAAGAAAAATACACCATTGTACCTTAATTTCCTGCTTATTTTCGTAATAGCTTTGTCGCCTGAAATATCTCGCCGTTGATTGATTAGACTCGCTATGTTGCGGATAGGCTGTTTATGTTAATAAAATCCACTAACAACTAAAATGTTAAAAAACAGACCAAGCTCTCATGTGCTCGAAAATATGTAAAATATCGCAATACCTAATTGGTTGCCGTTTGGTTTAGGTACATGTAGGTATTGTAGGTACTCGTAGTCTCTGCATTGTCACAAAGTATGTTTAAAGCACAGGTTTTATATTTCGCAGATTTTATACTCACGACGCACTTATATTTCTTACCGAAACCCTAACAAATAATATTCCGTATAAAACGTCATCATCATCATAATGTTCAGCCTGTAATCGCCCACTACTGAGCATAGGCCTCTCTTCGAGAAACAAGAGTTTCAAAGCAGGTACCCCGACATTGGTCCCATATAAATTTTGTGAAGGTCTGATGATAGGATCTAGGAGGAATCGAGGGAACTCATCGAATTTGATACGCACGTATATGCCGTTTTCGGTATTTTCTGTAGGTAACCAAGCATTGGCTCACGGAAACCACAAATTGTGCCATAGCAAGTACAAAATTGGAGTCGGTTTTTTTGTATAACAAAATTATTTATGTAGTCGTCCCATCGAGCCGATGGAAACCTTAGTTCCGAATAACTTACACTGGATGGAAAAATATATGACACGCGCGACACAGTATTTGTAGAGCTATATTTATGCACAGAGAGCTTTGCTGGAACGATAAATGACTATTACCTACTTATATTATATATTCATTTAGTAATTGGGTTATACTATAATTACGATGCCAAATAATAGAAACTTCGAGATGATTGATAAATACCCTCTAGATATACCTACTCGTACCTATAAGATTTTTGTGAAAAGTACAGTGAGTTGTTCTTTCTTTTTTACGGACTTGGCCTGTTACATTAACGTGGGTTGCGGGAATAACGTATTTTAAACTTATATTTAAGAAGATTTAACTTACCTATAGGTAATATAACCATTTGCTTAGTCATCTTTCTTTGTTTGTGTATGGACCTACGTAATAATGAGAATTACGGTGCATATAATAAGTATACCTAGTCCACAGAACCAGTAATAAAAAGCTAATGATCTAAGTGATAATTAGTGCAGGACACGCAACCTGCATAGCATTGATGGTGATACCTGTTCCGATGATATATGATACAATACTATATATTTTAGAATATACGAGAATTGTGGCCAAAAAAAATGTTACTACATTGCGTTGCCACTACCTTGGTCACTACCTTTGGATCACTATTTCGGCGTGACGCTCTTCCGCTCTGCAGTTGGCGTAGCTGTAAGTGACACCCGTGACCCATCGATGGAGACGCCTGGCATCTTGAAAAATGGGTGACAGTCACACGATTTCCACCCCGAGTGCTACCCATACTATCCTTCTCTCCTTGTAAGACATGTTGACCTGTTGAGTCGTCGCGGGCGGACTTGTGGTGCCACGGTGACTCCGAATGCCTATCAACTCTATTTTTTAACCGCCGCAACATAAAAGGTGCCTCGGGAGAAATCCAAATAATTTTTCATTCCTCATACTATAAACGTAGTTCATATTTGACCTTTGGAAGCGGGTTGAAAGTGAAGCATGTAGCCCCTAGGGTTAAAAATAAATTGAGCAATGTCAGGCCTGTACAGCCACCTCTGTCAAAATGTATTGATTTTAGCATTGTTATATTGAAAATTATGGCAATTAAACATAACTTATAATATTGCTATTTAAAGCAATTGTTTTTCAATAAAAGCGCGCCCGCCCTACTCATTAAAAAAATCGAATTGGGAGAACCGTAGGCATATGCCGTAGGTTAAAGTGTAGTAAATTTTTAAGCTTATTTATAA
Organism: Notocelia uddmanniana; assembly: GCA_905163555.1. Classification (NCBI taxonomy): domain Eukaryota; kingdom Metazoa; phylum Arthropoda; class Insecta; order Lepidoptera; family Tortricidae; genus Notocelia; species Notocelia uddmanniana. The sequence goes on from LR991052.1 coordinate 20,124,487, forward strand.
CATGATAATAAATCATTTAACAATGTGGTTTTTTTTTATTAATTAGGGTCATAATCAAAAACGCAATAATGTTATCGATACTCTCACTTAAGTAAACCAAAGATCATTATTTATTTCTCAAATTAATACAATTTATTATTAGTTTAGGATCAATAAATATAAAAAAGTGTAGATATCTATAACAATAGCAATGGTTATCACGTGTTACTACAACGTCATATTCAATTATAAGCTAAAATCGTGATAGTCAGCCTTGACATTGGAAGCGGAACCAGTTGCCGGAGACCAGCAAAAAGCACTTTGCGAGTAGATAGATAGGTACGAGTACTTAATCACCCGCAGTGAATCATACCGATTTGCTTCCTACGGAATGAAACTGGCTTTTGCTACCGACTCTTATCTAATTCATTATTGTACAATTCTTCACTTGAAGGTGTTATAATTTTTACAATCAGTTTAGCTTAGCATACGAAACTGGCTTGGTTTAGGGTTCAAATTCCTGTAAGAGCAATATTTGAGTGATGTCCATGAATATTTGTTTCTAAGTCTTGGATGTTTCCTGTGTATTTAAATATTGATCTTAATTCTTAAAAACACAGATTTAAGTAATTCATAAAGCTTCGAGTTTAGTTACTATTGTTCCGTAATGTCCAAGTTGTAATATATGGGTCCTTAAGAGTTAATACTTTAAGGATCCATAATATATTTAAGTAGCTAGGAAAATACACCCCTATTAATAAGTAAAATTTTCTACTAAGTATTACAACTTGGATATTACGGGACAATAGTTACTTATGGTAACTCAGTTACCTTAATGTTTGAAATGAACGATGAGGTTTGATTGAGTCACTAAACAATTAAATTATGGGGTTAGCCTAGCGACTACGTGCTGAATGGAATAAGAACAACCCACGATTAAAACCTGTAAGTTGAATTACTCGTACTTAGAGCCAGAATATATGTGCATTTATCGGCACAGTGCACAGTCGGTAAAAAACATCCAACTCCCAAGTATTAGAGACGAGGAAAATTATAGTTTCCGGTATTTTTCACGGATATTTGTTCTTGGGTCTTGGATGTTTTCTATGTATTTAAGTATGTATTTATCTATATAAGTATGTATATCGTCGTCTAGTACCCATAGTACAAGCATTGCTTAGTTTGGGACTAGGTCGATTTGTGTAAGATTGTCCCCCAATATTATTATTATTATATTCCTCAAAACAGATTTGATACAGGTACTACTTGATATTTTTAACCTATATTTAATTTTCAACTATCTATATCGAATTATAATGGTAATTTATCGCACATTAACCTATCTATATAATAATCTCAAGTAGACAGAGAGCGTAGGCCGGTCGGACGCAGCATTCTACAAGACCCGAGGCTCTATTGTGCTTAGAAAGCGTGTGTGACGATCCACAAAAAATTAATGGAAGTCGAATTTAGTACTCCGTCCTTTTCTTATACGGCACATTTGAATGAAACGAAATACCGAACACTTTTTCCCAAAATGACTGAGTCACGGACTCTCCAGAGCGTAACCCCGTCGTTTTCCTCATCAGTTCTGGGATACAATTATGTTGGTGCGTCGGCCGCGTGATCATTTTATACTCGCAAGAAACAAAAAAGCTTCGGATAATTGACACTGTGGGCCTCAACTTTGGTCATCCGAACACACACCTCTACCTACGCCACGAGTTGAAATTTGAAATAGCTATAAGTACCTACCTGATATGTATTTACATACCTGGTTGCACTGCACATTATCAACATTATACAAAAGAGGTTTTTAATACAACTGTATTTTAGTCTATTATGAGTACTAATTACCTACGCCAAATCCAATCATTATTAACTCCTATACTCGTAGCTAGTTTACGTAAGTTGCACTGTGGTTTACATGCCGGAAAGTATTCTAATTTAGTATTTGGGGAAGGAAAACCGTTCCTGATTTACAACAAAATGCACATCGAAAGAGATCCTAATCATCTTAGGATCACTTTAGGTGCCAACAGAAATTAATACATTTCTATCCTAATTCACGAGTGTCATCATTGTATATGGTTTATTATTGTTATGTTAGTACCTACTTATAAATTTTGCATAATTATATTATTCTTGAATAAATCACTAATGACTAATACGCCAGCATTGGCATTCAGTAACTTACAAATACGAGTAGCATTTAACTATTGTAGATAATAGGCACTCTTTGTCTTTGATAAGAAAAAGTTGCTCTTTTTTACCAAATGTCATCAAAACTATATAACAAGTATCCTCAATGGAATTTCTTGAAAAAAATCATGGTCATATCATATTTGTTATGCTATACACTTGACGACCTGTTTAGCCTAGTTGGTAGTGACTCTGCCTCCGAAGCTAGATGTCCCGGGTTCGAATCCCGGCCAGGGCATTTATTTGTGCATTTTTCACGGATATTTGTTCTTGGGTCTTGGACGTTTTCTATGTATTTAAGTATGTATTTATCTATATAAGTATGTATATCGTCGTCTAGTACCCATAGTACAAGCTTTGCTTAGTTTGGGACTAGGTCGATTTCTGTAAGATTGTCCCCCAATATTATTATTGTTATTATTATTTGTATGTCTTTTCCTTATCTCGGGACCATGGGGTCCCGGACCTTTGGAAAGCGTGCGTGGGGCCGAAGCCAATAACGCAGCGGCCCTTTTAGACAATTTAATATAAAAGCAAAGGGATACACATGGCGGATACCATTCCCGAACGCACAATATGATACATCCAGAGATGGGCCCCGCCAGGTGTAAAGACTATTGCAGTGCATCACTGTGCTGCCATGGAAACTAAGGTCATGGGCTATTGTGTTGAATGTTGGATGGGCTGGATAATGGGCTATTGGAGGAGACTAGCGGGCACCTGCCATGACAATCAGTCTCAATATTGTAAAAGGCAGGCGGTGACTCGCCAGCTCGCTGAGTGGGCCCCACATAACAGTCGCACGCACAGTGCGACAGTGGGGCAACATCCCGTTGAGCTGCTGTAAGGTTGTCGAGAGGTGAGTCTGCGGTAGCCAGATCCCGGTAATCCGATCAGCAGGCCGCCGGCGTTATGACATTTTACACTTCCAACCTGGAGCATAGGTCTCGCTCTTGCGACTCCACTCTGGCCGGCCAAATTATTTGTGTTATTCTACATTCACAGATTTATTTAGAATTGACACCTTTAAAGTTGGTTAACAAATCGCTAGTCAAAAATATGGGACCAATTTTATTTAGGTCACGTCAGTAGTGTTCATTAAGTAATTGTTAGATTAAACAATGATAAGACATGAGCAGCGAAATATTTTACCACTTATCGTTATCAATATCCTAACAAAATGTATCAAGCTTGGTACGAATACGTCATTTATTTGCGCATATGTTTTGGCCGCAACGAATAATAGATACACCTGCAACGAAATTCCTTCCTTCCAAGTAGGTTTTCCTCGTATGGATTTAATATCTACAGTAAACAGTGTTAGATTGAGTAATACATAGATGGAGTTATGCAGTGTTATGTAAATCGATAAGAAATAGCCGTCTCCGCTTGTCAATGAGCAAGGTTGCAAATGGTGCGTAAAGAATCAGGTTTCCATCTCATTTCGCTAAGCTACTGGCTGTTAAGTACACTTTATTCTTACTCCTTTAAATTCTTGCCATTATGTACCTAACAAAATTCCCTTGTAATAGGACAGTAGGTAAAGTAGAGACGGGCTACAGCCGGCTGCAGTGCGTTGCTGCCCGCCCCCGGTTGCATCAACAATTTTTAAACAGATCTTGCTCGTTTGCATCTTTAAAAAATAAAACAGGCATACAAAGCTACAAGCTTGCCTACGCTTGATTATGGTCACTTAAGAACTAACGATAGGTATTAACACAAATTCCTTATTATATTATAAGGTCGATCTAACCTTTGGTGGTTTAATGTACTTAACGTACTCATACAAGAATGTAACGCGAGGAATATTGTGAGGTCGTTAATAATGGACTTTTTTTGGTAGAACCCCAATTAGATTCTTTAGTTGTTATACTGCGAGTAAGTTATTCCAAAGCGAACGTAGCCGCGGGGTGCCGCTTAAATATTCTCGGAGATAATGGCTCTGCTAGGAAACACGTAAAATTTATATTTGATAAGTCTGTAATCCAGAGACGCTTTGTTACAGTCAACGTCAAAGATATGTTTACATTTTTATGAAAGATATGTTTACTTTATTCCATTATAAAAAGGCGAAAAATGCAACGTGTCTTTGACGTCCACTGTGCAGCCAAGAAAAGTGGTCGGTTTTTAACCTTAATAATAAATAATAGTCGATAAATGTTAGACGATATTCTTAGCATAGTAAACGAAATATAAGTCATAATTCATTAAGGGCTTTATGAACTTAATGCTTTTATAACTTAATTTATAGGTTTTCTTATTGCACTTCGATACTGAATTTGAAAGTCACTTGCTTTCTGAAGTCAGTTCCTGTTGAGTTGACTGTTGACTTCTGAAGTAGGTACTTACTGTAGTTATAGGTGTGTAAGATGGTTACGGCGGCGTTGGTAACAAAATCTTTGTCACAAAACATCAGACTTCGGTTACTCGTGAGATTCAGGAGTACCATCAGACAGTCATCAAATCAGTTCAGTCATGTGATCTATGGATCTCCTCATCAGATCTTCACCAAAATTATATGAGATCAACTTGGAGGTACGAGTAAGTACCTCCACCTCCTCTATAAAAAAAATAGTTATCCTAATCGGTTTATAACGTAACCAACATTGATAAAAAAACATACTAATTGAGAACCTCTTCCTTTTTGATGTCGGTTAAAAAACTGAACGTCAATGTCAAACGCATACGTACACGAAACTCCTTATAGGTCGAAGAAGCGAGCTTAAAGCATTTTGTGCCGAGGATTCGGAGAGCAAACGAATGCTACGGTGCCACGTCGTGCCTGTCACAGGACCCTGCGTGAGCCACTACACGGAAACAAATACCCATAATACAATAAAAATAATCTTAACGACGATTTGCTAAAGTAATTGTGTATATTTTGTAAAAACGAGGAGCAAATGGCAAACACTGATGGTACTTGAAATTCAATCCACAGTCGCCTTATGCGCCGCTCCGGTCAATATCCTTTGTTAACAGTTGTTACCTGCATGTTAAATTGGGAAGCTTTATTCAGGGATCATAACAAAATATTCAATTTATAGAAGTTTATTGATAATCTTACTCCGGTCTGCCGGGCGCTCCGCCTACGCCCTCCAGGGAAGACGACCATTACGTTGTTTCCACTTGCCATCTCTTAGTTTCCTATGTCTGTCGTATAGCCACTTTAACGCTCTATTAAATATTAGGTCAGTGCTTCCGTCTAATAAAATCTGTAGATCTACTAGGTATCAAGTGGATTAGGTATTTATCTAAAGTACCAATAATTGGTTCATGCTGTTAGGGCCTGGATCCTACTGAGGGTAGATTTAAGTTCCATTAAAGAGTAGTCATGTGTGGATTCAGACGAGTGCTTGCACCCATTAATAGCTTGGATCCGCTCTACCACGCAAATATTACATTCTGTGGCAAGTCCGAATGGGGGACTAAATTTTGGTAAGCTCTAGACTGCCGACTAGAGCTCCCAACGAAGCCAAGCGAAGACTTCAGATGGGACATGGGACGCCTTGATGCGATCAATATTCTATTAGTTATCTACCATTTAACTAATGAATTCTGTGGTGAAAAGGAGGTTTCAAAACTAAAGGAGGCCGGGACCGGTCCCGGCCTACTTTAGTTTACAAACCTCCTTAGTTGATCCGTATCGAACGTACTAGAATTTATTTTACAGTTACCTGGTATTCAATAGTTGTTGGTTGTTTTGTGTTCTATTCTCCGTCGTGATAAAAAAAGCTTGTAAGTTACTCGAAGAATTAGTTGATAAAATCTTCCTCTTATAGTCACTACTAAGTAACCTTTCGGAGCTATGATAATTTTTATGACTAAGTAATCTAACTGGCTACGTGGAAACCGAGATTAAATGTACATAAGTATTTTCCATTTATATGCAATTATAGCATGCCTTGACCATTAATGATTTCCTATTTGCTCGTATTGTGTCCGGTGCATGACATAAGGCCTCAGGCTGCATGGGTTTCACCAAGTCCACGCTGTAATGAATAATTAATAGATAATTCTCGCTACAGCAGTGGGTAATGATTGCATGCAGGTAAAGGCCGCTGCCACTGCGCATCTGTCAATTATGGAGTCACGAAGGCTGACGGTAACACGTTTAGTCAACACTTTGCCCTTAGGGACATTGCGAATCAAGGATCCGTTGCCACTCATATCCCCACAGACTGCTTGCGTTGCTGCGTGCGTTGTGCTATACCAACTTATCTAAGTAACATTATGGTGTTACTTAGATAAGTTGATATACTTATTCAGTGACAGGACGATGACTATTAATTTTTACAAGCTTTTATTAAACTTTCAGTGTTCGAATACAAGCAGGTTGTCCTTAAAATTTGCATTCCTTTTTTCAGCCGGTATCCGATTGAGCTGAAATTTGGCATAACTACTAATGTAGTTTGGTGATCAATGCAATATTATGGTACGACCGAGCTGATCTGATGGTGGAGACAGAAGGTGGCCGTAACTACTCCTAAACTGCACAAGATAAAGCCATCGTGCTTGGGTTCAAAAACTGCAGTCGGCAATAAAACCTTGCACCAAAAATGAAATTTTGATCGAAACCTATTATCGCCATCAATAATAAATAGGTACAGACATCCCGTCCCGATTTAAATACAGAAATAAACTTTTCAAATATAGTAACACGACTGATTGATTATAATATCAGTTGATAATACCGTACTCGTACTAGGAGAAGTATAACGCTGCCAAGCAAAGTGCGTGACGGGCGACGCGCAATGTAGGGTTGCGTAGGTGTCCACCCGTGACATTATTACGGATTTAAAGTATCTAAAACTTTTATTAATTTGCCATTTAATTTTTTATTTGACATTCTCTAACAAATTTTTCGAGTACCTACATTTCATAAGTTTGGCTAATACTCGTTAACAAGTATGTCTAGGTACTTGGCTCTGATAGTTTTATTCTACTTCCATATTTTTATCATATACCTTCCCAATAGCAACCGTTTAACTTGCAAAGAGAGTGGACACTAGACTCCAACAAAAAATTGTATGGTAGAAATCAATATCACGCAAACGGATAGCTTAATCAAAACGGTGTAGGAAAGCTCACATTTAATAATTTTTAAGAAAAAAAAACCGACTTCAATGGGGGAGTCCGGTGAAAGATTATTAATCTTAGATGGTGCACTCTTAGATTCCATACAATAAAATACAAAAATGGCTATAAGTATGTTTATAATGGTAGAAGACTAAGTACCCTCAATTCCTCATGAAATCATGGAAAAACCTTGCTTGCTTGACAAACAAAACGAAGAGAACAAATCGCCAAACGTGAACTACGCGTCGTTGAAGAGTTCCGTTCTGATCATCATCAGCAGTTCCACTTCATCAAATGTCACTTTTATGAATGAAAATGCTTGATTAGTTCATGAAAATACTAAAATCACTATTTGTGTGCCTTTCACATTTGAGGAGTTTCCTCGATTCCTAATCGATCCCATCATCAGAACTCGAGCATGACAAAAATCAATCGTGAAAATAGAACTTGCTTAACAAAACAGCTAGAAGGACAAATCGCCAAACGTGAACTTTTCGTCGTTGAAGAGTTCTGTTCTGATCATCATCAGCAGTTCCACTTCATCAAATGTCACATTTTTGTATGATAATGCTCGATTTGTTGATAAAAACACAAAAATCACTATATGATTGCCTTTAAGATTTGAGGAGTTCCCTCAATTCCTCATGGATCCCATCATCAGAACTCGAGCATGACAAAAATAATCGTGAAAATAGAACTTGCTTAACAAACACAGCTAGGAGGACAAATCGCCAAACGTGAACTTTTCGTCGTTGAAGAGTTCTGTTCTGATCATCATCAGCAGTGCCACTTCATCCAATGTCACATTTTAGGATGCAAATGCTTGACTTGTTGATAAAAACACAAAAATCACTATATGTTTGCCTTAAAGATTTGAGGAGTTCCTTCAATTCCTCATGGACTTCATCATCAAAACTGCCTTTTGACAAAAACGGGACCAACTTGGATATATATACATATAATCAAAAAAAGAATTTTTCAAATCGGTTAAGAAATGACGGAGTTATGGAGTAACAAACATTAAAAAAAAAAAAAAAAACAACCGAATTGATAACCTCCTCTTTTGAAATCTTGAAGTCGGTTAAAAAACTACAATTCTTTCTAAATGGTACGAATTAGGATACTAGTGTCTTTAGGTACATACTAGAGAAGTTTACCTTATTTCAAATCAGGAATGTGCCCTCGCAATTAACAGAATTCAATAAAAACACCTTGTATATGTAAGTATAAGACGTCGAATCAGAGAGCCAAATTTAAAAAATCTTTGTATGAAGTTAACAACATGATGCAGGTTAAAACCAGGTCGCTGGATACCAGCTCTGGTCACGTGGCAGTAATTCTTGCAGTCATAACTGTATCGCTTATAACAAAGTTTATGATTTGTGTACGGAACGCGTCTGTTGACGCCACTGCAAGCCTTGGCCAGATCGTAATGCACAAATATTCAGTGACAACATGCCAACAAAATGTACCGCATAACTTTATGAGGAGCGGTATTGTGACGAGTTGGCTATAAAACAGTTTATATGCCGCACTTGTAAAATTTGATTTAGCTACTGTTATGTCAATTATTTACTATTATTTCCAAAACAAGATCCTTTTACTTCGCTAAAACTTTCTTAACTTTGAAAGTGACAAAAGCACATTTTAATTACTTCTTTCTTCTAATTTGTAAGCCACTGTAGGAAAATATAGAATGTGCAACGTTATTTTTCCAGTTTACAACACAACAAAAATTATTTTCCATTCCAAAATACAAACAAATTGTTGGAGATGTCATAGTGTTTTGCCAGTGACCTGGCGTTACACATTTCTTCGACGGCATGCGCTGCGATTACTTTACTTAGCCCCACCACGTAGGTACTTCGCACATAGACGATAGGCCTACCATTTAACTGAGATAGTGTCTGCGCGGCGTGCGGCGCAATGGGGGGTAGACATTAATAGGAAGCGGCACACAATAACAAGGGTTTAAAGGAAAGAAATGTGACCGTCCATAAGAAAAGGGCCCTTATGGCATTTTCTAGTTACGGAGATATTGGCGTTTATGTAAAATCCTTCAAAATTGTAATTTTTTTGTTTTATGCAAAATAGTAAAATATACAAATAGAGGTATATTTGTACCTTGGTGTCAGTTGTGTACGTTAATTCTTTCTTTATTAAAATTGAGTTCAAAGTTTAGTAGAAAAGGGCCCTTATGTGAAATCGCATACAATTATGACAAAGCTCAACGTTTACAAGTAATTATTTGCAATTTTTGCTTATTAATTTGTATACTATGGCGGTGGCAAACAAGGATACGGCCGTCCTGATGGTAAGCAATCACTGCAGCCTATAAATGCGTGCAACTCCATGGGACTCATATCTGATATTATAAGCAAGTTTAAGTTATATACATAGGTATAATCACAAAAAGTGCCTTAGGTACCTAAGTACCTTCGGTCATTTAAAATTGTACTTTACGTGTAGGTAGGTTACAGAACATCTCTCGGCGGCGTGAAACGTAACCACGGGTCCCCCCCCCCTATACACACCCCTACCCGAGCTGGCGAAGGGGATCAAAAATTACCTAAAATGTCCTTACATGATTTATGAATGGTTCCAGTGGTAACGGACTATTAACAGTATAAGTACAGATATTGTGTTCTCTTTCGGGATCACTAGGTACTATGGGTAGGTACTATGTGAATTATTTAACGTTAACTTTATTTGAGAATTACTCATTACTGGTCAATATTTTAAGAAAATTTATAATAACATTTTTTCTTCGGATTGCTGTTTTGATACAAGATTAGCAAATAAATTATGTTAATATTGTGCCATATTGTAATTATCAATATGTTTTGTCTGTGATTGGTCATATGGGCCTTTTTCCCAAATGTATGGCAGTCAATTTGTGATTTTTACGTAACTTTAATCGTGTGTAAAAAGTGTGACTTGTAGAATAATAATAAGACTTTTGTGACACTCCTGTACACTGATCAAATATAATTTAGAACTTACTATACCAAATTTGTCTAGGGAAGATGTATCTGATATTAATTATCACATTTTAATTAAAATAAAGATATTTCGTTAACTAAGTATGTGATTTTATTTCTAATCTAAAATGTAAGTTCAAATATGTTCTACTATACACAATGATTCAGATTACAACATATTAAAGAAAATACCGAAAAAAATATTTTTATTAATTTCGTTCATATGAGCGTGTTGCTCTTTCCAAAGGCGGTTTTTTCAGGATCTGGAAGTCACATTATAAACCATGACGGAGTTCCAAAGAAAAACACCTTAAGATACAAAATCAATCATAATCTATGTAACTTCCAATGGGAACATACTTAAAATTAGATTCAAACTTCTTTTGACGATTTCTCAAAAGTGCATTTTTAGCATGTGTAAATTTGAAATTTAAAAAAAAAGTATGGGACTTAGTGATTTTTTTGTATTAGATAGCTTATTTAACGTAGATTTAGGATCTGTGCTTAACTCAATACCTGCCATAAGGGCTCTATAGCCATGGACGGTCTCAAATACTCGTACGCAACGCAATTGAAGCGAGCATACCCCGATTCAAACAAGTTTTGATAAGCATCTTAGTGTTATCTTCTCTTAAAATACGTCATTTCTCTTTAAAGAACAGTTGCAAGAACGACTCTGAAATATAATTTCGAGTATCAGAATCATAGACGCTTGTTGCATAATACTTTTCCGTATCTTCGTAAGATGCTTAATAATAATATTGTAAGGTTCGGGTCCAGGATATAGATATAAGGTTAACGTTGTAATGTTTGAAACCTTAATTGGCCGAGTGAAACGAAGATCTCCGTTAAAGCTTCGGCAAAAATGCTTTAGTATGTCCGGATTTTGGGCTGTTCTTCTCCACAGGTCGTATATGTCTCAACCGATTCTCTAGAAATTGTGTGAGCAGGTTTGATAACTTGGTTTATGGATTATTTTGTCGAGCCAGTTATATACTAGAAAAAAAAAAAAACGCATGGTCTACACTACATCTCCCAGAGCCACTACAGTCCTTAGTCGGTGTCAACTACATTGGGTACTGGGTCTGTGAGCTGTAGACCTCGTGAATATATATTTTTTTCTTTTCAAATGTAAACATTTTCAAAAACAGACACGACAAAAAAATCTATATACGCCTGCTCTCAAAAGTTCACGAGAATCTGTTAATGGATGATTCACAGTAGGCCGTTCCGTGTCCAGGCCGGCCCGTTTTCTTCTAGAGAAATACGCCGGCCGTTGCGTTTGCTGTCATAGAAAACGGGCCGAACCGGACACGAAACGGTCTACTGTGAATCATCCTTAAGAATTTGAGAATTGCGACTCTAGAGCCCAGCTGGAAATCCGGACATACAAATGGAAACAATCGACCAGTATTGCTGTGAATGTGCAAATGGGTTGGGAACAGTTGGCTGTTGTTCCCATGGAGCGGCAGTTATACTCGTAAACTAGGGGCAAAGAATAAAAAGACGCATCCTTAGAGCATTTGCCATAACCTCATGTGTCCGAAAAAAATATTCTCGGACGAAGAAATTGAGTTTTGAGTTACGAGTAGCATCAAGTTAAAACTCATAATAGTTGTAGCATTTTTTGTAAATTTTTAATGTTTTAAAAATAAAGTTTTATTAATATCATTGCAGTAGAGTAAAAAATATGTACACGTAATATTGCATTAAAAAAAAACAACAAAAACGTTCCTTTTTTATTGAAATCACTTGGAAATAATTTCTGGAGAGCTCAATAATGTAATTTTTTTTGCTCCTATTACAGAGACATCCTGTACTATTTGTCATATATAACAGATGTATCGATCCGCTCTCCTCCTGATGACAGCCCCAGAGGCACAAGGAGAGTTTGGCGATACGAGTCAGCAGATTGGGATGAGATGCGGCACTTCTTTGCGTCTTATCCTTGACGGCAAATGTGTTTGTCCCTCGCTCTACGCTGACGCGATTGCTGATGTGATACGGCAGGGAATGGAGTTTTTTATTCCGTTCTCAGACATCCCGCTCGGTCACAAAGCCCGGCCATGGTACAATGCGGAATGCGCGCGTGCTGAGGCCCGCAAAGAGTCTGCCTACCAGGCCTGGGTTCACGCTCGTGACCGCAAACTTCGAGCTCGAAGGGTTCGTCCTAAGAAGAGTGCATTCAACTTAGCCGTCAAGTCTTGCAAAAGGCTGATCCGTATGGCTCGTTTCGATCACATCCGTAGAATAGGGGCCAGATTAGCAGCCTACCCCCCAGGTAGTAAGCAGTTCTGGTCCTTATCTAAATCGGTCGAAACCAATTTTTGTCGTCCGACGCTTCCTCCCATGCAAGCCTGATGGCTCGCTGGCTTTCACCGCATTAGAGAAGGCCAATCTCTTTGCCTCTCTGTTTGCCAGTAATTCGCGTCTGGACTCTGGCTCTCATCTGCCACCATCAATACCTCAATGTGGCTCTTCGATGTCGGAGGTCACGATACATAACAAAGAGGTCCGTAGAGCACTGCAGAGTCTAGACGTAAACAAAGCTAGTGGGCCTGATGGTATACTTGCAAGGGTTCTGAAGCACTGTAGCCCTGAATTGTCTCCTGTTCTTACTTGTTTGTATCGTCTCTCTCTCAAGACGAATACTGTACCGGCATCCTGGAAGCATGCGAATGTGCAACCAGTGCCCAAGAAAGGTAGTCGTGCCGATCCCTGCAATTATCGACCTATCGCCATGACTTCCATACTCTGTATGGTTATGGAGAGAGTTCTGAATAGTAAGCTGCTGACTTACCTTGAAGCTAACGACCTTCTCAGTGATCGGCAATATGGGTTTCGCCGGGGCCGCTCTACTGGGGATCTTCTTGTGTATGTTACGCACTACTGGGGCGAGGCCATCGAGAAACACGGTGAGGCTCTTGCCGTGTCTCTTGACATCTCGAAGGCCTTTGACAGAGTTTGGAATGCTAGTCTGCTTCGCAAGCTTCCTGCATACGGTATCCCTTCTCTGTAGCTGGATATCTGATTTCCTGAGTGAGTGGTCGATCCGAGTAGACATCGATGGCTGCTCATCGGATCTCATGGCTATTGATGCTGGTGTTCCTCAGGGGTCTGTTCTCTCCGCGACCCTTTTCCTGCTTCATATTAACGACCTTCTTCTACCAGGAGTGGTCGCATACGCAGATGACAGTACGGTCATGGAGAGATATTTGTCCAGCGCAGGGGCGGGTCGTGATGAAATTCGATCTGAGAGAGAGACAATGGTAGAGCGAATTAACTCAACCTTAAGTATTGTCTCCCAATCGGGTGATAATAATCTGGTTAGTTTCAACGCCACCAAAACGCAAGCGCGTCTGTTTACCGCAAATAGGAGCTCATTCGATCTGGCTCCTTCTTTCCGAGGTACAACCGTGTCTGTAGCCAACGATCTCGAGCTGCTAGGCATGAAGTTAAGCTCAAACCTTAACTTCGGCACTACCATCGAGTCCAAAGCCGGAACAGCGGCCAATCAGCTGAGCATCCTAAATAAGGTCAAGCGATATTTCACGCCTGGGTAGCTTCTCTCTTTATACAAAGCCCAAGTCCGATCTTGCATGGAGTATTGTAGTCACCTTTGGGATGGCTCGGCTAAGTACCAACTTGCCGCACTCGACTCGGTGGACCGCAGAGCCAGGAGGCCCATTGGTGGCAGTGCGGTAGTGGGAAATAAGCTGCAGAGCCTACATAGACGCAAAGTAACATGTCTGTGCGTTTTCTTCGGTGAGTGTGATCAGGAGCTCCATGAGCTCATACCGCCTTCCCCCTTCTTCCATCGGACATCCAGACGTACGGCTGGCTACCATCCTTACCTGGTCAAAATTCCTCTAATTCGAACCAAGTGCTATGGATCATCCTTCATAATGCGCACTTCTAAGGTTTGGAATTCTCTGCCAGCGTCTGTATTTCCGAGTTCATTTAACCTGGAACTTTTTAAGGCACAAGTTGATAGACATCTTCTGGGTGAGCTCGCTTCATCGTCGGCCTCATCTTTGCCCTCTGGCTAGATGCTGGCCAAGAGCAATCCCGTTTTTAATAAAAAAAAAGGATGACTAATAATTGTAAATAATAATTTATAATTATTAGTCATCCTATGAACCTCATCACTAAGATGTTTAGTCCACTTATTACAGATAACTACCATGAGAAGTGAAAAGTTATTTTAAATGTTAAAATGACTATTTACACCGTCTTACTTTGAGATACATCTTCCATCCTCACAAGAAAGAAATAGAATCATAATGTAGACAAAAAAAAATCATTTTTTGAAATTATTTTAACTACCACCACCACCACCATATCAGCTGAATGACGTCCACTGCTGAACATAGGCCTCCCCCAATGTCATGGATGGTAAATGCCATAATTGCCACGCGTGCCATGCGGATTGGTGATCGCAGTATCTCCACCGCACTCCAAGGATGCTGCTGCCCATCCCCCGGCGGTCTTGATCGTAGTTTTAGGACATACCCGGGTCCCGGGTTTAGAAGGATACGCATAAAGACAAATTATTCGTAATAGATAAATAAATCCCTCGGAGATATATGTATAATACATTAAAGCACGCTTACTCCTATTATAAACTCGTAACGTGTGTGTAATTTTGATGTTCACATGCAAATTACATTCAGCACACGGTACGCGAATACGCAAATGTAACCTATTATAAACTCACGCCCACGTTTTATTGTGCAATCAAGGAAGTTGAAATGAAATTTTTAATTTAAACAATTGAGTGCTTACCTAGTTTTATTTATTACTGTGACGGTGGCAAACTTGCATACGGCTAGCTCGATGGTAAGCAGACACCGTATCCTATGGACATTAAAATATTCACAAGCGCGCGTTACCGACCTTTTGTTATTTTGAGGATTAGTTGTATTGACAACTGGGGTTATATCAAATGCAAGTCCTTCTCACTCTTAGCGCATCCTCAGGAGCGCTGGCGACGTTAAGTAACTACTCACTATCAGAAACGCAGAAATACAACACCACATGGTGTTATTATGGCTGCAGCCTTCGGTATGGTGGAGCTACTTCCCCAGTTAGGCTGCTCCAAATATTAGTGAGATAACATCCCGTAATGCCTAAGTAGTTATACGAATACATATATTACCTCTACCTACAGATTGTTCAGTCAGACCAACGTATCCAATGACTCTACCAATTTTCAATATACCTTCCGATAATGTCGCTGCTATTAAATACAGAAATACCCACTATTAAAAAAAAACGTATTTTACTTTACTATTAACAACTAATTATTGCTATTAACAGTTCACAGCACTAGTATAGTAGAGACAAGGTGTTTTTCGAATCTCGTCTACTCTGACTTTTACCTAAGGTACGTAAAAGTAAGAAACTGGATCCTTATGGTTTTTAATATACTTAGATGGGTAAAAATAAAAGTGCGAGACGTCAGGAGCGTGATTAAAATTAGTTGGGCACTTTCCAGTCAAATATTTGTTCTTGAACAGTCCTTGAAACTCCCAGCTAATGTTCCCACATGTCAATATCTACATCGTTAACACGTCTGCTTTATCTGTAACTACACATCTAATCATAATATTTGATTCATATCCATATATTTTAGGTCAAAAAGACATCAAGGTCGACTCAGTGCGAGGGCAATTAGGTAATGTCCGGAATGTCTTTATTGTCACCGCGATAAAATATGCTTTGTATATACCACTCTACTCAACATGATGATGACTCGACATAAACGAGATGGTCGTACTCGTACACAGATTTGAATTAGAGCGCCAGAGAGATAGATAGAGATAATAATATATTGAATTTATGATTTATTGGGACCCGGCTATGTCCTAAAACTACGACCAAGACCACCGGGGGATGGGCAGCAGCATCTCTGGAGTGTGGTGGAGATACTGCGATCGCCAACCCGCATGCCAAGCGTGGCTATTATGGTATATACCCCCCGTGAATTTTGCGGGAGGCTATGTCCAGCAGTGGACGTCCTTTGGCTGATACGGTGGTGGTGGATAATTTATTGGCTTTGCCATAGTTTCACTCTTTGGTATTCGGTAGGTACATTAATACAACTGACCACTTATTTTGTCTGCCATAATCGGTTTGATGTGGTGTGGCAAACAAATTAACCAATACCCGCCTAAGTTAAGCAGGTTGCTTGTAACCCATCAGCCGTTTTATGGAAGCTCAATTTAGCTGCATAAGGGCTTCTCCGTCCTTGGACGCATATGTCGAGTTTGGTTCAACGATAACGTCGTCCTAGCTTTTTCCGGTTGTATTGTATCCTAAAGGAACCCGATCTCAACCTCGACACTTCATTCAAAAATTCGGTATAGGCACTAGTTTTAACGAAATCGACTGCCATCGGACCTTCCAACCCAGAGGAAAAGCCAATTAGACCGGTTTACGGGCCGTGATTTCCTTCACCTAAATGTTACTGTTAAATATCCAATTATATTTGCAAAGAAACATATATTTTACACGTTCTGCCTAATTCCATTCACATAAGTCAGAGATATGACAGACTTAAATGATATATGTTACCAATACAACAATGGATACATACGTGATAGGTACGTCATTCCCAGATTTATTATGTACATTTAAACTTCGGTTATGAATTCAGTGAAGCAATTGTGGACAGCTAAGACACTCAGATAGATAGGCGTAGGTATAATATTTCCTCAAAGTAAAGAAGTCTAGAAACTGCAAAAGACGCACTATTCTTATTATAAATGTTTCCGTAATATATTAGCGTTAACTAGGAACGTTTATTTGAGCCAAGAACAAATAAGGCTGATACGCTCAAATATAGACTTGTAAGTTTTGTGCTCAATAAGCAGAGAAGGTGACGACCGGGGCCCGGCCAATGGTAAAAATACTATTCATATTAGTTTCATATATGGATATTGGTTACTAATGCTACTCGTTACTCCTGCCAACAATGTGTTGTTTGCTTTTATGGCCAGACGTAGGGCCGCGGCCACGGCTAACCGCCTTGGCTGCTGGCCTATGCTATACTTGCTAAGGATGATTTTATCACATAAACAAATCGTTTAAGTTTAAGGATTTGTTTAGCTATATTTTATCAAAAAAACGTACTGTTGTAGAACTTACTACAAAACTTAATAATAATCAAAATAAATGTTCAGTCCTTAAAAATAGTGAGGAATGTTGGTTGTTGGAAAGATGTAATTTTTGAAGCAACCCAACTATGAAACTTGAGTCTTGACTTTCACTGCATACACAAAACCGCAATCGAAATAACCCTTACTAGGCACCACTCTCAGCCAGGTACACCTACATCCTAACCTAACATAATATGTGTTCCGGTGGCGCGGACTCGTGGAGTAAACTCCATATCATTTAAAATCTACAAATTTAAAACCATAAACTCGTAACATGAAATTTACTAGCCCACCAGCAATTAACTTTACCGGGCAATATAAAAATTGAATAAAAAATTACCAAGCGGAAATTAGATTTCACATTTCCTAAAGAGTCACGCGAACAACGCCGTATGAT
The DNA here is from genome assembly GCA_905163555.1 of Notocelia uddmanniana. NCBI lineage: Eukaryota > Metazoa > Arthropoda > Insecta > Lepidoptera > Tortricidae > Notocelia > Notocelia uddmanniana. The sequence goes on from LR991052.1 coordinate 20,142,282, forward strand.
GACTGATGACGCTTGGTTCGGATGGTGGGACGGATCCGGAGCGTGAACCCTGCACTAATTAGAATAATTTACGTCCGGCTGCGTTACATTTGCTATTTGGCTATTAGGCCCTCATTACACTTGGCGGGTGAATTATCGCAGAGTCACCGATTCTTTGTTGTCCACACAACGGGCGCGCGCGGACTAATTCACTGAATAATGTTAATCGTCGGAACAGCGAATGTTATCTGATTTACTAAACTAGCGAACTATGTCGTAAGCCTTTCGGGTAATGAAGGGGCGTCGAGATTCGGACTTATCAGGTTATTCGATCATAAACTAATTTACGCATTTCCTGCGTAAAGAGAGCATATCATTAACCAAGCGCCCACTTTTTTGTGGAAGCCTCGTTAGATATGCATGATGGGTTCATGAACCATTGTCTATACTCCTACCTGTTAATGATAAAGCGGTGAAGTTTGTGAAATTTAAGGTAGTACAATCCCTGGAACTAATCTTCCGATTTCAAAATTTCTTTCACCAGTTGAATATTGGGAGGGACATGCCGGCGAAGATGCGCGGGTAGCTACGAGTACCTAAGTATATTGGTAATATTGTTTCTTTTTACAGCATAAGGAGACATGGGTGAGTTAGGCACAAAACTCGGATTGGATGAGCTGGCGGGTGGAGCCGCGGGTATCAGCAGGGCGTTACTGGCTGAATTCATAGGTGAGAACGTAATATACGAATTGTATCCATAAAATACGTAATAACGTAACCGCATCATGACAGTATAAAAATTAATACTTCCTTACTCCGCCAAAAACATACTATTTAATTAAAAAAAGCGATTTTTAGGGTTCCGTGCCCAAAGGGTAAAAAACGGAACCCTATTACTAACACTCCGCTATCCGTCGGTCTCTCTGTCTGTCTATCTGTCCGTCTGTCACCAGGCTGTATCTCATGAACCGTGACAGTTAGACAGTTGAAATTTTCACACATGATGTATTTCTGTTCATGTATCAGAATAAAATAAATATTTAAAGGGGCTCCCATACAACAAACGTGATTTTTTGCAGTTTTTATAGATATTGGTACGGAACCCTTCGTGCGCGAATCCTACTAGCACTTGTTAAACAAAATTTTGTTAATAGTATAAAAAGATTGGAATACAGAGTATGCAGATGTGATTTTATGCTCCATATTGCATTAGTTTTGTTAACCCCTACCAAAAGTACTAACCGACTTTGAGATAAAGATTGGCGGCTTTTGTATGTATTCACTTGTTTATTATATACCTAATTAGTTCAATCCCTTATTCACAAGCCAATGTAATTAATCTAGCTTACACTAACTTAGTAGGACGGTATTGGCCTACTTAGTAGTTATCGGAAAGACGTGAAATTTCTCATACCTATATGTGTTCGTGTTCCAGTGATAATGGATATCGACAAAAAGCTGTATACTGTGTATACTAACTTAGTAAACAATTTTAAGTGGTTTTTGAGTGATCATACACCTTGTAGCCAATTAAATCTAATAATAGATAGGTAAAAGGTAGACGAACCAGTGCTCGAGACAAGTAACACGGCCATTGTTTAACTAGACACCTCTATCTTACTAACTTACTGACGTGACACAAAAGTCTCTTGTGGGGATGCATTAAAGGTACAGCAAAGCAGTGCAAAACAAGCAGTTTCTTGGGGCACTTGTATAAGCAAAGCACATACTCGTATTAAAACTCAGACAAAAAGTTGAGTTGTGAAGAAACTTGTGTTGCACTGCACTGTGGTCAAGAAAAGCTTCATTATCATCATATCAGCCGAAGAACGTCCACTGCTTGACATAGAATAGAAATCCATCCCCGAAAGAGTAAGTACCACAAATGACGGGTCCTGCGCCACCCGCATCCAGCGGACTCCCGCGACCTTTACCAGGTCATCGGCTCACCTTGGGGGCAGGGGGGGGGCTGCTGCCCAGGCTGCGCGTTCCGGAAATGCTTATACTCGTAATACATCAAATTTCTTAATCCGACACTGGGTGCAAGCAATATTTACATACGAACAAGTAGGTGTCAATTAATGGATTTATATCATTTCAAAGTTTATCTTGTGCAGTACCTATAAAAAATAGTAACTGTTTTTAGGGTTCCGTAGTCAACTAGAAACCCTTATAGTTTCGCCATGTCCGTCTGGCTGTCGTATGTCCGAGGCTTTGCTCTGTGATTGTTAGTACTTGAAAGCTGCAATTTGGCATGTGTATATAAATCAATAAATCTGACAAAGTGGTAAAATAACATCTATACATTTTTTAGGCGTTCCTTGCCTCTATACGTACTTAAAGTGGGGATGTTTTTTCTGCTTCAACCCAATGGTGTGGGACCTTATTGGATAGGTCTTTCAAAAGAAATAGAGGTCTTCTACAAAATAAAATCTTCTAAAAAATTTATAAAGAGAATATTTTCGGAAATAATAACACCAAAAACAAAACATGTGTCGTCCTCTTTTGAACTACGGTTCCAAAAAATATGAAATAATTATGAAAGTAAAGCTTAATAAAGACTTTCAACGAAAACTATAACGGACCTGATCAGTTAAGCTGTTTTTCAGTTATCGTAAAAAGTCTTCCCTTAGTAACCCTACCTCCTCTACCTACCTACGAAACGCTGTTAAGGTGTTCCTTTTTGCTTGTTATTGTTTTTTTTTTAAATTAAGTTTATTGGGTAACGACGGAACCCTACGCTGAGCATGGCCCGACATACTCTTGGCCGCCTTTTTAAATACTACATACTATGGTGGCATACAGCATACGGCCCGCCTGATAGAAAGCGGACACTTAGCCTGTGGGTACTTACGACTCCAAAGCATTCGTCGAAACGAGGGGTCCAAATCCAAGCGTGGTAATGAAATGGGCATTAATCTCGATCTTGTCTTCTGCAGGAAACCTGCTCCTCAACTTGTTCGGCTGTGGCGCCTGCGTGAACATCGCACAGTCCAACGCGGCGCCTGACATCGTTCTCATCGCCCTCGCTTTTGGTCTCGCTGTCTTCGCCATAGTATCAGTAAGTAACGTACACGGTAAAACCGGCTTTCACAACACCCACTATTATTGTCGTTTTCAATAAAGTCACGTCGTTGTGACAATGCAATGCACAGAAAATGTCACACCTTTACCTTTAACTGTATAAACAGCATAAACTCAGTAAACAAATGCTGCAATGTCTGTGGCGCTTTGTTCTCGAAAGCAAGCAACAAAACAAGTTTCGTTTATTCTAGTAGGTAAGTTTTAATTCTTATATCATTAACTTTTCAGTGGTAAATATATAACGAAGCCAAATAACGTCATTTGATTATGTGCACTATGCGACACGGCATTGTATATACTCGTATCTAATATCTGGCAATGAGCCCTAACTACTCAGTCTAATAATAATAACCCTGGTGACACATTTGTTCCGGAAGAGTTTCACTTTACTACGAATTCATTCATTCCTTCCTCGTGCATAAGTACATTGTTTAACGAGGGGCGTAAGTGGAAAATTGTGAACGAGAGTCTATCTCGATGACTCGAGTTTGCTATATTTTCTTACGTCCGAGGTAATCACAATGTTTTCATCACATTTGCGAGGAAATAAATAACTCCAGCACTAATCAAAATGGAAGAAATTGACAATATCACCTCCAGTATCAGTAGATGGTCGCCGAGAGGAGCGCACAGCTTCAATATTGCAATCAATCACAAAGCAGTATTCTTGCGGCACGCGGCCTACTAGATTTGTGAGCTTCAATATTTCAACCAATCACAGAGCAATATTCTTGTAAAGCGCTGCCAACTAGATTTTTTTAAACCAATCAGATCACAGAGATACGAGTTTCTCTGTGATGAACGTTATGAAAATCCATAACTCCCGTGGGAAGTAAATCGACTAAACTGCTCGTTGCGCCTGCGTACAATAAGACCCTTTTACGAGCAAGTGTGATGAAAATAAGTTTGGAAAATACGTTCGGCTATATTTAAAAAGTGCAAGTATAATATTCCGTTGAATCTTGCTCACCAATGACGGTAAGTATATACGTCATATATATACCTATCGCTATAAATTCTCTATAAAACTTGAATCTCGGAAGAAATAACATGATCGTCATCACCGTCAGATTACATTTCAGAGAAAATGGCCATCAGTACTATGATTATAAAGGTTACACCGTCATATATTATATTATTAGATAACTAGGCTTCATTAATTTACTGAACGAAACAACTCGCGGACGCCATTTGCTAATGTTTAACTACAGCAATCGCAAACAGATGTAGATAAAGATAACGTTTACTCTCTCCAAAAGCTGTTTTAGCTCTGCTTGTTTTAGCGGTAGCTCTTTGCATAGGGAGCTAACACGATGTTTGCCATGACTTACAAATACAGTAGCGAGCGTTGAAAGTGTTCAGATCAACATTACTCATGTAGTTCATTAATATTATAGTATCAACTAAACTAAATTATATACTTAATATGATACGATATTTATTTTTGAATGTTACCATAGACATAACTACTAAGTTGTTGTATTGTAAGAGATAACATGTAAAACTAATATATGTTTTATCAATGAAAAAATGAATGAATGAACTAATGTGCCTATTTTGCCACATGCTTCCCTTGGCGCATCAACTACTTTTGTTAACTGTGGCTTAATCTATTTTTATCTACATACCTATATAGTTCAGAACACAGTGTCACAGTGGATACATAATAACTTATAGCAGTAAAACAAGTCCATACAAAGGTCCCATTTCACACACCCACACAGACACACGTCATTACGCAGGTCTCGTGGGGTTTCGATCACGTGTGCTGCGCACGTATCGCATAGAATAGTTTAAGAAGTTTTTAATAAACTATTGAGTGCTGGCTTCTATTTTGATTTGACGTGACATAACGTGACGAATGGTTTGATGAAGATACGATGACATATTTGAAATAAAAATTACTAGTTTTTTCCCGCGTGGATCTAGTTTAATCGCCATATAGAGGATAATTGCTATTGAATTATTTCAGGCGTTTGCTTGATTATCGCTCTCCCGTACAAACTTCCACCCTTCGTTTCACTTCCTTAAAGGATTAATTTAACGTTGTCTGCTGCGCTGCTCTAGCTCTACTCGTGTATTACAAAGAACGTAAGCAAAGCCACGGGATATAACCAACTTAGAAAAGTTGAAGAACCCCCGACATTAAGAACCGGTTTCGTTTTCGGTTCCGGTTTAACCGTTAGGGAGTTAGGTACGATGTAACAGCCAAATACACAGATAAACACGTTAAACTTCTAACACCCCTCTTTTTCGTTGTGTTGGGGGTTAAAAACATAACCCATTTTAAGTAGTTTTGGAGATTACTTGCCCTGCACACAAACACTATTAGTATACCTAGATTACCCTCTAAATGCCATTTGAGTATCTACTACTACTTTTACTACTACTAGTTTTAGTAAATATAATAATCTTATTCAAATGTACATAAATTGAGAGGTGCAACCCTATCGCTCTAACGAAGCGCAGGTCCAAAAAGGTCTTAAGAGTCCCCAGTACGCTCGGCTGAACTCGATTCTCGATACAAACGTAGTTACGCTCTCATTTTAAAACGCCATGCTAGAATAACATGAAACTTTGTATACACAATAGGAGCCGCCATATCTTGGTCGGAAATTGGTTTCTGTTGCTAGAAATTGTTATAGAAAAAAAATACAGCGTGTTTTGTGAGTTTTTTACGTCTTGTATGAAATCCTTAATAATCGCTGTATTTTTTCTCCATTATATTTTCAAGCAACAGAAACTAATTTTCGACATACACACACATGCCGGATCCCATTGTGTAGACAAAGATTCATGTTATTTTAGCATAGCGTTTTAAAATGAGAGCGTAACTACGTTTGTATGGAGTACCGAGCTTACTGCGGACTCTTAAGCGACTCTATTTGAGTTACTGCCTCGAGCTATATATATACCCGTGACAGTGTCTACCTGCACCAATATCAATATGTAGGTACATACATAGGTACCTACCTAACTACTCTACTAGATACCAAATTTAGCCTAGTTTACGCGTGAATGTATTGAGGTGTTCCGGTAGTCCCGCGTAGGTATACGTAAGTATTCAGGATTTATATTCACAAGGGTCACAACAATAAAAACGCCTGTACCCACGTGTATTTTATTGTCACTTGTCACGGTATCAAGCTCATCTAACACCTAAACTCTGACGGTGAAGTAAGCCGATGCATGTTGCGAAGCGACGGACGGCACGGCACTGAGCTGATGCACATGGATAAGGAATACTTATCTAAAGTTCTTTTGGCTTAACAGACGTCTACTTTTAGTGTAGCTAGATTGATGTACCAGCTAACGAAAGGCGCAGCGTGGGTAGGCCGCCGCAAGGCGGACTGATGATTTGGTAAAGGTCGCGGGAGTACGCTGGATGCGGGCGACGGGCGCAGGACTGGTCATTGTGGCACTCTTTGAGGGAGACCTACGTCCAGCAGCAGCAGTGGACGTCCTTCGGCTTTTCTGATGTAATAATGAGATTGATTTAAACTCTTGTACGCAGGCGATAGGGCACGTTTCGGGAGGACACGTGAACCCCGCGGTGACGGCGGGCCTGGCGTCGGCCGGCCGCGTGAAGCCGGCGCGCGCGGTGTTGTACGTGATCGCGCAGTGCGCGGGTGCCGCCGCCGGCTCGGGGCTGCTGAAGGCGCTGACGCCGGAGCGCGCCGCGGGCAAGCTCGGCGTCACCGGCCTTGGCACCGACGTCTCACCGCTTCAGGGCTTCGGCATCGAGTTCTTCTTGGGCTTCGTGCTCGTCTTTGTTGTTTGTGGAGTAAGTCGTATTTGCTAATCTTATTGAAAGAACACACTATGAATGTAGACTGATTTTATGCAATCTTCAGAACTGACTCGGGAAAGAATGAGCGTACCTAAATATACTTAAAAGCGCAGAGAGTTCGCACAGAGTTACAGTAACCATTTATATGGACACCTTACTTAACTTACTTTATGTAAGAAGTGCACAATTTGGAAATATTGGAGATTAATTACATTCAAAACTAGGTCTTGATAATTTACAAGTGGGACATAACCAAACCTGTTAAGAGCAGATACAGTTTAGTAAACAAAAGTATTAAAAAGTTAACAAGGCCAAATGTCGTAAAATCCAATCATCAATAAAACCCGAAGGTCATTATCCGTAGATTCCATAGAAATATATCCGACGTCCATAGAAGAATATCCGTAGATTTCTCAGAGAAATACCCCACCCCATGCCCCACCAACAGTTTCAAGTTCGTCCTCACCTTGGACGTACGAATTTGTTAATAAATTGGCTCCGCCAACCTGGGACGATACGGTGTCCTATTCATTTATTAACCGACTTCAAAAAAAGGAGGATTTTCTCACTTCGTCGGAATACTTTTTTTATGTATGTTCAATTGTTCACCGACTACTCGGAGACTAGTGGACCGATTTCAAAAATTCTTTTTTTGTTTGAAAGTATATGTTTTCTAGTTGTTCCCATTGTCACCAAGTCTGAATCAGATGACGGGATCTTGGAAATATCGAGGGAACTCCTCAAATTATATAGCAGGAGGATGGGGTCTGGCAAAGGTTAGAATCGGTGTTTTTATGTTAAATAATTACTTGTTTTATTAAATGAATTTCTGGATAGTGAATACAAAAAGGAGGAACTTAGTTAACCCTTGCTTCAACAACTAACTCATCTAGTACGGCACCTTTTTGTTAACGCCCAAATTTAGGTAGGTTTGTGCCACATTGCTTCATACCATTTTGCCTGACAGGCCTTATTTGCTATGATACTCTATATCAATATGGTATGTTGACTACCATAAGTGACCAGTGTAATGATCTAATGATTGCCCCGCATCTGTTTATTATTTAGTTTATAACATAATGGAAATTTCGTGTCAACCTGATTTATCGTGAATTCCTATTATTAGTGTATCAATTAGTCACGAACACGGATTATAGTTATTATACTTAATATATTATATATAGATACATAAATTGCAGTTATTGTATGACCACTAAAACTGCAGTACGATTTTTTTACTCCAATGTTTTACTAGCATTATTAATATTATTATATTAAACCCGAGAAGATCTTAATTGATCGTTTATTTCGTTTTATTATGTTATGTTATGACTTACACATGTCAAGGTTATAATCTGGCTGTATGTTAGTACCTATATATGTATGTGTGCAGTATATGTGTAGTATATGTATGTGTAGTGTATGTGTACAAGATCGAAAATTTATTATCAAGGGTTGTACTTTTCGTGCCGATTGCAATTGGTGTTATGTTAATTAATCAATCTTTAATCATCAATTATTTAATCATGCATTTATAATGTTCTTTTTTCAGACATGGCCTATTATTGCATCCGACTATTATAATTTATAAAGGTTTCTTTTTCTATTTAGAATTTTAATTTATAAGCAGGAGAGGAACTCATAATTTTTCAAGTTTAATTACAGATTGTAGGAATGTTGAATCTAAATATGAACATAAATTCTCTATGACGACGAGGTTTGTTTCATTGTTGTTAATAAGTGGTATTGAACACATGAACCAGTCACAAAAACTTGCAGTAATAAATACCTAATGTTGTACTTTATACCAAGTTGTGATGTGACAGGCAAATTGCGGTTGTAACAGGGGCATGATTGTAAAAAAATTATACATGATTATTGATTACTGAATTACAATAACACTAATTAAAATCATCCTAATATATTGAGCGTGACGTCACCCGGCACGAAAAGTAAAAGCCCTGTTTATTATATCTGTATGTATAGATATTTAAGTAAATAGTACCAACAGGATGACCAAACTTAGCTCGGGGTTTTGGATATGTTTCGGAGATGAGACATAGTTATTTAGTTTATTTTGGTGGATTTTTCGTCCTCGTAAACCTCTATTGCATATCTCACCCAGATCGTTAGAGCCGTTTTCGAGAACCAATTTAATACAGATTTAAATACCAAAACATATATACTCAAAGCGGCATACAAATATCGCTCGTTTAAATGCATAGAACTACACATCCGAGCTCATTATGAAGTGAAAAGCGTTTCCTACATGGAGTTAACCGTTGTAACATTAATTTGTATTGATTTTTTGATGCTACATATAAAAAATATTGTCGAGCCACAGCGCCGGTTCAATGACAAAAACGTTATCTGCAGGTAGATAATTACTCAATGTCGTCCATATCCCCGCGCCTGCGGGCTACGGCCTTTTAAAATAGCACCTAATGATAGTAATGATATAATAACGTCTACGTCATGCCATGAGTACTTTGCCTTCACACCATACATCTTGGTTATTTCTTATACATCACCAACATAGAACGTGGGTATGTTTAAAAGCTTTTTTTGTTAAGTAGTTAATCATCACGCACAACTGTAAGCTAAGTACCTATGCGCTCAGCAAAACCACAGTACAGACCACGTATAGACCTACACTAAAGGGATTCGAGAAAAAACGCTTAGTAAAAAGTTTGTATCGTCGAGTCATACACTGATTTTAATTCCAATTTGTTTTTCCTGCAAAAAAGTCTGAAAACTGTCACGTGCGATGCGATGTTTGTTCATTTGTTCTATGATGCGGGTTCGAGGGTACTCACGCAAAAGCGGATGGTAGCAGATACTAAGTAAAAAGTACCAGATAATTCTTACCAAGTGACTCACCAAATGACCGATTAGGAATATAAATCGTATAGAACTCGCAATGACGTCATTGATTTGGCAGTGAACATGATCAGGGACCACGACAGTGACAGTGACAGTAGGTTATATACATACACAAATACTTAAAAACACAAAAATATTTAAAAATAACTTATTTTAAACAATAAAATAATTACATAGCGAATTAACTAAGAAAATAGGTAGGTAGAGCTACTCGTTTTCGCAAGAAAATACCAGACAGTCTCATCCCTCGTAATTTTCGCCGTCGCGTGATTGACTACGATATTTTTCGATTGCATTGACAATAAAAGAAGCAGTCAGACCAATCGGAATTAACATAATCAATGAATAGCACTGTTTTGTCAGATGTAGGTCTATAATTAATTATATATAACAGCTAGCAATAATAACTTTAGTCTTATTAGAAAAAGGGCTTGGCTTGATGAAGACTGATTGCATACTTAAATAGATTTAATGTAATACATTTGGATGCGAAATTAAGTCTCAATCACTAATTCATGGAACTTACTTATTAATGCGTAAGTGTTTTGATAAACTTCTTGTACGAGTGTATTCATGATATCCGTAAAATATAGAACGCTACCGAATCATCGAGGATTACCAAGAAAAAAATTACACGACGTCCACGACGTATCAATATAATCTCAGGAAAAATATAATTAACAATTAGACCTATATCCAGATTATATATTTTTTTATCATGAAATGAATACTGGTCCGATAGATGGCGCTGTACCCAATCCATGGCGTTCAATTTTCCCTGAATGAATGGGGTCAGGACAGGTCCACAGCCGTTGTACGGAATCCTCGGTGCGCGAGTTGGACTCGTCCTTGAAAGGTTTTTTTATTAGGTAGGTAATTAACATGGAATGACATGGAAGAGACTTTAATCATCATTCATTATAGATTGCAAAAATTGCAAAGAATAATAATTAAAGCAAAGAATAATGTTTAATCAGTAGCGGCATTATATATCTACAAGCACATAGGAGTAGATAGCACGATATAGTATCAGTGATAGATAACAGCCATGAACACGTTCATACGATAGAAGCAGAACCTACATGGCAGAATTTTAAATTAAAAAAAAATATGTTAAAAATTCCTAAAACAAATATGTATTCTAAAATCACGCGCTCTGGTGTACCTACGAAATTCCTAAAAACAAGTACCAGGTTGCCAGGACTTTTTACGGTAATGTCCGGCCAATTTTTTTAGTGTCCGGCCTGTCTGGCTTTTGTTCAGCGTTTACAAATACAATAACAAAACAATAACAAATTTAACGCCAAGAACGGTTTTTGCAGTATAGGGCTAGGTAAAAATGATATGTCCGGCGTTTTGGTCAAACTATCCGGCATTTATAACGCTATATCCGGCTTTTAAAGTTTAGGGCCTGGCAACCCTAATCCTAATACACGTTACGTCGAACGCTCATATTTATTGGAAAAATCATTGTCCCTTTAATCCGTTCGTAAACATACGTCTTGTTGACGAGGGATTTCGTACATTAGGAATTTAGACTTTATGCACCCATTGGAACAAACGCCAACACATTTAACTAACCATTCGTGACCCTTATTACAATGCGAATAAAGTTCACGAATGGTCAGTCAACTGCGAGGGCGAAGGAACATGCCGAATCGATTTGGAATTAATAAATCTTCAATGACTTCAAATCCTCTTACACTGTATGCCACCGATAACCTGCTCGTATGTACCTTACCTATTGTATTTATTATTATTAGGGTACCTCAATAGAAATAAAGGGGCTAAGCGCGAGAATATAATGAAAGCGAAAGTAACTAACTCTTGTCTTCCTATCTGTCTGATACCTTTCCAAGTATAAACCCCTAAATCGATTTAAAAGAAATAGAGCATGGAGCTGGATCGAGAGCTATATCGTCATCATCCTCCTAATAGCGTTATCCCAGATAGTTGCATCCAGAAAGATGTCCGGGGTCCGCTACATAATCCCATGAATTGGCGTAGGCACTTGCTTTCACAAAAAGCAACTGCCATCTTGACCTTCCAACCGCAGGGGAAACTAGACCTTCTCGGGATTAGGTTTTTCAAGTGAGAAGGCAACTTGACTGTTAGAAGTTCTCAAGCCACCCTATGATAGACATCAGCCGGGATGAGCGGCGTAACATGCCTTCCAATGCACGGGAGCGCTCAGTAACCAGTCAAAGGAGTTTCTCTTGGAATGCGATAATTGATGCTGCGGCTCTGGGAGCCTAATAGGACATTTGCTATTTGATTTTGTGCAGGCGTAGTTTAAAGGTCTTAATACTATTAACGCATTCACAGCCACCGACGCAAATGTGCGTTCACTTCTATGCAAGTTTGTTCCTGGGGGGCGTGGCTGGCAGTGAATGTGTTAACGAGTAGGTATACGCAGACGAAGACGCCGGTGAAACCCATCGAAATATAATAAGTATGGAAGCATAACCGTCGCTCAAAACTGGTGCCACAAAATCTAGTGCCAAAGGCGGAGCTTACGTTTCCAGTGACGTTTCAGTGCCCGATCGCAACTCAGTCAACTATCGGACGTAGAGTTGAACGGTTGACATTGTGTCAAATGAAATAATTAAATTTTAATAGTTACTGGCAACAGCTATTATTTTATAAGTGTTTACCAGCACTATTAATTGATGCATAAGCCACAATTTACAACAATCCCATACATTTGTGTGATGGATGCCGCTATGCAATATATTATGTTGCGGAAAAAGTATATTTGAATATAAATAAAAGCGTACAGATAAGTACGCTTTCGATATAAGTTAATAACATCTGAAAATATGCACAACGAAAAATTAGTGTACATAAAACGCATTTAGTGAAGGTTGATTTTTCTCGGACAAGAAGAAAGTAGAGATGAGGCGATACATGAAATTGAATACCGTCGACGATTACATAGTAATTTGGTCTAAAACCACAGTATGCTCGCCTTTTTTATACTACGACGGTGGCAAACAAGCTTACGACCTGCCTGATGGTAAGCAGATACCGTCGCCTACGGACGCTTTCGACTCCAAAATAATCACAAGCGCTTTGCCGACCCTTTATCAACTTCCAGGATTCGGTGTACGAACAGCTAGAGACATAATGCAAACTCGCTCACAATAATGCTCTCTCTCATCACAGCGTATCCTCGGGAGCTCTGGCGACCTTATCCACCCCCGCCTTTCTCACTGACGGACAAGCTAATATTGGTCAAATCGCTTCGAAGAAATCTAAACTTGCCTGGAGGGCACTTCCTCCGTTTTGTCATGGATAAATAATTAGGATGAAAATAAATTCACTTATCTTAGTACTGATGTGTTATGATTAAATTATGGTCAATCAACCCAATCATGATTTACTAAAATTTACCGAACCTAAATCAAGTTTAAGATTTTTTTTGCACAACTGTTTGATATTTATCGGTAGGTTTAGAATATAGTATAGAAGTTTATTGATAGTATGAGGAGCCTTATTATTCCAAGAACTACTAGCAGATGAAGTAGGGGAGACCTAAAGTGAAAGTATACCGCGAGACACAATTTACTGATAGCACGATCGTGCTTGCGTCCACTTATTATCCCCTTGCTAGATTCACTAGCCAGCTTTTTGTTCTTACTTTCGTTAAGACGGCGCAGTACGATCGGTGTGGATCGGTTCTCCATACAAACGTATTCAGGCTCTCATTTTAAAACGCCATGCTAGAATAACATGAAACTTTGTATACACAATGGGAACCGGCATACCTATGTCGAAAATTAGTTTCTGTTGCTAGAAATTGAAAAAGAAAAAAAATACAGCGGTTTTTTGAGTTTTTTACGGCTTGTATAAAAACCTTAATAATCGCTGTATTTTTTCGCCATTATAATTTCAAGCAACAGAAACTAATTTCCGCCCTAAACAAGCTGGATCCCATTGTGTATACAAAGTTTCATGTTATTCTAGCATGGCGTTTTAAAATGAGAGCATAAATACGTTTGTATGGAGAACCAGACGTACTGCGCCCTCGAACGCGATCGTGCTAGCTATATACTTATTCGCGTTAAGCCTTATTGACACACGTACGAGACTCGTATGCGAGTTTCACTACATTGCGGGGTTAGACAGATCGATGGACTCATTATACCACGGTAACCCGCAATGTAATGAAACTGGCGTGCGAATCTCGTACGTGTGTACAGAGGCCTTTAGTCGCCTGTGTTTGGGGCGATAGACGTTCCATCTTGACGGTATACTTTAGGAGAGAGTAAGGTTTATTAGTGGTTTTACTGGTTAATTTTATCATATCCAACTATTAATACTGAAATCCAATTTTAGAATAGGGTCCGTTGATAAATATAAATTAAAGATATAAGATTGAAAGAAGATACAAGATTGGGTCATTTTGAAGTACACCATCCATGTCAAAAGTAGGAGTATTTATATCAAGTTCAAGAAGACTGAATTCAACTAATTAATGACAAATAAAAATCACGCGTCAATTTTTTTCTAACCAGTCACGGCACGGCACATGTAACTTTTTTATTGGTGCAATAGTGTAAAACCTTTGTGAAAATGTAGTCTACTTAATTAAACTATTTTAAATATTTGATTAGCCATTGATACATAAGACGTTTTAGTTTTAAGATCGTGAATAATTGACCAGATTTCGACGTCAGATTTGTTTGACGTTACTCTTCTATACTTATTATATTTCGATGGTAAAACCTAGTCTCAAATAAGTTCAACTATAGGTACCCCAAAACTTCATAGAATTGCCATTAAATTTCAGTGTACTCTGCCATTTCAAAGGATTTTAAGTATACCACCCGACTAAGTAGAAGTTTCTATTCAGGATTGTATAGCACACTACAACAGTACTCTCTTGACCTTTGTGAATCCTTGACTAGGTATGCGACCCGAACAAACCGGACGGCAAATCGACGGCCCCGCTGGCGATCGGCCTCACGGTGACGCTGGGACATCTCCTGGCTGTCGACTACACCGGCTCTGCCATGAACCCGGCGCGTTCCTTCGGCTCCGCGCTCGTCGCCAATGATTGGACCAACCACTGGGTAAGACATAAACGATAATCCAGACACTATCCCCGCAACTCCACTAGTTATCGGCCTCACGGTCCCGCTGGGACACCTACATGGCTATCGACTATTCCGACGCTGCCAAGAACCCTGCGCGTTCCATCGGCTCCGTGCTCGTCGCCAAGTATGGACCAACCATTGAGTAAGACAACAAAAAATATTCCAGACACCACTCCCGCAACTCCACTAGTTATCGGCCTCACGGTCCCGCTGGGACACCTACATGGCTATCGACTATTCCGACGCTGCCAAGAACCCTGCGCGTTCCATCGGCTCCGTGCTCGTCGCCAAGTATGGACCAACCATTGAGTAAGACAACAAAAAATATTCCAGACACCACTCCCGCAGCTCCGCTAGATATTGGCTTCACAGTGACGCTGAGACACCTGGCTGCCGAGTGCCGACTATCCCGGCTCTGCCAGGAACCCTGCGCGTTCCTTCGAGACCACGCTCATCGCCAATATTTGGACCAACTACTGGGTAAGACAACAAATAATATTCCAGACACTAGCCACGCAACTCCGCTAAATATCGGCTTCACGGTGACGCTGGGCCACGTCTGGATGTCGACTATAGCGGCTCTGCCATAAATCTTACGCATTCCTTCGGTTCCGCGCTCGTTGGTCCCAACAATTGGACCAACCACGGGGTAATACAACAAACAATACCAGACACACTAGCCCCGCAACTCCGCTAAATATTGAGCTCACGGCGACGCTAGGACACCTGGCTGTCGACTGCGAGTTCCATCGGCTCCGCGCTCGTCGCCAATGATTGTACCGACCATTGCGTAAAGAAAAACAGCAAAAACAGAGAACATCGAAAACTCCGCTACTCGTATCTATCGAGCGGTGACGCTAAGCTACGTGCTTTTTGTGGGATAACTACAGCGACTACGATTGAAGCGAGGTCAAGAAATAAAAACGTACAACTTATTCAAGAAATATCTAATACAGGAATAATCTGACCCTTTTATGATTTCTAAGCAGAAGGTTGATTTATTTTGTTTCCAGGTGTACTGGGCCGGGCCGGTGGCGGGAGGTGTTGCGGCCGCCCTGCTGTACGTGCACGGATTCTCCGCGCCGCCGGTTGACTCCGTGCCGCCGCCACGGTACCGCCCCGTCGCTGCCGACGACAAGGAGGTAGCTACGGTTCCATTATTTTACATTTCTGTATAAAGCGGCCAAAGACGGAGATTAACAAGAACGCAGTACCTACCCCAAGTCTCGATCCTCACTCACATGGTGGGCAAAATTACGTAAGGGCGATGTATTTATTTATTTATTTATTTAAGAAGTTCAACAGCGTTTACAGAAAATATATACAGACATGTTTATATACTATAAGTTTAGGCAATGATAGAACTCCCTTGAAATTATACACCATTAATTCTTAGTTAAAATTGAAACTTGTTTTAAAAGGTAATTTACAGGAAAACAAAATATTTTAAGTAATATCTACAATAACAAATAAACGAAATAATAGAGTTATTTGTTATGTATAACGCCAAAGAAATAGAAAAGTGACAAACAGACCGAACAGACTCGTATATACTTCCTTTATATGTTTTTTCACGAAGTGCCTAAAATCACTTAAGTTAAATCTCATTAGCTTATAGCTTTCGCGTAATGTCTGATTATAAGTAGGGCGTAAAGTAATTATAAAAACAGTCAGGTTTATTATTAGAAAGCCTTGTTCTAAATTAATGAACGGCTAATAGAATAAATGGAAGTCGGCATAAAAAACCATTTACGGGAATATCAATAAACATCGGTGGTGAATTACACGGCAAATGCGAGGTCACGGCGCTCCCTGTTGAGTGCTACGACACACCCTCACTTTCCAAGCCAATACTTGTTAGTAATACAAATTAGTAACCTTTCAAATCAACATGTATATTAATAACAACTCATGATGCAAATGTGACTTAGGTAATTTGAATTTATTTGTCAGTGACAAAATGTTTATACCATATGTTTGAATTGTATTACAAGCGTGCTGGACGCCTGCCTGCCGCCACCACGGCCGCTGCCACTGCTTGGACAGTGGAGCAGAGTGTAAGTTCAATGTAGGCCTACAGAGGCAAGAAATCAATGCACTTAGGAAACTAGCTCGTCTATTTCGCACCCAGCCACGTAGCATTCGTTGACGCGCATCCTGCGTAAAACGAATTAAATAGGAACTACAAATCTAATACTGACTGAACTTAGCTAATACTGATTAAATATTTATATATAATGCTCCTATGTACTGATGTGTACAGTCAACCGATTTGATTTCTGGGTACCTTTTCACAGTGACAATAAGATCTTTAACAGCGTCGGCCTGCTTAGCCTAGTTGGTAGTGACACTGCCTCCGAAGCTAGAGGTCCCGGGTTAGAATCCCGGCCAGGGCATTATTTGTGGATTTAGCACGGATATTTCTGGGTCTTTGATGTTTTCTATGTTTTTAAGTATGTATTTATCTATATAAGTATGTATATCGTCGTCTACTACCCATAGTACAAGCTTTGCTTAGTTTGGGACCAGGTCGATTTGCGTAAGATTGTCCCCCAATATTTGCTTATTTATTTAATTTCATATTGATATTCATTGGGACAAGGTACGAAGTGGCCCAGAAATCAAATTCGTTGACCGCATTTACCTATGTTAGTCTGCAAGGTACATATGTGACCGGGCCTTGTTGGCTGATGGAAATAAATAAATAAAATGAACAGTATTGATGAGTGTTTGTTCTGTACAGTTGAAGCGACTGGACGGCGGCAAGGCGGAGGAGCTTGCCTGAAGCCACGAGCCCGCGTGGCCGCGGCCGCGCGCGCGACCCGCGCTCGGCGTCACTGTCCCCAGCGAAACGTCCTACTACCGTCACCAATATTGAAATTTCAAACCAACCTGCCTTAAGGAACGCGCGATGTTCTACAACTTAATTAGAGGATATACACACCTATAAACACTACTATATCTATAAGTACCTTGTTCGCATAAATACTTATTTCCTATTGGCAAAGTAGTTAATTTATACGCCATCTATCACATAATTCAAAACGTTTAACCAATGGGTACGAACTATTCAAAAGCATTTCTAAATCAAGACGTTGTCTTCCAAGGAGCCATATCATCACTTATAGTCGTACCTACCATCGGAAAAGTTTAAACATCTCAATTACATTAAGTAAATGTAACTGTCTCAATTACATAAAACGTATAGTACAGTGCCTGTTCACTGCATTTGTACTGGATTAACATTCAGCTCGAAATTATTCGAATAACAAGTGAAACCCGTCACAAATCGTGCTGTGCACAAAGGCTGTCAACGTACTTCAATACCGTCTTATTATATTAATTAATGGTAAGAACAACGAACCAATAATACGCATTCATATATATAAGTGATGTGCATGTATGTTAAATGTGTTTATCGAATATTAAAATGTTTAAATAGAATGCTAAGTACCTCTACTTGCTCTTTTATACATTAATGCACAGGATCTCGCTGAACCTTTCATTCATTAATTACGTATCTTAACATAGTATTGTTAAATACACAGGAATATGAAGTTTACTACAATATGGCGCAAGTAGAGGTTACACAGCTTTATTACATACAACCATGTATGTACGTAATCAAATCAACTTTCTATTAGGTATAGGAATTTACTGATAAGTACATGAAGTATGAATAAACAAAAAATGTATGTTTCAATTCTAATGTAATAAATGCACGTGTAGTCAGTAAGTTATTCTTCTATATTTTTTATAAAATATTGAATTTCTTCCGTATCTAAATAAAAATGTTTAAATATACTCTATTCGAAATTTTACTTGATTACAGTAGGCGATAAGTTATAATATAATAATCTAGTTTGAAGATATGACTTTTGCATTGTGTAGTCAGGTGAGAATGTGGACTGCCACTTTATGGCCTTAACACACAAATAGTATAGTCGAAAATTGTTAGAACAATTTCTTGGCTGACGTGTGCAATTTAAAAATAATGTTACGTATATAACGTTCGTGATTATTACTCATTGTTGCCTGTACTTATTGTGTCTATCTGAATGTGTTCAGGAATGTTTCGTCTCTATAACAGGTACGACTCACTAGAATTTCTATGAATTTTTTCTCCCAGTGAAATTATACTCGATTTGTACATGAGTATCAGATTAACATTTATGTCATAGTAATTAAATAAATAACTGTACCTATTTTACTGAACCGGTAATTTTATTTCATTGAACATAAGTAGACACCCTTGTTAATAAATAAGTAAATTAAAAACTGTAGGTACCACCTACATATCTTATCTTAATTTGCTATTTTTTGCACAAAATCTTTAGATCGCTTTTAACGTGCATTAAAATCTAAGCATATAATAGAACCTATAGTAATGAATACCGTAATAACGCACAACATAATTACATGGCAGCTGTAAATGCAATTTTTTTACAAGCTTACCCTGTTAGTATGTCTGATTGGGTCAAATTCCGAAACTGAATTTTAGACCAGTTATCTTCAGCCGATTGACCTGAAATATTTATTTATTGAAGTTCGATGTCAATTTCAAAACCACCTGGGCTGTTAACAACGAGGAATTGTGAAAATCAAAGACGAGTAGATCTAAAATCCAGTTAGTGAATAAAAATGCGACGCTTAACAATAATGTGGATATCGCAAACTCATTTGCCAAATTCTTTTCAAATATTCCTGTTGAAACAAATAAATGCCTTAACTCAAATTGCACAGTGGCGGAACATCTTTTAAGATTAAATGTCTCTGGAGGTCCTATTTTTAAGTTCCATTACGTTAGCGTAGCCACCACCACCATCACCACCATATCAGCCCTAGGTCGTCCACTGCTGGACATAGGCCTCCCCCAATTTCATGGGGGGTAAATGCCATAATCGCCACGCTTGGCATGCGGGTTGGCGATCGCAGTATCTCCACCGCACTCTAGGAATGCTGCTGCCCATTCCCCGGTGGTCTTGGTCGTATTTTTAGGACATACCCGGGTCCTAAATACTAAGGATATTTTTGAACTCTCTGTTAAATTACTGGATACCGTTATAGACATTCTGGCTCCTCACTTATGTACGATTTTCAATTTGTGTATTGACAGTGGTACATTTCCGGATCTTATGAAGTGTAGCAGAATTATTCCGTTGTTTAAATCTGGAGACCCTAAGAATTGTAACAATTTCAGACCCATATCGATTTTGCCATCGTTAAAAGTAAATTATTTGAGAAAATTATTTTGAATCAGCTGTTATTCCATTTTAATACTCATAACATCTTGCATACTCAACAGTTTGGCTTTATTAAAGGTCGTTCAACAACTTATGCTACAGCGAGTCTTATCAGATACATATTCGATGCCTTGAATGATTCGCATGATGCCATTGGTAATTTTTGCGATTTATTCAAGGCATTCGATTGTGTTGATCACCCGACGTTGTTGGCTAAACTGAATCATTATGGTGTCAAGGGTAAGTCCTTAGGTGTTCTGAAATCATATTTAACAAACAGAACCCAGTGTGTTGATATTGATGGATCTAAATCAGTAGAAATGTCGGTTGAAATGGGTGTTCCCCAGGGATCTGTACTAGGCCCTTTCTTGTTTGATGATACGTCGCTTTTGTTTAAAGTGCCCAGAAATAGCGATAGAGTGGGATCTATTATTAATCCGATTTTGCAAGGGGTATTGCATTGGTTTACACTACAGTAAGTAATTTAGTACTGAATCCTAAAAAAACAAAATGCATTAGTTTCTCAACTTGCCGCCAGACTCAACAACATCACACACCAAACTTGATTCTGGATAGTCATACACTGGACTTCTCGGATAATACAGTATTTATTTATTTTTATTTATTTATTTATATAGATTAGGCAGCTAACAGACATAGACACATGTCTTACGGAATCCTAGTTTGAGGAAAATCTGCCAATGCAGACAGCATAGTCGTTCTACAAAAGCGGGCTGTACGTGTACGTGCGATTTATAATTTGAAACCGAGAACGTCCTTGAGAGGTCTATTTGGAAAAGTCAACATCATAACACTACCGTCACTCTATATTTATGAAGTTATCATGTATGCCAGACGATACTACGAACATCTTCCAAAAAACAGTGACATACACACTAGGGTGGAGCGTTTTTACTTTTTTGTGTTTTGAGATTTCTAATAGTGACAAAAAGTTGCCTTTTGGGCTCAAAATAAAAAGTTAATATGACGGCATCTCAATCAGAAGGGGGTAAGTGCCTCCGCAAGGTCAATGAACTTTCATTAAAAGGGCATTTATAAGGAAAATTTTAACAACGTACTACTTTCATAAACCATTATTTATTTTAAATTTAATATTTAATTTATATTTACTATGATCTCTTACATTATACAAACACATATTTTTAGTCGATATTTAACATTGAAAGGCTTAGGCTGGGTTGCACCAAACCGTCTGTAATCGTAAGCTGTGTTCGTTAAAATTCCAATGTATGGAAAGTTTGACAAGTTTCTATGGGATGACAGCTGCTCGCGCCATATTTAACGTTGACCAGTAACGTTGACGTTGATCGTAAGTCGGTGCAACCCAGCCTTAAATAACTAGAAGTCATCGCGTGAAAAAACGCGGATCAGCGCGCGCCGCTGAGCGCGAAGCTACCCACCATTCGCCATTTGTAAATTAGTTTCTGCACTTTCTGTGACAAGTTATCACTATGTGGCCTAGTGTAGCATAATTAATATAGATTATATTAAACTTAGGACTGATTTTAAACAATGGATAAGACACAGGGTACTGTAAATTGTCCTTTGTTTGGTGGTATAAGTGAATTAAAAGAAAACATTCTGCCAACCTACGAAGATGTCACGAAGTTTTGGGAATGGACTAGGCATGACCTTAACTAAGATAAAAGCCCCTAAAGAACCGCTAATTGCTGATATTGCGGAAATAGATACGAGCAGAATTAAAGAAATATGGGCAAAAGCGTCACTACGTACTGTGTCTCGTACAAGGATCGTTCAAATGTTAAAAGTTTACCACTTACTTAAATGTAAAAATATGCTGAAGTCTATTAAACGTCTGACAAATGATCAAAAATGGTCATTTTTGACTTAAAGCAGAGTTTGTTTGATATTTCAGCCATTTTGATGTAGTCATTTTGATTACTGTATTTGTTTGAAATACAGAAAAGTTAAAAAAGCTGAGCATTGTTTTTAATGGACCAAAGAACGTCTTGCAATATGGTAATCGGAGGATTAGATATAACATAAACTAAAAAACTGCAAAAGCGATTTGAGAGAGCATTAAGCAACCGATTGCGAGAATGTACCTGGAAAAAAACTTCGTCGAGATATTTCAAATGAAAAATGTTCAGTACAAAACGACACAGTGACATCTACAACCGTTATACCTACCGAATCAAGCAGCAAAGTAAAAAATAAACATTTCCTTTGCAAATTAGGCCACACCTGTGACCGTTATGGGATATCTGACAGAGCTGCAGCAGCAATCGCATCCTCAGTGTTGACCGATATTCAATTCGGAGTAGAAATAATTGACCGTCGTAAATCGGCTCCATCTTGACAACATGCGGTTATTCATTTTTATGAAGAAGTTAAACGTACCCGGACCATTAAGACCATTGACTTCATCTGAAATATCGAGACTCTTCGAAGTTCCCAAGATAAACCCTCAATGCCACTACGTATGTTGATCTTAAAAACTGAAACACAACTAACATAACAATGCCGCCAGTATTACAAAATGTGACCGACGACGTAATCAAAGCCTTCGCGGGATGCACTTGGAGGGATGTCGCACCATGTTTGTCCCATTTCCCTAACCATACACAAGCTGTAGAGAGGGAGGTTATAATAATGACAGAAGCATCGGTGCTGAACCCTTTTCTGGTTGTGATAAAACAGCCAGAAAAGGGTTAATAAAAGCAAGATTAGCTTCGAAAAAAAAATGCCCAAATATGAAACCAAAACAGATTTCAGGGCAGGTCAGTAGTGTTTTTCTTTTTATTTCAGTAGAGTTTTTGCTATGTTTTGTACACATTACTACACATTTAGTCCTGCAATATGGTTTTATTTAGTTAGCACCTAAAATAATTAAAAATATTTTTTAATATGTCACATAAAAAAAGGCAGATTTTTTGATATTTTCGAAAATTGATGGACGTTGCGCAGGCATTACATGACGACTTAATAATCCAAAAAAATAAATTGCAGCCCTAACCTAAATAACCCTTCAAAATTTGCCCCCAAAGCTTTGAGTTTGAAACTATTACCAGTTGATGCCCCATCAAGAGAAAATACTTAATACCAATTTTTAACTCTCTACTGCCACCTGTAACCTCACGGCATTCATTTAACCCTATACCGTTTTTTTTTTCTCAAAAAGTATGAAACTGACAAATATCAAATTTTGCATAAATATTGCTGTTACCAATAAAAACTATCAAAAAACAGCTCTCTACTTACTTATTTTCCTGGAAAAAAATAAAAATTAAAAAATATAACAATTAAGGCTCGTCGTACTAACACTATTTTTGTACTAAATAATAACCAACTACCTTTCTACATAATTTGTAAGTTTCATGTAATTAGCAAAGTTGGAACACTGTGAAATAAACATAAATGTAGGTACTATTGAGTTCAGTATATACTAACACGCAGGCGACATTTATGTACGAGTAGAAGACATCGGCCCGCCGGCCAAGAAACCATCGATGTTCGATTTTTAAATTTGAAAAGGTGTTAAATAAATATAATATCGTTGTTGTTTTTAACCGACTTCAAAATTTCAAAAGAGGAGGTTATCAATTCGGTTGTATGTTTTTTTTTTTTTTTTCATGTTTGTTACTCCATAACTCCGTCATTTCTTAACCGATTTGAAAAAAAATTTTTTTGATTGTATGTATATATATCCAAGTTGGTCCCGTTTTTGTCAAAAGGCAGTTCTGATGATGGGATCCATGAGGAATTGAGGGAACTCCTCAAATCTTTAAGGCAAACATATAGTGATTTTTGTGTTTTTGACAACAAATCAAGCATTTGCATCCAAAAATGTGACATTGGATGAAGTGGAACTGCTGATGATGATCAGAACAGAACTCTTCAACGACGAAAAGTTCACGTTTGGCGATTTGTCCTCCTAGCTGTGTTTGTTAAGCAAGTTCTATTTTCACGATTAATTTTTGTCATGCTCGAGTTCTGATGATGGGATCCATGAGGAGTTGAGGGAACTCCTCAAATCTTAAAGGCAAACATATAGTGATTTTTGTGTTTTTATCAACAAATCGAGCATTATCATACAAAAATGTGACATTTGATGAAGTGAAACTGCTGATGATGATCAGAACAGAACTCTTCAACGACGAAAAGTTCACGTTTGGCGATTTGTCCTTCTAGCGGTGTTTGTTAAGCAAGTTCTATTTTCACGATTGATTTTTGTCATGCTCGAGTTCTGATGATGGGATCCATTAGGAATCGAGGAAACTCTTCAAATGTGAAAGGCACACAAATAGTGATTTTAGTATTTTCATGAACTAATCAAGCATTTTCATTCATAAAAGTGACATTTGATGAAGTGGAGCTGCTGATGATGATCAGAACGGAACTCTTCAACGACGCGTAGTTCACATTTGGCGATTTGTTCTCTTCGTTTTGTTTGTCAAGCAAGCAAGGTTTTTCCATTAGTTCATGAGGAATTGAGGGTACTTAGTCTTCTACCATTATAAACATACTTATAGCCATTTTTGTATTTTATTGTATGGAATCTAAGAGTGCACCATCTAAGATTAATAATCTTTCACCGGACTCCCCCATTGAAGTCGGTTTTTTTTCTTAAAAATTATTTTCAATATGGTGGAACTCAGTAATACTTATTCAAGTAAGTGTTTCTGTTTGTTTTTTTTTTTACTACCATAACATAACTTCCAGTTTATGACTAACTATTAGTTAACATAAAATACATCCTCTATGGGACCCGGGTATGTCCTAAAACTACCACCACCGGGGGACGGGCAGCAGCATCCCTGGAGTGCGGTGGAGTTACTGCGATCTCCAACCCGCATGCGAAGCGTGGCGATTATGGCATTTACCCCCCATGAAACTGGGGGAGGCCTATGTCCAGCAGTGGACGTCATTCGGCTGATGTTGTGGTGGTGGTGGACATCCTCTATTTAGTCTTCATCGCTGTTTAGGAGATATATATAATATGAATGAAACTCATTACTACTTATTCGTGCAAGTGTTTCCGTCAATTAATATAGATTATTGAAGGGAAAATGAAGTTCTAAGAATTCATATCAAATCGCGTCATATATATATCAAGAATTATAAATCCAGCAGAAATTCATACAAATATATTTGATTCATTTGTAGATAATTTGACTGTAATTAATGAAAACAGCAGCGATGAAGACTAAATAGAGGATGTCCACCACCACCACCACCACCACATCAGTCGAAGGATGTCCACTGCTGGACATAGTCCGCCCCCAATTTCATGGGGGGTAAATGCCATAATCGCCATGCTTGGAACGCGGGTTGGCGATCGCAGTAACTCCACCGCACTCCAGGGGTGCTGCTGCCCGTCCCCCGGTGGTCTTGGTCGTAGTTTTAGGACATACCCGGGTTCCATAGAGGATATATTTTATGTTAACTAATAGTTAGTTTGTAGTCATAAACTGGAAGTTATGTTATGCATCAAACAGGAACCGAACAGCATCAAACAGGAACCGAATGACAAAAAAATTAAAAATACTCTTAAGAAGCTTCTGCTAGACAAAGCCTACTATCATCATCATCATCATCATGTCAGCCGAAAGACGTCCACTGCTGGACATAGGCCTCCCCTAAAGACTTCCACAATGACCGATCCTGCGCCACCCGCATCCAGCGGACACCCGCGACCTTCACCAGGTCATCAGTCCACCGTGTGGGGGGCCTGCCCACGCTACGCCTTCCGGTACGTGGCCGCCACTCGAGAACCTTTCCGCCCCAACGGCCATCGGTTCTACGTGCTATGTGCCCCGCCCACTGCCACTTAAGTTTAGCGATTCGGAGGGCTATATCGGTCACTTTGGTTCTGCTGCGGATGGCCTCATTCCTGATGCGATCACGCAGAGAAACTCCCAACATAGCTCTCTCCATTGCCCTTTGGGTGACTTTGAGCCTTCTTATGAGGCCCATAGTAAGCGACCACGTTTCAGTGCCATATGTCATCACTGGCAACACACACTGGTCAAAAACTTTTGTCTTGAGACACTGCGGAATATTGGACGAAAAGATGTGCCGTAGCTTCCCGAACGCGCCCCAGCCGAGTCGGATTCGACGATTAACCTCTTTCTCGAAGTTGGACCTACCCAACTGGACAGTCTGTCCTAGGTATATGTAATCGTCTACAACTTCGAGCGTAAAGTGTCCGATTGTTAAAGGAGTTGGTGCGACATGGACATTTGACATGATCTTCGTCTTGTCCATGTTCATCCTTAGACCAACTCGCTCGGAGGCTTTACTGAGGTCATTGAGCATTGTACTTAAATCCTCCATGGTCTCAGCCAAGACAACTATATCGTCAGCAAACCGTAGGTGAGTGAGGTAGTCGCCGTTTATGTTGATGCCCATCCTTCTCCAGTCCAGAGTCTTGAAAACATCCTCCAGTGCAGCGGAGAACAGTTTAGGAGAAATAACATCTCCTTGCCTGACTCCCCGCTGCAACGGAATAGGTTTTGAGTTCTGGTCCTGGAGTCGGACTGACATAGTGGCATTCTCGTACAAACACTTCAGCACTTCGATATAGCGGTAGTCCACTTGGCACCGTTGGAGAGATTGTAGTACAGCCCACGTTTCAATCGAATCAAAGGCTTTCTCGTAGTCCACGAACGCTAAACAGAGGCGCAGGTTATACTCTTCAGTCTTCTGTATAACCTGACGGAGCGTATGGATGTGGTCTACGGTGCTAAAGCCTCTTCGGAAACCGGCTTGTTCGGGAGGCTGGAAGTCATCTAGCCTGCGTGCGAGACGGTTCGTAATGACTCTTGAAAACAGCTTATAGACATGGCTCAGAAGTGAGATGGGTCGGTAGTTCTTCAGTAAGGAGTTGTCACCCTTTTTGAAGAACAGCACCACCACACCTCTGTTCCATGCCTTTGGAGTTTTACCTTCCAGTAAGACGGAGTCGAACAACTTCTGAAGGGCCCTAAGGACCGGTTTTCCACCCGCCTTCAGGAGTTCCGCTGTAATTCCGTCTTCACCGGATGCCCTGTTGTTCCTCAGCTGCTTAAGAGCCATTCTAATCTCGTACAGACTGATGTCCGGGATATCTTCGGTATAGTGCCGGGTTAATCTAGCTCTAGGGTCTTCCGCCAGACCAACTTCGGGTCTGCTAGTTGACGTGTATAGCTGTCCATAAAAGCACTCTATCTCACTCAGAAGCTCAGGTTTGGACGAAACGATTCTACCATCTTCAGTTTTTAATCTGGCGAGCTGGCTCTGCTTAATAGACAGATCTCTTGAGAAAACTTTAGAGCCCTTATTCTGCTCGATGGCCTCTTCAATACGATTTGTATTGAATTGGCGCAGATCGCGGGTAATGGACTTAGAGATCTGTTTATTGAGCTGCCTGTATAATTTCGCATCGGCCGAAGACTGCAGAATCATCTCATTCCTTTCCTCGATGAGCCTCTGAGTGGAGATAGAAAGCCTTTTGGCTCTTGGAGTTCGTTGGGCCTTAAAGAACTTAGACCCAATGCTACGGACAGCTTCCACAAACCCGTCGTTGAATTCGTCCACATCGCCGCCTAGACAATCGAAACGGTTTTGGAGTTCCAGCTGAAAGCTTTCGGGGTTTTGGATTTGGAATGCTGCTGGACGGAGCGTGGACTTCATCAGTCGAGAGCGCTCTAGCTTGACGCATATATTCAATGTGCCTCTTACCAGACGATGATCACTTCCGGTTTTAACCGTATTGATCACAGAGACATCATTGAATATATGCCTCTTCGTTGGCATGATGAAGTCAATCTCGTTTTTTGTTGCACCGTCGGGACTCATCCAGGTCCACTTCCTGTGCTCGCGTTTCTTGAAGAAGGAGTTCATCATGTAGAGTCCCTCCTTCTCCAAGAAACCAGCCAGTAGTTGGCCCCGGTGGTTCCGACTTCCAACTCCAAATTGCCCCACTCTCGGCTCTTCGCCGTCTCTCTTGCCCAGTTTCGCGTTGAAATCCCCCATAACAACGGTGAAGTAGGTTTTGGAACTATGCATGACCTTTGATATATCCTCATACATAGCCTCCACCTCGTCGTCGGAGTGTGCCGAGGTCGGCGCGTACACCTGTATGACCGTCAACGAGTACCTCTCGGATACTCTGAGTATAAGGTACGCCACCCTAGCCGACACACTCTCGATCTTCACCACGTTGTTCACGAGGGATTTGTGGACGATAAACCCGATACCTCCCTGGGACTGTTGGTCGCCCTCCCGGAAATAGAGCAAGTTGCCGGACTTCAGGGTTATCGTGTCCTCCCCCTCTCTTCGGACTTCAGATAACCCTACGATATCCCAACGCAACCTGCTCAATCCTTCCTCCAGTTCCGCTATCTTTTCGTCGGTCCGCAGTGTTCGTGTGTTGTATGTTGCCAGGGCCAGAAGTCGTCGGTGGTGGTAGCCGGATCTTAACCGGAGATTCTTAGCACCCCTGGCCCCGCTAGTACCCTGGCCGCTACCAAAACCAGGGCACCGGGGGCCGCCGGAACCTCGGGGCCGTGGCCTTTGTGTCATGTTACGCGAACGCTCGCGCGCGACGGACGTGTTATCGTTGTATCTTGATTGCAATAATTCTAATATTGCTATAATGGCATCTAAGTGCAGTGGTTGTGGGACGAATATATTTAGTCTCCAATACATGGAATGTGCAAACGTGAAATGTAAAAAGACTTATGATTTGAAATGTGTCGCCTTGCGATCGGCGGATTTTGAAGAACTTTCGCAGGAGAAGAAAAGTGGATTTGCCCCGAATGTACGTGTTTGCAGCCAAAGAGTGACAACACTAATACACCGATTAGAGGTAACCTAAATAACACCTATACATCCACAAACTTCGTTAATACTCAACGAGGAAGTCGCCCCTGGTCGAAGTCTAATACTAATACCGAAGACGAGAGCCGCGACCAAGAGACAGATGACGTAAATGAGCTGATTTCCGAGATAAAGCAGTTTCGATCGGAAGCCATGGCTCGTCTGGACAAACAGGCCGAGCAATTAGAACAAGTATTGCATATAATTGGGGAAACTAGAAACGAGATACGAGAAATGGATCGAAAACTGAGGGTACTCGAAGAAAAAGTAACGGCAAAAAAATCGATACCTAAAGCAGTATCAACTATTGTCGAGCAAAATGCCGAAAAGCAACAGGTGGTGCCGGAGTCATCCTTAGTAACAAATCGTCCTACGTATGCTAGTATCACGCAAACAAATAGGATCCCATTGAATAAAAATAAAAATCAAGCCAAACGTGCAAAAAACGCGCCGGTAGTTACTGATAATGTTGTGGCCACGAAAACCAGTATTTTGCCGCTTGATGCGAACAATTTATCAAATATTGAGGTTCTATCGGGAACCGAGGCAGCTTACCCTAGGAGTGAAAGGAAAGTATCATCTGGTGTGAAGCGAAAGTCGAAAGTTATGAAAGGGGAGAGTACATGTCTGGGCATACAGGCCATGCAAAAGAAGAAACACCTACATGTCTGGCGTTTGTTACCAGAGACTACACCCGAGCAAATTGAGTCTCACGTACGGTCTGTTTGCGGAGCTGGCGTGAACGCTGTAATTGAGAAGATAAAACATAAAACGGAGAGGGGCTACGCGTCCTTCATAGTAGGAGTTCCGGAGCAGTTTTATGATACTATTAATCAGGCAAACGTGTGGCCACGTGATGCAGAATTTAGCGAATGGATTTGGTTTCGGAGATCAACAAGAACAGAAGGCAAGTAGGTCTATAGAAATCTTATATCAAAATGTCAGAGGTCTCAGGACTAAAACGACGAAATTTATGACCCTGCTACTCTCTTCTTCGTCTGATTTATTCGCAATAACTGAAAGTGGTTGCAATACTTCTATTCATGATGCCGAACTGATTCCGCCAGGTTTTCAAATATTACGTTGCGATAGGACGGACGGCCGTAAACAAGGAGGTGCGCTTTTAGTGGCCACACCGCGCTACGAGTTACGTAAGGTGCATTGCGGGGACATCAATTTGAACGATCATCAGTTTGAACTGGTCGGTGCAACGGTACATTTAAAAAATAAGTTTTTATGTGCGTGTTTTGTGTTGTATATTCCGCCTCAGACTAATGAGAACGAATATATGTGTATGTTTAATTTAATAGAAGGGTTCTGTCTGAAGTATAAGGGCAAATTAATTGTAATGGGCGATTTTAATTTATTTTCTTGTAATGACAACGTACGCGCATATTATGACTATTTTGTAGCATATTGTGAATTCACTCAGAACAACAGAATACCCAATTGTAATGATAGGCAACTCGACTTGATATTAAGCGGCGCAGGCGTCTGCGAGTCGGTGGCGGTGCGCGAGGCGGAAGAGGGCATGCTGCCCGGGGATCCGTACCACCCGCCGCTCGCGGTGTGCGTCGGCGCGGCGGCGGCGGCGGCGGCGTGTCCGGCAGCGGCGAGCGATGCGCCCGACTCATTATGTTATGAACATGACTCAGAGCACACAGGTTTACCACAGCATAATGAGTGGAATTTCGCTAAAGCAAACTTAAACCTTTTGTACTATTCACTAACAAATATAGACTGGACCAATCTTTATCAAATGAACGATCTTAACGACGCGGTCGCTTGTTTTTATAATATATTTAATGCAGTATTAGACAGTTGTGTCCCTGTTAAGAAAAAAAGCCCTGTAACATTTCGGTACTCATACCCAGAATGGTACACGGCCGAAATAATTCGCACTATTAAACTTAAGCATTCGTTACATAAACAGTATAAAGTGAGTGGGTCTGAGGACGATTATGGTGCATTTTCAAATTGTAGAAGGGAGTTAAAATCGGCCATTTCCCACGCACATGATCAGTATCAAGATGGAATGCAAAGAAATTTAGCTAGAGATCCCAAGTCTTTTTGGACTTTTATAAAGCGGAAAAGAGATGTGAGTAAGAAAAATAAATTAATGAAAGATGGGCGTGTTCTATCGTCGCAGGAATCCGCCCGGGAGCTTGCAATTTTTTTCCACTCTGTTTATAGCGCAACACCAGCCACACTGGACCCGGCAGCTGTGAGCAAGGCTGCGATATCCAACAGCGCGTATGTTCGCATCCATGAGCTAGGAGTCGCGGAGGTAACCCGCGCGCTGGAAAGACTTCCACCAAAGCGCTCAGTGGGGCCGGATGGCATTCCTCCTTTCATTTTAAGAGATTGTCGTTCCGTGTTAGCCGGGCCTCTGTGTCATCTATTTAATGTATCTTTAAAAGCGGCAGCGTTCCCGGACGAGTGGAAGTTGACGCGTGTGGTCCCGGTGCCGAAGGGTAGTGGTGGACCGAATGTGTGTGACTATCGGCCAGTAGCAGTGCTGAGTGCCCCTGCGAAGGTATTTGAATCTGCCATTCAACGATCTTTACAGGAGCAGATCAGTTTCCAACTATCTGACGCACAATATGGCTTCCGTGCGGGACGCAGCACTGAGGGCAACTTGTTACACCTGATGTCCCGAATGATACCAGCAGTGGATGCTGGCGGTCAAGTAGATGTCACGTACTTCGATTTTAAAAAGGCATTCGATATGGTAGATAATGACATCTTACTGAAGAAGCTGGGGAGCGCGGGATGTACACCGCATACGCTTGCATTCTTTGCCAGCTATCTGCGGGACAGGCGCCAATACGTGGATTATGATAATTACAGATCGAAGCCGTACTACACGAGATCAGGAGTCAGTCAAGGCAGCAATTTGGGTCCATTGAGTTTTGTCATAATGATTAATGATCTCCCTGATGTAGTGAGGAATTCAGAATGTTTACTCTTCGCCGACGATCTTAAGCTGGTGCGAGAAATCCGGGATGCCTCGGACTGTCGCGCGTTGCAGGAGGATATTGATCGAGTTGTACAATGGAGCCAAAACAATAAACTTCACTTTAATGCGTCCAAATGCTCAACAGTATCCTTTAGCCGGTCTCGTAGCCCGATACATCATCGATATGAAGTAGAGGGAGAACCAATGGAACGTCTTACAGAGGTGCGTGACTTGGGGGTACACTTCACGGCCGATCTTATGTTTAGAAAACACATTATTACAATATGTAAAAAAGCATACAGAAACTTAGGGTTCGTGATGCGGCGGTCGGAAAAATTTATGAATATAAGCGCTATACGTGCACTGTACGAAGCTCTCGTTAAAAGCCACTTGGAAGGTAACTCAGGTGTATGGAGCCCACACGAAGCGAAGTACAAGTTCATGATGGAACGAATCCAAAATAAATTTGTAAGACTTTTATATTTAAAATTGTACGGCGTGTACCCGTTTTACCCCTTAATGTACCCAACGTTATTTGTATTGGGAATGGTGGGCTACAATAAGTTGGAGGTCAGGAGGGAATCGGCCCTCGCATCATATATATTTAAATTGCTGCGCGGTAAAGCCAGTAACCCGGCGCTTCTGGCGACGCTGGGCCTGTGCGTGCCGGAGCGGTACGTGTGGCGCCGGCGCCGGCCGCCGCTGCTGGCCGCGCCGCGCGCGCGCACCGGCCTGCTGCGTGAGGCGCCATGGACAAGGGCCCTGCGCACGCTTAACCGAGTACATTGTAAAATTGATATCTTCTGTTGCTCTTTTAATGAATTCACAAAAATTACTATGTTCGAATTATGTTATTGCACGGGAACTTAATTGAAATACTTCCATTACCTATTTAGTTTTTAAGGGAAATTCTCAATTATTGTATAACCTAATATGTATATTATATTGTGCTACACTATCGCATTGGTTACCTGTAATGATAGTTGTAATGTGGCTTAGAATAAATAAATAAAAAAATAAAAAAAATTCATAGGGGGTAAATGCCATAATCGCCACGCTTGGCATGCGGGTTGGCGATCGCAGTGTCTCCACCGCACTCCAGGGATGCTGCTGCCCATCCTCCGGTGGTCTTGGTCGTAGTTTTAGGACATACCCGGGTCCCCTCCGGCCTACTATACAATTAATGAATTTCTAAATAACCAAACACTTGAATAATGCACCTTATGCATCTACTTAAATTAATTTTATTTGATTTTATTGTAACTATTGATTTTCATGCAATTCCAAAATAACATTATAATTAATTAAACCAAATTATTTATTATTATTATATTTTTACTTATAAAAAAAACACCTTGACAATATTTAACATCATTACATTATCATTTTTATAAATTAACATTGCATGAATGTCGATAAAAATGTAGATTCAATTGTTGTGTATAAACATTAGTCACCCACCGGTGAACATAGATTATAAAACGCATGCACATACCTAGATTTAAGTATAATGAATGAAATATTGAGTGCCCTTTCAGGGTGTCATGTTCCTACCAATCTAAATGTATCACATCTTAATGTATCACATCTTAATGTATTATGAACATGACTGCAATACAATAAAGAATAAAGAACATGTTAGTATAAAAAAAAAAACAAACAGAAACACTAACTCGAATAAGTATTAATGAGTTCCATCATATTGAAAAAACAAGATATTATATTTATTCATCACCTTTGCAAATTTAAAAATCGAACACGGATGGCTTCTCGGCCGGCGGGCCGATGTCTTCTACTCGTACATAAATGTCGCCTGCGTGTTACATACATAGTATATACTGAACTGAACAGTACCTACATTTACGTTTATTTCACAGTGTTCCACCTTTGCTAATTACATGAAACTTAGATATTATGTAGATAGGTAGTTGGTTATTATTTAGTATAAAAATGGTGTTAGTACGACGAGCCCCAATTGTTATACGTGATGTTATATTTTTTGATTTTTTTTTCTGGAAAATAAGTAAGTAGAGAGCTGGTTTTTTTTTTTGATAATTTATATTGGTTACAGCAACATTTATGCAAAATTTGATATTTTTGTCAGTTTCATACTTTTTGAGAAAAAAAATAAAAACGTTTTAGGGTTAAATGAATGCCGTGAGGTTCCAGGTGGCAGTAGAGGGTTAAAAATTGGTATTAAGTATTTTCTCTTGATAGGGCATCAACTGGTAATAGTTTCAAACTCAAAGCTTTGGGGGCAAATTTTGAAGA
Source organism: Notocelia uddmanniana (assembly GCA_905163555.1). NCBI lineage: Eukaryota > Metazoa > Arthropoda > Insecta > Lepidoptera > Tortricidae > Notocelia > Notocelia uddmanniana. Next base: position 20,176,434 of record LR991052.1, read on the forward strand.
GTTATCCTGCTACATCCTTTGTGTATTCCACTCTTATGCATTAAAACCTCTAACCCAAACTACACAAGATAAACCCGTCGTGTTTGTGATTCTTCGTAATGCCTCAACGAGTAGTTGATGACTGTGGAAAAAATGTACAATTGGCAATACAATTCAAAATGAGATTTTAACCCGAAACTTATGTTTGTTTGAGAAGGCCCTTCAGAAAGGGCTTAAGTTTTAGTACTTAAGGTTTAGGTGGTATAATTCAAATCAACATATTTATCTATAAATGTATTATATTTACGACGATCAATATACGTGTCAATAAAATTAATGAATTCATACAATAAAATAAGCTTAATTTTCCATTTTTTACCTAGGGCTCTTACGAGATACAATATAAATATTACAATAGATTAAGGAAAAACTGTCAAAACTGCTTATTAGTTATTACATACATACTTTATATCTAGATTAAAATATACTTTAACATACATAAAAGTAACTAGCGGTTTTGAAAAATCGCATAGAAAAACCAAAAAGTTCATTTAACGCTGGATTCGACTAAACAGGATTCATCTTATGTGACATTTCCTTTAGATTTCTAATTAGTTTCGTCTAATCTTGAAATAACCCTTATTTTTATTTGGCGTAGCCTAATTGGCCGAATCCTTGCTATATTGTGCATTATCGTACGATCTAGGTACATATACTTATGTGCAACTTAGTTGGCTTGAAGGCAGGCACTTTACTCGTGTCGGAAAGGAACTCTTTACCGTCAACAAGTACTCGTACGCCAAATAACATATTATGGCGTTTTACACACGCCAATCAGTTTGTCACTATCAGCCTTGAGAAAATGGAAAATGCAATCATTCACTTTCAAGTTGATTGTCGCCCAGTAACTGTTAAACAGATATTACGTTCCGTAACGTAAGGCATAAGAGTACCTTATGAAGTTATGAACATTGAACACCAACATAGATAGGTTCGAAGTCCAAGTCTTAAAAAAATGTGAATTTAAATAATACGTGCATATCAACATTAATAATGCGGCAAAATAGTGACAGGAACAAAATCGCACAACGCCTAGATATTAATTAAGTATTTTACAATTCGTTTCAACATCGATTCTTCAAGTCAATAAGAGAAATATCAGTCTTAAAATACAGCAACAGAGGAAGGTTACACCTAATTACGATTACGGACCAATCAACGATCAACGCTGGCAGCAGTCGACCTATACAAACGTGTCAAACTTCCCAAATTATCGGTATTAAAAGAACACCACTTGCAGTTACAGACGGTTTGGTACAACCCACCCTAAGCAGGCAGGGATTTATAAAATAAACGGAGTTCTGAAAAGATAATGGTGATCAGCTACATTCATTTGTGGACAGTTAATAGACACTAGGGCACTTATTTTGTACGCATCATCGAAGTACCCTGTGATGTGTTACTGGGTATTAGGGTTTATTTATCAAATTAATTAGTACTTAATCGCAGTTTAGGTAACTGCCCACGGACAAGGGTATTCAAAACTTATAAAATGAATTTATACCTCGACCCATATAATATTACAATTTTACGGGCCAAATTAATGTAAGTTATTCGTTTTTCAAAAAAAGAAACAAAAGAAATAGAAACATTACACAATTACCGAAACATTACACTAATCTAAATATATAAAAGAAGAAACTGACTGACTGACTGACTGACTGACTGACTGACTGACTGACTGACATATCAACGCACAGCCCAAACCGCTGGTCCTAGAGATTCCAAATTTGGCACGTAGGTTCCTTATAAGGTCTAAGGGTGCACTAAGAAAGGATTTTTCAAAATTCAACCCCTAAGGGGGTGAAATGGGGGTCCGAAGTTTGTATGGGGAAACAAGATTAGTTGGACTATTTTATTCGAGACTTCACAGGAGTATTTCTAACGATAAATGAGTAAATACGTGTTTCAGGTTTTTTGCGAAATCAACCCCTAAAAGGGGGAAATCTGGTGACAAATTCGGAAAATCGAAATGGGTATTGTTTTTATGATATACCGGGTCGCTGATAACGAAAACAACAATGATTTTAAAATCTCACGTGGAGGACGTGAAATACCATCCCCTCTGTTGGGGTGCGAGGGGGATGAAATGTCTAAATATTAATATGGGTATCGTTTTTATGGTTTTTTGGGACGTTAATTACGAAAATGGCATCGGTTTTGTAATTTAATATTGTGGGCATGAAATATTTTGAAAAATTGTGCCAAATTTCAAGAAATAACTGACTGACTGAGTGACTGACATATCACCGCACAGCGCAAACTGATGGTTCTAGAGATTCCAAATTTAGTATGTAGGTTCCATATAAGGTCTTGAGGTGCATTAAGAAAGGATTTTTCAAAATTCAACGCCTAAGGGGGTGAAATGGGGGTCCGAAGATTGTATGGGGAATCAAGATTAGCTGGATTATTTTATTCGAAACTTCACAGGAGTATTTCTAACGATAAATGAGTAAACATGTGTTTCAGGTTTTTTGAGAAATCAACCCCTAAAAGGGGGAAATCTGGGGACAAATTCTGAAAATCGATATGGGTGTTGTTTCCATGGTTTATTGGGTCGCTGATTACGAAAACAACAATGATTTTAAAATCCCACGTGGAGGCCGTGAAATACCATCTGTTGGGGTCCGAGGGGGATGAAATGTCTAAATATTAATATGGGTGTCGTTTTTATGGTTTTTTGGGACGTTAATTACGAAAATGGCATCGGTTTTGAAATTTAATATTGTGGTCATGAAAACTTTTGAAAAATTGTGCCAAATATCAAGAAACACCTGACTGACTGAGAGACTGACATATCACCGCACAGCGCAAACTGGTGGATCGAGAGATACCAAATTTGGCATGTAAGTTCCTTATAAGGTCTAAAGGTGCATGAAGTGCCGTGAGTTCCCTATGAAGATACGACCTTTTTTGATTCTATGTATTGTAGATGGTTTTATTAATCAGTGCCGTCCGATACGATTTCGACATAAATCGATATTTGAGCGTCCGAGAGGACTCTTAATAGGAATCCGAGGTACCTAAACTTTGAATAAAGTAACGCCCATATTAATTTTCTTCATTTCCGTCCCGATTTCGTTCAAAATCGATATCTGAGCGTCCGAGAGGTCCCTAATACGACTCCGAGGTAAAATGTGGAAAAAGTCGCAGTCATTGATTTTCTTTTTTTTTCGTCCCGATTTCGATCAAAATCGATATCTGAGCGTCCGAGAGGTCTCTTAATACGAATCCGAGGTAAAATTTGTGAAAGCGGCGGCCATATTGATTTTCTTCATTTTCGTCCCGATTTCGTTCAAAATCGATATCTGAGTGTCCGAGAGGTCTCTTAATACGAATCTGAGGTAAAATTTGTGAAGGTGGCGGCCATATTGATTTTCTTTTTTTCGTCCCGATTTCGTTCAAAATCGATATCTGAGCGTCCGAGAGGTCCCTAATACGACTCCGAGGTAAAATGTGGAAAAAGTCGCAGTCATTGAATTCTTTTTTTTCGTCCCGATTTCGATCAAAATCGATATCTGAGCGTCCGAGAGGTCTCTTAATACGAATCCGAGGTAAAATTTGTGAAAGTGGCGGCCATATTGATTTTCTTCATTTTCGTCCCGATCTCGTTCAAAATCGATATCTGAGTGTCCGAGAGGTCTCTTAATACGAATCCGAGGTAAAATTTGTAAAAGTGGCGGCCATATTGATTTTCTTTTTTTTCGTCCCGATTTCGTTCAAAATCGATATCTGAGCGTCCGAGAGGTCTCGTTATACGAATCCGAGGTATAATTTAGAAAAAGTGGCGGCCATATTCATTTTTATCATTTTCGTCTAGATTTCGTTCAAAATCGATATCTGAGCGTCCGAGAGAATTCTTAATACGAATCCGAGGTAAAATTTGGAAAAAGTGGCGGCATATTGATTTTCTTCATTTTCGTCCCGATTTCGTTCAAAATCGATATCTGAGCGTCCGAGAGGTCTCGTTATACGAATCCGAGGTATAATTTAGAAAAAGTGGCGGCCATATTCATTTTTATCATTTTCGTCTAGATTTCGTTCAAAATCGATATCTGAGCGTCCGACAGAATTCTTAATACGAATCCGAGGTAAAATTTGGAAAAAGTGGCGGCATATTGATTTTCTTCATTTTCGTCCCGATTTCGTTCAAAATCGATATCTGAGCGTCCGAGAGGTCTCTTAATATGAATCCGAGGTAAAATTTGGAAAAAGTGGCAGCCATATTGATTTTCTTCATTTCCAACCCGATTTCGTTCAAAATCAATATCTGAGCGTCCTAGAGGTCCCCTAATACGAATTTGAGGTAAAATTTGAAAAAAGTGGCGGCCATATTGATTTTCTTCATTTTCGTCCTGATTTCGTTCAAAATCGATATCTGAGTGTCCGAGAGGTCTCTTAATACGAATCCGGGGTAAAAATTGTGAAAGTGGCGGCCATATTGATTTTCTTTTTTTTGTCCCGATTTCGTTCAAAATCGATATCTGAGCATCCGAGAGGTCTCTTAATGCGAATCTGAGGTAAAATTTGGCACTCCATTCATACCTATATGCAAAAAAGTTTAATGTTACTATATAGGCGTGTGGGGTATCTATGGATTTGCTTTTAAAAACGACATAGAGGTTTCGATATTTTTTCCATTTAAATCAACCTTCAATTCTTTTTTAATCGTATGGCATTTATTTACGAACCGTGAGATTTTCGAGAAGACTAGTACGGTTGCCAGTTTTTGTTGCACTTTTAGCACCACCCAGGGTTTCTGTGTATGGTAACGGTGGGTACTCCCTACGGACGCGGTGCAACTTCGACCCCCCTTTGTCAAGTGAGTGGGCAACTTGACTGTTAGAAGTTCGCAAGCCGCTCGAAGGCCTCTAACTTGGCTTAACGATTGCCGCCGGGATCAACGGCTTAGCGTGCCTTTCAAAGCACGAGAGTCAGTTAGTAACCACTCAAAGCGGTCACCCATCCAAGAACTGACCTGCGCCCACATTGCTTAACCTCGCACACCGCACGCGGTAGGCGGGTGCCGTTGGGCCACGAGCGCTCTAAATTCTTGATAGTTTGCGCCAAATTGCAATTCAATAGGTCCAGTAAAAGCAACTTGGTTGTAACAGACGGACTGACAGTAAGGAGTGCGAATGGAAGTGAGGCCAAATTTTCTTTTTGGATGCTCCAATGGTAACTGGCAAAACCTACCTAATAAATTTAATTGTAGGAAAAATAAATGTTACACATGATATTGAATTAGCCGTATTTCTGTACTTCAAAGGACCAGAGTTTATGGCCGCTGCGCGCTGTTAGGTCGTTTACAGACCTATTGGTGTTACTGTAGTACACATATACTTTTACTAAGAGCCATTTCAGACATTCTTTTATTTCATCGGCCCTTTCCCCTTCGGCCTCTGGGAAATGTATGATAATAGTTTTCGATCCTTATTTTTGCCAAAATCAAGTGAAATTCAACAGTTTGCCGGTTCTCAGAATGTATACTAACTTTTTATCTGTTCATCTGTTAATGAATCACAATCACCAAACTTCGTATAGCGAAACCCCAGAATGTAACAACTACTTTTCTGGAGACCGCATCTAAATCGGTTCAGCCAAACGCGAGATAATCGTGGATAAACATACGAACCTGTTTTTTGTAGACGGTTAAAAATTTCGCTTAGTACGCGGGCGAAGCCGCGGGAAAATGCTAGTAATAATATATAGGCGTAGGGATGTGACGACCCCATCGCCCACTGGATTTCCAGTGCAGTCAGTCAACATAGGGCAGCTTGTGGCGAGCTGTTAGGGAGCAGCGACCCTATGTACCTGAGTGCTCCTGGGGGTGTCCTGTGGGTTGGTTGTATGAACAGGCCCCCCGCCTCTGGCTTGCCTTAACCGGCTGTCCAGAGTGGAGTCGCTGGAGCTGTTGCTCGGGGGTGGATGTGGTCACCTAAGTGGCGAGTTGGCTATATGTTTAAAGTCCAGTGCCACCTCTCTACCCCCAGCCCTCTGCACTGGTGTTGCCCTTAGGCCATTTTTATTGTCGCTATTTATAGGGGCCCATCTAGCAGAGGGCGAATCACCGTCTGCCTGATATAAAAATGTGAGACAGTTTTATTAGGCAGACGTCAGTTGTCTCACTCAATAGCCCAGCCATTACTTAGTCCATCATATTCACCCAATAGTCCGGTTCATTTAGATTCCATCAACCAGCAATAGTTCCTGTACACCCTGGCGGGTGCTGTCTCTGTGTGCGTCCCATGACACGGGCAGGGACAGCATCCGCTCGGTGTACCCCTTGCATTTCATTAAATTGTCAAAAGGGCCTCTACGTGTTGGCTATGTGGTACTCCGTTGGTACTTTGGTACCTCGGTACTTCGCTCCGCGCACGCCTTCCAAAGGTCCGGGACACCATTGTCCCGTGAGCGGAAAAGACATACAATAATAATATAATATAATAATATGTTTATTGATTTCTAGAGACTTATAACACTAGTTTTTATTTTAACAGAATAACATTAGGTATTAATTTCTTCAAAGTCGTATTCCTTGATATCGCATGACAATTAACGAACGGTTTTTCTAATCTTATATGAGTAAAGGTATAGATGAATCTTCCACAATGTAATTAGGGAACTATCTTACTGAAGCACTACAAAAATCATGATCGTTTTTTGTCTTTAAACATTTGTTCATATTAATTAAATAATAAACGTGCTAGCTTAAAGCCTGTTATACTTATTAGCCATATACTCCTGTAATATAAACAAAGCCGGCCGCATGTCCTCACTATCCCAAAGGGATGTCCAACATTTTTTAGGGTTAGGGCGTCGCTTTTATTGCCTATACACATTGCTGTCACAAGTCACGTATACAAATAGTACAGGAATAATTTGACTCTCTTCCTTGCAAATATAATTTAGTAATGTGGAATTATGATCACCGCCGCTTTCCACTTTTTGGTTGAATTACAACATGAGTTTAGGAGTACTCTGTTTAGCAACTCTTTAATATATTGCGATCCCATATACAATTCAATCTAAGCTTGGGATGTTGAATATAATCAAATCAACAACTTTTAATTAAACGTTTAAAACAATTTTATGAATGAAACTATTTTTAAAATAGGAAAAAATAAGTTGAAGCGTGATATTTTAGTGAGTTTTGTTAATTAGTAATACTAATGTAATATTATTTCTACAGTTTTCTACTACCGTACCTATGCCAACGACTTACTCGCAGTAATAAGGTATTTTACACCACACCTTGACGCGCAGCGTGCGGAAAAAGGCGCTTTTTGGCCAAGTGGTGACGTAAAATTGTGTACAAAACACGGGTCGTAAAACAGAAAGCCCTCTCTCGCATATTTATGACCCTCGCCTCCGGCTCGGGCCTTAAACATCTGCGATATCGGCCTTTCTTTGTTTTACAACCCTTGTATCGAAAATAGCTATTAAAACATTAAAAATATTTTTTACGTTATCAATGAACAACTCTTAAATCAACCATCATTTTGACGTATCATAAAAAGTGTAAAATAGCGTATTATGACTGTGTTCAGTTAAACGTAATCTCCACAAACGACATCAAAGTATACAATACTCACTACACTTAGACAGAAGACACAATAAATGTACTTCATTAACCTACTTCCTATTAAACAACCAAAATTCGTACGTACCCTTTAACAACTGTACGGCGAAAAGCATTTTCGAATATTGTACCTTGTGTGAACTCGTCAGCAAATTTGGCTGTATTATATTCGTATCTGACTAGTAAAATATAAAAAAGTTATTTAAAAATTTAAATTAATTTATAATTATCTACTACATTTTACGTATGTGATACGAATACGTAGTGATGAGGACCGAGTGTGTGAAGTACATAGGGTCGAACGTCGTGAAAATATTACCCTCGTCCTTCAAGTGGTCACAAACGGACGCTGGTCGTTTATTATGAATGCGAAGGTAACTGTCTATCTATTACGTTTTCGCGGCTAAACTAGGTACCGCGCCAGATATGATGAAATTTGGCATAAGCTTACTCCCTCGGGATATGTTACTACTGCTGCTGTATATGCTACTTTATTTTCCCTTAATACTCCGTAACAATGTACAATAGCCGGGTGAAAATAAGTTGACATGTATTCAATGGTATGAAAACACGACAAAACTTTTTCTCCGAAAAATTATATCCATATTGCCAACCGGCGAGTTATTAAAAACATCCCCAAATTCTGTATGTTAGGTATGTATTTTAATTTAAATAAATAGTACTAGATTATTCCGACAAGTTCAGCAGCAAACATAACTAATATATAAAGCTATGTGTGACTTATGTTATGTCTCTGTACTTTGTAACCATTTTGTGCATTCACATAAAATGTGTGTCATCTATAAAATGATGGAGATCCACTTAAATATAAACGTTTATGGACTTAAGATATAACATGAGACATATTTAAAAAAATCTTCTAAAAGGTACAAGGTTTTAATTCGTTTACTAAAGATAAAACCATTTAAAAATAATATGTACAATTATTACTCTTATGCCTCTATAATAATATAGAGTTCTAAAGCCTAGCCTCCAAGCAAGCATGCTCTGGACTAGAAAACTACCTTTAATCAGTTAATTTATGATAAAAACGTACACTGACTCAAACTACTTCTTTAAATATACACAAGATCATTGATTATTATCTAGTGACTAAAAACTTAATGCCCAAAGCTGGCGACATGAAATATTAAAAGAGTATTAGAAATAAATTTTAAGGCACAAAATACGATTGCTCAATAGTTCCTCAACAGAATTTACCGAAGTAGGTAGAGCAATATTTTTTATTAATCTATTCAGTATTCACTCGACATCTAAGCATGTCATGCCTGCCTACTGCCTATATGCGTTACCTTACATAACGCTATATTACTAGCATTACTTCTACAGGAAGTCGGAAATGACATACTGTCATAACATTAGCGTATCTAATCTACCATCAATAGTTTAACATAAATTATGTATATTTGAAATTATTTATAATATATTGATTTTGAATCTTCTAGCTTGGACTATAAAGTCGCTGTTTGAACGCTACTTTGACAAAATTTGGACAGCCAAAAACATTTTAACTTTAAATGCCGTAGCCTCTATGCAGTGAGACGAAACGCATATAAACAGAATGAAAACCACTTGATCACATCCACAAATCAGCTTAAAGGGTTGGTCACACAGCGTGCGCAACGCAAGCGGGACGTCCGCGCAAAAGCGACCGCGTCGCAACAGAATGTACGGTAACAGGTTAGCGACACCACATAGACTGCGCCACGGAAACGGGACGTCCGATGGGGCGTCGCTAAACTGTGAGGTCTTAAGAGCATGACACATGTAAGTAGCATTTTGTTACAATAACTGCCCTCTTATTCACAAACCGATTCTTCTTCACCTTTCACGTCACACCTCACCCCAATTTGTATGAAAACTGTCAAAATTTGACATTGACATTTGACACTGACACTTTGTGAGAGGTGAGGACAAATCGGTTTGTAAATGAGTGGGTAATGAATGAAGATCATAATTACATTTTATTTTAACTACACCCAGGGACACCCCTTGCTAATTATATTTATTTTATTACTTTTATTTATTTATGATGGTAATTACAGGTTTTATTTATGTAACAATTAAAACAGTATCGTTAAACCATGGTGGATTGTCTCGATACTCCTATACTATACTACTATAAAATGTAAGGTATGAATTATTGTCTTCTTCCAACCACAGCTGCGTCTCCGTAGGTTGTTGTGGCAAATGGTTTCATGTGTAATGCTCTTTATTTACATTGCCAAAGATTTGATCAGCTAGGTACTTCAGACACGTTCAGGCATGTGTGTGTCTACGCATTTACTTCATATTATTATATGGAACAATTACTTATATTTATTTATATACTCTGCTTAAAGTATAATTAGGAAATGATAAATTAGTAATAAAATGTATGATTACCTGGTGCACATTTCATAAAACAATTTCAAAAAGGATTTAGTAAACTAGAAACACTCAGTTGTTTCCTAATAAAATCATGTTAAAACTATTAAAAAATGACGCATGACTGGTTATCTTACAATAGCCAACACAACCAGTAAATATACTCTAAATGAATGTGGTCTTAGACGCTGATATTATACAGAATTTCGGCATGTATGCAAATTTATACTGTAATTTCTTATCATGAAATAAATAATCTATTCTATACCTAATAATGCTTTTAATACACCTTTATTGCGTCACTAAAGCCTCCATAATGTTGATGTTATTTAATATTAATGTTCTCCATCAATGTATAATTAATCCATGAATGTATATACGTATTAACAAATAAGTAAGTATCATTTTTAATATATTGATTCATATAAGTTAAACCATTTTTTGGTTAACTATTAAGTACCTATATGAAACCATGATCATTGATCACTTTGGTAACAAATGTGACATATTTCCGCGTCCACATTCTGTTTATATGACTATACTGACTATTATACATCCCAATCTCAATGGGACCTCAGAGTGAGCATCCACAGAGATATGGTAAGATATGAATGAAACCTAGGTCAAGCATGGAGCTATATAAGTAAATGACAATATCGTTTAGTACCTCTCTGGTGGATATTCACCTTTATGGTTAGTTAACCCTTTTCCAGGCAAAGTACAATCCAACTATCAGAATTCCATTAGTTTTTCGGGCAAAATTCGGACGTAACCGCATAATAGATAACGATGAATGACAATGCCTCACTGATTCAGTTGCAATCCAATAACGTAACGTTCTATTTTCAAATTGCCTCCGGCCTCATATCAAATTCTGATACTAATTTAATTAGATTACGGCAAAAAGTAAAATCGCAATATCATCATCAATCTAATATTAAGCATAATGCTATTCAATTAAGGCTTTTTTTACACCCCCGATGCAAAGATGTTGTCTTGTGTCTGTCTGTGGTATCGTAGCTCCCAATCGGATGAACCGATTTTCGTTTAGTTTTTTAGATAATTTTATCCCTAGTGCTCTTAGCCATGTTTCATGAAAATTTGTTCAGCCGTTTTATAGATATTGAGCTTTGAAATGAAATCATCGGGGGTTTTTCAACTTTTCTAAGTTGTAGTTATACATTAAGAACAATATCTCCTTAAGTTTTTGCGGTAAGTTAACAAGTTTTGAGAGTTAATAAGAAATCAGAACAGCAGGATCACCCTTTCGTGTGTTACAGCCGATACCCGAATTCTCTTTTTAAAAAATCGAATGTTTCTGAGAGTTAACGGACTGTACCACTTATAGCCCATCGTTCTCTGACCTAAGGTTCAAATTAGATTGCATTTGGGTAAAAAGTGACTCGTCAACTATTTTGAATATATATTGTTTTTTTTTTTTTACAACCTTCTAGATTGGTGCGGCTTGGAAAAGGGTTAAAGGCTTTAAGAATGTGGTCCATTATTTTACCTTGCATAAATCTTTCGCTCGATCGTTAACCGGCAAGAGACGCGTTACGTCACCAGTCTTACTTATTACATAGGTATATTATTGCCTAGTATTTTTATTGCTAGTAGATATGTATAGATTGTGCTAACCTGAGACGACAAGCGCGTTATATAAACTTGAAGCACTTCTGCTTGTCGTGCGGAATGCGCGTCTTGAACAGCACGGAGTCTGCTCGGTACTGCGTCGACAGCAGCGGCGTGTAGCCCATAACCTACAATACAAATAATAACGTTAAAGCCTCTGTACATACGAAACCCGCATGCGAGTTTCATTACATTGCGGGTTACTGTGTTATAATGAGTTTAATCGACCTGGCAAACCGCGCAATGTAGTGAAACTCACATACGAGGCATAAGGCTTGAGTCGACTTCCTCATTCATTAATGCATAGACGCTCTAAAAATTTATTACAATGTTGATTAATATTTATAGCGAAATTCCGCTAATTTGAACCAAGCGCTTTACATTATATTTTATAATGCGCACACAGGTTTGGAATTCTCTGCCGGCGTTTGTATTTCCGAGTTCATATAATCTAGACCCTTTTAAGACACGAGTGAATAGGCATCTTCTGGGTGAGCGCAATCGTCGGCCTCATCTTTGCCCTCTGGCTAGATGCGGGCCAAGAGCAATCCCATGATTTATAAAATAATTTTTAAGAAAAAAAAACGACTTTAAATGGGGGAGGCCGGTGAGAGATTATTATACTTAGATGGTGCACTCTTAGATTCCAAAAAATAAAATAAAAATGGCTATAAGTATGTTTATACCTAGTTGGTTACTAAGTTATGTTACTCGATTTGCAAACTCTTTTCTTGCGTTAAAACAAATGCTACCGAAAAAATAAAAAATGACATATAATGGCGGGTTGTCAGTTATAATTTTATAGCACACACAACACTTATCTCGTCATATTTATAATGGATTGGGGTCTAAAAGAAAATCGTGTCGCTGTAATTGCGTTGCACAAATGCGGGCATCCGCCAAACGTGATTTTGAAGTTGCTTCAAAATCTGAAAATCAACAAACAATTCGTTTATCGTACCATTAATAGTTACAATAGTACCCTGAGCTTTGATGACCGCAAGAGGTCTGGAAGACCACGCATCGTTCGGACCCCAGCTCTAATAAAGGCAGTGAAGGCGAGAATCGCAATAAACCCCGTTCGGAAGCAAAAGTTGTTGGCATTGGCAATTCAGATGTCTGTGAAGAGAAGCTCCCTTAAAAAAGTTATCAATCAAGACCTTAGACTACACGCTTATCGTAGACGGAAAGGTCATTTGCTTAATGGACGATTGAAGACTATGAGGCTGAATAGAAGTCGCGTGCTACTGAAGTGGTACGCACAAAATGGCCACCAAAATATATTATTTACAGACGAAAAATGTTTTACCATTTAAGAATGTTGTAACCGCCAGAATGACAGAGTGTATGCAAAAAACAGTCAAGAAGCGAGTGTAGCTGTTCCGAGAGTGCAACGAGGCCATCATCCCTCTTATGTCATGATTTGGTTAGGTGTGTCATACTCAGGGTTAACACAGGTCCATTTCTGTGAAAAAGGTGTCAAAACTGGGGCTAAAGTTTACCAGGAAACCGTTCTGGAACCAATAGTGAAGCCTTTAAGCCACTCTCTATTTCAAAACCAGCCCTGGGTCTTTCAACAAGACTCAGCCCCTGCACATAAGGTAAAAACAACTCAAGCCTGGTTTCGAAGCAACAAAATTGACTTCATTGCCCACGAAGACTGGCCCTCCTCCAGCCCGGACCTCAACCCCCTGGATTATGCTATATGGCAGGTTATTGAGGAGAAAGCCTGTGCTAAACCCCACACAAATCTTGACTCCCTCAAGCGGGCCATAGTCAAGACAGTGACGGAATTAGATATGACAACCGTGCGTGCCGCTATTGATGACTGGCCTCGTCGTCTGAAGGCCTGTGTTCAGGCCCAAGGATGCCATTTTGAATGAAATTGACAAATGTAAATCCTGATTATGTGTACTTCATTTTAATAAATAATTGATTTAACTTTCGTTAGTATATTTTATGTAGATAAGGATTATTACAGTAACATAACTTAGTAACCAACTAGGTAATGGTAGAAGACTAGGTACCCTCAGTTCCTCATGGAATCCTACATCAGAACTCAAGCTTGACAAAAATGTGTCTTGCAAACCTATCTTGCTTGACAAATAAAACGAAGAGAACAAATCGCCAAACGTGAATTACGCATCGTTGAAGAGTTCCGTTCTGATCATCATCAGCAGTTCCACTTCATCAAATGTCACTTTTTTGAATGAAAATGCTTGATTAGTTCATGAAAATACTAATATCACTGTTTGTCTGCCTTTCACATTTGAGGAGTTGCCTCGATTCCTAATAGATCCCATTATCAGAACTCGAGCATGACAAAAATTAATCGTGAAAATAGAACTTGCTTAACAAACACAGCTAGAAGAACATATCGCCAAACGTGAACATTTCGTCGTTGAAGAGTTCTGTTCTGATCATCATCAGCAGTTTCACTTCATCAAATGTCACATTTTTGTATGATAATGCTCGATTTGTTGATAAAAACACAAAAATCACTATATGTTTGCCTTGAAGATTTGAGGAGTTCCCTGAATTTCTCATGGATCCAATCATCAGAAATCGAGCATGACAAAAAATAGTCGTGAAACTAGAACTTGCTTAATAAACACAGTTAGGAGAACTAATCGCCAAACGTGAAATTTTCGTCGTTGAAGAGTTCTAAATACTAGAGAAGAGTTACAAATAACGAAATATTTAAGATAATTCAATAACACTACCTAATACTGTAATCATAGTAGTCAAATAAATATAACAAATAATTAAATAACTATGCAATCAATACAGATATGTAAAATTAATACGATAATGTTAAGGTAAAAAAATGCAATCATAATGTTTTATTAAAATATGTATATGTAAATTATTATTCAATAACCCTAAATCTGAATACTCTTTATTGTAAAGATTACATCAAAAAAGGGTTAAATTTTATCTAAAACAAGAAAGGGTAACCCAAAAACTATGTCAAATAAAATAATAATAAATGTGTAACTATAGACTGCATGTAGGTAGGTACCTAATAAATAATTATTGTAGAATTTAGATATAACAAGATATAGTACATAGAAAAAAATTCGTTTGTGTAATAAAAAAAAACTATTATTAATTACCTACTACTTAAAACTACAATCGCATGAAGCAACTAGAAGTAAGTAAATTGTATACGAGTATGTAGTAGAGAATAAAGGCTTTAAATAAATAATAAATAAATAAATAAAAACCCCCGATGGTCCTCCGCAACTCATTTCGGACGGCTCTGATGGGATCTCTTACGGAACGCTTCAGTGCCGCCCTAGGGTCACACCTCTGTGGGTCTTACCATCTGTTTCCATTGACGATCGCAGCCCCCAACTGCAACCGTCTTCGACCCGAAGGACCCCCTTTTAGTCACCTTGTACTAGATAGAGGCAAGGGATAACGGAGGCGTATTCTGTGCCCGGGCCTGATATTTTTTTATTATTAACCTACAGGTACGTCAAAGGTATTTTCTCACGGTGTTCTCACAGAGGTGTGACCCTAGGGCGGCACTGAAGCGTTCCGTAAGAGATCCCATCAGAGCCGTCCGAAATGAGTTGCGGAGGACCATCGGGGGTTTTTATTTATTTATTTATTATTTATTTAAAGCCTTTATTCTCTACTACATACTCGTATACAATTTACTAACTTCTAGTTGCTTCATGCGATTATAGGTTTAAGTAGTAGGTACGAGTAATTAATAATAGTAATTTTTTTATTACACAAACGCATTTTTTTCTATGTACTATATCTTGTTATATCTAAATTCTACAATAATTATTTATTAGGTACCTACCTACATGCAGTCTATAGTTACACATTTATTATTATTTTATTTGACATGGTTTTTGGGTTACCCTTTCTTGTTTTAGATAAATTTTAACCCTTTTTTGATGTAATCTGTACAATAAAGAGTATTCAGATTTAGGGTTATTGAATAATAATTTACATATACATATTTTAATAAAACATTATGATTGCATTTTTTTACCTTAACATTATCGTATTAGTTTTAAATATCTGTATTGATTGCATAGTTATTTAATTATTTGTTATATTTATTTGACTACTATGATTACAGTATTAGGTAGTGTTATTGAATTATCTTAAATATTTCGTTATTTGTTTCAATTTTAATCTTCTTCCTTGCTTGTAGTAGTCGCCTCTAGGGCGTAGGCCTCCCCCATTTTCCTCCATATTTTCCTCTTTCTTGCTTTCGTCATCCAGTCCGGTCCTGCTCTATCCGTGAATATGTCTGCCCATATCTTCCTTGGTCGTCCTTGCCTTCTTGTGTCTTCTCTTGGATTCCATTCCGTTATTTTCTTTGTCCATCTATTATTATCCATCCTGCATATGTGTCCGGCCCATTTCCATTTTAGTAATCTTATAGTGTCAGTTACATGCCTTAAACCTGTCTTTTTTCTTATTGTTGTATTTTTGACTTTATCCCAATGTCTTAACCCCAGCATACTCCGCTCCATTTTTCTTTGGCATATAGCGAGCTTATTTTCGCCCTCTATTTTTAATGCCCAACTTTGACAACCATATGTCAACCATATGTATAGATACTTCGTAGAGTCGTTTTTTCACTTTAATGTTTACTTCCTAGTTTTTCAAAATTTCTTTTAAGTTCCAGTATTTCTTCCAAGCTAGAGTGACCCTTCTTTTGATTTCGGTTTTGGTATACGAGTATTTCTCAAAAGAAACACTACCCTAGATATATATATTGCTCAACATATTCTATTTTATTTTCTTCTATTGTTATCTCTTTCCTTTCGCTATTAGTTAGTTAGTTTTTAGTTGATGTAAATCCGGTATGACTTCCACATTTTCCCGCGGTGAGGAGGTAGCCAAATGGATTTCCCTCCAAAAAAAAGGCTGATAAAAAGTATTAAATTTTGTGAATCAATTATGTTTTAAAAACGATCAAAGTAAATAATGTCGTTCGTCTTGTTTGAAAAGAAGGAGTGCATTTGATTTACTTGCGGCGATAATGATAGAACCCACATATGTACATAAAAGAAAACTTAAGGCCAAACTTACAAAAAAAATCTAAGTAATTACTTGATTTAAGATATTTTAAAGCATAGAATGACTGCTCAGAACAACGGTTCCAAAAACAGATCCAGCAATCCTAAACGTGCGTACAGATGAAGTGAATGGTTTCCCACCGGCTAAATTCGGAATACGAATACTCCCGAAGAGGTGTCACTCAATTGCCGTATTATTTAACATCTGTCATGTCAAGTGGCAGAATACTCCCAGTTTTCATACTGAGATTTGACATTGACTAATAAAGTTTCATTTAATACTTCCCAATCATTTAATACGATGATAATTGATAGCCATTTCGGCTCTAGTCGTATTCCGAGTTTAGCAGATGGGAAAGCATAATTCACTACATATGAACGCAGTTGAGGCAGCCTCAGGTTGAAGCACGCACAGCTTGCTTGTTTTCTCGAATGCGTATAGTTGTTAGGTTTTTATTGTGTCCGATCCATTGCCCTATTGTGCGGTTTTGGTACCTCATTATCGTCCATCATAAAAGATGAGGCAGTAAAAGTAAAGTGAATTACTCTTACTATTACTGCTTGCATTGCGTCAAAACACTGACCTGCGAAAAGAATTGTATGCATTTGTGCCTCTCGTGGAAGTGCGTTTCGTCGGAAGAAAGCGTGACCGGACAGCCGGGGCAGCGGAAAGTCCACCGAGACGTCACCTGCAAACGCACACACTATTTTTCAACTCATTTGTTATTATTATAGGGATAAGCTGCGCTCGCCTTTGTACTTTTATCTATTTAATTTGTCGTGTTTAATGTACAGCCAAGTGCAAAAATATTACATACAACTTGCTCAAAAATATGTTTCATAGCTCCTGTGTCGGTGGATTAAGGTTGCGGTACGTATTTATGAGAGGATTAAATTGATACGTATTTTTTCACTTGACCGTACAGTAAAGCATTAAATAATATTGTGCATTCTATGATCCATGCTAACTGCCCAGACGGCTCCGCTTATTGCAGAGCATTGCGTATTGCAGAGAAACCTAGCGGAGCTGCGGATAGCCGATGTCCACCCTATATATTGGTAAAATAATATTTGATATCGGATGAGCAGTTCTAGAGATTACCAACATACAAAGATTCAAAGATACAAAGAGTTTTATTTGTCCATCATAGGTAATAACAAGGTGTTAACAATTTTTCATATTGCTATGTGGTGCCTGTCGGCATACAAATATAATTGTCAAAATCATACATAAATTCATTAAATATAATTGGAATTGCAATGTAGATTATTTCAAAATATGTCTATATACTAAACTTACAACCTCACAAATATTACCTCTTTATAACATGGAGCCTACAACCTCACAAATATTATACAAATATGTCGAGGCTGCTCATAAGGATACTCGTTCGAGTTTCTTCTGCACCCTCCTGGGCACTAGGGGACTCCGCGTGCGCTGGGCGCTTTGGGAGCTGTGGAGGGTCGCGTAGTTACGGCGGGGCGAGCTTCTGGCCGCCATTTGTGGGACGGCAGATACTGCTGATGCAGTTGCCGTACGAGCCCCCGGCCTGGGGGCGCAAATGGAAACGCGGATCCGGGGCGTTAGACTGTCACCTTGACGGGCGGTTTCCTGGTGATGTGCGCGACGAGGAAGTTCATGGCGATGTCCTCGCAGTTCATGAACTCGTCGACGTAGTCCCGCACGGCAGCGGGCAGGGCGCGCCAGTACGCCCACAGATAGTAGCGGTGCACGAACGCCGCGCCCGTCAGAACCATGCTCAGCTCGCAGCTGCAACGATTACGAGTTTACAGAATAATACTAGGACATGATAATATATGGACCATGGGGGACATTCTTACACAAATCGAACTTTACTACGGAACTGTATTCATTGATTGCTAGAAGATAGAAAAAGAGAGTATTCATTGATGGCTCCTGTAAAACGCGTATTATAACTTTTGTAGCTTTCTTTTGCAGCAAGTTAGCTTTCTCGAAATTTCGTTTACAGAAAGTAAAAAAAAAGTTTATGGTAATTGCATAAGATTTTATAACTAAAGATGCATGGGAACTTCCTTATAAACTTATAATTCATTCAAAGGATGTATAAAAATATATATTTTGAACCGAGGATATTACAAGATCAAAGAATTTATGGAAGACAAAAAACATAGCCAAGCATTCGATCTCCAAAGCCATCGTAACTTTGCTAGCCGTGTCGCGGAGACCAATGTGTGCTGCTTGTCGCGCTGCTGCTACCGGTTGTTGCAATGTAATGTTTATTTTTATTACTATTTTTACCCACGACGGAACGGAGAAGGTATATGCGTTTAGGGTGAGAGGTTGTTTGTTTGTTTGTTTGTTTGTGTGTGCACCTCAATATCTCCAAAACGGGTTGATGATGGAAATGAGTTCCCTGCCGAGGTTTTCCCAAGGGACTACAGTAAGCGTCCATCTTGTAATTCCAGGGGAGTTAATGCGCGCTGCCGACTCTTTAAAAATGTATACACTCATGACCACCACAACCACCACAACTGAAGCGTGTTAGGGAGGAATGTATATACATTATTCTATAAAAATAATAAAATTAAATTAAATTAAAAATTTTGAATAACCTACGACGGTTTTACCTAATTGCAAAATAATAAAATAATAGTACATTACGATACAAGTGCAGAGAACAGGAAATTCGCAACGAGTGGTGATAAATTAAAACACGACCGAAGGGAGTGTTTTTAATCGACACAAGTTGCTAATTACCTATTCGCTCGTGTATCGTACAACGTTTTACAGTACATATGGCTCTTTAAAGTTTCGACATACGCACGTAATCTGCTGATTACCGCACTCGTGCGGTAAAGTAGCACCATATGTACTGTAAAACAATTAAAAGCCCAAGACCATATACGAAGTAAGTACATAAAGATAAAAGTAGATTTCAAAAACGGTTGTATGATTGCGAGGTATAGTTACAAACCCAGAAAAATCCGTCGGGGGCTGCCATTGCCATGTCTGTTCTTAATTTCATAAAACTCAAGATACGTTACATAATACAGCAACTTAAATCGAGGTGCCTATTACACAGACCACATAATCTTACTTCATTTCAGGGCAGGCAGTGGCAGCCCCCGACGGATTTTTCTGGGTTTGTAACTATACCTCGCAATCATACAACCGTTTTTGAAATCTACTTTTATCTTTATGTACTTACTTCGTATATAGTCGGGGGCTTTTAATTGTTTTATTTTATTATTTTGCAATTAGGTAAAACCGTCGTGGGTTTTTCAATTTTTTTAATTTTTTTCATCTCTTATTGTATATTTGACATATCAGTTACATACACGCACCTCATGTATACCGTAGCGTTAGTTCATAGACTGTTATAGCTTAACAGTCTCCTGACACGAAATTGTTATTTCGGATACCTACCTACTTTATTTTTATTTTGACCTTTAGAGACCAGTTACATCTATAAAACCTAATGTTTTGACTTTGGGGACTCTTTAAATCTCCTCTTTTATCTATAATATATTTGACCACACAGACTTTTATGGTAGGCATCATGTGCCAGCAGTGGACGTCCTTCGGCTGATATATGATGATTATTATTATTCATATTGTACGTCTTTTCCGCCCACGGGACAATGGTGTCTAGGACGGAGTACTTTGGAAGGCGTGCGTAGAGCCGAAGTACCGAGGTACGTAAGTACCAAACGAGTACCACATAGCCAGCAAGTAGAGGCCCTTTTGACAATTTAATGAAATGCAAGGGGTACACCAAGCGGATGCTGTCCGTGCCCGCGTCATGGGACGCACAGAGACAGAGCACGCCAGGGTGTACAGGGACATTTGGTGATTGATAGAATCTTAAGACTAATGGCTGGGCTATTGAGTTAGACGAACCGAGAGTTGAGGTGAAGAACGGACGCCTGCCTAATAAATATGCTTCTAATGTTTATCGCCGGCAGACGGTCAACCGTCCTCTGATAAATGGCGCCCTACTAATAGCGACATTAAAAAATGGCCTATGACCAAAACCGGTACAAAGGGCTGGGAAGGGGGGGTAGAGAGGTGGCACTGGACTTTAAACATATAACCAATTCGCCACTTAGGTGACCACATTAACCCCTGAGTAACAGCTCCAGCGACTCCACTCTGGACAGCCCGTTAAGGTAAGCCAGAGGCGGGGGGCCGGTCCATACAACCAACCCACAGAACACCCCCAGGAGTACTGAGCTACGTAGGGTCGCTACTCCCTTATAGGCCGCCACAAGCTGTCTTTGACTTTGAGTGATTGCACTGGAAACCCAGTGGGCTGGGGGGTCGTCGCATCCCAATTATTGGTAATTTATGTCGATACCATAAGACGATGTACATAAAATACACTCGTAATATAACAAAACCGTAACCGTAACCGTAATGTAACCGTGTGTGTGTGTCCGTCTCGTAATGTACTCGTATTATATAATAAAAATTAATAATCTTTACATTATAGGTCTACTAACTCTAGCTGATAAGTTTTTATTGTTATGTAATGTACTAACAACATATTTTTTTTTCGTCTACTTTATTCTGCAATCAGTCTCAACAACTATGAGCTGATGAGTTGAAAAAGATTGGCACTTTGGCAAGATAGGGCCACTGCCCTAGCTTCCCTTAGTTAGGCAGCACATTGGCTCTCTTGAGTCTCTTCATTGGGTTTGGTATTAGGAGAATCTGTGACAGAGGGTTTGGATGAGTAGCTAGTCGGTCCTTGTAGTTAGTTGCGTAGCGCTTCGCTTCTTCTTGTATGGTTGGGATTTCCAGATACTCGTGGATTTCTGAGTTACGAGCATACCAGGGTGCCGATGACAAAACCCTCAGGATGTTGTTTTGAGCTCTCTGGAGGTACATTATGTTGGATTTGCTGGCAGATGACCACAGCTGAATACCATATGTCCATATTGGTTTTACTATTGAGCAGTAAACTTTCAGTTTATTGGTAAGAGATAGGGCTGATTGTCTGCCAAGAAGCCAGAGGAGATTTTTGAAGCGATGATTCATTTCATTCCTTTTGTTCTTAATATGGTTCTTCCATGTCATTCTTCGGTCCAGATGGAAACCCAGATATTTGACACAAGTTGATTGTGGAAGTGTGTCAGTGCCCAGCTTGACTGGTGGACAAGTGTCACGTCCGAGTGAAAATGTGATATGATGCGACTTAGGAGCACTTGCTTTTATGCGCCACTTGGCTAACCATGCGCTGGTGTCATCTAGCTGGACTTGCAGCAATCTGCTAGCCTCTTTTGGATCTGGATGACAGGTAAGGAAAGCTGCATCATCAGCAAAGGTGGCAACGGAGACATTAGAAGACTGGGGTAAGTCACTTGTATAAATGTTGTAGAGGACTGGACCCAATACTGAGTCTTGAGGTACCCCGGCGTGGCAGCTGAGGATGGAAGATCTTGCATCTCGCACCTTAACTTGGAATTTTCTGTCACTCAGGTAAGAATCCATTAGTGGGTAGAATGAATGAGGGACCAATGTTTTGATTTTGCACAAGAGTCCCTTGTGCCAGACTCGGTCGAATGCCTGTTGAACATCAAGAAAAGCAGCTGAACAGTAATACTTTCTTTCAAGGGATTGCCTTATAGTGTTGTATACTCTATGTACCTGCTCTACAGTTGAGTGTTGCTTTCTGAATCCAAATTGGTGGTCAGGAATAACATGATCCATATCTAAGCAGGGTGTTAATCGTTCAAGGATGATCCTTTCCCACAGTTTGGATAGAACAGGCGTCAAACTGATAGGACGGTATGATGAAACTTCATTTGGTGACTTCCCAGGTTTTGGAATCATTATTATTTGAGAGGTTTTCTAAAGTGCAGGTACATGGGACGTCCTCAGTGTTGCGTTGATAAGCATGGTTAAGAAGACAATACACTTCTTAGGGAGCTCTTTCAGTAATCTTGGTGTAATTAAATCGAATCCTGGAGCTTTATTAGGGTTCATTTTCGCTATTTGTTTAGCCACTTCTCCTGGGCTAGTTGGGCGTAGAGGCAAACATAGCTGTAGGTCTTGCTGTAGGATTTCGTCTATTTCTGGGTCCTCAGGGTTATCAGATTCATTAGGCTTGAAGACACTGGCAAGATGAATAGCGAAGGGTTCGGATTTTTCCTGGTCTGATCTGGCCCATGTGTTCCCTGATCTGATAGGATGCGAGCTTTGTTGAGGCTGGGTAAGATTTTTTGTAGCTTTCCAGAGGTTATAGTTTTTGTGACCATTAGGAGACATCTTTTCCAGTCGTTGTTTAACTGATTCGTTGACCGAGTCAGCAAGAAGATATTTCAGTTCCTTGATAGCTTTGTTAAGTCTGGTTTTATCCGCGCTCCTGTGGGACGTCTGCCAAATTCTGCGGAGACGACGTTTTTCAGCTATTTTCTTTCTGACTTCGATAGGTATTGGAACATAGTGAGAAGATCCTGTCAGCTCAGGAGTAGTAAGCCAGGCTGCCACCTGTATCAGGTTTGTAATGTACATACATGCATCATCCACTTCATCCTTAGTTTTCAGTGGGAGTTTAAGGTCAACATTGCGCTCAAGGTATTCTTGGAAGCATTGCCAGTCAGTTTTAGAGTTGTGAAGATTATCGCTGAAAGTTTCTCGGGGCATAGCCATTGAATGTAGTATAAGTAAGACTGGTGTATGATCAGAAGAACCATCTAGACTTGATTTGATAATAGTGTTTTGTTTACAGATTCCTTTTGTGATAAAAAAGTCAAGGAGGTCAGGGGTTTTTTTGCTATCTGTAGGCCAGTATGTGGGCTCCCCGGTTGATATAGCGAGTAAGTGGTTGCTGTCAATGCTCTTTTTTAACTACCTTTTTTACTAACAACATATGGATGAAATATCAGAAATAAGGAATTATTATTATTCACTTTATTTATTTCTCGTCTTAGGTTGGTTTTTACAATATTTCTATAAAAGTAAAATATATAACTATAAATACTAAACATAAAATCATTATAAAAACCTAACCTAGGGTGCCGCCGGTAGCGATGCAGGGCCTAAGCTACCGATGGTTAGGGCGACAGAGAGAGGAACCTCCGGAATATCCGCGCCGTGTCCAGGAGTACCGCCTTCTGTATCTGACCCTTGACCCAGCCATCTAGCGAGAGTCTCTTGAGGTGTTGGTCGAGACTCTTCGCTATTAAACCGTTCGCAGAAACGACTATCGGGACAATGATCGTCGAATCAACATCCCACATGGCGGTTACCTCGTGTGCCAAGTCTAGGTACTTGCTGACTTTGTCCTTCTCGGCCTTCACGAGGTTCTCGTCATGGGGGATGGTGATGTCGACGAGCACTGCCTGGCGCTTCGATCGATCTATCAGCACGATGTCGGGCTTATTGGCTACAATAGTCCTGTCCGTGATGATAGATCGATCCCAATAGAGCGTAGCACGACCATTTTCGAGAACTGGCGCAGGTAAGTATTTATAGTACGGCACTTCGAAGTTCACAAGACCGTATGAAAGAGCAAGTTGCTGGTGAATAATTCTGGCTACCAAGTTATGCCTGTGCAAGTACTCGCCGTTAGCAAGATGACCACAACCGGAAATGATATGCCTGAGTGACTCTCCGGGACGGCGGCATGCCCGACAAATGTCGACCGTACCGTCCTTCAGGATATACCTCCGGTAGTTGTTCGTCATGATAACTTCGTCCGCAATTGCACAGACAAAACCTTCGGTTTCCCCGAAGAGATCCCCGAAACGTAGCCAGTTCACCGACGCGAGCAGGTCTACGTCGGGCCCCGTAAGGGTCTTGTAGAACCGCCCGTGTAGCTCCTTACTCTTCCATTCCGCCTTGCGGTCCTCGGTGCTCAGTACTTTAAATCTGCGCCAGTTCTCGTTTGCCATGGAGAGCGGGGTGAAAGATGCGTCTACTGCCACTACGTTACGATGCATCCCACACTCGCTGTTTAGGAAATAATCCCTGAGACTGCACACCTCGCGGTTGTGGAGGTCTTTGGCATTTAAAAAGCCGCGACCTCCACACTTCCGCGGGATGTACAGTCTCATAACAGACGAGCGTGGGTGCAACATGCGGTGAGCAGTGAGCAGTACACGCACCCTTCGATCCAGGGCATCCAGCTCAGTCTGAGTCCACCTTAGTATGCCAAAGGAGTATGTGAGCATTAGTTATTATTATTATTATTATTATTTTTATTATTATAAAATACTTATTTCGTCACCTGTAATTTGAGTTGTACAGGAACCCGTTGTTGTAGTTGAGGTCCCACGCGTGATACCGGCCCGGAAACCCCACGATGCGGTCCCGATGCTCGCGCCACACCCTGCGAAGTAAAAAACTAATTTAGGGTACTATTCACAATACTTAACAAATCTCTGTTACCTATAATTTGTTTTGTGCCTATAAGAACTAAGGAATTTTAGCCGCGATTTTAACTAAAATAGGTTTTTTTATTTATTTAAACTTTATTGCACATATGAATACAAAAGGCGGACTTAATGCCGTGAGGCATTCTCTACCAGTCAACCATAGGGCCAAACAGAAACTTGTAAAAGTGAGTGCATTGAGTAAAATAAAAAGAAAACATGAAAAGTTAAATAAATTTAGTCATATTTCAGGCTAGATGGACGTTAATGGATAATGGGGTTAATCATTACAAAAACTACTTACATACCTAGCTGGCCTACTGAATGACGATCATCAAAGATCAGCATGTGCTTTTTGTAAACAACCTCTCAAATCATTACAAAGAATATTGGTAAGGACATGGTCGAGAAGACGAAGCGTGTGTGTCCAAGGCCTTGTAGAGATTAAATTAACGGGCGTTCATTACCAGGGCTGGGTTTAGGGAGAGACCGTGTTCATCAAACTACACACATTATTGACCGAGTGAAACGAAGGTCCCCGATTCAACTTCGGCAAAAATGCTTTCGTATGTCTGGATTTCCGGCTGTTCTCCTCTACGGGTCGCATTTCTCAACCGATTCTCGTCAAATTTTGTGAGCACCAGCTCACACCACCACAATAACCATATAACCATATAGTGTAGTTAATATGAAGATTTGACGGCCTGTTTAGCCTAGTTGGTAGTGGCACTGCCTACGAAGCTAGAGGTCTCGGGTCCGAATCCCGGCCAAGGCATTATTTGTGCATTTAGCATGGATATTTGTTTCTGGGTCTTGGATGTTATTGTGTAATTAAGTATTAATATCATCGCCTAGTACCCATAGTACAAGCTTTGCTTAGTTTGGGATTAGGTCGATTTGTGTAAGATTGTCCCCCAATATTTACATATTAAATGTATTTATTGTATGTCTTTTCCGCTAACGGGACAATGGTGTCCCGGACCTTTGGAAGGCGTGCGCGGAGTCGAAGTACCGAGGTGCCGAAGTACCAAACGAGTACCACATAGCCAACACGTAGAGGCCCTTTTGACAATTTAATGAAATGCAAGGGGTACACCAAGCGGATACTGTCCCTGCCCGTGTCATGGGACGCACACAGAGACAGCACCAGCCAAGGTACACAGGGACTATTGTTGGTTGATGGAATCTAAATGAACCGGGTTATTTGGTGAGGATGATGGACTAATGGCTGGGCTATTGGGTGAGACATTGGACGCCTGCCTAATAAAACAGTCACACATTTTATTTCCGGCAGACGGTGACTCGCTCCCTGCTAAGATGGGCCCCTATTAATAGCGACATATGACAATGGCCTAGGGACAACACCGGTCAGAGAGCTGGAGGGGTAGAGAGGTGGCACTGGACTTTCAACATATAGCCAACTCGCCACTTAGGTGACCACATCTACCCTCGAGCAACAGCTCTTGCGACTTCACTCTGGACGGCCGGTTAAGGCAAGCCAGAGGCGAGGGGGCCTGTCCAACCAACCAACCGATCAGTAAACGCCTAACCCCAGGCGCACCCCCAGGAGCACTCAGGTACGTAGGGTCGCTGATTCCTAACAGCCCGCCACAAGCTGCCTTACGTTGACTGCCTTAATTGTAATAATTAAGATTTTTTGTCGGCCCTACAGCTTTTGAAATTGTTGATAGAAAACGCGTGATCCACAGCTCACAGAGCCACTAGTGTAGAGCGTATCAATACATACGTACCTGAAAGCGAACACGATCTCATCGTGCCTGAGGTGCGCGTCGTCATCGACGCACAGCACGGCCTCCGTGTCGATGAGGTCGTACGGCAGGAAGCGGTTGTTGAGAGAGTTGCGCGCCGCGCGCACCACCGCCACGGGCGCGCCGCTCTCCGGCCAGGCCAGCGAGGCCGACGGCGGCGCGCGCCCGTTCCACACCACCACCACCTGCCCACGGAATAAACGTCCTGTACACCGACGGACTTTAATTGTTAAGCCATTTAGAGCTCACTTTATACTGGGCACATAGTTAGCCATAAATTGTCCAGTGTAAAGTGAGCTCTAAATCGCTCAACAATTAAAGTCCTTGACCGTACGTTTACTCCAACTAATCCGACGCCGTGGTATTATCACCCGCGCAGAACACCACGGTGTGGAATTTATTAACCGACTTCAATAGAAGGAAGGAGGTTCTCAGTTCGTCTGCATGTTTGTTTTTCTTTTTATTTTTGCTACTTGTTCCCCGATAACTTTTCACCACGTCGGCCGATTTTGATAATTCTTTTTTTTGTTTTAAAGTGGGTACCTCAAGTTGGTCCCATATATATTTGGTAAAGGTCTGATGATGGGATCTATAGGAGGAATCGAGGGAACTCCTTGAATTTGATAGGCACGCAAAAGCCGATTTCGTTATTTTCTTTGGTTAACCAATATTGGCTCACGGAAACCATAAATTGTGGCATAGCGAAGTACAAAATTGAAGTCGGTATTTTTTTTGGTATAAATTATTTCATAGATTGATGGTGGGTTGCATAACTTACGATTACAGACCGTTGCACGTTACGGGCATGCTATGTCCCAATGACCTTCGTCTATCTCTCCGTTTTCTTGTGTTTTTTATGGCTTATAGTATTAACAACAACGAGGTTTACCGAAATAGCATCTCATATTTTCTTCAAAAACTCACTGTTTCCGATATATACGGCAGCAAACTTTGGCAATTTTGAGTAAATGTTAAAAATAAATATCTCTCTTTTGTGTAAATGTTAAAAATAAATATCACTCTTTTGTGTAAATCTTTAAAATAAATATCTCTCTTACGTTTTGAGAGATAAGGAAGAGTTATATGTTAATTTCATATATACAAATACAAGTGTATAAACAACATACTTATATCGAATAATAGAGCTTTTTTGGACCATATTGCATAAATCATAAAAAAAGTATTCATCACGTTTTTCCAATCCCGGCTTTTGAAAATGTAGAAAAAGGATCGAAAAACTGATAATCGTTTGTGTCATAAATATATGTAAAGTTTTGACAGAGGAATATCACCTCGAAACTCGACAAAAATCGTTGAAAAACGTATGCCGCTTAAATATGGCACGGGCAGCTGTTATCCCTTAGAAACTTGTTAATATTTCCAGATTTCAACAAACATCACTTATGATAACAGACGGTTTGGTGCAACCCACCCTGATATCCCAGACGCTGGGTGGGCAGTCTTAGCGTATCGGGCACAGTTGACTTGCCAGAACGTTCTTTTCAAAATTTTGTGTAATATTGACCATACCATACACCCGAATTGAAACGATGGTGACCTCTTAATTATGTATTTTGAACAAGTGTCATTAAAGTAAATTTTAATTTGTGTCAATCGGGTTTTCAAACAAACAAAGAATAAAAATAGGTAATCTGTAGTATCAGATTTTAAATAACGAAAGCGTAGCAATTCATTTCTCCGTTTCTCTATTCATAATATTTGAATAATCGGGGCTCACCTTGTTTAAGTATGGCAGCCCTCGCAGCCGTGCCACGGCCGCCGCCAACACCGTCTCCCTCTCGTAGGTGAGTATGACGACAGTGAACTGTTCTCGCGGGCGGTCCCCGCCTAGCGCTTCACTGAACTCCTTGCCCGCACCGCCCGCTCCAGCACCCACCGGCCGGAACCCCGCTGCTGACCCCTGGAACCGCGCCTCGGAAGTCACGGGTGGATCCCAGGGCGTCTGCGGGTACAGAGCGAATGGGTCGCCCCAGTCATTCCAAAGCTCGTAACCGTGCACGAGACCAATCGAGTAATTCCGGCGGTAGGTAGGGCTCGCGTAAGGCGCCTCCAACGGCCCAAGCGTCTCTTCCGGCTCCGCGTCTATCGCTGGCGGCTCCAGACGCGGCGGGTAGTACGACTCGTTGAACGCTGGGGTGCCAGTCGTCGCCGCCGCCGGCCTCGCCGGTATATTCAGGCGTGTTCGGATCACTGCCAAAAGTGAATCCACCATCACTTGCACTGAACTGATATATCGCTCCCATAATACGCGTCCTTGTCTACGAAACGCAAGCAAATCGGCATCAGAAAACGCTCGTAAGACAAAGTGTAGCTCTGGAACCCGAGCCTTGGGTAGCATTACTACTGTTCGACGCCAGTCGAGCACTTCTGCGTACGGCAATGTAATTCTGTCCCCTCCCAATATAACTGGAATCGCACCAGACCTTAAACCTTCATACAGTCTTGCTTGTAGCAATGCTGTAGAGGTGTAACTTGGATCACTCGGAGCAAGTATCACGACAAAAGTGGAATCTTTAAGTAGCGCGCGTCTCGAGCGGTCTGTGCCGCAAAGCGCCCAGTCGCCAATAGGGAATACCGCCCGTTTCTCGACGGGCGGGTCGCATTCAAATTGCAAAAAGAATACATCTGATGTCGAACTGGACTTCGCAGTCTTTTGGAGTACTTCAATCACAGATTTATCCTCATCTTTAGTTATCCCATTGAAAAGTGGTTGTGAGCCCTGAAAACTAAACGCAGCTAATGTATTCATATCAACAACATAATTAAAATATAACCAATAGAGAAAATTTGTGTATATTACACTTACCTCAGCAAGTATTTCCGTCTAGCGGGTGCTATTGGAGCACAATCTTGCCAAACGTCCCCACCGGGTGGACCCAGCGCGGGTGGCGTCACGATATCAAATCCAGGGCGAAATTGATTGAGAGTAAACGTAGACTGTGCGATCATAGCTCTGCCCGTCATTGCGTTCTTGAACGCGTCGCCGGCGCCCACGGATAGCTCTCTCCGGGCCAAATTGATGAGGACGTGATTACGACCATCACCGCCCCAATACGGCAAGCTTCTGATTACTGTTTCATTTAGTAACAATTTGACTGAGTCTCCCATTGATCTGGAATAAGTAGTCTATAAAGAATACTGCAGGAATTAATAAAAAAAAAAGAAAAGGAAATGTTGGAGCATAATAGTAAGTCTTACATTGAATTCCTTTCTGAAGGGAAAGCCTCGCCTACTAGGACCAGATAGATACATGCCTCTTTCGGGTTTTGTGTAATGTGTGCATTGTATCCCAGTGTCTGTCTTATTGTCGTTTTCAGGAAGCCATCCACTTCAGCGCCAGCAATGGGCGCATAGGTGTCAGGGTCATAAAAGTATACGGGGAAGCCGGAAGTGAGAGAACATCGGGAGTGATCAAAGCAGGAATGCATGCGGCATTGGTGTTGTGAAGCGGACGGTATGGGTGGGAGGACAGGCGGAGGCTGTGACGGGAGGAGAGGAGAGGGCGGAGCAAGCTCGGGGGAATCACGGCGGATGGCCTCAAGCTGTGCGAGGCGCGCCTGGTCGGCGGAGACACGCAGGCGCTGCAACTCGGCGGCGGCGCGCGAGTGTTCGGTCTTGGCGCTGTCAGCGCGAGCGCCGGCCGCCGCCGCCTCCCGCTGCAGGCGCGCGCGCCTTGCTTCCAGCTCACGGAGCTCAGTTGACACTGACGCCTACACACATATAATTTAACCTATTAGGGTGAATATCCACCGTGTGCGTGAATGTGTTTTCATACATTTGACACCTGCCTGTCAAGCTTGCAAGGTGTCCAATATATGTACAGTTGTAGTGAATAATGCCACAAAGTACAATATATATACTGAGATAGAGATAGCAGTGATATACTCCGCATAGATCGTAGCACCGTTGTGTATTTAGTAAGAACTAACCGCACGACCGCTGCATCTCTGTCACTTCAATATGCAAGTGCGATAGAGATAGCACCCAGTGACATCTGGTACAAACAAGTTATCTAATATTTCCATAGAAAAATTCTTACTTAGAGCTGAAAGGCCCCTGAATAATGCTTTCCGATCGGCTAAACTCGGAATACGACTAGATCCGAAGGAACAAAAAATGGTATTGAATTAAAAGTTCATGTCTGTTAATGTGAAACTTAGTCAATGTCAAATGTCACAGAGAAAACTGGTAGTATTTTGCCATTTGACATGACAGGTATTAAATAATAAGGTAATAGATTGTCAATTCTTCGGGTTTAGCATTATTCAGTAAATCTGTAAACACAGTCATATTTACACATCTCTGGTAGATATTCACCCTTAAGGTGGGAAGTTACTACACAGTACACACTTACAAACAAATATATTAGGAGAACCTTACATATTTAAAAACAATTATCCAACCGTACCATAAAATACAGGAGTTGTCCTTTTAGGAGAACCACTCTAAATCTAAATACTTGTTTTTAGGGTTCCGTACCCAAACGGTAAAACGGGACCCTATTACTAAGACTCCGCTGTCCAATGTCTGTCTGTCTGTCTGGCTGTCCGTCTGTCACCAGGCTCTATCTCATGAACCGTGATAGATAGTTGAAATTTTTACAGATGATGTATTTCTGTTGCCGCTATAACAACAAATACTAAAAACAAAATAAAATAAATATTTAAGGGAGCTACCATACAAACCAATTTTAAAAAGTTGATCGTTGTGGCCATCAGGCGCTGGGTTTCAAAATGTAAGGCAAAACTAAAATCCGACTCGCACTTGACCAAAATTGTACTATATTATTTAACGTTCTTATTCCTGATAACAAAAAGTATAATTATTTAAATCAATTTAAAAAAGGTTAAAATCAAGTGTCTAGCTGATGTTGTATGGATAATAGTACGGAACCCTTCGTGCGCGAGTCCAACTCGCACTGGCCCGTTTTTTTTGTATTTGCTGGTTTTGGGGATTAGCTCCAACGGCTCCAACATAGAAGTTAACAACTATATCTCTATTATCCATTATATATCAAACCAACTAACCATAGAAATCCAACCAAAAGTTACTTTGACCTTTATCTGAGTTGATGGCATACATACATACAATTAACCTTTCTTCTTCTTCTTGATGTTGCCACTGAAAGGGTTTCTATATTTTCACAAAAAATGCATATGGTTCAAAATAAATATTGAATAATAGATCAAGTAACTCCAATAACATGCAAAAGAAAGTGCAACAAAATGTTCTGCCTGTTAATATTAATAAATTAATGAGTTTCCACTATGTTCAAGAAAAGAGCGTACTCCCATCTTAAAGGCCGGCAACGCACTTACAACCCCTCTGGTGTTGCGAGTGTCCATGGGCGGCGCTAATCGCTTACCATCAGGCGATTCGCCTGCTCGTTTGCCACCTAAGTCATAAAAAAAAATAAAAAAAATGTTCATGTCCTGTTACAAAACTGTGCCTTATATACATAACACAGTCAAATTCAAA
Organism: Notocelia uddmanniana; assembly: GCA_905163555.1. Lineage (NCBI taxonomy): Eukaryota > Metazoa > Arthropoda > Insecta > Lepidoptera > Tortricidae > Notocelia > Notocelia uddmanniana. Next base: position 20,208,755 of record LR991052.1, read on the forward strand.
AATATATAGTAAAAGAATTCTCCTAGAAATACCGAAGCATTAATCGCCAACATAAGTTATGGGAGATACTTTTGACCCCACACGCAAAAATCTTTCGGCCAAAAGACTGAAAATGAACCTTACTTGATAGCAAATAAGTTGCATTTACATCGACTTGACGTAAAATCATGGCGTGTGGGGTACTAAATGTACTCGTACCGACATTATATCAAGTCAAAGGTGGCAAAAAGGTTAAGTCGTATGTAACCATATTTGCACTTGACTGTAAATAAGCACAAGGAGTTTTTAAACCATTTTTGCATCAACTCATTGTTAATTGATAACTGTGAAATTCTCACCTTAATTCTTAGCATTTCTTCTATCCTAATTTTCAGATCTGCAGCACTCATCAATGAAAAATCTCCATAAGCATCAAGAGTATGACGCATCGGGTTACCATCAAAGGAAAATGATAATGAGTCATACTGAAACAATAAAACAATTACTTAAATCACTTCACTTCAAAGTGAAGTTACCATTTTATTTTCCACCTGGTTCTACCACTTTAAAACACTCTTTTTTGTTTAATTTCCGCTATATGTATATATATTTTAAGACGGGAAAACGAAATTAGAGAAATGAGTGGGGACCAATGTGGTGAAGGAAAGATATTGACAAAAATATATAGAAAATTGTATGGGAGGTCTTTAACAAAGGGCAGACAAATAATTCTAATGAAACATTCCGGATGTCAGAAACACAAATTAGAAGAAGTTAAACATCAATTAGCTTTATATTTGTAAAAGAAAGCCAGTAATAATTGTAATAAATGCTTTATTTATTTATATTTTAATATTAATATTATACATTGTGCCATCGTAAACCATGAATACATAGACGAATATAGGTGAACAACTTAAAAGACTGCGCCAACCTTTTGTCGCGCGCATACTTTAGGGATTTACACCTGTGTGCGTCATTACGCACACTACTACCGGTTCGCTGGATCGGTACGGTCGACAACAAAGTTAATATATTAAGGAATAAAATGCAAAATGCATTTTGCTATTAGCTTTTATTTTAATTTCCCCGTTAATTAGTAGGTACCTGTTCATGTGTTGGACAAATCTTGCAACTGAATTTTAAACCAGTTATCATAACCACCAATTGACCTAAAATTGAACTCCTAAACGAAAAGTAGTAACCTCATACAGTTTGGGTTCATTGAATTTGTCTTTTCTAGCACTTTGGCCCTAGGTGATAACCAGGGTCCTGGTGATGGAGTCAGAAGATCATGAGAACTCCTAAAGGAAAAGAAGTAACCTCATCGAGTTTGGGGTCATTGAATTTGTCTTAAAAAAAATAAGAAAATAAATAAATAAAAATTAATAAATACAAACGAAATTAATCGTAGGAAACATGAAAGTTAATTTGACAGATGTCCCCCGTAACTACACATTTCTGCCATGGTGTGCGATGCGATTGCCTAGCTTACTCCCACAACCAAGAACTTAAGCAAAGCCGGTATAACCAACTTAGAAAAGTTTAAAAACCCCAAACATTTTCATTTCAACAATCAATATTTCAAAAATAGCTTAACCGATTTTGACGAAATATATTTAAGAACCGGTTTCATTTTCGGTTTAACCGTTACGGCAAGGGGCTTGCAATGGGCGGAGCGCGTCGCGTTTTATACCTACTGCTTGCAAACCCCGAGGTGATCAGTCAGGCGAGGGCCGGCGCTGCGCGAGCACGTGCGTCGTGTCGCGATCCGCCTCCGCCGCCGACTTGAATACGACGAACCGCGCGTAAATAACTCCTATTCATAATGTGGATGTCTTTACAGAGATTCAAATATAAACTAGTCACTAATCTAAATATATAAAAGAAGAAACTGACTGACTGACTGACTGACTGACTGACTGACTGACTGACTGACTGACTGACTGACTGACTGACTGACATATCAACGCACAGCCCAAACCGCTGGTCCTAGAGATTCCAAATTTGGCACGTAGGTTCCTTATAAGGTCTAGGGGTGCACTAAGAAAGGATTTTTCAAAATTCAACCCCTAAGGGGGTGAAATGGGGGTTCGAAGTTTGTATGGGGAAACAAGATTAGTTGGACCATTTTATTCGAAACTTCACAGGAGTATTTCTAACGATAAATGAGCAAATATGTGTTTCAGGTTTTTTGAGAAATCAACCCCTAAAAGGGGGAAATCTGGTAACAAATTCTGAAAATCGACATGGGTATTGTTTTTATGATATACCGGGTCGCTGATAACGGAAACAACAATGATTTTAAAATCTCACGTGGAGGACGTGAAATACCATCCCCTCTGTTGGGGTGCGAGGGGGATGAAATGTCTAAATATTAATATGGGTATCGTTTTTATGGTTTTTTGGGACGTTAATTACGAAAATGGCATCGGTTTTGTAATTTAATATTGTGGACATGAAATTTTTTGAAAAATTGTGCCAAATTTCAAGAAATAACTGACTGACTGAGTGACTGACATATCACCGCACAGCGCAAACTGGTGGTTCTAGAGATTCCAAATTGAGTATGTAGGTTCCATATAAGGTCTTGAGGTGCATTAAGAAAAGATTTTTCAAAATTCAACGCCTAAGGGGGTGAAATGGGGGTCCGAAGATTGTATGGGGAATCAAGATTAGCTGGATTATTTTATTCGAAACTTCACAGGAGTATTTCTAACGATAAATGAGTAAACATGTGTTTCAGGTTTTTTGAGAAATCAACCCCTAAAAGGGGGAAATCTGGTGACAAATTCTGAAAATCGATATGGGTGTTGTTTCCATGGTTTATTGGGTCGCTGATTACGAAAACAACAATGATTTTAAAATCCCACGTGGAGGACGTGAAATACCATCCCCTCTGTTGGGGTCCGAGGGGGATGAAATGTCTAAATATTAATATGGGTGTCGTTTTTATGGTTTTATGGGACGTTAATTACGAAAATGGCATCGGTTTTGAAATTTAATATTGTGGTCATGAAAACTTTTGAAAAATTGTGCCAAATATCAAGAAATAACTGACTGACTGAGAGACTGACATATCACCGCACAGCGCAAACTGGTGGTTCGAGAGATACCAAATTTGGCATGTAAGTTCCTTATAAGGTCTTAAGGTGCATGAAGTGCCGTGAGTTCCCTATGAAGATACGACCTGTTTTGATTCTATGTATTGTAGATGGTTTTATTAATCAGTGCCGTCCGATACGATTTCGACATAAATCGATATTTGAGCGTCTGAGAGGACTCTTAATAGGAATCTGAGGTAAAATTTGTGAAAGTGGCGGCCATATTGATTTTCTTTTTTTTAGTCCCGATTTCGTTCAAAATCGATATCTGAGCGTCCGAGAGGTCCCTAATACGACTCCGAGGTAAAATATGGAAAAAGTCGCAGTCATTGAATTCTTTTTTTTTCGTCCCGATTTTGATCAAAATCGATATCTGAGCGCCCGAGAGGTCTCTTAATACGAATCCGAGGTAAAATTTGTGAAAGTGGCGGCCATATTGATTTTCTTTTTTTTCGTCCCGATTTCGTTCAAAATCGATATCTGAGCGTCCAAAAGGTCTCGTAATACGAATCCGAGGTATAATTTAGAAAAAGTGGCGGCCATATTCATTTTTATCATTTCCGTCTAGATTTCGTTCAAAATCGATATCTGAGCGTCCGAGAGAATTCTTAATACGAATCCGAGGTAAAATTTGGAAAAAGTGGCGGCATATTGATTTTGTTCATTTCCGTCCCGATTTCGTTCAAAATCGATATCTGAGCGTCCGAGAGGTCTCTTATTATGAAGCCGAGGTAAAATTTGGAGAAAGTGGCAGCCATATTGATTTTGTTCATTTCCGTCCCGATTTCGTTCAAAATCGATATCTGAGCGTCCGAGAGGTCTCTTATTATGAAGCCGAGGTAAAATTTGGAAAAAGTGGCAGCCATATTGATTTTCTTCATTTCCAAACCGATTTCGTTCAAAATCGATATCTGAGCGTCCGAGAGGTCTCTTATTATGAAGCCGAGGTAAAATTTGGAAAAAGTGGCAGCCATATTGATTTTGTTCATTTCCGTCCCGATTTCGTTCAAAATCGATATCTGAGCGTCCGAGAGGTCTCTTATTATGAAGCCGAGGTAAAATTTGGAAAAAGTGGCAGCCATATTGATTTTCTTCATTTCCAAACCGATTTCGTTCAAAATCGATATCTGAGCGTCCTAGAGCTCCCCTAATACGAATTTGAGGTAAAATTTGAAAAAAGTGGCGGCCATATTGATTTTTTTCATTTTCGTCCCGATTGTGTTCAAAATCGATATATGAGCGTCCGAGAGGTCTCGTAATACGAATCCAAGGTATAAAATAGAAAAAGTGGCGGCCATATTCATTTTTATCATTTCCGTCCAGATTTCGTTCAAAATCGATATCTGAGCGTCCGAGAGAATTTTTAATACGAATCCTAGGTAAAATTTGGAAAAAGTGGCGGCATATTGATTTTCTTCATTTCCGTCCCGATTTCGTTCAAAATCGATATCTGAGCGTCCGAGAGGTGTTTTAATATGAACCCGAGGTAAAATTTGGAAAAAGTGGCAGCCATATTGATTTTCTTCATTTCCAACCCGATTTCGTTCAAAATCGATATCTGAGCGTCCTAGAGGTCACCTAATATGAATTTGAGGTAAAATTAGAAAAAAGTGGCGGCCATATTGATTTTCTTCTCTTTCGTCCCGATTTCGTTCAAAATCGATATCTGAGTGTCCGAGAGGTCTCTTAATACGAATCCGGGGTAAAATTTGTGAAAGTGGCGGCCATATTGATTTTCTTTTTTTATTGTCCTGATTTCGTTCAAAATCGATATCTGAGCGTCCGAGAGGTGTCTTAATATGAAGCCGAGGTAAAATTTGGAAAAAGTGGCAGCCATATTGATTTTCTTCATTTCCAACCCGATTTCGTTCAAAATCGATATCTGAGCGTCCTAGAGGTCATCTAATATGAATTTGAGGTAAAATTAGAAAAAAGTGGCGGCCATATTGATTTTCTTCATTTTCGTCCCGATTTCGTTCAAAATCGATATCTGAGTGTCCGAGAGGTCTCTTAATACGAATCCGGGGTAAAATTTGTGAAAGTGGTGGCCATATTGATTTTCTTTTTTTTTTGTCCCGATTTCGTTCAAAATCGATATCTGCGCATCCGAGAGGTCTCTTAATGCGAATCTGAGGTAAAATTTGGCACTCCATTCATACCTATATGCAAAAAAGTTTAATATTACTATATAGGCGTGTAGGGTATCTGGATTTGCTTTTAAAAACGACATAGAGGTTTCGATATTTTTTCCATTTAAATCAACCTTCAATTCTTTTTTAATCGTATGGCATTTATTTACGAACCGTGAGATTTTCGAGAAGACTAGTACGGTTGCCAGTTTTTGTTGCACTTTTAGCACCACCCAGGGGTTCTGTGTATGGTAACGGTGGGTACTCCCTACGGACGCGGTGCAACTTCGACCCCCCTTTGTCAAGTGAGTGGGCAACTTGACTGTTAGAAGTTCGCAAGCCGCTCGAAGGCCTCTGACTTGGCTTAACGATTGCAGCCGGGATCAACGGCTTAGCGTGCCTTTCAAAGCACGAGAGTCAGTTAGTAACCACTCAAAGCGGTCACCCATCCAAGAACTGACCTGCGCCCACATTGCTTAACCTCGCACACCGCACGCGGTAGGCGGGTGCCGTTGGGCCACGAGCGCTCTAAATTCTTGATAGTTTGTGCCAAATTGCAATTCAATAGGTCCAGTAAAAGCAACTTGGTTGTAACAGACGGACTGACAGTAAGGAGTGCGAATGGAAGTGAGGCCAAATTTTCTTTTTGGATGCTCCAATGGTAACTGGCAAAACCTACCTAATAAATTTAATTGTAGGAAAAATAAATGTTACACATGATATTGAATTAGCCGTATTTCTGTACTTCAAAGGACCAGAGTTTATGGCCGCTGCGCGCTGTTAGGTCGTTTACAGACCTATTGGTGTTACTGTAGTACACAGATACTTTTACTAAGAGCCATTTCAGACATGCTTTTATTTCATCGGCCCTTTCCCCTTCGGCCTCTCGGAAATGTATGATAATAGTTTTAGATCCTTATTTTTGCCAAAATCAAATGAAATTCAACAGTTTGCCGGTTCTCAGAATGTATACTAACTTTTTATCTGTTCATCTGTTAATGAATCACAATCACCAAACTTCGTATAGCGAAACCCCAGAATGTAACAACTACTTTTCTGGAGACCGCATCTAAATCGGTTCAGCCAAACGCGAGATAATCGTGGACAAACATACGAACCTGTTTTTTGTAGACGGTTAAAAATTTCGCTTAGTACGCAGGCGAAGCCGCGGGCAAATGCTAGTTGTATATAAACTTTGTTATTGTAAAAGGCAATCATATTAATTTCTAAATTTTCATTTCAAGTCTTTTTTACATTTTTTTTTCAATCTTATTTTTTTACTCCTATTTATTCTGTGGTTTATAAACCCACGACTAAATTGTTAATGAATTATTTGTTGCCTCTCTTGTACATTATTTATGTAAGTAAATGCAGGACATTACCAAATAATTTGTACCTTTCCAATATAAAAGAATGTATCCTCATAAGGAAACTACGGCACTTACGTCGTTTTGTGTAAGTAGGAGTCTTTCGGTGATAACGTAACCCTTTTAGGCTATACTCAATGGCCATACTGTTCAAAATAGTCTTCTATAAAAGGGGGTATGAAACCCTAAAAAGAGTATCTTAATAGAACCGTAGGTATACTTTATTAACATACTTTTTGTGTTACTTACAAATTAAGGTTACAAGAGTTAAATGGAATTTCCGTTCACGAGATCAGTTTTATTATTGGTGTTATTCATAATGACACTGACATGTGAAGTAATATACTTATATACTTATTAATGTATTCTTGGAGTGACAACCTCAACGCTACACGTGCCGCGCGTGAATGAATACAAGTTATGCGATAGACAGAGATGCAGAGAGTAGGTACGTTTCTTATGCCTAAACGCCGTTTTTTTTAGGAAGTGAAATTTCTGTATGTTTCTACAGACAAATACACAGATACCCATGTTGAACTTCTAACAAACCTCTTTTTCGTTGCATCGGACGTTAAAAATGTAGCCTGTTTTAAGTAGTTTCGTATATTATGTCCCCTACACATAAATACTATTAGTATAAGTACCTAGATTACCCGCTAAATGTCATTTGATTATCTATGAAGTAGAATACAAATCAATGTTTTACTAAATATAATAATCTTATTCAGATTTAAGTACATAAATTGCAAGATGCAACCCTATCACTCTAACAAAGCGCAGGTCCAAAAAGGTCTTAATTGACTCTATGAAATGTCAATCAATTACCATATTAAATATTTTTTTTTAAATATTGGGGCACAATCTTACACAAATCGACCTAGTCCCAAACTACTTAGTCGGCTCATAAGTTCTGTCACTGGCCTTTAAAATTTAAATTTGGAACTCCTAAAACAAAAACCGTTGTGCATTTGAATTTCGAATCTTTTTTAAATATTTGAGTAGTATAATTTTGCAATTTTCTGTTTTCTTTAACATGGAGTGGACGCTTAAAGATAGCCGTACCGCAATAATTGCACTATATCGTTGTGGACACTCGCCGACTAAAATTTTTAAGCTACTTGAAAATTTAAAATTCTCTCTAAGATTTGTGTATCGTACCATAGAAAGATACAGTGAGGTCTCTAGTTTAAATGACAAGAAAAGAAGCGGTCGTCCGCGTACAGCTAGGACTCCAGCGGTTGTACAAGCAATTAGGGCACGCATTGCCAGAAATCCCGCTAGGAAACAAAAAGTTATGGCCCTCCACATGGGTTTGAGCAGAAACACGGTGAAAAGAGTGCTTAATCAAGACCTGAGACTTCGTGCTTATAAACGAAAAACTGGCCATCTTCTCAATGGTCGGCTTAAAGCTTTAAGGCTTAAAAGATCTAAAGCTTTATTGAAGAAGTACGCTATAAATAAGCATCGTTGTATACTGTTTTCGGACGAGAAAATTTTTGACATAGAAGAAAACTGTAATAAACAAAATGATAGAGTGTACGCTCGCAATAGTAAAGAAGCGTCTAATAGCATTCTCCGTATTCAAAGAGGTCATCACCCTTCATCTGTGATGGTTTGGCTGGGAGTTTCTTATGCGGGCGTCACTAGTATGCATTTTTGTGAGAAAGGAGTAAAAACTAGTGCCAAAGTGTACCAAGACACGGTGTTGACTAATATTGTGAAACCACTATCCCATACGATGTAAACCAGCATTGGGTTTTCCAGCAGGACTCTGCTCCAGCCCATAAGGCAAAGTCTACACAAGCCTGGCTCGCCTCCAATAAAATCGACTTTATACGGCATGAAGATTGGCCCTCCTCTAGCCCAGATCTTAATCCGTTAGACTATAAAATATGGCAGTATTTAGAGGAAAAGGTGTGCTCAAAACCTCATGCAAATCTAGACTCGCTGAAAAAATCCCTTGCTACGGCAGTGGCCAATATCGACATGAAAGTGGTGCGTGAATCCATTGACGACTGGCCACGCAGACTTCAAGCCTGTGTAGATAATTATGGCGGTCATTTTGAATAAATGTTATACATTTAGATTCTCTAGTTTATAAGCTTTCAAACGCTGTACAAATTATACGGAATAAACTTAAACTTTTGTTTTTATTTGATACTATGTATATGACAGAACTTATGAGCCGACTAAGTAAGCAAAGCTTGTACTATGGGTACTAGGCGACGATATACATACTTATATAGATAAATATATACTTAAATACATAGAGAACATCCAAGACCCAAGAACAAAAATTATTTAAGATCTATAAATATTATTTAAGATCTATCACAAGAAGTGTTTTCATTCTGCCATTTGACACTGATTTACACTTGAATAAAGTTTCACATTAACAGATATAAACACATTAACAGTTCTTGAATTATAAATGGGGCAACTAACACAACTTTGTTTGTAAAAAAATATATTTAATTGATAGTCACTTCGGCTCTTGTCCTATTCTGAGTTCAGACAATGGGAAGGCATCTATACTTATGTGTGGTTGTGGTTGGACCACTGGGAACAACAATGACAATCAATGAACCATTTCAACTATTATGTTAGACTGATGCAGTTAGCTAATCTACATCAGATAACAGGAATTGTAGTAAAACACAAAAATAAAATAACATAATTAATAACTTCAACTTTTAAAATCGGGCTTTCCTTCTAAATTCTTATTTGTAGCATAAATTACTTTGCTCACCTTTGATAAATAGTAATGAGTGACAAGCGGCACCACAAATAGTATTACGGAGACCATCACGATTACCCGAGACAACTTTAAGTGCCCTAGCCATTGGCATAGACGATCATTCAGCAACATTGTATTAAAATTATGCTACATACTTCACAAGACAACACTTAGAAGTAAATAAATCTGAAAATTATTTTTAAAGTCAACAGCCCATATCTTTTGACTGCCGTAATTTAGCCCGATTGGCCGCCTCTTTCTCTTCTCTTCTCGGCAGTATGGAAAGACTGGTATGTATGTAAGTATACTAATTAAATTCGTATCGTACCCGAGGTACTTTGCGGCTGATATGATTGACACTAGTGACACCACTGACATTGACACGTCAAGTGTCAAATAAAACGCACAAACGTCACAGCAGTTACATTCCGATACTTAGTATATTCACTTTAGGATAGAAATAATATTGTTTTATTTCACTTCATTGGTTTTTCTAAAGCCAGGTCTACAGCGCCATGTTTTTCATGTTTGCAAACATCAAACATGTTTTTCGAACACAAAATAGGCGTGGCCTCAATGTTAAGGCCGGTCCACTGCACCAAAAACCCAACAAAACATGTTTGTAAAACGTGTTAGATGTTTCCAAACATGAAAAACATGGCGCTGTAGAGACCGGGACGAAAGCGGTTGCCGGCCGAAGACATATAGACGATATACGAGAATGTCTTCTATATAGAAGACGGATAGGTCTGAGGCGGGCAACTCCATATTTCTCGCCGAGGTATGTATAGTGCTTTTCTCAAACACGCAATGAAATAAAAAACAAAAATATCAGTTTTATTTTTAATACGCACGGTGGCAGAATGTCATGATGCCTGTGCCACAAATTTATGTGGAATGGAAATTAAATAAGTGGACTTTGCCGGCCTAGGCCTGCAAGATTTATATGAAACATTAACGACCTCTTGTCCGAGCCGCACCCGAAACGTCAGACTTCGCAGCCTATTATAAGGAACATAACATCAAAATTTCATTGCATGTTTGAGAAATATAATAACATGTTTGCACTTAAATGTACAAAATGACTACAAAATTGCATCATTTTGACAACATATAATGTGTTTTTTTATTTACGTTAGCTCCCACTGACATTTAGGTTAGGTTTACTAAGATTTAGGTTTATAGCGTCAACAGCCTGGCTAGTATGATAGCTTATACCGTCACGTTATATGGCCAAAATATACTGAAACGTCACATAAAACGTGACGGTTTAAGCTATCCTACTAGCCGGGCAGATCTTTTTTGGCTATAAATTTATCGTTATAAATATTTGCGTACGTAATCGATTTCTATCAATTTACGGAAATATCTTCTAAATCGAAACTAGAGACTTGGTCACTAGTTTTAAAAAGACAACGACATAACACGTAACAGTTTGGGTGGTGAATTATTATCGTAAAATACTCAACAACAATGAACTATAAAAATATAACATAACCACAGAATAGTATAATAGTACGAGGGGTGATCCATAAGTTTTGATAATCAGTATTAAATATGGGAGATATGTAAATCGTTATATTTTTAACACAATATGCACGCTTTCTATATTTTCAAATACTTATTAACGTCATTCAATTGTTTTATTTTACCCCAATAAAAATAATTTTACTATATGAGGTCCAATTTTATACCTTCACTAAGTCATCATCAGCTCTTGATTTTCATGTAGTTGGTTTTGAACATAAGTGAATGAGAAATAGTAGTCGGAAGTTAGGGCTAAATAACAATGAAAACGGTTATCAATTCTGATCTTTACTCGAAGAGCAGCATCTTTGTCAATTAGAAGGCTCTGAAGTACAATGTCTCCCGAAAATCCTTTTTTTTTTCTTCAGCGTATTTATAATGTTTAACACAACTCTGATAGAATAATGTTATAGAACTCTCCAATAATATTTGAGCTCAATTGGTGAAAGCTAATCTCGCATTTTATTATTGGTAGGCCTCAATAGTCCAGGAAGAAGTCGAAAAATACACCCTAATTTTGGTGACAGAGCTGGAGATAAAAAAAAACCATTGCACAGATTACTTGTTTATCCTTTAAATCATAATGATAACCCAAAGTTTTATTTTCAATTACAATATTCTTCATTAGCGCATCAGGACTTTTTCCACACCGCTCCAAATAATTACAAAACCAACTCTTATATCCGCCATCCTGTTATTTTTTCAATTCAGATGTTTTTTGTTCAGCAATTACAGAAAAACAAATGAATAATGTTTATATATTTTTACTGTAATTTAATGTTGATTCGTGTCATGGTATAGCCCACATTAAAAGAATATCATTAACGGGGTGGTTCATACCGATTATCAAAACTTATGGATCACCCCTCGTATTACATACAGAACGGACACGAACCGCCCCGCGCTAAGGTCAATTACCTCGTCCCTGCGCGTCACCTTGGTGACCGCTTGGTGACCGCTTGGTAACCGCTCATTCCGATGCGCAACGCGGTTATGATTACACGCAATGGGGTATAGTAATGCGTTGTTTGGGTGCCTATCATCAGTTAAAGAGAAGGGAAGAAGGTTTTGTCTTAAGATTACAATAGGTAAGTATAAAATTTGTCAAAACATATTAATAGTGTGAGATTGGGATATTATTAATAGTGTAAGATTGGGATATACATAATTAATTACGAACTGAATAGCGTAATCTAACGACAACAAGTAACAAATTTAGCCGGACATTTTAGGTTTAGGTGGGATTAAGTTTTACTACACCTAAGTACCTATACCTAATGACTGTACGTCGTCGCACGCGCTTGCGCACGTAATTCGATCCGAAATACCGCGCGGCTCAAGGATTGTGCGCGCATAATTATAGCACATATTGAACCAGAGCACAGAATAGTGTAGGTACCAGAGGTTGAGGTTGTCAAATGCTTGAATCAAAATGATGGTATTGTTTGTACTACTAACAATCTACGTATTCACATTAACATTATTGTCTGCCGGTTAGATAGTAAAATATTAAAAGTATCAAGGTTATAAAACCCCGTGAACTAAGTGTTACTGCCCGGCTAGTATGATAGCTTATACAGTCACGTTTTATGTGACGTTTCAGTACATTTTGGCCATATAACGTGACGGTATAAGCTATCATACTATCCGGGCTGGTCAAGATTTTTTAGATTTGCCAAGTTTCTATAGGTTCAACTTGTGCTAGCCAGACTCTAAGCACATTTGGTTTTTTAGTAAAATTTGCCTTGGTACGTACTTGTAACAGCATTTTGATAATTTTTGACACAATCTTTTTGATTTAGGCATTTCAAACAGTTCCTAGTTTTTTTTTATTTCCGGTCCACACTATGTTTTGCGGCTTCTAGTCAGCCAGATTTAGCAGAAACAAACGATAGAAACTCTACATAAGAGTTACCGTATTGGTGCTTTACATTTTAAAAATACAGATTGGCTAAAAAAATTTGAAACAAGGCGTTGAAACTTATTGAAGTTATTTAGCATCCTTGTAGGTATTTTTATATATAGGTATATATATTGATCCCGTGTGCCTATATTAAAACTTTACTGTATAATAAAACTCTAGCCTTGAATTCACAACACGTTTATCGGTTTGAATCCAAATGTACCAACCCTAGGCACCCAACGCACACATTGACGCGTGTGCCGACAGCGCGCGCACACATACTTACCGGCACGGCTTACTTTCTTCGGCGTGACCGAGGTGTGACATAACTTAAATTATGTTTAAGAGGGCGCAGTACGCTCAGTCTGGCTCGGTTCTCCATACAAACGTATTTACCCTCTCATTTTAAAACGCCATGCTAGAATAACATGAAAATTTGTATACACAATGGGATCCGGCATATCTAGGTCGGACCATAGTTTCTGTTGCTAGAAATTGTAAAAGAAAAAAAATACAGCGGCTTTTTGAGTTATTTACGGCTTGTATGAATACCTTAATAATCGCTGTATTTTTTGTCCGTTATAATTTCAAGCAACAGAAACTATGGTCTGACCTAGATATGCCGGATCCCATTGTGTATACAAAGTTTCATGTTATTCTAGCCTGGCGTTTTAAAATGAGAGCATAAATACGTTTGTATGGAGAACCGAGCGTACTGCGACTACTGCGCACTCTTAAGAAAAGCTAAATATTATTTTTATTTACTTGAAAAGCCCTAACACTATTACGTGATTTTATTTATAATTCCGATAAGTCTTGCATGTTTACGTTCTATGGGTGTTGTGATGTGTCAAATGGTTGAAGTAACAGATTACAAGGTATATATAGCAAAATATATACCTTCTTTGTTTTTTGAAAAAAAAGCAATAAAATAAAAATTGTCTTTTATTGAAGTTTAAAATAAGCAGTGAAATAATCGATTTACTCCATAAATACTTATATCAAAGAGATAGTTACACGTCTTATCTACATATTACTTTTTGAATTTTAGAATTTGGTTAATAATAGTATATTACTACAGAGGCCGGGACGAAAGGGGTTGCCGGCCGAAAACATATAGACCCGGATAGGTCTAAGGCGGGCAACCCCATATTTACCGCCAAGGTATGCTTTGATTGGCTACTGCCCAGTATATATAATGTACTCTTTGCTACTGCCTACGTCAAACGTCAAAATAAAGATAAAATGGCGTCATCTCGGAATTTCGTCTAGTCGTCTCTGAACATTTTTTAATATTTTTTCTAATGTTGTTATTTAAATTGTAGTATTGATAGTTTACTATGCAGTAAACAAACAAAACAGTGTGTAGCTAATTGAAAATTCATCTGGAAGCGCGTATTAACCATTGTTTGGACAACAAATGGAAGATAGTGAAGTGCATCGTATGTGGCAAGGCATGCAAGTTCTCATTTTGCAAAATGTACGAGTGTTGTGGTTGTAAAACAAAGAACTCTGTGAAAGGACGAAGATATATCGTTTTCCCGGATATGAGATGAGATACATTAAAAAATAAATCTGCTGATAAGTAAAATGTTTGTTTAATTTCATTTAACTAAGATATGGCCTGTGGATATGGCTCAACATAGTTCAACGTCAAAAATCTACCAGCGGGTACATACGGTCTATATATTTTCTTCGTGAGTTGGCGGTCTGAACCCTTACTAGTCTGTGACTCGGACTATAAAGAAGCGTTATTGTCAGCTATTGGAATGTAACTGTCAGTGTCATCTTGCGCCACATTTTTAGTTATTTATTTTCGGCATTGTGTGTCTATTTCTATATCTTAAGTCAATGGCTATGGCCACAATAAAGGACAACTACCTAAATAGGACAACTATTATGTAGCTAATCAAGTAAAATAAAATTAATAACGCGTGTTTCATTTTGAATAAAATTACAGTTAGTTACTTAATAAGTAAAACGTCGGAAATGGTGAGTTTAAGCTATAAGTACCTAACAAGTAGCCAGGTGGTTCGTATCGTATTTATTTGTATTGTAACTTACAAGTTGATAATTTAAACACCAACCAACACTAAATAAATACTTATTATTACATATACCAAATTAAAATAAAAACTTACCGTTCAAAATTTGTAGGCAACTGAAAAAAAGATACACCAACGTTCCTTCGGGTATTCAAACAACCATATACACAGAACATGTGTGACCGGTTATCGGTTTCATCGTGGTTTTTTTAAATCACACAAAAAATTACGTAGTAACGCGCGGTTCGTCGCGATCAAGTCGGCGGCGCGCGGCAGCGGATCACAAAACGACGCGCACGTACATGCTCGGACGGTGACGGCCCGCGACTGACAGCTACTTTCGGGGTTTTCGAGCGTTAGGTTATTAACGCGGCCCGCTCCACCCATTGCAAGCCCCTTGGCCCTGTGGGTTGATTGTTCGCAGCGGTCGCTCAGCTCTCTGCGTGTCCAATGTTTTGAATGTGCCGTCACCACTGTAACTACACAAATTTGATGATTTTATTGCCGATGTTGCCCTTTCAGAGCAGAGAATTATATATTTTTTTCTATATCTCCATCTTTAATAACTTTGAAACCCTCAGGTATTTTCTTTTGGATTTTGATGTTTTCTATTTTCTTGTAAACAAGCGAATTCGTGTCCAAGTAGTCTCTCTTTTCCCTTCCAGTAAGACGGAGTCGAACAACTTCTGAAGGGCCCTAAGGACCGGTT
Organism: Notocelia uddmanniana; assembly: GCA_905163555.1. Taxonomy (NCBI): domain Eukaryota; kingdom Metazoa; phylum Arthropoda; class Insecta; order Lepidoptera; family Tortricidae; genus Notocelia; species Notocelia uddmanniana. The sequence goes on from LR991052.1 coordinate 20,224,255, forward strand.
TTCCACCCGCCTTCAGGAGTTCAGCTGTAATTCCGTCTTCACCGGGTGCCTTGTTGTTCCTCAGCTGTTTAAGAGCCATTCTAATCTCGTACAGGCTGATGTCCGGGATATCTTCGGTATAGTGCCGGGTTAATCTAGCTCTAGGGTCTTCCGCCAGACCAACTTCGGGTCTGCTAGTTGACGTGTATAGCTGTCCATAAAAGCACTCTATCTCACTCAGAAGCCCAGGTTTGGACGAAACGATTCTACCATCCTCGGTTTTTAATCTAGCGAGCTGGCTCTGCCCAAAAGACAGATCTCTTGAGAAAACTTTAGAGCCCTTATTCTGCTCGATGGCAAAGAAGATATATAATAACGTAACAAGAAGCGACACCGAAGCATGTGTGCTGTAAACCCGTCTCGCGGCTATGTGTGCGTGTCCGGACGTGAACGGTGGTGCGCGAGGGGCGCGCGGTGTGTGGACAGCTAGCCGCGGCAAGATGAATCGCAGGGGTGTCGCTCGCTTCAACATTCGCTCGCGTGACGTGCGCTCACACAACAGAGATCGATCGGCCGGTAGCGGGCGTGTAGTTTTACTTGAAATTCGTTAGAATTTATCATTTTTAATTCAATGTAATCAACAATGGCTGGAGCTTTTTATTGCTGTGTCTACGGTTGTGACAGTAATACCAAAAGCCACCAAGGGAAAAGCTACTTTAGGCTACCTACCGATCCAGATAAGTTAGTTATAAAATTTTATATGTTGTGTCCTTCACTACATTTAGAATTAAGACTTCACCTAAAATCCGTTTTTTAATTCGAAAGACTAAAGAAAGACGAAAGGTTGGTATGAGTATGGATGCATTTTGACTTGCAATACATTAAGTACCCACATCTTCGGAATAAATTAAACAAAAAAAATGAAATGGCGAAATAGATGAAATGTCAATTGAGTCTTTCAAATTATACTTAACGCGGGTGTCGCGGTCGCAGTGAATGACTTCATTTCATGTCACATAATTTCTATGGATTGAGGTTTAAAAAAATATTTTTTATATTATTGTTATTATTTTAGCATACAATTATATTCATGTGAAGCTTATAGGTAGATTTACACAAGAAAAGTAAGTTTCCATATTATGAGAAGTTTTGTAGGTACCTATTTTACGAGCTTTTAGTAAGTTTTCTCCTGACTCAGTGCATCTGTCTGTCTGTTTAAAATCAAAACTTACAGATTAAATTTGACTAGCTTCCCGGTGTTTGATTGATGAATATCATGATCATTGAATAAACATAAAAAAAAAAATATTGCATTGTTATTTCCTCTTGCCAAGGCAGCTACATTGCCAACCCTATGCAACAGACGTGACGTTACAAGGTCACCGGCGCTCGACTCACACCGATAGGCCGTGTCGCCCCCCTGTCGATGGCCCTTTTAAATACGGTTTGTATTGAATTGAAGTTTAAAATTCAGAAATAATCAAGGTGATGTACATTAATAAATCCATTGAATGATTTTTAGTTTGAACAAGAGTCGTCTAACTGTGTTTGAGTTATTGCCGAAAAACTGTCTTGCCCAAACAAAAGGGCGCAAGTGCCGCGAGTTTCCTATGAAGATACGATCTTTTTTGGTTAAATGTATTGTATAGTGGTTTTAAACGTAGATTAGGAAGTGTCGGTACGAAACCCTTCTTTGTGCGTGATCTGACAAGCACTTGGCCAGTTTTTCCATAATCACAACTACTTGTTGAGACGGTTTGACGAATGAGCCCAAATACGGGTTTATCTTCTATAGTTTAGGAGTTGTTGTAGACCTTCTGTTTCCATCATCAGATCAGCTCGATAGTACCATAATATTGTATGTCTTGTCACCTTACATAAGTATGACCACCGTGGGATGAGCGGTAGCATCCCTGGAGTGCGGTGAAAATAATGCGATCGCCAACCCGCATGCCAATCGTGGTGATTATGACATTTACGCCCCATGTAATTGGGGGAGGCCTGTCCAGCAGTGGACGTCCTTGGGCTGATATACCTAGTGGTGGTGCTTACATAAGTACGCCAAATTTCAGCACAATCGGTTGAAGATATCTATTTCAAAATCGAGTTGCAAGATTCCACCCGAACAAACATACATACCACCGTATCAGCCGAAGGTTGTCCACTGCTGCTCATAGGCCTCCCCGAAATTCACGGGAGATATATGCAATAGTGTTCGTGCTTAGCGTTTGTGCTTAGCGATCTACCTGTTGTAATTAAGTCGACTAATGAGGATCTACTACGCATTCTAAAGTGGAGCGAGAGTTTTGGGCTGAAAGTAAATCCAACAAATACCCAAGTTATTATTATCGGCAGTAGTAATATGATTTCCAGAATCGACTTCGCCAATCACCCTTCTGTATATTTAGATGGTATTCAGATTCCTTTCTCAAACCAGGTGAAAATCTAGGGATTATCATGGATCGCACTCTATCCTGGGTGCCGCAAGTGAGCGAGGTCAGCAGGAAGATGTTTGCTGCAGTAGCTTCTCTAAGACGCCTTCGTAACTTCCTTCCCATCGCCACTAAAATTGCGCTTGCCCAAACCCTTCTTCTCCCTATTCTCGATTACGCGGACATCTCATATCTTGATATCACTGAGGAGCAACTCAATAAACTTGAGCGTATTCAAATGTATGCATTCATTCATATTTGGGTTACGCAAGTATGACCATGTCACTAGTTTCCGTTTAAAACTCAAGTGGCTCCCAATCCGTCTTCGTCGTAACTCTCACATTCTTTCTCTTCTCTTTAATATACTTTTTAATCCGGCAACCCCTCGCTACCTCAAGGAACGATTTAACTATCTGCGTTCAAGTAGATCCTCTAATAAATTTCTTCTTGCTGTGCCTTCGTCCTCCTCTAAATTTTATAACTGTTCATTTACTTTTCAAGCTGTCCGACTATGGAACTCTCTGCCCCTTGATGTAAGACGGGCTAAATCTAGTGCGTCTTTTAAATCTAGTCTGAAAGAGCACTATTTGTCTCTTCCATAATATTTTTCGATACTGGTCTGTTACTTTTGGGTCTAACTTAAGTTTGTGGTATATATGTATGTTTATTTATTTACTTATTTATGAATGTTTATTGTATATATATTTATATATAGTGCTTTATGTGGTTTTTATTATTATTATTATATTTATTTTTATTTCTAGTAGTTATTTCTTTTGTTTGCACTACCCACTTATCATTTTTGCTTACTTTGTTTTATCCGCTACCCAAAGGTTGTCTGGAAGAAATCGCTCATTTAGCGATAAGACCGCCTGTTGTTTACCTCTGCTTGTATCTTTATGCTGTTTCTATCTGTTATTCTTTTTTGAGGTGTGCAATAAAGCATATTGTATTGTATTGTTATCTCCACGCTTGGCATGCGGGTTGGCGATCGCAGTATTTCCACCGCACTCCAGGGATGCTGCTGCGGTGCTGCCCATCTTCCAACAACACCGACCGACCAACATACATACCACCACCACCACCATATCAGCCAAAGGACGTCCACTGCTGGACATGGGCCTCCCCCAAATTCACGAGGGGTATATGCCATAATCGCCACGCTTGGCATGCGGGTTGGCGATCGCAGTATCTCTACCGCACTCCAGGGATGCTGCTGCCCATCCCCCGATGGTCTTGGTCGTAGTTTTAGGACATACCCGGGTCCAACAGACATACATACATTGCAAGTTAAATAAAAGCTTGTAATATAAGTAGGTATTATAATACCCTTAAATTAGTTTATAAGTACCTAGTGTACCTACCTATCTCCCTAATACTAACCTTTCTAAGGACTTATCTGACATAGTCTCGATTTCGCCTAAATCCGGAGACGACTCCATGGCTTTGCCTTGTTCTACTTATTGTTTTCTAAAATAGGCAAATAAAATTTATTTTTGCTTTACTTGTAAATTTAAAAGAATATTTTGTCAGTACAAACATCTCGGTTTAGTATACACGACTTTAATTTTTTTTTTTTTTTATAACTGTAACATTAATTAGTTAGGTAAATAAAGTTATTTTGGGAAAATTACTTACATTTTTTTACATTGCTCAATTGAACAAGCCTTCCTTTTTTTTTGAGACCTTCACCAATTATTTCCTTATTTTTAAATGAATAAAATACCACTTTAAATCAAACAGTATCCATAACGCGCGGGAGCTCGCCTAGCACAGGCCCAACGCTGACAGTAGTCGGTAGCGGACTGAGGGAGCACCAAAGAGTACATTTGGGGAGCACTGAGTGCATAGAAAACACGCGGGCGGCTAGCTTATACCGTAAGGGCGTATGCGACAAAACAGTCTTTTTCAGTTTAAATAAAAACCATTAGTAATTTCATAAAATCCTATTACAATATTGAAGTTTTTGTTTAGACGAATTTAAATGGAAAACTAAGAGACTTTAACAAGTGCCGTTTATCTGTAAAATGCAAATCTCTGTTTTTAAAGAGGTTTAAAAGAGAATTATTTTTGTGTTATGAAAGTTATCCAATCATATAAAGCAATTACAAAAGTAAAGCCTAAGATACTATGGATCATATAAAAAATAATCGGGTTCGTATGTTTCTTTGTTGCGGAGAAAAATTGGAATCCCTGTTGCCAATATTTTCAATTCGTCGTCTTAACTAGGATACGTGGCAGCCCCAACAGCCTCCTGAGGGGCTAGTATGATCGCTTATATGTCGGACATATAGCATTCGTCCCGTACTGTCAAGTATGTAAGTGCGAGAGGGACGAATGCTATATGTCCGACATATAAGCGATCATACTAGCCCCACTGAGGACTGTAGCCGTAAGAAGAGAGTGCTCAATAATGCAACACTTAATTAAAAATACTTTATCATTAGCTACATATATTTACTAACATTTAGAATATTAAGAAAACGACTAACAAATTATGGATCATATTGTCTGATTAAAGAATTACATTATTTATTATTAATTAACAGTTGATTTAAATTATGTTTAAATTGACCTAATATATCCAAGTCTCTAATAGTATTAGGGATGTTATTATAAACTAGATGAAAGCCCGGCTTCGCTCGGGTGAAATAAATAGGAAAGAAATAAAGTAAACATTTATTCGTGACAGTTATGCAAACGACGAAAGAAGTAGTGTACAAAAATGTATAAAATAAAAACATTACAACAACGGACTATGATGAAACTTCGTATAAAAATGTAGTCTGTAGTCTGGATTAACATATGGAATAGGGAGTAAAAGATTACGCTGACGACGTCACGGGCAAAGGCTAGTATCTTTGCAAGTTAATCCTAAGCATTTTTATAACGGTAGTATTTAAAGGCACATAAAAAATTTGACACCGTAATCAGTACTGATTTGTATAGTAATCAATACTAATCGTTCATTAAAATTCAGTTCAGATGTGCAATTGTTAAATATTGATGTGCCAGTCAGTATTTTTGGTGCGAAGTCAGAGTTGCTAACGCGAACGAAAACAAATGAAGTTCGTGTATCTACCTCTCTGTCGAACTTGCAAAATCGAGCGACACAGAGGGAAATACACGATGTTCGTTCGTTTTCGTTTCGCGGTAGCAGCTCTCTATCCTCCGCCGAATTCTATTAAGTGGGGCGCTTTACACTCGATATTATGTGTCAATATTATCGCGATTTTCAAATTTGTATGGGGTCTGTTACACGCTTAATATTATCACACAACTGCTATGTCAATATTATCGTAGTTTTCAAAATCGTATCGATTTTTCTTCAATATTCATTGCACGTGATACGGATCGTGATATGAGTATATCGCGTGATAATAATAACCATGTAACAGGCCCCTATGGATGATGCTTCAATATTTAGTATTTCGGGTGATAATAGTAACAGTTGGTCATATTTTCTCCAATTAATGGAAGCTATTTAACAACTTGTTCCGTCTTGCCAAAGGTATTTCACATTCCGATACGCGCACCATCCAGGAATAGGAGCCGTCCACGGATCTATACCTAAACCGGATTGAGTACAAACTTTTATGAGCCAGTCAAACTTGAACCTTATTCCCGCGTAATACAGTTAATATCCTGTTATGACAGACAGACTAGAGAAAGCGGTCCGAGCGAGAGCAACCAACCGGAGGGCGGTGTCCCACTCGCACAAGTTGCCAGTGTAAAAAAAATATATGTTGTGGTATTTTAGAATATTGAAAACAATTACTTGCTTGTACTAACTAGTACTGCATGTTTATCAGGCATAATTTACATTTGACCTCATTCGTAATTGTATATAATAACAACATTATTAAGTGACTAAAACCTAGTATAGCAATAAATATAGTAGTATTTTTCTAATATTAATTGGTATCCCTAACGTTAATGGTGTCAAATTTGAAATTACGAAAATAAGCGGCTGATGAAATTAGTTGAAAATAGTGAAAACATGTTGTGTAAAGGGTTGTAAAAGTGAAAGTTTTATTAATTGTGGAATATCATTTCACAGGTAAGGAACAATTTGTTATATTTTACGACACTTTTACGATAAAACGACAAGACAAATGTCAAACTGATTAGGGTGACTATGACTTGGGCTGGTTTTGCATGAATATTCGTTATAAAGTGTTTAGTGAAAAAACCTTTTCTAAACGTCAGTTGAAATTCAATCTTTTAACAATTTTGTTATCATTACGAGCTTTTGTTTAACTTGGACTATATGTGATTAAACTCTGCAAGTACTTAAGTTGTCGTTCCAATTTTTTAACCATTTTACAGCTACTTTCCGGTGTCCAATTGAGCTGAAATTTAGCATATTTACTTATGAACAGTACCTATGCTAATTTTCACGCATACTGTACATAAGTAAATATGCTAAATTTCAGCTCAATTGGACACCGGAAATTCAATCTTTTAACAATTTTGTTATCATTACGAGCTTTTGTTTAACTTGGACTATATGTGATTAAACTCTGCAAGTACTTAAGTTGTCGTTCCAATTTTTTAACCATTTTACAGCTACTTTCCGGTGTCCAATTGAGCTGAAATTTAGCATATTTACTTATGAACAGTACCTATGCTAATTTTCACGCATACTGTACATAAGTATGCTAAATTTCAGCTCAATTGGATACCGGCCAGTTCGGTAACAATGTTATATTGTATTGTTACCTTCCGAACTCGTGTATCATGGCACCACCGTGCTGATCTGATGATGGTGAATTAAAACTCGTCCTCGTCTTTTTTTAATTTACACTTGGCCCATCACGGGAAAACACATTTGTTAAGAGATTTGGAAAATAAAGTAGGGCTTAGGCAAAAATTACACAAGACTAAATTGTTTAACAATGTATGGGTAATGGATACACAAACTTGAGATTAGAGAAAATAAATATTTCTTTGAAAAATATTCTTATTTTATTTACTACCTTAGTTTAAATTTCATTGTACATAGAACCTATATTAGAAATAATCCTCATATCCACAGATGTACTTGGTCACCCTAATTAAAACGAGATGCAATCCTCGAGTTTGGCTTCTCTGTCGGTCACACTTTTTCGTCACAGTACTCAATCCGGTTTAGGTATAGATCCGTGGAGCCGTCAGACCAGAGGGCCTACCGCGATCTAAAAACGAAGTATTTCTCTCTCCTCGCTCGAATATGCAAGTGCGACAGAGAGGCATATATATTTAGTTTTCGGTTGGTAGCACTTTAGTCCGAGCGCGGCGGACGGTCGAAGAAAGTCAAAGGACATTCCGTGTGTGTATCACACATATAATTTATTAACTTCCCATCGACCTATGAACTTGAAATTAGGTGATAATGTTTATTATGAAATATATTGATAAATCACATTTGTTTTTTAGTTGTACGGAACCCTCAGTGTGCGACTCCGACGCACTTGGCTGGTTTTTATTACACTTTGAATTTTATTTCTCTTATAGTAAAATACCCTAGTCGTTTTAAAGTTGACCCCTGAGGGCCTACCGCGCACCAAAAACGAACTATCTTCCTCTCTGTCGTTCGAATATACATGTGCGAGAGAGAGGCAGCTAACGTCCGAGCGCGGCGAACGGCATGAGCTGGGGGTCTACTCCGAAATTCAAAATCCTAACTTCGTAAGGTGCCGTCCCTTTCACTCTCCTGGCATAGACTATATGAGTGAAAGGGACAGCACCATACGAAGTTCGGATTTTGAATTTCGGAGTAGACCCCCAGTACCACTAAGTTATAAGATAGAGCGAGATAGGGATAGAATTTTGCTAGACGTTTAAAAGCCATAAGTCACCTAGTAGTTTGTCACAACAAAATAGAGACGCAGCTTTAAGATGGCGGACAGACTCAGCAAACTTCAAGTGGTGTCCTTTACACGATTAATATTATCACAATACTGGGGTGTCAATATTATCACAGTTTTCAAATTTGTATGGATTCTGCATCAATATTCACGTGATCCTTATCGTGATATGAATGTATCACGTGATAATAATAACCATGTAACAGGCCCCATACATTCGCTTTGAAGGCGGTTGTTGTGACAATCAGCCTAGCTAGCACGATAGATTATACCGTTACGTTTTACGTGACGTGACGGTATAAGTTATCGTACGTACCCAACTATAAGTTAACGTACCCAACCCGACACTGTCAGCCAATGAATTTAATATGGCCGTCCTTTTGTCATAAAATTAACACTTTTTAATGCAAAATACGCGACAATCCGAATTTTGCGGATACATATGTTCAACTCGATATCGTTATTTTTATACGTTCTTCAATTTGAGACAGGTCTCGTTCGGGTCTACCGTACCCCTGCACGAAATTATTAATATAGATTCTAGAAGCCATACCCAAAATACTTCCAGCCCGGCTAGTATGATACCTTATACCGTCACGTTATATGGCCAAAATGTACTGAAACGTCACATAAAACGTGACGGTATAAGCTATCATACTAGCCGGGCAGAGAGAGATGCGCTTTTTAGCAATTCAGGTTGTATTTTCCTACGAAGTCTGAAACTTAAGATTTTTAAAAAGAGAAGGATTACTTTTTACAAAACTAGCCATTTCATAGATATATAAACTCGGCAATATCAGAATCTTAAGAATTAAGATTCATGAAATAGGGTTTACAAGACTCCCTTGTACGCAAACCACAATAACTACTTCTCCGATTTTAACATTCGAGGTATTATATTAAAGGTATTTTGATGCCCAACAAATAATATTGAAAATACGAAGTGTATATTCAATATCAATACGTTATTTACAAAACATTCAATCAGGCTGATTTTGGGGTCGTGATCCGAAATAATTGTACATGGTCAAAAATTCAAAGTAGACAACATCACAGTCGGTATGAAGGTTTATAACTGAAATAATTTTCATTTTTTTACAAATTTTAATGGGAAATAATACTTTTTCATACAACTTGGTCACCCTACCCCACTGTCAACTCTCCATAACATCCGTCAAAGAGAGTAGGGTAACCATGTTTTTTTGTGATTTTGTATTTTTTCATCAAAATAAATTTTAAAATGAAATGCGTTTGTTTCGTGTCACTACAATTTTTTTGAAATGGCTAACAGATACCAAGTCTAAAAACTGGTTCTTGATCCACGACCCCGAAATCACCCTGTAGAACAAGTATAAAATAAAACAAAAATTACATCAAATATACCTTTAATATATGAAAATCCTTTGTTTCGTGTCAGTCTTTTTCAAATAGCTAACAGTACAATATATACAGGGTGACATCGGAGACGTAATCAGAAACTAATTTTTCAGACTCTACACATGATCGCCTCAGACCAAGTAAAAAATATAGACGGAGTGTCACGAACAACCTAGTGAAGCCATCAAAACTTTGCCCACTAAGTAAATACACGTTCACTCACACATACACAAACCAAAACTACGCCCAGAACTATTCAGTACATGTCGACATGCTGTCACATACCGTCAAAAACCATCACTAAAAATATGGTCACCTGCATCATTAAGGGATGCAAAAATAACTCCAGAACGTGCAGTAAATCCAAGAATATAACTTTTCATTTGTAAATATTGATATAATACCTTAAAACACTATTAAGAAAATAAATTTTTGTTTCGCTTGGAACACAAAACCTCGACATTCTGTTGACGTTGATTGACGTAACATCACGGATCTATACCTAAACCGGATTGAGTACTGTGACCGAAAAAGTGTGACCGACAGAGAAGCCAAACTTGAGGATTGCATCTCGTTTTAATTAGGGTGACCAAGTACATCTGTAGATATGAGGATTAATATCAATATAGGTTCTATGTAAAATGAAATTTTACACTAAATTAGGTAGTAAATAAAATAAGAATATTTTTCAAAGAAATATTTATTTTCGCTAAGCATAAGTTTATGTATGTTAAACATATAGTCTTGTGTCATTTTTGCCTAGAAACTTCTAAACTGTACTTTATTTCCCAAATCTCTTAACAAATGTGTTTTCCCGTGATGAGCCATGCGTAAATTAAAAAACCGGCCAAGTGCGTGTCGGGTCACGCACAAAGAAGGGTTCCGTACCGACACCTCCTAATCTACATTTAAAACCACTATACAATACAGTAAATCAAAGAAGGCCGTATCTTCATAGGGAAGTCACGGCACTTACGCCTTTTTGTTTGGGCAAGAGTTTTTCAGCAATAACTCAAAAACCCTTAGACCTATCTTGTTAAAACCAAAAATCGTTGAAAGTATTTATAATTGTACATCATCTTGATTTTTTTAGAATTTTAAATCCCATAGTTTGGAAATTAGAGGGGGGGGGGACACACTTTTTACGACTTTGACAGCTAATATCTCACCAATGGTTGACTTAAATGGAAAAGTTTAATAGAAACCTCTATGTCATTTTTGAAAGCCTATCCATAAATACACCAAACGCCTATAGGCATTGAAAAAAAATTTGGCCTCCCTGTTACATGGACGGACGGACGGACAGACATGACGAATCTATAAGGGTTCCGCTTTAGCCATTTTGGCTACGAAACCCTAAAAATTTGAACGACAACTTGCACAGTTTAATCACATACAGTCCAAGTTAAACAAAAGCTCGTAATAATAAGAAAAGTTTAAAAGCTTGAATTTCAACTGACCTTGAGAGGTTTTCTCACTAAACACTAAACACGTACTAACGAATATTTCTGCAAAACCAGCCCAAGTCATGGTCACCCTAATAAGTTTGACATTTGTCTTGTCGTTTTATCGTAAAATATAACAAATTGTTCCTTACCTGTGAAATGATATTCCACAATTAATAAAACTTTCACTTTTACAACCCTTTGCACAACATGTTTTCACCATTTTCAACTAATTTCATAAGCTGGTAATTTTCATAATTTCAAATTTGACACGATTTACGTTAGGGATACCAATTAATATTAGAAAAATACTACTATATTTATTGCAATCCTAGGTTTTAGTCAGTTAATAATGTTGATATTTTATACAATTACAAATGAGGTCAAATGTAAATTATCCCTAATAAACATGCAGTACTAGTTAGCTTAAGCAAGTAATTATTCTCAGTATTCTAAAATATCACAACATATATATTTTTTACATTGGCAACTTGTGCGAGTGGGACACCGTCCTCCGGTTGGTTGCTCTCGCTCGGACCGCTTTCTCTAGTCTGTCTGTCATAACAGTATATTAACTGTATTACGCGGGAATATGGTTCAATTTTGATTGGCTCATAAACGTTTGAACTCAATCCGGTTTAGGTATAGATCCGTGCGTAACATAAAGCGCGAGTGTTACCAGAGAATGATTTTTATTTACCCCAACCATAGACTTGAAGACCAAAGGTAGGGTCGAAAGAGGCCGGTTAACGACCAGCTAATTTAATGTGCCGGTTTACCACCACTTAAATGAAGTGACGAACCGAACTGAAAGGATAGTTACTCGTTTTTAAATAGTTTCTCATTCAGTAACTACCAAATAAAATGCATACGACTCACTATTTCTTTAGGGTCTGTTAAAATATAACTAACTCTAGTTGAAAAAAACTTTTGTTCTTCAGATGGTCGCAAACTGAGGCTAGTCACGTAACCGGCCTAGCGAGCCTGGACGAGATGTGGTATTATTAAAACTAATAAAATCAAGTGGTGGTAAACTCGATTCTCCATACAGGCGTTGTTTAGTTCTCATTTAAAAACGCCGTACTGGAATAACATGAAAGTTTTTTTGGTCTTGTATGGAAACCTTAATAATCGCGGTATGTTTTCTCTATTATAATTTCAAGTAACAAAAACGATTGACTTAATGTAGATTAGTTTCGTCTACTTAAATGTTTGATTTGTGACTTTAATTTGTGACCCGCTTTAGGTTGACACAATACTGTCATATATTGAATAGAAATTTAAACATTGCTTTTTGCGAATTGTAATGCAATGCAGCATGCACGCAGATTCAATAGGTAGTTAATAGCTATTTACGATACAAGAGTTGTAAAACAAAGAAAGGCCGATATCGCAGATGTTTGAGACCCGACCCGCAGGCGAGGGTCATAAATATGCGAGAAAGGGCTTTCTGTTTTACGACCCGTGTTTTGTACACAATTTTACGTCACCACTTGGCCAAAAAGTGGGTTTTTCAGGACGCGCAGCGTGCGGAAAAACGCGCTTTTTGGCAAGGTGTGGTGTAAAATTTGTTACCAAAACGGAAAGTTTTATTTTGCAATTTCATACAAAATAGTTCAGGGGTTCAAAATAGGATGCTGAGTATCCCATTACGTTTAGTGACTAACGGTTACTAGTATTAATCATCATAATTATTAGCCTATCCTGGCGTATTGTACCCTCGATCAACGAATAAAATAGAGAACGTGAACGAATTACCCCAATTACAGGGACTTTTTCTTTCCAGTAGCAACACTGATACGCACACATCTTTAAAAAAGTGGCTTCATTTTGTTGTTCGTGGCGCTCCGTCTATATTTTTTACTTGGTCTGAGATGATCGCGTTTTAAATGCAATAGTTGTTACATCGAATAAATAAAGTTTATTTTTTCAAACTTTTACTAGAAAAATAATAACGCAATACTTACATCATGGTCACCCTATCACTTTTGACACACGTTGTATGAGGGATGACAAGACGTCGTGTGATGTAGGGTGACCAAGTTGTATGTAACATTTTTTTTCTGTTAATAATTTGAGAAATAATAGTCAATATTGCAAGTAGTAACTGTGATTTCATCTTTATTGAGTTTGTCTTTCAATACTTCATCGAGTCAAATTGTTTCTGATCACGTCTCCGATGTCACCCTGTATAATACTAGGTACATGAGTTCGATGTTGAAGCCAAAGAAATGTTTCGTCGATTTGAATCTGTCTCGTGTACCACGAATAGGGCTTCCAAATACCGGACCTTCTAGATCTCGGTATTAATACCGAACCTGAAAACTCCAATACCGGGATCCCGGGATTTTTTGGGAAAAACGTTTTAAGATATAAAAACATGAAATAAAATAATCTTTTGGTACCATGGTAACTGGTAACATGAAGTAAGAACACACAGTCTTATTTTTCATTGAATAACCACAAAATTATCACGAACTACCAAAAAAATGTTTACTTCACTAACTTTCTTATAAAATAAGTATGTAAATTCGAAATAAACCCCCCAATTTTTAAATAAAATAGATTTTTGAACTTGATTTGAATTTATGGAAATTGTATTGGTTAAATAAAGACTATTACAATTGCGCCGATTGCGAGAGAGGTAATGGCCCCCGTTCCGGGTCATTCCGGTTGCAATTCAACGCGGTAATGCAGCCAGCGTGATTGGCACCTTTGCACCCGGAAAGACGCGGGCCGGGCTATTTGACTAGAAACTTAATTATATTTGGCTTTAACTATATCAATGGAACCCACCCAAAAAAAAAAACATATTGTGTTCTAACTATCTGATTATGGCATGTATGGCCGAATGCAGATTAATAAAAAAAATGCCATGTACAATGACAATATGTACTTGTATTGAATCAGTTTATAAATGATAGTAAAAACTTTATTTTAAATAACAATTAGTAAATAGTAAACAGGTCGGTCAAATATACCTACTTGTTAAGGATTCATCTATAAATTGTTACATTAGAAATAATAATATATGGTGAAGATATAGTTTTAAAAGTATGGGGAGTTACAATAAAAAAGCAAAAACTTAATTCAGATATTTTTCAATATTCTCAATTACTGTTCATTTTGTTTTCTAGAGCGCTCGTGGCCCAGTGGCACCCGCGTACTGCGTGCGGTATGCGAGGTTAAGCAATGTCGGGCGAGGTCAGTCCTAGGATGGGTGACCGCTTTGAGTGGTTACTAACTGGGCGCTCCCGTGCTTTGGAAGGCACGTTAAGCCGTTGATCCCGGTTGCTGTCTTTGATAGCAGTCGTTAAACCAAGTTAGAGGCCTCCGGGCGGCTTGAGAACTTCTAACAGACAAGTTGCCCACTCACTTGACAAGCCTATTCCCAAATAAGGTCGGTTTCCCCCTCGGGTTGGAAGGTCAGATGGCAGTCGCTTCCGTAAAAACTAGTGCCTACGCCAATTCTTGGGATTAGGTAGCGGACCCCAGGCATTCTTCAGGATGCAACTGTACTGGGAATAACGCTCGGATGATGATGATTTGTTTTCTAGAACGTTTTTGTACGCCTTACAATAATCAAATATTTTAACTAAGAGCAGATGATTTAATATATATTATTCGTGCTCTTCGCAAATAGCTTCAGTTGTTTGGCATATTTTGATAGTTTATAAAAATACCGGGATCCCGGTATGCAATCAGAAAATACCGGTATTGAAATATGTCCCAAAAAAGTCGGGATCCCGGGATTGGAAGCCCTAACCACGAATGCAGCACATACTTAAAGGACTTATTTCTAATTAAAATGTTTCTTATTGTATGGAATATAGAACGCCATACATTATAAGTAATATTTTTTTGTTTGAGGAGACTGATACAATCATGTGATATAAAATATATAAAGGCATCATAAAAACATTTCAAAAATCGGCTGTAAAATCGATTCAATCAACCATTCGTTAATAATCGCTTCATTTGACAAACGATACGTCTTAGCCTCATCACTACAAAGATATATACTAACGATGTACTATTACTTATTCTGTGATATTACTGAATCCGACGATACCACTTGTTGCACCTGTTCAGTCAAGCAGAAGTTTTGATTTTAGCCACTTGGCCTCCCTACTATAACAATACAAAAAACGTTGAGTAAAAAAATATTACCTACATATTTCAAGTCAGAATGCGATACCAAATAACGACTTAAACGGATCTACGCCTTTTTTGTTGCAACTTGTATGACTGGAGAGTAAAATTATGAAGGAAGGGTCTACTTATGGAGAAATCAAAACGAAAACATTCAGACATTTTATTTATTTGGAACAAATAAAGAAGGCATGAACAAATTTTCCACTTTTTTATAAGAAAAGTATCTCATACGCTTAACCATTAAGAAATTCAAATGTGACATGTCACATTATACGCTTAGACCTACTGTACAATATTATTTTGTATGTGATCCATATCTTTTACATCATACTTAAAACGGGTTGTTTTTCATGTGGCGAGATAACAACACAAATAATTTTAAGAAGAAAGTTTCTTATACGCGTAACCATTAAGAAAGTATAACAATAATATACAATTAATCCTACTGTACAATATTATTTTGAATGTGATCCACCTTAAAACGGTATTTTTCCTGTGTTAGCTCACCACAGGAAAAATACCGTTATAAGATGGAGCTAACAACACACAAAAGTTCACACGACTGACTCTATGAATATTAATAGAAAAGTATCTCATACGATTAACCATTGAGAATATTTGAGAAACTCAAATTGGACGTGTCACATTTAATAATACAATTAGACTTACTGTACAATATTATTTTGAATAGGATTCATTTCTATTATATCATACTTATAACGAAAATTATTTTTCCTGTGATGAGCTAACAAATGCGTAAATAAAACATTTGGAGTAAAAAGTAAATCACATTTCGGACATTTTTGTTTAGATATTGTGGCCTTTGATCTGCATACACCAAAATGCCGAATTATACTATCTTCATTTAAAAAAAATAATTCACAAGTACACTTGTAAAGCTTTACTGTTTCTTCCTCCAAAGTTTCTGGAATCATCTCGATTGTCTCTGCGACATTAGGTATATTTGTGTCATTGGCAGCCAAGATTTCTGTATCTGAATCAGTATTGCTATCTGAGAATTCGCCATCGTTACTATAAACCACTGTCGTATTTTTATTCTGGTCAAAAGTTAATGGATCGAACGAGACTATATTCATATTCGATCTAATAAAATCAGGATCTTGTTCATGAGACCTGGTGTGCGTTTTGAGGCTACCCACGGAAAAAAAAAGATTACATTTTAAGCACTTCAACCGTTGTTTTCCAAAACGACAAATATGTTTAGACATACACATCGCATCCTTAACACAAATCTCACATTTTTTACATTTAAACACTTTATAGTCATAAATGGCGCCTCTAAAATTGGATCTCAAGTTATTATCACTTCGAACTTTGAGAAAATTGTCATCGCCGAGAAGAATAACTTTCATATTGCTATAATTAAAACTGACAAAGTCATTGTGTGTTTTCACATGTTTTTCGAAGTCTTTACTATGCAGCAGCAATGCACACTGATTGCACTTCTTAACGCTGCTAAGGTCACATTTATGTATATCCCCCTGTAGTGTATCTATAATCACGCCACAATTCCTGCATTGAAATAAGACGTAGTTTTTACGCAAACAAAATGAACGGTTGAGCGGCTTATCTCGTTCACGATTGAAAACTACTATTCTGTACGAATCACTTGTAATACCAGGGCGATTGTGGATTTTTTCATGGTCATTTCTTGATGTGGAAGAGTTAAACGGTATACCGCATACAGTGCAGGGATGATGTCGCAATTTAAAACAAGAATTATCTGAATGCTTGAACAACGAACCAGGTTCAATGAAACAACTACACTGATCACATCTGTACACTGTTAAATTAGGATCTCCTTGTTGAATAACTTCCATCTTTATTCTACACTCAAACCTGTAGATAGAACTGCGTAATATATTTAAAACTTTTTCTTTTGGTAATGTTTTAAAAATGTGTGCTATCCACAGGTTGTTATCCGAAGGCAAATAATAACTATCAAACTTTAAGAATTTGAATTGCTTTCCTTTTTCGTGTAGATTTTGATGCTCCACATAACATTCTGCATCAATTGTGAGTTCACAGTAATTACAAACTTCTGTGTTTATCTGTCGATTGTCATTCTCGTAATGTCCTTGGCTGTGCTCTACTACTTTATCATATATATCAACAGAAACTGAACAATTTCCACAAGTATAGACTATTTCATAAGTTTCCAAAGAATTCTGCACAGGCGATTCGGCCACATCAAGAGGATTACATATCAACTCAGCTTGATTTTCGGATCCTGTACTTACATCTTCATTAGTTACACGTTTTTCAATATCCAATGTTATTGCAGACTGCGAATTCTTCATGACTACTCTCTTCATGCGATCTGTTGCATATTGGTGAAACGTCATATGAAGTTTGAAAGCAGTTTCAGAAAGTTTTATTTCACAAAGATGGCACGTCTCATGCGCTTCTTTGTTACAAACGTGGTCTTTCCTTGCTGTCTCGGTTAGAAAATATACCGCACAATGGGCACATTTAGGATATTTTGGTATAGGAGGATTCATGGATCGACCAGTATAAAGATTAAAGAATCTAAAATTCTTCAATTTTATGTCTTTTCTGTCCTCGTGTAGACGCCTGTGTGTCGTGATTGAGGCGGTGTTTAATATTAGACCACAGTGTTCGCAAGTGCATGTAATTTTCGCCATATTCCTACAGCGCCCTTGGATGTGTGCATCTTTCCTGAAATTAGTTATAAAGCATTTACAAGTTTCACAAAACGAATATGAGACATTACGTCTTCTCAGAACCGAACTGTCTGCATTGTTGACAAGTTTTTTACTATTTTCAGCTTGAATTTCTGTTTTGTTACTAATCTCATATTTTTGGTTCGTTTTAATGCATTTTTTAACTTCAGTGAGTCTCGTTTCGGCCACATCGAGTGGACTATTAATTATCTCAATATCATTTGTGGTATTTCCTTTTTTATTTGTAACTTCCTTTTCGTTATCTAAAGTAGTTGCTGACTGCGAATTAATCGATGTGACCTTTTTAAATCGATCGTTTGGATACTGATGAAACATCATATGAAGTTTAAATGCTGCTTCAGAAAGTTTAGTTTCACAGAGATGGCATGTCTGATATGATTGTTCGCTGCAAATGTGGTTATTCCTAGCTCTTTTGGTTAAAAATTGTACCATGCAATGGTTACATTTAGGATATGTTGGTATAGGAGGACTCATGGGTCTGCCAGTATAAAGATTAAAAAATGTAAAATCCTTCAATTTTAAATCTTTTTTGTCCTCGTGCAGACGTCTGTGCGTCACGATAGACACGTCGTTTAATATTAGGCCACAGTATTCGCATGTGCATGCAATTTTAGCAAATTTCTTGCAAAGTCCCTGTACGTGGGCATCTTTTTTAAATTTAGTTATGAAACATTTGCAGGTTTCACAATAGTAATATGTTACATTGCGTCTTCTCAGAGGCGAATGGTCTTCAATATTTACAGGTATATTTCTATTTTCAACTAGAGACTCATCTAGCTTTGTATTGTCATTCATTTTATACTCCTGGCTAGTGTTTGCAGCCAGTTCAGTTTCGGTCACATCTGGTGGGTTATGTATTGACTCGATATAATTTCCTGTGCTATTAGTTACGTTTTCATCAGTGACAAGTTTTTCAATACCCAAAGTCTGTGGTGATTGCGAATTCTTCATTGCTACTCTCTTTCTGCGGTCAGTTGCATATTGGTGAAAACTCATATGATGTTTAAAAGCAGCCTGAGAAAGTTTTATTTCACAAAGACGGCACGTTTGATACGCTTGTTGACTGCAAATGTGCTTGTTTTTGGCTGTTTTGGTTAGAAAATGTACCGCACAATTGGTACATTTTGGATATTCTGGTATAGGAGGATTCATGGATCGACCAGTATAAATGTTGAAGAATTTAAAATTATTCAATTTCAAGTCTTTATTCTCCTCATGTAGACGTTTGTGTGTCACAATGGACGCTTCGTTTAGTATTAGGCCACAGTGTTCGCATGTGCAAGCAATTTTGGCCATTTTCTTGCAACGACCCTGAACGTGGGAATCCATTCTAAATTTTGTTATGAAGCATTTACAGTTTTCACAATAGGAATATGTCACATTGCGTCTTGCCAGACCTACATGGCCTACAAAATTTAAAAGTCTTCCTTTATTTTCAACTAGTGACGCATTTCGCTTTGCAGTATCATTCATGTTATACTCCTTGCTTGTGTTTACAGTCAGTTCGATTTCGGCCACATCGAGTGGGGTGGTAGGCTCGATATTATTTTCTGTGCTTTTAGTAACGTTTTCATCAGTGCCGTATTTTTCAATACCATAATTCGATGCTGACTGCGAATTCTTTGATGTTATTCTGTTAATGCGGTCAGTTTCATATTGATGAAACCTCATATGAAGTTTAAAAGCAGATTCAGAAAGTTTTTTATCGCAAAAATGGCATGTTTGATGTGCTTCTGCGCTGCAAATGTGGTTATTTTTTAGTTCATCGTTTAGAAAATGTACCGCACACTGATTACATTTTGGATAATCTGGGATAGGAGGATTCATGGATCGGCCAGTATAAATGTTGAAGAATTTAAAATTATTCAATTTCAAGTCTTTATTCTCCTCATGTAAACGTTTGTGTGTCACGATAGACGCTTCGTTTAATATAAGGCCACAGTGTTCGCATGTGCATGCAATTTTTGCCAATTTCTTGCAACGACCCTGAACGTGGGCATCCATTCTAAATTTTGTTATGAAGCATTTACAGTTTTCACAATAGGAATATGTCACATTGCGTCTTGCCAGACCCAAATGGCCTGCAATATTTAAAAGTCTTCCTTTATTTTCAACTAGCGACGCATCTTGCTTTGCAGCATCATTCATGTTATTCTCCTCGCGCGTTTTTACAGTAAGTTGCATTTCGGCCACATCGAGTGGGGTGGTGGGCTCGATATTATTTTCTGTTCGTTCGTTTTCGTCAGTGCCGTATTTTTCAATACCATAATTCGTTCTTAACTGCGAATTCTTCGATGTTATTCTGTTAATGCGGTCTGTTTCATATTGATGAAACCCCATATGAAGTTTAAAAGCAGCTTCAGAAAGTTTTTTATCGCAAAGGTGGCATGTTTGATGTGCTTCTGCGCTGCAAATGTGGTTATTTCTTAGTTCATCGTTCAGAAAATGTACCGCACAATGATTACATTTTGGATACTCTGGGATAGCAGGATTCATGGATCGACCATTATAAAGGTTGAAGAATCTAAAATGCTTCAATTTTAAGTTGTTCTCTTCCATATGTAGACGTCTATGTGTAACGATAGACCCGCTGTTGAATATTAGGCCACAGTGTTCGCACGTGCGTGCAATTTTGGACAAATTCTTGCAGCGGCCCTGAACATGAGCAGCTTTCTTAAACTTTGTGACGAAGCATTTACAGGTTTTACAGTAAAAGTAAGTCAAATTACGTCTTCTCAGGTCGGAAATATTTGTAGGCTTTTTTTTATTTGCTGATCGAAACTCATTTAATCCTTTAATTTCGTACTTTCGTCTTATGTTTCTACGTTCCCTTATTGCAGTTACTTTCGTTGTGGCCACATTGAACGGATTATTTGGTAAAACGTCATCATTTTCTGTGATATTATTGGTACTTTCATCGGCAATGCAATTTGCTACATTTAAAGTCTTTGGTGCCTTCAAATTCTTTGATATCACTCTCTTGATACGATCACTTGTATATTGGTGAAACGTCATATGAAATTTAAAGGCAGATTCAGAAAGTTTTGTATTGCAAATATTGCATGTTTGGTACGCTTCTTTGCTGCAATTGTGACTATTTCTAGCCGTCCTGGTAAGAAAATGTACCGCACAATGGGTACATTTTGGATATTCTGGTATCGGAGGATTCATGGATCGACCAGTGTAAAGATTAAAGAATCTAAAATTCTTTACATTTAAATCCTTTTTTGCCATATGTAGTCGTCTATGTGTATTGATAGACGCGCTGGTTAATATAAGACCACAGTCTTCGCATGTGCATGCAATTTTACCCAATTTCTTGCAACGCCCCTCAACATGGGCATCTTTCTTAAACTTCGTTACGAAGCATTTACAGGTGTCACAATAGCAATATGTCACATTAAGTCTTCTCAGAGCTCCAATGCCTACAGGTATTTTTTTATTTATACCTTGCAGTGCTTCTAGCTTAGTTTTATCACTAATTCTATACGCTGGAGTCGTTGTTTCATTTAGTCTTGGTTTGGTCACATCGTGATGATTATGTGTTAACTCTGTATTATTTTCTTTGGTATTAGTAATCTTTTCATCAGTATCACACTTTCCGATATTCAATGTTGTTGCAGAATCATTCATAGGTACTCTCTTCATCCGATCAGTTGCATATTTATGAAACGACATGTGAAATTTAAAAGCGGTTTCCGATAGTTTTATTCCGCATAGATCGCACGTTTCATACGGTTCTGAGCTGCAAGTGTGATTCAGTCTAGCCATTTTGTTCAGAAAATGTATCGCACAATGCGGACATTTTGGATAATCTGGTGTAGGCGGATTCATGGACCGGCCATTGAATAGGTTAATAAATTTAAAATTCGTTAATTTCAAGTCTTTTCTTTCCATATGCAGACGTATGTGTGCCTTGATCGAAATTTTATTTAATATTAAGCCACAGTGTACACATGTGGATGCCAGTTTGGCTAATTTATGGCAATGTCCCTTTAAGTGCACAGCTGCCCTAAACTTTGTTATGAAACATTTACAGTTTCTACAATAGGAATATGTCAAATTACGTCTTCCAAGAGCCCCATGGTTAACAAAAATGTTTTTGTGTTCATTACTCGCTATTTCCAGGGAACTGGACTCTGAAATACCGCGTGACTCAGAATTTGAGGACAATTTTACTTTACCAGATTTGGTAAGCTTGCTCATTTTATTTGAATCAATCTTTTGTAAAACAACCTTTACTTCGCGAAATGATTTAAGTAACTCTTTTAACTTGTCCCTCGTTTGATATTTATTAACTGTAGGCTTAACAGGGTTATCTGAAATTACATCGCATTGGATGATCGTAAATGGTTTCGATTCCGTGTGTTTATCGAATTCATGTAAGGTTTTTAAGTTGTAATCTAGTAAAATATTACAAATTTTACAGGTCATAGTTTTAGTAACTTCCAAACCACAATCACGAAAATGATAAAGGAAGTTACTTTCCGTAAAATGCGTAGCACATTTTGAACACCTGAATAAAATATTAGCAACATCTAGATCTCCCAAATTATATATCAGGAAATTGTTTGAAACTGAATGTTGCCTCTCGTGACTTAGTTCGTCTTCTTTTTTGAATATGCGACTGCAGATAGTACACTTCCAATTTATTAACATCTCCATATGCTCAGCATGGTTTGCTGCAAGTTGGGATGATGTAAAATGGAGGTCGCATTTATTGCATTTAAACAGAACCGACTTCAATACTGGAACGATTTCTGTATTCTTTCGTTTCATCTGAAGAATGTCATACAAGTGTTCAATTAGAGACTTCTGTGTATCAAATGCTTTCCTGCAATGGAAACATGTATTACTCAAATCTGAAGATTCGTGGGTTATCTTCGGAGTATTTGTCTCCACGATAGTGTTTTCAACTACTTTTGTATTATTGTATTTCGTGGTTATTTCAAATACAGTTGCATTAGTTTCGTTTGAAGTATTCTCAATTATTTTTCCATGAGTATCTTTAGTTGTATCCTCAATTATTTTTGCATTACTTTCCTTTGTGGTCATATCAAGAGCTTTAGCATTGCTCATTTTATGAATACTTATAAGATGTCTTCTTAATACATGAAGGGCAACGAATTGTTTAGCACAGATTGTGCATCTATGTTGACGCCGTTCATTTAAACTTTCTTTAGGTGAAATTTTGGTCGCATGGTTTTCACTGTGAAATATTAGCAAATGGCTCTCATAACCACTTGGTTCTGGAAATAAAATGCTACAAGAAACACAAAATCTTTTAGATTTGTGTAAGTAAGATTGTATATCTTGTAATACAACACTGGGCTCATAGGATGTAACCAATTCCTCAAAATAGTTTTCATCAATTGAAACTTCATTATTTTCTTCGCAAATTGTACCTGACTTTTCAAAGTTGTCGTCATTGCTAGATACTCGGTTGGGTTTTGAACCAAGTATAATTTTGTTGCAATTGAGAAGCTTACATTGTACATTTTCGTTGTTACTGTAGCCTGAACTTGGAGATTGGAAACGACTTGATTCAATTTCTTCTTGAAGCAGTGGTTCTCTATTTTCTTGAACCGAAAAGGGAGTTGATTCAAATTCTGAAAGGAAAATGATAATAAAGACCAATAACCATAGTTTAGGTACATTTAGGAGAGGGCATAATACATGTTATTTGTAAAATTTGTATTTAAAATAAAAATTGCATGCATTCAATGTTAGTATTTCAAATATAAAATACTAACATGCCAGTAGGTATTTGAAGTAAAAAATAATAAAAGAGCGCAATTCAAATTACTTTTACATGTTTTATGCATATTTAATTATTTTTTCTTTATAAAGAGGATATTTTCTGTATACGTTAATAATTTTAGATGAAACCAAAATAAAGGCTTCATTTTAGTAGCTCATCATGAGGGAATCGAATAAAATAGAAAACTATAAAAAAATAAACATTATACTTGTTTGGGCAGTCGTGTAAACATTCATGTTTATGTTATAGGTTATAGTTAAATGGCCAGTTTTTCATGTGAAGCACTTATTACGTACTGTTTTTATTAAATACTGCCCAGCCCTGGATATATTATGAATTTATCACAACATATTAACAATATAATAGAATAATAAGCAATTAAATAGTAAGGTTAATTTACCATTATCGTAATAATTAAGAATCTCTTTTTTATTACTAATAAATTAGGGAACATTTCAACAAATATTAAGGTTAATTTACCATTATCGTAATAATTAAGAATCTCTTTTTTTATTACTAATAAATTAGGGAAC
Source organism: Notocelia uddmanniana (assembly GCA_905163555.1). Taxonomy (NCBI): domain Eukaryota; kingdom Metazoa; phylum Arthropoda; class Insecta; order Lepidoptera; family Tortricidae; genus Notocelia; species Notocelia uddmanniana. The sequence goes on from LR991052.1 coordinate 20,248,512, forward strand.
ATTTCGCTGATGGTTTCATTTTCTTCTACAAAAGATGCTTCCTCATCAAAATCTTCCGCCATTGTAAGAACTGAAACAAAATGTATACAAATTATGTAGAGAGAGAGCAATTTTTCCTAAACTAAGGGTACATCTACTTCACTGTTACATTAGGGATGCTAGTGGCCCAGCGGCGCCCGCGTACCGCGTGCGGTATGCGAGGTTAAGCAACGTGGGCCCATGTCAAGTCTAGGATGGGTTACCGCTTTGAGTGCTTCCTAACTGAGCGTTCCCGTGTTTTAGAAGGCACGTTAAGCCGTTGCTCCCGGCTGGTGTCCATGATAGCAGCAGTTAAGCCAATTTAGAGGCCTTCGGGCGGCTTGAGAACTTCTGATCTGACAGTCAAGTTACACACTCACTTGACAAGAGGGGTCGAGGATGTGCAACTAAACTGTCTTCTCAAAGATCTCACGGTTAGAAAAATAAATGCCATACGACTAAATAACTGTTACATTACTAAATTAATTTAAATTATCAAACACCAACTCCTATAAGTGAAAGATAAAGACAGCTAATATGCTTTATGCTGATAGTATTTGTTTTCATCGTCAGCAGATTTAGACTATTTAGACACATGAGTAAAGAAACGAAACAGAGACGAAACTTCATAGGTTGTATGAAGTTGTATTAATTAAAGTTAATATTAACGTTATTAACGCTAATGAATCATAAGAATTTAAAACAATTATCCCAATTCCGTTAACTCCACTAGTACCACTACGCTGCACCGAAAATGCTACAAAAGATCACTAAACTGTATATCACTGTTAATATCCTTATCCTTCAATTTATAGCACTAATTTAAACTAAACCTCGGGCATTTTAGTGAAATATTTTTATTATAATCTGGTATTTGGTACACTGGTCAGGTGGAAGGTCTAAGCAAGACAATGTTTAGTTTCTTTTCGTTTATCTATGCCAGTTTTTACCCTAATAAATAAAATAAAATAAAGGAGCTGGTACAGAGAAACTGTGCCTCTAGTTTAAAAGGGTTTTTTGATGTCATTGCGTGTCTCTCGTGTTTCTACATCGTTTATTTTGACAATCACAGCCCTATGAGGACTAGTTGCATAGATATCGATTGTGTACAAGAGTTAAAGTATGCCAAAAGTCTGAAGTATTCTATTCAATACGGTATTTCTATTGTATCTTCTTGAGCAGAAACGTATTTGTCAGTTGTGACATGAACATTGGCTGAAGTCTAGTTTAATCTTCGTAAACAACAACTTTTCGTATAAATACCGGTGTACAAAAATTAAATCTACTTTGTTTTTCATTTATTAAATCGAACGTGTAGTACTTATAGTAAGTAATTACAAAGACATTATATACTTAGCCACTATCGGAAACCTTGGTAGGTTTATGTAATAGCTGGCAAAACCGCACGGATCGATCCGCGTTAACAATAGTTTAGCATTTAATACTGATATTAATTATTTACTTATATTATTCTTCTACTTGGGTCTATCCATTTACATTAGGTTAGGAGTTATATTTCATGAAAACTGTTTGCAGTTATGTTACTTATGTTTGATCGTTACTCACAAACATTTTACAGAATAATATAGTGTTGTGAAAAGAGATATAATCACACTAATTGCGATGAAAAGGTGTATAAAATTCAAACTGCATGTTTATCTACGAGGGGAGTCTGAATAGTTCTAAGCCTAAGGTATTGCGAGGTCGTATATGCGTGGTACTGGCCACTAGAAAGGTCATTTAAAAACAGAAGGCCCAAGGCCTGAATCACACAGGCGCGGCCTGCGGTGGCGGTCAATAGTAAATCTGTGAAGCAGATCCGCACATTTGAGTGGAATGATTTCTATACATCTGATCTATTCTCACTAATGCACAAATCAGTAAGTTTGAGAGAGAAAGACAAGTGACATCTGACAGGTGTGTCTCCGTCTTCATAACTGTAAATTGTACTGAACTGACGGTGTGGTGTGTTAAGTTTATATGGGATTCAACATCCTGGTGTGCTTTCAAATCGAGACAATTCGTTAACAGATCGTACCTAATATCTGTCGCGTTCTAACTCCTTTTGGTGCAACACAAGGATATAACGAGACAACAAATCACCGGAATGTATTTTTGAGGAAATGGCTATTATTTACGGTCGGCCAATATCGGTAGTGACTGAAGAAAACGTAGCAACTGTCAAAAGTTGGTATTAGAAGAATTAAGCTTTGGCAAATAGCGCAGACTTCAGGTATTAGTAAAGAGTTGGAGAAGTTTTATATAATAATTTGCACATGAACAAAGTCAGCGCTCGTTGGGTACCGAAAATGCAGTGGATTGAAAAAGGTGAAAGGCCACCGAAGAAATTTAAAGGGCAAAGGTCGGCCAAGTTAATAGCCAAGGTGTTTTGGGACTGTGATGGCATTCTTTTGATAGATTATTTAGCAAAAGGCTCTACAATAAATGCACTATAAGTATTATGCGAATCTATTAAAACAGGTGCGACAAGCTATAGTTGAGAAAAGAAGGGGAAAACTAAGGAGAGGCATTTTGTTTTTGCAAGACAACGCACCCGTTCACACCGCTCATGTGGCGAAGCGTGCTCTGAAGGAAGTTGGTTTCGACGAAATCGACCACCCACCCTACATTCCAGATCTAGCCCCTAGAGATTATTTTCTATTCAATAATTTGAAGAAAGAGTTAAGGGGAAAGCGATTTAGAAGTGACGAAGAGATGAAGGCGGCTGTACAGGAACATTTTAAAGAGCAAAACAAAGTTTTTTTAACGGCCTATCAGCAATCTATAAAAATGTGAAAAATGCATTGAATTAGGGGGAGATTATATTGAAAAATAAACATACGTTAATTTTTGTACATAGTTTTTTCCCATCTTAGGCTTAGAACTTTTCAGACGCCCCTCGTAGTGAGGCAATAATATAACTTTGGTATCACTGTGTACAGATCACAGAAACAACTTGGCGAACTTAAGATAAGTACCTACGAAACATTTAGGGTAAAAAAATAACCACTACGAATGAATGATCTTATAAAAAAAACCGGCCAAGTGCGAGTCGGACTCACGCACGAAGGGTTCCGTACCAGAAAAAAAAGCGCCAACAACTATTCTGTTGTATGGGAGCCCCCCTTAATTATTATTATAGATTTTAGTATTTGTTGTTGCAGCCACAATAAAAATACATAATCTAAAAATTTCAACTGTCTAGCTATTACGGTTCTCGAGATCTAGCTCGGCGAGTGGTAGCCATGAAAAAGGGCTAAAATATCACGTTTTTTGTATGGGAGCCCCCCTTAATCATTATTATTTTGATTTTAGTATTTGTTGTTATAGCGGCAACAGTAATAAACAATCTGTGAAAATTTCAACTGTCTAGCTATTACGGTTCTTGAGATACAGTCTGGTGACGGACGGACGGACGGACAGCGAAGTCCTAGTAATAGGGTCCCGTTTTTACCCTTTGGGTACGGAACCCTAAAAATGATGGCATAACTATAGATTCAAGTTTAGAAGTAGCAACAGAATTTGAAAAATGTTTTACTGAGATACGAGTGTCCACATCAACGACTTTAAATTCATCGCCTTCATCTGCTGTTGCATCGTTAACAGGTAACGCCTCAGAATGTAGTATGAATATTCGTACCTCCTTAATAATAGGATTCAAAGTCACACATTCAAAGTCACACAATGACAACAATGACAACTAGCTTGCAATGATATAAACAATGCCATTTCTAAAGTAGTTAATGGTTCAATGTGAACAACTTATTATTAAATGTGAAAAAGACTAAATGTAATAAATTTGTCACGAATAACGTAAAGCACAAGCAAACAAATGTCATTGTGATAAATGAGGAATTGGAACTCGTAGATAGTACAGTTTTTCTTGGTTTAACATTAGATTCAAACTCTAATGGGGTCCCCACATTGCTTATCTGCTGCAGAATTCAGTCCATTCGAGATGGACTGACTGAATTCTGCAGCTTTTGCAGTGAGCAAGATCCGTCAAGTAACAGACGTGAAGACATGCTTGTTTAGTAAATTTTAGTTACTTCCACAGTATTATGTTGTATGGTATTTTACCATGGGGCAGTGCTTCAAGTTCAAGAACATTAATATAATGACATAGCATTGTCAAACATTAACTGAATTATCTGTTGATAAATTTAAGAATTATGCAAAGCGTGAACTCATATCGAAAGCATATTAAGAAAGCACACACGATTACATGAATTACACGATATCATGACTTATTATTTTCGTTGTGATTTTCTTTATGACATCTAGATTTTATTCTAGAATCAGATTAGCCTTCAATCTATACTAATATTATAAAGCTGAAGAGTTTGTTTGTTTGAACGCGCTAATCTCAGGAACTACTTACTGGTCCGAATTGAAAAATTATTTTTGTGTTGGTTAGTTCATTTATCGAGGAAGGATTTAAGCTATATTAAGACACGGATGATGTCGCGGGCAATAGCTAGTTTTTTATATATACCTTTTTTTATGTTTTACGATCCTATTTTGAAATTAACTAAATAATTAAATTCTAAACTGTGACATACCTGTAACACAATTTAAAAAAAACATCACCAATAAAGCTAATTAGCTTATGACAATATATACTGTCGATTCAAAAGTGCTGGTAGCCTATATAAATATAGGCCTAATTTGAATAAATATATTTTGACTTTGAGCGACTAATACCAGTGCATTCAAATAGAAATGAAACAATAAGCTAAGTTGATTTAGCTATTAAGAACTTTGAACCCTTATTATTCATTATTGAATGCACAAAAATCTTGTGGTGTTTAATCAAGACAACTGAACAGTAATTTGAAAACAATAATCTGCGATTTTCTCCTTTGAAATGGATACAATATAATGTGGCGCTTATACTTGTCAATTATATGTTTTTATCCCATTCTGTGTAGCAAATTATTTAGTAACCAGGCTCTTTCAGTTCTCTTTTATTGTATATCTTTGTCAGTGAATTTAGTTTTTAACCCTTAAATGCATAGTGTAGGATGTAGGCTACATAACAAAATCAGTATCATAACATAACTAGATATTATTTCGTCAGGAAAAGTAATTGATTTTTATATTTCTCATTCAGATTTGAACGGTTTAAAAAAAAATACATTTGTTTTTAAGCATAAGGGTGGCAATTTTGCAAAAATTATTTAGTTGTCGATTTTCGGTGTGTGATTTTACACGAGTTTTTAGGGGTTTATTTATTATTTTATATTTAAATGATTTATTATAGGTATATCACAAATATAGTACCTTATTTTATACATATGTAGTGTACAATTATATATTTACATAAATGGCTTTGGCCCTATGTAACTTTTAACACTGATAACTCAGTGAAATCAGATTTTTATTTTTAAATTATTTTTCCCGGTATCAGTAAACAATAATGTATCACATATATCAAATTCAGGCAAAAATTAAAAATCATGCATTTAAGGGTTAATATTGAACTGAAGATGAAAGTGTCAAATGACATTTCTATAATTTAGGTTTGCCCTGAAACTTATTGAATGTTTTGGAAACAGTCGCATTTTTAATTTATGTCGTTAAACTAATCTCAACTATAGTATACATATTCTTCATGGTTGGTATGGCTCCGAAACCCAGTATATAAGTAAAAAGAGTGTTCTGGGTAGTTCCGACAATGATAAACTTCTCTCACTCCAAGCAATTTTGTTTAATGTAGCAACAAGAAAAATATAATATTTTAGAAAATTGGTTTATTGGTGCCGTTTAAAAGACTTCAGTAAGTTTCGGAATTTTCCGACATTCGGAATTATCCAAATACAATTATTACAAACTGAAATCACTGCGGGAACTGTAAATGAACATAATGAAGCATTGAAATCAATAAAGAATTATTTCCTGAAGTGATATGTAAATAAAAAAGAGAACTGAAAGAGACTGGTTGTTAAGCAATTGAGTACACAAAATGTAGAAGAACTTATAACCACACAAATGAAAAATTTTATGTGACACAGACTGGAATAAAAGTCTTACCGGGCTGGGTAAGGCTGGGTCGACACACTATTAAACCATATTTCCAGGATCAGACCGAATTATATTTAGGGTACTTTGCAGTTTAAACACTGTACGTTCTAATCTAATTAATCTATGGATTAACTCTTCTAGACTTGTTTGTGTGTGACTATCAACATGAAAAACTATATTATCTTTTGAAAATCAGTTTCTTTACACAATATTAGCCCAAACGCATATTAATGTCATTATGTAAACTGCAGTAGGAAAATTTTAAACATAGTTTTTACTGTGGGAAAGGATTTGTTTATTTTACATGCCAGCACTTCAGTTATTATGGCAACATACAGGTTAATAATTAGGTTCATTCATTGTACTACCTTAACCTTTTCGACGCCAAAACAAATGTGAAAGCACTCACTCATACGCCAAGCCGTTTTCTGCAAGACACCGAATGACAGGTCTAGGGATGTTACGTGTAACTATCGATACACATTACAAAGAACTTATTGTAAAATGGACTTACGCATGCTGTGTTCATATTATAGTTTGTCAAAGTACTGGCACATTTCAAACATAGACAGAGAGAATCATACTATCTTTGTCTTACACTAGTACTAGCACCCAAAAGAAAAGGATGAGTACCTATTCTTTGTTTTTATTTACTGACAGTTAGGTTTTAATATCTATATATTCCTTTTAAATTCTTTCAGTCAAACAGTATGACATTTGAATTTGTATAAAATTTCTATCCTGTATACAACACGCTAGGAAAAACGCTATATTCTACCAGGCTATCTATATACCGATGAAAAGTAAATTTTAGAATAGGAGAGATGAACAATCAGTTATAGATATTTTGGCTTAGAAATCGAATGACAAACATTCTTATATCCGTACATCTAGGTAAACTCATTTTAACATTATATGAGTTTAGTAGCAGAGGATATTTATAACTATTCCTCATGAAATGTTTTTAAAAACAGGACGAATTCCGTACTTACGTTTTCTATGTTTAAGTCCGATCTTTCTTCGAAAATATATTCATCAGGTGTACCTGATGAATATTCGCAATAACTCTTCAGTATCCATGTCTTAGTAAACCAATATGTAATAGGATGAATAAGATAACGCCAGCACTACCAATAATTGAAACGTCTCATGCGGACTGATTTATCGGTCAACGGCGTATGAAATGTAGCAATATACCCCCTTATTCATAAAACTTAACAAACCTCTGTTAACTAAAAGTTGTTTTGTCCCTTTCTCAAAACCATAAATGTCAAAGTGACAGATAAGGACGAACTAACTTTAGCGGCTTGTTAACTAATAGAGGCTTGATGTACGTTTATGAATAAGGGGGATAGTAATTTCCCTATATTATTTAGTGACAAGAGAAGGGATGCGACACATTTAATTAACAAGCGAGAATTATATATCGGTAGTTCCATTTTCAAAACATATTTTTTTACAGGATGTTAGCACAAAGGTTACTGTAATAAAGATCATCATGATTATCGAACATTTCAATTATTAAGTACAATTTAAAGTGAAAAACTTTCATTTAACGCAAATAAATATTGTAAGGAATTTTGCGAAACATAATTACAATATTAAATTTGAATGTCTCTCCACATCACTAAAGACGGATTAATCGGTCAATGGCGTACCAAACGTGCCCTAATTAGACTAACATCAAAGATCTGAAAAAAACACGAATGTCTATTTAAATACACAACTGAATTGTAAATTTAACTAGGGAATAGGAAGAATATTTATTTAAATATGTTATACCCAAAAGAAGATTCTTTTTTATAATATCTGGACCTTTTAAAACGCAATTTTTCTTACGACTCATATATACATCGTCGGCGTTGAACCTTCGGTGCCAATATATACGTCTTTGGCGCGGAAAAGGTTAAATGAAAGTATATATTTTAATTATTCTTTAAAGTACATGGCATGGCATGTTTATGGCATTTACCCCCATGAAATTGGGGAAGGCCTATGTCCAGCAGTGGACGTCCTAGGGCTGATATGGTTGGTGGTTGGTTTAAAGTACAGTTGCATTGATAAACTGAGTTGGATCATTTATTAGCCTTCCTGTAAATTGTCCTTCGTTGATTTCAACCATTTTACACTAGAGAGACAATTACATGCCATCCTATATTTTAAGTGTCAATATAAAAATCAGCTGCAATAATATGGCCCAAATTTGGTTTGGTCTCATATATTTTGCTATGTTTTTAGGCCAAATTTTTAGCTTCTGAGTATATTTGCCCATCACAATGAGAATTTTTCCTGCTTGCCCACTAATATAATTTAACACGTAGCAACATAGATTTTTATGACCTACTAATAAAGATTTCTGATTTTATATTTCTATATGATGCATTCTTCTTATAGTGCTATAAACATAGATTAAGTACAGTGACACCTGTTGTCCGAGTACAATATATAATGTCAAACATTACACAAATTGTACTGGGATGACGACTGTACCCATATCTAAGCTATGTAAAATACACTACAAAAAGGTTTTTAATAATATTTTGTAGTTATCACCATTGGCTGCAGTGCATTACACAATGTATGGAATATAGCAGAGAGTCACTACAACCCCTGTTTATGTAGCGGTCACTGTACTTCACATCTAGATTATCAACTCTAATGAGGGTATTTCACTCTGGTTGACGTAACTGGTGATCGAAGAGCTAGCGACTTCCTCGCTCAACATATGAGCATAGTGATACAGCGAGGAAATGCCGCCAGCATCCTTGGTACAATGCCTCAAGGGCCTGTTATAGATTTAAGTTAGTTTTAATTTCATTGATATTATTTTGGTTAAGTATTCTTGTATATATTTTCTTTGTACATAAATAAATTTTACTTTATCTTGGCACTGGCTACTCCGTTATTTCACAAATTTATTCACTGCCTATGTGATTTTCATATCATTAACATAATGCAAACCTTGATCCAGACACCTTAGTAATTTAAAATAAATAAATAAATATTTTAAAAAAATAATTAAAGAACTAGTCCCATAGCAAGCTCAATAAGGCTTGTATTATGGGTACTAGATGACCATGGGCTTGTATTTTGCCTGTCCGGTTTAGCAAGGTTCTACTAGATCTCTGAAGTGAGTACTTTTTTGACGATAAGCAATCTGTATTATTTACAAGTGTGGTTTATTTAGTACTTATACAATTTCAGCTCCTTTAATTCTTCTTCTTTAATCATTCAAAAATACATCTATGCAGAATAGGACCAACAAAAATATAAAATATAAGTATAACAAGGCAAAATACTCAGATCTGGTAAGGTCTGGCTTTATTCACAATTCTTATCTTTACCATATCTTTCATAATTTTGTGGCATTGTACATAAGGCGAAAATCTTACCAGAGACCGGTTTTTAAGGTTCTGTACCCAAAGGGTAAAAACGGGACACTATTACAAAGACTTCGCTGTCCATCCGTCCGTCCATCTGTCACCAGGCTGTATCTCAAGAACCGTAATAGCTAGACAGTTGAAATTTTCACAGATTGTGTATTTCTGTTGCCGCTATAAAAATAAAATTTTAATAATAATAATTAAGGGGGGCTCCCATACAAAAAACGTGATATTATAGCCCTTTCTCATGGCTACCACTCGCCGAGCTAGATCTCAAGAACCTTAATAGCTAGACAGTTGAAATTTGCACAGATTATGTATTTTTATTGTGGCTACAACAGCAAATACCAAAATCAAAATAATAATAATAATTAAGGGGTTCCCATACAACAGAATAGTTGGGAGTTTTTTTTCTGGTACGGAACCCTGCGTGCGCGAGTCCGACTCGCACTTTGCCGGTTTTATTTATCTATTCATGGCATTCCAGTCGAGTTTAATGTGTTATCGGGACAACGTTACAGACTACTATAGAGAATACTAATGTCGCTTCTTATAAATATTTAAACAATATAAATTCAAACATCCATTGATAAGGTCTATAAAGCATAATCTAGCATGCCATACAACTGGACAAAATTGGGATTTAAACCAACTCACTCTTAAGACTTATTTTCTCTCCCTCACTTATTCACGCCCCCGGGCTGTCTCGGTGCATGTTTATGTCTTGAATCACTTTCAATCTGTTACTCCGCCCGTTGCCCGACTACTCTACTACATAACATTCCAGAAACGTCTAGCAAGGCGCCCGCTTCAACTGGACCGGGGAGCCCACTTTATTAAAAATGTGCCTCATTGGCAGTTCTATCAAACTTTAGCCTATATAAATAGAAAAAATAATACAGGAACTTATGTTTAACTTATCTTTATCCAGTAGTTTTACTAAATATAAAAAATTCAGTGGTATTAGTAAAAATAATACAATGAATATGAATTTATCAATAAATTAAGTGAGCAGTTTTTTTCTACCTTGTAATTTTTTTTCACTGTTGTACTTCCACAGACAACAGAAGCGTCGTTTCATTTAGGGCTTTTTACATAATTAAGTGTGCTACAATGTGCCCACTAGGTCTTTTCTTTTTTTTAATTATGGCAATCGTGCTACGACATTTTTGCCAGCATCACGTCAGTGAAATTAACGAGAGGAAGGGAGACGTAAATTAAGGGGATAAAGCGGAGATGATTTAACCAGAGGGTCTACCGCTAAATTAAAAAATCAAACTTTGTGTCGTGCCGTCCCTTTCACTATCGTGTTATACATTATATGACAGAAAGGGACGGTACGATACGTAGTTCGAAGTTCGCGGTGGGCCCTCAGCAGATATTATTGATAGGTAAAGATAAATAGAACTTTATATAGAAAAAGGGGGGAATAGATAAGTAGAACTAGATAATTATAATAAGATTCAGCTACATATCAAGAATTAACTACTTACATAAAGGTAAGGGCAGGGTTAAAGTTTAAATTTATTAAGGGAAAATAAATTAGAGATGAGCTCTGGCTCCAGAAGTCAGAAGAAACAAGCGGGACAGTGCGTGGGTATTTTCTGGAAAACTAAACCTGCGTATAGATTAGAATGGTCCAAACGGAGGCAGCTCAAAATCAAGTGATTTAAGCTGGCCACGTCCAAGCCACACTCGCACAGGGAAGAGTCCCTAATTCGGAGCCACCTCAAATGGACGTGAATACGGCAGTGGCCCAGCCTCATGCGGACAATAGATGAAGTTGCCGGTTTACTCAAAATAATTCCAGAGAACCAAACTTTCAGGGGTAAATCAGGACCTTGGAATAGTTTGAGCCCGTCCGTTTGCTGCTAGACCCCCACCGAGAGATCCACTTTTTCCTTAAGAATATCCGGGGAAGAGAGAGAAGATCACAGTTCAGACAGTTCTGAAAGGAACTTTATCCCCGCAAGAGACTGCTTGTTTTGCAATACAATCAGCCTTTTCGTTTCCTGTAATACCCGAGTGGCTCGATATCCAAGCCAAGACGATATCAATTCCTCTGGAATGGCATTGGCTAATCGCTTCTTTAATCTTCAAGATTAGAGGATTATGAAGTTTAGAAGTGAACGGGTTAACTAAGGTTCCTTCTAATGAACTGCGGGAGTCCGAGAAGACAACAGAACGACGAAGGCCGGCCAATAGAATGTACTCCATACTTTTAAGGATACAAAGGCACTCTCCCGAAAAAACGATTCGATATTGTGAATGAAAGGTTCCTACCCCCACATAGCCTACGGGGGATAACTTCGAAGCGTCGGAGTAAATAGTGTGCCACCCAGCCCAATCTGTTGCAAGAAGACCGCGCGAATATTCACTTGCAGAGATGTCGCCTTTCATAATATCGAAATCTAGAATAACACGGGATTGGAAAAACAACAACAAAGTAGAGAGTTATAAAGTAGGGGAATTCAAACATAGGAAGATTAGAAGAGTGAAAAGTTGGATCTTTAATACTTTTGAACCGGTGAAAACTAGTAACCAGACAGGCGGGAGATTTATAGGGAGACTTGCTGAAATAATCGTCCAGAAGCACGATTTTAGGGAATATGGGATGAGCAGAATATTGGAAAGTACAAAACAGATAGCGGTCAGACAGATATTGACGGCGAAGGTCAAGAGGAGGGTCCAGAGGGCATTAATAGGGCTAGTTTTCATAACTCCAGCAATTATACGCAACGCTTTAGATTGGACTCGATTAAGGTGATGCGAACCTTCTACAGAGGCAGGCTCCAATAAAAAGGTTCCGTAATCCAGGTCACTTCTATTGTAGACTATTTTAAGGGCGAAAGAGTGAGCGCCCAACCACACTCCCACCAAACACATTAGAGTGTTAAGGTTCTTTTCACACTTTTCTCTTAAGTATTGGCAGTGAGAAAGACCAGAAAGTTTAGAGTCTAACACTAAGCCTAAAAATTTAAAATGTTGTTGTAAGGGGATAACTTGACCTTTTAAGATAACAGACACATTTGGAATGGTCTGTTTCCTAGTAAAGATAACAATGTTACTTTTAGAGGGAGACAGCTCAAAACCATGATGGCCTAGCCATCCACTCAATGAGTTCAAAGATTGGGAAACCTAATCCGCCGCCTTCAAATTATGAGAATCGGTGGAATACAACAAAATATCATCAGCATACTGGAGGATGCTCGAGTGACCTTTGGCAGACTCTAAATCAGCAGAATACATATCCGATGTAAACATTACGAGGCTATCCATCGTACTTTTTCGTTTCCGGAAACCAAATTGAGTATCAGACAATAAATTATGGGTACCGGGTGCGGTATGCGAGGTTAAGCAACGTGGGCGCAGGTCAGTTCTTGGATAGATGACCGCTTTGAGTGGTTACTAACTGAGCGCTCCCGTGCTTTTGGAGGGCACGCTAAGCCGTTGATCCCGATTGCTGTCTACGACAGCAGTCGTTAAGCCAGGTTAGGGGCCTTCGGGCGGCTTGAGAACTTCAACTTGCCCACTCAGTTGACAAGGGGGTTTGAAGTTGTACTACGTCCGTAGGGAGCACTCACCGTTACCCTGCACGTGATCCCTGGGTGGTGCTAGCTACTTAGCAAGATTTGTTTTTCCAGTCCTAATCTTTATATATATATAATTCTTCTGTACGTGTCTTTGTCACCCTACTCCTCCTAAACGGCTGTACAGATTGGGATGAAATTTTGTGTGTATTTCTGGAGTGGATTTCTGGGTGGTTTGAAAATACAATTGGACCCGGTAGGTGGCGTCGTTATCGGGTTTTCATGAAAAAACGGATCTGCTAAACAATTTTGTACTATAGATGGCGTTGATATCAATTATTTGGCATTTGACGTAAGTACGGTACGCAATAAAGCGTCTCACACACTGGAGCGTCTGGAGCGGTCTGCGGCCGCGGTCAATAGTAAATTTGACAGCTAATGACAAGTTTACTATTAACCGCGCGGCCTAGGCCGCCCCAGTCACAAAGTACAATATATTGGCCCCAGTTTGTGACAGGCTTAATTGGCTATGTGCACGTCTGAGGCGCTACCGCGAACCGAAAACGAAGTATCTGCCTCTCTCTCACATGTATATTCTAACGACAGAGAGGAAGATAGTTCGTTTTTGGTTCGCGGTAGGCCCTCTGAAACGTCAAACGTCAAAGCTCCCGAGACAATGTCAAAATTTAGAAATGTCAAATAATGACACATGAATATTTTATTTACTTTAGTAAACGAGAAAGACCCCGTATTGGAAATTTTACTGAAATAAATAAGAGAATAAATAAATTTTTAGTTGGCTTTATATATTCGCATCACCAGTAAAATAACTAATCACCAAATAAACGGTCTTTTTACAATGTTTACATGAATGACAGACGTGGTGTGTCCTTTTTTAATTTATTTCTTATAGGGACCCTTACACGATTAATATTATCTTATCTCAATTATGCTGGGGTGTCAATATTATCGCGGTTCTCCTAATTGGGATGTTGACACCAATAAATATAATAAATAAAATAATAAATAAATATTGGGGGACAATCTTACACAAATCGACCTAGTCCCAAACTAAGCAAAGCTTGTACTATGGGTACTAGGCGACGATATACATACTTATATAGATAAATACATACTTAAATACATAGAAAACATCCAAGACCCAAGAACAAATATCCGTGAAAAATGCACAAATAAATGCCCTGGCCGGGATTCGAACCCGGGACCTCTAGCTTCGGAGGCAGAGTCACTACCAACTAGGCTAAACAGGTCGTCAATAAAAATAAATTACTCTTACATTACAAATAAATAAATCTCACCAAAATATTCAGAATATATCACACTTCTACTTATTTTTGCTATTTTAAAGATTTTTAAATACATAAAGAACAATAAAGGGACGCTATTTGATCATATGTATAAAAGGCGTGACGTCACTTGTTTACTATTTTCCTACAAACTTCATACTAGAACCACAGATATGGTATAGATCCGTGGTTTTTTCATTCCTAATTAGTCTTTGGTTTTCTCAAATTTGCTCGGAACAGCTCGGAAAACAAGTAGAATTTACGTGCGCGATAATGGGACCTTTTACACGGTGAATACTATCACGCGATACACTTATATCACGATCCGTATCACGTGAATTTCAAAGAAAAATCCATACCATTTGAAAACCAAATGTAAATCGTCGTGTAAAGGGCCCCAATAGACAGCAATTTTTATTTTATTTTGATACTTATACATGAAGTAAGGATCTTTCTACGTTCTTGGGGAATGTCTGAAATTTTTAAAAGTCCTTGATTATTTTTCTAGTGGTAAAAATAACCGTCGCCATTAACAGAAAAAAGTTTCAGATTTTTCGGTTGCGCCATATATTTTTTAAAAATACAAACATTTTATATCACCTCGCGTCTGCCCCGTATCGGACTACTAAGACATTTCTAAGTCAGTCGAATAATAAAAAAAAAAACGCCTGCTTGGATCTGTGGTACACAATGTTAGCACAGCAATCTCGGCGGAGTGGAAGTGCGTGGTAATGGTCAGATCAAGTGAAATGGCAACAACTTCAAATATATAATCGTGTATATTATATCCAAACTAGATGAAAGCCCGGCTTCGCTCGGGTGAAATAAATAAGAAAGAAATAAACAAAACATTTATTCGTGACAGTTATGCAAACGACGAAAGAAATAGTGTACAAAAATGTATAAAATAAAAACATTACAACAACGGATTATGATGAAACTTCGAATCGTATAGAAATATAGTCTGTAGTCTGGATTGGGAATAAAAGTATGGAATGGAATTATATGGAATTGGGAGTAAAAGATTACGCAAACGACGTCACGGGCAAAGGCTTAGTATCTTTGCAAGTTAATCCTAAGCATTTTTATAAGGGTAGTATTTAAAGGCACATAAAAAATTGGACACCGTAATCAGTACTGATTTGTATAGCTAACATACTAATCGTTCATTAAAATTCAATTCAGATGTGCATTGTTAAATATTGATGTGCCAGTCAGTATTTTTGGTGCGAAGTCAGAGCTGCTAACGCGAAAAACAAATGAAGTTCGTGTATCTCCCTCTCTGTCGCTCTTGCAAATTCGAGCGACACAGAGGGAAATACACGATGTTCGTTCGTTTTCGTTTCGCGATAGCAGCTCTCTATTCTCCGCCAAATTCTATTCAGTGGGGCCCTTTACACTCAATATTATCGCGATTTTTAAAATTGTATGGGGTCTGTTAAACGCTTAATACTATCACAATACAGGTGTGTCAATATTATCGTGGTTTTTTAAAATCGTATGGACTTTTCTTCAATATTCCTTGCACGTGATACGGATCGTGATATGAGTATATCGCGTGATAATAACAACCATTTAACAGGCCCCTATGGATGTTGCTTCAATATTCAGTGTTTCGCGTGATAATAATAACAGTTGGTAATACTTTCTCCAATTAATGGAAGCTATTTAACAACTTGTTCCGTTTTGCCAAAGGTATTTCACATTCCGATACGCGCACCATCCAGGAATAGGAGCCGTCAGACCAGAGGGCCTACCGCGATCTGAAAACGAAGTATTTCCCTCTCCGCGCTCGAATATGCAAGTGCGACAGAGAGGCATATATATTTAGTTTTCGGTTGGTAGCACCTTAGTCCGAGCGTGGCGGACGGTCGAAGAAAGTCAAAGAACATTCCGTGTGTTGTCTGTCACACATATAATTTTGTAGCTTCCCATCGACCTATGAACTTGAAATTAAGTGATAATGTTTATTATGAAGTATATTTTACCAAAAATATTAATATATTGATAAATCACATTTGTTTTTTAGTTGTACGGAACCCTCAGTGTGCGACTCCGACGCACTTGGCTGGTTTTTATTACATTTTGAATTTTATTTCTCTTATAGTAAAATACCCTATTCGTTTTAAAGTTGACGCCTGAGGGCCTACCGCGAACCAAAAACGAACTATCTTCCTCTCTGTCGTTCGAATATACATGTGCGAGAGAGGCAGATACTTCGTTTTCGGTTCGCAGTAGCGCCTCTAGCGTCCGAGCGCGGCGAACGGCATGAGCTGAGGGTCTACTCCGAAATTCAAAATCCTAACTTCGTATGGTGCCGTCCCTTTCACTCTCCTGTCATAGACTATATGAGTGAAAGGGACGGCACCATACGAAGTTCGGATTTCGAATTTCGGAGTAGTCCCCCAGTACCACTAAGTTATAAGATAGAGCGAGATAGGGATATAATTTTGTTAGACTTTTAAAAGCCATAAGTCACCTAGTAGTTGTCACAAACAAAATAGAGACGCAGCTTTAAGATGACGGACAGACTCAGCAAACATTCAAGTGGTGTCCTTTACACGATTAATATTATCATAATACTGGGGGTGTCAATATTATCGCAGTTTTCAAATTTGTATGGATTCTGCTTTAATATTCACGTAATACTTATCGTGATATGAATACATGTAACAGGCCCCATACATTCGCTTTGAAGGCGGTTGTTGTGACAATCAGTCTAGCTAGCACGATAGATTATACCGTTACGTTTTATGTGACGTTTTAATACATTTCGCCCATATAACGTGACGGTATAAGTTATCGTGCTAGCTAGGGTGATAGGTGTATAGAACGCTTGAAAACTACAAAAACAAAACGCTGCAGACGCGGCTAGCCGAATCCACACAATGGGCGATGATGGCCCATCACCCAGAACGCAGTCCAGCAACCTGGCCAACATACCAGACGCAAAAATAGTTCACGATTTTCGAACGTAGCCGACACTGTCAACCAACAA
Source organism: Notocelia uddmanniana (assembly GCA_905163555.1). NCBI lineage: Eukaryota > Metazoa > Arthropoda > Insecta > Lepidoptera > Tortricidae > Notocelia > Notocelia uddmanniana. The sequence goes on from LR991052.1 coordinate 20,265,772, forward strand.
ATTTAATATAGCAATATAGTCTGTGGGCAATATGGCCGACGTTTTGTCATCAAATTAACACTTTTAAATGCAAAATACGCGACAATCCGAATTTTGCGGATACATATGTTCAACTCAAAAATCGTTATTTTTATACGTTCTTCAATTTGAGACAGGTCTCGTCCGGGTCTACCGTACCCCTGCACGAAATTATTAATATAGACTAGATGAAAGCCCGGCTTCGCTCGGGTGAAATAAATAAGAAAGAAATAAACAAAACATTTATTCGTGACAGTTATGCAAACGACGAAAGAAATAGTGTCCAAAAATGTATAAAATAAAAACATTACAACAACGGATTATGATGAAACTTCGAATCGTATAGAAATATAGTCTGTAGTCTGGATTGGGAATAAAAGTATGGAATGGAATTATATGGAATTGGGAGTAAAAGATTACGCAAACGACGTCACGGGCAAAGGCTAGTATCTTTGCAAGTTAATCCTAAGCATTTTTATAAGGGTAGTATTTAAAGGCACATAAAAAATTTGACACCGTAGTCAGTACTGATTTGTATAGCTAAAATACTAATCGTTCATTAAAATTCAATTCAGATGTGCATTGTTAAATATTGATGTGCCAGTCAGTATTTTTGGTGCGAAGTCAGAGCTGCTAACGCGAAAAACAAATGAAGTTCGTGTATCTCCCTCTCTGTCGCACTTGCAAATTCGAGCGACACAGAGGGAAATACACGATGTTCGTTTTCGTTTCGCGATAGAAGCTCTCTATTCTCCGCCAAATTCTATTCAGTGGGGCCCTTTACACTCAAAATTATGGCGATTTTTAAAATTGTATGGGGTCTGTTAAACGCTTAATACTATCACAATACTGGTGTGTCAATATTATCGTGGTTTTCAAAATCGTATGGATTTTTCTTCAATATTCATTGCACGTGATACGGATCGTGATATGAGTATATCGCGTGATAATAATAACCATGTAACAGGCCCCTATGAATGTTGCTTCAATATTCAGTGTTTCACGTGATAATAATAACAGTTGGTAATATTTTCTCCAATTAATGGAAGCTATTTAACAACTTGTTCCGTTTTGCCAAAGGTATTTCACATTCCGATACGCGCACCATCCAGGAATAGGAGCCGTCAGACCAGAGGGCCTACCACGATCTGAAAACGAAGTATTTCCCTCTCCGCGCTCGAATATGCAAGTGCGACAGAGAGGCATATATATTTAGTTTTCGGTTGGTAGCACCTATCTTCTTAGTAGTTTGTGGTAGCACCTTAGTCCGAGCGTGGCGGACGGTCGAAGAAAGTCAAAGAACATTCCGTGTGTTGTCTGTCACACATATAATTTTTTAGCTTCCCATCGACCTATGAACTTGAAATTAAGTGATAATGTTTATTATGAAGTATATTTTACCAAAAATATCAATATATTGATAAATCACATTTGTTTTTTTAGTTGTACGGAACCCTCAGTGTGCGACTCCGACGCACATGGCTGGTTTTTATTACATTTTGAATTTTATTTCTCTTATAGTAAAATACCCTATTCGTTTTAAAGTTGACGCCTGAGGGCCTACCGCGAACCAAAAACGAACTATCTTTCTCTCTGTCGTTCGAATATACATGTGCGAGAGAGGCAGATACTTCGTTTTCGGTTCGCAGTAGCGCCTCTAACGTCCGAGCGCGGCGAACGGCATGAGCTGAGGGTCTACTCCGAAATTCAAAATCCTAACTTCGTATGGTGCCGTCCCTTTCACTCTCCTGTCATAGACTATATGAGTGAAAGGGACGGCACCATACGAAGTTCGGATTTCGAATTTCGGATTAGTCCCCCAGTACCACTAAGTTATAAGATAGAGCGAGATAGGGATAGAATTTTGCTAGACGTTTAAAAGCCATAAGTCACCTAGTAGTTTGTCACAAACAAAATAGAGACGCAGCTTTAAGATGGCGGACAGACTCAGCAAACATTCAAGTGGTGTCCTTTACACGATTAATATTATCACAATACTGGGGTGTCAATATTATCACAGTTTTCAAATTTGTATGGATTCTGCTTTAATATTCACGTGATACTTATCGTGATACACGTGATACTTATCATGTAACAGGCCCCATACATTCGCTTTGAAGGCGGTTGTTGTGACAATCAGTCTAGCTAGCACGATAGATTATACCGTTACGTTTTATGTGACGTTTTAATACATTTCGCCCATATAACGTGACGGTATAAGTTATCGTGCTAGCTAGGCTGATAGGTGTATAGAACGCTTGAAAACTACAAAAACAAAACGCTGCAGACGCGGCTAGCCGAATCCACACAATGGGCGATGATGGCCCATCACCCAGAATGCAGCCCAGCAACCTGGCCAACATACCGGACGCAAAAATAGTTCACGATTTCCGAACGTAGCCGACACTGTCAACCAACAAATTTAATATAGCAATATAGTCTGTGGGCAATATGGCCGACGTTTTGTCATCAAATTAACACTTTTAAATGCAAAATACGCGACAATCCGAATTTTGCGGATACATATGTTCAACTCAAAAATCGTTATTTTTATACGTTCTTCAATTTGAGACAGGTCTCGTTCGGGTCTACCGTACCCCTGCACGAAATTATTAATATAGACTAGATGGAAGCCCGGCTTCGCTCGGGTGAAATAAATAAGAAAGAAATAAAGAAAACATTTATTCGTGACAGTTATGCAAATGACGAAAGAAATAGTGTACAAAAATGTATAAAATAAAAACATTACAACAACGGATTATGATGAAACTTCGAATCGTATAGAAATATAGTCTATAGTCTGGATTGGGAATAAAAGTATGGAATGGAATTATATGGAATTGGGAGTAAAAGATTACGCAAACGACGTCACGGGCAAAGGCTAGTATCTTTGCTAGTTAATCCTAAGCATTTTTATAAGGGTAGTATTTAAAGGCACATAAAAAATTTGACACCGTAATCAGTACTGATTTGTATAGCTAAAATACTAATCGTTCATTAAAATTCAATTCAGATGTGCATTGTTAAATATTGATGTGCCAGTCACTATTTTTGGTGCGAAGTCAGAGCTGCTAACGCGAAAAGCAAATGAAGTTCGTGTATCTTCCTCTCTGTCGCACTTAAATACACGATGTTCGTTCCTTTTCGTTTCGCGATAGAAGCTCTCTAGACATGGGGGAAAAATAACGTCACGGTGACAATGTCACCGTGACTCGCCGTCAAAACGTATCACTGTGACTTTTCACAAAAGAGCAACGTTACAAAGTCACATACGTTGCTACTGTTCCCAGCGCAGTCTCTGTTACTCAAATCACGACAAACGCGGAGCGTGACGTGACGCTCCTGACGCTATGGAGTGCTGTGACTGTAACTCGGCTCTAATATCGGCGTAGTCACGTTGAAATAATAGTGTGACAAAAAACGTTCATTACAGGACCGTGACGTGCCACAAATATCATGCAGTGACACCAGTAACAGGCGTGACAAAGTCACGATGACTTTTCACTGTGACTTTTTTGGAACGGGATCGTCAGTCACTGATATCGAAATGTAACGCTTTTCCCCATGTCTAAAGCTCTCTATTCTCCGCCAAATTCTATTCAGTGGGGCCCTTTACACTCAATATTATCGCGATTTTTAAAATTGTATGGGGTCTGTTACACGGTTATTATTATCATAATACTGGTGTGTCAATATTATCGTGGCTTCCAAGTTTGTTTGGATTTTGCGTCAATATTCATTAAAAGGCACGTGATACGGATCGTGATATGAGTGTATCGCGTGATAATAATAACCGTGTAACAGGCCCCAATGGGGTCTGTTAAACGCTTAATACTATCACAATACTGGTGTGTCAATATTATCGTGGTTTTCAAAATCGTATGGATTTTTCTTCAATATTCATTGCACGTGATACGGATCGTGATATGAGTATATCGCGTGATAATAATAACCATGTAACAGGCCCCTATGAATGTTGCTTCAATATTCAGTGTTTCACGTGATAATAATAACAGTTGGTAATATTTTCTCCAATTAATGGAAGCTATTTAACAACTTGTTCCGTTTTGCCAAAGGTATTTCACATTCCGATACGCGCACCATCCAGGAATAGGAGCCGTCAGACCAGAGGGCCTACCACGATCTGAAAACGAAGTATTTCCCTCTCCGCGCTCGAATATGCAAGTGCGACAGAGAGGCATATATATTTAGTTTTCGGTTGGTAGCACCTTAGTCCGAGCGTGGCGGACGGTCGAAGAAAGTCAAAGAACATTCCGTGTGTTGTCTGTCACACATATAATGTTTTAGCTTCCCATCGACCTGTGAACTTGAAATTAAGTGATAATGTTTATTATGAAGTATATTTTACCAAAAATATCAATATATTGATAAATCACATTTGTGTTTTAGTTGTACGGAACCCTCAGTGTGCGACTCCGACGCACTTGGCTGGTTTTTATTACATTTTGAATTTTATTTCTCTTATAGTAAAATACCCTATTCGTTTTAAAGTTGACGCCTGAAGGCCTACCGCGAACCAAAAACGAACTATCTTCCTCTCTGTCGTTCGAATATACATGTGCGAGAGAGGCAGATACTTCGTTTTCGGTTCGCAGTAGCGCCTCTAACGTCCGAGCGCGGCGAACGGCATGAGCTGAGGGTCTACTCCGAAATTCAAAATCCTAACTTCGTATGGTGCCGTCCCTTTCACTCTCCTGTCATAGACTATATGAGTGAAAGAGACGGCACCATACGAAGTTCGGATTTCGAATTTCGGATTAGTCCCCCAGTACCACTAAGTTATAAGATAGAGCGAGATAGGGATAGAATTTTGCTAGACGTTTAAAAGCCATAAGTCACCTAGTAGTTTGTCACAAACAAAATAGAGACGCAGCTTTAAGATGGCGGACAGACTCAGCAAACATTGAAGTTGTGTCCTTTACACGATTAATATTATCACAATACTGGGGTGTCAATATTATCGCAGTTTTCAAATTTGTATGGATTCTGCTTTAATATTCACGTGATACTTATCGTGATATGAATCCATGTAACAGGCCCCATACATTCGCTTTGAAGGCGGTTGTTGTGACAATCAGTCTAGCTAGCACTATAGATATAAATTTGCCCGTAAGAACTTGCAACACTACAAAGTATCCCAAAGTAAAAGACACAAAAACAAAATATTTTTACCAATTGAAAAAATTAAATTGTGCAGAAATGACCCCTATCATGCTGCTGTAAAAATTTATAACAAAATGCCAGATAGCATTAAGTCGGAACAAAAACACTATATTTGTAAGTAAGCTAAAGTCGCTCCTTATCAAAAATTGTTATTATTCAGTAGAGGGTTTTCTGTCCGATGCTATTGTATAATTCAGAAGTATTAAATATTAATCTTGATATGTTATATAATAACCATTTCGATGTAATCTTACTTTCTTTTCAATTCATTTTATTTAATACAATTTTTAGTGGATAAGCAAATATTGTAACACCTCTGCTAGAGGTAGCATGTATGACACATTAGTTTAATTACTTTGCAATAACATCTGCATTTATAATTTTATACATGTAAGCAATAAATAAATAAATAAATAGATTATACCGTTACGTTTTATGTGACGTTTTAATACATTTCGCCCATATAACGTGACGGTATAAGTTCTCGTGCTAGCTAGGCTGATAGGTGTATAGAACGCTTGAAAACTACAAAAACAAAACGCTGCAGACGCGGCTAGCCGAATCCACACAATGGGCGATTATGGCCCATCACCCAGAACGCAGCCCAGCAACCCGGCCAACATACCGGACGCAAAAATAGTTCACGATTTTCGAACGTAGCCGACACTGTCAACCAACAAATTTAATATAGCAATATAGTCTGTGGGCAATATGGCCGACGTTTTGTCATCAAATTAACACTTTTAAATGCAAAATACGCGACAATCCGAATTTTGCGGATTCATATGTTCAACTCAAAAATCGTTATTTTTATACGTTCTTCAATTTGAGACAGGTCTCGTTCGGGTCTACCGTACCCCTGCACGAAATTATTAATATAGATAGTTCCAGCGATTACATGTTATTATTATATAGTAAAATTGTATAAAGTATAATTAAAACTGTATAGAATATAAAATAAATGGGACGGCACAACTTAACTTAGGAATAGGCGGCGGACAAAAAGAATGTTGCCAGCATGCGACAGATTAAACAATGTACGGCATAGATAAAATAATTCCAACACGCCTCCTTATGCTGTACATTAGACAAATTTACAACATGACACTATGATGGAATCTTAAATTATACATTATTACACAAGTACTGAATGTAAAGCAAAAAGTCTTAAAAGAGTGACTTAGTAACATTTATAGTTATTTGGAGTCTACTGTTGATGTTAACATACATTTCATATTCAGACTTTTGACAAATTTAAGATGCTTTTGTGCACACAAAGGTTTTGTCAGAGCATCAGCAATCATTTCCTCAGTACATAGATATTTTACATTGATGGTTCCTTCATGTATCAAATCTTTCACGAAGTGATACCGCAAGTCTATGTGCTTAGTTTATTTATGAGAATATTCTTTGACTAATAACAATCTCTGTGCACTCTGATTATCATTAAATACAGTGACATTGAATTGTTTATCAATTATTTCTGACAAGAAATTCCTGATAAAGCAAATGTCCTTGCATACATCACTAATACAAAGAAATTCACTTTCGGTCGAAGAAAGCGCGACACATCGTTGCTTTCTTGTTTCCCAGTTCATGACATTATTACCGAGTTTTATTACAAAGCCAGTATACGACTTGCGGTCAGTTACGTCATTAGCCCAATCTGCATCTGAGAAAGCATTTATTTCGAAGTTCTTATCCTTTACGAAATAAAGGCCATGATTGATTGTACCGGCTAAGTACCTCAATACTCGCGTTGCAGTACGCCAATGACTCTCATCAAAACATGTACTGTACTGACTTAATTGACTACAGGCATAGGCAATATCTGGGCGGCTATATACACTAAGAAATGATAATGAACCCAGAAGCTGCCTATATTGATAAGTTTTGTCATCTAAAGGCTTGCCAGACTTTTCTAGTTTACAATTTACTGGTAATGGGGTTGAAACTGGCTTACAATCTGTCAGGTTGTATTTCTCCAATAACCGCTTAATATAATCATGCTGGTCTAGAACAGTTACATTATTGTATTTGGTAACATTTATCCCAAGGCAATTCTTTAATGTGCCGAGATGACGTATATCAAAGTGCTGTTTTAGCAATGATGTAACTGTTTCTATACAATTACTGTGAAACACATAAAAATCATCAACAAATAAGGCAATAATTACAAATTCAGTTTTATTTTTCTTAATATACACACATGGCTCACATTTACTTTGTATATATTCATTTTGAGAGAGCAATGTGTGGATTTTATTGTTCCACATTCGGCTGGCTTGTTTTAGGCCGTATATACTTTTTCTCAATAGACAGATCTTATCATCATTAGATTGAAAACCGGTTGACTGCTCCATATATATCTTTTCGTCTAACTCGCTATTTAAAAATGCTGTAGTGACATCAATATGATCCATGGAGAGATCCAACTGATTTGCAATAGCAAACAAAATGCGCAATGTTGAATGCCTAACCAAAGGCGAATAGGTATCAGAATAATCTATTCCTTCTTTTTGACTGTAACCACAAGCGACTAGTCTAGCTTTAAACCTTCTGAAGTTACCAGTTGAATCATATTTTTTCTTAAAAACCCATTTGTTTTTCACAACATTAACACCCTGCGGGCGATCAACTAACTCCCACACATGATTTTCAATCATGGAGTTTAACTCACTCTCCATGGCACCGTACCATTCATCCTTTTCAGGAGAATTCATGGCGTCGTGGAATGTAAGTGGTTCGTGTGATGGACTCGCTGCGGCCAACAGAGATGATAAATGATAATAATTATACCTTTCGGGAAAAATGCCTCTTGTACTCCGCACAGGCCGAGAGATAGACGAGACGGAAGGTTCCTCCGTCATCATCGGCTCGCTGTGTCATTCATATGTGTCATTCATAAAGCATGGCATTTTAACATTACCCTGTTTGTACATACTTGAAGCCGCTTTATTTGTAAAGAAACACCCGGGCCTATTTAAAAGTGCCAAGGATGTATACTCCAGGAATACAAGATATCCGAACAAACTTGTACTAGATTTCATTCCCAATAGTGCCCTCTTTATGAAAAACAGTTACTATATGTGTATGAAAATATTCAATGCCATTCCAGAAGGTCTAAAATGTCTACCATTCAACCAGTGTAAAACACAACTTTATCGATGGCTCAAAGAGCAAATGTTCTACTCATTAGACGACTTATTTGTAAGGTAATAATTGTGATAACCTGATACCAAAGTATAAACTGTAATAGTTATAAGTGCACATTTGCATGCTGGTACCTAGCAAAATATGTGATAGTACAGGAAGAAATGAAGACATACCACCATATTGTACCATATTTTACAGCAAATAAAGATTATTATTATTATTATTATTAAAATTGTATAAAGTATAATTAAAACTGTATAAAATATAAAATAAATGGGACGGCACAACTTAACTTAGGAATAGGCGGCGGACAAAAAGAATGTTGCCAGCATGTGACAGATTAAACAATGTACGGCATAGATAAAATAATTCCAACACACAATGACATTGATAGTTCATCATGGGTTGGTTGCACAGAGGTTGGTTGTATGACTTGAACTGTCAATGTCATTGCGTACCACAGACAAAGCAGGCGTTTTTTTTTAAATATTCGACGGACTTAGAAATGTCTTAGTAGTCCGATACGGGCACGGATATATACCTAAACCGGATTGAGTTCAAACGTTTATGAGCCAATCAAAATTGAACCATATTCCCGCGTAATACAGTTAATATTCTGTTATGACAGACAGACTAGAGAAAGCGGTCCGAGCGAGAGCAACCAACCGGAGGATGGTGTCCCACTCGCACAAGTTGCCAATGTAAAAAATATATATGTTGTGGTATTTTAGAATACTGAGAATAATTACTTGCTTAAACTAAGTAGTACTGCATGTTTATTAGGGATAATTTACATTTGACCTCATTTGTAATTGTATAAGTTATCAACATTATTAACTGACTAAAACCTAGGATTGCAATAAATAAAGTAGTATTTTTCAAATATTGATTGGTATCCCCAACGTAAATCGTGTCAAATTTGAAATTATGAAAATTACCAGCTTATGAAATTAGTTGAAAATGGTGAAAACATGTTGTGCAAAGGGTTGTAAAAGTGAAAGTTTTATTAATTGTGGAATATCATTTCACAGGTAAGGAACAATTTGTTATATTTCACGATAAAACGACAAGACAAATGTCAAACTTTTTAGGGTGACCATGACTTGGGCTGGTTTTGCAGAAATATTCGTTAGTACGTATTTAGTGAGAAAACCTCTCAAGGTCAGTTGAAATTCAAGCTTTTAAACTTTTCTTATTATTACGAGCTTTTGTGTAACTCGGACTGTATGTGATTAAACTGTGCAAGTTGTCGTTCCAATTTTTAGGGTTCCGTAGCCAAAATGGCTAAAGCGGAACCCTTATAGATTCGTCATGTCTGTCCGTCCGTCCGTCCATGTAACAGGAGGGAGGCCAAATTCTTTTTCAATGCCTATAGGCGTTTGGTGTATTTATGGATAGGCTTTCAAAAATGACATAGAGGTTTCTATAAAACTTTTCCATTTAAGTCAACCATTGGTGAGATATTAGCTGTCAAAGTCGTAAAAAGTGTGTCCCCCCCCCCCTCTAATTTCCAAACTATGGGATCTAAAATTCTAAAAAAATCATGATGATGTACAATTATAAATACTTTCAACGATTTTTGGTTTTAACAAGATAGGTCTAAGGGTTTTTGAGTTATTGCTGAAAAACTCTTTCCCAAACAAAAAGGCGTAAGTGCCGTGACTTCCCTATGAAGATACGGCCTTCTTTGATTTACTGTATTGTATAGTGGTTTTAAATGTAGATTAGGAGGTGTCGGTACGGAACCCTTCTTTGTGCGTGACCCGACACGTACCGACACCTCCTAATCTACATTTAAAACCACTATACAATACAGTAAATCAAAGAAGGCCGTATCTTCATAGGGAAGTCACGGCACTTGGCCGGTTTTTTAAATTACGCATGGCTCATCACGGGAAAACACATTTGTTAGGAGATTTGGGAAATAAAGTACAGTTTAGAAGTTTCTAGGCAAAAATGACACAAGACTATATGTTTAACATACATAAACTTATGATTAGCGAAAATAAATATTTCTTTGAATAATATTCTTATTTTATTTACTACCTAATTTAGTGTAAAATTTCATTTTACATAGAACCTATATTGATAATAATCCTCATATCCACAGATGTACTTGGTCACCCTAATTAAAACGAGATGCAATCCTCAAGTTTGGCTTCTCTGTCGGTCACACTTTTTCGGTCACAGTACTCAATCCCGTTTAGGTATAGATCCGTGGATACGGGGCAGACGCGAGGTGATATAAAATGTTTGTATTTTTAAAAAATATATGGCGCAACCGAAAAATCTGAATCTTTTCTCTGTTAATGGCGAAGGTTATTAGTACAATTAGAAAAATAATCAGACTTTTAAAATTTTCAGACATTCCCCCATTTTTGAGAAAATCACTATTCATAACGGGAACGTAGTATCTCTTATTGGTTTGTGACGGGAACCGGGATGGGCTTCGTACAGTGAACGGAAATAAAACATGTTTTAATTCCGCTTACTGGAGGCTTACTGACTTCGTATTAGGCGGCCTCGCCTACGCTCGTTTGTCGATAGCTCACTCTGCTAGAACGTAGTGGTTATATTCTCTTTTGGACGGCGTACGAGCCCAATTCCAACGAAACACCGCAAGTCGATGTTTTTCGACTCTGGCTCTGCATACTTTTCGACATCCAACAAAATGTAATTTGTTGTTTTTCGTTTACTTATGGAAATAATATATTTTGTAACGTTTACATTACCCAATATAATGTTTATTTCCTATCGTCTTTGTCCCTTACCGTAACCCTTTGAATGCCAAGAAACTATAGTGGTCGTGCTCAGAGTACTCCTTACTCTGAGTGGTCGTGTGTCGTCGTGCCCACCATACCACGCCAACAATCACTAAAAAGTCGGGAGTGAAGGTGTACTTTGATCATGAAAAAAATGGATTATGAATTGTTTTTATTGCTTTAAACGTTACATAATTTTTTGTTACCTTGGTGTCTGAGTGATTACTTCATTCAAATGTGAAAGCGTTCAAAGGGTAAACAATAATATGTATTTACATTATCATTATAGCATTATTAAAAATCATTGGCGTGTTGCAATGTCGTTTTTATAAAATCATCATATGATTCACATCATAATCATTAATCACGTCACCGGCAACATAAATAAAAAGCGGTGGGTCGTACCAGGGATACAACCGTAAATTATATTTCTTACGTTGACTTCCTATTTATTTTCGTCACTAAATATAATTAAATAAAGCCAGACATAATTATTATGTTTTAGTATTTAGTTAATAACTGAGGTTAATAATCGCCGATACTATTACTTTTATTTTAGCGCCATCTAGCGTTAGTAACGAAACTAAAATTGAAAACGTGTGTAGGCCAGCTAACCTAACTCATACAAGTTGCCAACAAAGAAATATCCAGTTCAAAAATAGTAGTTGTCAGGCTGTGTTCCGAATCACGCTTACAACGCTCACAACGCTTACAGTGCTGGCGGCCGGTCCGAATCAGTAAGCGCGCTCAAGGCCGCGTAAGTGGTGTTTTGTTTCGGACCAGTCATGAGCGTGTTTTCTGTCATGTTCATGTCAACGTCAAATGAATTTGAATTTTGAGTTCGTCAATTAATCGTAGTAGAAAATTCTGGGCTGGGTTTTTGATTTGTAGAAAATTGAAAGTAATCGCAATCTGCAACTAACTAATATAAAACTAACTAACTAGGCTGACACAACGTCCCAAAATGAGTATTGGCTTCCGAGACCAGAGCACGCCACTTTTCTCGGTCCTGTGCTATTTTTCGCCAGCTTGCACCGGCTCCAAGCTCACACAGGTCCTCGTCCTCCAAATCCTTGCAGCGATACTTGGGGCGATCCACATGACGCCGTCCGGTCAGTCGGCCCAAGTTTGCTCTCTTCACCTGTCGATCTTCTCCTATCCTCTCGAAGTGACCGAGCCAGCGAAGACGATGCGCTTTGGTTTCACCCATAATATTTGGTTCGGCCAGCAGCTCTTCTATTTCGGCATTTTTACGTTTCATCTAACTACCATCGTCTCTTTTCACTGGTCCCAGGATTTTACGGAACACCTTACGTTCTGCTTCTAACAGGCTAACTGTTAAATAGCGTCCAGGCCTCACACCCATATACATTAAGATGCGGCGGATTGCGGTCTTATATATCCGAAGTTTAGATCGTTTACGTTTGAGGAGCTTAGACGCCAACAATTAATATTTCTGTTATTTTATTTTGTTTGTTTCGCTTGTATGTAGTTTGTTTTTTTTTGCGCTAATAAACTTTTTTATTCATCTTCTTCTAATTTGGACACTCCCTTGTAAGAGATTTCTTTCTCCTACAATTGGACTTCTCGTTTGGCACGACTGTTTCTGAAACGCATCCGAAGTTTAGATCGTTTACTGAGGAGCTTGGACGCCAACAATTAATATTTCTGTTATTTTAGAAGAAGAAGTGATCTGAGAAGAGTGTCCAAATTAGAAGAAGAAGAAGAAAAAAGTTTATTAGCGCAAAAAAAAACAAACAAACTACATACAAGCGAAACAAACAAAATAAAATAACAGAAATATTAATTGTTGGCGTCCAAGCTCCTCAGTAAACGATCTAAACTTCGGATATATAAGACCGCAATCCGCCGCATCTTAATGTATATGGGTGTGAGGCCTGGACGCTATTTAACAGTTAGCCTGTTAGAAGCAGAACGTAAGGTGTTCCGTAAAATCCTGGGACCAGTGAAAAGAGACGATGGGAGTTAGATGAAACGTAAAAATGCCGAAATAGAAGAGCTGTTGGCCGAACCAAATGTTATGGGTGAAACCAAAGCGCATCGTCTTCGCTGGCTTGGTCACCTCGAGAAGATCACCAGGTTAGAGCATACTTGAGCCGACCGACCGGACGGCGTCCTGTGGATCGCCCCAAGTATCGCTGCAAGGATTTGGTGGACGAGGACCTGTGTGAGCTTGGAGCCGGTGCAAGCTGGCGAAAAATAGCGCAGGACAGAAAAGTGGCGTGCTGTCTCGGAAACAAATACTAATTTTTGGTCGTCGTGTCAGCCTAGTTAGTATAGTAGTAGTAGTTTTATATTAGTTAGTTCACATTGCGATTAATTTCAGTTTTCTGCAAATTAAAAACCCAGCCCAGAATTTCCTACTACGATTAATTGACGAACTCAAAATTCAAATTCAGTCGACGTTGACATGAACATGATAGTAAACACGCTCATGACTGGTCCGAAACAAAACACCACTTACGCGGCCTTGAGCGCGCTAACTGATTCGGACCGGCCGTTAGCACTGTAAGCGTTGTGAGCGTTATAAGCGTGATTCGGAACACAGCCAGAGTAAAGCAGATCCGCTCAATTAAGTTGAACGATTTTTGTACGTCTGATCTATTCTCACTAATGTACAAATCATAAAGTTTGAGAGAGACAGACAAGTGACATCTGACACGTCTTCACCTGTCAGTGTCTCCATCTTCATAACTGAAAATTGTACTGAACTGACGTTATGGTGTGTTAAGTTTATATGGGATTTAACATCATGGTGTGCTCACAAATCGAGACAACTTCTTAACAGCCGAAAATGATTGTATTATCTGTCGCATTCTAACTCATTTTGGTGCACCATAAGGATTAAAGAGACAACTATATGGAAAATCATCTGGCTTAATACTGCGAGTCTGCTCTTCTCTGATGTCTGTGACTAGAACAGAGTGTTTTTGACGTTTCATTAAAAGTTCCTGATTTGACTATCAGTCAACATCCCTATTGTTTGTACTTTGTGGTACTTTGCTTCAATATCTTAAATTAATAATACCAACAGATCCGTAGTGTTAAGTTAAGACTGTTAAGCAATATTATTTTTCATATAGTTGTCTCTTTGAATCCTTATAAGTTAGAACGTTAACTAAGATGAGTTAGAACGGGACAGATAGTACGATCATTTTCGGCTGTTCACGAATTGTATAAAGAAGCACACCAAATGTCAAATCCCATACAAACCAAAACGTCACAACGTCAGTTTAGTATTATTTGCAGTTATGAAAATGGAGACACTGACATGTGAAGACCTGTCAGATATCACTTATCTATGTCTCTCAAACTTACTGATTGTGCGTTAGTGAGAAAAGATCTGAGGGGCTAGTATGATCGCTTATATGTCGGACATATAGCATTCGTCCCTCTCGCACTTACATACTTGACAGTACGGGACGAATGCTATATGTCCGACATATAAGCTATCATACTAGCCGGGCAGATGTACAGAAATCGTTCAAAGTGAGCGGATCTGCTTTACCTACTCTGATATCTGTGTTCTATATTCATTAATATTCACGTGATACGGATCGTGATATGAGTGTATCGCGGGATAGTATTCAACGTGTAAAAGGCCCCAATGGGCTTAATAACAAAGATAAATAATTACTGGTATTTATTTATCTTTGCTTAATAATATGTCTAATATGTCATAGTGACGACTATAAATAGGCCCGCGGACTAAGTTGACTTATATAACGATGTCAGCTCCAGTAAGCCTCCGAAGTACTACAGTCTTCTTTAAATTAAATATACATCAAACATTTATACCTTAAATACACAAAAAAAAAACAAATTTGGTATACAATTATTTATTAAAAAACCATATACATATATTGTAGACTTTGATAGAGGTTCCGCTAAAGTTGAATGGAAAACTCCAACTTCCAAAAGCGAGAGGTCCCAAACTAATTTATGAATTATGATTATTTAGGTCAATTCCTGATTTTGTACTCAGCCGTCTCACCTAGCTTAATATTTTAATAAACTTTGTCGAATTTGCGACAATATGTTACGATATTAGTCTATGGGAGTCTAGAGTTGTCTATTTACGATAATTAATTCCTGATACTCCATTTGGGGCATCCCTTACGTTCTTTGTAATACGCGAGCGGAGTCGCGCGGGCTTCATACGTATTGGCTATGTGCACGTCTGAAACGTCAAACGTCAAAGGTCCCGAGACAATGTCAAAACTCAGAGATGTCAAATAATGACACATGAATATTTTATTTACTTTAGTAAACGAGAAAGACCCCGTATTGGATATTTTACTGAAATAAATAAGAGAATAAATAAATACATACAAACGAAACGAATCGTAGGAAACCGTTAAGAAACCAATAGAAAACGTGAAAGTAAATTTGACAGTTGTCCCCGGTAAGTGCACATTTCTGCGTGGTGTGCGCTACGATCGCCTAGCTTACCCCCACCACCTATTTCGCACATAGCCAATTGCGCGTTTTAAAAGTTAAATATGTTAAAAAGCGTTTTTGTATTTGTAACTCTTCTATGCGACTTTTATGCACTTCATAATACGGTGTCCAAACCTCGGAGCAATACTCAAGATGACATCTTACTAAGGTATTATAAAGAAGTATTTTTGTACGTGTGAGCTTGAATTGTCCTGGTGGCATTGTTAAAATCAGCATTAAAATTTAACTCACTGTGTAGTGTTACTCCTAAAGCACGGATTGACTTTACTTCCTGCTGTGCTACCGCGAACTTCGAAAATCGAACTTCGTGTCGTGCCGTCCCTTTCACTCTCGTGTTATACTCTATATGACGGAAAGGGACGGTACGATACGAAGTTCGATTTTCGAAGTTCGCAGTAGCACCCCTGTAACTGTTTGCCTCCTATATTATATTTCGTGGAAATTGTGTTCTTGTTACGAGTAAACGATATATGGTAACATTTGGTAGCATTCATTGCCATTTTGTTTTGTGACCACCAAAAACTCAATCTATCTAAGTCGCTTTGCAGTAGTGCTTGATCCATAACACTCTTAATAGGCCGAATAATTTTGAGATCATCAGCATAAAGATATTTGTTTGAATTAACACAACAACCTACTATATTGTTGATGAAAATTATGAACAACAGCGGACCTAAATGTGACGCCCTGTGGAACGCCAGTTGGGTCAGTAAATTTTCTTGACTGTTCTCCGTTTAATGACACATGCAGTCTACGCTCATAGAGGTAAGACCCAAACCAGTTCAGTAACGGCCCATTAACGAAATAATCATTCAACTTACTCAACAGAATATCATGGTCGACCCTGTCGAAAGCTTTGAAATCTGTATATACAGCATCAACCTGCACACAACCATCCATATGTTCTGTTAGTGTTTCGACACAGGCGACCAAATTAGAGACAGTAGATCTAAACCGCACAAAACCGTGTTGCTTATCATTAAGCTGTTGCACAAAATGAAAGTACAGAGGGGCTAGTATGATCGCTTATATGTCGGACATATAGCATTCGTCCCGTACTGTCAAGTATGTAAGTGCGAGAGGGACGAATGCTATATGTCCGACATATAAGCTATCATACTAGCCGGGCAGATAGGGATAGACTAACGCCTCGAACATTTTTGGAATAACAGACAAAATGGAAATGAGTCTGTTATTTTTAATGTCTGATTTTGACTCATCCTTAACTATATTTAAGTGCCTATATGCACTACTTTAATTTCTTTCCATGTACATGGAAAAATGCCGGTTTTAAAAGACATATTAAATATAAATGTTAGAGCCGGAGTCAGCCCCTCAGCACAACTATAAACAAATATTGGCGGTAAGTTGTCAGGGCCTGGGCCGTTACACATGTCAAGTGCCTTTATTTTCTTTAGAATCATATCTTCTTTCAAAATAATTGTATGTAATGAATTATTGAATACCGTTTCTTTTTTGACGATATTTATAGTGTCAGGATTATCCTCACTTGATTTGTAAAGTGACTCGAAATTCCTTGCAAATAATTCGCAAATGCCTGAGCAATCGCTTGCCTGGTCGTTGTCAAGTTTCATATGAGTAGCTATGGTAGATTTGTTTTTCCTTTTGTGCTTAAGAAACGTCCAGAAAAGTATCATGATAATATCATAGCAAATCCGGATATTTAGAAATCCGCGATACCTAAGAGGCGTGGCTTCTATAATACTGTTCAACTATTAGCCCTAATATTATTACGTAATTTTATTTATAATTCCGATAAGTCTTGCGTGTTTACGTTCTATGGGTGTTGTGATGTGTCAAATGGTTGAAGAACAGATTACAAGGTATTGGCTATGTGCACGTCTGAAACGTCAAAAGTCAAAGGTCCCGAGACAATGTCAAAACTCAGAGATGTCAAATAATGACACATGAATATTTTATTTACTTTAGTAAACGAGAAAGTCCCCGTATTGGAAATTTTACTGAAATAAATAAGAGAATAAATAAATACATACAAACGAAACGAATCGTAGGAAACCGTTAAGAAACCAATAGAAAACGTGAAAGTAAATTTGACAGTGGTCCCCGGTAAGTACACATTTCTGCCATGGTGTGCGCTACGATCGCCTAGCTTACCCCCACCACCTACTTCGCACATAGCCACATTTCTATAATATCATGATAAAAATTAATATTGTCGCAAAATCCAAACTATTTCGAAAATCGCGATAATATTGACACATCAATATTGTTATAATACTAACAGTGTAACAGTGATCTAACTAATTTAAAAAAAAAACTCTGGCCCCCTTCGCTCCACCTCACCGCACAGCTGATCAAATGTCAAGATGGAGTTTTGTTACGCATTTATCAGATAAGAGAAATGTACAATATGAAAACTAGTTATAATATTTTTATATACTACGCGGGTTAAAATGGACGGCACAGCTCCATTTCAACCTTGGGCTAAAGATGGTGCGAAAAATGTAAAATCTGAAAGAGAACTAGTGGATGACGCGAAATTTCATCAAGAAAATGTCAATCATCCAAAACATACGCAAACTGCGTCTTACGATAAAGATAATATTTCCGCTTCGAGCGAAGATCCGGGACCATCAAGTGCTACGGATCCCGCTGCAGGGCCATCCAGAAGCAAAACACCGAGAATGGACTCTGGGAAAATTGCTTCCATGCACCAATTTATTGAGAACACGCTCAGGTGATCTGACTTATCATAACATCATTCTTAACGCGTTGAGCTCTATTGACTACTGACTAATGTTTCATTAGTTCACAATTAATGTACATAATTTTGTTTATCACTATCATGTTATCACTATCAGTTAAGAGAAACACAGTATTCAACTGTTACAAGTATTCTCGTATCAAATATGAATTGGTATGTATAACTTTTGAATTAATCAATAATAGTCTCATAGAATTTAATGTTTGATCTGGTGTGTCAACTATGCAGTAAGAGTCACCTAATACCCTTTTGATGGGATCAGGTGAAAATTATACTTACAACCATGGAACCATGTTCAATGGGAATAAAACATTACCTAAATCTGTAGCTATTTGTAGTAATGTCAATTAAAAGAATTACATAAATATTTCCAGACAATCTTACAACCAAGCCCCCAACCAAGCAAAGCTTGTATATACAGTTGTGGAATGAAATAGTTTTTCACTTTTCAACACTATTTTAATACTGTTGAAGTGTGACAAACCTTTTTATTCCATGACTATACTATGGATACTAAGCAATGAAAAACATATCTATTCGTAGATAAATCAATACTTTAATATATGTATAAAAAACATATAAGTTTCAAGCCTAATTTATAATTATTAAGATTGTAACAAAATAATCATTTTTTCATTTTCATTTACAATTATTAAGTTTATCATGACTTCAGTTACATTCAGGCATAACCTTATTACTCTACAAAATGTAACAAGTTTGGGTTTATACAGCTCTGGGTCATCACTTAAGAGTCCGCAGTAAGCTCGGTTCTCCCTACAAATGTAGTTTCACTCTCATTTTAAAATGCAATGCTATAATAACATGAAACTTTGTATACACAATGGGACCTTATCTAGGTCGGAAATTAGTTTCTGTTGCTTGAAATTATGATGGAGAAAAATTACAGTGGTTATTAAGGTTTTCATACAAGACGTAAAAAACTCAAAAACTAACTGTATTTTTTTTCTATTACAATTTCTAGTAACAGAAACTAATTTCCGACCTAGATATGGCGGATGCCATTGTGTATACAAAGTTTCATATTATTTCAGCAAGGAAAATGAGAACGAAACTACGTTTGTATGGAGAATCGAGTTTAGCTGAGCATACTGGGGACTCCTAACTGATAAAAGAAGGAAATAATATTTACACACTTGCACATTTTTTGGTTTCATTTTTGTGACCAGCTGCTAGTGGTGCTATGACTTCTGTAGTAGAAGTCAAATGAGAAAAAATACACTTTCTTAAACAGTGTATTAACGAAATAATGAAATAAATGAACTTTATTCTGCAAGTAAGCCAGATCTATTAGCATTTCTGCAAAAAGACACCACTGCCGAGAAGAAAAGCCGAAAGAAACTCCACAGTCAGTCATTTTTTCCCAAAAATCTATACTAATATTATAAAGCTGAAAAGTTTGTTTGCTTGAACGCACTAATCTCAGGAACTACTGGTTCGAATTGAATAATTCTTTTTGTGTTGGATAGTCCATTTATTGAGGAAGGCTTTAGGCTATATAACATCACGCTGCGACCAATAGGAGCGAAGACGCGGGCGAAGTCGCGAGCAACAGCTAGTATGCTTATAACAATAATAATACTTAACCTACTTAATATAAGTAAATCTGAGTATGGAAACAAAAGAATATTTACAATGTGTAGTTCAACAAGACAACATGTGTTTACTAATTTCCTAGAAGTGATACAATGAATATATACATATATAAATATTAATGCTACCTATTTAGGTCTCTGGTTTGGGCCATGCATTTCTGTCAGTTAGATAGTCCTCAACCCTGTAATAAGCCTTTGACATCAACGATTTTTTCAAGTAATTTTTGAAGGCTGGGAAGGGTAGATTTGAAATTTCATCAGGTAACTTATTATAACAACGGATGCATTAACTGAAAAAAGACTTGTATACTTTGCGAACACAAAACTTTTTAGTGACATTCTTTTTTCTAGTATTAAAATGATGGATATCAGAATTTTTACAGAACGATTCTAGGTTCTTAATGACATATATAATATTCAAATACTTGTGTTGGGACGATACAGTCAAAATGATAATTTCTTTAAAATGTTCTCTTAGAGATTCACTTGAGCCCAGGTTGTATATGGAGCAAATGGCTCTTTTTTGTTACACAAAGATTGTCTGTATGTCAGCTGCTTTACTCCAAACCAGAATACCGTACGACACAACACTGTGAAAATAACTATGATAAACTAAGCGAGCTGTTTCAACATTGGTCAATTGTCTAATTTTTCTAATAGCATATGCGGCCTAACTTGGGATGGGACTCCATTGTAGATTTTTGTCTAATGTTATATCTAAGAATATTGCTTTATCAACTAATTCTAAACACTCGTTAATTAAAAGTATACTAGTTTCCACCGGTCTAACATTTGGTAAAGAAAATCTAACACATTTATCGATAAAGTTGTCTGGAAGAGATCACTCTTTAGTGATAATACCATCTGTTTTCTACTTCTACCTACATGTTGCTGTTTGTATGATAACTCCTATTACATTTTTATGTGTTAAAGTCATATTAAGTAATGTCCCAATGACCTTCGATCACTAACTCTCCATTTACACAAATAACGAGGTTTACCGAAATAGTATCTCATTGTTCCTTCAAGACTCACGGTTTTCCAGATACATAAGCTTTGGCAATTTTAGGCCAAAAAAACAGTTTTTAGGATGTAACTTTTCTGAAAATAAGTAAAAAATGAAAATCTCACTTACGTTTTGGAAGACATCAATAAGGAACAGTTATAAGTAAATTTCATATATATAAGTGCATAAACAACATACTTGGAAAATAGAGCATTTTTAACCATGATTGAATAAAACATTAATAAAACAGTATTCACTTCTTTCCAAATTCGGCTCTTGAAAATCGATTAATAGATTGAAGAATCAATAATTGTTGGTGCTTTGAATATATTTTAACGCAGGAATATCAAATCAAAACTCATCAATAATTCATGAAAAACATATAGAGCCGCTTAACATAATAGAATTATTTATTAACTCTTTCACTGCCAGACTTAAAACTTGAATATACCCCAGAATATATAAAAAACAATGTACAGTCACTTCATTTATTTTGATTTGTAGTGAGACCTGTTATAAGGAAATAACAGCTTATCTTATACCCGAGAAACCAATGTAGACACTACCTATAGAGACGGCCCAGCTAGAGGGCTGTCCAGCAGCTGAGGAAAGTAATACAGCTCCTGCTAGGCAGGTTTTTGGTAGTAAAATGTTTAGGTTATAGAATACGAATAGATTTTAAAATTTATTCTGAAATAAGGATAAATAGTTGATAGTGTGTTATGTATATTTAGTTGTGCATTTATTTCTTTAAAATTGTTGGTAAGTCACATAACATTCGGTGACACAATTTGTAACAAGACATGAGTTACCAAAAATTTAATTGAATTTAAAACAACAAAATGTACATTAGATTTTGGCATTAACACACCAAGAAAGAAGTATAAAATGAGAGAAACTCCACCACATCAGCCCTAGGACGTCCACTGCTGGACATAGGCCTCCCCCAATTTCATGGAGGGTAAATGCCATAATCGCCACGCTTGGCATGCGGGTAGGCGATCGCAGTATCTCCACCGCACTCTAGCACTGCTGCCCATTCCCCGGTGGTCTTGGTCGTAGTTTAAGGACATACCCGGGTCCAGAGAGAAACTCACTTTAGGCTAATCAACCAGAAAACATACCAATTTAGGGATAACATTTGGTAGTTCCTTGTTCTCTCTGTTACTGCGAAGAATATCAATAACAATAGTTTTTATGTCACTTTTCAGCCATGAAGGAAGACAGCGAGTTGCGCAGCTTATAGAGGAAGTGGAAGCTTTGAGTGGTGCAGAGAGACTCCTGTTGTACCTGCGCCTCCCCACTGGCATCCCACCACATGATCCATTGAAGCAGCCAATAAATCCTTTAGGCTCCAGGTAATGCATTAATTTGTATTTTTTTTAACCCCTGACTCAATACAAAAGAGGAATGTTTTATCAAAATCGGTTTAGCCGTTTATGAGATATTGAACTTTGAAATGAAAATGTCCCGGGTAAGTTGGTTAGTTATTATTAAATGCTTGCTTATACCTGTTGTACCATATGGCTTATACAGATGTAGTGAATAATCCTTTCCTTTCGTTTTTTCTCGGAAATGTTCGTTTTTGTCTTACTACTTCACTCGCACTCAGTACCCATCGAGACAACGTAGGGAACGGTCGCATTGCAAGAGGAAGTATCTATATAGAGTAGTTAATACCACAGAAATATTTTGTTGATATTTATTTTTGGTTTTAGTGATAAACTTCATGGACTCGTGTATTAATGCAGGCCACCTATATTTTGATAGACTTTTTACATGTCACTCTTGTCTGTCATTTTTGTAAATAATAAACATTGATTTTATTCGATCCACATTAACAATTTATAACAGACATGCCGAAAGCACTAAGAAAAGGGAAACGTTTAGTTCGGCAAGCCTGCGAAGTTATTTTCAATATTTATTTATATTTCTTAACTGAAAATTATAAATTCAAACATAACAACTATACTGCTTACTTTTGTAAAGTGCAAAAACGAGTTTCGGAGGCCAGTGGAATTTCTCAACGAACAGTAAATAAAATATTGCAAAAAGAATACATAAATCAATCTACCTCCAATAGTCCGAAGTCGGCAAAGTTGGGTAGACCAAATAAATTATTTTGTCTAGGTCTTGACGATTTTGACTACAACGTTATACGCCGATTAGTGTATAATTTCCATTTGATATACAAACAAGTACCTACAATTAAAGCCCTGAAGTCCAGGTTATCCGAAGCCATAAATTTTAAGGGATGTGACTTTACGCTAAGAAAAAATCTTAGAAAAATGGGATTTCTGTATAAAAAAGTTGAAAACAACAGAAAATTACTTATCGAGAAAGATGATGTTCGTTTAAAAGAGTAAAGTTTTTAGCCGCGATAAAAAAGTACAGATTGCAAGGGAGGGAGATTGTTTATATGGATGAAACATACATCCATACCTCACATTTGGCAGGTAAAAGCTGGGCTGACTCGTCAGAAAACGGAGTGAAACAGTTAATTTCTAAAGGACAACGTCTTATAATAGTGCACGCTGGTAGTAGAAAGGGGTTTATACCTGGGGCATTGTTAATGTATCAGTCTACTGATAAAACAGGTGACTATCACAACGCGATGAACAATGAAAACTATGAAAAATGGCTTCGTAATCAACTCATTCCAAACTTAGCTCCACATTCGGTACTAGTAGTAGATAATGCTGCATATCATAATAAGTACGTAGAAAAACCTCCTAATTCAAATACCCGTAAGCAAGACATGATTGATTGGCTATCCAAACATAACGTTCCGATTGATCCGTCATTAACAAAACTTGAAATATATGAAATTATTTGCAAGTACAAACAAGACTTTGTAGAATACTCTATAGATAAACTTATGAACGAATATGGACACAGCGTACTAAGATTGCCACCATATCATCCTGATTTCAATCCGATTGAAAACATATGGTCTCAAATAAAGGGATACGTATCCAAAAGAAGCATCAGTATGAATATGACTACTGTGAAACAATTGGTACAGGAAAAGGTTAATATGATTGGTTCCGATGTTTGGGCCAAAGTATGTGACCACGCCATCAAATGCGAAAACGAGTACCGAAAACACGAACCTGAGTTGGAAAATTATATGGCTAGTTTTGTAATCACCGTTCATGAAAACTCTGACGATGATACACCAGAAAATAGTTCTGATTCTGACTGTGATATGGAAGTTGGAAGTATTGTTTCGCATCACACTGTCCACCCCGCTCCTCCTCCTCTTATCCCGCTGTCATAATCGAAGTCGTTCATCCAATCTGAAAATCATATTTATTTATATTAATTTCTCTGCTGGTTTGTTTTGTTTTATGTTGAGGTGTCTTTTTTGTTATGTCATAGTATTTTTAATTAATTACAAAAAATTTTTGTTATAAAAAAGGTCTGCAAACTCCTAATGTAGTTTTGACTTATAGTTAGACTTTTGGGGTTCCAATCCTTATAGAATCATTAGATCATCCCAACCGGAATTTGGTTTTTATCAGTGCGTTTTATTGAAATAAAACTAGTTATACAGGGTGTCCCAAGAAGTAGTGATATACTGAAGCTGGGAGGTAGAGGACCTAGAGGGCTATCTGAATCACCCCCATGTATGTTCCGCGATTTTTAGTATTTTCGGAGTTATGAATATTTTTTTAATTTTTCACCTATCGCCGCGTACGATGAGATTTTTATTTATGGTGACGTGAATTATTGCGGTAGATGCTTGATTTTTTTTGTGTGCTAAGCTGATAGATAGGCCAATTTTGGCAAAATTGAATAGCATAAAAAAAAACGCCAAGAAAGATAAAATTACCCAGTATGTTCACAACTTCAAGGGCCCTTAAAAAAATAAAATCACATAAAAATAATTACCGATTGGCTTTTAAAAACTTGCTCTATCTATCAGGTAGCTACCCTGAAAATTTCATTTTATTATTAATAAGGCTTAAATCAAAAAATTTAAATCTAAACGTGGTAAGTGCACAATTTTAATTTACATAATGATTAATGCAAGCAAAGCAAAACCTTTCTAAATAAATTTCGTTCTAAATCACGCACTGGCCATCAATAGAAAAAGAACAAAAAACAAAAGACGGTTGACGCATGAGAAAATTTTCACGTTGTTTGGTCATCGTTTTTATTTTTTAACAATAATTTAATAATTGTGTTTCAATACTGCTAATTGTTCGTTTCCCTAATCATTTTGGCTATTCATATGGACTTTGACTTGCATTACGATTTGGATTAGTGTTATTACCTGGAATCTACGAGTTGGCATCATTTAACTAGACTTGAGTTTGCGTGTAAGTGATCATGTTTACTTCACGTGATTACGCAGAAATGCATTACTATTACGGTTATGCTAGGGGGAATGCGGCGGAAGCTTCAAGGCTGTACCGGGAACATGTGGAACGAAGAGGCGGGCCTCAACCTGAAACGTTTCCTGACTATCGCATGATCTTAAGAGTACATAATGCGTATTTGGAAGGTCACATACCGGGTACGAAATCAGGCCGTATGGCCACTATGCCGGATCCTGATGTAGTAGATGCAGTTGTTGAAGAAGTAGAAAGAGACCCGTCGACCAGTGTGAGAGTTACGGAACGTCGTACCGGACTTTCTAAATCTCAGGTACACCGTACACTACAGACCGTAGGATATCATCCGTTTCACATTAGAAAAGTGCAACAGTTGAAACCGGAAGATTACAATCGGCGAATTGAATTCTGTCAGGAAATGCTGAGGAGACAAGCTGAAAACGAAAATTTTTTTGGCCTCCACGTTCCCCCGACCTAAACCCCATTGATTTATTTCTATGGGGATATTACAAAGACCTCGTCTACTCGGGAGAATGCCGCAATTTGGACGAGTTAACCCGGAAATTGAGAGTAGCAGAAGAAACCATTAAAAATAATAGAAGTGCATTCAGACGTTTAAAAGACAACTTTTTCCGGCGATGTCGCACTTGCATTGAGCAACAGGGGGGCCATTTTGAAAATTTATTGTAATTAAACACCTTGTAATTGGTTTTACTTTGCTCGCATTAATCATTATGTAAATAAAAATTTTGCACTTACCACATTTAGATTTCAATTTTTTGATTGAAGCCTTATTAATAATAAAATGAAATTTTCAGGGTAGCTACCTGATAGATAGAGCAAGTTTTTAAAAGCCAATCGTTAATTATTTTTCATGTGATTTTATTTTTTTAAGGGCCCTTGAAGTTGTGAACATACTGGGTAATTTTATCTTTCTTGGCATTTAATTTTTTTTTATGCCATTCAAAGATCTAACGATAGTAAATGTTACCATACTGAATTGGCCTATCTATCAGTTTAGCACACAAAAAAAATCAAACATCTACCGCAATAATTCACGTCACCATAAATAAAAATCTCATCGTACGCGGCGATAGGTGAAAAATTAAAAAAAAATTCATAGCTCCGAAAATACTAAAAATCGCGGAACATACATGGGGGTGATTCAGATAGCCCTCTAGGTCCTCTACCTCCCAGCTTCAGTATATCACTATTTCTTGGGACACCCTGTATTTTTGTTTACCTAACGAATTCTTTATATGATAGAATCGTGGTGGTTTTAACATCTCAGTGTAATATACGTCAAACGGGCAGTTTGACATTTGACATTGATAAATAAAGTATGCGATTTATTTGATACCTACACGTAATTTAATAATACAGTAATTCATAGACACATCGGCACCATTCGGGTGTTATCGTTGTTCCGAGTTTTGCCGATAGGAAAGGATTATTCACTACATCTGTACCACATTTGACTAGTGCTAGTTTTAGATGGGCCTGTACTTCGTGAAATAATGTTCATACATTTTTTTTCATAGGGCGGAACTTCAGCAGACCGTAACTTGGATACAAACACATTTGGAAGTCGATCCCGATGTCTCCTTACCAAAGCAAGATGTGTATGATGAATACATGTAAGTATCTTCTGTTACATTAAAATAATCTTGAGTGTTTCTTTTATACCACGTCGGAGGCAAACAAGCGTACGGCCCGCCAGATGGTAAGGGACCGCAGGAAAGGTACTGGCGAGCAGCAGCCAACGAACCATTTGGAGCCACTTTTGACCCCTCATCATCATCATCATCATGTCAGCCGAAAGACGTCCACTGCTGGACTTAGGCCTCCCCCAAAGACTTCCACAATGACCGGTCCTGCGGACACCCTTTGACACCTCAATAACTCCAAATCCATTTAACATAAATACATGAAATTTGGTTTGTATATTAAAACCCTTAATAGTACATGAGGAGGCATATGAAAAGTAATAGGTGATAGGTTATACTATTACCACAAAGACGGGGTTTGATTTTTTAGGGTTCCGTAGCCAAAATGGCGAAAAGGGAACCCTTATAGATTCGTCATGTCTGTGCGTCCGCCCGTCCATCCGTATGTCACAGCCAATTTACTCGACGACTATGAAATTTGGCAGAAAGGTGTATTCCATGAACCGCTATAGAAGTATGGCGTGAAATTAAGAAAATAATATTAAGCTTAGGCACCCCATACATGTAACAGGGGGGTATTATTCAGTTTGTGGCTGATAATAAGAATAATAACAAGGGGATAATTTTTTTTTTCAATGCACATAGGCGTGTGGGGTATATAGATCCAGAGGGATATGCCTTCAAAAATGACATAGAGGTTTCTAATAAACTTTTTCATTTAAGTCATCCGTTGGTGAGATTATTAGGCTGTCTAGTCATCTAATTGAGCTCTCTACGACTGTTATACATATAACAAGGTAGGGGCTTCCTATTAAATATGAAATACCTGTATCAGGAAGTCCCGCTCCTCCATAGCAGCAAATTGTTATTATTTTTGTTGCAAATTCCAAATACGCGTGCGTGCGTGCATGTGTGCGTTTTTTTATCAAACTACGTTTTATAATGCAAAAGCATATTTATTACATGAATGTTATACATTTTATTATAATTTATAATCTCTACACTGAAAAAAAAGGATAGCTCTACTAGTTTGGCTACTTGACAAATAGCCAAATTGTGCTTAGTAGTAACCAAAATTATGCTAATTTTCAACAAATAATTTGGTTACTAGTAAACTCTTCGTTTGCCAGTCATCCGATTTAGTTGCTAGCGGCTAACAATTGGGCTACTATTAAAAAATCTTTTTTTTTCAGTGTACTGTGCGTGTTATAATAGTACATTACGATACAAGTGCAGAAAATAGGAGGGCTGTGATAAATTGAAACACAACCGACGGGAGTGTTTTAAATCGACACGAGTTGCGAATTACCTATTCGCACGTGTATCGTACAACTTTTTACAGTACATATGGCTCTTTAAAGTTTCGACATATGCACATAATCTGCTGATTACCGCACTCGTGCGGTAAAGTAACACCATATGTACTGTAAACTCTTTAATAATATGGTAGTACACTGGCAGGTGCTGTTTCTGTGTGCGTTCCGTGACACGGGTAGGCACAGGATCCGCTCGGTGTACCCCTTGCATTTCATTGTCAAAAGGGCCTCTACGTGTTGGCTATGTGGTACTCGGTTGGTACTTCGGTACCTCCGCGCACGCCTTCCAAAGGTCCGGGACACCAAAGTCCCGTGAGCGGAAAAGAATATGGTAGTAATAATAATAATTGTATGCGCATTTATTTTCAAACCTTGAGATCTTCGAGAATTCAAGTATGGTTGCCAGTTTTGTTGCAGTTTTAGCACCACCTAGGGGTCAATATGCTGATAAAAAGTGCAACAAACTGGCAACCGTACTGTCTTCTCGAAGACCTTACAGTTCGAAATGATTGCCATACGATAAACAGTAGTTTAATAGTATAAAAAATATTTTATACTGTTTATTAAGGTAAATTATCTGTATCCTCCTGAGACCGGAGGTGCACTGCTACAATAATTGCCATGGCCAAAAATGGAATATTTGGAGTTGTATTATACAACTATACGTACCTATAGCTAGTCAAATTTTGAGCTAAATATTATCATAAGTTATCTGTTTTGTGTAAATCATTCGAGTGTTCAAATTTAAGAAGATATACTTTTAAATAGCAAACATTGTTGTAGCAGAAAAAATAAACACTTGTGTTCTTAATAAATAAATATCAGGATGATCTACGGAACTTGGCACCCATTTAGATCTCAATTATGTTGTCGGCGAAGTGAACAACCACGCATCGCATATTCTTAATATTGAACTTTGCTTGAATTTTCATATTCATGTTTTTGATGGGATTTATCGGGACG
Source organism: Notocelia uddmanniana (assembly GCA_905163555.1). NCBI lineage: Eukaryota > Metazoa > Arthropoda > Insecta > Lepidoptera > Tortricidae > Notocelia > Notocelia uddmanniana. The sequence goes on from LR991052.1 coordinate 20,295,025, forward strand.
TGCAGACGTACTCTTTGAGTAACGGTTGCAAGAATTGTGTGAAATATGTACATATGTACATATGTATACATGGAAAACATCCAAGACTCAAGAACAATTATTCATGCTGAACACACAAGTAAATGGCCTGACCGCGATTCAAGCCCGGGACAACCCGGTTCGTTGGCAGGGTTACTTTGACTGACAACTAGGCGAAAGAGGAAATTTTGCTTTAGTCTTTAATGAAAGGATTAAAGGAAATCGAAGTAAATATTAATTTATTTTCACAGAGCACATTGTATGAGTAGCAATATGAAGCCACTTTCTACAGCTGATTTCGGCAAAGTGATGAAGCAAGTGTACCCCAGCGTGCGCCCGCGGCGGCTGGGTACTCGAGGCAATTCCAGGTAATCCAGTTTTATTTCCATAACTTTTTAACCCTAAAATTGCTTTATCTTAATATATGGTTTTATACCCTGTGGTATATATGGTTTTATGTGTGGCTAGCCAGGCTAGATATATGTAATCAAAAAATAGGATTTAATTAGTAATTAATGAACAATAGCAAACTAGCGGTTCCTGTGATACCGCCAGCATACTAGTTAATAGCACACTGGGCGAGCAGCTGAAGCGCAACATAGCCTGGATGAGGCTAGACGCCCAATATCGGATGTGCCTTGGCCTTGTCGATGTTTTAGCCATGCACAAATGCGCAGCATCCACACTGCACTGAACATTTGCTGCGCGCATTAAGTTTGTTGCAAGCGCCTTCATGACTATACGTACATCCACCAAATCATAGGTAGACAATATTTGCGATGCAATATATACAATCTATTTTCAACGGAAAAGCAGCATTGCATGTGTAGCTTAGTATATCTCCTGCAAAGCTCTGGTTTTAATTTACTTATTTGTGAAAAAAATGTGTTTATACGCATGTTATATACGCACGTCCAACTTGAGCAGGCACTCAGGCTATACAGGTGCACCTAGGCATTGTTGGCGCTGTTGATATCAGAGGTAAAAATTGATAGCATTTTATCTTGGACAGTCGTCAAAGAGCGGAGCAGGAACAATAATTATCCTTTTTATTTCACTATTTTACAAAATGCTCTCATTTAGTAAATTAGAAGTCCCGCTACTTTATGTCGAGTTACATGAAGATATTTCAATTTGGTTCATATTAGAATGAGTTATGTCCAATTTATTTTCCATGTAATATTTATTGACTGATTTGCGGTGCGTCCTTGGCGGCGATTGTTATAATTATTTTTAACCCCCGACGCGGAACGCAAAAAGCTTAACGTGTGTATCTGTGGGTGGCAGTGTAGCTCTTAAACCAGTGAACGGATTTCAATTCAGCAATGGTTCTTAGACATGCTTAATCGAAATCGGTTCACCCCTTTTTGAGATATTAAACTTTGAAACGTAAATGCTAGGGGATATCTCAGCTTTTGTAAGTTCTCAGTTATTGTCTATGTTATGTTTTCTTTTTGCTATGTGTGGTAAAGGTAACTGAAACAGGGATTTTCTCCTTATTGTGATTGTGTCATATCATGCATAAGCGAAAACACTACGTTTTCTTTGATTAGTACTTACATAGTAGCTAATAAAATAAATGCAACGCACATTTATTTGTTCTAGTTGAGAATATGCTTCAAACTTCATCTCATTTTAAAATAAGAGTGATTACATCTGCCAAAGGTCAAAAGTGAGATGCATACGACTTCTGTAAATTGTGCACGCGCGATTTTTTTAGTGGAGTCACCCATGCCTGGCACGTTTTATGTATAATTTCATTATGACTATTACGTCTAATTCATTATGACTATTAAATAATTCCTACGGCATTTGGGTATGTCGCGCCAAGGCAAACGCTTATTTTGATTATGAAATTGCTTCCGAAATTTTAGTATACATATAGTTCAACACTGCAGCTGCACTGCTGTGCTGGCCCTGAGTCAACTAGGCTATTTTACCTAAATAGTTAAAATATCATAGCACACTAGTAGATTCGAATTTTATAGAATTTAATTCAGAAGCTTGCGAGTTCGATAAATAAAAAAGGTTGAAATTCAGAATATGGCAAAATTATTGTTATGAATTAGTTTAATAATAATAACGTATTGTATTATGCGCTTGCTGTGCGAATTATGCTAAGCTGTGCTAAGAGATTAATATACGAACGTCGTTTCAACATCATAATGGACGGTATGTTTTTGTTAGTGTCCGACCGACACGTGTTTTTTTGCCGAAACCGAAACCGAAGGTTCGGCTTTGGCTCTATCGAAACTTTTATAGAAGTGTTACAATTAGTGTCTGACCGAAGTTTCGGTTTCGGCCTAAAAATCATGTTTCGGCCGAAGGTTCGGTTTCGGCCAAAAAAGGGCCGAACCTTTCGGCCGTGCCGAAACTTACAATATTGTATGTACCTACTTTCGGATCGTAAATTCTAATTAGTCTTTCGAGGCTGGCTGATTGTGATCTGTACACATTAAACATCAAAATTTTATTTTAGTTAATTTTATATCTAGTTAAGAAGCTGTTCGATTTAGTCAGAGGAATTTGGTTGTTCTTCTTCAAAACTGAGACCACAGAGAACTTAAGTACTATGCTCGATGATCTAATGGGCTTCTGAAGAAGTTGGGCTTGAGATGAACATGGACCAAACGAAGATCATAACTAACGTCCATGTACCTATGTAGTACGTACTCCAGTTAAGATCAGAGACTCTACGCTCAAAGTTGTCGACAAATTTGTGTACTGTCCCTGAGCCTAGGACAAACGGTTCAGTTGGGCAGGAGCAATTTCGAGAAGGAGATCAATTCAAAAATAACTTGGCTAGTCAAAGTCTTTGACCAGTGCGTGTTGCCATTGATGACCTATGGCTCCGAAAAAGGAGAGTCAAAGTCACTCAAAGAGCGATGGAGAGGGCTATGGCCTATGCTCGAAGTTACTCTGCGATATCTTAAAAATGACGATACCCGCAGACGAATCTAAGTAACTGACATATCCTGAAGGCTTGCTAAACTAAATTGTCAGGTGCGGACCATATTGCCCGGAGAACCGACCGTCGGTGGGGCAAGCGAGTTCTCGAGTGGCGACCACGTACCGGATGACATAGCGTAGGAACAAGGAATGTTGCTGAGCTGCCCCTACAAGGTTGCTGAGGCTTGAGGTGGGCTGATGACCTGATTAAGGTCGCGTGGGTCCGCTGGATGCATTCTCTGGGGGAGGCCTATGTATGACATGATGCCCGCGGTTACCTATCATCATCGCACCTCTCGCCATCGAGCTCATCCCCACACCTTGGAGCCATTGCCTTCTCGTGCAGTACGTTTCAATAGGTACTTTATACCCAGAACACTTAGGTTGTGAAATGAGGTATTACCAAAGGGCTACAGCATGGGGCTCTTCAAAAAAGGCGTGAATAAGAGCCAGGATAATCTGGTCCAGTTCAACCCCACCAAGACACAAGTATACGAGTGCACTACAAAAAAAAAACCCCATTCACTGTTGCCCATTCCAAGACAGCCCTCTAGCTCCGTCTTAGAGAGTTATTGGGGTCCTTGGTGTCGACATTTCCAGCGACGTCTAGTTTCGGAGCCACTTAGAAGACAAAGCCAGGCTGGCATCCAAAAAGCTATGCTCAATAGAGCAAAGCGATACATCACCCCTGGACAGAGACTTCTATAATATAAGTCACAAGTCCGTCCCCACTGAGTTGGCTGTCACCTTTGGGCGGGAGCACCTGGATACCAGCTTGGGCCTTTTGAATTGCTTCAGAGACGTGCTGTTCGAATCGTGGACGATCCCAAACTCACGAGCGATATTGAACCGTTAAGTTTAAGGAGAAATTTTGCCTCCTTGTGCGTGTCCTATGGCTTGTTTAATGGGTTGTGCTCCTAAGAACTGTTCAATATGATGCCTGCGGCCCCTTTCTACCATCGCTCAGCTCGTCGTCCGCAGGGCATTCACCCTTACACCTTAGCACCTAAATGGTCACGTACGGTACGATTTCAGAGGAATTTCCTCCCTCGGACGCTCCGGTTGTGGAATGAGCTCCCTGCCGAGGTTCTTCCAAGGGACTACAGTATGAGGTTCTTCAAGAAAGGAGTGTATAAAATTTTAAAGAGTCGGCAATGCGCATGTGTCTCCCTTAGAGTTGCAGCCGTCCATAGGCTGCGGTGATCGTTTACCATCAGGCGGGCCGTACACTTGTTTGCCACCGACGTGGTATTAAAAAAAACTTGTTTATTTAACGCACCTACACAGATTGTAGGTGTTTCATTGATCATATGATTCATATGTCCAAAAAGAATGGCCTACTGACATTTTAATCAACGATTTTAACACGTCTATAAAAGGTTTCGGCCAAAAAACATGTTTCGGTCGGACACTACCAAAAACCCATAATTTAAGAGATTTTAATTATTTAAAACAAATTGCAAGTTGAAAAATCTCAAGTCTAACACACCCTAAAGGGGTGGCGTAGCCACCTACTATGTTTTTGACTTGACACCATCTTGACAAGAAGTGTCTTGAACACATTTGCAAGTCACGTAAAGATTTGTTCATAAAGCTGTGGTCAATTAATTTGATCTATTTTGTACTGAAATAGTAATTTAATTAAAACAAATTATTGGACCCATGTTGATACGTATAACATTATTTATTTTAGTGCCGTCAAAATACGAGGTTAATGTCCTTCGGGTTATTCGCGACCACGGTATATACTTATTGCACATAATAATGCTTTTATCAGGGTGAAAATAAAAAAAATGCGTGCGTAAAAGACGATACGAAGAGTAAGATTGTGAGTGGCGAGATGACGGGCGGAAGAGAGGTATGGAAAAAACCTGCTGCGCTGACCCCAAGTAAATAGGAAAAGGGCACGCTAATGATGGTAAAATAAAATCAACCAATTCAGAGAATTGAAATCCCAAGAACACAATGGTTTATAGTTTTTGCTATATAACTTAACTATAAGTTTATTTACACATTGTCCGACTTTTCAGTTAAACATCGTACATTTGCCTTGATGTCGTATTTTACACCACTACACGATAAATACATTGCCAAGCCTACGTTAGAATACCTGGTTTATAAAGTCCTTTAACCTGTTATATTTTAAGGTATATTTGATATATTACAGGTATTGCTATGCAGGTCTTCGAAAAAAGATCAAGTTGGAAGTACCGCAGTTACCAGACTTGGGTGAATCTTCGAAGGTATGGTAAAAAAAAAACAGTGTCACAAAGTATTTAACAAATTATGACTCAAATGAATATATTAATTGGTTATAAACATGGACATGACCAGTCTTTTGAAACTCGTATGTGTCCTGTCGTCCTCAGTTATGTTAAGAAGTCTATTTATCATTTTATTGAAATTGTCTGCATTTTTTCAGGGAGTGAGAGATACATCGAGGGAGACAGAGAGGACAGTGCTCGACTGGGCGGAAAGTAAATTAGGTGAGAATATATCATCTTGTAGTTATATCTTGGTGTCCACTAGAGCCCAGTTGGAGAACCGTGCCCTTTAGGTCTACTTTGTCCACATTGCCATTTTGTCAGCATTTATTTCATTATTTATCAGGAACCGTGCTATTAAATAAATAAATAAATATTAGGGGTCAATTTTTACACAAATCAAACTAGTCACATAGTAAGCACAAGAAGGCTTGTGTTATGGTACTAGACGACGATATATTTAATATACTCAAATACTTAGAAAACATCCACGTCTCAGGAAAAAATCTCTGCTCACCACAGAAACAAATGCCCTTACCGGAATTCGAACCCGGGACCTCTAGCCTCGGAGGCAGTGACACTACCAACTAGGCTAAAGAGGCCGACTACTGAATGTTCTTGGATGGGTTATAATTATTGGGGCTATTGAACAGCGAACACGTGATGTGCCTAATTTTCACTCACCCAAATTTCAAAAGTTAATACTCTTGCCTATCTAGGTTTATAAATCATAATAATGCAGAGCCATACAAACTAAATAAAATAAACAACGATTAGTCTAAGAACCCTCCCCGTGTCATTCTTGACCCAAAGGTGCCCATCGCGCTTGTCGCGTTCTGCTTTGGATCATAATGGACAGTTTTGGCACCAGGAATGAGCCGGAAAGAGGGTCATGACCCCTTTCGCGCAGACGCTGCCCAGCTTTCGTAAGCAAAATTTTGGCCTCTGAACCCCAACATCCAGATGTCTCAGCCGACAGAGGGAAAACAGGTAATTAGTGAGGACGGCGTATTTGTCTCGCTTTTTCAAAGCCGCCGCTTCTGTAGCCGCTCCCGCAGCCCTCACTGTGCGACCAAGGTGTAACGGCGTAAAAGTGCTGACACACGTGGCGTCCCAAAGTAGGCACCATCGGGCATCCATCGGGTCTCTTCCCGTCCGATCTACCGAGGCTCGATGGTTCCAGTACGCAAGGAACATTGGCAGAAGTCAGTGCCCTTCGAAGTATGTCATAAAGCGCGTGGTGACGTTGAGAATCTTCCTGTGCATCGACAACTACTCAACGCGTGATGACCCTTACTCTATACCATAGTGCCGCAGATGCATACATGAGGTTCACAGACATCATAGCCCAGGCGGAGCGCCACCAGCAATGAGTCGTTGTCTAGGAGAGTTCCCTAATGCGGGGACGGGAGGACGTGTAGCCATGCTCCAGATTCTGGCCTCGATTCTGAAATGAGCTTTACTCTATCAACCCCCGCTGCTTCCTCCACCAGGCTGCCTAATATTCGCGTCGTCATTATGTGATCCCACAACCTTTTTCGGTCCAGTTTCTCGGGCATGGACGCACCCAAACAGTCACAGCACCGTCTGAAGGAAGAATTTTAGTGACAAGATCCATGACCGCAGCCTCCGATGCTAAGAAAGCTGGCAAACTCACATTCTGTGCGCGCCGTACGCCTAATCCACCGTTTCGTATGGGTATAGATGCCAAATCCCATTGTACTGAATTGAGACCAACATTAAGCAAACATTCAACTGATTCCTTTAACATACAGTCAAAGGAGTCAGTATCCAAAAGGTGCAGCCATGTACAGTACGTAATAAGTATGTTAACTTGGGAACGGCGAAACAGACCCGCAGTAAAGTTGGAGCTACGTGCGATGATAGCTGTTCCAACAGACCTTTCTCTAGCAGACTAGAGGGGCTGCCTTCGTACCTCAAAGGCTTGAGGGACGGCTTCAGGAGAAAGGTTAGAAGCCGAAGAATAGCTTCTCCAGAACTATACGAAGCAACATATCCCGCTCAACGCAGTTAAATGCGTTTTTAATGTCGAGTTTAATTATGAGTTATGACGCATTCGGCATTATTGGGATTTCCTAAAATAGCTTGCGTTGATTGAATAGCGGCTGCCGGCTTCGCAACCCAATCTTGTGCCAAACCGTAGTTGATGTGGTTGCAGTAAGCAGCCATTTCATCCCTCACAGCACGACACTTAAGATTAGCTGTCAAACGACGGAATGGGTCTTAATTCTACTAAAACCGCTAATTTCTTTAAAAATTGTGTAAGCGCCGTACGGAATATTGCAGATTAAGGAAAACATGTATAAGTTCTTCAAATTACTAAGAGACTAAGCTGATCGTACCTTTTTAGTGTTCCGTAGTCAACTAGTTTCGCCATGTCCGTCTGTCCTAGGCTTTGCTCTGTGATTGTTAGTGCTAGAGGGCTGCAATTAGATATGGATATATATATCAATAAATCTAACAAAAAGGTAAAATAAAATCTAATAAAAATAAAATTTAAGGGTACCTCCCCTATACGTAAAGTAGGGATGTTTTTTTTGCCTCAACCCTATGGTGTGGGGTGTTGTTGGATAATATAATATAATAAAGCCTTTATTACTGACTTTTTTAACATAAAAAATAACTATAAGTATTTAACTTATTCTACTATTTCCAATTTCCCAGTGTTTTCGATAAAACTGGTTGTAATTTTTATGATTCTGATGCTTTTTCTTGTAAAGGTGATGTAATTTTACATGGTTCTATTTGTGGTGGACTGTATTCTTTAGATTGTACGGTCAACCCAACAACGCGCAAATTAACCGCTTTTGAGACACATTCCGATATTTCTAGCTTCAAGCTTTAGCATCGACGTTTAGGTCACTTATGCCGCATTGGGATGGATCAACTTAAGAAAGGACAGGCGGTAGGCGTCGACTATTCAGAGGTCGATAAGGAACCCTGCATCCCCTGCATTGAAGGTAAGCAGAATAGGAAACCTTTTAAAAAGATTTCACATAAAAGATCAACTTCAGTTTTGGAACTTATTCATTCTGACGTTTGTGGTCCGTTGCCTGAAATGTCATTTCAAGGCAATAAATATCTTTTATTTTTTATAGATGATTTTTCTCGTATGACTTTTGTCTTCTTTATTTCTTCAAAAGCTGAAGTAAAGAATAAGTTTTGTATTTTCCAGTCCTCTGTGGAACGGGAAACGGGAGCCAAGATTAAGACACTGAAGAGTGACAACGGGAAAGAGTATGTTAATGCTGAATTTTCGAGGTACTTACAAAGAGAAGGAATTCAACATCAAACTACAGTTCCCTATAGCCCTCAACAGAACGGTTTGGCCGAAAGAACGAACAAATCTATTATGGAGAAAGTGAGGTCCATGCTTTCCGACAGTTCTCTGTCTCCTGCTTATTGGCAAGATGCGGCAGAAATGGCTGTATACCTCAAGAATAGATATCCTCATCGTGCTCTCGAAGGCAAGACGGCGTACGAGAAATGGTATGGTAAGGTACCAAATTTATCGCATTTACGTGTTTTCGGAAGTAGAGCTTTGATCCATATCCCCGATTGTAATCGGAAGAAGTTGGACATGAAAGCATCTGAACACATCTTTGTCGGTTATTCAGAAGATCCGAGAAGTTATTACTTTAGGGATGCTACGTATCCCAGAAGAGTTTTGAAGAGCAGAGATGTAATTTTCTTTGAAAACCATTTTCATGATTTGAAAGGAAAAGGTAATACTTGTAAGTCTGATGAGGATTCACATGAACCAGCATTCATACCTCTTCTATATAGTTCACAAGAAAACTCTTTGTGTCATTCAAGAAAGACAGGCGCTGTCAACGAACATGAGCAAATTCAACCCGATATTGCACCTGTATTAGAAGTTGAGCCTGATAGTAATGTAGAACAATGGCATAATGCTGTTACTCAAGATGAATCAGCTCAACCATCCTCTTCCATTTCATCTGAAGAAACAAACTCTGATACTGAGGTTGTAGAACCAAGATACAATTTGAGACCTAGAAAACCTAATTCTGCTGCCAATTGTGTATGCATGCAGACTTCATCCCCTCAGCTTATGGATGAACCTACAAGCTATTTACAGGCTATGAATGCAGAAGATGGCTATAAGTGGTGTCAAGCTATGCAAGACGAATATCAGTCACTGCTTGAAATAAAACTTGGGTTCTCGTTAACAGACCAGATAAGAAGGTCATACCTTGCAAATGGGTATACAAGTAGTACAAGTAGTACAAAAATGCGCATGGTGACATTGTTAAATATAAAGCAAGACTTGTCGCGAAAGGATTTAACCAAGTTTATGGAGTTGATTACTCGGAAACATTCTCCCCAGTTGTCCGAAACTCTTCTCTGCGCTTGCTGTTTGCGTTAGCCGCAGAAATGGAAATGAAAATGCACCATCTAGATGTGGACACGGCATTTTTATACGGAGACTTGGAGGAAGTGGTGTACATGAGTCAACCAGAAGGTTTTGCTAAACCTGGTCAAGAAGATAAGGTATGCTTATTAAAGCGTTCGCTCTATGGCCTCAAACAGGCTTCGAGAGCATGGTATAAAAAGTTAACAGAAATATTACACTGCATAGGTTTTAACCAAACTCCTTCAGAAGCGTGTATTTATACTAAGAAGGTTGATAACGAGTTTATAATTCTCGCCTTCCACGTCGATGACATTGTCATATTTTACAAGGAAAATAAAACGCTAGACACTGTCATATCTGACTTAAATAATTATTTTAGTCTGAAAGTGACCGGCCCGTTAAGTTATTATTTGGGTTTAAATATTGATTATAAACCGAAAGAGATTAAAATATCTCAAGGAACTTATATTCGTGATTTACTTAAGAAATTTCAGATGTGTGATTGTAAGGTTATGCCTACACCTTTAGAAAATAAAAGGTTGTTGCCGTGTGAGAAAGGTAATGATGAGCCTTCGTTATATCCATATCAGAAGTTAATCGGCTGTCTGATGTTCCTAGCTGTTAATACGCGACCTGATATAGCGTTTGCCGTATCGTATTTGAGCCAATTTAACACTAAATATGATAAGTCTCATTGGATTGCGGCCAAGCGAGTGCTTCAGTATTTAAAAGGAACTATCGATTTGGGCATTACTTACAGAAAAGGTGGAGGACGTTTAGTTATGCGGATGCCGATTGGGGTAACTGTCCCATAGATCGTCGTTCGTACACTGGATTCTACTTCTCTATGGCCGGTGGAGCTATTTCGTGGGAGAGTAAGAAGCAAGTTACTATTGCTCTATCTTCGAGTGAGAGCGAATATATGTGCTTGGCGAGTGCGGCTAAGGATGCTGTGTTTCTGAAGCGGTTGTTGTTCGAATTAACTGGTGAGTCAACTGTTATTACTATTTACAACGATTCGCAGTCTGCTCAGAAGTTGGCATTGAACCCGGTCCACCACAATAGAACCAAGCATATAGACACGAGATTTCATTTTATACGTGATTTATTAGCTAAAAATGTTATTAGTGTCGTTTATACACCTACTTTGGAGATGTGGGCTGATGTTCTTAATAAACCACTAGCTCGCGTTAAGCATCAAAATTGTGTAAAAGGAATAGGTTTATGTTTATAATCTTATTTTGATTACGGGGGAGTATGTTGTACAACTGGCTAATCAAAATTTTGAATTTATATTTCTTTTACAACATATTGTATTCTCAATGATGTCTTTACGTCACTTCAATAAACTGAGTCAAATACATCATTATTTGCCAAGGTTTTGGAAGATATTGGTCTTCCAAAACATCATTGACTTATCCACGAATTGCTATTTCCCGGGCACTGCAATAATGTGCTATTGTTGTCTCGAACTATAATTAATAATAATTTATTATAGAAACAATACATGTTTAATTTAAACAATTTGAAATATATAACTAAAACTAACTATAATGTATATAATCTGGATTCACTCACAGTATTGTACACAATTACAGGTTGAAACATAATGATACTTACTAGACTTATAAATAAAACCACTTATATATAGAAAACCCCATCCAGTTCACAGGCTTGAGGCATGGACCCTAAGACGCTGGCGGCATTGCCTCTTTGCACCGCTAGACTAAGCCGCTGGGCAAAGAAGGAACCAGCCCTGTGGTCGCCTGAGATGCCTATTAAACGTACCGACACCTCTTTTATGAACTTTTTGGTGTCGGACGACCAAGGGCCCAAAGTCTCCACCGCAAGTGCCACAAACTCATACTCATTCGTGAGAAATGCGTACTTGCGGTGTTTAAACATTTGAGCTTGGTCTGCGGCCATTCCAGACTTCCGAGCCGACCCTTCGACGTGGGATGGAGCCAGCGTGTCAACGCAGGTTGCGTCCCACGCCAAAGGGCGACCTAAACACCAGGGTACTAAGGTGCAACCATCAGGTCTCTTTCCGTCAGCTGCAGACAGCCCTGACGGCTCCAGCGTTGCAGGGAGAGCTGCGGTGCTTAGAGAACGGCGGATGAGGTCGTTCAAAGTTGCATGCCTGTATAGACGACCGGCGCTCATTGGACAATACAAACCATGTCGACCTAGAGAGTCAACGGGTTGGGCACAGCGGCTACAAGCATGTGGTTCGCAAATTTTAAGACCGAGGCGGAGGCACACTGCGATCCGCAATGCAGAGGGGTCTAGTACGGAGCCAAGGTTTCGTGACGGGAGCGCATGCAACCAATGCCCCGATTCTTTCTCTGACACTGCCATGAGCCTGGCTCGTTCGTGGCTATTTTGGGAGTTTCCGAGTAGGGACTGGTGAATACTTTTTATTTTTAAAGCATCCCATGCGGCTTGAGTGGGTTTTTCGTCCGGCATTCGCTGGTTGGGATTTTCCGCACTCCAAGCATGTTCTGCATCTGCCAGGCACGACACCGCGACATTGTCGGTTGAAGGTACGTTGAGGATACCGCCAATGAGGGTGAGCGTGCTGTTGACAGATGCAAGAAAAGCCGGGAGAGCTAGACTGCCCGTCGAGCGGATGCCGAGGCCGCCAAATTTTATGGGAAGAATTGCTTGCGACCAGCTGTGAGATGAAAAAGTTATATTAAGAATTTTGCAGACAGTGTCTTTTAAAATTTGGTCTATGTTGGCTGTGAGTGAAGGAAATTTCCAAACTGGTGAGCAACGGAGGATGTACATAAATTTGGGTGAAAACAGACAGAGTCGCAGAATGTACAAAGCCATGTGTGGGTTAATTTGGAAGAGAAGTTCAGAACAAGACTGAAAATGTTCTATTTTAGAATTTATGCACATAGGAATTGATTCGTCGAATAAGGGGGCTCCTAAAAGAGTGAGAGTATCGTGAGAATGAGTTGAGATGTTTGGTGTGAGAATGTTGATATCATTGATAATTGACGCGCGAATATTTGGTGAAATTTTTTCTGAGATAAAAAGTTCACATTTGTTGAAATTGATTGACAGGCCAATTTCAGCAAAGCGATTAATAACAAATAGGAGATCGGTCAGAACTGCCGAAGATTTGCCTCCGAGGGTGCCGTCATCTAGATACCAAATATTTAATTTGGAAGTGAGCTGGGTGATTATGGGGTGGATTGCTAAATTAAAAATGACAGGGCCAAGTGGGTCTATCTACTATAATTGTACAATTGTGTTGATTTAAAAAAAAAAAATTACCTACTAATAGTCGTTCTGACTTTTTGACTTCTTTCAAAAAGGTTAGGCTACAGCGCAAACCCTTGACCCGATCGTCTTTGTTTTAGGCTCAAATTGTAGCCGACTAAATTGTCCAGAGGAGTTTTGATCAAAATTTTGATATCATTCTTCGTTTCCAAAATATCGAGTGCTAAAATAAAAAAATCGGAGGAAATTTAATTATTTTTTTCACTATTTCGGCCAAAACTTTTTTCGTTCTGGACTTTCTCAAATAATTCTCTTTGCATCTTACACATCTCGTAAATACGCGTCTTTTGAGCCTAGTTTGAATATCATACCTTCACAACTCTCTGAAATATAAGGGGATCGCACTATTTCGTGAAATGGGACCCTGTACTGGAGCGAACGAAAAGACATTTTCAATGTCAAAACTAATAAAGTCAGAAGTACCCGTAGGGTTAGACCGATGGGATATGGATTTTATTGAAGTGAAAGGACGTATTTGGCATTATGTGGTCTCTGCTTACCCCAATGAGATCCGTGCCTTTGCATTTATGTGTGTATGTAAGGACACTGGGGTAGCCTGACTCAGTTCTCAACAGGCCTTAGCAAAGCCTCACCCTTCCAACCATTACGGCAAGCATCTCCATACTTTCTGCGCCTCGGAAAAAATGTACATTAATTGGCTTCACTCATTTCAGTAACCAACTAAAGGTCCATCTGTTACCACCAATTCGTTAGCACCGGTGACAGCTGGGATTTTTCCCACCAGTGGGACAAAATATGAGATAAATTCCCAGCTGTTATCGCTAAAGTGTTGGTGGTAACTACCTTGGCAGCTGGGATTAACCCCTCGTAACCGACGACTAAGCAAAAATTGGATTTTACTACAAAAAAATGTATGTATGGTCTAAAATCGTACGTTGTTTATATATAGGTTCATTCATTAACAATAAGTGATCCATAAAATGAAATAAAACAATTAGGCAGTGTCCTAGGTAATAAAATAATAGTAATATAAGTCCGTCACTTAGATTATCAAAAATATTAACTTATAACTCCATTGGCCCAGCGAAAATGGATCTAGGCCCCCGATACGAGAGGTGACACTTTTTGGTTCTTTGCTAACTATTTTCCACTGGTGTTTAGGAATTCGCGCAGCTCAACCAGGTCGGTCCAGCGACGAAATATTAGACACGTGTTTTTTTTTTAAACAAAAAATAACAAAGTCAAAGCGCATGAAATTTGCTCGTCGTCGTGGAGTGGGGGCTCGTGACGTGCTAAAAACATTGAGTTAAGATATAGAAATAGACACACAATGCCGAACATAATTAACTAAAAATGTGGCGCAAGATGACACTGACAGTTACATTCCAATAGCTGAGAATAACGCTTCTTTATAGTCCGAGTCAAGATAAAAACTTCGTACAAAAAAAAACTTACAAACATTAGCACAAGTGTCAAATTTGCAAACATAAGAACCAACATGGTAATAACTTTTTAGTAAAATGGCACTATCATATACTGGCTACCAATGTTTACTTTATAAATGTCAAAAGTGAACAGTGAAAGGAGTCGCTTTGGTTATAATTTTTTTTAATAATATTTTTAACCAAAAACATATATGAATAAAACATTCCATTTCATTATTCACACACATTCGCGCACAATTCTGTGATTGTTACTGTTATTTTTCTGTGTTAGAGGTAAAGATGTTTACTTTCATGAGACTCTTGAGCAAGACTGTAGCTAGTTATTTCAAAAGTACTGACTTCTGCCATTGGAGCAGCATTGGTAGTTTTACAACTTTTCCTTTGCATGTCATGGTCATCTATCTCTGACATCTGTACAACAAAAATACCGACTATGACTATCAAGATAAATTAATTAAATATATTAACTAAATTGATTTTTATTACATCACATCACATCAATTCATATAAGTATATGAATATGTATTCCTCGGCATGATTTATCACGCTAAAATTATATGTTGAAACAGAATTTGAATAATATAGTTTGAGTTTAGAAGTTGCAATTAGTCGAGTGTTTATTGGTCCTGTATATGTCGGAAAAGGCCCCGGGTATGTCCTAAAACTACGACCAAGACCACCGGGGGATGAACAGCAGCATCCCTGGAGTGCGTTGGAGATACTGCGATCGCCAACCCGCATGCCGAGCGTGGCGATTATGGCATTTACCCCCCATGAAATTGGGGGAGGCCTGTGTCCAGCAGTAGACGTCCTTCGGCTGATATGGTGGATATGTCGGAAATAGGGAAATGGGCCGAACACACAACACTCGTGTGGTTTGGTTTATAGAGTGCGGTCCATTCTGAACGTCGCTGAGGATGTTGTGGAAATCTTGAATTAAAACAAATTATTCCTTACCAATTTCATGTAAAAAAATATTGACCTAATAGCGACTCCTTACATTTTGTTTATTGATAACCTTTAATTTGAACTAACAACATTATTTATTCAAAACCATGAAATTACCAGAATTTTACATAAATTTTGTAACGTTATCAAAATAACTAACCTAAAGGAATATATTCCATCCTTATCCTTATTTTTTTTGTAGCTGTTATAGCAGTTTTTCACATCACATTTCGTCATTGTTGGACAACTGTCACTGTCTGCGGTCCAAACACGACTAAACAGGAATGTACCGCCCGAGTCGTGCGGGCGGTACTTTCACGAGGACCATTTTTGTGGGCTGATTGTGTATCTAGTTCTGTAATAGTACATCAATGGCTAAAATAGTAATAATAATAATAATAAAGGAAGGTATACCGGAAGTGGGATGGAACCGATCATCGTGTGTCTGATGGACAGCGACCGGATGCTGCAGCCATGGTTAACTTGGCGTAGTATTTGGTCGGTGCCTGTCGAGCACACCGAGGGCGCCTGGATGGATGTTGTCAAGCGTGAGTGTGAGTCCATTGAACCCATGGGGTCTGTTACCGTCGGCCCCGAAGACGTAAGTTGTCCCATCCGTACGGCTCCAAACTGGAAAAGTCCGGGCCCGGATGGATTGCACAACTTCTGGCTAAAATGGTTTCGATGCTCACACGCGCGTTTGGCAGCACAGTTCCAGCAAGCCCTCGAGCTCGGTTCCCTGCCGCCTCCCTTAACAACTGGTGTTACCTCCTTGCTCTACAAGTCCGGTAGTACCACGGAAGCGAAGAACTACAGACCCATCACGTGCTTGCCGACGCTATACAAGCTCCTTACATCCATTTTGAGAGCAAAAATTAACACGCACATTGTTGCGAACAACATTCTGGCCCCCGCTCAAAATGGATGTAGGGTTGGGTCATGTGGTACTAAAGAGCTCCTCCTCATAGACATGACCATTTGCCAACGAGTCCGGCGAAACAGAGGGACCCTCTCGGCCGCCTGGATTGACTATAAGAAGGCCTATGATTCGGTGCCTCATTCATGGCTGAGGAGGATCTTAGAACTGTATAAAGTGGATGCAGTTTTGAGGTCCTTCTTAGTTGCTTGCACGGGGCAGTGGACCACAGTCCTTCGTCAACCCGGGGGAGGAGAGGGCCCCTCTGGCCCGCAGGATTCCATCAGGATTGAGCGAGGTATTTTTCAGGGTGATAGTCTGAGTCCCTTGTGGTTTTGCCTAGCGCTGAATCCGCTCAGTACCCTGCTGAAGGATTCGGGACTAGGTTGCCAGCTACGGAGAGAGGGTGAGGTCATTTCTCATCTGCTCTACATGGACGACCTTAAACTATTTGCACCAAATAAACATGACCTGTTGGAGCTACTGAAAACCACAGAGGTCTTCAGTAGTGCCATCAAAATGGAATTTGGTGTCGATAAGTGTGCGGTCATGCATGTATACGGGAAAAGAACATGGGAGTATTTATTACCTTACATATTAAACGAATGGCCTAATGGTGTCTGCCAAAACCTCATTAATAATACACATAAATGTAAAAACATTGTAAAAAATATGTACTTGCAAACTACAGAGGCGCGCCCGAGCGGTGCACAATTAATAGGTGCAGGTAAAAATAACTAATATTATCTGTAAACGAGCGACAACCAGCGACAGATAAACCATACGCGGTTTTCGTTCGCTGTTAGAAAAAAAAATGTAATTAGTTTATAAGTAATTTGGATAAATAAAAAAAAAAAATGTACAGCGGGGGAAAGTTGTAAATTCCACAAATTTACATATTTCTGAGACAATGGCTCTCAGATCTCTCTCCGAAGCAGAAACCTATAAGTATCTTGGTATGTCACAGTCTTTGGGTATCGAGGGTGGGGACATCAAACGGGCGGTGAGGGAGCGCTGCTTCTGTCGCCTGACAAAAGTACTCAATAGTTTTTTGTCGGGCGGCAATAAGGTTCGCGCCTACAACGCCTGGGTGATGCCCTTGCTCACATACTCCTTTGGCATATTAAGGTGGACTCAGACTGAGCTCGATTTCCTGGATCGAAGGGTACGTGTACTGCTCACTGCGCACCGTTTGCTACACCCACGATCTTCTGTTATGAGACTGTACATCCCGCGGAAGCTTGGAGGTCGCGGCTTCTTAAATGCAAATGACCTTCACAACCGCGAGGTGTGCAGTCTCAGGGATTACTTTCTAAACAGTGAGTGTGGGATGCATCGTGACGTAGTGGCAGCAGACGCATCTTTCACCCCGCTCTCCATGGCAAATGAGAACTGGCGCAGATTTAAAGTACTAAGCATCGAGGACCGCAGGGCGGTATGGAAGAGTAAGGAGCTACATGGGCCGTTCTACAAGGCCCTTACGGGGCCCGACGTAGACCTGCTCGCATCGGTTAACTGGCTACGTTTTGGGGATCTTTTTGGGGAAACTGAAGGTTTTGTCTGTGCAATTGCGGACGAGGTTATCATGACGAACAACTACCGGAAATATATCCTGAAGGACGGTACGGTCGACATTTGTCGGGCATGCCGCCGTCCCGGAGAGTCACTCAGGCATATTATTTCTGGTTGTAGTCATCTTGCTAACGGCGAGTACTTGCACAGACATAACTTGGTGGCCAGGATTATTCACCAACAGCTTGCTCTTTTATACGGTCTTGTGGACTTCGAAGTGCCGTATTATAAGTACACACCTGCGCCAGTTCTCGAAAATGGTCGTGCAACGCTCTATTGGGATCGATCTGTCATCACGGACAGGACTATTGTAGCCAACAAGCCTGATATCGTGCTGACAGATCGATTGAAGCGCCAGGCAGTGCTCGTTGACATCACCATCCCCCATGACGAGAACCTCGTGAAAGCAGAGAAGGACAAAGTCAGCAAGTACCTAGACTTGGCACATGAGGTAACCGCCATGTGGGATGTTGATTCAACGATTATTGTCCCGATAGTCGTCTCTGTGAACGGTCTAATAGCGAAGAGTCTCGACCAACATCTCAAGAGACTCTCGTTAGATGGCTGGGGCAAGGGTCAAATACAGAAGGCGGTACTCCTGGACACGGCGTGGATAGTCCGGAGGTTCCTCTCTCTGTCGCGCTAACCACCGGTAGCTTAGGCCCGCCTCGCTGCCGGCGGCACTCTAGGTTAGGTTTTTTATAATGCTTTTATACTTTGTACGTGTATTTTTATATTTTACATTTGATAAATTTATTGTAAAAAATCTAACCTAAGAAAAAGAAATAAATAAGGTGAATAATAATAATAATTTTTATTCATGACAAACACAATACAATTTACAAACAAACACATTACATTATAACATTTTGCCACGAAATGGTCACAGCTCAACGTAATGCTGGCAGAGCCAGCGCTGGTCTTCCGCTGTGACCATTTGGTGAGATCACGGAGCCATGACAGTACATTACTACAGAGGCCGGGACAAAAGGGGTTGCCGGCCGAAGACATATAGACGGCTGAGCGAAGCGAGGCCGGATAGGTCTAAGGCCGGCAGCCCCATATTTCCCGCCGAGGTATGTATAGTGCTTTTCTTAAACATGCAATGAAATAAACAACAAAAAATCAAAGTTTTATTTTTAATACGCAGAGTGGCAGAATGTCATGATGCCTGTGCCACAAATTTACGTGGAATGAAAATTAAAAAAAAGGACTTTGCAGGCCTGCAAGATTTGTATGAAATTCCATTAACTACCTCTTGTCCTAGCCGCACCTGAAACGTCATACTTCGCAGCCTATTATAAGGAACATAACATCAATATTTCATTGCATGTTTGAGAAAAGAACATTTACGCGGAACTTAAACGGGCTTTAAAAGAAAAAAAAAATTAAATATTTTTGATAACATAATCTAACTGCCGGAATAATTATATTTTTAGGACACTAGCCAATTATTTTAGTACTTATGCTGTAAAATTTATTTATGTGAATATACATGGTTTGCCATTATGTTAGGATCTATATACAAGGTGTCCCAAGAAGTAGTGATATACTGAAGCTGGGAGGTAGAGGACCTAGAGGGCTATCTGAATCACCCCAAATCTAAATGTGGTAAGTGCACAATTTTTATGTAAATAAAAATTGTGCACTTACCACATTTTGATTTAAATTTTTTGATTGAAGCCTTATTAATAATAAAATGAAATTTTCAGGGTAGCTACCTGATAGATAGAGCAAGTTTTTAAAAGCCAATCGGTAATTATTTTTTATGTGATTTTATTTTTTTAAGGGCGCTTGAAGTTGTGAACATACTGGGTAATTTTATCTTTCATGGTATTTAATTTTTTTTATGCCATTTAAAGATCTAACGATAGTAAATGTTACCATACTGAATTGGCCTATCTATCAGCATAGCACACAAAAAAAATCAAGCATCTACCGCAATAATTCACGTCACCATAAATAAAAATCTCATCGTACGCGGCGATAGATGAAAAATTAAAAAAATAATCATAACTCCAAAAATACTAAAAATTCAGATAGCCCTCTAGGTCCTCTACCTCCCAGCTTCAGTATATCACTACTTTTTGGGACACCCTATATATATATATATATATATATATTCTCTCTCTCATTTACCTAATTAAAGTCCACGGTTTGATTGAGTATATAAACGAATGGCCTAATTTTGCATTACTTTTGCACACAATCGAGGCTCCTTCTCTCGAAAAACGCGAGTTATTAAGTTCATCAGTAGTGCTTGGCTTGTTTGCGTACACTTATGATAACATAGCCCCACATAAAATAATCTAATGGAATGGCTTTAAATTTCAAAACCTTGGCGGCGACTCGATGTCTACAAATCTGCTGATTACATGCCTATTGAAATGCTCCTTCAATTCCGCGCCGAGAACCCGATTGTCGGGTACTCCGTTCGTAGCTGCTACGGGCTACATATGAGAAATACGTGGCTACGGCCTACGAGCGTAGCACTACCCGGCATGAAGTGTTAAACGGCAGCTATTGAAGTTAATTTTATCCACATAAAACCTAGTCTTTTTTTATTTACGGACAAAGACCCTAATCTTATTGAAAGACCCTGTACTTAATTACTTCGTTTTGCGAAACACATCGGCATTTGAATCGCTGACGCGGAACTAAATCTCTCTTAGCAATGAAATTGTTAGGAACATGAACTTTATTTGATTCCTGATAAAATTCCTGATAAACAGGTTTTTATTTTAGCAGTAGACAATTAGAAATATGCCAAGTATTTATTGTTTGCATTATCAAGGGGCTTGCAATGGGCGGAGCGCGTCGCGTTTTATACCCACTGCTTGCAAACCCCGAGGTGATCAGTCAGGCGAGGGCCGGCGCTGCGCGAGCACGTGCGTCGTGTCGCGATCCGCCTCCGCCGCCGACTTGAATACGACGAACCGCGCGTAAATAACTCCTATTCATAATGTGGATGTCTTTACAGAGAATCAAATATAAACAAGTCACTAATTGTAAATAAACTTTGTTATTGTAAAAGGCAATAATCATATTAATTTCTAAATTTTCATTCCCAGTCTTTTTTAATATTTTTTTAAATCTTATTTTTTTACTCCTATTTATTCTGTGGTTTATAAACCCACGACTAAATTGTTAATGAATTATTTGTTGCCTCTCTTGTACATTCTTTATGTAAGTAAATGCAGGACATTACCAAATAATTTGTACCTTTCTATTATAAAAGAACGTATCCTCATAAGAAAACTACGGCACTTACGTCGTTTTGTGTAAGTAGGAGTCTTCCGGTGATAACGTAACCCTTTTGGGCTATACTCAATGGCCATACTGTTCAAAATAGTTTTCTATAAAAGGGGGTACGAAACCCTAAAAAGAGTATCTTAATAGAACCGTAGGTATACTTTATTAACTTACTTTTTGTGTTACTTACAAATTAAGGTTACAAGAGTTAAATGGAATTTCCGTTCACGAGATCAGTTTTATTATTGGTGTTATTCATAATGACACTGACATGTGAAGTAATATGTACTTATTAATGTATTCTTGGAGTGACAACCTCAACGCTACACGTGCCGCGCGTGAATGAATACAAGTTATGCGATAGACAGAGATGCAGAGAGTAGGTACGTTTCTTATGCCTAAACGCTGTTTTTGTTAGGAAGTGAAATTTCTGTATGTACTATTACTTATTCTGTGGCATTATGTGTATACTACTAACGCCGATTAGGAATTTTAACCTTTTCGCCGCCATTGATATTGACTAATTTAGTGCCCCACACGCTATGACTTCATATCAAATCGATCTAAAGGCAACCTACGTGCTATCGAGTAAGGTTCATCTTCCTACTCCTGTATTTTTATCGGTCATTTACATAGTCGCTGACTTTATATACAATGACATCAATAATAAGTCGTTGAAAACTATGTTCTATGGCCCTTAAAAACACTGTTTACCGTCATTTTATAGTTCTTACGTTTTCCATAAAAGCACTGCTAAATTTCCCTTTCTAATATGGGTAATAGCTATATCTATCTATATACACGATACACTCATATCACGATCCGTATCACGTGAATACTGATGAATATTAAAGCAAAATCCAAACAATTTTGAAAACCGCGTTATTACGAGTATTGACACCCCTGTAGTGTGATCATATTAATCATGTAAAAGGCCCCTATATATTATTTAATATGTCAATGAGTGCGAGAGAGACACTCTAAGACAAAGGGCACCTCTATCGGACTTGTTTTTCAGCGAATCTATGGTTAACTTAAAAACTGTCTTGTGTCTCACGTCATAAAGCTAATTTTTGTTTGTTAAGGTTTTTCAAAGGTATCGGTTTTATTATAGTTTATACTACATTTTGGTCTGACTTACGCTGGTACCAACAGCAAACAAAATAAATAATACATATCCTTTTTAAATCAATTTATATATCATATTATTTACTAATATAAATAAATATATTAATTACCTATTTTGTGTTAGTTCACAAGTTTTATCTATTTTTGATATTGTGTATTTATAAAATATGATAAGTTCGGATTCGGTCCGGATTTGGATACAGTTTGGTCCCGATGCAAAATGCAACTAATTAAAAACAAAACAAACCATAAACAAGACGTGTCATATTTATGATTCCAATTGAAAGCGAAAATAATATGCAGTCTGATAAACTATTACATTAGTTATATAAAAGGATTTTATTTGTTATCGTGGAGAAAGTGAACGTTGATTCTTTTAAAATGCACGAAGTAAAAATAACTGCACGCCCAAAGATATTGCGTAAGTTGCACAATAAAAAAGGTAAAAATTATAGTGCGTGAAAAGTCTAAAAATAATTGTATGCAACGGTGTATAAGTGGTCTAAAAACGCTCGTGGCGTCTTTACTTGCGATGCTCGCCGAGCACGCCACTCGCGTTTCAAGACCCTTCTTATATGAAGTCTTGTTGTTGTATACAACAGTTGCATAAAGGAATCAATATTTTCTGTCACCTGAGTTTAGATGTGTCACTAATCTACAATACCCTATTATAACATACGAGGGCTGTTCCGAAAGTTATTCATGCCATATATGTTTTAATGATACCTTTATGCGGGTTGTTTTAATTAAGTATATTGTGTTTTAAGTACGACGTGTCAACAGCCCTATCTAATATGCGATGAACGGGTCACAATACCAATTTTGTGTTGCGGGCCAATTTTGATTAATACGTCACCACAACTAAACGAAATTTTATACACCGCAAACTATGAATCTTCCCTATCTCTACCCACGTAATCTGTTTCGATTGCATGAAAATTAGCGACCATGAGCAGGTGTGTCGAATATTAGTCTAGGTCGCGAGACTAGGGACTCGTCATCATCACAAAAAAACTTAAATTAAATAAAATTATTTAGTGATGTTACATTAAAATCAGCAAAACTAAGTTAGGAAGTCATCCCGGGAAGTTTTCACTACAGCTGTTAGGGATTTCGTTGCCAAAACTATTTTTAGGTATCAAAAATAGTACTATTTTCGCAAATTTTTAAAAGAGCATACAAAAGGCCGTTTGTTAAAAGAAATGTTGTGAAAAAAATATATGCTGCTTACTAACGATTTTATCTCAGCTCATAACTATTGAAATTACCCACATAATGGTGTAAATAAAAAATATATCGCATGAATGAAATATATCGCAGTGAGAGCAGCTAAAAACTTTCGGAACAGCCCTCGTATATCCCCACGAAATATATTAGTCATCATTTTAATCAAAACTGTCTCTAAGTATAAATCATCTGATTAATGTAAATACACTACCGTCAAAAAGTTTAGGACCAAACGTAACTTTTAGTTTAATTTTCATAAATTATTACGCGAACCAAACAAGGCATTAAGATTGCAATGGGCTATTTATTTCCCACAAGGATTGGACTTTTGCAAAAACTGGTTGAGTCAATCAATGTTGATTACTTGCATATTTTCTGTTTAGTCTTAAACTTTCTGACGGTAGTGTATGTATCTTAAATTATAGTTTGATCACTTTTTAACCGACTTCAAGATTTCAAAAGAGGAGGTTATCAATTCGGTTGTATGATTATTATTTTTTTATTTTTTTTAATGTTTGTTACTCCATAACTCCGTCATTTCTTAACCGATTTGAAAAATTCTTTTTTTGATTGTATGAATATATATCCAAGTTGGTCCCGTTTTTGTCAAAAGGCAGTTCTGATGATGGGATCCATGAGGAATTGAAGGAACTCCTCAAATCTTTAAGGCAAACATATAGTGATTTTTGTGTTTTTATCAACAAGTCAAGCATTTGCATCCAAAAATGTGACATTGGATGAAGTGGAACTGCTGATGATGATCAGAACAGAACTCTTCAACGACGAAAAGTTCACGTTTCGCGATTTGTCCTCCTAGCTGTGTTGGTTAAGCAAGTTCTATTTTCACGATTAATTTTTGTCATGCTCGAGTTCTGATGATGGGATCCATGAGGAATTGAGGGAACTCCTCAAATCTTAAAGGCAAACATATAGTGATTTTTGTGTTTTTATCAACAAATCGAGCATTATCATACAAAAATGTGTCATTTGATGAAGTGGAACTGCTGATGATGATCAGAACAGAGCTCTTCAACGACGAAAAGTTCACGTTTGGCGATTTGTCCTTCTAGCTGTGTTTGTTAAGCAAGTTCTATTTTCACGATTGATTTTAGTCATGCTCGAGTTCTGATGATGGGATCCATTTGGAATCGAGGAAACTCCTCAAATGTGAAAGGCACACAAATAGTGATTTTAGTATTTTCATGAACTAATCAAGCATTTTCATTCATAAAAGTGACATTTGATGAAGTGGAACTGCTGATGATGATCAGAACGGAACTCTTCAACGACGCGTAGTTCATGTTTGGCGATTTGTTCTCTTCGTTTTGTTTGTCAAGCAAGCAAGGTTTTTCCATGATTTCATGAGAAATTGAGGGTACTTAGTCTTCTACCATTATAAACATACTTATAGCCATTTTTGTATTTTATTGTATGTAATCTAAGAGTGCACCATCTAAGATTAATAATCTTTCACCGGAATCCCCCATTGAAGTCGGTTTTTTTTTCTTAAAAATTATTTCTCTTTGCAGTAATAATACATTTGGACCATTGGACCTAAAATAGCGAATCTTTCACCTTATAAATCTAATCAACAAACTATTAGTATCATTTAATTCGTTTTCTCATCAAAATAATGGATCTGCCACCTGATAAATAAATCAGTTCCTTAATTTAATGAGCAAAATGGCTAATAGGGGCGGAGTCAAATTGGCGGTCTATGAAAATTTATGACTTTGTATAAAACGTATTTATCATAATTGACTTTGAAATAATTCGTCAATGCTATAAATTTCAGAAGATATAAGTTGGTTTTACTATAAATAACTTTAGATATAAATGAATGATTAAAGGTAAAAATAGCTACCAAAACCCGAATCAGCGCATCCCACTTCCACTTGGTCGCGTCTGCCCTAACCCTAGAGTGTATATAATGCTGCGTACGCATTTGAGGCACGCACGGCTCGCCTGATTGCTCAAATGCGCAATTGCGTACGCGCCTCGCGCGCCGTGCGCGAGCGAGCGGCTCGCGGCGAGCCGGCCGGAGTCGGTCTTTTGACCGTGCTCAAAGGCGCTTCCGTGTGCGTGCTTCACGTAATTTGGACGTGTATCCGAGCGAGCCGCGAACAGATCGACACGTTCTATTTGATTGTGCTCGGCGCGCGTGCGAATTTGAGTAAAACATGAATTACGATTTTTTAAACATTTGTTTCATCCACCACCAACGCAATTTTTTGTTAATAGGGATGTTGACTGATAGTCAAATCAGCAACTTTTAATGAAACGTCAAAAATGCTCTGTCAGTATGATGTTTGTAAGGAAATAGGAACAAGTGACGTCACGCCTTTTGTATGATCAAATAGCGTCCCTTTATTGTTCTTTATGTATTTAAAAATCTTTTAAATATCAAAAATAAGTAGAAGCGTGATATATTCTGAATATTTTAGTGAGATTTATTTATTGGTAATGTAAGAGTAATTTGTTTTTATTGGTGTCAACATCCCAATTGTCAATAACAATGAATTCAGCAACAGCTGTTATCGAGTCCGACGCCATTTAGTGCGACGCACAATGTTGGTACGCCGCGAGCGCGCTGCCTCACTCGACCATGTTTATGTGCAATTTTTTGCTCGCGAGCAGCGAGCAGCTCGGAGCGAGACGCCTCGGGCCGAGCTGCTCAAATGCGTATGCAGCTTAACACATTCGGCGCCGACAAGGCAATTATACATACAAGAATGACACGGTTTCGTGTCACCGTCATCGAATGTGTTAAAAGCCCGCGCAGCCAGAAGCTCGCGAAGGAGGGCCTGAGTTGAACGGAGCGCACGTGAAACGAAGGGCCAACGAAGCGAGTTTCTGGCGGAAGCCCGGGCTGAGGGCGGAAGACTGAGTCCCAGAAATGAAAGCCCGGCTCAGTCAACTTCCTGGCAGTAATTGTTATATGAAACATTACGAACCCTCAAATTATGCAATCTACTGTGGCTGTGTAGAGGTTAATTGTACTAATATTTACTACCTACATTTTTGCATCTCGTTTTCTCGTGCGCGAAAGATATATATATATATATTTTACACGGGGTCGAGCTTTACAAAAATCGAAGACCTTTTAAATATGCGGTTGTACGTAAGTCAGCTACAGATTATCGCTTCCCGCTTTCTACCTCGTGGTCATACTGATCACATCTTTTTAGACTTAGGCTGGGTTGCATCGACGTACGATCACAGACTGATCAACGTTAAATATGGCGCCGGCAGTTGTCATCCCATAGAAACGTGTCAAACTCTCCATACATTCAAATTTTAACGAACACAGCTTACGATTACAGACGGTTTGGTGCAACCCAGCCTAAGTCATTATGAGCATTCCACCCGCGTAGCGACTTCTTCTGCTGTATATGGTTAATTGGAGGGTAATAATCAACGCTACATTGTTTGAACAGGCATAAAGTTCTCGAGCATGTTGGAGCTGGCCCGGCATGTGGGGTCGGCGGGCGGCCCGCGCGCGCCTCTCCCGCCCTGCCACACCCCGCCGCCCCTCGCTCCTTCACACGGTAGGTACATGATTCGTTATATCAGTTGCACAATAAACACTCTTTCATTGTAGTCCATTTGCACATGTAGTTTTTCACGATCGCTACAGCACATAAGCGAATAAGAAAATTCATAAAAATAAGCTATTTGAGAATTTGCTACTGTAAAATACCATTTATGATAATAATCATTCTAGCATATTGAAACATAAGGTCTGACTGCCAAGTCAGACCTATTCAAATTATATGAACGTATAAAGTAACATTACTCATACATACTCCACCATCAGGACCAACCGTTCACCAACCTCCATGGTGCACGCGCGCTGGCTGGTTGGCAGGCGCAGCCAACGCGATCAGCGCGCGTGGTTTGTTTATATTATTGATTTTCGTGCGTCTTCTTGTACAGTGCGACACAAAAGAGTAGAAATTATAAAGTGGCAACACTGTAGTGTCCCTTTTTTAACAGACTTCAAGATTTCAAAAGAGGAGGTTATCAATTCGGTTGTACGGTTTTTTTTATGTTTGTTACTCCAGAACTCCGTCATTTCTGAATCGATTTAGAAAATTCTTTTTTTGATTGTTAGTATATATATATCCAAGTTGGCCCCGTTTTTGTCAAAACGCAGTTTTGATGATGGGATCCATGAGGAATTGAGGGAACTCCTCAAATCTCAGAGGCAAACACATAGTGATTTCTATGTTTTTATCAACAAATTAAGCATTTTCATACAAAAATGTTACATTTGATGAAGTGGAACTGCTGATGATGATCAGAACAGAACTCTTTAACGACTAAAAGTTTACGTTTGGCGATTTGTCCTCCTAACTGTGTTTGTTAAGCAAGTTCTATTTTCACGATAATTTTTTGTCATGCTCGATTTCTGATGATGGGATCCATGAGGAATCGAGGGAACTCCTCAAATGTGAAAGGCACACATATAGTGATTTTAGTATTTTTATGAACTAATCAAGTATTTACATTTAAATAAGTGACATTTGATGAAGTGAAACAGCTGATGATGATCAGGACGGAACTCTTTAACGACGCATAGTTCACGTTTGGCGAATTGTCCTCTTTGCTGTTTGGTAAGCAAGTTAGATTTTCAAGACAATCATTTGTCAAGCTCGAGTTCTGATGATGGGATCCATGAGGAGTCGAGGGAACTTCTCAAATGTAAAAGGCATACATATAGTGATTTTAGTATTTTCATAAACAAATCCAGCATTTATTTATTTATTTATTTATTTATTTATTTATTGTGTACATGTACAAATTCAATGCATATAAATACATGATGTTACATAGTGGTGAGGTAGTGTACATGCTACCCTGTAAGGGCATTACAATGTCATCTTATTAACTAGGTATATGTACTTAAATTTATTTAGTGCTTTCAAATGATCCCATATTCTACTTTGCACTTGCTTTACACGGGATTCGTAAGGTTACATTACATGCAAAACCCTCACATTGCTTTACATTTAAATAAGTGACATTCTATGCAATGGAACTGCTGATGATGATCAGAATGGAACTCTTCAACGACGCATAGTTCACGTTTGGCGATTTGTTCTCTTCGTTATGTTTGTCAAGCACTTCGATCAGTAATAAACCTAGATACACTATTTGCCTGTCAACGGCGTCCACGCTCAAGAGTGCTTAAATTCCGTTTAAGCACTCTTGCGTTCACAGTCGCGCGCTAGCCATCGGCGAGTCAACATGCCTAAGTGCTCCGTGAAAAAGTGCAAAAACAACACGATAACGACGTTAAAAAAGGATGGAATTTCGTATTTTCGATGAGTATTTATTTAAAGTTTCATAATTTATTGAATTTGTAGTTATATCAGGCTATAACACGCTTATAAAAAATATTTTATGTAAATATTTGAAATACTCAAACAGCCAACCAGCTACGCTGCTGTCTCTTTCCCTCACGTTGAGTTAGTCGTATATTGAAACGAAACGGAGAACGGACGAATTGGACTATAGTAAAATTTCGAATGAAAGGAGTCGCAGACTGAAAACTTTTTTTTACGAAAGTTTACATGTATAGTTTTTATTGTACAGACATAATTATGTATGGAGTGTATTTGTATTTTACTTTATTCATATATCAAAATCGGGTGGTAACAGTTTGTTTGTCTGACATGTCGCTCTGCTCAGTATACGTTGTTTAAATCAAAAACTTTTTTACTCGTTTTGATACAGTTTTCACTTACATGTAGCTTACTAACCTAACTTACTATTAACCTTGTTACAGTTATCCAAAAAATGAAATTGAGAGAGATAAATGGAGGCAAATTATAGCTAAAGAAAGAGGTGAAGAATATTTTAAACCAAATGATTCTAGCGTGGTTTGTTCCTGTCACTTTTCAGAATTTAGTTTTATGACAACGCATATAACTGATAAAAATAAACTATGTATTCAGTTTTCATTTAAATTTATTTCTTAATAATTGCCACTAAACTGACATTGATTAACTTTTTTAACAACTCACGCTAATTGGGTACACTTATTTCTGAAAATGCCCTTGTAACATTTAGTTAAAGCAAATTGTTCGTGATGATTTATATGGTATGAAAATAAAAAAAAATATGAGGGTACAATCTTACACAAATCGACATAGTCCCAAACTTAATAAAGCTTGTAATATGGCTACTACATAATATATACTACTTATATTTAAATATAAATAAATACATACTTAAATACCTAGTTGGTTACTAAGTTATGTTACTGTAATAATCCTTATCTACATAAAATATACTAACGAAAGTTAAATAAATTATATATTAAAATGAAGTACACACAATCAGGATTTACATTTGTCAATTTCATTCAAAATGGCCTCCTTGGGCCTGAACACAGGCCTTCAGACGACGAGGCCAGTCATCAATAGCGGCACGCACGGTTGTCATATCTAATTCCGTCTCTGTCTTGACTATGGCCCGCTTGAGGGAGTCAAGATTTGTGTGGGGTTTAGCACAGGCTTTCTCCTCAATAACCTGCCATATAGCATAATCCAGGGGGTTGCGGTCCGGGCTGGAGGAGGGCCAGTCTTCGTGGGCAATGAAGTCAATTTTGTTGCTTCGAAACCAGGCTTGAGTTGTTTTTGCCTTATGTGCAGGGGCTGAGTCTTGTTGAAAGACCCAGGGCTGGTTTTGAAATAGAGAGTGGCTTAAAGGCTTCACTATTGGTTCCAGAACGGTTTCCTGGTAAACTTTAGCCCCAGTTTTGACACCTTTTTCACAGAAATGGACCTGTGTTAACCCTGAGTATGACACACCTAACCAAATCATGACATAAGAGGGATGATGGCCTCGTTGCACTCTCGGAACAGCTACACTCGCTTCTTGACTGTTTTTTGCATACACTCTGTCATTCTGGCGGTTACAACATTCTTCAATGGTAAAAATTTTTTCGTCTGTAAATAATATATTTCGGTGGCCATTTTGTGCGTACCGCTTCAGTAGCACGCGACTTCTATTCAGCCTCATAGTCTTCAATCGTCCATTAAGCAAATGACCTTTCCGTCTACGATAAGCGTGTAGTCTAAGGTCTTGATTGATAACTTTTTTAAGGGAGCTTCTCTTCACAGACATCTGAATTGCCAACAACTTTTGCTTCCGAACGGGGTTTCTTGCGATTCTCGCCTTCACTGCCTTTATTAGAGCTGGGGTCCGAACGGTGCGTGGTCTTCCAGACCTCTTGCGGTCATCAAAGCTCAGGGTACTATTGTACCTATTAATGGTACGATAAACGAATTGTTTGTTGATTTTCAGATTTTGAAGCAACTTCAAAATCACGTTTGGCGGATGCCCGCATTTGTGCAACGCAATTACAGCGACACGATTTTCTTTTAGACCCCAATCCATTATAAATATGACGAGATAAGTGTTGTGTGTGCTATAAAATTATAACTGACAACCCGCCATTATATGTCATTTTTTATTTTTTCGGTAGCATTTGTTTTAACGCAAGAAAAGAGTTTGCAAATCGAGTAACAGAACTTAGTAACCAACTAGGTACATAAAAAAACATCCAAGACTCAGGAACAAATATTTATGCTCAATTGCTTGCCACACAAATAAATGCCCTGACCGGGAATCAAATCCGAGACCTCCTGCTTAATAGACAGACAGGGTCGCTATCAACTAAGCCAAAGTGGTCGTGTTGGTATAAATCGACGTTACCACCTGACAAGTCGTATGCTTGTATTCCACAGATGCCTATAAAAAAAAAACAATTTCGACTCCACGGCACACGATACGGCCTCTGTTCCAATGTTGACATCTAATCAGTGGAAAATCAACAGAAACGAAACTGAACCTAATTGCTCTTGATTTACGGTGTACAATCTGTTAACATAATGCGGACTTTTGTGGAAATTTTCCACAATCGATACGTGCATTTTGTAATGTTATAACCGCCAAACACTTTCATTCAAAATAAAACGTTATGTTTGTGACGTAAGGCTTAATATCGAATAAAAGGAAATGGTACAAAACGCATTACTTTTTTTTGTGTGTCTCCTATACACGCACACAGTCGCAATGAAATTCGGACACTTTTTCGACTTGAATTTGCAGGTGATAGTGTATCTAGGTTTATTATTGATCGAAGGTCAAGCAAGCTAGGTTTTCAAGATACATTTTTGTCAAGCTTCAGTTCTGATGGAGGATTCCATGAGGAATTGAGGGTACTTAGTCTTCTACCATTATTAACATACTTATAGCCATTTTTATTTCATTGTATGGAGTCTAAGAGTGCACCATCTAAGTATAGTAATTTTGCACATTCCATTGATGTCGGTTTTCTTTTCTTAAATTTATTCCTAGATTGATTTGAAAGGGATGACACGACAATGTTTACACTTTTTAATTTCTACTCTTTTGTGTCGCACTTTACAGCTTGCCTTATCAATATGCATTGTTTATACCTCTGCTATTTACGCACTTAATATTATATTTTCGTGTAAATAGCCAATTTGTATGTAATCTGTGTCATTTCCCTGTTTTATGTGTTGTGTTGTATATAATTTGTATAAAGTCTTTACGTGTGTTATTTCACCGTCGGCGGACCACTTACAGTATATTTGCCGGATAAATAAAGTACTACACCCATTTGAACTGATCCATTCACTCTTCCCTTATAAAATGTCTTTGTCAATCTTCCTTCATCCTCTACATGCCCAAACTATTATATCGTCCCTTCTCATTTTTTGCCACTATATCGTCATACACTCCACACCTCTCTTATTAGACATTTTATAAGGATTAAGAGATACTTATGGTGATCGAATACGAGATCAAAAATGTAAACATACAATTGTTATCAAAGTGACATTCCAGGCGTATACAACCTCGTTTTTCAAATTTATGAATTTTAATCAGCAAAATTAATGACAGGGATATAGGACATAGGATTATTCTCAGTCACTATTCTGCGTACCGTCACCGCAGAAATGCCAAGAACATCGGCAGTTTTATTGACACAACCACTTAAAGACCAATATTCTCCTTGAGGCCAATTTTTGTAGAAATACTTATAGGCATTCATCACCATAAGTTTCTCATTAACGGACATAGCACTGCGTGGCCTTTTCTTCGGCGGTGAGAGATTGCTCTTTTTATTTGAAGGGACCGGCTGTAGGTTCCATAGTTCTTGATTTCCAAAGAAACACACACAAATAAATAGAAACTGTACAGTCACCAGCATTAATATCTGCCTAACCAAAGGCGGCAAAAATATCTGACACGTCCTAACGGCCCTACAAATAGAGTCGTGTCAGATATTTATGCGCGCTTTGTTGTGGCAGATATTGGTGCTGGTGACTACACAAAATAAAACCAAAACTTAACAACAGAAAGCAATGATAACAAAGAATAAACGAGTACATTCATTTGACAGATGTCAGAAAACGATTGCCGCATGTCCGTAGGTATTGCATCTTGGAAATATTAAAATATATATATTATTAATTATTATAATTATAATTACGAACCAATCGTTTCAAACTTCTTACCATTGCAAGCAGCATAAATTAAAACTCCCTATATTTTGTTCAAATAACACAAATACGGAATAAAAAAAGTATATTTACTGTTTACCCAAGTGTAATATTTTTAACTCTTCATACAATATTATATAACTCCGATTAATATAATTTTTATTCCAATGATTTTGAGCTATCCTTCGCTTGAATTTGATTTTTTATGATGGCAATCCGTTTGTTTACGATTTTGATCTCGAATTAGTTCACCTACCTTACCTCTCAAGCACACGCATACTTCTCAACGCTCTCATTTTCACGGCATTAATTAGTGTTGCAGCAATACATAAGTGTTGGCAGCTTCATACCGATTCCACTATAGCTCTACTGCTCATAAAAGCGTTTCTTCCATTCACTCGATTCCTAGCATTGATTTTTCCACAAGCTTTTATTTAATTTTAATGTATGTATTTAAAGTAACTATGTCTGTTCTTGTGGAATCTTGCAACTCAATTTTAAAGCAGATATCTTCAACCGATTGAACTGATATGCCAAATACTTATGTTGTAAGTTCGGTGATTATACAATATTATGGTACTACCGAACTGATCTGATGATGGAGACAGAAGGTGGCCATAGGAAATCCTAAACTACACAAGATAAACCCATCTTAGGGCTCATTCGAACCGTCTCAAAGAGTAGTTGATGATTGTGGAAAAACGTGGAGTCGAAAATAATGTACAAAAATGAAATTTTAGACAAACTTATTTTTCAGTATCTTTCCTGCCCCTTACTTTCCGTAGTGAATTGAATACTGTGTTAATCCTTAAAAAGGCACTATTATTTCGAACATTTTACCACGGGATCAATTGCAGCTTACGAATATATACCTTACAAAGTATATTTTCAAAGTAAGTCTTGTTGTCCGAACACAATCGACTTGGTGCCATATTATTCATTTTCCAACTAAATCGCCGCTGCCTTAATGACGGTTACTCATACTCATGTATGTTATATTTTTATAAACTGCCAAGGTACCAAATAATTTAATATTCCACAAAGAGGGTCTTGCGAACCTTTTGGTAATATATGGTGGTGGTTATAATATAATGGCCCTATTTTCGTATATCTTTCATTAGTCCTTAAAAATATTTTTTTCAGTGCCAGAATCTTCCGAGGACCCAACAAACAGACAATTGATGAAACAATTAAAACGGAAACTACAGGTCAGTATTTACCGAACACAGCGTGCTGTGCCCGTGGCCCCGCCTTTAATTTACCAACGAAGCTGACAATCAGTCGATGGGAACAGTGACTAGTAGATATAGTCCAATGGCATCCATGGCGTTGGTGAAATAAGGGCTCTAAACTAAATGCACACAGGACACATCTTCACATGGGACAACAATGCCTATCATAGCCTAGTCAAGCAAGTGGTTATCAAATGTTTATGGTATGACTACAGAGAAGTATTTTTATAAAATTAATGTATTCAATGTTACTGCTGTAACATGTATTTAAGAGTCTGAAGTAAGCTCGGGTCTCCATAAAAACGTAGTTACGCTCTCATTTTAAAATGGCATGCTGTAATCATTTGAAAATTTATATACACAAGGGGATCCGGTATATCTAGGTCGGAAATTAGTTTCTGTTGCTTGAAATTATAATGGAGAAAAATACAGCGAATATTAAGGTTTCATACAAGACTTAAAAAAATTCAAAACTCTTATTTCTCGCAATAGAAACTGATTTCCGACTTAGATATGGCGGATCCCATTGTGTATACAAAGTTTCATGTTATTTCAGCATGGCGTTTTAAAATGAGAACGAAACCCTTCGGCCGCGTACGCAACCAGAGGTTCGTAACCAGATGCGATCGAATACTTTTTCGGTCTTGTACGAAACCGGTTGCGATCAAAAACTATTTTGTTCTTTTTCGTAACCAGTTACGAACGAACACTTTTCATTGTTGTACGAAACCTTTCGACCGTTGATAAACTATAAACTTGATAAAGTCAGCTAAGATTATATTTTATACACCTTGTTATACAGTATAAGTACTGTACACGTTATATATCCAGTCAAAAATCAGAACACAAAATTTGTACAGTCGAGTTCTCTAATATCGACGCGTCCAATTGTACAAAAATATGTGAACACAACCTTATTTGTATGGGTATAGGGTCGTGTACACATATTTTTGTTCAATTGGTCGCGTCGATATTAACGAACTCGACTGTACCATCTGATAATATTCAAATACTTTGTTGGCAAATACAATATTATAACCTTGTTCCTTAAAAGACACTGGCTTAAGAGACATGAAGCACTGACATTCCTTGACAGTAACTACTATGACTTAATTTGCTTGACATTTACAGTTGTTACTCGTCAATATAAACAAAGTATTAATTAGCCATGAGTCTGGTACGAGCATACGAGAACATAAATAGTTGCATATTTATTGGATGTCCAAATACTGATTTATTATTGATACCCGACATGGTAAGGGTACGGATGTTGTGTGACTTAAACTTTTTTATACCAGGTAACACTCGTGTATGTGCCGACCATTTATCAGCTGATAACTGGGAGGACTTGATGGAGGCACCTCTTTGCGATGAGTTTAGTCCAGCTCATACGCAAGAAATTGTGAATGTTATGCGACAAGCATTAATTGTAATTCATTCGACAGTATCTAATGTACTAGGTGCACCCTGTTATAATTAAATTACATATATATTTATTAAGCGTTTCTTTTGCTGTAGTTAATTTATGATCAACAATGGAACAATACAACGATATCGACAGCATCAAAATAGAAGGTTGCTAAAGAAAAACTATTTAAAGTTCAAAAAAATATACATTTAAAAATAAAAAAGTTTGTAGTAATTTTGTTTGTTTTAAAAAATCAAAATCGCTTATATTTTCTTCTAATATGTAGGTACGGTCAGCACCAAAAATATGTACATTTACCATTTTGACTGTCAAATATGACAGACATAAGTTATGAAATGTATAAGTACATATTTTGATGCTGACTGTACATTGTTCCTTATTAAAACGTAAAAGCATACGGACATATAATTTCTAAACAGTGGCCCACACACATACATCCGGCCTTCAAATCTTTAACAGCGTTAGCAATTTCTTCATCAATTTCTAAATAAGTTTTTGCCTTTTTGTTGTTGCATTTGAATGTCCGAGTAGATTTGCTCTCTTTTAATAATACGTCCAATAAGTGAGCCATCGTCGGATATTTCTTGCCAATAAACCTGTTGATGCGGCTATACCACCCTTCTATATTGTTGGTGGTTCTTATTTCCTCCTGTTCACAACAGCAAATTTTAGAAAAGGCTGTTTTTGTGAACCACTGTTTTTTAAAATAATTATTAAATTTCTTAATATCTTCGCCCTTAGGGCTCTTACGCATTACATACTGCATACC
Source organism: Notocelia uddmanniana (assembly GCA_905163555.1). Taxonomy (NCBI): domain Eukaryota; kingdom Metazoa; phylum Arthropoda; class Insecta; order Lepidoptera; family Tortricidae; genus Notocelia; species Notocelia uddmanniana. Next base: position 20,331,364 of record LR991052.1, read on the forward strand.
GGTTTGTATGAAGTGCTTTGGCAGCCGTGCCAGTCCAGCACATCTAGACACATGTCTTTTTTTAACTCGTGATGAGATATTCAACTTTTTGGCTTTTCGGAATAAGCATCTATTGAAATGGAAAAAGCATCCCTTGATCTCTATCTTTGGATAAACTTTTCTCAATGCATGCATAGCTGCTATCTTAAAATCCACTGTAACCTTTGTCGGCTTCCAGTCAGGAAAGCTTGATTTAATCAGATACAACATAGTTTCATATGTTTCTACCTTTTTGTCAGGAAGGAAACAAAAAATTAAAGGTTTTATAGAACGGGTTTCTTCGTCTAGACCATGTATGGTGTACAGTTGCTTAAACCCCACCGGGCACGACTTAAATGTTCCATCAGCTAAAATATGCTTAAAACCTCCTTCTTCGATCGATGTTCTAACTTTTGCCCCACAAAATAAAATAATTCTTTTATTCTCTTCCACATTATCATAATCTCTTAATAGAAAGTTTAGGATTTTTTTCGGTATTATCACTTCACTTCCTGCAGAAAATCTATTTTTTTTGACACCCAGGACTTTGTTTCTTGCATTATTCAGTCCTGTTTTAACTCCCTCGTATGTTGGCATATTTTCTATCAAATCCAACCCTTCATTTTCAAGATTAAAAACCATAGCCTCGTACTGTTTCTGAATCGAATCAAAATTTGTGCTTGACCTTTCCTTAAGATTATCCAATTCCTTCCAAATTCTGTTTTGAACAAAATTAGGCTTACATTCACTATGATGTTCTCTCTCTTTTACTATTTCATTTCTATCGTTTAATGTTACACTTCCCTTGCATCCATTTTCATTGTTGTAGTAGCACAACCAGAACGAACCTTTACGATAAAATTTCTTGCGATGATATCTTCGTCCTGCTAACAACATCGAACGCCCTCCTCTTCTTGTCGTAATAAAATCAATTGCAGCGTTTATATCATTCATTTTTATTACGTACATACATTATTTGCAGATATGCGAATAATAACTAATGACAGCTAACAATATAATGACATTGTCTAGAGTAATCAGATTAGAACTCACCTGAAGTACTGTTTAAGTGGCCAGTGATTTGTTATATTACCTACTGTAAAGGTTTCATATAAAATCTAAATATGTTATATTGAGTTTTGAAAAAACCTATAGCTAGACTAGCTAGATGGCCCAGACATTGGTTTCGTATAAGAACGAGAAGTGTTCGATCGTAACTGGTTACGGGTAAGACGGAATTAGTTTTTGATCGCAACCGGTTTCGTACAAGACCGAAAAAGTATTCGATCGCATCTGGTTACGAACCTCTGGTTGCGTACGCGGCCGAAGGGGAACGAAACTACGTTTGTATGGAGAATCGAGTGTACGGGGGACTCTTAATGAAAAATTTGACACAATTCATTACCAATAAAAATGAATATAATGATGCAATTTTATTTTTAGACACAGGGTACTCCGGGCCGACCGAAAAAGAACAAGGGTGTGGAAATATCGAGCGAGTCGCCTCCGCCCAGCTCTTACACGCCGCACGCAGGGCGCGGTGCCCCGACGCACCACGGGCCCGTGAAGCACGAGAGCGAGCCCGTCGAATCGTCTTACCACTACCAGCCAGCGTACGTGTACGAGGCGCGTCCGCCCTCCTTCCCGCCTTACGCCGCCCCGCCGCGCGCTCATCCGCCCCCCGTCTCGCATCCCGCCATCCCTGGTCACGACTACCGCCCTGACTCCTACGTCTTCGAGCCACCGTATGCCCCGCGCGACCTCACCCTGCCGACGGACGCGACCCACAACCTCCCCATCAACCTCAGCAGCGACGCGTCTCTCGACCTGTCCACCGAACGCACAGAGTGGCAACGCCGCCGGCCACCCGAGCCGCCGCCGGCGCCCGTACGCTTGCACCTGCCCGGTAAGAAGCTAATACTGGAGACTTACCAGAGTGAGACGCAGGGGAGTTCGCCGCGGCCCTCGCCGGGCGAGAGCCGCGCGCCGCACGCGGGGCCGCCCTCGCACGCTTCGGGAGACTTCACCCGTACCGAGTACCTGCCGAAGAAGATGCGAGCCGCCGAGATCCTGGGCGGCAAGCTGGGCGCGGCTCGGCAAGCGCTAGCCGCCTCCACCTCCGCCTCCGGGACGGGAGTGGAATCGTCAGTTCGATCAGAGGTTGCTTTTTTAGAGGATCCAAAAAACGTATCGAGCCGGTCCAAAAGCACCGCCGCGGCGCTGGCCCGGGAGCAACAGGAGGCGGCGAGTCCGACTCAGTCGGTGAAGGCTCCGACGCCTAAGTGTGAGCGCAGCAAAGTACGGAAACCTACACTGGAGCGGATCACCAGAACGAAAAGGACCTCCCCGGATGGCACCGAGTCACCGGAGCGTGCGCCCACCCCCGACTCGTGCTGCGGCCTGGACGGGATAAATATCAAGACGGGCATGATATGCGAGGAGAAGCACTCGGAGATACTGAACAGAGAACGCGTGATCAGTATCTGCAACATCGACAAGCACGCGCTCGACGACTACCTCAACGAGGGCAACAGCCAGGAGCACGAGGAAGAGCTGCTGCAGTACTTCCACCAGCGGGACGCCGCCGCCCACTCCGGCGATGACGCTGCTGCTTTTTTAGACACAGGCCTGGACCCGCAAGACGATCATAGTCAGGGGAAAATCGAAAAATTATCTCAGCTGCGTGAGCTACTTGCGAAAAATCTAAAGAATCAAAGCGGGTCCAGTTCTCAAAATATTCCTTTAAGTAAAGAAGCTCAGCTGCCTTGCGAAAACGCACACGAACCAGTCGATAACGTGGTCAAGTCTGCTGTCACTGAACGGGCTTTTAAACCAGTTATAAACACCAGCGTTGTGGCCATGAATGGACCGACTCTGACCAGTCAAGCTGAATCAAATAGCCACAGAAATTGTACGACTATCACAAACGGAAATGGCGCATTATCCTATACTAACCCGAGCGGTCCCAGCCAAGCTTTAACCACAGTAGGATCCCATATTTACAATGGCAACAATAACAATATACCTCAAAGTCCAACTACACGAACTCAGCAGTATGACTTCGTACCGATCTCGGACGGCTGCCAGTCTCCTGGAAATTTTCATGCAAAATCTCCGGTTGGTTTCGTCCAGAGAGGTCACAGCCCGTCGAAGATGAGCAAGCCCGCCATGATGGGCGGGTCGCTGCAGACGTCGCCGATCTCGCACAGCACGGCCGCCAGCCCGTTCGTGAGTCCGCGCAACACACCAGTTCCGCGCTCGCGGCTCTGTCCTCGCCCCATACCCAAGCTTAACGGCAGAAAACGACGAAATCCACTGTCGTTGGGCGTGCCCGACCCCAACGCCAAGCCATTCGCGATTCCGAACGACCAGAAGTTTTTTCACAAAACGTCACTATGTGGGCCTAATGTCAAATACTGCCAGCCCATGTCGGCGCCTCCTTCTCCCAACATATTAACTTCTCAATACAAGAGCCACTTGTTCCAGTGTGGCACGGGTATGTCGAACGGCTCTAGCAATTTACATTTAAATTTTCTTCCAAATGTACAGTTTAGGGAAGGCATAAACGGAGACATGGCTCAGCCTTTGTCTGCCGATCCTCTTTCGAGCGAGGTGAGTCAGTTCTTCCAAGAGTCGATGGCGAGCTACCGCCCGGAGCATGATCCGTGCTTCCGCTCGCAGTCAGCGCCGCTCAAGCCGGGCCTGGGCGCGCCGCTCGCGCCCTACATGCACACGCCCGTCGGCTCCGTGCCCCCCACGCCTGTCCCCAACGAGTTCTGCGACTTCGGCTCCCTAGCGGACACCTGCGACATTTCTAAAGCTGGCCTCAATCCCGAGACATTAGATAAAATTTACGACGCCATAGACAGCAGTAACAATGTACTTAATTCAGCAGCCACTCAAAATCTTCTTAGCTCTAGCAATCCATTGAGCAACGGTTGCAATCCTTTGCCCCAACAGCAGATCCTGTCAGAGGAGCAGTTAAACTCGCTCATTCCTAGCGATGGAGAACTGATCGATCAGGCCCCTGTACAATTGGCTAACCATTTCAACCACTCGTACCCGGAAGACAATTCTGCTGCTACCGAGAACGTGGAAGATTTTCTGAAACGCGCGCATAGTATCGAGTTTGATTTGTCAGAGTTGGTGACGGAAAAAAATAAATACTATACATCACGTTCAGTCCCGAGTACTCCATTGCCCTTCAAGCGCACGAACGGGCCAAATTTGCAAATAGATTCGCGTCGCCCTCGCGAGTTGTTCGGTGCAAGCGAGTACTCGAGCGCATCGAACGGGATTTCGTCCAAGTCTGTGCCGTCGACGCCGCAGCTGGCGGAGGAGCGCGGCGTGTTCAGCTACAGCAACCGCGACTTCCTCATCAACGGCAACTCGGTGGAGGTGTGCGGCGCGCTGGCCGGCGCCGCGCTGGAGGGCGTGGCCTCGCCGCTGCACGAGATGGACATGCTGGAGCCGCTCACGCCCGCCGCCGAGCTGCTCGCCGACCTCGACAAGATCGACGCGCCGCCCTACGTTGACCTCTAGTCACCCTTCTCTTCGCACCGTATGTAAATAATCTTAATTTTTATACTTGTACAGTTACTGAAGAGGTGCGTGTCTCTACTGTGTACAATGTCCTCGTATGCCTTCAGTGAAGGTTAACTGCTAATATGTTATCGATGGATCGCACGATACGCTCCCAAAACGTCGAGTCAATACAATATTTATACAATGAGATTGTGGTAAACGGGCATTAATGTAAACCGAACTGTCCTAATCTTTCATATGCTGGACCCTTGTTTTCATATGAAAGATTGATATGCGCTTTAACCAAATTCATGCCAACATTTGAAAGTGTGAAGATAATTGTATTACGAATTATTTCATAAGAACGCGATGGTTTCCCCACAAGGAGTATAAGATACTTAATGCAAAAAACGAATTCAGTTCAGTCAGATATAAGTTAATAATTTCACCAAAAATTTTAAAACTGAACATAAGGGTGATATTCCACTCCTCTTATCCAATATTATAGACCTCCTTACTCTGAGTTAGAGATAAATCGCAATGTGCGGGGCCCATTCCACTTCTCCAATTTCTTTAATTATTTGAAGATTGGTAAAAGTTATTGGATGAGTGGAATACCACCCTAATATAAATAATAGACTGAGAATGAGACCACGAAATTACCTGTCTATGTATGTACATGTTGCGTAGAGTTGTGTGAAGAAGCCCGCGTTCGTTGACTAGTTTATCGTTTTTCTCTATTAAATTAGCTAGTATCTCTACACAGACCAATGCGTGCTAAGCGCGCCTAGAAAAATATAACCAATTGGTTTTCTTGATAACTATAAAAATAGTATATAGTTTATACAAATGAATTTATTGTAAGTTAGCACAAAGATTTAATATATTTTATTATCACATAGGAATTTTACTTGATATACTAAATACGTATACCTACATACAATTAACTGCATGAAATGCAGAAAGAATATTTTATTCTGCCATAGCGGCTGCAGTGAGTGAGCTTAAAAAGTGACCAATAATATTCAATAATTACTATTAAGGGCCGGTCAGTGTTATATTTTTGCAATATCAGGAACGCATAATTAGCAATTTTTAAGAATTGACAAAAATTGGCTGTATTGAAGTAACATTTAAATTACACCTTAAATATATTATACTTAAAGGTAGATCTTAAACTTTCTAATTCTGACCCGCCGTGACCATATGTTACAGGTGATAAAATAGATTACTTAATGGTCCATTGTTTCAAACCGTCGGTAGGTAATCTTAGCCGGTGTTCGTTAAAATCTGGTTGTATGGAAAGTTCGTGAATATTGAATAAAATGTCAGCAGCCGGCGCCATATTTAATGTTAATCGTAAGTCGATGCATCCGGCCCCGGCTATAAGTAGAATTACGAAACTTTTGTTATCGACTAAGTTTGAGCTTTAGTAGTTTACTATATCTTATCTGGCCGACCTGCAATGTGTTGTCAATACAACTATGAATTTGTTATATGCGGCCTATTTATAATATTACATTTGTTTTGTGTGGGTGCTACGAGTTTCTTTGCATTAGACAAGTAATGTACGAGTATGCATTATACCATTTTAACAAAAAAATGCCCTAGATCTGTGCCTGACATAATGGTATATTTGTTAAATAAAATTTAGTACAAAATATGACACACTGATGGGACAGGGAACAGGGATGTTTAATGTAAGTGAAACCGAAGACTGTTTAAAGCTTGTAGATATTTTGAACACGAATTAATTAACTTTGGCTACCATTGTCTCGAGGAGAAAGCCCATGACGGAGAACCTCAGTGATCAGTGTTATTATTATTCCAATTTGGTATAAGACAATACCAAATTCAGCTAGTACCTAATAATTAAGCTAAGATGTATATTTTATTAAGTAACACTAAATATTAGCTATTACGTTATCGTATCAAATTGTTACGTCTTGTCTAATATCACGGTAATTCCTATAATACCAAAAGTTAAACAGTGATTGAATCTACCGATTCTTACAAAATAATTATACTTGATTGCTTCACGAGTTGACTTGGGATGGTAGTTACTGTGATAGCTGACAGACTTCAACATGTAAATATGAGTGTTTAGCCGAGCGTCATCAATACATTTATAATCTGGTAAATTCACACATATCCAATGTCATACAAATATTATTGTTATTGTCTGATGGAAAATGAAATTAAATACACAGTTAGTTTCCATTAATTGTCACAACCATTTTGGTATTGGTGAATGTTATATCGCCCGTACCAGTAGAAAACGACCCTCTGTACTTGGTTATAATGAAAACCGTCCTATTTGACCAGGTCGCAGTAAATTTAGTCTCGTAGCACATAGCGTACTATATATTTTTGTACGTGGAACCGATGCGAATCATTAGAAATTATGGCAATCATGCATTCGTAATACATCATACAAATTGCCTCAGGCGGAATCCGAATATTATACCAGCGCATGCTTAAGCATGGAAATGTCGTAATAAAGTAAACTGGGTACGGCAGTTTTTTTAACTATAATTTTTTGTCTTAGCTAATAAAAATAATAACAAGAACGAACGTTGCCAGCTTGTTCTAAGGCATATATTTAACGGACAAGCTAAATATGAAGTAGGTATGACAAAAAAACACGTAATTGGATCTAGGTTCAAATAAAATTTTTTACTCCTTGTAATCATTATTATATCTATGTTGTAACCATACTGTAATGTAACCTCATTAATGTGCTGGTAAGATCCCTCGGATTCGTCCCGAGCACGATGACATACACAAAACTTATTTTTGAGTACAAAGTTGAATGAGCAGGACTCATCTTAAAAATGGGTGTTAATAATTAGGAGTGCATGATTATGTTTTGTCTTCATATGTTGTACCCCGTACTTTACACATTAACCAAGTTTAATAAGTATAAAGCATAATGTTTATCAATACTTTTCTTAAGATTGTGCACATTATTTGCTTGGTTACACGTGAATACGTTTTTTTTTTAAATTATGACTAATTATGTATACTTATATTTATATAGATCAATAGCTTGTATGTACCAAGTAGGAAACTCCATTTTTTGTGATTTGACTATGTGAGATTTAACTTTACCTGATCTGTGTCCGAGGCTTCTTCATTATGCCTCACAAATACTAGCGATGGGCGTGTTTTATAAGTGACCTACAAAAGTGAAACTTTCGTACAAGTCACATTAGTTTAAGAGTGGTTTTGACATTTAATTATTATAAATTCATCGGTTATTTACAAATATAATATAATCAAATTTTTATTAAGTTGGACATGTATTGGACTTGTGACATTATTATTAGAATTAAATGTTTCTGAAATTGATCATCACAACTATAACCATAACCAATTAATATGAATATTATTTAAAAATGAAACCGATTATCACAGATAAAACTTTTTTTCTTTAAAAAAAATTGTTAGGATTATTAAAATGTCAGGTTAAAAATGTCGCAGTGCCGATTTCCTGTAATAAAACTGAATTTATTGTACTGTGTCAATGGTTTTGTGTATTTACATATTTATAAAATATAATCATATTCCGTAAACTTGTTTGAGATAGTATTGGTGAATTAGCGAGACCTTATAATTGCGTATCTTATGTAGGGTTGGGATCAAAGCTTCTATAAAGAATTGTACTAATTCGTTATATAGGGTGGCATCTACCACGAAATTCGAATAAATCTATCGCTCGAGTAATATCAAATATAAGGTTGATAGGATCAGAGGGCCTACTCCGAACTTCGAAAATCAAACTTCGTATCGTGCCGTCCCTTTCCGTCATATAGTGAAAGGGACGACAACCACGAAGTTCGATTTTCGAAGTACGGAATAGGCCCTCAGATAGAGACGGGGGCACCCGTACTTCGAATTTCGTGGTGATAGCTTTAAAATCCGGTTTGTGTGGAAAGTGTGACAGTTTTCTATAAAGCTGTCGGGCTAAGTATCACCGGTTAATTAAATGTTATTGATACAACCCGTGCTTGATAAAATAAAATAATAAATATTGGGAAACATACACAAATCGAGCTAGTCCCAAACTAAGCAAAGCTTGTACTAGGGGTACTAGACGACGACATACATTATATAGATAAATACTTAAATACATAGAAAACATCTAAGACTTAGATTTAAGGATTAATGTGGATTTTTATATAATATTACATTGTATTGTACATACATTATTTTTATTTTAGAACAATGAATTACACATCAACAAGCATACATGAAACTTAAATGTATCTACAATTAAAAACCAAGATTTAATACTAAATTAAATCTAGACTATAAATAGAAAATTTATCGACTTTAGAAACATTAAATTAGGATTCCTGCAAACACACCTTTGCTTCGTACGCAGGTCTGTAGCTTATTCACCCTTACTGACATACAGTAAATCTACAAGTGACAGTTGTATGATGGAGATTTTTTTATTAGAATAAGAGAAGGTTATGTAAATCAGAAATTAACATTATTTTTTAGATGTATTGATAGAGTGCACTGTTTATTTCTTTGTACTCTAATTATGTTGTTCTGTTAGTTATTGTTTTTATTTATAAGATAATACAAGTGTTAGTATAATTATTCAATTTTAATTCAATGTTAACTTTAAGTGAAAATATCCATGTTGTTAATTAGTCTTTATGGATGTTGACTTACACCATTTGCTATGCAGTGATAATAAATGATATGATAGAATTTACCGTAATTTTTATCGATGTATTTAACAGAACGTGCTAGTAAAGACTGGATTTGCAGTAAATACCTATTGATTTAAAATTACATATAATTTACAACACGCCACATACAAGGTTAAACAGAATAAAGCAAACTCACATATAGTACATATAACACTGACATTATTTTTTTTATTTAGGTCTTAACAATTGTCATTCATTTTTCCAAATTTATTGGTAAACCATTCATGTAGAATAGGGTCGTCTTGATGGCAGTAGTCTTCTACCAGCTGCACAGGCATCCCAGGTTGCCACTCCAAAAGGATACTTATGAGTGGCAATGCTTGCAAATTGTTCAAAGCATTATCACCGTGTCTTTGTCTGATTACACAAGTTAAACTCCTCTTCACATATGAAAAGAAGGCATCCAAAAAGTTGATACATACATTTGGGCTCCAGTACTTCTGAAAATTGCAATCACGTCATTATTAATAAACTTTATTACCTTAGTACCTACATTGCTGATAGTAATAAATTAATCTTTAGTGAAAGTTTACCTGAGACATCCTTGTCAACTCTCTCATTCTATACGTTTTAAGTTCCTCAACAATTCCAGCGTCATTACGAAACCCACACAAAATAGTGTCTATGCCTGCGAGGAATGACTGGCACCACCACTTCTTTGTCTTGAATCTCCTGATGGATCAATAAATACAATTTGGAAATTCACAGCTAACAGAGAATTAGGTTACCCATTAAGGCCGGTTTACATGGTGCACTAATTGCATGTGATTTTGATGATGTACCTGCGGGGCTGCGGGCAAGCACGTAGATATGGAAATTGTAAAGGGACGGGGCATAGTACAATGAGATGAAAACGCGAGCATAGCAAGGATAACGCAGACAATAGTACATTTAGATGGAATTGCGGAAAATATATCATCACGAATCCTGAGAGATCTACACAAAAAAATTGGCCAAGAGCATGTAGGCCCATGCTCAGTGTAGGGTTCCGTAGTTGTCCAATAAGCTTAAATAAAAAAAATCATAACAAGCACCAGGGAATACTTTCGCAGCGTTTCATAAGACTTTTACTGCGAAAATAAGGCTATACGATAACTCAAAAACAGCTTAACTGATCATGACCGCTATAGTTTTCGTAAAGTGTTTAAAGGCTTTTTTCATATTTTTTGGACCCATAGTTCAAAAGTTAGAGGGGGGACTGATTATTTTTTAAATAATTTTCGAAGTAATACACTTTATAAAAATGGTTGATGAAGACCTCTATTCATTTTGAAAGACCTATCCAACAACACCACACACCATAGGGTCGGTCGAAGCAATAAATGATTCATTCCCACTTTACGTGTAGGAGAGATACCTACCCATAAAAAAATTGGTTTTGTTTTACCAGTTTCTCAGTTTTATTGCTTTATATATCCATGCTGAATATCAGCTTTCTAGCACTAACAATCACTGAGAAAAGCCTCGGACAGCCAGACAGAGCATTTGGCAAAACTATAAGGGTTCCTAGTTGACTACGGAACCCTAAAAAGGCTAAAATCGTACGAGATAGTCTTGTGGTATGGATCAATTTAGAGAAATGATCTTGAAAATTTGCAACATCAAAACACTTAGCTTGCTGCGCACCTTGCGAAAACTGCGAATTTTTAAGATAATTTCACTTGTTTATATCCTAAAAATTATAAACCGTTTGTCAATAGCAAAAAGTAAAACGTTTTCAAGATAATTTAATTTGTTACAATTTAAGCCCACCTTCAGCTCTAAGCCCTTTAGGGACAAATTTATAGCCCTTCGAAGATGGTCCAGATTTGGTGTCGATAAACGGTTTTATGACTTTTAGAACATCTAGATTATAACACATAGAAGAGTATGGCCACGGTATCCCCTGCGTATCGTACAAGGCGACTAAAAGGGGGTCCTTAGAGTCCAAAACTGTCGCAGTTGGGGGCTGCGATCGTATATGAAAACAGATGGTGGGACCCACAGAGGTGTGAGGAACGTTCCGAAGGAGATCCCAGAGCCGTGAGAAATTATCTGAGGAGGACGATGGACGGGTTTTTTGTCGGTGCAAGTACGACGTAATCTCCGCACTGTCCTTGCGGTGTGGTGGTATCCATAACAGATTTTCCCCCCGGAGAAAAAAAACCGTTAACTCTATCTGCTGCTGATCCATACAACATACTAAAAACCCGAAGCACATCGTTAACTCATCCGTGGCTCAGTAGTCTAGAAATACATCATGCTTTGGAATTTTAATGTCAATTTCCACTGGGTTATAGGACGAGGCGCAAGACTCGGGACGAGTGAAAATAACCGTTTTGGCGCGAGTATGTGTATCAAACGAAGTTTTATAATTAATTTGCGAGAAAATGATAATAAAACAAACAAAAACAACAACATTGATACTACTCGTATAAAAATGACTTTATTTTTAAACTGGCACACTTTTACTAAGAATATACAAAGAATTTCACTATTCAGCTAACTCGACGAAAAATGACGGAGAACAATGGATTAAGTACTATGAATAAATATATAAATATAATAGGACAATTTATTACACAAATCGAACTAGTCCCATAGTATGTATGCTCAATAAGGCTTGTTTTACAGGGACAACGATATATTTAATACATATATATATATATATATATATATATATAATTAAATACATGCAAAACATCCAAGTCTCAGGAACAAATGTTTCTGCTCACCACAGAAACAAATGCCTTTACCGGGATTCGAACCCGGGAGCTCTAGCTTCGGAGGCAGGGTCACTACCAACTAGGCTATACAGGCCGACAAAGTCTATTTATTATCATTTAATGGATACCAATTATTTTTACCATACCTATTCGCGTAAATATAACCGCATATTTTTAGAATATCAAAGAGAATATGCTTATGCCTTTACTTTCATGCTTGCTGTAGCAAACAATATATTCTTATAATTAAAATAAATATTTTTTCGATTTCGGTTCCGAAGTGCGCCAGGTTTTAACTTCACGCCGATGACTTCAAGCTATACTATATGGTGTGCAGGAATATTTAGTCTGTAAGTCTCTCCAAAATGACGTCGATAGACTGTATCAGTGGAGTATCAACAATAGACTTTTTTCAACGTTACAAAGTGCGCGTACATAACGTTTAGTACCTATAGAGCACGAAATCCGCTCTATTACAATTGCCTTTTAGATTCCGAATCAATCGCCTGGGTTGATATCATTCGAGACTTAAGAATTAATTTGGACACAAACCTTGATCATACTCGTATCAACTACTGAGCTCGTAATTGACAACATTTCATTTTTTTTAAGCAGTTTTTTTTTCGATGAAATCAAATAGAGGACAAAAAATTAAGTAAAACCACATTTTTAAATTCTCGATAATATCACAATTTCATATGAATAAATAAATTTAAAAGTTCCTCATTCTAAACGAGAGTAAGTGACAAGTAAGGCGTCACAGCGTAACAAAACAAGTTAGTTTTTAGTTTGGAATCTTTGTAACGCTTTGGGTTAAACTGTAATGTTACATTACCTTACTTTAGATTCAATAAATAAATAAATAAATCATACAGAAGCACTGTCACTAAGACAAGTTTACTAAAGAAAGTGAACTGCTGTTCTTTTTGTGCGCTGTGACTGTCACAATTTCATACTAGTGACGTCATTACTACGAAGTAGGCTTTCTTCACATTTTCGTGAATATTTAGAAAACTAATAGCTATAATAATATAAAAAAACCGGCCAAGAGCGTGTCGGGCCACGCTCAGTGTAGGGTTCCGTAGTTTTTGTAATTTTTTCAATAACTATTCAACCTATCAAGTTCAAAATAATTTTCCTACAAAGTTTTTATAAAGTTCTACTTTTGAGATTTTTTTCATATTTTTAAAACTTATGGTAAAGTTAGAGGGGGGGGGGGGACACATTTTTTTTACTTCTGGAGCGAATATTTCCGAAAATATTAACATTATCAAAAAATGATTTTAGTAAACCCCTATTTATTTTTAAATACCTATCTAACAATATATCACACGTTAGGGTTAAAATGAAAAAAAAAATCACTCCCCACTTTACGTATAGGGGAGGTACCCTAATAAAATATTTTTTACCACTTTGTCGGCGTAATTGATATACATATTAGTACCAAATTTCAGCTTTCTAGTGCTAACGGTCATTGAGATTATCCGCGGACGGACGGACGGACAGACGGACGGACAGACATGGCGAAACTATAAGGGTTCCTAGTTGACTACGGAACCCTAAAAATTGGGTTCTTAACAAGAACAAATTAACGAAATGAGTTAAGATTTCATACTACCTACTTAAAAATTTGAAATGTTGGAGACTGGGTTTCATCATTCGGAATGCTAGGGACTTTGTCGATGCCAGGACCATAAAACTTCTGTACACCGCTCTTGTTAGAAGCAAGCTTAGTTGCATGGAATCCCCAAGAATCATCTTATATCTTACTTCTGCCCGGCTAGTATGATAGCTTATACCGTCACGTTTTATGTGACGTTTTAGTACATTTTGGCCATATAACGTGACGGTATAAGCTATCATACTAGCCGGGCTGGAGAAAGTACAAGCGACTCTGCGCTTTCTTTATAAAAAAATCTATGTGTAGGTACTACCCATTCTTATATCCCACAAAATGTTTGCTGGGCGTTTTGGGTTATAACTCTCAAAAAGAGCGCTCGTGGCCCAGCGGCACCCGCCTACCACGTGCGGTATGCGAGGTTAAGCAATGTGGGCGCAGGTCAGTTCTTGGATGGGTGACCGCTTTGAGTGGTTACTAACTGAGCGCTCTCGTGCTAAAAGTTACACGCCGCCGCGCTTCAGAAAAGAAATATATCAGCTTCTATTTACCTAACATCTCGATTGTGGTGTCATCTTTGCTCCCTAGCTAGATGCTGGCCAAGAGCATTCCCATTTTTAATTTAATAAATAAAAGTATATATTCTAATAAATCGGGCATAAGGAATTCATTTTTGAGACATTTAATTTACAGTTTAATCACAGAGTTTAATAGACAAAAAGGAAAATATTGACGAACCAATCGAAATTGGTTTTCTTTATTCAACTCTCAGTATCTTTGAAAATCTGAATTTTATGCAAATATAAAAATACTACGTTAAAGAATATTAATCTAGCTTTAAAAAAATATATACTTTATTATATATGTATACTTAGTTATCAGTTATCATACACCTATCTGAAAAAATCGGACATGGTACGCGGCGGTGCCTAGGAACTTTTCCAATCGTCTAGTCTCACATAATTTGTTGCAAGTATTAAGTTGGTATGACATAGTAACATATATTCTAAATTAATTTAATTACCTAGTTCTTAATTACAATAAAACCTAACTTAAAATAAAAATTAAACTAGCCACTAATACCTAACCTAATCGAGCAACCCACCCCGGGCCACACCCGGCGCAAAGGTGCCCATCACACTAACAACAATGCCCCTTTGGACAGCGATCGCCAGCCTTTGCATAAGGAATGGCCCGGAACGCAACCCCACCTCTACATAAAAGGTTTTGGCCTCAGAGCACCAACACCCCGAAGTCTCGACCGCAAGTGGTACAAACAAATAGCCAGCGAGCACCGCGTACTTCTCCCGCTTACGCACTGCCGCCAGCTCAGCCTCTGCTCCCGGCGCTCGCATGTTACGGCCAAGGTGCGAAGCAGCAAAGGTGCTAACACACGTGGCATCTCACAACAGGCACTTACTCCTCTCTCAGGGCACCAGGGTCAAGCCATCCGGCCTCTTTCCATTTGTCCGGCTAAGACCGTGAGGCTCCAACACGCATGAAACACCCACAGAGATAATTGCCCTCCGGACAATATCATTGAGGGCGTGGTGGCGCGGGAATCTCCCTACACATCGACAACAACACATAGTGTGATGACCGTTTCTCTCCACCACAGTGCCGCAGAAGCATAGATGTGGTTCACAAACATCGCAGCCCAGGGGGCCAATTCTCGGGTTCGATCGAGATGATCTCTATTCGAAATTCCATACAAGTGACTCTACCATTCTATACAATGTCACGATAGACATGCATCTCGATCGGACCGAGAATTGGCCGCCAGGCGGAGAGCTGCGGCCACCCGCAACGAGTCATTATCGAGCAGGCGCCACATGCGCCGAAAGTCCCTTCAACCTCTCTCTAGAAGTCAGGAGAAGCTGCCTTCGAGTTTCAATTGCATCAGGGATGGCATCTGGAAAAACGGGAGCCCTGGAGATTAAAAGTTTGAGTTGATAACTCCCTGAGCCCGGGAAGCAAAGAACCAAAATCGGGAAAAGGAAGCACGGCAGACGACGCTGCAAGGGTAAAACTCACATTTGCATGAATTAATCTCAAGCCCCAGTTCCCGGAAGCGTGGGAGGATCGTGATCAGAACTTGTTTCACTTCCTCCGGCCTACCCCCGAGGGTACCATCGTCCAGGTGTCAAATATTCAACGGGGATTTAAGCTCCGAAATCGCTTTCTGTATAGCCAGACTGAAGACTAGAGGGCCAAGAGGAACCCCCTGCTGCGCGCTGACTTGTGAAAGAATTCGGGAACCATTGTAAAATAGATTAGAAGGAGATGAATACACTTGGAAGAGGAAAGGGTAGAGGAAGGGCAGCTTCTCCCTAACTTCAGACAACAACACATCACGTTCCAGCGAATTAAACGCGCCCTTTATGTCAAGCTTAACTAGGATACACTCCGCGTTTTCGGGATCCCCCGCAAAGGCACGTGTTGCATGTATAGCAGCCTCGCAACCCAATCTTGTGCCAAAACCTGACTGGTGAGGACGTAGATAAGAGGCCATTTCCTCCCTGACAAAGAAGAAGATGAATTAGTAGAATGAAGAAGAATTGTAAGAGGAATTTAGAATACCAAAGAGGCTGCGATTTTGTCAGATGATAGAAACTGGTGGTTTTCCCTGTGCCGATGTGGACTCACAATTCAATAGTTTCTTGTACCTTCGAAACGCATAACACAGCTACAACCACAACATCTGTAGCAACTGTACGTATCATGATCCGTTTATATTCTTGAGCCACAGCGTCTGCTGCTAAGAACAGTCATACCGTCCGTGTGTGGCTGTTAATTGGAATAACATCTTGGGCTTGTTTTATTCCACGCCCAAAAAGAGCATTGCCAGTAATCCATGCTTTAACTGGGTGTGATAGTGTCAGCGTTCAGTGGAAGAGAAAAAAACTGCTTATGAAGCATGTAATACTTTTCCATCAGCAACTAATGGATTTATGGGCTCGCTGATGGAGACGTAGAAAACTCTAACCAAATTTTCAAAAGTTTATCATAACGATGTATGATAAGTAAGAATAGATTACATTGTATCTACGCGGTTACGAATGACAGGTATGTATAGCCGTATTTTATTTTAACCAAAATACCTACTTACCTGATTTTCATTTAAGATCGCGTCAGTACACATCGTTAAACGAGTGCAGGAAAGAGCTGTTCTCTAAGAAAGACCGACAGCTAGAGAATATTCCGCCGACGAAAGCCAGTTCTCGGCAGCATCTCCTAAGTGCTGTTTACCAGGTGTGCACGTATGGGGCTAAGAGATGGTGCTGATTCAAAATCTTCCCATTCCGGCGGGTTGGCGATGGGAAATGGAATGAAATAATTGGAAACCAAAGTGGACCACTGCACCAGTTGCTGCTGCCACTGGTCGTGAACTGATTCGGGACGAGTGCAAGCCACGGTGCGGTGTTAGGTGCAACTGTCTAAAAAACAATAAAAATGTACCGAATTATGCCACTGTGGTGGAAAATGTACTAATTAAAAAAAAATACGAATACAAATATAAATATACTATTATTGAAGCATCCGACCATAATTAGCGACAGTCAATAACTAAGTTAAGTATGTATTCTATATATTTTGCTTAAAAAACCAACTTAATACTTGCAACAAATTATGTGAGACTAGACGATTGGAAAAGTTCCTAGGGACCGCCGCGTACCACGTCCGATTTTTTTCAGATAGATGTATGATAACTGATAACTATATATTTTTAAAAAGCTATATTAATATTCTTTACACCACACCTTGCCAAAAAGCGCGTTTTTCCCACTTTTTGGCCAAAGGGTGACGT
Organism: Notocelia uddmanniana; assembly: GCA_905163555.1. Classification (NCBI taxonomy): domain Eukaryota; kingdom Metazoa; phylum Arthropoda; class Insecta; order Lepidoptera; family Tortricidae; genus Notocelia; species Notocelia uddmanniana. The sequence continues at coordinate 20,348,764 of LR991052.1, forward strand.
AAAATTGTGTACAAAACACGGGTCGTAAAACAGAAAGCCCTCTCTATCATATTTATGACCCTCGCCTGCGGCTCGGGCCTCAAACAACTGCGATATCGGCCTTTCTTTGTTTTACACCCCTTGTATCGTAATGTACTATTAACATAGTATTTTTATATTTGCATAAAATTCAGGATTTTCAAAGATATTGATAGTTGAATAAAAAAGTGGCATACCGATTTTCATTTTTTCGTCAATATGTTCCTTTTTTCTATCAAACTATACATTAAATGTCCAAAAATGAATTACTCATGCCCGATTTATCAGAAAATGACACCACACTCGAGATGTTAGGTACATAGAAGCTGATATGTTTTTTTTTTCTGAAGCGCGGCGGCGTGTAACTTTGAACGCTCCCCCTACCTACCCCGCAGGGGGTGGTGAATGGCTACATATGTAAGTTACCGATGTGGCATACCGATTTTCATTTTTTCGTCAATATGTTCCTTTTTTCTATTAAACTATACATTAAATGTCCAAAAATGAATTACTCATGCCCGATTTATCAGAAAATGACACCACACTCGAGATGTTAGGTACATAGAAGATGATATGTTTTTTTTTAGTCGGAACCGATTTTGTATAGGGATGGTGTTATGCCGCCTTACATCATCAAAATAAGGTTAATAGCTGAATGAAAGGTACCTAAGATACCTATTAAAAATTTTAACTTGTTCAGATACATGCTTTCATGCACATAACTAATTAGTGTATGAAAGCAAGTATCTCACAAATTAAAATGTTCGAAAAAGGTAAACTAATTCCATAATAAATAAATATTAGGGGACATTTAGTACAATTACAATTAGACTATTGATTCTAATTAGACTATATAACTATATGAGGGAAGCGAGAAATAAATATATTTTTATAAAAACTAAAACCGAAATAAAAATAATAGATTAAGTGTGTAACTACACTATACATACAATATATACAATTATTATCAACTTCTCAAAGAGTGGATTTAAAGACCCCAAACTCGGTATGATTGTGTTAACTTATTACAGAGTTCCTATGACCACTTTCCGATTCCATCATCAGATCAGCTCGATAATACTATTATCATAATATTTTTTGTCACTGAATTTACATATATGCAGTAAGCTCGGTCCTCCATACAAACGTAGTTTAGCTCTCATTTTAAAATGCCATTCTAGAATAACATGAAACTTTGTATACACAATGGAATCCGGAATATCTAGGTCGGAACTTGGTTTCTGTTGCTTGAAATTATAATGGAGAAAAATTACAGTGGTTATTAAGGTTTTCATACAAGACATAAAAAACTCAAAAACTAACTGTATTTTTTTCTATTACAATTTCTTGCAACAGGAACTAATTTCCGACCTAGATATGGCAGCTCCCATTGTGTATACAACGTTTCATGTTATTTCAGCAAGGGGTTTAAAATGAGAACAAAACTACGTTTTTATGGAGAATCGAGTTCAGCCGAGCGTACTAACGTCAAATATTAGCTCAATCGGAAATCGAGAAGTGGCTCTAATTTAGCTTCTAAGATTTGACCCACACAAACAAAAAAGACATAAGTTACTGACATGGCACGTTAAATAAAAGCTTGTAAAAATGAGTTAACGTACGTATGTTAAATGTTTGCGTTGTCTGAATATACTGTAAAAGTTTCGATTACGAGTGGTTGCTGTTCTCTATGTCTAACAGTGTTTAGCAAGCTATAAATTATGTACATGGTCGTCCAATATGCACAGTATAAGTCTGGTACAGCTTAATTAGCGACTAGTTAGATTTTCGTAAGGTTATCCTATGATATTTAAAAACAAAATAAAGCTTAAATTCAAATTTAAATAATACGGCGGTTTTGCGTATGAAGATGACTTTTTGTTGCATGCAACCATCCACCCGCTAAGCGTTGTCGTTGTCGCCGCCCTTTTGACACATAAAACGTCAGCGCTAGGATACCAAACACAGCCAGTCATTTTGAAATTTACCAATCACGTTTATTTGTTTTGGGTAATAGAAAATCGGCTGACATTTTTGGCAATTTTTATTGGTACAACACCGCGCGTGCGTATTACGAATAAATGCCCCGTTTCAAAGTGGACTTTTGTAGGAAGCTCGCGTTCTATGCTTTTTTCGTTCACTGCCCTCCACCAAAATTACGTCCTATTGTCCTTGGGCATACTAACCCTTTCGCATTATGTCACTTTCTAAAAAGGTCTTATCCCTTTCGCAAACTGCCCCTTTCGCTGAATGTCCCTACTGCATAAAGGCCCTCTCGCAAAATGACCCGTATACGAAATGAGCCATTCGAAAAAAAAATGCATAATGCTTGTTTAAGTAAAGAGAAATTAGGCCTAATCTCATGGATTAAAGACAGAGATGGGCAATAATAGTCCCTACATTGGTGACTTTACATACACCTTTGATTCACCCTGGCAGTCGAACTCACAGACAGTTTTTACATAAAACTTGTTCTTAGTTAACACTACTGGTTCTGGCTACTTCAATAGAGATTCAGAAGAAGACAAACAACTAAATAATAATAAACAAATATTGGGTGAATCTTACACAAATCGACCTAGTCCCAAACTAAGCAAAGCTTGTACTATGGGTACTAGAAGACGATATACAAAATATACATTCATATACATATATAGATAAATACATATAAAACATCCAAGACCCAAGAACAAATATCCGTGCTAAATGCACAAATAATGTCCTGGCCAGGATTCGAACACAGGACCTCTAGCTTGGGAGGCAGTGTCACTACCAACTAGGCTAAACAGGCCGTCAAAGACAGGTCTGCTTAACGATTTTCCTGCCGTGGACCGTCAGAATAAATAGTATAGTCGGCCAGGCATAGACAGCAGAAGTAAACATAGACTAAAGACCTCAAAAAGATTTGACCGTAACTATTGTCATTCTTATTTGAATGAATTACCTTTATTCCCGTTTTTTTTATTCTTAATGAAAACTACGTGATTAATAGCACATTTTGCGAAAGGAACGTATTATGTGAAGGGACATTTTGAAAACGGAATATTTTGCATAAGAGTCCTTCTGGGAAAGGGACGGAAGGGAAGGGAGTGGACGGACCTTGTGTACCTAAACCCTTACAAGCATCACAAGACAAATCTTGTGACGTGATTTCGCGTTGGCGGCAACACAATTACGTCCTGACGCGAATTCGCATCCGCCGCATTACGATTTCCACCTCCTGACGAGAAATTCGCATCCACTGCATTACAAAACCTCGTAACGTCAATTCACTAGCACGGCATTAGGTACCGTACCATTAACAGACCTTGTGAAACTAGCGCTCAATGGCATTGCATCAAAAAATGTAAAACTAGAGGTTCACTAAATCAAAAACCAGCTAGCAATAAGAATTGTCCTTCAATAGTAAATTATATTTTAGTACCAGATTTTATTTTTCTGTAATTAGCAGTGATTGTAACTTGTGGAGCATTTTTGGTGCAGCGTAGTGGTGTTAACGGACTTGGTATGGACAAATACAATTTAAACAGTTAATCAAGGTTAATATTAACATTATTAACACAAATTAATCATAAAAGTTTAAATAATTTATTCCAATTCCGTTAACACCACTATGCTGCACCTAAAATGCTACAAAAGTTACGATCACTGGTAATTAGAAATCTATTTAGAATCAAACAAATAAGGATGCAATTTAACATCGGCGGCTTTACGATCAACAAATATTGTGAGTCAAGTTCGCATTGTTAGCAATGAATTGATTGAGATTCATATCTGTATAATACCTGAAGCTGGCTTCTTGGCGTGGATGCACCATTCGCTTGCTTGTCTTAAGTTCTATAAACTGCTTGGTAGACAGGTACTGTACTACAGCATCAGCACCCAGCTCAAGCGCTGGAGGGAGCACCTCATGGCCCCTATTGCAAATAATCCCATCCATTTCTGCCCCATAGACTATATTATGTTGATTCAAATGTGTTTTAAATACTAATGAAAACTCTTCTGTCTCATCTACAGGAATATTTGGATTGGGTTCACTATCTGGCATATCTGAAAAAAAAAGGATATTAATTTTGTCCTGCATGATTTAAACCACAATAATTAATGAACATTTGCTAGATAGCATTTGTATGGACTCACCAGATAACATATACTGCTCAAACTTGTATCCCCATGATGTCCATTTCCTTTCCTCAGGGGTCATATTACTAACTCTCTTCATCTTCTCTTCTGTATCTCTGGCACATAAATATATATTGCCTTTGAAAAGTATAGCAACTATTTTCCATGGTTCTTTATTTTCATATGGTGTACAAGCTACACAAGTCATAAGACCACGGTAGCAAAAAAACTTAGCGTTTTGTAATTTGCTTTCATGGGAAATCTTTAATCTTGCCTCATGTTCTAGGAGAAATTGCAACAAGTCATTTAATTTCACATCTAAGCCATCTGGTTTGTGAATAGCATTCTCTATCTGAACATTTAGATCGATATTAACTTTTTTATTGCTAACATCTCGAGCATACTTCAAGTTTTCTATACCAATATAACCAATAACAGTTGGTCTCCCAAAATTTGGAAAATTGCCATTGTATATTTCCGCATTAACTTGAAGTTCGGGTTGCATATTGCTCACTGTTATTGATCCATAAATTACTTAAATTTGTGTTGAAAAGAAAAAGAGTGCTCAAACAACACAAGTAGTAATTGATTGATTAGTAAACACGCATAAAGCGTGAGAAATGATAATTAACCCAATTTCCTTCTCTTATTCGTAAAAATTCACAATTTTTTATTTTATTATATTATCAATAAAGTAGCAGATTCGAGTTTTTTGGTTATTTAATTTTTTAGCTAAATGGAGGCATTACATATTTACATGTTTGTTGTTTTTAACGACAAACCGATGGACATGACATTCAAATGACATTGACAACAATAATTTTTTTTGGATTTTTCTCATTTTGCAATGTTGCATTTATTTACACATTCGTGTAAATCGCGAACGAACACGCCAAAGAGAATATAAACACTACGTTATTGGCTATGTGCACGTCTGAAACGTCAAAGGTCTCGAGATAATGTCAAAACTCAGAGATGTCAAATAATGACACTTGAATATTTTATTTACTTTAGTAAACGAGAAAGACCCCGTATTGGAAATTTTACTGAAATAAATAAGAGAATAAATAAATACATACAAACGAAACGAATCGTAGGAAACCGTTAAGAAACCAATAGAAAACGTTAAAGTAAATTTTGACAGTGGTCCCCGGTAAGCATAGAGGAAATTATTATACACCGTGACCGTTAAAAACCCGAAAGATTTAAGCTAACGATACTAGAGCCTAATTAGAGTATATAAAGTTATGTAACATATAGTCCAAAAACTCATAATTAAGGAGATATTAATTATTTACAACAAATCAAAAGTTAAAAAATCTCCAGTGTAACACACCTTAAGGGCGTGAGCATGACGTAACCACCTATTTCTTTTACACGTAGATACACTAACTGTATGGTTGTTAGCCAGTTTCATAAAGAAGTTTGGTATCTATCTACAAAAAGTTTTTAGTACCGAAAATATTTTCATCACGAGATAAAAGGATATAGCATGCAACTAAAATACAGTGTAGTGTATTAAGCCGAATAATTATAATATCTTATCTTACACACTTCAATCTCAAGTAGCTTTTATGTTATCACTGAGAATAGAGATGTTTGTTCTGTTCTAAGTCGCGAGAGTGGTTCTTCTTATAACTGGCTAGTTTGAAATTGATTGTCACTAAAATGACACATTACAAATGATAACTAATTGTCACGCCTTCAGGTTCCCACCTAACGGCTTGTTCACAAAGAAGCGGGCAATTAATCAGATTTAATTCGTACTGAAATAGTAATTTAATTAAGACACATAATTAGACCCATGTTGATATAACATTATTTACTCGTACAGTCGTCAAAAATATGTGGTTTAAATCTTTCGGGTTATTAACGGTCACGGTGTATACTGAGCCGGTAAGTAGACATTTCTGCCATGGTGTGCGCTACTAGACTGAGATAGAGATATCAGTGAAATACTTCACGCAGATTGTAGCGCCACATTGGTATGACTACAAAACTAACCGGCGGCAGGTACTAACTACTAAAATATATTTCAAGTTCCTTTCTGAAACTAATGCAAAAATAAGGAAATAAGTAATGAAATAATAGTTAAATTACCTATTTGGCAATCTTTGCATCAATTTTAGACAATTTTTTTAAATATGGGCATGACATTCTTCTGACAATAAAACGAAATAGGTAACTTAGTAAATATCGTTTATTACACAATTTTACTTACAAACATTCGATATTAGCAATCGCACCAAAATGTATCCGTATTATAAATAATAAAACAAAATTAACACGTAAAAAGTGGCATATGGTAGTATGGTGGCATTATGTAGAGAGCGGCTTTGTCATTCGAAGATATTCGGTTTTAAATGAATACACTCTGCTTAGCCGCACGATAGCTTTTACCGTCACGTTGTAGGATCGAAATTATTTACTGAGACTATTACTATTAACAGCAAGTCGTAATAAGACAGTTTTACATTACAATAAAACTGTTATTATGTGCCGGAAGAAGGCACGGCATAGCCTTTGAAGAAGCGTGTGTACTTTACCTTACACTGCTGTCATTTATTCGTGTATAAATACCTTTATCCTGTGGGGCTAGTATGATCGCTTATATGTCGGACATATAGCATTCGTCCCTCTCGCACTTACATACTTGACAGTACGGGACTAATGCTATATGTCCGACATATAAGCGATCATACTAGCCCTGCTGGTTATTTCTCTTATTGGATTCCCAGGTGAGTATTATATTCTTTGATTCCCAGCAAGCTTGGTTCGCGCCGAAGCAACTGTCATTGTCATTGTCATTGTCGTCTTCACCAGCCCGGCTAGTATGATAGCTTCACGGATCTATACCTAAACCGGATTGAGTACTGTGACCGAAAAAGTGTGACCGACAGAGAAGCCAAACTTGAGGATTGCATCTCGTTTTAATTAGGGTGACCAAGTACATCTGTGGATATGAGGATTATTATCAATATAGGTTCTATGTAAAATGAAATTTTACACTAAATTAGGTAGTAAATAAAATAAGAATGTTTTTCAAAGAAATATTTATTTTCGCTAATCATAAGTTTATGTATGTTAAACATATAGTTTTGTGTCATTTTTGCCTAGAAACTTCTAAACTGTGCTTTATTTCCCAAATCTCTTAACAAATGTGTTTTCCTGTGATGAGCCATGCGTAAATTAAAAAACCGGCCAAGTGCGTGTCGGGTCACGCATAAAGAAGGGTTCCGTACCGACACCTCCTAATCTACATTTAAAACCACTATACAATACAGTAAATCAAAGAAGGCCGTATCTTCATAGGGAAGTCACGGCACTTACGCCTTTTTGTTTGGGCAAGAGTTTTTCAGCAATAACTCAAAAACACTTAGACCTATCTTGTTAAAACCAAAAATCGTTGAAAGTATTTATAATTGTACATCATCTTGATTTTTTTAGAATTTTAAATCCCATAGTTTGGAAACTAGAGGGGGGGGGGACACACTTTTTACGACTTTTACAGCTAATCTCACCACCAATATCTCACCAATGGTTGACTTAAATGGAAAAGTTTTATAGAAACCTCTATGTCATTTTTGAAAGCCTATCCATAAATACACCAAACGCTTATAGGCATTGAAAAAAACTTTGGCCTCCCTGTTACATGGACGGACGGACGGACAGACATGACGAATCTATAAGGGTTCCGCTTTAGCCATTTTGGCTACGGAACCCTAAAAATTGGAACGACAACTTGCACAGTTTAATCACATACAGTCCAAGTTAAAAGCTCGTAATAATAAGAAAAGTTTAAAAGATTGAATTTCAACTGACCTTGAGAGGTTTTCTCACTAAACACGTACTAACGAATATTTCTGCAAAACCAGCCCAAGTCATGGTCACCCTAATAAGTTTGACATTTGTCTTGTCGTTTTATCGTAAAATATAACAAATTGTTCCTTACCTGTGAAATGATATTCCACAATTAATAAAACTTTCACTTTTACAACCCTTTGCACAACATGTTTTCACCATTTTCAACTAATTTCATAAGCTGGTAATTTTCATAATTTCAAATTTGACACGATTTACGTTAGGGATACCAATCAATATTTGAAAAATACTGCTGTATTTATTGCAATCCTAGGTTTTAGTCAGTTAATAATGTTGATATTTTAAACAATTACAAATGAGGTCAAATGTAAATTATCCCTAATAAACATGCAGTACTAGTTAGTTTAAGCAAGTAATTATTCTCAGTATTCTAAAATACCACAACATATATATTTTTTACATTGGCAACTTGTGCGAGTGGGACACCGTCCTCCGGTTGGTTGCTCTCGCTCGGACCGCTTTCTCTAGTTTGTCTGTCATAACAGAATATTAACTGTATTACGCGGGAATATGGTTCAATTTTGATTGGCTCATAAACGTTTGAACTCAATCCGGTTTAGGTATAGATCCGTGGATAGCTTATATGTCGGACATATAGCATTCGTCCCTCTCGCACTTACATACTTGACAGTACGGGACGAACGCTATATGTCCGACATATAAGCGATCATACTAGCCCCTCAGTAAGGCACTTACTGCTATGCCATGCCTTCTTCCGGCACATAATAACCGTTTTATTGTAATGTAAAACTGTCTTATTATATGCCTCCTGCCCGGCTAGTATGATAGCTTATACCGTCACGTTTTATGTGACGTTTCAGTACAATTTGGCCATATAACGTGACGGTATAAGCTATCATACTAGCCGGGCTGGAGGCATATAATATATAGTTATTAACTACACATAATTATATAAATATACAATTACACTAAAAAACCCACTTGACATTTGAATTTTTAAATTGACAGCGATGTCAACGTACCGTGCAAACTTTGAGTTTCACGCAAAATATTTCAGCTTTATAAGCTTATTGGCTATGTGCGAAGTAGGTGGTGGGGGTAAACTAAGCGATCGTAGCGCACACCATGGCAGAAATGTGCAATTTCCGGGGACTTATATGTCAAATTTACTTCGACGTTTCTATTGGTTTCCTACGATTCGTTTCGTTTGTATTTATTTATTTATTTTCTTATTTATTTCAGTCAAATTTCCAGTAAGGGGTCTTTCTCGCTTACTAAAATAAATTAAATATTCATGTGTCATTATTTGACATCTCTGAGTTTGACATTGCCCCGGGACCCGTGACGTTTGACGTTTCTGACGTGCACATAGCCAATATACACTCCACATCGATAAATTTTCGCTCGAAATTTGTAAGGTAGAAGAAGTTGAAAATATACATTCTTGTCTTCCTATGGAGCATTTTATTAGCACTCTAATCTACTATCAATTTGCACGAATAATTGACGAGGGTAAATTAGTACAATGTTGTTGTCACAAATTTGTGTACATTACCTAATTATGTAATTATTTTGCGTACGTTGGAACGCTCGAAATGCAAACATGAAAAAAATATTGAACCACAAACTACTAAGAAGATACTACGTATCAGACGACCATCTGCCCTACTAGAGGTTTAGACGTTATGAGTCTGTGGCATGGCCGCCACGCCACTGACGATTGTTTATTTTTAATTTTCAAGTTGAGGATTGTTCATGGCACAACATCTAATCAGCCCAAATAAGCTACGCAAATGGCGGGAATAATAGAAAAATTTAAATTTCACTGTTCTGAAAGCGCGGGAATATTTAAAATTGCTTATTTCTATAAATATTCTATTATTCTACTTTTAATAGTTATTTCAGGTTATCCAGTAATATTACCCGATAAACTGAAATAACGTTGAAATAAAATTACCTGACTAAATGGAAAAACATTTATTTATGTATAAAGAAAATATATACAAACATACTTATACGTAACCAAATTAATATACATAATCGCTATTGTGTTGATTTTTAACTTGTGGCAATAAAACATTTTTAATTATTTTTATAAAAATAAACAGGTTTTTGAGGCATTGTCATTGGCCGAGAATGCTGGCGGGTTAGGTAACATATCTCCTTGATTTCATTACACCCTATTACCAACAAACCTAGATCTCAAAATAACTTGGTGTCAAAAAGACGAATTCCCAAAATACCTATATTTTTTTCTCAAAACACCGGATTTTTAATAAGACTGAATTTTAAAACACCTTTTTCTCATAACAAATAAACATCACAACACCTTTATAGCAAAACAACCAAATCCCATAATACCTAAATATATTTAGATAGATTGCTTTCAGGACCGTCTGAGACCAAGCATGTAAAAAAATAGGTATTTTGGGAATGAGTCATTTTGCCTTTCTGGTGTTAAAGGAAATGTACATATCAATATTTGATTGTTTCGGGAATTGGATGTTTTCGGTCAAAGTCATTATGACTAGAGTAAATTTTAAAAATGCGTCAATTTGATATTTAGGCATTATGGGACCGTGGCCATTTGAAATTTAGTCAAATTAGTTAATAGGGTATTATGCAATTTCGTCTAAATGAACCCAAACCTGCTGGCGGCACTTCCTCGCTGTATCGCAATGCTAATACGTTGAGCGAGGAAGTCGCCAGTTCTTCGGTCTACAGTTGCGTCAACCAGACGCTTCGCAATTTCACTAAATAAGTTTCGACACTAAAAGGTACAAAATTGTACTCTCTACCGAGGCCCTTGTATTTGTTACGCTTTTCCGCCACTGCATCCGCTTTTACTGTGGTCCGTTGGAGGCGAGACGGTACCAGTGTCTACACGGGTAGCATCCCACACTAAAATCCGTCCCAAGCTCCAAGGAACTAAGGAAACCCCATCAGGTCTCTTACCATCGTCTCTGGCCATGCTAGTCGGCTCAAGAGCAGGCACATTTGTGGCTAGACACCGGCGGATTATGCAATATAATTAACAAAATACTAAAGGGCACTGATGTATCTAGACTGGATATTAAAAATTTGCGTCTTATGCCAGCGCCTATAGAAAAAAAAACCTATATAAATGCGAGGAAATTTTTAATATCCAGTCTAGATACATCAGTGCCCTTTAATATTTTGTTAATTATATTGCACCAGTTAAAGATACATAATACATATAATAGACACCGAAATTAAATACTGCCTGGCCACAATTCACATCATTTTGAAACTCAAAAAATCAAATGAATATATTTAGGATATTTTTTCGGGATTATCACAAAAGTGCGAACCCGAAAATGCGATGGACGATTGTGCGACAACTCTATTATCCGACAGTTCTGTTCAGCGAAGTATAAATGTGCGACATATTATAGTGCGACTATTCTAATATCCGACAGTTCTGTTCAGCGAAGTTTAAATGTGCGACATATTATTGTACGACCATTCTAATATCCGACAGTTCTATTCAGCAAAGTTTAAATGTGCGACATATTATTGTACGACTATTCTAATATCCGACAGTTCTATTCAGCGAAGTTTAAATGTGCGACATATTATTGTACGACCATTCTAATATCCGACAGTTCCATTAAACGAAGTTGAATCATGCGACATATTACTGTCCGACAATTCTGATGTCCGACATGTGTCAGACAAATCTGCCCGCGTTTTACGAAAAATGCAGACAACGCCGCCGCCGGGGTATAGAATATAGCCTAATTTTATGGAGGTCCATTCTATACACTGGTGAAATATTTTTTGTAATGGGTTTAGTAGTTTCGGATATTACCCATTACTAACGAAACTAACCAAATATTTGAACGGTGTTGATGACAAAAAAGATAATTAAATGGTTTAACCCTAGATGACTTTACGTTGAATAATTCCTGATGAATTCCTGTACCTTTCCCTCCACCTGTAATAGGTACGTACAAACAACGCAAATTAAATAAAACTGTTAAAAAGTTGAGAACTTTATGTACATAATGATAAAACTTAAAATTATTTATGACACCTTTATCAAAAAAAAACCTACAAAATAATTAAAAAAAAAACACAACACAGACAGTGTAGCACCAAATTAAACAATTTTAAAATTAGTTAAGTATGCTAGTCGTAATAAATACGCGTATAAGGGTATCTCATTTTTTTGAGACATATGCTCCTTTAGCTTTGCCTCATACTCGTAACTGGAATCAGTATTTTTATTTCTAGTTTGCTCGCATATCCCGGCTAACTGTCGTTGAATGGCCTTTTCCGTATTTTTTTGTTCTTTAATAAATTCGTCGATGGTTTTGTATATGTTTTGTTTTCTCCGACTTAACAGGGTATTCCACCGTCTGTGCCAGGCTTCCAAAGCATTTTGTGTTCTGGGAATATTACACTCAAAGGTATGCCACACTGACCACATTTCAGGTGGAAATCTTCCTATCACATAAAATTTGTAAAACCAGTCTGTGACAGCAAGCGACTCATGGGGTAGGATTGATCTTCGAACCCTTTCAAACGCACTGGGTATTTCTTCGGGAGGAAGGAAAGGTAGAGCGAGAAGATGCCTCATCCGGACAGCAAAATCGATATCGTCTGTATATTTTTTCACTAATCCCGCTGACTGAATATGCTTCCATATATTTTGGCACAAGTGAAAGTAACAGCCTTTATGCTGGCTTCCAGGGAATACTTTGTTGCTTGCATTGATAGCAGCTTTTTCAAAGTCCGTTATAATAACGGGTGGAGAAATGTTAACCCCACGCTTTAATGCTTGTCTGTGAACTAGCTCTAACAAGTAATAATAACATCTCTCAGTCTTATGTGACAATAGTCCAAACACTAAAGGAACGGTAATGTTGCCGACCTGACCGTGGATGGAATATATTTGCTGGACCGGTTTAGGGCAACATTTAAACGTTCCATCCATTATTGCAAATGCAGATTCGCTCAGTAGCGATATATTTTCTGCAGTGGAAAAAAGCATAACTCTCTCACCGTTGCAATAATAATCTGCCATCAAAAATGGCCTGTTGTCAACTTTGCACATATCCTCCGTAATTACAACGTCATGTATAGATTTGGGAATTTTGGGTTGGTCCTTGGTTCTTGCTCTATGTATTATCTGTCTCATGGCTTCCTTGCTCTGAAGAAACGGGCCACTGGTTCGAGGAAGAGAGCTCGTACACGACTGGATAATTTGTACTGGTGCATCCAACGAACATTTTGCTCTACTCTTGATAGAGTTGTTTAATTTCAGTCTTAGCAAGTTTTCTGGATCACTTGCATGATTGTGAATTCTAGAATTGTGGTTCTCTATGAAATGTCTTTCACCTCGTAATTTCGTTTTAAGTGCACTTGGACATTTCATTGAGTTTTTCTTGAGACAACTCCAGTAGAAGACCTCTTGCCTTTGTTTATTTAACGAATATAAATAGCCGTCGGTGTAAATGAGATCTTTGCCTCGCTGCGATTTAATTATTTCAGCAAATCGTACTTGTAAAGCCATTTTGAACACGCATACGTGGAAATAAAAAGTCAATTGTGACACCCGATGACATCTGCTTACTCTTTGAAAATATTCAAGCAATCGTAAAGCCAGTATTAGTCGCGATTGCTGTAAGGCTAGATTTTATCAAACATTTATTCCAAGAGTAGGTAACACTATTGTCTCAGATAGTAATTGGAAAATTACTATAAGGTTTTGAAATTACTATCTGAGATAAAGCGTTGTTTTTGGAATAAAAGATTGGTAAAATCCAGCCTAATTTAATATTTTGTTAATTTACGAGTATTTTACTTTAATTGCCATTTTGTATTGTTTGTTTCGAAAATACATATATAAAAATTTCATACCGAAGTAAATGAGTAGTCGTTGAATATTCTTACAAATGATAACCGGAGGAGTGTATTATTAACTGCTGATATGAGGCACTCAACCAATGACATGATTAGATAAATTAGTATTTGATTGTTAGAGAAAAGTTAATGGTCATACATACAATGGCTCAAACAATACTCAGCATGGTCGTGTGTCGAGTAATCACACTTCGCATGACCAATAGTTCTAACAAACGGCATGTCGCAAAGTTGTGCATCGCCTTATCATATTCGTACAATCGTCACTCCGTACAAATATTACGTCGCCCGTCCATACTTCGCTTAATAATATGTCGCACAGGCGTCACACCGTACGAATATCACATCGCCCATCCATACTTCGCTTAATAATATGTCGCACAGGCGTCACACCGTACGAATATCACATCGCCCATCCATACATCGCGTAATCATGTGTCGCACAAATAAAACTTCGCACAAAAGCATGTCGCATTCCAGTGATACTCCCTATTTTTTCATTTATATTTTTTATGGTGATGTTGTTCCAAATATTCGTTAGATTTTTTTCACAATGGAATACATTTATTTACGTACCATGAAAATATACAGGGTGTTTTTATTGAATTCCGTTAATTGCGAGGGCACAATCCTGAGATGAAATATAGTAATCTTCTCTAAAACACTAGTACCCGAATTTGTACCATTTCGAAGATATTCAAGAATTCCTTTTTGTTATATAAGACCCCTATTATAGTATACAAGATCCTTAACAATTAAACAATGTTGATGTGTGTCATTGGAATTCTGAATTATCATTCTTGACATTAACTTTTGCTTAACTCAACATTAACTCATAAGGCCATTTTTAATTTACCCTTGGTGATAATGAGAAAATTATTTTTTTTGTATAAAAACGAAAAAAAAAATTTTTTTCTTTAGTTTTGAAAAACTAAATATGCTACGTCATTTCTATGGCTATACTAGGCTATATGCTTGAAGGAATGGAAATCAATATAATTTATATAAAAAAAAAATCGACTTCAATTTTGTACTTGCTATGCCACAATTTGTGGTTTCCGTGAGCTAATGCTTGGTTACCTACAGAAAATACCGAAATCGGCATGTGCGTGCCTATCAAATTAGAGGAGTTCCCTCGATTCCTCCTAGATCCCATCATCAGACCTTCAGCAAATTTATATAGGACCAATATTGGGGTACCTGCTATAAAACAAAAAAAAATATCAAAATCGGCCAACGTGATCAAGAGTTATCAAGAAACATATATACATAAAAGAAGGACAAACAAACATGCAGACGAACTGAGTACCTTCTTCCTTCTATTGAAGTCGGTAAAAAAACACCCTGTATAGAAAAATACTTAACCAAAATAACCTAAATTAAATTGAAACGTAAATCTAAAACAGGCCCGTGAGGCATTGTACCGAGGATGCTGGCGGTATTTCCTCGCTGTATCGCAATGCTGATACGTTGTGCAAGGAAAACGCCTGCTCTTCGGTCACCACAGGTAAGTCAATCAGATGTTTCGCAATTTCTGCAAATAGCTTGTGCGCACTGCGATAAATTCATTAAACTGTTCAACAATATCACCAAAAGCAAAAGATAAATTGAATATTTTTGATCTGATGCATCTTAACAACATGTATGCAATAAACGAATTGAATTGAATTCATGACGGATATTTAATTATTTAATAATATAATTTAACAGCATTAGAGCATACTGGCAAGGTGCTGATAAACTTAAAATAAAACTATCTAAAGAAACATATACAACACAGCAAATAATAAATAAAAAATACTTTCACTAAATTGCTTAAAGATAAGTAGAAGTTTGCTCCACTTGTAGGCAAACAGATCGCAATCCGCTGCATATAAGGTTACAAGTAGCAAATGGTGATTGCTCATGCGCCAACGTGCGAGCCGCCTCCTTAGCCAGGAGGCGATGGCTGCGACCGCGAAGGTACTTGTCAGGAACAAACATACAACACGTTCTTGTGACGAAGTCGGAGCAATCTGACTCTTCTCTCAAAAGGCGACAAATAGTTGCCAAACGTATATAGATATGGCCTTAGTCCAGAACTGGTGATGTTCGGAACTTTCGGTGAATGCAGTTAGTTCACAGTTTCTTTCCTCTCGTGTGCTTATAAAGCGTGTCACACACAGGCACGGCCTGTGGTGGCGGCCGCGGTGGCGGCCAGTTGTAAACTATGACAATCAAGGCCGCTTGTGTCTGAATGATTGTTAGGATTGTCTTAGTGTACAACTGGCCGCCACCGCAGGCCGCTCCAGTGTGTGACACGCTTTATGGTGGGTGCTATGCTAGCGCCGTTGACTCTTCCGAACAGGTCGTAGAGGAACGTCACCAGCTCCGCCGAGTTGGCCAGCGTCGCGCTTACCGGCCTCCCGTCCGCGTTGTGCGCTGGGAATTGTTATGGATCATTAGCAAACTGCTTAGCAACACAATTATCAACACATGAAATCTAGAACCACCTGCTGTTCAAAGTGACCGCGCCCCGCTCGCGGCACACGACTCTGCGTGCGGGGCGCGGTGACCGCTAGTCTTGCCTCGCGGTAGTCATGCTCAACGAACGGACGGACGGACAGACATGACGAATCTATAACGGTTCCGTTTCCGCCATTGTGGCTACGGAACCCTAAATACAAGCAACCATGCAGACGAACTGAGAACCTCCTTCCTTCTATTGAAGTCGGTTAAAAATCAAACATTTCGACTGCAATATTACATAAATAAATTGCTTTATTTATAGAGTATGTACTCATCGTTGAGCGTGTGGAGCAGCCGCGCATGCGCGTGGCGGCTATCGGTGCAGTACACGTCCACTCCACCAAAAAAATATTCATAGGCACTCCACTCATGTAACTAAAAGAGAAAAAATATTTTTCATAATAACCCCGATATAAAGTGCAATACACTTTATATCGGCCTCGGGTCGGCCTGTTTAGCCTAGTTGGTAGTGACGCTGCCTCCGAAGCTAGAGGTCCCAGGTTCGAATCCCGGCCAGGGCATTATTTGTGCATTTAGCACGGATATTTGTTCCCGGGTCTTGGATATTTTCTATGTATTAAAGTATGTATTTACTATCTATATAAGTATGTATATCGTCGTCTATTACCCATAGTACAAACAAGCTTTGCTTAGTTTGGGAATAGGTCGAGATGTGTAAAATTATAGTTTATAGTTTTTGACTAAAATGCCTGTGACAGACTGACAGACATACAGACAGATAAACAGACAGACATGACGAAACGATTTGGCTACGGAAAACTGAAAAGCTAGCTCTCAACACGTCACATGGAATACGTTGGTTAATGGTTAAAAGAAAGGGCCGTACTGCATACTATTCTTTCCACTCAGATGGAGCTGTAACCGAGTGAATGCGGTCAGGCGATACCGTGATAATTCCCTAATAAATAATAAACCTACTGTGTTTTTGAATTTACAGGCAAAAAATATTTATTATTATGCACCACCTTCATTTTATTCAGAATTTTAAATTTCATACTTGGTTGCGTTCGTTTGGTTTTATGTGGCTTACGTTGCCGATCTTATTAACGAAGACCCCTGTACACAGCGGGCACGTGAGCACACCATTCCTGTCGTTGTAGCTGATTGCCGCTGGTGGCGTAGTGCTCATAGTCTCCGAGTAAATTGGCTGTGACATATGGACGGACGGACGGACGAACGTACGGACAGACATGACGAATCTATAAGGGTTCCGTTTTTGCCGTTTTGGCTACGGAACCCTAAAAATAAAGAAGCTTTTTGCTTGGAACATTAAGGTGCTGTGGGTATTATAAATTATGTTGTTGTTACCTGGTTTGTACAAGTTGGCTCAATTGACGGCTTTGCAACGGAGACGCTAGCCTGATCCGTAGGAAGCACAGAGGGAGCACCCGCTGAAAATATTAATAGAACACAGTGTCAATTTCAGAACATTTACTAAGAAGAAAAGTCTTTTTACGATAACTCAAAAACGACTTTACTGATTATGTCCGCTATAGTTTTCGTTGAAAGTCTTTATTAAGCTTTACTTTCATGAATTTTTTCATGTGTTTTGGACCCATAGTTTAAAATTTAGAGTTCATGAATATTTCGGAAAATAAAACCACCATCACCATATCAGCCAAAGGACGTCCACAGCCGGACATAGGCCTCCCCCAATTCCAGGGGGGTATATGCCATAATCACCACGCTTTGCATGCGGGTTGGCGATCGCAGTATCTCCACCGCACTCCAGGGATGCTGCTGCCCATCCCCCGGTGGTCCTGGTCGTAGTTTTAGGACATACCCGGGTCGGAAAAAAAACTATTACTTTTTAATTTCTTGCAGACCTGTATTCATTTTGAAAAATCTATCCAACAATACCCCACACCATTGGATTGAAGCAAGAAACATTTCATCCCCACTTTACGTGTTTAATTTACGACTTTGTCAGTTTTATTTATTTATATATCCATATCAAATTGTAGCTTTCTAGCACTAACAATTACAGAGCAAAGCCTCGGACAGACAGACGGACATGGTGAAACTATAAGGGTCCCTGGTTGACTACGAAACTCTAAAAAAGGGAGAAGTGCCCCACTCCATGTCTCCACTTTTCCCCCACCGAGTCCACACATACACATTCAACGTGTAAAAATAAAACCACGGGCGGTGTCGCCGAGTTTACGACATCGTGCAAACAATAAGCGCTGCGATTGGCTTCACGCACCCTTTAAAATAGGCAAAGAAGACTACCAAGTTTCACATCTATTTCTTTCTATGATATGAGGTGTCAATATGTTTATGTTTCGTGATAAAGAAACGACGAGTGGCTTAGCCTAGTGGTTAGTAACCTTGCCTACAAAAGTGACGGTCCTGGGTTCCAATCCCCGTTAGGGCAAATATATCTGTGATGAGCATGATTCTTTGTTTCGGAGTCTTGGATAGAGCGATCGAGGCCTAGCGGCGCCCGCGTACCGCGTGCGGTGTGCGAGGTTAAGCAATGTCGGGCGGGGTCAGTCCTCGGATGGGTGACCGCTTGGAGTGGTTACTGACTGAGCGCTCCCGTGCTTTGGAAGGCACGTTAAGCCGGTGATCTCGGCTGCTGTCTATGATAGCAGTCGTTAAGCTAAGTTAAAGGCCTAATCTACAAGCCTAATCCCAATAAGTTCTAGTTTCCCCCTTGGGTTTGAAGTTCAGATGGCAGTCGCTTTCGTAAAAACTAGTGCCTACGCGAATTCCTGGGATTAGGTGGACGACCCCGGGCATCCTTCAGGATTCAACTATAATGGGAATAACGATAAGATGATGAGTCTTGGATTTTTTCTATGTATTTAGGTATTTATATTTCATATCTATTACTAGCTGGTGCCCGCGACTTCGTCTCAGCAGGATTAGTATTTGGACACAATATCTCAATAAATTATAGCCTATGTGTTGTTCTGATGTATACGCTATATTATTGTAAAGTTTCATTAAAATCCATTCATTAGTTTTTACGTGAAAGAGTAACAAACATCCATCCATAGTTACAAATTTTCGCGTTTATAATATTACGAGTAGTAGGATTTTATTTTTGTAATCAAGTATCTCAGGCGGGCCGTAAGCTTGTTTGCTACCGACGTGGTATAAAAAAATCTCATATTAATAGTGTTTATTGTAAAATTCTTATGATACTAAAATATCTTGAACCTAATCTATTAAATATATCGTCGCCTAGTAATAGTAATAATAATAATAATAATAAGCCATTTATTAACCCAAAATAGAAATTGCATACATGGTTTGGTTACTAGTCTTAATACTAATTGATTTACTTAACAATATCAAGCAAACAAAAACATTCGTAAATATTATGAAAAAATAATACATTTAAATTGACAGTAATAAAATAATAATAAATTAAATAATAACAATGCATTTCAAATTATTTACATGTTCTACCTAGTTAATTATCTTTCCATTCATCTAAGTTAAACATGCCAAAATTAATTAAATTGCATACTTAATTAAATCGAAAAAAATAAAAAATTCAAAAAGTATACTAATTGTTATAAGCTATTAATAGTATATTCATTAGATACATCAAATAAAATAAGTAAGTAACCATAATTAAAATTACACATTATATAAATTAAAGTTAAATAATTTTAAATCACATATTTATAAATTAAAATTAATTCAGAAGTTCTTTGGGTCTGTCCATTTTTCGCCTAGTAGTAATTTTTATTTGTATGTTTTAAAATAGAAACTTATTGGTTTCATATACATTTCTTCCGCCAAACTGAATATAGGTAGTGTGTTTAAAGAAATGTTCTATATGAATGTTATTGTACCTACCTTTACAAAATAAAATAAAAACAGGCCGAGTTCGTGTCGGAGCACACACAATTAAAGCTGCCTTCGAAGCTAGAGGTTCCGGGTTCAGGGCTCGGAACCGGTTAATCTCAAAATCCTGAAATAGCCAAATATTTTTAATTAGTTTATGCTCTTTATGTAGGACTTAATAAAGTATTTGGGTTATTACTTCATATTGTTAGATTGCCTGATTAAACATGAAATAGTAGACGAAAGAACGATAAGAACTAAAAAAATACCGGTATTTTTGTATGGACAGAATACCGGTTTCCGAGCCCTGCCCGGGTTCGAATCCCGGTAAGGGCATTTGTTTCTGGTGAGCAAAGACATTTGTTCCTGAGAATTTGATGTATTCTATGTATTTAAGTATATATCTATTAAATATATCGTCGTCTAGTACCCATAACACAAGCTTTATTGAGCTTAGGTTCTGTGGGACTAGTTCGATGTGTGTAAATAATTGTCCCCTAATATTTATTATTATTATTATTTATTTATTATTTAATTAAGGGTTCCTTACCTACAACTACTAGTCCTAATTTAAAACTGCTATCACTATCCCACCACCACCACCATATCAGCCCAAGGACTTCCACTGCTGGACATAGGCCTCCCCCAATTTAATGGGGGGCAAATGCCATAATCGCCACGCTTGGCATGCGGGTTCACGATCGCAGTATCTCCACCGCAATCCAGGGATGCTGCTGCCCATCCCACGGTGGTCTATCACTATCATATATTGTCAATTAAAAAAGGTCGTATTTACATAGGAAACTCACGGCATTTACATCCCTTAGTGAAGTGAATTTTAAAGAAAAAAATCTGATTTATGAATATATTGAAATTTGTTAGTAAAATAAACAACAATAAACAATATCGCCACATTTCAAGTTCATAGGTCAATGACAAATTAAAGAATTCTTCGGAACAAAATTAAGTAAATAAAACTGAGTTAAGTGGCTACATATTCCTTTGTTTTAATTTTTTTTTTAAACTAAAGTTACAGTATTTATCTACTTAATGAACTATAAGCAACAATACCCTACTCGATGGTGTAGGTCAATTTTTTTTAGTAACTTTAACTTATGGGAACCCACTTACAATACTTAAAAATATTTTTTGACAGTATGGTTAGCTTCGGGTCAACATGGTGCTTATACTGCGAAAATTAGAAGGCTGTAGCTCCAACCGTTTGGTTGTAAAACCTGTGTGATAGAGTGACAGATGGACAGATGAACATGTGTGTGACCGCAATAGGGCTCTGTTCGGACCCTTCCGGTTGGGAACCCTAAAAATTGCAAAAAATATGTTTGCTTCGAACATTAAGGGGTTGTGGATATTATAAAACTTATAAATTATGTTGTTGTTACCTGGCTTTGCAGGAGATGTCTCAATTGATGGCTCTGCAACAGAGATGCTAACTTGATCAGCAAGAAGCACCCACTGGAAATATTTATAAATAATAGTATCAATATGACTTTGATGAAAAACAACAAGAAGACTATTATTTTGTTAGTCTTTGACAGGAGGACCCAACAGAGCTTTTGTGAATAACTTTTGAATCAATTAGGGGTGAATATACTAAAGGTCTATTTCTCATTTAAACCAGATGTTGTTAGTATTTGTAGGTCTATATTTGGTTTCAATTGATGGTCTTGTAAACCTAACAACATTGCTCTCCTGATCAGTAAATAAAATGCATGGATTCCAGTGGAGCACCAGCTGCAAAATAGACCAAGAACTAATATGACTCTTATGAGGCATTAGATATCAACATAAAATAAGTGATGAAATTACCTGAATTGACTATGCGGGATGCATAGCAACAGCACAATCCACTGATTTACTCTTAGCATTGGAATAGTCATAATGACACATCCTAGTACATGACTGCTGTGATTTTCCCAGACTTCTCAGCTCCATAGATCTTACTAGAATAAGTAAACATTTGGGATTATTCCACAATAGTAATAAATGCCATGTTAAACTTACATTTTGAACCAAAAATGAATACTGCAATGTACCCTACATATTAGTCATATAAGACATGTAGGTATGCTGAGAAATGTTTGTCTTGATTAAAGAGCCTCAACATAACAACAAGTTTTTTTATAATATGTCCTTTTTATATGGTGTAAATCTGTCTCATGGCGACGAATAACGTAATCACACAATAGAAATGCACACACACACACAGTTACATGCCGTAAACTTACAATTAAACAAAAAAAGAATAGTCATATTTTTCTGATAGTGTACTTACTTAATACGTTATACGTTGCGAAATACTGTGTTTAACTTAAGCCCTACTTCAATAATGAAAAACTACTGTAAACACCATTAAATATATTAATCAAAACATAAACTATATCATCACATACCTGTTTCACCACATGTGTTAGTTAGCTGGCGTTCCATTGGCATCTTTGGGAGGTAAACTATGTCGGACACGCATTCGGCTTTAATATTCCCTTCGGGGAGACGTATTTTGCCACAAAGTGATACAAAAGTGTAGTTTTCATATTTCAACCCATATGAATTTTCGAACATATTAAACGGAGCTGCCAAAATAGTTTCAAGCAACAACATAACTTTCTCACTGGCCGTCGACATTTTGTGCATAACGTATTTCGTTTACTGCTGCTATTACAAGGTATACAGCGCTTGCGATGCATTTAGAATATATTAAAAATACACTAAGTCAATGCAAACACTTCACTTCCTCGACGCAAAAGACGCAAAGCAAAACTGAATTAACTGAAATGAAATGTCACTTTTTGAGCACCAAAATTTGACAGTGATTTGAATTTCGTAACAAAAACGTAGCGGCGGCGAGAGCCAATAGCACTGGCTTTTAACGTCAGCGTCGAGGCGGCCGTTCTATCTCTACGGCTACTTTTCGGTCCTTAGAGATAAACGCCCGGTATTGAACCATAAATTTAGGTAGTAAACACATCATCTGAATTTTAGGTAAAGTATACATGACAGTAGTACAACCGCGAAAGATAAGCCTCTTTGTCACTCACAATGTGCAAGTGCGATAGAGAGGCAGGTGAAACAGTACACACAGTGTCATCTGCTAGCTAAAGTAAAAACTAACATCTCCTTGGAAAAGCTCGTTCTTCGAGCTAAAAGGCCCCTGACTACGATCGCCTAGCTTACCCCCACCACCTACTTCGCACATAGCCAATAAGAGGCGGGACTCTCATACTAAGGGTATGATCAAAAATTGAATGTACTCACGGCCTATAATATTCAAAGAAAAATCCTGGCGTTATTATCTGTGGTGTGCATTTAATGACCAAAGTAATGACCTCGCTCCCCTCACCCCTGCCCTTCCATCATCAATCTGTCATTTGCATGGACAGGACACAACCAACAAGCAAAGAAAAACATGGCGGCATTAAGCGTGTCACAAGCAGGCGCGGCCTGCGATGGCGGCCAGTTGTAAAGTATGACAATCCTAACAATGACACAGAATAAGTAATAGTACAAGTACAGAAGTGTCTCTGTTAACAAATCCCCCGTTTAGGTATGCTGAACGGGCCTAAACGTGGCCATCTCTTTCTATCGCATGCAACGCGCTCTTTCGAGGCCCCGCCCTCTGCGCTAGGGTTACCACCAGCGAGAACCTATTTTAATATATGTACTTTATTATTAGTAGTGTTGTTTACAATACAATTACGAATAGTATTTTTAAGGTTCCGTAGCCAAAATGGAAAAAACGGAACCCGTCCGTCCGTCTTTTCGTCTGTATGTGACAGCCGATGTACCTACTCGGAGACTATAAGCAGTAAGCAGTACAAATAGGTAAAATTAAAACATTTAGTGCTCCGAGGAATTGTTCGGATTAATCCCTGCCGCTTCCTTCCGCCATCGCCCAACGCGACAAAATTTCCATCCTCACCACTTAGATGGTTGGCAGTCCTCAACTGTGCGTTTCTCCAGAAACTTCTTGCCTCGCACAGCTAAACTGTGGAATGAACTGTCGCCTGCGGTATTTCCGGACCGATTCGACCTTCAAACCTTCAAGAAAAGAGCGTACTCCTATCTTAAAGGCCGGCACGGCAACGCACTTACAACCCCTCTATAGGTAGTGTTTCGAGTGTCCATGGGCGGCGCTAATCGCTTACCATCAGGCGATTCGTCTGCTCGTTTGCCTCCCATGTCATAAAAAAAATTAGCAGGAAGGTGTGTTTTACTCGCATGAACCGCTACATAAAAGTGATGTGACATGACGAAAAAATATTAAAGTAGGGGGGGCACTCCATACGGGGATACAAAGTCTTAGATAATTTTTAAAGGCATCACTAAATAATAAAAAGAGAATTCTTAGAAACAACGTTTTCACTGTCGTTTTATGTCAACCGTTGGTGAATACCAAGTGAATACCAAACTCAATGACTGTCAGTTTTTTTTGAGTGATAACTGACATTTTTTATTTTACATTTTAAGATAAAGAAACATAATTTGAGGAACTATATAAATATATTATTTATACAATAATGCTGTGGTTTTGGACCCGGGTATGTCCTAAAACTACGGCCAAGACCACCGGGCGATGGGCAGCAGCATCCCTGAAGTGCGGTGGAGATACTGCGATCGCCAACCCGCATGCCAAGCGTGGCGATTATGGCATTTACCCCCCATGGATTTGGGGGAGGCTTATGTCCAGCAGTGGACGTCTTTCGGCTGATATGGTGGTGATGGTGGCTGTGGTTTTGACATTATTATTTAACACGAAACGGATTATTTTATGATCGTACAGCGGTACAGCTGTCGCGAAACCTTCTTAATGGGGATGTAACCATAATTATATATCTATGCATATGTTCGCTTCGCTTACTGAATCTTATGAAGGACGCGAACCCCCAGCTTATGCAGCTAAATTGAGAACGTATCTTAAACGCCTGGCGGGTTACCACAAGCAGCCTCTTTAATTTGGGCGGGTAATCGTTTATTTGCCTCAAACTATTTTACATGACGTTTAGATGACATTGAGGCAAATAAAGAAAAGCGGTACTATGACAAGGATAACAAATCGTATATCCCTCTCTGTTTCTCTTATTCAATTTAGTATATGATTTTTTTGCTCTATCGGTATTATTATCGACTTCTACTTTGGGTACCCTGAGACGTACTTTACTCGGAGGCGCCACAAGGGCGCCACGTATGTGTGTATGCGACGTATACGTCACTTGCTATTTGCTGTGACAAGCTAGTATAAGAGTGTAATGACTCTTTTGTTGACATATTTTTTGAAATTAACTGATTTTGCCATAATATGGGTTAATGGCACAAAGTACAGATTGTTACATTGTAAATATATAGACATGGGAACGTACAAAGCTTCCAAGTTAAATAAGTTAGTAGTAACTCCGTCCTTGTACATAATGTGTTAGCGAGTTAAACAGCGTAAACCAAGATACAGAGGAGAGGAAAAAGGATGATGAGAACTGAAGTTTGTGACATGGCAAATCAGCAAATAAACACAAAAAATATGGAAAAACCTTTTCATAAATGTAGGTTGTGCTTGAAACTTGGTGACTTCTGTTCAATATTCGAACAAGATGAATCCATCAAACTATCAGAAATGGTTATGTCTTTTGCAAACGTCCAGGTATTATTACTATATTTTATTTGCACTTTGATGTACAATATCCTCCATTCCACATATAAAAATTCATTGGTCAAGATTACATTGCGATTCTGAAAAATCTATTCTTTTATATGCTTGTTGCAGATTTTTGAAGGTGATGGCTTTTCTGATCGTGTCTGCACAACTTGCATAGAAAATTTAAGCACCGCCTACTTATTTAAACTTCAATGTGAGAGAATAAATGCTTTGCTGCAGAAGTTACCTGGTATGTTTTTCAGGATGTAGTAATACCTATTGAAGATTTCTACTTAAGCAGTGTAATAACCAGTATTTTAAAGTAAAATTTTCTATGTAGACCTTTGTCAATCTTATTTACAGAAGAAAATTTAAATAAGCCAGCAAGTTTTGAATACAACGATTTTTTGAACAAAGAGTTTCATATGCATGCAAAATCAGTGGAGGGTGAAAATGTTCAGAATGTTATCAAGGAAGAAG
Organism: Notocelia uddmanniana; assembly: GCA_905163555.1. Lineage (NCBI taxonomy): Eukaryota > Metazoa > Arthropoda > Insecta > Lepidoptera > Tortricidae > Notocelia > Notocelia uddmanniana. The sequence continues at coordinate 20,375,093 of LR991052.1, forward strand.
CTCATGTTAGTACAAGTCTGGAAATGAGTGATGAAACTGATAGTGATGTAGACTCAATCATATGTGTGTATTGTAACCAGGCTCACAGCAGTCTGGGGGCACATTCATGTCGTGTAACATGCAGCATTGAGAACAACGAGCTCCAGCGTTCCAGCAGCAGTGAGACTCTGGTAGCAACTGACATCACAACATCAGACTCAACCAAGTTGATTACAACCACACCAGACAAACCTTTGCCCTTATTAGTTTCATGTGTGCTCTGTGATGATAAGTTTGATAAGTATGAGTCTTATGTATTACACTTCAACAAGTGCACACTTAATGTTAAATTGCATCATCTAGTTTGCCCAATATGTCATGAAATTCATACAGAAAAATTGGCGTATTTGGAGCACTTGCGGGTTGTTCACTTCAAGTTTGACTTAATAATGACTGATTCAGATGTCGATTGTGTGGATAGAGTTCCACCCATGTTCGAAAAGACGAGAAAGCCAAAGGCTGTGCGTCGCCAGATAGGTTGGTCTATAGAAGACATATATCAAGAGATTGACTGCAAAAAAATTGTGGACAATGAGACTCCTAATGCAAGCCCAATTAAAGTATTAAACGCGTGAGTGAAAGCCTCAAATGTTGGCATGACTGGGCTTTATTACATGGCTTGCTGACTAACACTTGGGTAACATGTAAGATCAAGCTTTAAAAATACTATCTTAACTTTCCACTATTTCCTTACTTTTCCTCAGCTATAAACAAATTGTTTAAGTGCCTTATATAATGGAAGCACTTATTGTTTATTTGTACAGGACTTTTAGCAACCACAGTACACCGAAAAAAGTTAGTTTCCGAAAATTCTTTGAAACAAGCAAAGCTAAAACTTCTAATTATCTGCCTTTCCGAAAGTATATTCAAAGTTATAGACTGAAGAAAAAAGTGAACAGCTACAGCCCAATCAAAGACAAGCTGCAGGCCACCAGTCGACTCAAGTGCTGGCATGATGAGATGTCAGGTGAGTATTTTGAAATTCAGCCATTCATAGATGAGGTTCAGCCCTAGCCAATACATTTTTTTTTTGTGGTTCTTCAGAGTCACACTAGACCAGAAACCATGACCAGATTAAGTGTGTGGGTTTGCACAGCTTAGGATAGGTTCCATGTAACAAAAAGGGTACAAATGTATGTAGTACAAAAATGATTACATAAAAAGTGAACTATGAAGTTCTGAGAGTACTAGAGTATAATATTGTTGTTCTTTTACGTAACAATAATAATTATGTGAACAGGCCCCCTGCCTCTGGCTTGCCTTAACTGGCTGTCCGGAGTTGAGTCTCTGGAACTGTTTCTCAGGGGTTGAAATGGTCACCTAAGTGACGAGTTGGCTATTATGTTTAAATTCCAGTGCCACCTCTACCCCTAGCCCTCTGCACCGGTGTTGCCCTTTTAATGACGCTATTTATAGGGGCCCATCTAGCAGGAGGCGAGTCACTCTGCCTGAGATAAAAATGGGAGACAATTTTATTAGGCAGACATCTTGTCTCACTCAATAGCCCAGCCATTAGTCCATCATATTCACCCAATAATCTGGTTCATTTAGATCCCATCAACCAACAATAGTCCCTGTAGTGTATACCCTGGTGGGTGTTGTCTCTGTGTGTATCCCATGACACTGGCAGGGACAGCATCCGCTCGGCGTACCCCTTGAATTTCATTAAATTGTCAAAAGGGCCTCTATGTGTTGTCTATGTGGTACTCGGTCACACATCCCTCCATTTCTTTCCAGCGGTGGCTACAATGTAATTGGCGTTTCCTTGGTCAACCTTGCAGTCTTTTACCACAAGGCCATGTCCATCGAGTCACTACTAATGTCCATCTCTTATTAGTGTAACGTGCTAGATGAGAGTGATTCCCATTTGTTCCATAGAACAATTACGTCATAGGACAAAATGATATTTTAACTTCCTAATTATTCCATAGAACATTTAGGATTCCGGATTATCATTTGTTCTATAGAATGTTATGCCATGGAACAAAATGATATGGCAGTGTTCTATTGAATACATGGGAATATTCATTTTCATTTGTTACTAAAAAAAATCATTCATACATTCATTCATCAAAATTTAAAAAAATTTTGATTTACATTCCCTCGCAAAATTTTCAATTGTTTTGGTGCGAGGTTGTAAATACAATAGAAAAATATAATTAAAAATAAATAACTAAACTCAAAACATAATGCATATTTGCTTCGACTTGACAACCATCCCAATAATTTGAATCCGTGAAGTCGATGCCCAATCCTCGGAAAGTGTTGAACTATTCCTTGTAACATTACGTCACTCCACGGAATTAAAATCGACTAAATTTACGTCAGGTAAAATATTCACAAAAAGGTTTTTTTTTAAATATACAACAACCAGGAAATATAATTGCTATTTTGTTCCATGATGGAACAATGTGGGAAAAGAGAAGTCTTATTTTGTTCTATTGCGTCACTGGTAAGTAAGCTGGGGTAAAAAGCTAGTATGTAGTTCTATAGGACTATTTGGGAAAATATATTCTATTTTGTCCTATGACGTCATTGTTCCATAGAACAAATGGGAATCACTCCTAGATGACCATTTTAGTTTTAAGGCTTGATGTAGAGTGTAGAGCATCTGTTAATTTTGTTTCTTTCATTAGCTTGCTTCTGACTTTGTCTATTTTCTTCAATTTAAGGATACTTCTTTCAATCGCCTTTTGACATGTAGCCAGTTTGGCTTTTGTTTTTGCCGCGTAGTAGTCAAGTAGTAGCGTAGTTTTACATATAATCCTCATTTACGTAAAGAATGGTCAAAATATGACGTAGTTTTTGTGAATATTAAATAGAAAGCGGCCTCATTTACTCGTAAATATTTATTTGGAATCAATGACATCATATTTGTTGTCCTGCAAAATTTTAAACAATGAAATGGTTAAAAAGATACCAGAGTTTCAGATATACATACATACATATTTTTCAGAATTGACAACATTTAAAAAATTTAAGTAGTATGAAATGTTAACTCATTTCGTTAATTTGGTAACAAGAAACCCCGAAATGGACAAAATATTTTTTTAAATATTTTTATAGCTATTAGTTTTCTAAATATTCACGAAAATGTGAAGAAAGCCCTTGTCATAGTAATGACGTCACTACTATGAAATTATGACAGTCACAGCGCACAAAAAGAACAGAAGTTCACTTTCTTTAGTAAATTTGTCTTAGTAACCAGATGATTGAGCTCACTTAAATATGAGATAGCATACATTTTGATCATATGATGTACATTTTGATCTGTTTTAGATACAGATTATAATTCACCCAGTGGCACTTCTGAGGATTCATGGAAATTGAAGCAGAATTTAATTTGCACGTGCAATAAAAATGTATTTATGCTGTCAGAATTTATACATGTGAGTATAGATTTACAGTTCATTTAAATGCTCGTCACCCATAACTCGCTTTTTCCTTGAATATACTGAATAATGTATACTGGATTTTGCTTCACTATACCTACTTCTAAATATGAACGAATTTACCAAGTCGTTTTTTTCATCATCAGAACATGTTTTGTCACTAATTTTCAAGTGATTACTTCCTATTTACTGTAACCAACCAGTAAGCAAGGTCAGTAGTAATATGAAAAGTGATGGTTACAGGATCGCGATCGGATCGTGGCCATGATAAATGAGCTTGGGGGTGTGGTCGCGGAAAACACTAAGATGGAGATGCTGGCAACACACTTCATCGCGGTTCTGCCCGAAGACACCTTCACTGGCATGATGGTGTGCGCTCTCTCCACGGGCAAGTGGCTGATCCACGTCAACTACATATACGACAGCTTCCGATCTAAGAGGTTTTTGAATGTGCGTATCTTATTTATGTATTCACTTCATTGTAATAATAGGGTAAAACATTCATCTTCTGCTCTACTGAACGAAAGTCACTTTGTATGTTTATTTGTTTTCAATTTAATTAGGCAGTTGAAAACAGTAAAAATAAGTTATTATAAAGATTTTTAAATACATAAAGATCAAAAATAGACAAACATAGAAAAGTGGGTACGTCAGAGTTGCGTTTTCCCTAAAAAACATCCTTGCAGAGTGCTATATGGGAGCTATAATCTATATGCTATAGATTATATGGGAGCGAAATATCTAGGCCTCATAGTAGGGTTATTTTATTATCCAACAATGAGACCCAATTTTCACCACAATCCAATCATGACGCCGAGCAAAGCTAGGTCTCCTGCGTAGTTGCTAGTTTTAATAATACTTTCTAGCTGTCCCCTCGTTTCTATTCGCGATTTACTGACAATGCGCGGGATAAAAAAATAATTATGTATTTATTAGTAGTGTTTTGGAACATTTGAAACAATTAACAAACAATGGACTATAGGTAACTTTTCATTCTATACTTTCAAAGTTGGATTTTGTAGTAAAAGCATGTGTGATGTACACCGGATAGGCGGGGGAAAAATGTACAAGTGCTAGTGATTAATTAAAAATCGACTAAGTATATCGACATCGATAAAGAGCAATTTTTGACCATCATTATCATAACTAAAGTAATGGCTAAGTTTGAATACGTTTAACTGTGTGCATCCCTCTTTCATTTATACTTATCGCAACTATAAACAACCGATATCTGACATTGACTGTGTCGAGTCACTTTTGACAACCATTGAAATTACTTTGAATTCATCCATTACAACAATATTATTTTGCTTTCCGATCAATTAACCTACCTTTTGGTTTCTTAAGGCGACTAAAAATGCTTCGCAAGAAAAAAGATCATTCATCTTCATGGAAAGCTGACCATTCAGATATAGAAGATAAAGGTACGACTTACTTTTGCAAGAAATGTAAAAATTCATATGTCTCGATAAAAGTTTTCCGTACAAAGGCATATAAGAAGCCAAAGGCATAACAGCGTCGCTAAAAACCAAAACGTATTTAACCTTGACTTGCTAAAATTTATTTTAGCTTGCAACATACCATGGACCCAGGTGGGAAATCCCATTTTCATCAATTCCATATCTGATTGCATATTCGGGAAATATATATTCCCAACGGGAAATATATGTTCAGAAACATATATTCCCAACGAATCACTTTTGAGAAAAAAGACCTTAGACATCGCCTATAAGTAGATAATGAAACAGATTAAGACTAAACTGGGAAATTCTAGAATTTATGTGAGTGTAGACGAAAGTACAGATGCCAATGGTGGTCAGATTGGAAATGTAATGGTTGGACCATTATTAGAAAATGAAATAGGTACCCCACACATAATATTGTTGTCTAGAGGAAGTAAATAATGTTAGTATAACAAATCTTATTCAAAATGCCCTGAAGACGTTGTGGGGAAGTAACCACAACAAACATGATAAAGTTTTGTTGCTTCTTAGGCGTGAATTACACTGAGACGGCGTAAGGCATAAGACACGGCGCAGGCGTGGCACAGATACGGCACGGACGCGATTAAAGTTATACAGAAGCGGCGAAGCGTCACTATACAGGCTGATTTTGTTGCGATAGCATGTCTTCCTCTTCAGAAGACGAAGATGCGCTTGCTTTGCTGCAACTCATTAATGTACAGAAGCTCAGAAGATATTGGGTCCACCCTGTGTGGAAATTGTCAGAAAAACATAGATATGTTAAAATAATGGAAAAATTACATGAATATCCTGATCGTTTTCGTACAGTGTATAAAATAAAAAATAAATAAATGTCACAAAAATGTTTCCAAATTATATTGTCGAAAGTAAAACACGGTCTCAAGAAGCAGCATAAAAATTGGAGAGAACCAGTCTCTCCATATTTTATCCTGAAAATTTCTATTACTGTACTCCGGCCTGGTATAGTCGTAAAGAGTTGGATATTCTTCAACTATCTCGCAGAATTCTATATTATATTCAATATTGTCACGCATTTTTGATGTTGATAAATTTATACGGCTCATACTGTATAACAAGCGACGACCCCTCGCGCGGCGCTGAAATCGTGTCTGCTAGCGACGCGGAAACGGCGTGGCGAAAGCGGCACAGGCGTGGCGAAGGTACGGCGCAGGCACGATGCCGCTTAAAACGTTTTCATACGAAATGTAGGAAGGCGACGTGCCGGTAAATTACAGAGAAGCGGCGCGGCGTCGTATCTGTGCCGTGCCTGCGCCTCGCCTTCGCCGTACGCCGTCTCAGTGGAATTCACGCCTTACGGATGGCGTAGCCTACATGCTGAAAGATGGTAAAAATTTGAAAAAAGTTTTTTCCGTATTTAGTACACGTCACATGTTTGGCACATGGAGTAAATAGAGTGGCTGAACAAGTGCGTTTATTGTTTCCTGCTGTAAATAATTTAATTGCTTATACAAAAAAGGTATTTCTAAAATCACCCAGAAGAATAAAAATATTTCACCAAATGTTACCGAACGTTCCCTTGCCACCACAGCCGACGATAATACGATGGGGAACATGGCTAAAAGCTGCTATTTACTATCATAAATATTATTCAACCGCGTTTAGAAAGGGATTGAGCTCATATGTAATTTTTGACCAGACCATCGGGGAATGGGCAGCAGCATTCCTAGAGTGCGGTGGAGATACTGCGATCGCCAACCCGCATGCCAAGCGTGGCGATTATGGCATTTACCCCCCATGAAATTGGGGGAGGCCTATGTCCAGCAGTGGACGTCCTAGGGCTGATATGGTGGTGGTGGTGGTAATTTTTGAACTAATGCATGATATGACATTGTCAGTGGTAGAGTATGCAGATAAATTAAATTGTTATTTTGGTACAGTGAAGTTCTAAAGCATGGAAAAAATATCAAATTATATAGCGTGTTTTTATTGATTTCCGATAGCATTAAGAGATAGTTCTTCAGATCAAATAGAGTTACTTTCTTAAACACCGTTTTTAAAGTATTTTAAGTATGATTTTATAATTTATGTACAATTGGTAAGTGTTGTCATTGATGTAAAGTCAAAACTGTCACAATTGCAATTTTACATTTACGCTAAAGGAGGTGAAAGTGAGAGGTTACACTTGTGATCAACACGATTCTGATTTAGTTTGTATGAAAAAGTAAAAACAAGTCTCATTTTGAATTTAAAAGAAACCCATATACAAGTTGATTGCTGTTAATGTACTAAGCGACGTGTCGAATTAATCGTAAATAAAAAAACACGGTGTATTACTTAAATAAAATACAAATGTTGTAAATAATTACTTTAAGAACCATAAAAATTATTCAGTCATAACGCTATCGTCATCAGAGCTCTCAGTATCATCACCTGTATGAACAAAAAAATGGATAAGTTAGTGTTTGATACAAGTAGATTCTATAATGTAAATTTGATATTATGCTAATAGGTTAACCTACCAGTGTTAACAATTACTTCATTTCGAGGAATTTCCATGTTTTCTCTCAGCCAGTAGTCATTTTCAATATGTTTCACGTGAGTCACCTCTTTTTTCCAATCGTTCTCGGTGATTGAGGCTAATGACTCTAGTGTTATGGCCTCAATCTCATTTTCACGCTGTAGTACATTTTTTTGAGATACTCTCTGCTTAACTAAATGCCATATATACTCGATCGGATTTAGGTCGCAGTGATAAGGTGGCAAGCGAAGTACCTCATGACCGTGTGCTTTTAATAGGTTATCTATTAAATGTTCTTTAGGCGGGCGATTTTTATTTATAATTTCGTATAAAATGGAAACCGTGTCCTTCATAGAAAACTCGATATTATGTGCTTTAAGCCATTCCTTCATTACGTCTTTCCGATCTCGAGAAGTAGGGGGTTTATTTACCTGTGTACTGTGATAGGAAGCATTGTCCATTACAATAATCGAATTGGGTGGTATATTCGGTAATAAGTTATTAGTAATCCATTTAATAAATTTTTCGGTATTTACTTGACCATGATAATCCCATAGTTTAGTGTAGTTTTAGTTTTACGCTCGCTGTTACTTTTAATCATGCTGTGTATACATATTTTGGATAGCATTCAAATCAATACCTGCGAACTATGCTATTTTTCTGTCAATGAATGTTGTCTGTTTTGTGTGCCTATTAAATAAATAAATAAATAAATAAATAAATCCCCTTTCTTGGAATTAGCCTTCCAAATAGCTAATGCTCCGTTCACAAACCCGTTTTCAGAACCTGCGTGGATTATAATCCACCGATTTTCGGCACTGTCATATTTTCGAATGCCCTGTTCGGACATTGATTGCCAACATTTGTTCACGGTGTAGTGACAATGTATCCAGGTCTCATCTAAATAAACTACAAGTTTTTTATTAGGACCCAATGCATCATTTTCGCGGATTCTTGTTAGATACCTGGCTCTCCAAGCTTTAATCTGAGGTTGTTCGACCAATTCTAACCGTTTCTGTGTGCACCTCTTAAAGCGGAACCCTAAATGGTTTTTCATTATATTTAATAATGTGGTTCTTTGACCAAGAAAGTTTATATCTAATTGAGCTTGAGTTAAAAAAAATTGCACAGTTGGAACAATCTTTTGTCGATACATATTTGTTATAATATTTCGCAAGGCACATTTGTCGAAATTGTCCAAAATAAATTTTGGCCCTCGTTTTCCTTTTTTAGGTGTGCTCAATTTACAAGAATTTGCTCTGACGACATTGCCTTCTTTTTTTATTAATGTTACTGTGTTTTTTCCAACGCCCGTCGCGGCCACCACACGATTAAAAACTTTGGTATTATTGTTCAGTAATCCAATTATTTCCTGCAATGTATCTCTTGGAATACTTACCTCAGAGACGATTGCATTTACGCTTAAGATGGCCATCAAAGTTTTCAAAAGAACCTTCGTCTTATCGTTTTCTTTATTAAAATATGTTAGTACATTGTAGACAATTTCTCGGCATCGACCGTTTAATACTTTACCGCGATTCATATTCTATACAAACGTATTTTTGAAAAGCTACGGCAATTTGATAAAGCGAAATAATGTGACTGGTGACAGATTTGTCAAATATGATAATACTATTTTTTATTAAACAAATGACAATATTTACCGAGAATAGAGTTTAAATATGCAAATCATATTTAGCTATTAATTCTATTATCTATAAGGGTCTGCACTTATGAAGATATCAAAGATTCGTTTATGATTATATTTAATCATTTATTAAGTACACTTGTGCTAACGGTACACTCGAATCCCTTTCTCAACGCGGTTTGATAATATTTACCAGCCATCAAGCAAGTCGTACGAATATTTAATAACAAAGAATCAACGTGTATATTAAAAGCAAAACGGGCAATAAATGATATAAAGATTCTCAACGTTTTGAAATGGATAGCCAACAACCTATCTAAACCAAGTACGATTGAAAAATTACAAACACTAAATTTAAGTCTAGAAGCCAGTTTCAATATTGTTCATAAGTTAAAATAACATATCTCAAGATTACATTTGAATCTTCAGGGCAAAATTATTCACAAAAAACTTCAAACAGTGTTAGAGAAAAACGTCGGCATTTCAATTTTATAAACGTTAAATGATTTGGTATCCGGAGAAGAAATAGAACTGAGTCGTACAGAAGAAATACATCAATACTATAAATTGTTTGAATTTGCTCCAATTACTACAGTTGACGAAGATTAAAGTCTGAAAATGTGGAAAAAATGTTGATTGTTTATTATGAAAATTATATTAATTATTACGAAAATAATTCCTTAAAAAGTTTTTTGTGTATGTAGTTTTCTTCTTCATTCAAATTCTTGAAATTAAACAACGAGTTGTACGTCATTTTTATCGATATCAACTAATACAATTAGTTTAATGTGTCCTCGCACTATTAAACGTCAGTGCACATTTGCCCCCGTCTGTCCGGTGTATGGGATGATTTGAAGTGTTTATTTCGGAACATACAATATGACTTAAAAAAAACTTTTGTTGAAGAACTTGGTCTGACCAAGTAGACTTATGCTGTGAACACTCTATCTGCTGCGAACCTCTACAATCTCTACATACCTCTATACTTATACTAATAGCGTACCAACAACAACAATCCTATCAATATGAATTACTTTTACAGGAAAACTTGTATGAATGGATGAAACACCCTAAAATACTTGAAATAGACAACACAAGCGTCGAAGTAGCCAAAGCAGCTGTGTTCTGGCATTTGGAATTGCAGGCGCTAAGTGCCAAGTTTCCGTTTGAGGGAAAACAAATTGTACTCATCATGAAGAAGAAGTACAGGCAATACTATCAGATGATATTCAAAACGTTAAAAGCAAAACCACTGACCTATGATCCGAGGTTAGTATGTTTTAACATGGATCTGGAATGGGCACTACACACCGACAGCCCGGGCACGACTTCGAGCGGCGGCGGCAGTGCGTTGCGTGTCTAGACCGTGCAATCAACAGATACAATACAACGCTTGCTGCGTCGCAATTCGCGCAAACTCGTGGCCGGGCTGTTATACGAGTACACATACACCTGCACACGCTGTATTCCCAAAAGTGGTAGGCAGAGCATTATATAATTAATTTTGAGTGCCACTATTAGCAAATGTCGATAATGTGATAACGGCGATTAACACAGCGCGCACAGTTCGCGTCTTTCCTGTGGACATGTGGCTAAGCTATGTAAAGCCTTATTTTTGGTTGGTCCCCTTAAATTACGCATAAACGGCGTCTCGGTCTCTATAAAGCTATATAATACAAATATAATGCTACTTTTACGCACTTGCGGAGGCTTGGCAAACGTCCACAAGCTACAGGCCTTGACAAACGCTTGGATACCATTTACACGCTTGTGGATGCGGCAGTTCCAGGTAGGTAAGGATGGCAGACATGAACGTCGAAGTTGTGTCAGCATATTGCGTTTGGCTTGACATGTTATGCGCCATCGTGTAAATACGTGTAAACGCTGGCCGCAGGCTTCCTTTGATTTGTGTTAAAAAAACCGACATTAGTCCGGATTGGGACACGCTCACGCAAGCTAAGCCAAACAGCTCAGTTTACACGCGTGCTTGTGGACGCTTGCCAAGCCTCTGCAAGCGTGTAAATGTAGTACGTACATGCACATAGGTTCCCACTTGTCGGCTGTCGGGCCCGGATTTTAACCGGATGTTCCGGTAGCAGAACATCCTATATGAAGCTATTTACACTTTCCGAACAGCAATTTGTGTGAGACTGGACACCCTATAAGGATTCGGACCCAACAGCCGACAAGGGGGAATCGGGCCTAAGCCGTTATTGAGTACAGCAGAAACGATTTGTTTTTTCAACTGTTATTCAAATTTTGCAAACGTTGAATTTGGGTGGGTGAAAAATAATGGACTGTTCAAATAGGCATTTATCTTGTTTGTGTTAATAATATAATAACACATAAATGTAATGTAAATAAGTCCGTCGGACCGTCTGGCCAATATGGTAAGAAATTAAGTGTCTCTGTCACATGTCTTCAATATTGTGATAATATTAATCTGAATTCCTTACCATATTATCGGCCAGACGGTCCGGTGGACTTACATATTTACGCTAGGAAATTAAGTTACAGGTCTTCAATGTTATGACACTTATGACATGCAATAAAATAAATACGTAGTCGGTCCCAAAGTTCTGTCACAAGTGTTTTCCGTTTATAAAAGAACAGCACAGTTTTTTTTGTTGTTTTTGATATATATATGGTTTGAAAGCTCGCTAAAATCTGATTAGATAACAATTAAATTTGTTTAAAAATATTACCGCAGTTAATAAGTATTTCCCGTTAACTTCGACTTCTAATTTCAGTAGTTCGGTTGATTCGTCCGGGGCCGAACTACTGCCACACTTTTGATCCCATTAGTTCGGTTATGATTATGACGTCACACCGAACTACTGAGAATTAAAACGACTCAAAAGTACGGTTAATGATGGGATGCTAAATAAAAAATTAAAAAGTGCTTTTTCATTGGATTTTTTTAAACAAAATATAATTGATTCTTCGACTTCTTCGTATTTGATATATTTAAACAGGTCACTCACGTTTTTAAATTCGAAACATGAGTAATACGAAACAATACTTCCTGTTTACCTAGAATCATGAAATTTGACAAGAAACAATGTCAAAAAGTAGAAACTGTTGAATGATTACCAACGTAACAGAAGGTTAAGAAGTTTACCTAACGGACATTTAGCCGGTTTTCTTAGGGCCCCCCCACATCTAGCGTCTCCCGAACATCGACGCCTCACCAACGCCCGCGCGGCGTCGACGCCGCGCTCCCGCAGCGCCGACGCGACGCTGTGGCGCCTCTCGAACGTTGACGTCGCAGTGATGCCCGCGCGGCGTCGGCGCCGTGTTAGCGCCGCGCCTCCTCGACGTCAGTGGCGGCTGTCGAGCGTCGGAGCATCTTGTCGGCACCCACGCAGCGTCACTGCGACGGACAGAGCACGCAAACCACCGCGTCTCAACAATATCAGTTGAAAATTACCAAATAGGATACACGTACTTACTGTTCGAAATTTGTTCGATTATCAAAAAAGTCATGGATTCCGACGAAGAAACACTGCTGTTAACGTTACTGTTGAAACGGAAATTACGTAAAAAGAAGAGAAAATATTGTCGTCGATATTGACAAGATCCTCTATGGAGTTTTGGAATTCATGAAAGTGACTATTATGTGTTGTATAAACGAGTGAAAAAAATTAAAAACACTTTTTTGAGTATTTAAGAAAAACATTTGAGGAACTTCTGCTTATAATTCAAAACCTTTTGGAAAATGAAAGGCTGGTTGCATAAAATGCTCTGTAATTATATCTCTTGCACAACATATCAATTCTAAATTCTAATCTGTAGTAAGACAAAGACTTATTTCAAAAGCATATTATAAGGTAATAGATTACATCATGGATAGGGATGTTTGGCAGTGATAAGTGTCCTGCACAGCTAATCTATCGCGAAAATAAGTTTCTACTGTAGCATTGTTATTTTGTAGTAACTGAGACTAATTTTATATTTAACTATACAATAATATTGTTTTGAAAAAATGACACCTCGGCGAGTTTCTTACGCAGGTTCTTCTCGTGGCAGAGGTTTATTTTTCGGAACCGGTGGTAGTTTATTGACGTTCATAGGTGCATGTAATATGCCTAATTTGAAGAATAAACTACTTTTACTTTTTTAACAGAAACAGATATCCCTGTACATTTACTCAAGTCATATTTTCAGAAATAGTCGCATGTTTAAGGTGGATAATGGGCTTAAACCTACCTACTCGGAACTTATTAAAAAGGGCATAATAATTTAGAATAATTTATACTTGTTGTGTTTCATCGAAATAACATAGCCTTTCAAACCACATATATATTGAGTTGCAGAAAGTTTGTTATTTTATTTTATCTATAGAAATGCTTGTGACAGAACTTTGGGACCGACTAGGTCTATGAAACCGCCAAGCCATACTTTCTAACTAAACGAAGGTGTAGGATAGTAAAGTCAAGGCTTAGGGACTTGGCTTTTCCTGGGATTTGATAACTTTTTTAGAGCGAAATCGTTTCGAGCTTGTACTCTTGGCCGCCAATTTTGCATGTTATGTGCGGTTTTGGTGGGATCGCAATTTCTTTTTGTAAAGTGGTCTAGTTTCTTGTAAATTGGGTTTTTGCGTTTCTTAAGTGTCAGCTATTCCTTTTTCACCGTCCACAAATGGACATGCATTTAACTCCTCGACAGTTCCCACTACAACACATAAAACTCAGTTTACTAATTTATGACTGAACTGCTATGAGGTATGTACAGGGTTGGGGGTTGGGCACATTAAGTGTCCTACTTGAAAATATCCATAAAATGAAAAAAACTCGACAGATTACAAATATTTATTAATAAATATATTAAACAATATAATATAAATTACAAAATTAATTCATAAGTTCAAATCTCTCTCCATTTGCTTTAATTACCCACCTTCTGCATTCTCCCATAGTAGGAATTACAAGCGGCACGCACTTCCTCATCTGGAATATAGTTCCATATCTTCACGAACCGATGCTTGAAGGAATTTTAATTCATGCCGTGTGTGCTCCCAATGTAACTCGGCATAAATCCCCATATTACAAAATCCAACGGATTCCTATCTGGTGAAGATGAAGGCCATTCTTGCCAAGGTATAAAGTCTGTCAAATTCGTTCGACACCAGTCTTGAGTGCGTTTGGCTTTGTGAGATGGGGCACTCTCTTGCTGGAAACAAAAATAATCACTCCCATATAACTTTCAGGCATTTTCCAGCAAATGACCCTGCAATACGTTCTGAATATAGTAATCTTGGTTGATTTTGACTTCCGATCAATGAACAGCAGTAGTGACATTCCTCTAGGCGATATCACACCCCACATCATGACAGCCGACGCACTTTGAAATACCTGTACAGCTAATTTGTCCACTGGTATGTCCCTCAACGAAATGCCATACACGCGATCATTTTGTTGATTGTGGCTATCTTGTAATAGAAACATTTTTTCATCCGAAAAAATAATGTCATCGCTCTCGTGCCATGCTAGCTCCTTGCATTTTGTCACTCTAGCTTTTTTCTGGGCGTCCGTTAATCCGTGATTTTTTTGTTTCTTGTAGGCCTTAAATCCAAGATCATGTCGCAATATACGACTCATTGATCGTCGGGATATTTTCATATCTTTCGCGAGTTTACTTGCACTTTGGGCTCTATTTCGCCTAATACGCTCACGAACATTTTTGATCACTTTTTTGACACTAACAGATGGTTTACGTCCAGGTTTGGGACTGATTCGTGAAGACCCTGTTTCATTGAATCGCTTGATGGTCCGCGATATGAATATGACATTGATATTCAAATGTTTCAGCTTCCTTAATATCTTGCACGGGCGAAAATTTTTCATGTGCAAATTGACAACAAGCTCACGTTTCGCGTCCATTGTTGAAAACAAAGGAAAGACAACAAAATTCAAGATGAAGTCTAGGGATCATAAAGACGAATAAATTGTCTATTTAAAAACATATGTATACGGTAAAAAAAGTTGGATTACGTTCGAAAAAAAATACGATATAAGGCTAGGACACTTAATGAGCCTGTGGGAAATGTCCAATTGTCCACTATAGCGAGAATTATAACTTCGTATTTACACTATATTTACACTTTATACATAATATTACAATTATAAAATACAATTAAGGACAAGAGCCATATACGATGCTTATCATCACCAAAAAGAAGAACTAATAACAGAACGCATAAGCACGCGATAACGCGATAACATAAGTCACAAACTATATACATAGTTACAAAGAAGGTTGTCGCCACATGCCCAACCCTGTACATTCCTAAAAAAGGTATAATACTTATGTTTAGAAGAGATCTTTCTTTGAGTTTACACAAACTACTCGTTGAGACGGTTCCAATAAGCCTCTACACGACGGATTTATCTTGTGTAGTTTAGCGGTTGCTATGGCCACCTTCTGTCTGTCTCCATCATCATGGTATGGTGGTACCATGATATTGTATTGTCACCGAACTTACATAAGTATGCCAAATTTTAGCTCATTCTACATATGTGGAACAAACATAGGTGAAAAACTTAAGGCAATGACCTGTTGTATGTACCTAGTTTTGACGTGTTCGAAACTGTTCGAATAGACATTTGTTTTGTTTGCGCTGCACATTTTAACTATTTAATGTCTATTCGAACACGCTACGACTACATACAACGCATCCTTTTCTAAAGTTTTTTACCTACGAGCCCCCAATGCTCATGACTTCGTCTAGACCCATTTCAACATACGATATTAATTGTAAGGACTGGTATTTTAACCCGGATTGACTTGGATGGAATACACTATTGGCTATGTGCACGTCAGAAACGTCAAACGTCACGGGTCCCGGGGCAATGTCAAACTCAGAGATGTCAAATAAAGACACATGAATATTTTATTTATTTTAGTAAGCGAGAAAGACCCCTTACTGGAAATTTGACTGAAATAAATACAAACGAAACGAATCTTAGGAAACCAATAGGAAACGTCGAAGTAAATTTGACATATAAGTCCCCGGAAATTGCACATTTCTGCCATGGTGTGCGCTGCGATCGCTTAGTTTACCCCCACCACCTACTTCGCACATAGCCAATACACAAAGTCATAAAAAACAGTTTAATCGTGCGCTTGAACAAAGTTTAATAATGTCATTTGTTTTAGTATATTTATATCATGAAAATAACATCCCTTAAGCAAAACATTACATCTAGTTCAATTTTAACGCAAAATAGGCAGTCTAATTAAAATAAAAGCTATTTTTTTAAGGATTGTAAAATGTAATAATATTTTAGTTTCAATGTAGAATATGCGATGTCATCTAAAATGACAGATGGCTATATAAAAAGGCAAATTTTCGTTACTCCATACTAAATTTTCTATCGAGATGGTACGAGGTAAGCCAGTGACCGAAGCAATGCGGAAAATTATAATTTCAATTAACAATAACGGCAAATCAACGTACCAAATATCCTTTCTTTGCCAAGATCTACAATTCAAACGATCATCGAGCATCACCGAAACCACGGAACAGTGTCCTGTTTAAACAAGTATGGCCGTCGAAGAATAACCACTAAAGTAGAAAACAGGATTCTGCGGAGGATCATCAAGAAAAATCGTCGTGCAAGAGTACCGAGTTACCGTACTATGGCGTGACGCGATTTAAAAAAAACATTTTAGTCGATACCTACAAAAGAGGCGAGCGTCAGGATGACAGGACCATGATAGATTTTTATATCGAGAGTAATTCCAAGTTTTATTACCTTTTTTGTACTATTTGGTACCTGCCATCTTAAAAATTGTACCTCGCTAAAAATCCAGAAATCTTGAAAATAAAGTGGTCAGCCATTCTGACGTCACGTTGACAGGACCAAGTCTACTTAGTTCCCCTAGTTGCAGGCGTTATACCGAATCCATCTTTTCGTAATTATTTAGTACATAATTCGGTGCCTAACTTTGTGCAAGTTTTTCTTCGTTTGTGTTTGCACTCCAGTTACTATTTTTGGTCCATATGCTAAGTTTTGTGTTAGCTATGTCTTGATGTTTTTCTTTTTTAATGTTGATTATTTTTTGTATTTTTTTGAAATAATGCAAAATTTCAACATCAAGTTCTGCGTACATAACTAACGCAAAAAACTTGCACAACCTTTATATGGAGAATGGATTGCCCTACCCTGCGCCTTAAGGTGTTCCCAAACTTTTTCTGCTCATAGACCACTTTCAAAAGTTAACTGGTTCTGGTAGACCCTCTACACCGCATTTCTATCATATTCCCAAAACCCCCATTTTTTTGTAACGCCAATGTTGACCCCCGTCGGGTCTCCTGTGGACCCCTGGGGGTCCACCTGGACCACTTTGGGAACCCCTATTCTAGATCGAAAGCTGATCTTAAAGAGAAACTTACCAGTGTCTGGAATGGAGTAACACCTGAAGAGTGTAGAGAGTTGGTAGATACAATGCCGCTCAGAATTAAAGCCGTTTTAGATGCAAAAGGTGACGCCACTAAGTGGTATACGTTCTATTCTGCATCTGATAGACTGTCTGATAGACGGACTTTTCTGCGCATATTACATTTGGTAAAATAAGTTTTTTTTTATCTCTGAGGAATATTAATGTATTTTTTTTTTCATTTGATTAATAAAATATTATTGTCTTTGTTGTTTTTACGTTACATGTTCTACAAAACATCCAAGTCATCCTGAAATTTTAGGTTGAAGTTAGGTTAATAATTTTTTTTTCCTACAGACGAGCTCATTTGCATTGGGGCTCGTATACTTAGGTACTTATAGGTGAAAAACTTAAGAAAATTACCTGTTGTATTTAGTTTTATAATAGCGTGTTCGAATAGACAATACATATTTAAAATGTGCAATACAAAAAAAACAAACGCCTATTCGAACAAGTCACAACTACATACAACAGGTAATTTCTTTTAGTTTTTCACCATACATTGCAAGTTAAATAAAATCTTCTAGAAAGAACTATATTAGTGACTCACAATGCGAACAGAAGAAAAAATAAATTAAAAAGAAAATTAGCTTGAATAGACATTGACACAGGTAGGGTTTGCAGTCCGGATATCCGCCGAATTTTGGAACTGAATCAAAAACTATGTTGAATTTATAAACCGTATAACGTAACGTAAACATATAGCTATTTCAAGTCACTGATTTAAAATGACATACTAGTGCCATACAAAATGCATAAATATTTTTTAGGGTTCCATAGTCAACTAGGAACCCTTATAGTTTCGCCATGTCCGTCTGTCTATCTGTCCGAGGCTTTGCTCTGTGATGGTTAGGATATATAAATCAATAAAACTGGAAAAGTCGTAAAATAACATCTAAAAAAACATTTTTTTAAGGGCACCACCTCTCCTACCCGTAAAGTAGGGTGATTTTTTTTCTTCAACTCTAGTGTGGGATTTCAGAAATATTCACATCAAAAGAAAAAAAAATGTGATGATTGTTAGAGGGGGGGGGGGCTCTAACTTTTAAACTATGGGTCCAAAAAATTATAAAAAAATCATGAAAGTTAAGCTTGATAAAAACTTTTAACGAAAAAATCGTAGTCTCCCCTTCTTAGTAAAAGACGTATGAAACGCTGCGAAAGTATTCCCTTTTGCTTGTTACTGATTTTTTTAAGCTTAAGTTCATTGGACAACTACGAAACCCTACCCGACATGCTCTTGGCCGATTTCCTGATACTTTCCAAATTCAATAAATGATATATTAATATTCTCTCTTCTCCAGTTATTGATATTGTAACTAACACGTCTTTGTTTTATACATATATGCATTTTTGTTTTTACGTAATAACTTTGCAGAACTCCGGGTAGCTGCTGCACCGCCGACTACTGCTTCGTGGACATGAAGGTGATTCAGCGCGTGAAGTTGCGATTCTTCGCGCGGCACCACGTGCCCGTGTTCCCCTACCAGTACATCCTGGTGTACCTGCTCAGTCGCGGCCGGGTCGCCGACGAGCACAAGTATTTACTCCAAGAGTACCAGAGCATCCAGTCCGAGGATACTATCGATTTATTCAATAATACTTGCTAATTATTAACCGCCTTCAAAAAAAGGAGGAGATTCTCAATTCATCGGTTTTTTATGTATGTTCACCGATTACTCGGAGACTATTGGACCGACTTTTTTGTTGGAAAAGGTATGCTTTCTAGTTGGCCCCATTGACATCAAGTCTGGATCTGATGACGGGTCTTGGAGAAATCGAGGGAACTCCTCAAATATTATATCCACATGTGTGGCGATTTCGCTGTTTTTAACCGTCTTCAATAAAAGGAGGAGGTTCTCAATTCGTCGGAATAAATTTTATTTTATGTATGTTCTTCGATTACTCGGAGACTAGTGGACCGATTTCAAAAATTCATTTTTTTTTGACAGAGTCGGGTAGGATTTTTCTGGTTGGTCCCATTGTAACCAAGTCTGGATCTGATGACGGGATCTTGGAAAGATCGAGAAAACTCCTCAAATTATATAGCAGGAGGATGGGATCTGGCAAAGTTTGGAGTCAGTGTTTTTTTGTTAAAAATGTACTTGTCATAATTAAGGTACACTCTGAGTACCCGCTTCGCGGCCTTTCTGGACGGGGACTTACGGTTTAGGATGATTATCCACCAACTACGCTGCGTTTCATAGTTGACACCTCGCAAGCATGACATCTATAAAAATAATTTTAATTTTCGCTTGTAGATATTGGATTTAGGCAGAACTTCAAGATTTTGCATTATTACAAACAAATATTAAAATTATAAAAAATAACTTGAGGAAATATTAGCTAACAGAAAAATAACCATATTGACAAACATGATATATCAACTGTAGCGCAAACCCAAACGAAGAAAAATTGTACACAATAAAGTTTGTATGGAAAGAGCTTGCCTACTCCTTCGCCTTAATTTGGAATACGACTAGACCCGAAGTAGCTATCAAGTATCGTATTCAATGATTGACAAGTTCATGTCGGTTAATGTGAAACTTTAGTAATCAATATAAGATCACCATTTTCAAGGATTAACTGACGTGCTGCGAGTTTTATTTATGGTCTACCCACACTCCATAGCGATCTACCCTCTTCTTGGTTCGCTTTTACCGCACAGTGTCACAGCTACTACCACCGTCCGCACTCTCGCTCAAAACTCGAACACGATCACGACACACAACACTTACAGTATCAACTTGCGCGTTCATGCCGGTTAGTCTTATTCCGATTCGTGAACTTTTGGATCACTGGACGCCAGGCGCTCGACTTTTGAAACCCATCTTCCCGGTTGAAATTCTTGTGCTTTTGGATTTCAATGGCTTCCTTGATCATCCTCGGTATGTAGTGGCGTTCTGTCGAGAGATTCCGTGGGTTATGCAACTCAATCCAATGTTTTGTCCCTGCCTTCAAAAGGTGTTCAACGATGGCAGATTTTCGAGGTTCGTTGTTTTTATACGCCCGGGTCAGTTAATCCTTGAAAATAGTGCTTGTAACAGCGCCGAAATATCGGAAATTCAACAATAATAACATACATGGTAAATACCCCGTTTTGAACAGCAATTTTAGTAATCAATGTTAAATGTCAGTATGAAAGCTGGTAGTATTCTGCCACATAATAAATGCGTTTATTTACGACCAACTTGGATCATGGTGTTAGTAACAATTGAATTACTTGTTAAATTAGTGTATATCCATCCTCCTAGCGTTATTCCCCGTACAGTTGCATCCTAAAGGATGCCTTGGGTCCGCTACCTAATCCCAAGAATTGGCGTAGGCACCAATTTTTACGGAAGCGACTGCCATCTGACCTTACAACCCGAGGGGGAAACCAGACCTTATTGGGATTAAGCTTGTCAAGTGAGTGGGCAACTTGACTGTTAGAAGTTCTCAAGCCGCCCGGAGGCCTCTAACTTGGCTTAACGACTACTATCATAGACAGCAACCGGGATCAACGGCTTAACGTGCCTTCCAAAGCACGGGAGCGCTCATTTAGTAACCACTCAAAGTGGTCACCCATCCAAGGACTGACCTCGCCCGACATTGCTTAACCTCGCATTCCGCACGCGGTACGCGAGCGCCGCTGGGCTACGAGCGCTCCTGTTAAACTAGTGTATATGTCACTCAGAAATGTATTGTAATTTCAACTATACCTATAAAAAATAACTAGGTACCAATTACCAAATTCAAAATTCGTAAGGCGCACACGTGTGTGCCTAAGTCGGTCAAGGGCACAGACATCAGAGAAAAGGAGACTCGCAGTATTAAGCCAGAGGATTTTTCATATAGCTGTTTCATTAAATCTTTATGGCGCACCAAAATGAGTTAGAATGCGACAGATAGTAAGATCATTATTTTCGTCTGTTAACAAATTGCTGCAAATTGTCTCCATTTGAATGCACACCATTATGTTAAATCCCATATAAACTTAACACACCACAACGTCAGTTCAGTACAAGTTTCAGTTATGAAGACGGAGACTGACAGCTGAAGACCTGTCAGTGGTCACTTGTCTGTCTCTCTCAAACTTTCTGATTTGTGCATTAGTGAGAATAGATTAAATGTACAGAAATCGTTCAACTTAAATGAGCGGATCAGCTTTACTCTGATATCCGTGGATATGACAAATGTTAAAATACGGGACCTAATTAATTGACACTTCTTCGGGTCTGTATTCCGAGTTAAGCCAATGGAAGAGCATTACCACTATACACCTGTACGTTGTTTATAGATAAGGGTTTTTTGATGGTTTTTAAAAACCAACCTAGGTATGAGTATCTTTATATTTACCTGTAATAGGTTAATCTTAATTATGTGTAGTCATTTAGTAAATAAATAGGTAAAGGAAGGGTTGGGCTAATCGAAATCTAAGCAGAGTAAAAAAAAATGGAATGTGTATCTTGTACCTTTTTCGTACAGAACGCAAAAAAGTTGTCAAATAAATTAATAGGATAAGCTGTAGTAATGTTGGCCCCTCTCCAATCATTGACCTCTTGCATGTTAATTCAATGTATTAAGCGCAATCTTATGGTACAAGGACGAAAATAAATTTCATATTTTTTATTGTTTTCTACACTCTAAAATGTAGTAGGTCATTTTCAAACTTGACAGGTAGAACACTTGGAAAAAAAATACTCTAGCAACGACTACAACTTCGAGTGCGGGTTGCTATGAAAATCTTAAGGATTAAGTATTTTCATTTAGATTTTTACCTACTTTCTTTTTGTCGGGGCTGCGAGGTAAGTATTTTCATATATTAATTACCATTCCATTTTGGTTTATATACTATAATTGGTGGGAAAAGTCCCAAGATAACGTTTTTTGCTTTAAATTAATCAGTCTATTTTAGACTTTTAATCAATTATATTACCAGCTCTTTATTGAATAATTTTAATCAAAACTACTTAACATCACCGCAACTAGATTTTGGCTGGGCCAATAATTATACTCTTTACGTCATAGGCCATGCCAATCATTGTACTTTTGCCTATGCCAATAATTGTACAAAGATTTTAGTTATACGTAGTGATCATGTAGTGATGTACCAATTTCGATAATATTTAAATTCATTTATGGCGTGCACAGAGTTTTTTAAGGATAGCAAAAAAAAATGTAATGTTTTATATACTGCGATTTATTCGACAAATACAAACTCAAAATATAATGAACGGGTCACTCACGTCTTTAAGGTCGAATATCGCTCGACATGTTTCATACCGATTCGCGGTTCTTAATCATGAGTACTTATCGCGGCGGTCGGTGGTTTTGTGAGTGCTAAAAGAACCGTCACCGCGATAAGTACTCTTGATTAAAAATCGCGAACCGGTCTGAAACATGTCGAGCGATATTCGATCTTAAAGACGTGAGTGACCCGTTTCATTATATTTAAATATTTCTAACTCACGGGAGTTTTTTATATAAAATGGTAAACTCTTTCATGATTTTTCCTTGCATATCCAACTGGTAGCTTATGCCAGATTATATTGTATTAGATTTTATGACTACGCGTGTTTTTTCAAACGTTACATTCGGTAATATAAAAAGTTACAGAAAACATTACGCACCCCTGATCGATATACCTACCAAGAAAAATAGTCCCTGCACAGCACTACCACTTAATTTAGTATTGTTTACTTTTTTAGTACATAGTGATTGGCCGTTGCACGGTATAAAAATTGGCGGGGCCAATAAACGCAGAGTACAATTATCGGCATGCTAATAATTGTACTTTTGATATACCAAAGACTATACATCAGGGGCCAATGATTGTACTTTTCGCACCTTTTTCATATTCAACTCATTTAAGTTATACGTTATTATTACGGTTGTAACTTGTTCGAATTCTCGGGTTCATAAGCAACAATTTGACAGTAAATGTTAAATGACTTTGGACTTTGTTTTGAATCTAAAAATGTTCGAAGTCAATGTTCGCCTTAAAGGGGCCAATAATTATACCGCTTACCCTATATCAAAAGTATCAAAACACATGCTGTCTGATGGATATTCGCCCTTAAGCTAAGATTATAGAGATGTATAAGCAATCTTTTTTGCCATTTACTTATATGTCTACTATTAGTTATTACTTATTAGATAAGAGAAGACATTTATATACCTACTATATTATATCAATATCATACATTTATATAAAATATATTATGAAAAGGAATTAAAATCAATTTTGTTACATGTGTATTTTATTTAACAACAAACAATTTTATTTACAACGACTGCCTCTGGTTGTGGTCTTGGTTGGGTTTGAGGCGGCATGTTGTTGGGTTTCATTCTTGCGCTGCATCAAATTCTGTGACGGTGGCCGCCGAGGAGTTTCCCGGCCTCGTTTGAGCTACGGTACCAAACGGCACATGTTATTTTAATGCGGCATTACGGGTTATTTTAATAGGGCATTCTCATCAGTTGAGTAAAAGATCCACCATACCGATGATACTAAAGCTTTGATAATAACCGAATATGTCCTTGAGGGACGTATCAGTATGCATATAGCGTAGAAGATATGGTTCTACCATAGTATTACAATTTAAACTGTGGTTCTACTGATTAGTGCCCGGCATATATTTGTCGGACAAAATTACCAATACAAGTGTCCTCGGAATAAAGCTACAGCTGACCACGACATTGCTAATGAATAGACGGTACAGTCAGCAGCAAAAGTAGCAACGCGGGTCTAGTGCTCAAAATGAGCTACTCACAGACTAATGTAAAGAGAATAGGGGCTGGGTAGATAATTGTGAACGCGTTATAGTGTTTACTGCTTAGCTACTTCTGCTGCTAACTGTACAATGTGTCTTTCAAATGAAAGGATTGCTAAATGTTTCTTTGTGAGGATGGCAGTGAGACGATATGATGGGTGACAGAGAAGTGTCGAAGAAAAAGACATGCTCCGCCAGCGAATGAATGCTCCACTCCACTAACTCTTAAGTAAATTGGATAAGGGCAAGCGAATGACGATGATGATCTACCTTTAGTAGAAATCCATGGCCCGTGTCTATATCGTACCCTTGTAAACAGCATACAGACTGCTCCAATGGCCAATATAGTCCCGACCATTCCCCAGATCTGATCCGAGCTTGGGAACGTGGACGCAGCTATGGCATCTTCGTTATATTTCATACCATCATATGTATTATCTTCAACACCATTTTGTTTATTGTCACTGCAACTACAAGCTAATATGAATGGAAACATTTTTTTGCTAATACGTATACAAAATAACCGTCAATTTTGACTAAGTGCTTTTTTCCAACTATTTTTCTGACAGACGTGACGTCAAGGCAGAGACGAAAGAGAATATAACCACATGAATTTATAGGTCAAGGTTTGCTTTTGTATACGTATACTTATTGAAGAGTGCTAGCACAGTTTAACAACATATTGTAATACTGTGGTACTAGGTAGAGTAGATTATTTGGGACAATTATTTTTCTTGATCATCAAAGGTGCTCATGATTCAGAGCCGAAAAAACCTTCATCTGCCATGCCCTAGCGGGCGTCAGTGGCCAGCCTTGCAGTCCTTCCTATTCTTGGCCAGTCTTGCGAGCGAGCCCGCGTACGTCCTTGATGCCTCTCCATTTCTTGATGTTGTCGAACCAGTTTATTCATTAAATTCCAAAAAACGGCATTTTTACCACTGACTGACTGACTAGTAATCAAAAGCCGGACCCACTTCCAGGTGACTTGGAAAGGTGAAATTTAGCATCCAGCGTGGTAATTGTGTGTGTACACATACAAAAGTCAGAAAACAGTGATTAGTTTTATTATTATTTATGATTGTTACCTCAGAACTCCGTCATTTATTAACCGATTTGGTTTTTTTTTGAAACGGTATACTTCCGGGGTATGGTCCTATTGTCATCAGGTCAGAATCTGATCATAGGGTCCTGGAGAAATCGAGGGACCTCTTCAAATATTTGAGGTGCACCTATAGCGATTTGGAATTTTTGTATATAAATAACTCGTGCATTCGCTCTTGAAAAGGTTCATTTGGTGAATTTTGACAAAAAGTAATGATATAAATGTAATAATGGCAGCCAAGTTCAATATGCGATGCGTGGTTGTCGTCTTCACCGACAAAATAATTGAGATCTAAATGGGTGCCAAACCGAAACTCTTAGTATGTTAAGTGCCTACGCCTGTACAGCCACATTTGGAATGCCTCATTTTGCCTTCCATTGACTTAATGTTTTAGCACCGTAGTAAAGTATCGATAGTACATAGCATTTTATCAGTCTTCTTAGTTTTAAATTAATGTCTTTATTGGTATACAATTTTTGTATTTTTGTGAAAGCACTACGGGCTGTTTCTACTCTGACCTAATTTATTGTTCTGGATCCCAGTTTTCACTTAACCAGCAGCCTTGAGCCCAGGCACCTTGTATTTATAAACTCTTTCTATATTTGTTTACCATCGAGTAGATGGCTTGTTTTTAGTTTTGATGTATTTATTACCATCAACGTGGTTTAATTCAAGTTCTTTCTTAACAGAAGGCAGGAGGTTCTCAGTTCGTCTGCATTTTTGTGTATGTATGTAACCCGATAACTCTTGACCGCGTCGGCCGATTTTGATAATTCTTTTATTTTTTTGTTTCAAAGCAACACACACATTGCACTGCTGGACATAGGTAGACCTCCACTAAAGAGTGCCACAATGACCTTTACCAGGTCTTCCATACCATACTGTTAGGTAATATTACAGTGTCGTCTGCGTATCTTATGTTGTTCATATGCCTGCCGTTACACTTTATGTCCATTTCAACACCGTCCAATGCCGGAAAAAAACTAAACACTCCAAATTTCGAGAAAAAAGTAACTGGTATAATTTTGAGTGAAGACGCCCTTAACTTACTGAAAATAATGGCCTGTTTACACTTTTATTAGTGACTAGTGCCGGTCCATACAATTTCAACTTCAACTACAAGTAATCAAGTTGATCATCCCCTAATTGTACCTATATCTTACTACCAAGGCCGAGTTTTATACCTATAGATTCGTTAGTCCAAATCTCAGATAACATTTCGTAACCTACATGGTAGGTACAGATAGTTCAACTCATCCTAACTCATCTGTGTACGCCGTGCTGCAGCGTGTGCCTGCGCTTGTACCTATATACGACAGCCGTGTCACTGCCATACAAACCACAACATAAAAAAGTTGAAAACCCCCCGACATTTTAATTTCAAAGCTACAAAACCGGCTATCTCGGCGGCGGCGGTTATCTCAAAAACGGCTGAACTGATTTTCATGTTTATGAACACTCGGGATAAAATTATCTAAGACATAAAAAAAAAACGAAAATCGGTTCATCCGTTTGGGAGGTACGATACCACAGACACGTTAAAACACCCCTCTTTTGCGTCGGGAGTTATCAACATGAAGTGTGCCAGTGCACAGACGAGTTGAATTATTCATATATATATATATATATTTAATTTTTTGAAGCAACTATACTGGCACAAGTGTAGTCTAACTATAGTATTTGCATTCTGACACAGCTGTCATCCCGGTACAATAAACGTCAATGATGAAGCTGTCAGAATGCAAAAACTATAAATACTATAATCATTTTGAAACTGAAAACTGAGTCAAAAGCTCAGACCAAGTGAACAATATATACAGGCTGTTTGGTAACTAAGTGCAAAGACTTTCAGAGATGATAGAGGAGGTAATTTGAAATATTTGCGTTGTAAGGTCGTTTAGTTTCCAAGATATGCACCATTTTATTTTGAAAATTGTATGTTTTCCATACTACCATACATTTGGAAAATGTTTATAATTTTATCAATGTTCCTTTTTTTTCTGGCTTAAGTATCGTTATTTTTCAATAACTGTAGGAACTAAGGAAGTTTTGAAATCAATTGAGTTGGGACTAATGACTTTTTTTTGCTTGTATTCACATGGTATTCAGATGCGAATTTTTCTCCGTTTCAGTTTGATACCGTCACAATGGGTAAATACCTACTCTACTTACGCCGCTTCTGTAAATACCTACTTACTTTGAATTGGCCAATTGTGTCTAATTAGTCCGTTTAAAAGCGACTTTACAGTGACAAGAAGGCTAAAAAACGAATAACAGTGTTTAAAAAGTCGGACTTATAAACCCTTAAATGCAGATTGTTATTTTTGCTGTATTATATGTTATACGTTATTGTTTACTGATATAAAATGGGAAAATTAAAAGTTACATAGGTCAAGTCCTATTTATGTAAATATATAATTATTCACTACATATGTATATTTGATTTTTTTATTATAATCACAATCAGTAAGGTACACTATTTGTGATATACTTATTAATATAATATATATATATATTTTGGTTTAAAGATCATTTATTCTGATTAAGAATTTACAATTCACTTATTATGAGAACTTGTACATGTTTCTAATGAGCGAGAACATAAAAAAAGAGGGTAGATCTATATTTGCAACGCACCGCGTGTTGCTAATACCGGCAAGATCCGCGCGCCGCGTCGCAAACAAGATAAAGAAAATCACTGAGTTACGCAGACTGGAAGTGGCATAGCGTAGTTGCGTTGTATTTTGTTTTGTCATTATGTAATACCATATTGATATTATAATATAGTTTATAGTATTTTTGGTTTAATATTGTTAATTTCCTGTATATTTTTTTTAATACCACGTCGGTGGCAAACAAACGTACGGCCCGCCTGATGGTAAGCGGTCACCGCAGCCTATAGACGCCTGTAACTCCAGGTGTCTTGTATTTCTGAGTATTTGGATTTTTGTTTATGTACGTGTAGTTTTTTTTTTGAGTAAGTTACGACACGTCCGGAACGTCGATGTTAATAGAAACTGGTTTTAAAATTCGTGAAAATATCGATTAATATATATATATATATTCTGTGTTAATAGGTATTTAATATATGAATTTTGAGCACTTTTTTAAAACGATACATTGCCTTTATATTTTTAGGAAGTCTGTTGTATAGCTGAGCACTTTCATACAATACGCTTTTTTTTCCATATGTCGTTCGTGGAGTTCGCAGAATTAAATCGTTCGCATTTCGAAGCTGAATTTTTTGTTTGTATTTCTTTTTTGTAAAGTTTATTTGAGTATGTATTTTTTTATGTAATATTTTACGAACTAAAATACAGGTGTTATATATATATATATATATATGATTGTGTAATATTCAGTAGTTTAGTTTCTTTATATATTTTATTGGATGATATTAGGTAGTTGTATTGAAATAGTGTTTTGATTAATTTATTTTGACTTATTACGTTATTAGTAATGGTTTAAGATTAGTTTTGGCTGCCGTGCCCCAGACTTCAATTAGATAATCGAAATGGGGTTTGACCAACGCGTTATATATGGTATACCGCACTTGTTAGGGAAGAAATCTAGCAATACCACGCAGTGCCCCTGTTAATGAGGTAATTTTTGTCTTATTTTTTTCTATGTGCGGTTTCCAATTTAGGTTTTTGTCTAAAACGAGGCCAAGGTATTTTTCCTTATCTAATTGGTTAATTATCTGCTTGTCTATTTGTAAGGGATCGTATTCATTATTTTCTTGTTTTTCGCAATAAATATTGTATAGTTGGTTTTGTTTATATTTATTGTAAGTAGGTTATTTTGAAACCACTCATTTAATATATTGAGGTCACTCTGTGCTTCCGCTATCACGTTTGTGATATTGTTACCAAAATAAAATAGGCTTGTGTCGTCAGCGTATAGCGTTATATCGCCTCTAAGACCCACCTGGTGTATATTATTTATATAAATAAGAAATAACAGCGGTCCTAAGATATATAATAATTTAAATATAAAATTAATTAATTAATATAAATACAAAGCCCAAATACTCATTTTAAATCACGCACCGAAAATTGACTTACTTTTTTTCTTTCCTTAGGCTTAAAAACACGTGTACCTATTTTTCAATACGAGACTACAAATCTGAATGACAAATGTAAAAATATTAGTTTTCCTGACGAAATAATATCTAGGAATTAATTAATTAATTTTGTTTTCACTGAATTAAATTTGATGATTTTGTTATGTACGTTGCATCCTATACTATGCATTTAAGGGTTAAATACTTTCGACTACTTATAACGAAGCCGTGTTTTTCAACCGAATACATAAGGAAGAGGTTTTAAAACCGTCGAATTATTTTTATACATTTGACACCTCGCATGCTTGATAGGTAAGTGTCAAATAAATGGAAACACATTTTCTTTCCTCTCTGAGGGCCTACTAGTTCGATTTCCGAAGATCGGAGTAGGCCCTCTGGTGTCCACCAGCATCCACTAAATGTAGTTTTCCCGCATTTCACTAATAAAACAAGCACGTAGAAAGAAACATGTTTATTAAAAAAGAAATAGCTAGTAAACTATAAACGATGATACAAATCAACTATATTCAAAATATGTGTGTTGTCTCCACATTGGTTCTATCGGATGCGTGTCATGGGAATAGTGACCAGTGAGACTGTCTAGCAACATCACCACCCATACACGCGAGTATAGCAAGACCCAAGTAATAATGCGCGCGGGTTAAGCAATTATTGCCTCTCGGTCAAGTACATAAGAGTTTTGACGCGCGCCATATGAATTGTGTTCTCCTATACGATAGGCCTAAAAGTAGGTACCTAATACAGTCAGTAGCACAAGTAGCTAAGCACTAGAATAAGTATACAATTATCTACACAGCCTCATTCTCTTGACAGGAAAGTGTGTGAGTTGGTCATTTTGACAACTAGGCCCGCGTAGCTACTTCTGTTGCTGATTGTAGGTACCTAAGTACCTATACTTAAAATAATTTGAACTGACCAAGTTGTATAAAATTTAATTAATCTGTTCAAAAAGCGATTTAAAATCTGATACCAGTTTTAAAAGACGGACAGTTGAAATAAATTCCATAATTCATCATATGATAGTTAGTTTTTGTAAGGCGATCGCTTAATCGGCATATCAACATGTAGCGATAGGCTTAAGGCGTCTGTTGTACACACATACGAGACTCGCATGCGGGTTTCATTACATTGCGTGTTACAGTGGTATAGTGAGTTCCATCGATATGTCAAACCGCGCAATGTAGTGAAACTTGCATATGATTCTCTTACGTGTGTAAATAAGGCTTTAGGATAAGTCTCGACTCTCTTCACAGAATGTCCCCAAGATAGTATGGTAAATGTTTATTTATACTGTGCAGTGTGTCAGTGACTTGAGATTAGGTAAACTTATGGTGAGCTTGTGTACTTATGTTTTGGGGTACCTATTGTACAGTCGAGTTCATAAATATATGAGCATATCCAAAAATAAATATACATAGTAAGGTACACATATATCTAAACAGATTAATAATTCGAAAATATATAAATAATTTTGTAAAAATCTTAGTACAGATATATATTATTTTTCAGTTGCTTAAATATTATTCAGAGGCTTGCTCAGATGAATATGACGGATGGCACGTGTATATATTTTCGAATTATAAATCTGTTTAGATGTATTTGTACCTTACTATGAGAACATTTATTTTTTAAGGCTAGGATATGCTTACGTATTTATGAACTCAACAGTAGGTACAGTCAGCATCGTAGGTAACAGCTAAGTAGCCAATATATAGTAACGCATTCTTTCTCCTATAGTAATAATAATAATAAAGGTTCTTTATTTACAGGTATAAACCCATTACAAAATCAGATTATATTAAAGTGTATTAAAATAAGTGTATAAAAAAATACAATAAATTAAATTAAAATTAAATAATAACCTAATCCTAATTAGACAGTCACAGACAGAAAGTAGCTACTTCCTGTTCCTTTCGCGATGGACGGAAATCCAATACTTATATATGGGATGGGACTATAAGGAGTAATGTGGTAAGATATATTTTGCTATATTGGTTGCTGCTAAATTTAACGTATCAGTTGTTTTAACAACTATCATCCCGGTACTAAAAACGTCAAATACGTCACAATCTATACATAGGCTGTCCCACAACTTTGTCACATGGAGGGAAAGTAGAAAGTAAGACCATGAAAACTTAGAAATATATTTTAAACATTCACTATGAAAAAAAATCATTAAAAAAGGGGAAGCAAAATTATCAAGACTTACAATTTGTTTAAAACAGGAAGCACAGATTACGGCCATTTAATAAATTAAATTGATTGTTTCAGTGAAATACAAACATACATACTATAATCACGCCCCTATTGGGGTCGGCTGAGACCAGAGCTACGGTCCTTACATACTTCTTTGGCTTCAAACACGTCCATACATCTTCTCATACATGATCGACATACATATACAAGATACCCTCGCCTTGGTCGCCCCCTTCTATCCATCTTCTGAATTCTTCTCATCTTCCCCCTTCAATCCTCTTAGTCAGTCTGCTTTCACACATCCTCTCAACATGCCCAAACCACCGAAGCATACCTTTTCAATCCTAGTCACTACGTCGTCATCTTTCTCTTATAACACTATTTTTTACTCGATCACACTTGCATCCTAGCGATACGAGTTCAACCAAGACAGACAGAATAAAAGCTCTTACGCAGCTAAATTGAGAGCTGGTCTAACGTCTGGCGGCTGACCATAAACAAACTCTTCATTTTGGCGGATAACCGTTTATTTGCCTCAAACTATTTGACATGACATTTGGCAAATAAACAAAAGCGGAACTAGATAAGGACAAGGCATGATATAGCCCTCTCTGTCGCACTTATTCAATTTAG
This sequence comes from Notocelia uddmanniana, assembly GCA_905163555.1. Classification (NCBI taxonomy): domain Eukaryota; kingdom Metazoa; phylum Arthropoda; class Insecta; order Lepidoptera; family Tortricidae; genus Notocelia; species Notocelia uddmanniana. The sequence goes on from LR991052.1 coordinate 20,407,347, forward strand.
TATCTGATTACGTCGTTACTCGGTAGCAGTATTTTTATTTGATGTCTTCTCTTGATGTCTTTCTCATTTGATAACTTGATTCTTCTCTTGTTTCACTTGTTTGTATGAAAGCGGAACAAATATTTTTTTAAGCGAGTAACACGAAACATCCCTTGCAAAACAGAAAATAACTAATTTAAAGGGTTTTTATGGAGATCTAGTATTTTTTGAGAGTGAGCCTAAAACTTTGTATTAGATTGAATATATATATTTAAATTTATCTCTTCAAGAGGTTAAAAGGAGTTGAAAAAGGGGGCAACAAGTGTTGTACGAAGTGAGAGCATTGAATTGAAACTACCTACGTAAGTAGCCTCTTTGTTAAAATACAAGAAATCTAATTTCAGCATTTTTTAAATCCATCCCATCGAGGGGTCAATTAGAAGGACAATAATTTTTGAGGGGATTAAAAATTTATTTGACAACAATTATTTTCTGATGTGGGGTGACTTCATATCTAATCGACGCGCATAATGAATGAAGCAATCAAAGTATATTTTCTACATAAATTTTCTCTTAGAAATCATTATTTGACGTTGCTGAGTTGAAACAGATGATAACTCCGCAATAATATATCATCGGAGTTATATAATTATTTATGTACCTGCACATCGTGAACTAGCACAAACTATAGAATCCTATAGTCTACGGCATGCCACAAAAATGACAAGCACACATATAGTGATTTAGGTGTTTAGGTAACATGACAAAGTTTGCATTTTACTTTAGGGAGGCATTATGTGGTGAAGTGGCACAAGTCAAGCATTGTATGGTATATCGAAATCGGGTCGCTTCGGTTGCTTTTAATGCGTGCTTCTGGGTTATACCCATAACTTATAAGTTACCCATTTTTGGGGTTCCGTAGTAAACAAGAAACCCTTATAGTTTCGCCATGTCCGTTCGTCCGTCTGTCCGCGGCTTAGCTCAGTAACTGGTACTACTAGAAAGCTGTAATTTGGTATGGCTATACATATCAATCACGCCGACAAAACTGTATGATAAAAATTTGAAAACAAAGTTATTTAGGGTACCTACCCTACAAGTTAAATGGAGACGATTTTTTTTCTTGGTAAACCCATCATGTTGGGTTTCGTGAGATAGCTCGTTAAAAAAGAATATGAGTTTTTTGATTAAGCTTTTCGTGTGATATTAATTGACAACATTTCAAATTTTTAAGAAGTATGAAATCATAACTCATTTCATTAATTTGATAACAAGAAACCCAAAAATATTTGTTTTATATTTTTATAGCTATTAGTTTTCTAAATATTCACGAAAATGTGAAGAAAGCCCATATCGTAGTAATGACGTCATTACTACGAAATTGTGACAGTCACAGCGCACAAAAAGAACAGCAGTTCACTTTCTTTAGTAAATTTGCCTTAGTAACAGTGCTTCTGTATGATTTGTTACGCTGTGACGCCTTACTTGTCACTTACTCTCTTTTAGAATGAGCAACTTTTGAATTTGAATTATTTATATGAAATTGGGATATTTTCGAGGATTTAAAAATGTGGTTTTACTTAACTTTTTATCCTCTATTAGAGTTCATCAAAAAACCCTGCTTAAAAAAATGAAATGTTGTCAATTGTTAACATGCCATATTTTGTTGGAGTCAATTATCCACCCTTCTACCAAATAAACGGTTGCTACTGGGTATGTGATATAAATCATGGTGGGAAGGAGTTCAAGGAGTATACCGGAGTATACAGGGTATAGGGAAGGAGTATGTATACAGGGTGGGAAGGAGCATACCGAAAAACTTTAACCATAGATTCCTGGTGGTATTACGAGTAAATAATGTTATATCAACATGGGTCCAAAACTGCCTCATTAATTTACTTAATTTCTGGAACAAAAAAAATTAACGACAGTTCTTTCTTGTGAACGAAACCTTAGTTATAGATAAAGTAAACTGCATATTTCACGAACGACTCCCGACGTTTTAAAATCTGGTTAACGTCGAGTACGGCCAGTACGTTATTCACAAAAAAAAAATTGCACACTTTCCAACTCATTGGTAGAGAACAGAAGTAAAACTAAAGACCAAGCTAGTAATAATAAAATTGATCACTTTTGAGTATTACTGATTCTGATATCTTACGCAAAAGTATGAGTGTCTAATTGTATCTTAGTTTGGTACACAGCAATCGCTATCTACCATTAGACATAACATTCATTTCTCTCAATACCGAATGAAAACTTTTTAAAGTTTAAACTCAACTTTTATTTAAAAATATTTTTTTAATCGTTCGTTCGTTATCGTAAATCGTTGTAAAATTATGGCAGATGTCAGGTAAGACTGCTATTACCCCTTCCGTATTGCGTGTGTGCTTGTGTTGTGTGTGTGGTGACCTCACATTATTAAGGCGTGTTACCCTTGAGATTTGATTAACTTTTTAATTACTGAATAAAATTAATATCTCGAAAATTAGGTTTTATCTAGCAATGTTTATATTACTTTTTTTTTGTCCAAATAGGCACTAGAATCGTTGATTAAAATCTCTCGGTATACTCATTCCCCTCCTGTATATATAGAATTTAAAAAGAAAAATATCACAGTTAAGTAGAGATTACTAGTTAACGAGTAATAGCCGAAATTTCTAAAACAAAGTTTCGTACAAATTCCATTTAAATATTGAGTAAATATAAGTTTTCGACATTTTAAATCTGCATAATTTCACGGCACGCACTTGGCCGCTTTTTCTATCAAAAGCAAACAATACGAATTAAGTTACGTATTAGGCAGTTATTTTTTATTGAAAGTATAAAAAAATTACCGACTAACTTCCGAAATTCCTTCTTGAGAAGTTTAACAAGTGTTATTACGTTGTCAAGGGAATCGGTTCTAATGTAACATATTTGCAGTTAGTAATTAATATTCTACAAATTAGTATAAAAAATTAAGCGTTTTGAATTTGTATTGTAATAAAAAATAATTTATTGATTTGTAACGTATTGTTAACTTTTAGTTTTTAAATTTTGTCAGCTATGTCCTAATAGGGTATCATGTAACGTGTATTTATATGTAACCTGATAGCATGAATAATGAATACTGAATAAAAATAGGCAAACCGAGCCGGATGAAAAAGATTTCCGAAAGCAAATGTTTAGTTAAAGTTGGGTTGGGGCAGAAGCTAAGTGTTATATAAATTGTACTGGGATGATAGCTGTCATAAGAACAGTGATACATCTCGTTAACGTATACGATGCTGACTATACAGTGTACAGTCACGTCAAAGATGTGTACAATGCTTCTATTATTTTATGTAACTCGTTAATCTTCGGTTTTGACGATAAGTAAGAGAAAGTAAAACCTGGTTTTACGGTAACTTAATACGATATTGTCGTGTTAATATTGAATAAAAATTATAAAATTCAAGTGTAAATATATGTTTATGTGTGGTAAATATGTTATGTATGTGCGTTTTATGTTTGTAGCGTAATATATGTTTGACTTCGACTGTGTTTAATAATCGAAGGGTCGGGACTAATGAAATGGAAACCAACAGTAAGTATATAGTTGGGGTATTATTTTTATATGGTCTTGACTACCCCTAGCTGAGAAATGAGTAACTAACTATATTACTGGAGACATCCCGTATTGACATAATAATATGATTGAAACAGCAGCAGTTCGGTACGAGACTTTACCACTTCCACCTCTTAGCACAAATATATAGCAGTTATGCTAGAATTAAACATTTGGTTTCCTCGACTCTCAACTTATATATACACATATAATATATATATATATATATATATATATATATATATATATATATATATATATATATATATATATATATATATATAAACAAATTAACATTTATATATAAAGGTAATAAGTACCTTGACGCTCTCGAACCAGTATACATACATAGTATAGAATTTTCTAAAGTTTTCCATATAACCTTGCGTAATCCCCACAATAGTAACCTACTTCCAGGCACTTCTGGCAGTCTTCTCTCTGGTGGTCCTTAGACGTCGCTTCTCGTTTCACATCTGCTGGCGTGAGGTCGCGCTGTTGAAAACATTATTTATAGCTTAGTGCCATGGACAAAGTCAAGTTTCATCAAAATCATTTCGCACGTCACTTTGGTAAACCTCGGCTCAAATAACGCCATATTATATTGCGTTACGAAGAAGCCAGAGGTCTAGGTGAACATACGAAATTAATGGTTCAGACACCTCTTTATAGTGACACAAGGTTCAGTCAGCCTTAAATAGTAAGTAGCGACGAATCCGGTCAAATACCAGTCAGGGTTTGTCACGAACTATGTGGTAATTTTCGTTGCTACAATCAGTCTAATGCTGAATGTACTAATTTTAATAATAACAGCTGGAGAGAACCCAATCCGACTCGGAATCGGAACCGCGTAGGGCCATACCGTCGGTTAACGGTCGTTCACCTAATTTAGTGAACTTATTTGCGACCATTTCAATGATTTGGCAAACTGAAACACTTCCACACGACCCTCAATTCAAGTAACCTCGTCGTTCAGTCGGGTCACTAACTGAAACGGGTAGCTTAATCGGCGCAATAACACAAACTATTTATCAAACGTGTGATAAAATGAACTCTTACTTAAACGTGTTTGCTTCACTGTAGTAAACACCAAGTAGATAAATTCACTTCGAATACAAGCAGATACATTTACTTCGAAACACGGCTACCCCAACCCATAAATAATACAAAATTTCCTCACACGCCAGCTGTGGTTAAACTTTTGAGGAGGTACAAAGATGAAAGGATATTAATTACCAGTTTGTGACGGGTTATGTTTTTCACACGAAGTAAATTCGGCAAACAACTAGCTATGTGGGTATTTCGTGGATAATATATTATTTATTACCTCAATGTTCGAACAGGATACACTTGAATGATTATCTTTTGTAAATGGTTACAGATTATTGATGCCTATGACGATTATGCCAAGAACATAGATAATAGATGCCCCTCTAGATGGAGCTTATAGGGCGACGTGCGGTCACCTCACCTATGTACCACTAGTACATGTAAGCAGCAACGCGTCGCGCTCTTATCATATTTTATTCTGCCAAGCGGAGTTCATTTTACACTAGCCATTAAGAAGTAATGAAGTATTCTTGTCCCTTTCCAACCAATTCAAATGTCAATATACTCTCCCTTCTGACGAAAGTACATGCTCGGGCTAGTGATGTGCCAGAGACGCTTTCGAAATTACCGTATAAGTCCCGATTTCAATTAATTATGTATTCGTTCGTGTTTTGTTGCACTATTTTAATATATTCTATTGGAAAAGGTTATTTGTTATTTTACATTTTTGACGTTAAATTGACAGTGAATTTTATTGATGTAACAATCTTAGTACCAAAAGCATAATAAATAAAATAATAAAATAACCCAATTAAAATTAACTGTCAGTGTTACCAGTGTTCTTTTAATTAAAGTAGTAAATTAGTGTCTCGTTCTATTTTATTTAACGCCATAGGTACGATACGGGTACAAATCAGTGTAGTTGAATGGAATATTTAGTTTAGAAGTAGTTATTCTGTAGTTTTATTTTATTATCAAGTTTATTAAGCGGTTGTGTAATATTTATTGCTATGTAATATCGAGTTTGTATATCTAATAAAATAACAAATTAGTAACAGTATTACTACTAGGACATGGATTTCCCTAGCAATTAGGACTAGTGTTACGAGGTAGAGGGATCTCGGAATTGGTTAGAGGTGGAGCCATTGCAATTGCGTTTTTTCGAATCGTCTTGGTGAGCAGTTAGGACTAGTGTCACGAGGAGGACCCAATGCTTTTATCTGGCTGTCCCGCCATTTTGTCTGGCTGCGCGAAGCGAGAGAGCACTAGTTCACCTGTCATTGCATATTCTACCTTACGTATAATGCAACAAGGTCTTTATTGAATTGGTCATACATTCGATTTCATTTGGTACTTGTCTGCACTCGTCGGAGTGAACGAAGATTGCCGATGTAACTTATATTCGTGGTTTTACTGTACTTATGGATATAGATAAACAAATACCTAAATAGAAAACTTCCAAGACTCAGGAACAAAATATTCGTGTTCGTTCATCACACAAATAAATGCTCTGGCCGGGGTTCGAATCTGGGACCTCCGCCTTCGTAGGCAGGACCACTACCAACTAAGCCAAAGTGGTCGTCTAAATATTACGCATTTTTATTTTAAATTCACCAGTGCTTTAGCCGTACTACTTATATATACTGTATTACACTATGTATAACATGCCAAAAATATTATTCTAGATACCAAGTCAGTAGATGATATACACTATGTAAAATAGTTAACCTAAAATAAATGGCATTACCGGTAAAAGCCGGTAATAAACAACGCGTCACATCCCTACGCCGCGAGCGCCATGTTGAACCAAGGCACGCGCTTTATGAAACAGCCAATGGCAGCGACGTTACCGACCTCCCCGCGACCCGCACATACCGCTTACTTTGGTGACTTTTGATTATGAACTAAATCGTCCATAGGGGCTATCTATGGCCAAGAACGGCTAATACGTGTTGTTCCACACATTTCAATTCAGTAAGACGATGTAGGTACCTAGTGTCTAATTGTACCGTAATTACAGGTGTAAATTAAGTATGTTGCGTACAGGCCAGAAACCGGAGTGAAACTAATAAAATAATATATACAGGGTGTTTGGTAACTAGGTGCAAAGACTTTCAGGGATGATAGAGGAGGTAATTTGAAATATTTTAGACGCGTTGTACAGAGTCGCTTAGTTTCTAAGATATGCACCATTTTATTTCGCTAAATTGTATGTTTTACTTACACCTATACATTTGGAAAATGTTTAGATTTTTTTCAATGTTCCCTTTTTTCTGGCTTATCGTAATTTTTCAATAACTGTAAGAACTAAGGAAGTTTTTGAAATCAATTGAGTTGGGACTAATGACTTTTTACAGCTTGAATTCACATGGTAATCAGATGCGCAGATGACAGTACGGTCATGGAGAGATATTTGTCCAGCACGGGGGCTGGTCGCGATGAAATTCAGTCTGAGAGAGAGACAATGGTAGAGCGAATTAACTCAACCTTAAGTCTTGTCTCCCAATGGGGTGATAACAATCTGGTTAGTTTCAACGCCACCAAAACGCAAGCGTGTCTGTTTACCGCAAAATGGAGCTCATTCAATCTGGCTCCTACTTTCCGAGGTACAACCGTGTCTGTAGCCAACGATCTCGAGCTGCTTGGCATGACGTTAAGCTCAAACCTTAACTTCGGCACTACTATCGAGTCCAAAGCCGGAACAGCGGCCAAAAAGCTGAGCATCCTAAATAAGGTCAAGCGATACTTCACCCCTGGGCAGCTTCTATCTTTATATAAAGCCCAAGTCCGGTCTTGCATGGAGTATTGTAGTCACCTTTGGGATGGCTCGGCTAAGTACCAACTTGCCGCACTCGACTCGGTGGACCGCAGAGCCAGGAGGCTCATTGGCGGCAGTACGGTAGTGGGAAATAAGCTGCAGAGCTTAACACATCGACGCAAAGTATCATGTCTGTGCGTCTTCTACAAACTGTACTTCGGTGAGTGTGCTCAGGAGCTCCATGAGCTCATACCGCCTTCCCCCTTCTTCCATCGGACATCCAGACGTACGGCTTTCTACCATCCTTACCTGGTCGAAATTCCTCTAATTCGAACCAAGCGCTTTGCATCTTCTTTTATAATGCGCACTTCTAAGGTTTGGAATTCTCTGCCGGCGTCTGTATTTCCGAGTTCATATAACCTGGACCTTTTTAAGGCACGAGTGAATAGGCATCTTCTGGGTGAGCTCGCTTCATCGTCGGCCTCATCTTTGCCCCCTGGCTAGATGCTGGTCAAGAGCAATCCCATTTTTAATTAAAAAAAAATACGAATTTTTCTCCATACATTTTCATAGAAACGGGAAAAGAAATAAAAAATTCAAAATCCTAATCACTCCAAAATTATCCTAAGTGATTAGGATCTTACTTCGAACTAGAAGAACTTCGAAAATAACGTGTTTATTTTTTTCGTTCCTACTATGAAAATGTATAGAGAGAAATTCGCATCTGAATACCATGTGAATACAGGCAGTAAAAAGTCGTTAGTCCGAATTAAATTAATTTCAAAAATCTTCCTTAGTTCCTACAGTTACTAAAAATGTACTATAACCAGAAAAAAAGGAACCATTAAAAAATCTAAACATTTTCCAAATGTATGGTAATATGGAAAACATACAATTTTCAAAATAAAATGATGCATATCCTGGAAACTAAGACTTTGTACTAACGCATGTTGTGTCTAAAATATTTCAAATTACTTCCTCTATCATCCCTGAAAGTCTTTGCACCTAGTTACCAAACACCCTGTATAGCACTATTAATTGTGGACATACCCAGGTGTGAGGGTAGACGATCTGATGGCAGCGCTTGCAGGCCTGGTAGTGGCAGGGCCAGCAGAGTCGGCTGGTCCACCCCGTCTCGCAGGCAATGCACAGGTACTCCCCGAACAGCGGCATGTCGCTGCCAGTCGGGGGCAGTTCCATCCGTTTCGCTGCCGCCGCGCACATGCAGCACACTCGCTCGAATAACTTCACATTTCTAGGGCACTCGCGGCACCGCCGCCAGGAACCGGTCTAAACTCACAGAAAGAAACACACACACATATATATATATATATATATACATATAATCGAACAGCATAAAACGAGTAGGTACGAAGCAAAACATTACCTTAGAAAGCAAGGATCCCATTGTTGATAATCGTAGATTCCACTCGAAAACTCGTCCGCATAGTCACACTGACCAATTTATATTATTGGTACATGTGTAAACAACTTCGCCGATTTGCTGACTTGATGGATAGTTGTGGCTCGTGTGTTCATAGATATTAAATTACCAAAGTAGGTAGGCACTCGGTCGGTCGGTTCTCAAGCTTTTGCCTTGAAGGTAGGTAATACTTCTTAGATGGTAACGTCAGCATCTTTGATTATAATATGTCAGGGTACCTATCGACTTCTTCACTTTTGTGACGTAACACCATCCCGTCATTGTATTTAGGTAAGATCTAATGCGCAGATTATACAAATGGCTGCGTGGTCCGAGGAAGTAACAATTCATACATCCATTCACCGCGTGATTTTTGATGACAGTATAAATATGTATCATAAATAAAAATCTAGCTGACGTCGATGCTAGTTCTATCCTAGGTAATTCCTAATAACATTAGTATTACGTTTATAATGGTGAAATTTTGCGACGATGTACGTATTAAGGCGAAGGAGTGGGCAAGCTCTTTCCATACAAGGTTCCAAAAGCATTTAATACGCCTACAATTTAATTGATTCCGTTGTGAAGTTACCCATATAAATTGTATGACAAATTTTCGTGTCACAAAGAAACAATTAAATTGTAAATTAAATAATACAAATAATAAATACAATACAAATAAATTTATTGAATAACTTTTGTACAAATGTTATAACTATAGACTAAAATTTACAGTTAGTTATGTATAAAAAGGAGCCTGAGCTAGGGATTCCCTGTGGTTCAGGCAAAAAGGTACCGATATATGTCTATTAATATTCATCTAAATATAACAAATACATTATTTCTTGGTAACTATTAAAATTACAGTAATGGCTAAATGCCTTAATGATGGTCCAAAAATTTGGTCCTCACCCACAAACTTTGTGCAAGTGTTTGTGTTTGCACTCCAATTACTATTTTTGGTCCATATGCTTATTTTTTTGTTAGCTATGTCTTGAAGTTTTTCTTTTTTATTTTATTATTTGTATTTATTTTTAAATAATGGGAAATTTCAACATCACGTTCTGCGTATATATATTATAAAATTTAATGCTGTAGTGCCAAAACTAACGCAAAAAACTTGAACAACCTTTGTATGGAGAATGGCTTGCCCTACCCTGCGCCTTAACTTAATGTTAAAAAGTACTGATCTGGTTTCTATGACTTTTTCAGTAGGTATTAAAAATAGACAATACTTTATTTCAAAATTAGGGGATTAAAGGGGTTTGTAATTTTATATCAGAAATAAAGAAGGTACTTTTTAAGTAAGTACTTAGAACTTTATTAGTATAAGCTTTAAAGTGGAAGAAAATTATATTAGCTTTCTTAAATTTTGCACTCTAAAAAGGAACGATTCTATTGAACGAGAAACTTGAATGTTCGTTTATAGACCAAGATTCTGAAGGGGTGAAAAAGCGGTTAACAGTATGCTTGGGAAGCTTTCTTTAAAGCGAGAAATTTGAAACTTGCATATGCAAGTGTAAGAAAACAAAACGAGCGTTTTTAAAAATTACATCTTCTGAAGCGATAAAAAGGGGGTTAAAGTTTGTTTCTGGAGCAAACATTTTTTCTAAAAATAAAGAATCTTGGAACTTCGGTTATAGAGCTAGCATTAAAATATAAGCAAACCGTTTTCAGCTGTTTTGAAAATTTACCTTGTTAAACGGTAAAACTGGAAACTTCGTCTATAGACCTAAAATTAAAGTATAGATTTAAACTCAACGTTTTAAAAATTTGTCCCTCTTTAGGAGTCAAAAAGGGATTGAACGTTTGTTTCGGGAGCAGCTATTTTTTGAACGAGAAACTTGAAATATCGTTTATAGACCCTCATTAAAGCAAGTAAACTAAAGCAATTTTTCCAGTGAAACTTACAATACAAGTAACTTTACTTAACGTTACCAAGTAAAAATCCTGAAGGCTGGCCTTCACTTACATTTGTTAATACTACTAAACTGCAAGAGATAAATTCACGGTTCCAGCAGAAAAAGATTGGTAAATCATTTATCTAAGTTTGATATTCCAAATAGGTAATCATTAATTTCGACATTATGATTTTATATTAAAATTACGTCGGTGTGCGTGGGCCATTCGATTTTGCATTTTTTTTTGAGGGTGGAACTTTGTATGGGAGGGCAATTCTTAAGGCTGCTCCATACGTTTTTCATCGATTTATGACGAGTATTGAGTTGACACTGCTCCTTCAAAATTATAGATATATTTATGGCACTAACGATTATCGGTTCTTCAATCCCTTATCTATATTTTCGAGAGCCGAAATTAGTAAAAGTTAATAAGTACTTAATTTTTATGATTTATTCAAATTTGGTCTTAAAAAGCTTTATTTTCGATTCCAGTATGTTGTGTATGCACTTATATATAGGTATGAAATCTACATATAACTGTTCCTTATTGACGTCTTTCAAAACGTAAGAGAGATATTTATTTTGAACTTATTTTCACATAAGTTTCGTCCGAAAAACTGGTTTTTTGGTCTAAAATTGCCAAAGTTTGCTACCGTATATCTCAACATTGAGTTTTGAAGGAAATCTGACATAATATTTCGGTAAACCTTGTTGCTTTAATAGGCCAAGCTATAAAAAACACGAGAAAATTGAGAGTTAGAGATCGAAGGTCATTGGGACATAGGAGCCCCTTAAACAATATATTGCAATTATTTCTGTAAGGCGATAACGAGTTCTACGCGGACGAAGTCACGGGCAAAATACAGATAAAAAGCAAAACACTTAGTCCTAAATTAACTATAGCCATTACAGAAATAATCGCTATTAGCGAATACCGGGACCTAATGAGGAAAATATGTAAGTAGAATAATTACTTATATTTTATTTAATGAACTTATAAGTTACACATTTAACCGTTACTTGATAGAGCAGAAATAAATAACAAGCGATTAAAATAAAATTATGGCAATAAATTCAACCCTTTCAAGCTTTCAAGATTTTTTTGTGCACTTTTAAAATTAGCTTGTATTTTTAATGCTCGTTTGTACATTCTTTCCGCATCGCTGTACTTCTTCCAACGGTGGTATAGCACGCCTGTAACGAAGGTAAATAAATCAATGACAATTACCTATTGGGATTTATTCACTTAATTTTTGTTAATTTCAGTTTAATAGGACTTTTTTTAAAACAATTTTAATATGCTTCCAGCTTGTATGCCTTGTTGATACTTGATAGGTACCCCTCGTATTTTCATCTTTCTTATGTTATACGAAAACATACACAATAAAGTGTACTATCAACATCACAGATCCAATGGTCACTGTAATGTTGTGTGTAGTTAAGTAACGGGACCTGAGGAAGGGCCGGTTGGTACCAAATAATCTTCATTGCATACCTCTTTATTGGTGAATATTGGCGCACCTTACACATCACAGTTATCAGACTATTGAATAAATGTCTTTAATTAATGTCTAACTTTGAATAAATGTCTTATTATTATTATTTGTTCCTTATTCATTGGGAGACCTCATTTTCTTGCAGTAAGGTTACAGGAATAGTCAGTTAACTGTGATGCTGATGTCTGGTACAGGGGTAGGTTTGCAGCCTTACATGCCATAGTACCAACCCGCCCTTTCTCGGATTCCATTATTTTGGTACTCAGATTTTTGCTTAACATCTGGACGCTTTAAGCCCGGGCCTACATATACAACAATGGTGGGAAACAAGCTTGAGGCCTGCCTGATGGTAAGCAGATACGGTAGCGGCAACACTATGGACACTCTCAAGTTCAATATAATCATAAGCGCATTGTGCACAAGCAATAGCTAGAGACATAATGTAGGCCAACTACTACTGCTTATACACTTTGATTAGTGTTTAGTGTGAATTTGTAGAACAGGAGTGTGTAATTTTCGTGTGAGTTGCTATACGTGGGCTGTTCCGAAAGTTTTTAGCTGCTCTCACTCTATTCATGCCATATATGTTTTAATGATACCATTATGCGGGTAATTTCAATACATATGTGTTGTGGTGAAACTGTTGATGAAAGTCGCTTGGGTTTTTTTAAATTGTATTTTAAGTACGACGTGTCAACAGCCCTATCTAATATGCGATGAACGGGTCACAATACCAATTTTGTGTTGCGGGCCAATTTTGATTAATATGACACCAAAACTAAACGAAATTTTTTACTCCACAAACTATGAATCTTCCCTGTCTCTACCCACGTAATCTGTTTCGATTGCATGAAAATTAGCGACAATGAGCAGGTGTGTCGAAGATTAGTCTAGGTCGCGAGACTAGGGACTGGTCATCATAACAAAAAAAAACTCAAATTAAATAAAATCATTTACTGATTTTACATTAAAATCAGCAAAACTAAGTTAGGAAGTCATCCCGGGCAGTTTCCACTACAGCTGTTAGGGATTTCGTTGCCAAAACTATTTTTAGGTATCAAAAATAGTACTATTTTCGCAATTTTTTAAAAGCCCATACAAAAGCCCTTTTGGTAAAAGAAATGTTGTGAAAAAAATACTTGCTACTTACCAACGATTTTATCTCAGCTCATAACTATTGAAATTACCCACATAATGGTGTAAATAAAAAATATACCACATGAATAGAGTGAGAGCAGCTAAAAACTTTCGGAACAGCCCACATAGTATGAACTCACACTAATCACTAAAGCCTAGTTTGGACTATGATAGTAACTTTGTTGATATGATAGTATTTTATTTAATAAAAATGATGAATTGACCAAAAAGTGTTCACACTGCAGTCTAGTATGTATGACTAAAGTGAGAGAGAGGTGTTACAAAATAAAGATAAATATGCTGCAAAGTGCTTGCTGTTAAAAAATATTTACAATACAATGGCAGTTTTTTAAGTAGAGTATGAGAATTTGGGTACACTTTGATATTAGAGAAGAAACTAACTTGCAGCTAATAATTGACAACATCCTTTTTTATACATAAATTCATTTAATTTTCTGGCAAAATAAACAATTTCATTATTTTGGAATTCTCTATCGTATTTTCTAAAAATGATTTTTTTTCATTTACTATAATTAAACGCCGCGGCTGATTAAAGAGTGTTGGCCACGCACGATACGTTTATTAGAAAAACATTTGTCAACCTTTATAGATTTGTTATGTCAAAGTCCCGTTTGTATGAACGATCTTAACCTATAACTATAAAATAAACGATCGAGCTGCAAAATATGATCAAACACTTAATTGAAGCAAATTCCAGGAACTTGGCGAAACTGGAAAACCGATGCTTGATGTAGAGTATAGCTACAAACACGAACCACAATGCTTATGTATTATTCGGAAAGTATAATTTGTTGAACCGACCACTCAGTTACCATATTAAAGTCAATTGGTTTGAAAAAATAGCGGACCTAAAAGTATTGTTTCAGAACGGCAAATTTAACAGAGAATTTTGTTGGATTTTGTACAAACATTGTATATTTATTTGAATGTTTATGTTCAAGTTCAAGGCGGTTGTCAAACGAAAGGCGTATTAACTACGCTTCAGTCAGACATGTAGCAGTGTTGCCAGGTTACTTAACTTAAACTCACGAGTAAGGATTTCATTAGAGATCCTATAAGAGTCTCACCAAGGGGGACAGAAAAGCTCATCCCATCAAAAACATAAAAGTGAAAATGGCAGCCAAGTTCACCGACAAAAGAATTGAGATCTAAATGGGCGCCAAGTTCCGTAGATTACCTATCTGAAAAGTTGCCAAGTTTGGCACTAGATTGTTTACAGTAAAACTAATTTACTGCGGCTTAATGTATTTTGAGCCTTAACTTGGCAGTTTTCTATGCAGTATGTTATAATACCATAAAAGCTGTTGGATATTTAAGAGGTCCGTGGTGGACTTATCGTTTGCCACTCCCGCTGTCGCGCGCAAAGTCCATATCTGGAGGGTGGAAGAGGAAGTGGAGACCCTATCCGATCATCTTTATATTCGTTTTGTGATCTCACCTCCCTCCGCAACGTCGACACCGCCTAGAGGGCGCAGCCACTTTGTACGTTGGGCCTGTATGAAAATGGATCGGGAGTTTGCCCGAGAGGTAGCACTCGTGCAGCGTTGGGTTACCCCTGATTCAATGGTGGAGGGGTCATCAGTAGACGAATTAGCTGATCATCTACGTAAGTCCTTGGTCCAAGTGTGTGACGCGGCGATGCCTAGAATTCGACGGCGCTCAGCTAAGAGACAGGTGTATTGGTGGTCACCAGAGATTGCGGCCCTGAGAAGGAGTGTAACACCGCTCGCCGAGCTTATGTGCGATGTCGTAGGCGATATGGTTTAGACAAGACCCTACAGATAGCCATCAAGCAGGCAAAAAGCAGAGCGAGGGAGGAAATCCTAATCGATCTAAGTCGGGATCCTTGGGGGAGACCTTACAAAATGGCTCGGAAAAACTCCGGGTGCAGGGTGCCCCCGTAACGGAGACCCTTCCCAGGGAGGTGTTAGATAGAGTTATGGGGGAGTTATTTCCGGCCTCATTGGGACACAACCCTCCTATTATGGCGCCCCCCTACGCTGTTCAAAGGGTAATCTACACGAATTTTCCCCCGATCAGAGAGGGGGAAATTAACAAAGCACTGAATAGGCTACGAAGGAGACGAACTGCCCCAGGGCCGGATGGTGTACCGGGTCGACTACTATGTGTAGCTGCTGAGTCTTGGATAGACTGGATCCGGGAACTGTTTAATAAGTGTCTTCACACTGGCCAGTTCCCGAAACCTTGGAAGACGGGCAAGATTTGTCTGATTCCAAAGGACGGTCAACCTTCAGGCCATTCATCGGGGTATCGACCGATAGTGTTGCTGGACGAGGTAGGAAAATTGTTGGAGAAAATACTCGCAGATCGCCTCGTCCGACACCTCGAGGAAGTGGGACCAGACCTTTCCGGTGCCCAATTCGGTTTTCGGGCGGGCCGGTCCACAGTGGACGCCATAGAGCACCTAAAGACACTTTCTAGGGAGGCAACGAACGTGGGAGACGTAATGCTAGCAGTCTCTTTGGACGTCAAAAATGCATTCAACAGCCTACCATTTGAAACGCTTAGGGAGGCACTGCGCTACTTCGAAGTGTCTGCCTATCTGAGGAGGCTGTTGAGTAATTACCTGGAGGACCGCCACGTGACGTGGGAAGATGGATACGGTGCCTTAATCCACCGACCAGTAGAGCTTTGGTGTACCCCAGGGGTCGGTGTTAGGCCCGACACTATGGAACGTTGGGTTCGACTGGCTCTTACGGGGGCCGGTCCTACCAGGGATGAAAGTGCTGGCCTATGCGGATGACACGCTTGTCACCTGCCGGGGATCCTCTTATGAAGAGGCGGCGAGGAAAGCCACAATAGGGACGGCACTTGTGGTAGACCGGATACACCAGCTAGGTCTCAAGGTATCTCTCCCAAAGACCGAAGCCCTTCTGCTACATGGTCCGAGACGGAGACCTCCTCGCAATGCCGGAATCAGGGTGAACGTGGAAGTCGTGGCTGTCAAGGCTCAGATGAGATATTTGGGTCTCACTCTAGATGGACGGTGGCATTTCGGAGCACATTTCTCCAACCTTGCTCCGAAGCTGATGTCTACAGCCGCCGCTCTTAGTCGGTTGCTTCCCAACGTCGGCGAACCCAATGCCACATGTCGGCGTCTGTACTCTAATGTCTTTAAGAGCTATCCGGGGGTACCGCACGGTGTCGTTTGCAGCAGCGTCTACGTTGGCTGCCGACCTCCCATGGGATCTGGCGGCGCGGGTGCTTGCAGGGGTCCACCAATACAAGGCTGGAAAGAGAGCGAGAGGAGAGTTTCCTGACTGGGATGAGATGGGGCGCGCCCGAGCTTCAACATTGGCCGACTCGCTACGCCAGTGGAAGGAGGAGCTGAGGTCAGCAGAATTAGGCCTTTTAACGGTAGGCGCGATAATGCCACATCTGGAGCGCTGGATCGACAGGCGACACGGAACGTTGACGTTTCACATGGTGCAGATGCTTACCGGCCACGGATGCTTCGGTAAGTATCAGCACCGCATAGGAAGAGAGCCTACCCCATGCTGTCACGCGTGTAGTGCGCCTGTTGGCACAGCGCTTCACACGTCGGAAGAGTGTGCCGCGTGGGTGCCTCAGCGGGTGGCCCTACAGGCGGTAATAGGCGCAAACCTCTCGCTGGCCAGTGTCGTCAACGCCATACTCGGCAGCGAGGAGGTATGGAGAGTGATGGCCTCCTTTTGTGACGACGTAATGTCGCAAAAGGAGGCCGCGGAGCGGGCCTGCGAGAACGATCCTCTTGCGGATCCGTTCCGCCGGCGACGGATTGGAGGCAGAGCCAGGCGCTATGCGCATCTGATGCCTCCGCCGTAGTGGAACCATACAGGGAGTCGGGGCATACTCTGTAAGAATCGTTCCACAAGACTGGAGGCGCTCGCCTCATATTGTCTGCGGCCTACTAGCCGGTTAGTAGACGTACGCGGTTGAATGCCAAGAGCGATCCTGCGGCGCCCCAATACAAGGCGGAGCTGGACTTCGTTGGTGGTTTTAGACGGTAGTCCAAGGCTATCTAGCCGCGGTTAGTCCGTCATACCCGTGCTCCCCGACAGGAAGGGATGCGTAAACGCATTTCCCCAACGTTAAAGAAAAACAACCGTTGGTGAATACCAAACTCAATGAAAAAACCGGCCAAGAGCGTGTCGGGCCACGCTCAGTGTAGGGTTCCGTAGTTTTCCGTCCGTCACATTAAGTTGACATATTAAGTACAGAAACACAAAACCCTAAAAAGCACGTCATTTCATTGTGATTTTGTAGAAATGACAAGTACAATAAACACCTGTTTATACGGTTAAATTACAAACTTAGTTCAGAAATTATTTTTGTAATTTTTTCAAAAACTATTCAACCTATCAAGTTCAAAATAATTTTCCTACAAAGTTTTTATAAAGTTCTACTTTGGAGACTTTTTTCATATTTTTAAAACTTATGGTTCAAAAGTTAGAGGGGGGGGGGGGGGACACATTTTTTTTTACTTATGGAGCGATTATTTCCGAAAATATTAACATTATCAAAAAATGATTTTAGTAAACCCCTATTTATTTTTAAATACCTATCTAACAATATATCACACGTTAGGGTTAAAATGAAAAAAAAAAAATCACTCCCCACTTTACGTATAGGGGAGGTACCCTATTAAAAAAAAAAAATCCACTTTTTATTTTACCACTTTGTCGGCGTAATTGATATACATATTAGTACCAAATTTCAGCTTTCTAGTGCTAACGGTCACTGAGATTATCCGCGGACGGACGGACAGACGGACGGACAGACATGGCGAAACTATAAGGGTTCCTAGTTGACTACGGAACCCTAAAAACTGTCAGTCCTTGTCAGTTTTTTGAGTGATAACTGTCAGTTTTTTCAACATTTTAAGATAAAGACACAGAATTTGGGTAACTATATAATGATATTTTTTATACAATAATGCTGTGGTTTTGACATTATTATTTAACAAGAAACGGTTTATTTTATGATCGTACAGCAGCGCGTGCGCGTGCGATCTGTAACGCTACGCCGCAACCATTGAATAGTCACACGACGTGTGAGCCGGCGGCCGCATGTACTTTGCGCGGCGCGATGATGTGACGGTAGTAAACCACCCCTGGTAATAGTGAAGTATAACTATAGACTAGGCTCATTTTTGAAAAAGTAGAATGCAAGAAGCAAATCATGTAACAGTTGGGCTGACAACGTTTTCAGAGTATTTTGACCCTGCTGATTACGGATCTGCCTGTCGCCATTGCGAAATTTGAACCGGAAGTACGGTATACCGGAAAAGGTGCCGCCCATACGAGTATAATAATGACTACCCGAGTTTTCTTCCTTCCAGCTCTATATATTTCTCCGCCATCTTGGAAAAGCTGTTATTTTCTTCAGTTTTTGCCTGTACCAGGGGTGGTTTACTACCGTGACGTCATCGCGCCGCGCAAAGTACATGCGGCCGCCGGCTCACACGTCGTGTGACTATTCAATGGTTGCGGCGCAGCGTTACGGATCGCACGGTACGATCATTAAATAATCCGTTTCGTGTTAAATAATAATGTAAAAACTGCAGCATTATTGTATAAAATAGTACATTATGGTCATTACGATACAAGTGCAGAGAACAGGAAATTCGCAACGAGTGGTGATAAATTGAAACACGACCGAAGGGAGTGTTTTAAATCGACACGAGTTGCGAATTACCTGTACGCACGTGTATCGTACAACGTTTTACAGTGCATATGGCTCTTTAAATGGTGCTTCTTTTTAGCAGATTCCGTGCATATGTCGACACTTCAAAGTACCATATGTACTGTAAAACGTTGTACGATACTCGTACACGTGCGAATAGATAATTCGTAACTCGTGTCGATTTAAAACACTCCCTTCGGTCGTGTTTTCATTTATCACCGCTCGTTGCGAATTTCCTGTTCTCTGCACTTGTATCGTAATGTACTATTATCCACTCACGTGCTCTCCGCAACTAGGGTTGCGACTTGGTAAAACGTAAAATGCTCTCGCAACACTAGTTGCGAGTTGGACTTCCAACGGTTTTTAAATTGTTGCTATGCGGGACATGCAAAGAACGCTTTTTTATTTAGTTATACGAGGCTTGCACTGAAAGTGGCGGGAATCGAATACTTATTAATTTATTTTTAACATGTATTATACCTTTTTATAATCTCTGAAGTTTCCTTATCTCAACACACTGGCCACTTAGAAAAAAAAAAGTATGGTTCGGTTTCAATTGTTTATTGAAGTCGTCGAGTCACTGCTTAAAATGGAATTGTGCCGTGAAAATTTCAGAGCTATGATTTATTATGACTTTAAAAGTGGACTAACACAAAAACAATGTGAAGAGCGGATGGTTGCTGCTTTTAATATTGAAGCTCCTTCAAAGACTACAATATACAGGTGGTATTCAGAATTTCAACGTGGCCGTGTATCCCTCACCGACGAAGTGCGTGAAGGTCGACCAAAATCGGCAGTCACGCAAGAAAACGTCGATGTTGTGCGTCGTCTGATAAATGAAGACCGACATGTGACATATCGGGAAATTCAAGAGCACCTGGGTATTGGAATGAGTCAAATACAAATTATTTTAAAAGAAGAATTAGGCGTGAAAAAGTTATTTTCCCGTTGGATACCTCACCTATTGTCTGACGAGCAGAAAATAGTCCGTGTCAATTGGTGCCGCAAAACTTTGAAAAGATTTAACAAGGGACGCTCAAATGCTGTTTTTAGCATAGTATCAGGTGACGAGTCGTGGATATACGCTTATGAGCCTGAAACTAAAAACCAATCCCGAGTATGGGTCTTCGAAGACGAGCTCAAACCCACAAAAGTTGTTCGTTCTCGCAGTACGGCTAAGAAGATGGTGGCTACGTTTATCTCTAAATCTGGTCACGTAGCTACTGTGGCTCTTGAGGATCGTAGAACAGTCAATGCTGATTGGTACACCACTATTTGTTTGCCGAACGTCTTTGCTGAACTCCGAAAAACAAACCCTAGTCGTCGCATCATCCTTCACCACGACAACGCCAGCCCACACACCGCTCGGACAACAACTGAGTACCTGGACGGTGAAAAAGTCGAAATATTGGACCACCCTCCATATAGCCCTGACTTAAGTCCCAACGACTTTTTTACATTCCCCAGAATCAAGGACAAACTGCGTGGTCAGCGGTTTCAGACGCCAGAAGAAGCAGTGGAGGCCTATAAAATAGCCATTTTGTCGACCCCTACTTCAGAGTTCAAAAAGTGCTTTATGGACTGGTTTGAACGCATGCATAAGTGCATGAAATACAAAGGAGAATATTTTGAAAAACAATAAAAATAAATAAACTCACTTATACTGCATATTTTCTTCTATTCCCGAAACTTTCAGTTTTACCCTCGTATAGGCAGAGGATTAATGTGGCAACATTAAAAAAAATTAAAACCGCAGTCTACGAAACAATTTCTACAAAATTATTAAAGTTGTTTTGATGACCATCGAAGTTCACTACGTCAGCAAGAGAGCTCGCGATTAAAAAATGCTGTAAGCAATCAATTTCGCATTTTTTAATTAGTATTATATACCAAATTAATCCTGATTTACTGCTCCATAAGATAAAGCATATATTTCAATACTAATTAAAATGGAATGTGATAAATTCTTCCAAGAAAGTACGTCGAGTGATGAAAATTTTACGAGTTTAATTTTTAATCGTACCTTATTATATGATTATGCCATATTTCTGTACTAGTAACTAAGTACTGTAAAATCAACATAAATCCACTTTAAATGAACAATTAGGTATGTCCGAAGACATATAGACGGCTGAGCGAAGCGAGGCCGGATAGGTCTAAGGCCGGCAACCCCATATTTCCCGCCGAGGTATGTATAGTGCTTTTCTCAAACATGCAATGAAATAAACAACAAAAAAAAACAAAGTTTTATTTTTAATACGCATAGTGGCAGAATGTCATCATGCCTGTGCCACAAATTTAAGCGGAATGGAAATTAAAAAAGAGGACTTTGCAGGCCTAGGCCTGCAAGATTTGTATGAAATTCCTTTAACTACCTCTTGTCCTAGCCGCACCTGAAACGTCATACTTCGCAGCCTATTATAAGGAACATAACATCAATATTTCATTGCATGTTTGAGAAAATACTATTGTACGCAACTGTGGTTGCACAATGCACTTTCGCCGATTCGCGTAGGATCCACGTATTATGTCATAAGGCATGGTGCACACTGGGCTATTGTCGCAGAATGGTTTAATTTAGTTATTAATTTTTGGTAGATACCAATGTAACTAATAATAATAATTTATGAATCTATGAAGTAGAGGTAGGGTTCATTTTTACTTGTTCAATTGTTCATATAAATTTATAAAATTCACATATTCTATGTAACGGTTCAAATAAGAATGTATGTTTTTTTTTTCAAAAAAACCAGTTCTGATTATGTCCCGTATTGACGCTTATCTCAGTTATCTGTCTTTATTTGTAGCTCGCACATAAACTTTTGTCATAGTTGTTTTAACTTAACACCTCAAAAATTCTTCATTGCGGCAGTGAAAACCACGTACCAATAAAAAAATACTTACCCCACAAAATAAGTGTATGAATTTTGTTGTTAAGTATTTGTGATGTATTTTTTTCAAATATATTAATTTTATAAAAAAAAAATCCGGTTTTACTCGTTAGTGGTTATGTGATGTATTAGGCAATGAGTCAATAATTATTTGTGCAATAAGAGATCAGTCGTTTTTTGCGGTGAGTGATATTTCGAATCCCAAAGTAGCGAAGGATGCCATAATCGAATCACTAGCGAGCGTGGCAAGTGATTCTATGACAGATTTTATAGCGTATCAAGGGATTCAAATACACAGCATGCATATAGGTAACTTTGCTTTCGTGTAACACACACATACCACATCACATAAAACTTATCACCTCAGCAATGAGAACCCGTTAGAGTTAAAAAACTTGTCGGTGCGCCAAATAAATATATGTCCTATGTCCAGCAGTGGACGTCCTTCGACCGACATGATGAAATTACAATATAGTCACTTGTGGTACCACACGTACCTACTACTACTACGCAACGCAAAAGAGGGGGGTTATAAGTTTAACGTGTATATATCTGTCTGTGGCATCGTAGCTCTTAAACTGGTAAACCGATTTGGTTGTTCTTTTTTGAGAGCAGGTTGTCCAAGAGAAATTTAGTAGTATTTTATAGCCGTGGATCAATATGACTGAAGCGACTATAAGTAAATGCCTAGACACGTAAACACTAGGTCATTGAGATCTGATATGTCGAACCAAAAAGTTGTAACTATTATGGTGAAAGAACACTGCACTTTTTAACACCTCGAATTTATAATAAGATAATAATAACATAACATTTCTCTTTGTAAAAGACAATATTAGTAAAACATGTATTATCAAAATCGGTTCAGCCATTCTTGAGATATATAACTTTGAAATGAGAATATCGGCGGTTTTCCAACTTTTCTACTTTGTTAGTTGTTCTATATCACGGCAGCCACTGATATTTAAAATGTAATGTAAAACGTTATTATTAGTTCAAGAATATATAAATAAAGTCACCATGAGTGTGCCGCTGTTAATTTCGTATTAGCATTGTATAAGTAATAAGTTAAGGATCTGTTACTATTCGTAATTGATTTAATAAGAAATGTAAATTTCGTTATTTAAATATTGAAGATGTCTGCATGAACTGTGGTTTCGTTGCGCACCAGTGTATCCCGTCCTTATATCGCCGCCATGATTAAATTTTGACAGCGCGGGTCCGCTGGAGTATGTCCGTTAGTTAGAGTCGGGACCTTTACGTGGGTTTTTGTATACCTTTGAAATGAGAACAAAAATATAAATCGAGTTGTAATCGGTCGAATATCTATTAAGTTGTGAAGTGTAACATGTGTAGTGTATGTGTTAAGTGTTTTATGTGGTTTGAAGTGTATGGAATTATTTGTAATCGGGCGTCAAAAGCGGCACTCATTACGTTAGGTATGTAAGGCTATTTTTCGTTATTGGTAATTTGTGACAGAAATTGCTGCGGTTTTGACAAAACTGGCACTTGTTATTTAAAGATTTATAGTGTATTTATCTACGTCTGACAATATTTTTGTCCTCGTTTGCCTAAATTATTTATAAAAAAAATCATTAACAAAGTACACTGTTTTGCGGCGAATTGCAAAACTGACAATGTAAACAATGCAAATGAAAAAGGTTTTATGCAAAATATTTCCCCGGGATCATATACTTTATTTGGTATTAATCGAAGCGTAAATTCTATTACAGTTTTAAATAAACATATAATTTACACATGTTATCGATTTAGATTATAAAATAAAAATATATTTCTTGCAAAAGATCTCATTCGAAACGGTATGTTAAGTTTGTGACTTTTTTTTTATATTTTACTATGGTGACCTATGTAATTAATTATATAAACAAATTGCCTGTTCTTTTAGCTTTATAACATAAAAAGAGAGCAGTTTAAAAAAATCATATTTAAAAAAATAAGCATAATAGCCTAACTTTAAAAAAAAATCTAATTTACAAAGATTTTAGCTATATTTTCTGATTAAAATCAAATTTTTATTTTATCATCCACATGGATTTTTCTAGCGACATGAGCATTTTACGAATTTCTCAATTTTCTCTTATGTTTTTCTATTAGAAGTAATTGCTCTAAGACAATTATATTTATTTAACAAGATGAACACGGCAAGTACTTTATATTTCAGAAAAAAGTAATATTTGATATGCACCAGGGTTTGCACAAGAACCCATTTAAAATTGCAAAAATTGACCAATTAGGTGTACATTTCAGGTGGTCACCATTTTTAACCGACTTCAAGATTTCAAAAGAGGAGGTTATCAATTCGGTTGTATGTTTTTTTTTTTAATGTTTGTTAGTCCATAACTCCGTCATTTCTTAACCGATTTGGAAAATTCTTTTTTTGATTGTTAGTATATATATCCAAGTTGGTCCCGTTTTTGGCACGCAGTTCTGATGATGGGATCCACGAGGAATTGAGGGAACTCCTCAAATCTTTAAGGCAAACATATAGTGATTTTTGTGTTTTTATCAACAAGTCAAGCATTTGCATCCAAAAATGTGACATTGGATGAAGTGGATCTGCTGATGATGATCAGAACAGAACTCTTCAACGACGAAAAGTTCACGTTTGGTGATTTGTCCTCCTAGCTGTGTTTGTTAAACAAGTTCTATTTTCATGATTGATTTTTGTGTTCTAATCAAGCATTTTCATCCATAAAAGTGACATTTGATGAAGTTGAACTGCTGATGATGATCAGAACGGAACTCTTCAACGACGCGTAGTTCACGTTTGGCGATTTGTTCTCTTCGTTTTGTTTGTCAAGCAAGCAAGGTTTTTCCATGATTCCATGAGGAATTGAGGGTACTTAGTCTTCTACTATTATAAACATACTTATAGCCATTTTTATTTTATTGTATGGAATCTAAGAGTGCACCATCTAAGTATAATAATATTTCACCGGCCTCCCCCATTAAAGTCGGATTTTTTTTCTTAAAAATTATTTTTGTAAGTTATTCAGATAGATTTTGTCATACAGTATAATCTCCACATTTCTTACCTAATCAAACAAAGTAATAATTATTTCGTAACCTTTTATAAAAAAAGTTAGGTTTGATTTTGTACAAGCAGAAATTTGACCCCACTGTTAACTTCGAATGGGCAAAACTTGGAGATTAAAAGATTTAAAAAAACTGGTGGTGGTTTAGCACTTCTGCCACCATGAAGTATATCCTCAATTTTTTTTATTCAAATGAAAAATCATGCGGCACACTCGATTTGTTGAAATCATCTGGAATGACTCCCTACAAACACACTCACAGCCAGTACGCCCGAGCCTAGCGCGCCATCCTCTTCCAACATTAATATAGGTCGTATAGGTGCAATAGAGATAGCGTGCACGGCAAGGGTATGATGGCTGGGGCACAATGGAGTGAACGCGTTTGATACTTGCAGCGACGAATACGAACTACATTATTTATTTACTTCACTTGAGTGAGGCAGTTTTTATATTGTTTGCAACCATTTGTTTGTAGTGCAAATACATAGTTTATTTTTAGATTATAATAGATGTTTTGTTATTGCAATTAAAATAAAAAGCGAGGTGGTTTTTAATAATTAATAGTAACATGGGGTTTTTTAAGAGTTAATTACAGACTGTTAATACATTACTAGACAGTACTTTGGAAATTGACCCTGATCTTAATATTGTTAAAATTTGTTCTATTAGACCGTAAAAATATTATTTATTTTCCGAGACCAATAAAACCCCATTTATAATTTAAAATTTCACTATTCACGAACACAGCGAAAACGCTTTCCACCATGATGGTCTAGTTAGAACATGACGTCACGCGTGGCGTAAACAAACACAGAAAAAATCGTAGACAATGTTTTACCTTTAAAAGAGCAGTCATAGGTGGTATATTCGCGGGGAACAAATCTATATTTCTAGGAGTCAGTTTATTCTCTGTCTATTTACAAACTTGTATTGTATGACACCACGGCATCCACGCTCATGAAGGCTACCCTTTTGACTTTTGAATATATAGAAAAAATTTACTCTCAATCTAATTTTTAGAGAAATATTCTACTTTCATGTGTAAAGATTGAAATGTATGTATGTACTTCTAGAGTCTGGCTAGCCAAAATTTGTTGACAGATATTTTCTTGTGGTATCACCAATTGTCTATGATTTAAAAAAAAATAGTAGTTTGGTGCTCTATAAATATTTCATACTTTATGTACTAGTTCTAACATTTGCCAATAACTTTGATTAGTTACGTGAATTTATTAAAAGCTGAATCTCATAAACCGAACAATTGTGTAAAGAAACGGATTTTAGTTGAAGTTCTGGAAAATATCAATAAAATCAAAACAATGGAGCGTAAGGAGCTACTTACTGAAAGGTCTGAAAACCAATATTTAGAAGAAATCTGTGGAGAGACTGGTCTGTAGTAATTTGATATAAAAATATAAAATATTGTCTACTTATTCCATTGCGCCGGTGCAACATTACTCTACCCTAACCCATGTTTATACCTAAATAACCTAACCACAGTCCTAACCTAAAGTAACGTAATGGTCACGTAAACAGACGTTTGAAACTCACTGAATGTCAAATACCACCATTGATTGGTCAATATTGTAATTCTACCATTATTTATTTATTAGATTTATCACTTATTGTTACACTGAGAGTATGCATAATGTAGAAATCACTATAAACTAAACCTTAGTGTAATAAAAGGGCCCCTTTACAAAGTTAATAATCACAATACTAGGATGTCAATATTATCACGGGACTCAAAATTGTATGGAGTGTGCTTCAATATTAATCAATATTGACGAGATACGGATCGTGATATGAGTTTATCGCATGATAACAATTACCGTGCAAATGGCCCATACAACACCAACCATTATATATACAGGGTGTTCGGCAGATGGATGGACATACGTATATTGGGGATAGGTGAGGTCATCTGCTACGTGGTCAAGCACAAAAAAAAAATTGGGCTTGGAAAAGTTTTTTTTTTAAGTTTTTATTTTTTTATTTAAAACTCCATTTTTTTTTTCAAATAACTGTATTTGTAAGATTCTGGAATTACTCTAGAGTAGAAGAAAATATTTTTGTTGTCTGTTTCTTTTTTTAATAATAATTGAGATTATAATCTTGAAATCACACTACAAAAAATGATAAAATGGACAACATTTTTATTTCATTTAAATCTAGACTCATTCCAGAATTTTACGAATTCAGTTATTTGAAAACCAAGATTTTCAAAAATAGAAATACAAAATTCTTAAAAAAAACTTTAGACCCAATTCATTTTTTTTTGTATTAGATCACGTAGCAGATGACCTCATGTATCCCCAATATACGTATGTCCATCCATCTGCTGAACACCCTGTATATTTATTACATTATTAAAACAAACAGTATAGTGCTTAAATATATCTATAAATAAAAACTAAAGTTAAAAGGGCCCATTATTATTTTTAAATTGTATTGTATTGAAGTATCGCGGCTTCCGATTTAGTTGAAATTTGGCATAGTACAGCCAACAGCAAAAGTAATTTTCACTACTTTGAGGCATCCCAACTGTCGCAGTATTGTTACGCTAGCGCGACAAAGTACTATCATCTATATTTGCTGTTGACTGTACTTATGTAATTTTTTTGGTGATGGATTAATATTATGGTATTATCGATATGCATATAATTTTTCGCCGTCTTACAATGGCATATGGTAAGAAAGTGTAAACATACCTATGTGTTTTTCGTTGACTATACTGTACGCAGTGGTAGAAATTATGTGGGATGACTTTGAGTGCACGTCGACGTATATTTAACTTATTTCCTTAGGTCGGTAAAATCAAAAATATTTTCTAGTATCAATACTATAGTTCCTACTACACAAAGTGTGACCAGCCCAAAATTTTATGAATTTCCCGCCAAAAATATGGGTAATATTTCAGAAGCCAGACTCTAAGGATATATACTGATTACATAAAATAAAGATTCTTCCAGTGAAGTTTGATGTATCTGCAACGTTTTATCGTGCTCATATTTTCACTAATTTCAACACCAAATTCACTTTCGTAAAACCTCAAGTGAAAAAATTATGCAATAATTAAGATAACTGGTGACCGAAGAGTTGGCGGCTTCCTCGCTCAACGTATCAGTATTGCGATACAGCGAGGAAATGCCGCCAGCATCCTCGGTACAATGTCTCAAGGGCCCGTTTTAGATTTAAGTTAGTTTATTTTTATTATTTTGGTTAAGTATTCTTGTATATATTTTCGTTGTACAGAAATAAATGATATATTTATTTAGATAAAAGTAGAATAAAACAATATGAGACACCCTTTCAGAAATTTATTTGCCTAAGTGGCCTGGACCTGAATTTCCTGGAATAAATTACTTGTAAAAAGCTATGCAGCTACAAAAAATATAACGATCCCCTTAAAATTCGGTTCCGATTTCGTACCTTGATAGTGTTATTCAATCAATATATTTTTTTAATTCAAATGAATAACCACTGACCGGTATGACCACAGCAGAAATCTTAGTCAATTACTGGCAACATTAAACGACTCCGTCCAGACCATACCCACTGAATGAAAAACTTGAAACCAAAATTAAAAACTCACAAAAGAATACTTTCGCTATGTGCTTTGGACTTGGAGACCATGCATGGTGCTCGCTTCAATAGCATGGTTTCACGAGTGGTAAAACAGTGATTTATTTCTTAAAGGATTTGTACAAAAAAGTGTACTGTAGTCACAGTGTAGCAGTGACTGCTATGCAGCAGTAGTAGCTTTTAACACCTACACGTTTTACTGTGGAGTCAGATCCCACGGTAATTTTAGAGAAGCAAGAGTAAACGTGTTTCGTTCCAATCCAAATAGTTACAGGTGAAAAGAATTCACAGATCTCGTGCACTACACGACCATCAAGGTATATTGAAAATGAACTCAACAAAATAAAAAAAATGCATTACATTTGCTAACGTTATGCCAATTTAGTTGATATATAATATATAAACATAGCTCACATACAAAATTCCTATTAAATTGGCAATTTTTTAAAGCGCAGCCAAGTTACGGTAACCACATAAAAAGGCATTTGCCACTTTACTAATATTCACGCAAGATGACGTGACTTCAAATTAACTCGACCTCCAAACTCCGACTATAACTATAACAAGAATTTTCAAAGTCGAATTCAACATGACACCCTAGGCCCCAGGAGAAGGATAAATTATATGATATCATAACCTTGATTATTTGTTTAATTTTCTCGCAATCGAAGTGAAAAGCAGATGTATAACTCATGTACAAAACTCATTTTATCCTCTACTTTATATCGACCCTTGCCTGCGGCTCGGGTCGATAAATTGTCTCGGATAACATGGCTTGTTTTATGCAATCTCAATCAACTATTTTATTTGCCAAGGTTTTGGAAGATATTGGTCTTCCAAAACATCATTGACTTATCCACGAATTGCTATTTCCCGGGCACTGCAATAATGTGCTATTATTGTCTCGAACTATAATTAATAATAATTTATTATAGAAACAATACATGTTTAATTTAAACAATTTGAAATATATTTAAAACTAAAACTAACTACAATTGTACAATTGTGTTGATTTAAAAAAATATTACCTACTAATAGTCGTTCTGACTTTTTGACTTCCTTCAAATAGGTTAGGCTACAGCGCAAACCCTTGACCCGATCGTCTTTGTTTTAGGCTCAAATTGTAGCCGACTAAATTGTCCAGAGGAGTTTTGATCAAAATTTTGATATCATTCTTCGTTTCCAAAATATCGAGTGCCAAAATGAAAAAATCGGAGGAAATTGAATTTTTTTTTCACTCTTTCGGCCAAAACTTTTTTCGTTCTGGACTTTCTCACATCTCGTAAATACGCGTCTTTTGAGCCTAGTTTGAATATCATACCTTCACAACTCTCTGAAATATAAGGGGATCGCACTATTTGGTAGTGGCGGAGGCTTTCAATAAGTACTTTGCCACTGTCGGTATATACCCCGCTACTGCTACCACCGCAGTACCACCATCGCTAGTTAATAATTGCCCTCCATTTCCTGTTATCCGGTCAATCAATTCGATGTTCTTGAGTCCCGTTACCGAAGAGGAAGTTCTTAGTATAATACGAAAACTGCCAAACAAGTTGAGCTGTGGTATAGATGATTTTCCTTCCACTTTAATCAAAAAGTGCGCAAACGAACTAACTTCACCTTTAACACATTTAATTAATCAATCATTTGAAGAGAATACTTTCCCGGATAAACTAAAAATTGCAAAAATTATACCTATTCCAAAAAAGGGGGGTAAACCTCAGGACCCCAGTAAATACAGACCAATCGCGCTTTTACCGGCTATATCTAAGGTATTTGAGAAGGCTATGACAAATCGTATTTATGGGTTCCTCGAAAAGTACCAGCTCCTTGATAACAGCCAACATGGCTTCCGTAAAAATAGCTCAACAACCCTGGCAGTATTTAAGTTTATTCAGCGTGCTCTGGATTTCATAAGAAATAAACATTACGCTGTGGGGCTTCTTCTTGACATGACGAAAGCGTATGATAGGGTCTCCCACAGTATACTTTTAAACAAATTAAATGAAATAGGCATTCGAGGTAGTGCTTACGAATGGCTAAAATCATATCTATGTGACAGAAAACAATATGTTCAAATACAATACTTTGACCATCTAAATAATAAACTAGATTCCGTGGATTCAGACATGATAGTAACGAATTGCTCTATTCCACAAGGTAGTGTGATAGGGTGTTTACTCTTTATTGTTTATATAAATAATTTACCAAAATCAAGTAAATATTTTAACATACTGTACGCTGATGACGTATCCTTTCTTTTCGATTGTCCAAATTTAAATAGTACAAATACAATTGTAGACTCTTTGTACAACACGACATCTTGGCTCACCCTTCACAATCTGGAGATTAATAACTCAAAAACAAAAATTATACAGTTTCACCCTTATCAAAAGCAACCAATAGATCTTTCAAAAATTAGTAATACTCTAAAAATTGAAGAAGTAAAACATTTCACTCTCTTGGGTGTTACTATAGATAGCACATTGAACTGGCATGAGCATATCTCAAAAATAAAATCAAAATTGGCCCAATTCATATTTGCTTTAAGACTACTGAAGTCGAATACACACTCTGAATGTGCCAAGTCAGCATATTATGCTTATGCGTATTCCTGGCTGAAATATGGCATCGTCTTATGGGGTCACAGTCCTGAGGCACGTAATTTATTTATAAGTCAAAAAAAGTGTCTAAGAATTATTGTAAATATTCACCAACGAACTAGTTGCAAACCACATTTTGTTACAGAAAATATGCTGACGCTGCCTTGTATTTACATTTTAGAAACCGCGGCCTTTGTAAAAAAACATATGTCTATGTATGAACATGTAAAAAGTGCCCGACGACAACATACGATAGTACAACCTCCCAAACCCAAACTACAAATGTTTCGGAATAGTCCACATTACAGGTCAGTCCTCATTTACAACAAATTACCAAAAAGCGTAACTAGTGAAGAGAAATATAAGTCATTCATAAATAAACTTAAAAAAATTCTAGTACAGAAAGCATACTACACAGTTGAAGAATTTTTAACGGATAAAAGTTTGCATTAGTATCCGTAGTTAGTAATTATATTTATTGGCATAGATTATATTGTGGATTTAAAGGTAAAGACCAGCAAAGATTAATATTATGGTGTATATGTTATAAATATGGAATTGTGTAATTGTTATTATAATTTAGTACGTAAGTCAATTTGCAATACCCTAACAGGGTTTTCATGTACCTACCAATTGTAAAACTGACATCTATTGTATATAATGAACATGGTTGCAATAAATAAATAAATAAATAAATAAATGGGACCCTATACTGGAGCGAACGAAAAGACATTTTCAATGTCAAAATAACCTAAGCAGTAAGCACTTCCGAAAAATAAAATGTTGAGTAAAACTGGTCAATTGGATATGTTCTGATCAATTGGAAATGCCGGCGTCCTAAAATAAACGAAAGAGGCTAAGCTAAATAGCAGTTTTTTACCACCTCAAACAACTTTTGAACTTGTTTGAAATAATAGCGCAGTATAATTTTGCAAAGCATAGTTTTCAACAGTGTTAAATATTTGTGCAAAATCTCCAATGGACTCGCTAACCAAAGCGTCTACTTATTGAGAGTTAATTTACTTAGTAAAATTTATATAATTAATGACCAATGGAAATCAACTGACTGACAGGCGAGGAACACGGTTAGTCACAAAAATATTTAGCCAAAATAAATAAACTATACATATCAATTATTTAGATTTTTATTTATATTTTCTTTTTAAATCATTTAGATAAGTTTGGAATAATTTTATCTTTGTCTCATTCGCTTCTTTTAGCCTTGAATTTAACTTTTATTTCTCATACAAGAATTATAAGACTGTTTGCGACCCATGCTAATATCAACATGAATAAGTCATTATTAGTTTGCTTAAGGTACATTATATAAAATAGTACATTTCGATGCTAGTGCGGAAAGTATGTCATTTGCCTCTCGCCTGCGGCTCGTGGCATCCCTCGGTACTCGTGAAGAATGACATTTCCGCACGTGTATTGAACGACGTTTTTTAAATTTACAGTTGCGAAAAAATAAGAAAAACAACAAGTAATATTTATAAAAACAATATCGAATGTTGCCTTTAGAAACTTAAAACATGCTTGCAGTAAGTAAAAACGCCTCTTCTTTGACAGGCGTTTCGGCAGCTATTCCGTTCCACTCAGGGGGTCTACTCCGAAATTCGAAATCCGAACTTCGTACGGTGCCGTCCCTTTCACTCATATTGTGTATGGCAGGAGAGTGAAAGGGACGGCACTATACGAAGTTCGGATTTCAAACTTCGGAGTAGGCCACCAGACAACTTATCAAGAACGGTTTTTCAATATTCAATATTAAAAAATAAACGTGTTATAATGATGAAGAGGTAAGTAATAAAATATGAAATGTGTATATTTTTCGTATTCTGATTTTAACAGTAGGTTTTTATGTTGATTACGACGTTTAAAGGAAACTAATATTTAACACCCAGCAATAAGGAGTCATGCATTGGAACAAGCATAAATTAAAAAAAATTGGAAAGTGAAAAGCACTAGTGCGCAAAAACCAACTTTCCGCACGCTAAACAGCTACGTAAAGTAGCACTTTTTGAGCAACTGTATTAAAAAAGTACTTAAATTTATAAAACAGATTTACTTACGATCTAAGATGGTTGATCGCGGTACATTCACATTCGCAGCGTGCGCGTCGTAAGTGGAGGGTGAGACGAAAATTGACACAGATCTTTACTCGACAAGCGCTCGCGCTGTACTGAGGAGTATGAGGAATTGAGGATACTTCCCGAGCGCAACCAATTATATACTACTTTTGAATATTTATTTTACAGGTTATTTTATTTAATAATTTGAATTTTGTTTAACTGCATTATATTGCCAAAAGTATGAACTTTAATGTGTTTTATAAATGATTCTATAATCTTTCAATTTGACTTAGAAAACCCGTGTGTGTTTGAGCATGATTTTGTTGAAAAATCTGCGTAAAAAAATATTGTTGAAAGAGTATTTGCGCAAAATAATAGAGAATTTAAGCCATAGTGTAAATTAAGAACATATTTCGGCTGTAAATCCATTTTTATACAAGTAGGTTTTCTTATAACATCAACACGTTTTGAGAGCTCAAACTTTTCTCTCCGCGAGCTTTTCAGAAAACCACTGTCGGTAATGGAGTGATTAAAACTAAAATATTGAGTAAAGCTAAAATGAAGCCACTATGTAAAATAAAAAGAATTGACTTATCTATATCAATTTTAATTTAGACAGACCTTTTCGTTTCTTAGTTTGAGAGCGTCAAAAATCCGCTTTCGTAGATTTTCGTTACAAAAAACAGTAACGGGCTCTTAACCAAATATATACACACATAATTATGTACCATCGCACACACGCTTATGACTACAAATCTCTTCTGCGCTAGGATTGTCTCAGCAAGTGCATAAAGAGCATCCGTTTGAAATCAAATTTGCTTGAGGCTTAATTGTCTTATCGTCAGAGGGAGTGCGTTCCAGAGACGAATTGCTTGAACAGCGAAGGGAGATGTAAGGAAACCACTATGGTGAGTAGTGATGACGTACGGTCAAGGACTTTAATTGTTGAGCCATTTAGAGATCACTGTATACGGGACACTTTATAGCTAACTATGATGCCCAGTATGAAGTGAGCTCTAAATGGCTCAACAATTAAAGTCTGTGAGTGTACATATAGTTTGAGGTATCGGGAGAAACGCAGTTCTCAGCCTGGACGAGGGATGACAAAGTTAATTTCACTATGACAGGGTACGAAGTGGCCCAGAAATCAAACTGGTTGACGATATACACTTCTGTAATGGAACCAACAGTTATTACTTATTACAAAATTACCAAATACCAAAATAAATGACTCTTTCAAATGAAGGAGCCAAACACCCACATGGCCCAAGAACAAACACGTGGGTTTTTTTCATGATCTCATTCTCAGTTAATATAAATCAAAACATTCCGATCCAACTTCTGCAAGGCAAAACTAACAATGATTGGATTAGTTGTTTTGAGGGTTCCTTATGATATTTTATGAGGCTTGTATTTTTTCTAGAGTGTAATGCTTCCCACTCGCTCTAAAAAAATTTTTAGTATTCAGACAGGTTTAGCTACTAAATAAAATACTCGCTATTCGACTAAATTACTAATATAGTCCGAACTAGGTTTAATCAATATATTAAGGCCATTAGGGCAATTCCGCTACTGCCTAGCTAGCACGATAGGTTATACCAGGTGTTCCCAAACATTTTTCTCATCTTTTAAAAGTTAACTGGTTCTGGTAGACCCCCTACACCACATTTCTACCATACTCCCAAAACCCCCAATTTTTTGTCACGCCAACGTAGACCTCCGTCGAGTCTCCTGTGGACCCATGAGGGTCCACCTGGACCACTTTGGGAACCCTTGGCTTATACTGTCACGTCATATGGCCAAAATGTACTAAAACGTCACATAAAACGCGACGGTATAAGCTACCGTGCTAACTAAGCTGACAGCTGTCTAAGTAAGAGTAGCAAACCGTACCTAGATTAGCAAAATGTATCGCCTGAACTCTTTTCCCAAACAGCTCAATAGCCTTCAGGAAGTGTTTTTCAGCCGTTTCGTATCGCTCCATTTTACCGAAAATATTTGCAATGGCGAAATGCACGGTTGGAGCTTCGGGGACTGACGAGAGAGCAAGAGGTATTATTTGGACTGCTCTGTCAAATTGGCCTGGAAAATATAAATCATTATTTATCATGCGACTACTCATTACAATCCATATAATAATCATACAGAGGCGGATTTGCCACCCTGGCCCTGTAGTAAGTAAAAGTATCAGCCGCCCCTTTCTCAGTCAGTACGATTGGCCGGCCTAGACCCAGTGCGCCCGGGACTAGGCTATAAGGCAAATCCGCCGCTGTAATCATGAACACATGAGAGAAACACATGTTTTTTGTTCGCACGTGTTGTTATTTGATATCATAAAATCGCTATAAAAGTTGCCCTAATTTATAAACGTCCATCAAAAATGTTTTTACGATTAGAGAGAGATATGATAGAGGCGGAGATATGCTTACCCACGTGTACAAACGTGTTGGCACTAGTCAACAATCTCTAATCCTTTGTTGGCAGCTTGTATGAGTTAGCCCAACGTTTTCAATTTTAGTTTCGTTACTAACGCTAAAATAAAGTTGATGATATCCTTGATAATGATAAATTATCCACCAAATAATAAAGCATAAATACTACTATGATATTTTATTTTATGAAGAAATAAAAAAAGGTAGGCATTGTATGAAGTATCCACATAATATAATTTTCCCTTCACTAGCTCGGAAAGCCGTCTTTTATCCTTTGAAACAAGCGGGTAAAAACGCATTTTATCCACAAGTGGGGAAAGTAATTTGACCTTGGAGCGTGTTTGAGTAGCTTTTGACAGATAACAAAACGTAAAACGCTTATATTAATGGTTCGTTTGATATCAATTATCATTAAATAAATGGTTTGAGAATTTAATAAAAAATACCAAATTTAGCTTTATTTAATGATTTAAGTCGTAAACCTTAAAATTCTATAAGTAACATTTTTTTTATAATGACTGAGTATAATTGTAAACGCACAAGTTGAGTCGATGCAATTTCAACTAAAATATACATAACTTGTCACCGACTCCGACTCGCGTAAATATTATACACAACTTTCAGAGTTTTCTGTTATAATATCGTAAAAAAATCAGTGATTCCAGTGATGAAAATCATGCCTGTGGAACTGTGTTTTTTTGCATGTTGCACTTTCCTCGCTATAGTGAGGAGAAAAGTTTTGTGTTATACACTGGTGCAAAGTTGTATTTTACTTCTCGTGTGTTGAAACACTCGCTACGCTCAGGATTCTATTTTAGAACCACTCGCTTCGCTCGTGGTTCAACTATAGAATCCTTTCGCTGGCTCGTGTTTCAATTCCACACCCCGCGGGTAAAATACAACTTTGCACCCTTGTATAACAAATAACTATTACGGTTTAATTTGTGTTTCATATGTCAGTCTCAATGTAATTAACAGAGGCGTTAACTAAAGTTTTGTGAATAACGAGCTTAAATAACTGAAATCTTCGAAAAGTTGAAAATCGCCGCCATTTTCATTTCAAAGTTTAATACCTCAAAAACGGCTGAGCCGATTTTAATAAAACATGTCCAAGATCCATAGCTGGAAAATCTGCTTTCAAAAGCTACGTGTGCTCAATAGAGAGAAGCGATAATTCACCCCTGTACAGAGACTTGTATTATATGTCTCACACAAATACGTCCCCACACAGAGTATTGCTGTCACCTCTAGGCGGGAGCACTCACTTCGTTCAAGAAAATAACCATATCGTGGTAATATAACTTATTTTAGACCCTTATCATACAATCTACTATTAAATGTCACTAAATATAATACTTAACCATCAATGTACGGTTAGCATTAAAAATAAAATCAGAACACTGTTCGGATTATAATAAAAATGACCATTTATCTGGAGCATCCAATAAGATTAATAAGGTCCATTTTCCTACTCTCTTGTGTCCCATACTTTTGGATACTTCGGGTGCTAAGCTATTAGTGGCGATGTGGGTGTTACGGTACTAATGCTGGCTTGGATGTTACAAGTATTTAGGGTTGTGCGTGCTCTGGTATATTTGGCCACGGTGGATGGCCTGAACAATTTGATCGCTTTGGGTGAGTCATTGCTAATGATCATTTTGGATGTTTCCAAGTACTTGGTGATCTTGACTGCTGCATACTATATGATGCTAACTGTATTATAAATCCAAACATAAAAGGATTATGCTTTAGTATTTAGTTGGCAATCACTTAAACCATTACTTTTATTTACCGCCATCTAGCGTTAGTAGCAGAATTAACGTTGAGTGTATGGCAGTTAACTCATAAAAGGTGCCAACAAAGATGTCCTCCACTTCAAAAAATCGAGTTGTAATCGATGCAGCAATTTTAATGGATGTATTCTATGTATGTATAAGTATACGAGGGGCGGCTGAAAAGTAACCTCCTTGATCAGAAATATATACAAAAATAATGCCGCCTGGTGTGGATTTATATTCGTTTGGTATTCTATTTTAAAAATGTATTAGATTCATTTGTTTATGGCATCACGTTTATTTGTCTCCTACAATTGTTTCGAACGTGTCGGTAGGAAAAATGAAACGGGATAAAATCTAGCAGCGTAGGTGCCTACGGTGATTAAGTTTCTGATTAAAGAAGGGTCATCGCGACAGGGCATTTATATTGCAAAAGCGAGCAGTACGCATAATCGCCAAAAAACCGCTTGACTACATATTGGTTGTATACATATTGGTTGCGTGTCAGTATATCAGATCCAATCTCGCTAACTACAGGACGAACTGCATCCGCACTGGCAATAACCGTAGGCAACCATTGTTGATTGCTCCAGTAAAGCGGCTTGCCAAGCTCCGTAAGTCTCCTGGTGTCATTGGGCCTAAATTATACAATAAGATCCCGGATGACATAAAATCGGTCGAAAGCTACATTGTTTTTGCAAAAAAACTGAAAATATTGCTTACACAAAAAGCACGCTACAGTGTTGACGAGTTTCTTCAGGGAAATAATTAATCAGGCGTTCACTTGTTAAACTAGTGTATGACTGAAATACAGCACTCGTAATGGACAGCAGAAATTATATTAGGAATTAAAATTTCTAATGACATTGAAGTACATAATATGCATATATTTTTATTTTGTTATTTATTTTTATGTTGTTTTGTGTATATATTAATCTTAGTGTAGTGTGTATAATTGTTACAAGACATTGAAATTGACTCTTAATTATTAGAACTAATATTTGTGAAATTTATTGCTGTGACATTGTTTGTGATAATTATTTGTATAGTTATATTTTTGCATTCTCTTGTAAATTTTGACTTGTAATAATATTTTTACCAATAAACCATCTGAATCTGAATACGCCTTCGGAGATCAGACAGCGTATGTTACGTGTGTTTGGCAGTTCGTGTTCTTCCGAATTTGTTATAAAGTTTTGGTAAAGGCAGTTTAAATTAGGTCGTTAGAGCCTGGATGATGATCCTCGTAGCGGAAGACCAGTTTCGGCCGTCACCGATGAAAATGTAGCCAGGGTGAAAAAAATTATATTGGAGGACCGACGAGTGAAGCAGTGGGAGTTAGCTAGAGATGTGGGCGTCAGTAAAGAGCGAGTCAATGAAACAATTCATGAGCATTTGAACATGTCCAAGGTTAGTGCACGTTGGGTCCCCAGAATGTTGACTGCATTTGACATGGAGAGGCGTGTCAAATGTTGCGAAGAGTTTTGGACATGAGTCGAGGGGACGAGGAAGAAATAATTTCTAGAATTGTAACATGTGATGAGACATGGATTCGACAATGGGACCGGGAAAGTAAGCAAGAGTCGTTACAGTGGAAATTTAAGGATGAGAAGCCGCCTCGGAAATTCAATGTCTGTCCATCGGCAGGTAAACCTATGGCTACAATCTTTTGGGACGCAGAAGGGATTTTGCTCATAGATTATTTACCGAAGAAAACTACAATGAATACTGATTATTACTCAAACTTACTATATCAACTAAGAGAGACAATAAAAGAAAAACGGCGAGGTAAACTAAGCAAAGGAATTTTGATTTTGCACGATAACACACCAGTGCATACCGCCCGTACAACGAAGCTAATAGCAATTAAAGACAATGGCTTTGAAACCATTGACCACCCCCCTTATAGTCCAGATCTAGCCCCCTGTGACTATTTTCTGTTTAGACTTCTCAAGGAAGACCTCAGGGGACGAAGGTTTATGACCGATGACGAAATGAAGGCTGCGGTTACTGACTTTTTTGACGACAATCCGAAAGATTTTTTTAATGGCTTTAATTCAATATTTGAAAAATGTAATAAGTGTATTTTATTAGCAGGGGACTAGAAAAATAAATTAGCCACGACAGTCTTTTGTTTCATTGTTAGGTAGATTACTTTTACAGCCGCCCCTCGTATATCTATAAAGTATATCGTCGTCTAGTACCGATAACAAGCCTTATTGAGCTTACCTACTATGGGACTAGTTCGATTTGTGAATATTGTCCCTTTATATTGATTTATTTATAATGGTCTAAGATCCGGTATATATGTATATGATACCCTCATCTCCATGTATTATTCGATAATGACAAAGATGATGGATAATTTATAGATATCAATCTATACGTGCAAATTTCAAGCAAAGTATGGTTGGCAAAATAATACATAAGATTTTTCATATAGGGTAATTCCGGGGTAGGTAGGTAGAAATGGGGTGGGGATGAAATGAACCCAGATCGGGTAGCAATTTCTTAAAAGGTTAGGGTGGCAATAGTTTCCGGAAAACTGATACCTACGCCAATTCTTTGGATTAGGCGTCAAGCTGGGCTCTTAAACTCTGGCTACACGATTGAAAAAAATATATGTGGAGTCAACCGCCAGCTACACGGTTGTAAACACCAAGGTCACTTTTGTGCAAAGGGTGTGTTGTCAATCGTGTACTTAGTCAGAACTTAATGATACAGCAGGGCTCACACTAAGACAAAGAGGATATACTTTAATATAAATACCTGTGTTATCTAACAGCGCAAGTATATTAGTCCATGCCAATTTGTGGCTAGGTTTGAGTTTTATTGCATGCAGCCAACTTTCTAGTGCGTGCGCCGACCTGTTTGTGTCAAGGAACTGAAATAATTGAAGCATTGTCGCCATAAACCACAATTTGACCGTATTTTA
Organism: Notocelia uddmanniana; assembly: GCA_905163555.1. Taxonomy (NCBI): domain Eukaryota; kingdom Metazoa; phylum Arthropoda; class Insecta; order Lepidoptera; family Tortricidae; genus Notocelia; species Notocelia uddmanniana. Next base: position 20,447,735 of record LR991052.1, read on the forward strand.
ATATTTCAAACACTGGAATGATATTCAAATTCACATTTGATTCACATCACCGCTCGTCCGTAGATAGCGTGACCTGCCCAGCTAGAACGATAGGTTATACACATACAGGGTGTTTTGATTGATTTCCATTCCTTCAAGCATATAGCCGTGTATAGCCATAGAAACGATGTAGCATATATTATATAGTTTTTCAAAATTGAAGTTTTTTTTTTCATATACCCATAAAGTAATTAATAATATCACTAAGGATGAATGAAAAACGGCCTTAAGAGTTAACAAGAAGTTAAGCAAAAGTTAATAATGTCAAGTATGACTTTTCGGAATTCGAATGACACGCACGTCAACATTGTTTAATTGTAAAGGATGTTATATACTATACTTAATTATTATTAACGAAACGGTATTAATTAACGAAAATGAATTCTTGAATATCTTCTAAATGGTACGAATTGGGATACTAGTGTCTTAGAGAGGATTACTTTATTTTATCTCAGGATTGTGGCCTAGCAATTAACAGAATGCAATAAAAACACCCTGTATATTGGGCATGTATGTTTCCCGGGATTTCCAAGGGAATTTCACAAATCGGGACCGGGATCGCAAACCCTAAATATATATATTACACAGTATTATATAATATTTTGAACAAGTTTATGGTGCTTTGATACGGGTAAATCACCAGGTGGCAGGTACCTACCAGGTTTCCCAAGTTATAGAGGCAGTCAGGATAGTTGGCGCGATATCTCAATGCATTCGCGTAGGCCTCCTGCGCCTCACCGTGGCGGCCTGTGCTGGCCAGCACGATGCCCAGGTTCATCCACGCAGCCGGGAAACTGTGCCTGATCAAACAACACTCAACTATTGACCAATCACTCCTTCGGTGGCCATGACTATTATGTATGTTAATCGGATTTTAGTGTCCTTGCCTAAGGATTTTAAAAGGGCAATTTTAATTTAAGCTTGACTCAGAGCGCGTCGCAGCGTCGTTGCGTTGCGTGGCGGAGGCGATTTTCCGGTACAGGTTGCCAACGCGGGCCGGGGGACGTCGCACCAAATAACCGAGGAGATAGAGAAGCGGAAGCGTGTGTGACATATGAAGCAGTAAACGACACTATCGACAGTCCACGGTTTCGGAAAGATCAAAAATTCAAAACCGCCACCGCCCTGCACCGCGCCCGCTATGTGCATTTCGAGCTTTAAGAATGCATTAACTTAATTCGTTTACAATACATTCCATTCTATTGTGTCACCAAAGTTACCCAGTCTGTCTGAAGGGCGAATTGAGCTCTTTGTGTACTCATGTAATAATTAAAAATAGTATCACTGTTGTGATCCATTCAGTCACTTCTTTCCGTTGAGCACGAATTTGCACGTAGGCCGATTGTGACACCATAGTGTGCTATTTCTATAAAAACCTCATAATAAACAGGTCTGTTATCAATTCGATAATTTTTAAGAAAAAAAAACCGACTTCAATGGGAGAGGCCGGTGAAAGATTATTATACTTAAATGTTGCACTCTTCCATACAACAAAATAAAAATGGCTGTAAGTATGTTTATAATAGTAGAAGACTAAGTACCCTCAATTCCTCATGGAATCACGGAAAAACCTTGCTTGCTTGACAAACAAAACGAAGAGAACAAATCGCCAAACGTGAACTACGCGTCGTTGAAGAGTTCCGTTCTGATCATCATCAGCAGTTCAACTTCATCAAATGTCACTTTTATGAATGAAAATGCTTGATTAGTTCATGAAAATACTAAAATCATTATTTGTGTGCCTTTCACATTTGAGGAGTTCCCTCGATTCCTAATGGATCCCATCATCAGAACTCGAGCATGACAAAAATCAAACATGAAAATAGAACTTGCTTAACAAACACAGCTAGGAGGACAAATCACCAAACGTGAACTTTTCGTCGTTGAAGAGTTCTGTTCTGATCATCATCAGCAGTTCCACTTCATCCAAAGTCACATTTTTAGATGCAAATGCTTGACGTGTTGATAAAAACACAGAAATCACAATATGTTTGCCTTAAAGATTTGAGGAGTTCCCTCAATTCCTCATGGATCCCATCATCAGAACTGCGTTTTGACAAAAACGGGACCAATTTGGATATATATACTTACAATCAAAAAAATAATTTTCCAAATCGGTTAAGAAATGACGGAGTTATGGAGTAACAAACATTAAAAAAAAAAAAATACAACCGAATTGATAACCTCCTCTTTTGAAATCTTGAAGTCGGTTAATAATAAAAATAGTACATTACTACAGAGGCCGGGACGAAAGGCAACCCCATATTTCCCGCCGAGGTATGTAGAGTGCTTTTCTAAAACATGCAATGAAATAAACAGCAAAAAAATCAAAGTTTTATTTTTAAAACGCATAGTGGCAGAATGTCATGGTGCCTGTGCCACAAATTTATGTGGAATGGATATTAAAAAAGAGGACTTTGCCGGCCTAGGCCTGCAAGATTTGTATGAAATTCCATTAACAATCTCTTGTCCTGAAACGTCATACTTCGCAGCCTATTATAAGGAACATAACATCAATATTTCATTGCATGTTTGAGAAAAGTAAATTATATGTGAAGCACTTACTTCAACTCAATGGCTTTTCTAAGATAGTTTTCAGCTTCCGTGTACTTTTTTCGGTTTTTAAGTAAATTGGCCAAATTATTCATAGCTTGATAATACTCCGGATACAATCTTCAATCAAATATTTATAGTCAATAGCATATAGATATACAATAAAAATGTTGAAAATCAATACATGCAGGAATAAGATGTGGTGTAACAATTTTTACTAATTCCATCTCTAAACCAATTTAGGTGGAATGTCTGTACTTATTACGAATGTATCAGTGCCCAAGCAAGACAGGATTTTTTTTAAATCTTGTAAATCATACCTATGAGGGAGGGATGCATAAAGTCATAAGTGATAAATAATTACCTTATCGCCTCCCAATATTCTGCAAGTGCCAAGTCGATGTGGCGTTTGGCGTCAGCTGCTTTTGCAACATTGTAATGAACTTTAGCATTCAGAGGGCACACTTCTGGACCGCTCATAAACAGCTTATTTTCATTTTGCCAATCAAAAGACCTTGCATAACTCTTTAATGCAAAAATGCATATAAGAAAAACTACTGTGTAGTATAAAAGAAATGACATCTGAAAAAAATTTGCTCAATAAATAAATGTTTTACCTATTTTAAAGGTACACCAAACCTAATAAATTTGTTTCTCATCACTTCCAAATATTTAAAATAACTTATGTGATTACTCATAATCATAAGATAGTAGAAACTAGTGCCTACACCAATTCTTGGGATTAGGTAGCAGACCCCGGGCATCCTTTAGGAAGCAACTGTACTGGGACAACCCTAGGATAGGATATGATGTTGATAAGATATGTAGGTACAAACCTTTTTTCCAACAAATTTGAGATGACTCAATTTGTTTAGTCCAAATACCATATAAAGACAATATCCAGCGGAAGGTATGTATAGAACTCTTTCAGCTATGACAAATCCAACCGGATAGAATATATTGGCCGCAGGCAAAAAAGGCATCACCATCAACACCAGTGCAATAATTTTAATCCTATAATGTACGAAATGGATACTCTTAATATTTAAAGACACAGTAATTAATTTATAGAATGTATGTCTATCTATTATAGCACCAACCATGATTGTCGCTTTTTCCTTGCTTTAAGGAATTTAATTGCAACTATTGCTCCATAACTATACATTGCAAATACAAATACAAGCCTGAAATCTCGGATACTGTCAATGAGAGGCACACACCCCATTGACCAGTCATAGCATAGCCACTGAGGCCAAATCAACAGCAGAATATTTAGGAAATACAGGTAACTGAATGTGAATATCTGAAAACAATCCAAAACACATACAATTTTAATAAGAACTATGAACTCTTTGTAGTGTTTGTAGGAGCCATAAGTAAAGATAATGTAAGATAGCTGTAGCACAGTAGCAATAGCAAAGATTTCGCATGGCATGCAAATACTTGTAATAAGTGACTTGTACCTTAGTAAACATACTGTCACTGAAGTATGCTGGATTGTCTGTTGGTTTAAAACTTGGTGGTGCACCTCCCATAATAAGCCATCTGCCATATAATAGCAACAGTATGGCTAGTACTATTACTGTGATCCTTATGATTACCTCTGCACTAGGTAATAATTGGATGTCATCATAGATATGTTTCTTTTTCTTTGATCTTGGTCTATTATCTCCCTTACATATGATTATAAAATCATAACAAAGGCAAAAACCCTAAAAAACAAAAGACTGCTATAATACTGGAACAGGTGCTTATAAACAATTAGGCTAATATTAGCTAGTAAAAACTTACCAGAACAGTGATCCCATTTTCTTTGAACAGCATGGACATAGTGGCTAATAATATTGTGGCTGTTACATACAGGTAATTTAGTCTGGTGTTGTAAGTGGCTTTGTCGTATGAGAGGAAGGCCAAGAAAAATGCGATGGCGGCGAGTATGTCAGCGCGCCCGACGGCGCCGCTAACTGCCTCCACGTGCACCGGGTGCACCGCAAACACCAGTGTTGCTACCCAACAAATATCAATGCATTTTTTGCATTTATGTATTTTCAACCTTTCCAGAATAGTCTTCAATGTTAACCATAGAAGAAGACAACTTATGACATGGCATACGAGATTTGTGGCTTTAAATCCTACAGCAGAAAGCTGTTCCCCTCCCAATAAATAATTTATCCTGCAAATATATAAATAAATAAACCCAGCATGTCTTAATGTTTGTAATGTGACAAAAGGTAGACTTATTTATACTTTAGATACATACCTGAAAGACCAAACAGTGAGAGGCCTGTATGACTTATGACTTAGATCACTTGTTATGTTTGTGCCCCAAAAATCAGTGTAAAACGACTCAAGCCAAAATTTAGACTTTACGGCTTCATTTTTAACAATTGCTTCCGAATCATCAAAAACAAATTCACCATTTAAACTAAAGAAGAACGGTAAAATCGACGCACAAAGTAAGCTCAATAATTTAAAAACGTTTTTCCTGTTTGAATCTTTTAAATGCCTACTGAGATTCCCAAATACACACATGTTAATAGTTTTGTATTAACCAAACAATTAACGATATGAATCAGTATGGGTTTCAGTTATTGTTTGGTATTTATAAAGGTTTACAGAACCGGCATTATTATTCATTTAACAATCAGCGTAGCGACTTTCAACGTCTGTCAAGTGTCAACTCAACTGTCATTCAAAGCATGAAGAGCATTCCGATTCTGTGACATGATGTATAATTTATGCGAGAACCGTGATTATATAGTTGCAAAAACAGAAAAGTATTTAATATCTTTAATTTCTGATAGTTTAGCCTATCATGAAACACAAATTTAGTTAAAATAAAAGTTTATGTAGTGTCGAGCTTGGTTCAAATGATACTGGTTTTAACAACTAACCAACAGTAGTATCCGGACGCGTTTTTTATTTTATTGATCTACTTTCCATTTCCCATCCCTCCCGACCACCCGACCCGACCACAGTATAATAATATTAGCAGTAACCAATCTCCGGCCATTTAGGAGCGCGCGATGCCTACTTTCCGCACAGGGTTGACGGGTAACAGTTACTTGTACTAATTTTAAACATCTGCAGGGCTAGTATGATCGCTTATATGTCGGACATATAGCATTCGTCCCGTACTGTCAAGTATGTAAGTGCGAGAGGGACGAATGCTATATGTCCGACATATAAGCTATCATACTAGCTGGGCAGAGGGGCTAGTATGATCGCTTATATGTCGGACATATAGCATTCGTCCCGTACTGTCAAGTATGTAAGTGCGAGAGGGACGAATGCTATATGTCCGACAGGGCAGGTGTTAGTAAACAATTATGTAGTTGATATTAAGTAATATGCTATTAATAGTCGATAGGTACCACCACAGAATAAGTAATAGTACATACAGAAATTTGACTTCCTAACAAAAACGGCGTCTAGGCATAAGAAACGTCTCTGTCTATCGCATAACTTGTATTCATTCACGCGCGGCACGTGTAGCGTTGAGGTTGTCACTCCAAGAATAAATTAATAAGTACATATTACTTCACATGTAGGTATGTCAGTGTCATTATGAATAACACCAATAATAAAACTGATCTCGTGAACGGAAATTCCATTTAACTCTAGTAACCTTAATTTGTAAGTAACACAAAAAGTAAGTTAATAAAGTATACCTACGGTTCTATTAAGATACTCTTTTTAGGGTTTCGTACCCCCTTTTATAGAAGACTATTTTGAAATATGGCTATGTGCACGTTTGAAACGTCAAACGTCAAGGGTCCCGGGACAATGTCAAACTCAGAGATGTCAAATAATGACACATGAACATTTTATTTATTTTAGTAAACGAGAAAGACCCCTTACTGGAAAGTTTACTGAAATACACAAGAAAATAAATAAATAAATAAATACAAACGAAACGTTTCGTAGGAAACCGTTAAGAAACCAATAGGAAACGTGAAAGTAAATTTGACACATGTCCCGTTAAGTACGCATTTCTGCTATGGTGTGCGCTGCGATCGCCTAGCTTACCCCCACCACCTACTTCGCACATAGCCATATAAAGGGTTACGTTATCACCGGAAGACTCCTACTTACACAAAACGACGTAAGTGCCGTAGTTTTCTTATGAGGATACGTTCTTTTATATTAGAAAGGTACAAATTATTTGGTAATGTCCTGCATTTACTTACATAAAAAATGTACAAGAGAGGCAACAAATAATTCATTAACAATTTAGTCGTGGGTTTATAAACCACAGAATAAACAGGAGTAAAAAAATAATATTAAAAAAAACGTAAAAAAGACTTGAATTGAAAATTTTGAAATTAATATGATTGCCTTTTACAATAATACTGTACCGACCGTTACCCTACACGTGACCCCTGGGTGGTGCTAAAAGTGCAACAAAAACTGACAACCGTACTTGTCTTCTCGAAGATCTCACGGTTCGTAAATATATGCCATATGATTAAATAAATAAAAAACAATAATAAAGTTTATATACAATTAGTGACTTATTTATATTTGATTGTCTGTAAAGACATCCACATTATGAATAGGAGTTATTTACGCGCGGTTCGTCGTATTCAAGTCGAGTCGGCGGCGGAGGCGGATCGCGACACGACACACGTGCTCGCGGAGCGCCGGCCCTCGCCTGACTGATCACCTCGGGGTTTGCAAGCAGTGGGTATAAAACGCGACGCGCTCCGCCCATTGCAAGCCCCTTGGTACCACATCAGTCAGTTCAGTACACAAACGAATTATTATACCTTACGTTCCTACCTACTTCATTGAATTAATACTCTATACAGGCCTGTGACGCGAGCCGCGCACGCACACATACAAACCGCGCGATGTATCTTTGTTCGAAGTTTATCTAGGTACTACACTGGAATTTTTATTTTTTTAGCTCACATATTTGACACATCACAACATCCGTATAATGTAAATGTGCATGATCAATCCAAGTTAATTAAAAAAACATCAATGACATTGGGTCTTTCCAAGTAGGTACGTATAAACTATTCTTCTTTTAGTTCATATTTTTCCTTATCATAGTCTTGGAATATTTTACAATAAGGCCGGGTCCACAGCGCCATGTTTTTCGTGTTTTCAAACATCAAACATGTTTTACAAACATGTTTTGTTGGATTTTTGGTGCAGTGGACTGGGCTTAACATTGAGGCCACGCCTATTTTGTGTTCGAAAAACATGTTTGATGTTTGCAAACACGAAAAACATGGCGTTGTGGACCCGGCTTAAGGTGGCGCCTCAGGGTAAAGCCGGGTCCACAGCGCCATGTTTTTCGTGTTTGCAAACATCAAACATGTTTTTCGAACACAAAATAGGCGTGGCCTCAATGTTAAGGCCGGCCCACTGCACCAAAACCCAAAAAAAAAAACATGTTTTTCGAACACAAAATAGGCGTGGCCTCAATGTTAAGCCGGGTCCACCGCGCCATGTTTTTCATGTTTGTAAGCATCTAACACGTTTTACAAACATATATTGATTTAAACTTGCACTATTTTTACACATTATTATTGGTAAACGGGACTTAATCGCGTACAAAAATTAATCACCTGAGGTGTGCCCGACGCTTCGAATGTATCGCAACATCCGTGGTCACGAGCTGACTGTCTTCAGCTGGTATCAACATCTTCTAGCCGCACGGGTTTTCCGTACCACCCGCACTTGGTCTTTATTATTCACATTTACACAAGGGTTGTCACTCGCCCGACACACAACACTAACAACATCCGTTATGTAATGAATGAAAGTATTTTGACGCTTGCACTTACTAATAACTGGATTCCACGAAGAATAAATCTTAAAACCCTCATCCCGGTTGAAATTACGATGTTTTTTGATTTCAATGACTTCACGTACCTTCCTACTGTAAAAATGACGTTCTGTAGAAAGGACTTCCGGTTTATGAAGCTCAATCCAGTGGTTTGGTCCTGACTCTAGTAAAATACTAAATAGAACTTGGAAAAACTTTTCTTCCTTAGATCTAAAATTTCCTTCCTTTTCCGATACTGATGACAGATCGGTTTAAATGATTGCTGTAAGCTACCGATATACCGATATGTATCATGGGGACTTCTGAGAATAAATAGAATTCTCTGATATTAATATATACCTATTAAATTTCTTCTATTGACTATCATATCCATTATTTGCTTATTTATTAATTTAGATGTATAGCAGGCTTGCAGGTTCCCCAATATTGGAGTAAATACGTACGATTAAAAATCGGCAGTAAAATCGATTGATAGAATCGTTTATACAATCCATAATCGCTAGATTTGACAAATAATTATGTCTTAGCCTCTATATATTGTACTTTGTCAGCCTCATCACTACAAACATAAAAAGAAAAGTGTCAAATAGGTGTTCTAAAAAATTTTTTACTATATATATTTGCTATGTGCACGTCTGAAACGTCAAAGGTCCCGAGACAATGTCAAAACTCAGAGATGTCAAATAATGACACATGAATATTTTATTGATTTATCTTTGTAGGAAACCGTTAAGAAACCAATAGAAAACGTGAAAGTAAATTTGACAGTGGTCCCCGGTAAGTACACATTTCTGCTATGGTGTGCGCTGCGATCGCCTAGCTTACCCCCACCACCTACTTCGCACATAGCCATATAAAGGGTTACGTTATCACCGGAAGACTCCTACTTACACAAAACGACGTAAGTGCCGTAGTTTTCTTATAAGGATACGTTCTTTTATATTAGAAAGGTACAAATTATTTGGTAATGTCCTGCATTTACTTACATAAAAAATGTACAAGAGAGGCAACAAATAATTCATTAACAATTTAGTCGTGGGTTTATAAATCACAGAATAAATAGGAAACGTGAAAGTAAATTTGACAGATGTCCCCGTTAAGTACGCATTTCTGCTATGGTGTGCGCTACGATCGCCTAGCTTACCCCCACCACCTACTTCGCACATAGCCAATACTGTGACCCGACCGTCACCAACACTATACTCTGTAATCTCTTACTTCAAACATTTGACACATTACAACGTAAACACGCATGACATGCGCATGACTGATTAAAAATATAAATAAAATCCACAGACATCAGAGAAAAGCTAAATAATATATAGCTATATATTATACGCGAGGCCTAGGGCCTAGGGCCAAATGCCAAAATAAAAAAAACCCCAATTGTCCAAAACGTATTTTATTATAAAGTAGTAAAAAGTTATGAATGCGACATGGAGGCGACGGCGTAGCTGGTCGCGAGCGGCTGCAGTGTGTGTTTTACGTCGAGCGCGGTGCGCGGGTCCCGTAGCGCGGTAGCGGCGTGCGCAAGCTGCATGGCGCACTCGGGCGGCGCACCCGGCGGCAGCGACGCGCATTCCCGCTCCAGCGCGGCGCCCACGCACACCAACAGCTCGGAGAAGCCTAGCGAAATCGCCGCGCGACGCAGACGGTTTAACTCCTGTAACAAATCCGTAATAAGGAAAATGATTCGGCGAACCTTACAAATTACTCTTTTATTTCTCAGTCACATTGTCATCACATCATTGTTCATCTGAGTGGCATACTAGTGGTACATTATTTGCGAGGTAGCCTTCGTTAACAATCTACTATAGGGTCTCTATAGACTCTAGGCTAGGCAAATACGCAGATAAGCCCTATGGCCTTTAACTCGGGCGGCCTAAAACCACACATTTCAGCCTCGAACTATTGGCGGTCTCACTTCCTTCGTTGAAAAATCTGCATTCCATGGAATCAAGGCTGTCCGGACCTTTAATTCCTATCACTTAGCTTCAAGTTCACTTTGGCTTCGTTCTTTGAAGGCTTTCACATAAAGGAATCTCTGCGGCCATCCACTACAATAAAGTCGGAGGCGCACATTCACTACGACGATAGGCAATGTTAGTCACCTGAGAGCTCACGAGCGTCGCTTTCACCAGCCAGTTAGGTACTTCTTTTCAGCAGCCGTGGTCGAAATCGGCCAGGACCATACAAAAGTCCTGTTGGGCACGGTAAGCCGGCACCGGGGAAAATTGTTTTTTAAATATTTCCTGGTACCTTGTATAGATGCTGTGTCTTGTCCGGCAGCTTGCGAGCGTGTCGCAGCACTTTCTGCACATCGGCGAGCAGCGCGTGCGGGCGCGCCCACGCGCAACCCGCGCCGCCGCCGCTGTACGACCGCCACGACCGCACCGGGTACGTCTCCGCTGCAACAACACAACATACGAGGGTTGTTTGATAAGTACCCGATATGACCAGTATGTGCCTAAATTATATTAAAAGTAAGTATGCCATGTCATTTATTGCCTATTTGCCGCCAATTTAAATGGATAATATATGACTATCTACATTATATAATTTTACGTGAAATTGATTTTAAGTAAGACTCTTGTTCATTGACGTGAAAATGGTGGAAATTTCATATCATACCGGCACGAACCGCTATTTATATTTGATACGAAACCTGCAACTAAAGCTGAAACCCACTTGGATACTTTTTGTTGGACTTTTATCTTGCAATAAAGAATGGTTTCACTTGGGTAATATTTCATATAATAAATATTTTTTACGGTAAAGGCACCCCTATCAAAGAGTATAAAAAATTACGTTTTATTTAGAACCGAAAAAAAAATTAAATGATATATATGACATCGCATAGTTTTTTCCATTGCAAGAGTTAGCTTCATTAATAAACATATTGAAAAATAAAATTAGATTATTTTGGTTAAGGATTTTTTTATGAAAATGATTTTGTATTTTGGTTGCCGCATTTTCATACAATTGAACAAAGAATCGAAGAGTAAATTAATCAGCAGCGTGTTTGAATGATTTAAAGCTAAAACTTGGAAATAATTTAGCTTAAATTCTTAGTATTAGTGACTCTTTAATCGATCAGTATACACAGAAATACAAAAATGGTTTATACACCAAAGATGAAATGAAGGTAGAAATTTTTTAGTTTTTGGTAAATGAAGTGTCCGCTGCTATACTATGATATTAACGCAAAAATATTTTAATATTTTTTCGCGTATATGGAAGAATAATAAATTTCAAATATTACTGATGGATATGATGTGTCCAGAACCACTTACTAATGGTAAAATCACCCATAATAATGTATACAAAGTATTTTCTTAAATCAGACGATATCATCGGTCCATACGGAAAAAGTTATAGATGTCTTATTTTTTTAAATAACACATGTATTACCTATTCAGTAGCCTTAATCGCTTGCGTTAACCTTATAGACAATAATTATGCCCAAAATTAAAAAAATAGTTAAAGTGTAGCATAACAGGATGTGGCTTAAGACAAAGCCAGAAACAGAAAAGTTTGTCGTTGCATAGCTTTGTAATGTTTTTCTATTGAAATATTGGATGATTTGAACATTGTCGAGAACAAGGCACATGTATCATAGCATAATTAGTGTACAGATTGAGATAATTTATATTTTGTAGTGGGATTTAGCTATATTTTCATTTTTTTCGTACTAAAAGTTACCCTGAAACAGTAGCTAGGGTTGTTCCTGAATATATCTATAATGATTAAATGAATTGCGATGACTTACTATGAAGAAATGAATACAACTGCAGTCAATACAAGCAATCTAGAAACCTGCCCGACCTGCTCCAAAACCTTTAAAAGAAATGGCCTGCAACGTCACATACGCGCTGCCCATGGCGAGCAGCCCTCTTTGCAACAACAAGCTTCCACTCAACACGCCATTTGCATCACCACAAGAAGAAGCATATGTGTCGCCCTACCTTAATAACACGGGGTCGAAGACAGGTATATGGCAAAAAAGATGGAACGACATACTCACTCACACACACACAATACACAATACTTGCTCACTTCATGGAAAACTTTATGATCTCCCTTTTGGCACAGCCAGCAGAAAATTCGTTCACACACCTGCCGATGAAATAGAACACCTAACCAAGCTGAATTACCCCTAAGAACGATTACTAATTTACACTGCCGTATTGTTACAAAGGGACAAAAACATTAAACAAGCTAAAGATATTAGCCGATTACTCGAACGCCGCCTGAAACTGTGGGCCGATGAGTAGTTTGATATTTTAATATCAGAATCGATAAAATCCGACCAATCTTTTCAAAATTCATATAGTCGAAAATACCACAATAACGATAAAGCAACACAAACATTCACAAGACTCATTAAACGTGGCAAAGTCGGCGAGGCCCTAAGCTGGCTATTAACCAAAGATACAAGCAAAGTCCTGAATAGTAATGACGAAATCGATTGTACCGGTAAAACCGTCAGTGCCGCACTAAGCGAAAAACATCCTCCTCCGGTAAACCCCAACTCTGACTTGCCCGAGGATTTCGCCGAAATGCCACCATTATTAAATGTCGACATAACTAGTAACCACGTCGAGCAAATTGCAAGAAAACTACATGGTGGTGGTGGCCCAACTGGCTCAACTTCCGAAAACTGGAAGGACTTTACGATTCGGCGAGGCGACCCTGCACTTAAGAAATGCCATAGCCCAACTTACTATGAAATTGAATAACGAACACGTACCTTGGACACAAATACAAGCCCTTATGTCGAGCCGTCTAATAGCTCTGGATAAATGCCCGGCCGTGAGACCCATTGGAGTTGGAGAATGCCTTAGAAGAATCCTCTCTAAATGTATGCAATGGCAACTCTGCAGTGGCCTCAACTGTGGTATCGAAGGAGCCATACATGCAATGAACGACACGAAAAGAAATGTCACCCAAGCTCGGAATGGGGAATGCTCCTCGTTGATGCCAACAACGCATTCAACAGTATAAATAGGCAGCTTGCTTTGTGGCAGGCCAGAATATACTGGCCACATTGTGCCCGTTTCCTGTACAACACATATAACGGCAATGCCAAGCTTGTTATTCGAAACAGACACAAGAATGTATAGCAAAGAAGGAGTTACCCAAGGCGATCCACTTGCTATGCCACTATATGCTCTCGCAACATTACCCATAATCAATAAACTAAAAAAAGAACAGAATACAGTCCAGACTTGGTATGCTGATGACTCATCGGTCCAGAGACACTTCAAAAGCCTTCGTAAATGGTGGGAACAGATCTGCAACATAGGACCGGCATATGGATACTTCCCTCAACCTAAAAAGACAATCCTTATTGTACCTGAAACGGACAAAAATAAAGCACAGCAGATTTTTAAAGGAACTAACATTACCATCACCACAGGTTCACCTTTCCTTGGTAGTTACATAGGCAAAGGAATAGAAGACTTTATAAGAAACAAAGTGAAGCAATTTATTTCAATAATCGAGAAATTAACAGAATATCTGTAAGGACTCCCCCCAAGCAGCTTACACAGCACTTACTAAAGCTGCCCAATTCAAATGGTCATTCCTACAACGTGTAATCGCCGACTCTAACGAACTTTTTGAACCACTGACACTTGCACTACGTACAAGTTTCATGCCAACCCTGATGGGTAGCGACATCACTGCCGATGAAGCCGCTCTATTTTCCATACCTGTGCATAAAGGTGGCTTGGCAATATCTAATCCGTTCACCGAAAATAATTTGAGTTACAAAACCTCCAAAAAAGGCTGTTAAATCCTCTCATCAGCTTTGATCGGAACACAACATCAGCATGTTGTACATGTTGTGTGTGTAGGTCAACACCTAGCACAACACAATAAATCCCTGATTGACGCACGTAAAGAAAGCCGAATGACGAAAGAAGCTCGTGATGACGAACTTTTAGACACTATATTAGCCAACCTATTCCCTAACAAAGGAACTACATACAACAGGTCATCTTCTTAAGTTTTTCACCTATATGTTCCTGTACAACAAAATATGGGATAAAAAGTTCGTGCTTCATTTCCAGGGAGCGAAACTTTGGTGCCGGTGACATTATTATGACGCAAATTCACATATAGGATGATTTTATATAAACAACATTGCGACACTCCAATGATTATTAATAATGCAATAATGGTAATGTAAATGTTATTTTTTATTAATAAGAAATGACTATTTATATTGAAAATAATGTAAATATTAAAATAATTACAAAGACAATAAGAAAAAAATATTTTACTAAGTACGTAATTGTAAAAAATATATTCGGATAAATGAAAAACAACAAATAAAATTTCGTGGGTTGTCGAAAAACAGGCAGAACGCTTGGAAATCAACAACACACCATCGCATCTTCTAATTTAAATACATACCTACATACATATACTGTACATAATGCCTGTAATCGCAACTAAAACAAAATTATTGTTGTAAGTTAACCTTGCATCATCAAAATCGATTCCTTCAATAATCCAGATAAAAACCCTCTGTATGTAGCTTGACGTCATACGTCTGTCATCGGCACCAAAGTTTCGCTCCCTGTTCATTTCTCTCTACTGTACAAGATTTACAACATGATGAATTCAATTTGTTGCTTTACCCTTGGCAATTTTTTAAGGCTCTCAGAGTCAAAAAGTATAGCTCGTCCCAGACTCATTTTCATTACAATGCTCAATAAAATAAGTATATAGATAGACTGTATTGGCCGTATAGACAGTATAGTATACGTACGCACATAACCTCGGTAGTAATCTTCGGCTACTATTTATGAAAGTGAATACAAGCCGCCTATTAATATTCGAAATGCGACATTTTTCTACTCCAGGATTGTAATATGACAATTAAATGACTGACAGCAGTATTAATACAAACTTTATACACAACAATGCTAGTTTATAACATAGATCATTCATTATATGACTAGTGACAGAATCATAATGGATTTCCATACGTTATTATACAATTTTTAAAAGAGGTACGCGACAATGCCCTTATTCTGCCACCATTTCGATTTATAATTTAAAGCAAATTTTAGAAAAATATTTCTTCGCTATTCCGCTAAAAACGTGTGCATCTGTTAGTGTTAATGTATCCACTTGCGTTTCATTGCATGCGGTCAATGCTCCCACCCTCACTCCGCTCGCACGAACAAGCAAATAAATACAATAAACCACCACACAGAAACACAAAACCTCGACACGTGTTTCGCCTCTCAACGAGGCATCCTCAGGAGATGTTGCTTGCGCCACGTCCACCGAGAGAATGAGCTGTCTAGCAGTAGTGCCGTCACACTCGCTCGCCCCCGTCGGGGCGTCGAGTGAGGGGGAGGCCATTTCAGGGCATTTTGTCCTTTTTGGCGGTTTTTGTTCGCGATCCATAACTATGGATCGGGCTTTAGTTGCCATCTTGGCTCAGTATCCATATTCTTGTAATGCCTTGAGGAACTCTACTGGTCCCCGTCGTGCTGCTGCTATTAACGGCGACTCTTCCTCCTCGGGTAAGGGTGCCGTTGGTGTCTTCGCTGCTGGGAAGGGGGCCGCAACCGTTGTATTCGAAGCGGTCCTCTTCTTCGTTGGCTCTCTTCCTGCGTCATCTAGCCCTCCAACCGGGGCGGGAGGGGCGGATTTTGGTGCTGCTTCGTTTGAGGGGGGTGCGTCGGAAGGTGGGGGCGCATCCCGGATGGGTGCGTCCGTCTTCTCCTTCTTCCCCATCTTTGCCTTTGGCTTCTTCTGGGGGGAGGGGCGTTCGCCGGCGCCATGAGGGACGCCTGCGTTGTCTCCTCCACCATGGGCGTTTCTATTGAGGCCCTCGTCACGGGGCCGGGCTTCAGCGGGACTGAGTGCGGGTTAGTCCCCGCCTTCCGGTTCCGGGCCTCCTGCCGCAACACCGGGCGTGTGGTGGCATTGGCGGTGTGTGGGCCGCCGTAGCTGGCGTATGTTGCCGGCTGGTCCCTGGGGACCGGGCACTGCTTCGCTTGATGAGGGCCCGCGCAGCGTACACATTTGAGCGGGCGGTGGCAGTTGATGGAGTGGTGCCGGAATCCCTGGCACCGGTGGTATTGTGCGGGGCCCTTCTTCCCCCTCCATGCCTCCACACGCACGTTGGGGATATGGAGAAACTCCCGCAGTTGGTAGAGACCGGTGTGGTCCCTGGTCGGTCCTTCAATCTGCAGGAAGTAGATGCAGCCCGGCCTGCCACCTCTTGCGTTGATTTGCCTGGCGTACTCGACCGGATGGCCGAGCGCCAGGCAGGCTCCTTTGATGTCGTCAAGTGGAGTGTTCGCGGGTAGGCCGCGGAGCGCCACCTTCATCCGTTTCTGCTCATCCAACTAATAAATATGCCATTCCACGGCGGCGCCAGACCTCCATCTCCTCGAGGTGGCATTGTACAGAGCGGAATTCCTGTTCGCTCTGCGGGGTGAAGCGCAGACCGCTGCCAAGCGCCTTGCAGCTTGGGGACTCCCCGAGGTCGCCCTTAATGGCCTCTAGGAGCTTGGTCCAGTTGGGCAAGACGGGGGCAACGATCGTCGGGAATCGCTGTATTCATATCATCGATTAGTTTAAGTAATTTTATTCTCTCATATCACTATTCCTTTGCGTTATATGTTCTCGCCGCTGAGGTGAAAAGTTGTATGTATCACACGAGAGCAAAGACATTTGCATCTCGTGTCTTTGATTCCCTCGTTACGCTCAAGATTCTAATTTTTTTTCAATTAAATTCATTTATAGAATCTCTCACTTGCTCGGGACTCAACATCAACACTCGCAGCAAAAATCTACTTTGCTCTCTTGTTGAACAAATAACTATTTTCAGTAAATGCTTAGCAAAATTAGACTTGTCGGGGTGATTGTGACAGCACGACGCAACATGTTCCTTATAATTTGTGTTAAAACTGCGTCCTGTTTGCCCCACATAAACTTTGCTGCAATTCTCACAAGCGAGCTTGTAAATCCCTGACTTCTTGCCACTTTCCACTTTCTCTTTCCCATTGCAAAGTCTGAAGTGCAAGGTATTATTTGTCTTAAAAGCCACGTTTATGTCGTTAGAAGCCGCCTGATTCAATCAATTATTTAAAGCAAATTGTTTTGTTGTCGTAGATAAAAAATTGTATGCAACGTTACATAATTAAATAACAACAACTCTAGAATTTTAAGGACCTTTATTATGTACCTGTTGTAATACTATTGCAAATGTTTAAGAAATACAATAATAGATATTACGATACAAGGGTTGTAAAATAAAGAAAGGCCGATATCGCAGATGTTTGAGGCCCGAGCCGCAGGCGAGGGTCATAAATATGCGAGAGAGGGCTTTCTGTTTTATGACCCGTGTTTTGTACACAATGTTACGTCACCACTTGGCCAAAAAGTGGGTTTTTCCGGACACACAGCGTGCGTAAAAACGCGCTTTTTGGCAAGGTGTGGTGTAAAGTTATTAATCTTCTGCACAAAAAGTATCATTAGACTATGACCGATTTCCACGTATAAATAGGCCACGAATGGACCATTAGCAAATGTAAATGCATACAGGATTGCCGCTGATTGATTCGAACACTGATCAAGTTAAGCAATTAAAAAGGCAGTCAGTCAGTTCCAGCATGGCACGACAGCAAATGACAAAAATTCTGTTCGACAGCGAATTGACGCGTTCGTGCATAATCGGCTTTTCAAATTGTATTTGAAATGCATGAACAGTAATTCTGTGCAAACATTCGAATAAGTATTCGATTTTGTTACGAGAGTTTCTAGTCATGGCTGATAGTGCCGGTCTTGGGTTTTGATCTCATGTAAATGAGACACATTTAGACTAAGCGTAGAACATGCATTTTAGTTAGAAATATTAATGTAAAGTCTGGCTAATGAAAGATCAGGCTAGAAGATAGCAGCAAATTTAAAAAATCTACGAGTCGCAACACTGTAATAATGTGGCAAAACATTAATGATACTAGCGCAACAGAATATGTACACTGTACTATATAGTCAGTATATAAGTATATATACCTATAATGTTACCAAAACCGGATTCGTGATATGTACATATATTTACTTTGTGACGACCGCTTTGGTTTTATTTTAATTTTGGCGCTTAGAGACCATTTGCATCTCTCAGGACTTTGAAATAATTGTTATTAATCGGATTTGGACGCTCAGAGACCATATACAAAAAAAATATATATATATTGGGGGACAATCTTACACAAATCGACCTAGTCCCAAACTAAGCAAAGCTTGTACTATGGGTACTAGACGACGATATACATACTTATATAGGTAAATACATACTTAAATACATAGTAAACATCCAAGACCCAAGAACAAATATCCGTGAAAAATGCACAAATAAATGCCCTGGCCGGGATTCGAACCCGGGACCTCTAGCTTCGGAGGCAGGATCACTACCAACTAGGCTAAACAGGTCGTCAATCTCTGAGATATTAAATTAATTTATATACTTTTTGTTTATTCGGACACAGATATAATATTTGTAAATTTATTTTCATTGTTAATCAGTATATTTTTTAATCATTATTATTAAGTAACATTATCATTTTTTTAATTGAATATATTCACACTTTGACATGTAAAAGTGCCTTTGTGGCCTATTTACAGAATAAATATTTGATTAGTTGGTAGTGACTCTGCCTACGAAGACGGACGTCTCGGGCTCAGACCAAGAAAAAAATATAGACGGAGCGTCACGAACAATCTAGTGAAGCCATCAAAGTCAAGCCCAATAAGTAAATACACGTTCACACACACATATACAAACCAAAACCAAGCCCAGAACTCTAAACGTCAAACTGATAAACGTCAAAAACCATCACTAAAAATATGGGCTACTGCGTCATTAAAGGACGCAAAAATAAAATCAGGACTAGCAATAAATCAAATAAAACTTATCATTTGTAAGTGTTGATCTTAAAACACTATTTAGAAAATAAATTTTGCCGTGCTTGGAACACAAAACCTCGACATTCAGTTGACGTTGATTGACGTAACATGAAGCACGTGTGATACCAGAGTATAATTTTTAGTCACCCCAACCGGAGGGAACCGTATAAACATGAAGAAGTTCATTTTATTAATCTCAAAAAAGAAGTGCGTTATTAAATTCGCACGTATGTAGTGGAGTCAAAGACTTTAATTTGTGATCCGCTTAAGGTTGACAGTCCTGTCATATTGAATAGAAATTCATAGATTTTTTTTGCGAATTCGGTCCCATTTTAAAGAGGGCGACTACAACATGCATTTTCGATAGTTCAATTCTGTTACCAAAACTGAATGTTGTATTTTGCAATTGTTTGAAGTTTTTTCAAAATAATTAGGGGTTCCAAATAGGATGTCGAGTGTCCCATTATGTGTAGTAACTAACGGTTACTAGACTACACATTATGTGTAGTGACTAATTCATCATCATCATTATTAGCTTACCCTGATTTTATTGTACCCTCTACAAATAAAATAGAGAACTTAAACAAATTACCCCATCTATAGGGACTTTTTCCTTTCAGTAGCAACACTGATACGCACACATCTTTAAAAAAGTGCCTTCAACAGGTTGTTCGTGACGCTCCGTCTATATTTTTTACTTGGTCTAAGGTCTCGGGTTCGAATCCCGGTAAGAATATTTGTGCCTGAGTCTTGGATGTTTTCTATTTAAATACATAGAGAATGTATTAAGTATGTATTTATCTGTATAACTATGTATATCGTCGTCTAGTACAAGCTTTGCTTAGTTTGGGACTAGGTCGATTTGTGTAAGATTGTCCCCTAATATTTATCTCGGACAGGGAAGTAGCAGTTCAAGCGGAATACAGCTCTAAAAAATCTAATAGCAGTTTTCTTAAGTCGGACATTTCAAATAAGCACACTACTGATGCTGACTGTACCTAAGATTCCGCACGATAGTTTTTTACTTCATCTATTTAGGAATTATACATATAACTACTACGCTGGCCCAAGTCGCGGCACCTTGTAGTCTATCTATACAAGTCCGTATAATTAATCTCATTAGAAGCGGCTGCTTACAATAGGGCGCGTACAAAGCCGACCACTTAGTGGTGTTAGCTGGCTCTTGTCCAGGGCTACATGTACTTATTAATATGACCATTGATTCGAGATCCATATTTAATTACATTGATCATGATTAATAGCTAATATGACAAATTATGCTACTCGGTGAGCGGTTGAGCGAACTAGGTACACCAATAAATAGCTTTAATGAAACGCTTTCAGCCTAAAGCTCCTATGAAATTGTTACTTAAGTAGTTTTATTTTTCGATGGAGCTTTACACATAAAAAACCGACACTTTTGTTTACAAAGTTGAATGACGTCTTGGCCAGAACTTGTATCAAAGATCTAATGACTGAATTAATTTAAAGCAATTGAATTGAAGTGACGTTAGTATGTGCGGTAAACTGTTAAACAGAAAGACGTATTAATTTCGGAAGTACCCAATTATTCATCAACATTTTGTAACGTTTATTATTGGCAAATTAAGACATGGTATTTTCATGCCGATTTGTGGTTTTTCTACTGAGCGAACTTTGTGTACCTAAATTACCTAATCAACTAGAAAATATAAAAAAATTATACCGACGAATTGAGAAGCTCCTAATTTTTTTACCGACTTCAAGATTTTAAAAGAGGAGGTTCTCAATTCGGTTGCATGTTTTTTTTTCAATATTTGTTACTCCACAACTCCGTCATGTCTGAACCGATTTTGAAAATTCTTTTTTTGATTGTATGTATATATATCCAGGTTGGTCCCGTTTTTGTCAAAACGTAGTTCTGATGCTGGGATCCACGAGGAATCGAGGGAACTCCTCAAATTTTAAAGGCAAACATATAGTGATTTTTATGTTTTTATCAACAAATCGAGCATTTTCATGCAAAAATGTGACATTTCATGAAGTGGAACTGCTGATGATGATCAGAACAAAACTCTTCAACGACGAAAAGTTCACGTTTGGCGATTCGTCCTCAAAGCTGTGTTTGTTAAGCAAGTCCTATTTTCACGATTAATTTTTGTCATGCTCGAGTTCTAATAATGGGATCCATGAGGAATCGTGGGAACTCCTCAAATATGAAAGGCACTTATATAGTGATTTTAGTATTTTCATGAACTAATCAAGTATTTTCATTCAAAAAAGTGACATTTGATGAAGTGGAGCTGCTGATGATGATCAGAACGAAACTCTTCAACGACGTATAGTTCAAGTTTGGCAAATTGTCCTCTTTGTTCGGCGTTCGCTGATGTCGCCGCTGAAGTGTGGCAACTCAAAACACCTCTTTTGGTGCAGGTCGGGCTGCTATTTGCATTCTCTCAAAACAAAACGTTCTACAATAACTTCCGGCGTCGTAGTTGCGGTAAATCTTGAATGCGGTGCTCGTGGTTCGTACATTCTGACCGGATCGGGTTTGTGGTCGTATTCCCACTCCATTACTGGTTCTGGGGTAACGGGGCGGCGGCTGAGGTTCGGGGTCGGTTTCGGGGCCGCACGCTCCGGCTTACTTCGTATTTCGGCTGACGGACGTATCGGTGTCTCGTCGATCGGTGCCGCAGTCCTTGCGAGATCGGAAGGGGCGCCCAGTTGCTCGTCCTCGGTTCGCTGTCTCTCCTTATTTCGCTGCTCTGCCAATTCTTCGACTCACCTCCTAATCGGACTACTGCGCTCTGAGCCCTCAGACTCAATGTTCGCTATTCCTACTTGTAGCCGTTTTCGAGCTAAATTTCTAACTGCAGTTCCTCGCGCCGTATCCGTGCCAACTGCTGCACTGCTTCCGCTTCTGCCTCTAATCGGTGTTGCTACCAACGCGGGACACGATGGTTGGTGCCCTTAGCGCCGTATGGAGTAGACTGTGCCATATGAAAAGCTACGCTTTTAGCCCCGCTCACCCCCGCTGGTTACACCTCAGCCCTGCCTGACTCAATGACGCGGGTCGTCATTGCTGCGTGGCTACTGCTTGTTCATTGCCCGGAGATTGTAAATATATGGCATATTTTTTATACATTGAAATTTTATTGACATTTATGTGGTAGCAAAATAGCCTCTGCCTTCAAAAGGGTTAAAAATAATCAGAAAAGACGGTTTAGTGTTACCTGGCGGCGTAGCCTCTTCGCACGTGCCCAGCTGGTCGAGCGGGCCGAGCCAGGGCGCGGCGGCGGCGCCGGGCCGCATCACGCACAGCAGCAGGCACGAGCGGCGCGAGCGCGACGCCTCGTTCCACGCCATCAGCGCACCCCACCAGTCCCCGCCTAGCTCCACTATCGCCGCCATCGACTCCACCTGCGCGCCCACAGAGTAGCTACAGTCAAGCACTTTAATTTAGGACCCCGTTAAGGTTGACATCCCTATCACACTGTATAGAATTTCAATGAAATAAATTGCGAAACGGGTCCCATTATAAATAGCGCGACCGTAAGTACATCATACACGCTCTTCACCATGAAAACGATAGTAAAGTCTGGCTAATGAATGACACTTAAAACTGAGATTTATGTAATAGTACATTACTGCAGAGGCCGTGAAGTAAGCCTCGTCTACGACTCGGTCGTTTATCCCAAACTCGTCCAGCAATCCCTGTTCCGGTCAAGGATTGTATAGTACTTTTCTCAAACATGTTAGAAAAAAAAACAATAAAAAACACTACAGTGTAAAAAAAAACTAAAAAATACAAAACTTAAAAATAGCAAAGCATCACGAAAAATAACGGAAATTATATAAAAACACGAAAAATGCTACAAAAAAATCCCGACAACAAAAAAAAAACAAAAATATCAAAATAATTAAACATACAAAGCAAGAGAACACGAAAAATGCTACAAAAAGTACCAATAAACATGAAAAAAACAAAAAACTGATGGAAAGTACATAAAAACAAGAAAACTTTAAAAAATCCAGAAACATCAAAAAACAAACAACGCTACAAAATAACACAAAAAAATAAAAAAAATCAAAATTCAGGAAAAATTCGTAAGAATCAACAAAAAACACGAAAAATACAAGCAAACCTTAAAAAAACACGAAAGAACTAAAAAATACCAAAAAACACGTATAACTTATAAAAATGCCAAAAACATAACAAAACTGACGAAAAGTTTAAACAGTCCAAAAACATCAAAAAACGCTACAAAATAACAAGTAAAAACTTAAAAAATACCAAAGTTCACAAAAAATTCGAAATAAAAAACAACTAAAAACACGAAAAATACCAAACTAAAAAAATACCAAAAAAACACGAAAAAACAAAAAACCTGATGCAAAGTACAAAAAAAGGCATAACTTATAAAAAACGCCTAAAAACAGACGAAAACTACAAAAAAATACGAAACAACTTTTAAACAGTCCAAAAACAACAAAAAACACAAAAAAAAAAGCACCAAATTTCACAAAAAAATCGAAAAAAATACACGAAAAATGCTGCAAAATACTAGCACCTTAAAAAAAACACAAAAGAACTAAAAAAATACCAATAAACACGTAAAAACCAAAAGAAAAAACATGGCATAACAAAAAAAAATACGAAAAGTACAAAAAAATACGAAAAAACTTTTAAAAAGTCCAAAAATATCAAATAACAAAAAACGCTACAAAATAACACAAAAAAAAACCATAAATACTCAAAAAAATCGAATAAAAAAAGCTACAAAAATGCAAAAACGATAAAAAAAACCGGAAGAACCTAAAAAAATGCCAGTATACATAACAAATTAAAAATATATATACAAAATCGTGGCGGTTGGCTCTATATAATATTTCCTTTATCAGTTGATTTTAGTAAGCAAATTTTAAAAGTTAGAGCAGCGGACAATAATTTTAGTGTCATACATTCTCCATAAACAGCCATAAACAGGTAACATCATGTCCTCATTTCGTGACATTAATGCATGTATTTAGGCGTATGTTTGAGAAATAGTACATTACTGCAGAGGCCGTGAAGTAAGGGATCCCTGTTCCGGCCGAGGATTGTATATTACTTTTCTAAAACATGTTATAAAAAAAATAAAAAAAACTAGAAAAAACTTTTAAAAAGTCCAAAAATATCAAAAAACACAAAAAACGCTACAAAATAACAAGAAGAAGCTAAAAAAAATACATAAACACTCAAAAATTTCGAAAAAATAAATAAATACAAGAACGATAAAAAAACCGGAAAAACAAAAAAAAATACCAATTTACATAACCGATTAAAAATATACATACAAAATCGTGGCGGTTGGCTCTATATAATATTTCCTTAATCAGTTGATTTTAGTAAGCAAATTTAAAAAGTTAGAGCAGCGGACAATAATGTTAGTTTCATACATTCTCCATACATTACTTCTTGGCCGCCGGCCTCTTTTCGTGACATTAATGCATACATTTAGGCGCATGTTTGAGAAAAAGTTTATAAATGGCAACTATATATGTCAAATTGTGACAAACGTCACTAAATTTTCGCGATATACGAGACAAGTATTCCTGTACGGTTCAAAAAGAGGGCATAGGTGAAACACTTAAGAAAATTACCTGTTGTATGTAGTTGTGACGTGTTCGAATAGGAGTTTGTTTTGTTTGTATTGCACATTTTAAATTACGTAATGTCTATTCGAACACGCTACAACTACATACAACAGGTCATTTTCTTAAGCTTTTTACCTATGCAGCAAGTCACATCATCATATTCATCATTTTCTACTTCCATATCAGAATATTTAAGTATTATAAATAATTATAAATCTTCTTTTTAGTAACGTTATCGCAAAGTATATACATAGTACAAAAATGTATTTAATTGCTTAAACTCTCGTATGCGCATGCGGTACCTTGGGATGTAAAACATTAGGATCAAATGTTTGGCACGGATACGTATACAGGGTGGGAATGAGTATACCTACAGATTTTAATCATCGATTTTAGTGCCTATTTGGTCAAAAAAGTAATATAAACATTGCTGGATAAAGCCTAATTTTGGAGATATAAATTTTATTCAGTAATTAACAAGTTAATAAATCTCAAGGCCGCCTTAATTATGTGACGTCACCACACTAACAAGCACACACGCAATACGGAAGTGGTAATATCAGTCTAACCTGACATCTGCCATAATTTTGACTACGAATATTTTTTAAATAAAAGTTGAGTTTAAACAGCAGAAAGTTTTCATTAGGTATTGAGAGAAATGAATGTTATATCTAATGGTAG
This sequence comes from Notocelia uddmanniana, assembly GCA_905163555.1. NCBI lineage: Eukaryota > Metazoa > Arthropoda > Insecta > Lepidoptera > Tortricidae > Notocelia > Notocelia uddmanniana. The sequence continues at coordinate 20,473,362 of LR991052.1, forward strand.
ATAGGGATTGCTGTGTACCAAACTAAGATACAATTAGACATTCATACTTTTGCGTAAGGTATCTTTAATCAGAATCAGTAATACTCATTAGTGATCAACTTATTATTACTAGCTTGGTCTTTACTTTTATTTCTGTTCTCTACCAACGAGTCGGCAAGTGTGCAAACTTTGTTTGGTGAATAACGTACTGGCCGTACTGGCCGTTAATCAGATTTACTTTTAGGTTCATTAGAGGTTTTAAATCGACTCGAGTTGCGAATTACCTATTCGCACGTGTATCGTACAACGTTTTACAGTACATATGGCTCTTGAAAGTTTCGTCATATGCCCATAATCTGCCGATTACCGCACTCGTGCGGTAAAGTAGCACCATATGTACTGTAATAGTACATTACGATACAAGGGTTATAAACACAGAAAGGCCGATATCGCAGATGTTTGAGGCCCGAGCCGCAGGCGAGGGTCATAAATATGCGAGAGAGGGCTTTCTGTTTTACAACCCGTGTTTTGTACACAATTTTACGTCACCACTTGACCAAAAAGAGGGTTTTACCGGACGCGCAGCGTGCGGAAAAACGCGCTTTTTGGCAAGGTGTGGTGTAAAATTATTTATAAAGTTACAACATTAAGCCTTAATAAGGCACCATTAATTAGAGCATGGAACCACAGGATCAACTGCAGTTATCGAATATATACCTTACAAAGGATATTTTTAAAGCAACGCTGATTAGTCGATAAACGCAATGATTTTGTAACACATTATAAAGACTGAAGATTTTCCAACTAAAATCAAGGAGCTTGCAATGGGCGGAGCGCGTCGCGTTTTATACCCACTGCTTGCAAACCCCGAGGTGATCAGTCGGGCGAGGGCCGGCGCTGCGCGAGCACGTGCGTCGTGTCCTCATAAGAAAACTACGACACTTACGTCGTTTTGTCTAAGTAGGAGTCTTCCGTTGATAACGTAACCCTTTTGGGCTATTGGCTATGTGCGAAGTAGGTGGTGGGGGTAAGCTAGGCGATCGCAGCGCACACCATAGCAGAAATGCGTACTTAACGGGGACATCTGTCAAATTTACTTTCACGTTTCCTATTGGTTTCTTAACGGTTTCCTACGATTCGTTTCGTTTGTATTTATTTTCTTGTTTATTTCAGTAAACTTTGTTTATTTCAGTAAGGGGTCTTTCTCGTTTACTAAAATAAATAAAATGTTCATGTGTCATTATTTGACATCTCTGAGTTTGACATTGTCCCGGGACCCTTGACGTTTGACGTTTCAAACGTGCACATAGCCAATACTCAATGGCCATACTGTTCAAAATAGTCTTCTATAAAAGGGGGTACGAAACCCTAAAAAGAGTATCTTAATAGAACCGTAGGTATACTTTATTAACTTACTTTTTGTGATACTTACAAATTAAGGTTACAAGAGTTAAATGGAATTTCCGTTCACGAGATCAGTTTTATAATTGGTGTTATTCATAATGACACTGACATACCTACATGTGAAGTATTATGTACTTATTTATGTATTCTTAAATACATAAGTCTCAAGTTATGCGATAGACAGAGATGCAGAGAGTAGGTGCGTTTCTTATGCCTAAACGCCGTTTTTGTTAGGAAGTGAAATTTCTGTATGTACTAGTGAAATTTCTATATGTATTACTTATTCTGTGCTAAAATTATATGATCGTAAAATCGCCTCTGCCTAAAGGAGGTATTCCACTCATCCAATATCTTTGTCCAATATAACATTTGATCAATGAAATTCACATTTGATCAAAGATTCTGATTACATTTAAATCAATATGGCTACGCATGAAAAAAAAAAACTTGGGCAAAGATATTGGATAAGTGGAATGGGCTCCGTCAAAAACCTTTGATCCAAGATTGGACAAAGATATTGGATGAGTAGAATACCAACCCTGGTATTCCACTCATCCAATATATTTGTCCAATATACATTTGATCAAAGAAATTGGATGATTTCATCAAACTTGGATGGGACCCTGACATTTGATCAAAGATTCTGATGACAGTTAAATCAATATGGCTACGCATAAAAAAACATATTTTGTCGGCCTGTTTAGCCTAGTTGGTAGTGTCTTTGCCTCCGAAGCTAGAGGTCCCGGGTTCGATTCCCGGTAAAGGGCATTTGTTTCTGTGGTGAGCAGAGACATTTGTTCCTGAGGCTTGGACGTTTTCTATGTATTTAAGTATATATCTATTAAATATATCGTCGTCCAGTACCCATAACACAAGCCTTATTGAGCTTACTGTGGGACTAGTTCGATTTGTGTAAAAAATGTCCCCTAATATTTTTTAAAGAAAAAAATTATACAGGGTGTCCCAAGAAGTAGTGATATACTGAAGCTGGGAGGTAGAGGACCTAGAGGGCTATCTGAATCACCCCCCTGTATGTTCCGCGATTTTTAGTATTTTCGAAATTATGATTTTTTTTTAAATTTTTCACCTATCGCCGCGTACGATGAGATTTTTATTTATGGTGACGTGAATTATTGCGGTCCTGGACCCGGGTATGTCCTAAAACTACGACCAAGACCACCGGAGGATGGGCAGCAGCATCCCTGGAGTGCGGTGGAGATACTGCGATCGCCAACCCGCATGCCAAGCGTGGCGATTATGGCAATTACCCCTCATGACATACACAAACAGGCCACGGCCCCGAGGTTCCGGCGACCCCCGGTACCCTGGTTCTGGTAGCAGCCAGGGTACTAGCGGGGTCAGGGGTGCGAAGAATCTCCGGTTAAGATCCGGCTACCACCACCGACGACTTCTGGCCCTGGCAACATACAACACACGAACACTGCGGACCGACGAAAAGATAGCGGAACTGGAGGAAGGATTGAGCAAGTTGCGTTGGGATATCGTAGGGTTATCTGAAGTCCGAAGAGAGGGGGAGGACACGATAACCCTGAAGTCCGGCAACTTGCTCTATTTCCGGGAGGGCGACCAACAGTCCCAGGGAGGTGTCGGGTTTATCGTCCACAAATCCCTCGTGAACAACGTGGTGAAGATCGAGAGTGTGTCGGCTAGGGTGGCGTACCTTATACTCAGAGTATCCGAGAGGTACTCGTTGACGGTCATACTGGTGTACGCGCCGACCTCGGCACACTCCGACGACGAGGTGGAGGCTATGTATGAGGATATATCAAAGGTCATGCATAGTTCCAAAACCTACTTCACCGTTGTTATGGGGGATTTCAACGCAAAACTGGGCAAGAGAGACGGCGAAGAGCCGAGAGTGGGGCAATTTGGAGTTGGAAGTCGGAACCACCGGGGCCAACTACTGGCTGGTTTCTTGGAGAAGGAGGGACTCTACATTATGAACTCCTTCTTCAAGAAACGCGAACACAGGAAGTGGACCTGGATGAGTCCCGACGGTGCAACAAAAAACGAGATTGACTTCATCATGTCCACGAAGAGGCATATATTCAATGATGTCTCTGTGATCAATGCGGTTAAAACCGGAAGTGATCATCGTTTGGTAAGAGGCACATTGAATATATGCGTCAAGCTAGAGCGCTCTCGACTGATGAAGTCCACGCTCCGTCCAGCAGCAGTTCAAATCCAAAACCCCGAGAGTTTTCAGCTGGAACTCCAAAACCGTTTCGATTGTCTAGGCGGCGATGTGGACGAATTCAACGACGGGTTTGTGGAAGCTGTCCATAGCATTGGGTCGAAGTTCTTTAAGGCCCAACGAACTCAAAGAGCCAAAAGGCTCTCTATCTCCACTCAAAGGCTCATCGAGGAAAGGAATGACATGATTCTGCAGTCTTCAGCCGATGCGAAATTATACAGGCAGCTCAATAAACAGATCTCTAAGTCCCTTACCCGCGATCTGCGCCAATTCAATACAAATCGGATTGAAGAGGCCATCGAGCAGAATAAGGGCTCTAAAGTTTTCTCAAGAGATCTGTCTATTGGGCAGAGCCAGCTCGCCAGATTAAAAACTGAGGATGGTAGAATCGTTTCGTCCAAACCTGAGCTTCTGAGTGAGATAGAGTGCTTTTATGGACAGCTATACACGTCAACTAGCAGACCCGAAGTTGGTCTGGCGGAAGACCCTAGAGCTAGATTAACCCGGCACTATACCGAAGATATCCCGGACATCAGCCTGTACGAGATTAGAATGGCTCTTAAGCAGCTGAAGAACAACAGGGCACCCGGTGAAGACGGAATTACAGCTGAACTCCTGAAGGCGGGTGGAAAACCGGTCCTTAGGGCCCTTCAGAAGTTGTTCGACTCCGTCTTACTGGAAGGGAAAACTCCAAAGGCGTGGTGGTGCTGTTCTTCAAAAAGGGTGACAACTCCTTACTGAAGAACTACCGACCCATCTCACTTCTGAGCCATGTCTATAAGCTGTTTTCAAGAGTCATTACGAACCGTCTCGCACGCAGGCTAGATGACTTCCAGCCTCCCGAAGAAGCCGGTTTCCGAAGAGGCTTTAGCACCGTAGACCACATCCATACGCTCCGTCAGGTTATACAGAAGACTGAGGAGTATAACCTGCCCCTCTGCTTAGCGTTCGTGGACTACGAGAAAGCCTTCGATTCGATCGAAACCTGGGCTGTACTACAATCTCTCCAGCGGTGCCAAGTGGACTACCGGTATATCGAAGTGCTGAAAAGTTTGTACAAGAACGCCACTATGTCAGTCCGACTCCAGGACCAGAACTCAAAGCCTATTCCGTTGCAGCGGGGAGTCAGGCAAGGAGATGTTATTTCTCCTAAACTGTTCTCCGCTGCACTGGAGGATGTTTTCAAGACTCTGGACTGGAGAAGGCTAGGCATCAACATAAACGGCGATTACCTCACTCACCTTCGGTTTGCTGACGATATAGTAGTCTTGGCTGAGACCATGGAGGATTTAAGTACAATGCTCAATGACCTCAGTAAAGCCTCCGAGCGAGTTGGTCTAAGGATGAACATGGACAAGACGAAGATCATGTCAAATGTCCATGTCGCGCCAACTCCCGTAACAATCGAACACTTTACGCTCGAAGTTGTAGACGATTACGTATACCTAGGACAGACTGTCCAGTTAGGTAGGTCCAACTTCGAGAAAGAGGTTAATCGTCGAATCCGACTCGGCTGGGCAGCGTTCGGGAAGCTACGGCACATCTTTTCGTCCAATATTCCGCAGTGTCTCAAGACAAAAGTCTTTGACCAGTGTGTGTTGCCAGTGATGACATATGGCACTGAAACGTGGTCGCTTACTATGGGCCTCATAAGAAGGCTCAAAGTCACCCAAAGGGCAATGGAGAGAGCTATGTTGGGAGTTTCTCTGCGTGATCGCATCAGGAATGAGGCCATCCGCAGCAGAACCAAAGTGACCGATATAGCCCTCCGAATCGCTAAACTTAAGTGGCAGTGGGCGGGGCACATGGCACGTAGAACCGATGGCCGTTGGGGCGGAAAGGTTCTCGAGTGGCGACCACGTACCGGAAAGCGTAGCGTGGGCAGGCCCCCCACACGGTGGACTGATGACCTGGTGAAGGTCGCGGGTGTCCGCTGGATGCGGGTGGCGCAGGACCGGTCATTGTGGAAGTCTTTGGGGGAGGCCTATGTCCAGCAGTGGACGTCTTTCGGCTGACATGATGATGATGATGAATTATTGCGGTAGATGCTTGATTTTTTTTGTGTGCTAAGCTGATAGATAGGCCAATTCAGTATGGTAACATTTACTATCATTAGATCTTTGAATGGCATAAAAAAAATTAAATGCCAAGAAAGATAAAATTACCCAGTATGTTCACAACTTCAAGTGCCCTTAAAAAAATTAAATCACATAAAAAATAATTACCGATTGGCTTTTAAAAACTTGCTCTATCTATCAGGTAGCTACCCTGAAAATTTCATTTTATTATTAATAAGGCTTCAATCAAAAAATTGAAATCTAACTGTGGTAAGTGCAAAATTTTTATTTACATAATGATTAATGCGAGCAAAGTAAAACCAATTACAAGGTGTTTAATTACAATAAGTTTTCAAAATGGCCCCCCTGTTGCTCAATGCAAGTGCGACATCGCCAGAAAAAGTTGTCTTTTAAACGTCTGAATGCACTTCTATTATTTTTAATGGTTTCTTCTGCTACTCTCAATTTCCGGGTTAACTCGTCCAAATTGCGGCATTCTCTCGAGTAGACGAGGTCTTTGTAATATCCCCATAGAAAAATATATGGGGTTTAGGTCGGGGGAACGTGGAGGCCAGGCTATAAGGCAGGCGTCACCCCGGCCGCAACGACCAATCCATCTTTCAGGGTATCTTTGATTTAAATAGTTTCTCACGTCCAAGGCAAAATGGCATGGTGCACCATCACACTGCAGTACTATGTTTCTGCGTGTCTCCAAATCCACATCTTCTAACAGCAGGAGCAGATCGACGCGTAGAAAATTTAAAAAGTGATTGATATCCAAGCGGTCTGGCAGCTGAAAGGGCCCGATTAACTTACCGTTAAGTATGCCAGACTGTGCCAGACCAAAGGTTAACACTAAAGTGTTCTTGGAATGTCGATTCCCTTTTTAAATTCGGATTTTCAATTGCCCATGAGTGAGAATTGTGCATATTTAAAATCCCATTGCGTCTAAAGTGGGATTCATCCGTCCACAAAATTTGGTTAAAAAAAAATCGTTTTCAGTTTGTCTCCTCAGTATTTCCTGACAGAATTCAATTCGCCGATTGTAATCTTCCGGTTTCAACTGTTGCACTTTTCTAATGTGAAACGGATGATATCCTACGCTCTGTAGTGTACGGTGTACCTGAGATTTAGACAGTCCGGTACGACGTTCCATAACTCTCACACTAGTCGATGGGTCTCTTTCTACTTCTTCAACAACTGCATCTACTACATCAGGATCCGGCATAGTGGCCATACGGCCTGATTTCGTACCCGGTATGTGACCTTCCAAATACGCATTATGTACTCTTAAGATCATGCGATAGTCAGGAAACGTTTCAGGTTGAGGCCCGCCTCTTCGTTCCACATGTTCCCGGTACAGCCTTGAAGCTTCCGCCGCATTCCCCCTAGCATAACCGTAATAGTAATGCATTTCTGCGTAATCACGTGAAGTAAACATGATCACTTACACGCAAACTCAAGTCCAGTTAAATGATGCCAACTCGTCGATTCCAGGTAATAACACTAATCCAAATCGTAATGCAAGTCAAAGTCCATATGAATAGCCAAAATGATTGGGGAAACTAACAATTAGCAGTATTAAAACACAATTATTAAATTATTGTTAAAAAATAAAAACGATGACCAAACAACGTGAAAATTTTCTCATGCGTCAACCGTCTTTTGTTTTTTGTTCTTTTTCTATTGATGGCCAGTGCGTGATTTAGAACGAAATTTATTTAGAAAGGTTTTGCTTTGCTTGCATTAATCATTATGTAAATTAAAATTGTGCACTTACCACAGTTAGATTTCAATTTTTTGATTGAAAGCCTTATTAATAATAAAATGAAATTTTCAGGGTAGCTACCTGATAGATAGAGCAAGTTTTTAAAAGCCAATCGGTAATTATTTTTTATGTGATTTTATTTTTTTAAGGGCCCTTGAAGTTGTGAACATACTGGGTAATTTTATCTTTCTTGGCATTTAATTTTTTTTTATGCCATTCAAAGATCTAACGATAGTAAATGTTACCATACTGAATTGGCCTATCTATCAGCTTAGCACACAAAAAAAAATCAAGCATCTACCGCAATAATTCACGTCACCATAAATAAAAATCTCATCGTACGCGGCGTAAGGTGAAAAATTAAAAAAAAAATCATAACTCCGAAAATACTAAAAATCGCGGAACATACATTGGGGTGATTCAGATAGCCCTCTAGGTCCTCTACCTCCCAGCTTCAGTATATCACTACTTCTTGGGACACCCTGTATATTGATATAACTGATGTAGGATGTAGAATTACTTGTTCAACCTATTATTTTTTATTACATAAATACCTTGAGCGCTCCATGTAGAAGAACACAGAAGTTTGCAATCTTGCTGGGGTCCATCACTTCTTCATCTGGTGAACTGCCATCCATACTGGAACCATCCTGTAATATAATGTTGATTGCTTATAAAAATATTCATAGACATTCTTTACAAAGGAAATCTTTTGTTCTCGTAATTGTAATATCTTAATAAAAGTATTTTATATTTTTAATGTAAGACAAACCTTTGTCGGAGTTTTAGAGCCATAGTTTTCTCTGTGGGAAGAATTGCCGTTTTGTGCTTGTGGCACCACTAAATGCTTGCTTACTGCTATGGGTGTTCCTGTGGGGAATACAATACATGCCATGGATTATTTACTTATTTATGAGAACCAACCAGCATGAATAGTTACAGCAGAGTCAATTACAGAATCTCATTATCATACAATGTTTAGCTCATTTAAAAACTATAAAGTGGCCATCTTTCCTATAAATAACTGACAACTTTAAAATATTGAAAATACCCCAGACATGTCATTTCAAAGATCAAGAGCTCAAAAACGGTTGCAGGAATTTTGATAAAACATGTCTTTTTTTATTAATAATGGGATTGCTCTTCTCTCAGAACAATTGCTTCAAAACTTCCTTTTAAATACAAAAACCGCATTCAAACCGGTTCACCCGTTTAAGACCTACGATGCGACAGATAGACACACATATACACAGCAGACCAGCCCGGCTAGTATGATAGCTTATACCGTCACGTTATATGGCCAAAATGTACTGAAACGTCACATATAACTTGACGGTATAAGCTATCATACTAGCCGGGCAGATACACATGTCAAACTTATATAACACCCCTCCTTTGCGTTCTGTGTCGGGAAATAAAAATAAGAACATACATTTACTTACTTAAGTGTGGTATTCCACTCGTCCAACATCTTTGTCCAATCTTTGATCAAATTTCTTTGACTGAGCCCATTCCACTCATCCAATATCTTTATCCAAGTTTGATGACATTTAAATCAAGCAAAGATTCTGTTGACATTTAAATCAATCAAAGATTCTGATGACATTTAAATCAATATGGTTACTCATGAAAAGAAAAACTTGGACAAAGATATTGCGTAAGTTGAATGGGCCTCCGTCAAAGAAATTTGATCAAAAATTTGACAAAGATATTTGATACGTAGAATACCACCCCGTATTAAACTCATCCAATATCTTTGTCCAATATCTTTCATCAAAGAAATTAGATGATTTCATCAAACTTGGATGGGTCCCCGACATTTGATCACGGATTCCGATGACAGTTAAATCAATATGGCTACGCATGAAAAACAAACTTGCACAAAGATATTAGATGAGTGGAATGGGCATCTGTCAAAGAAATTTGATCAAAGATTGGGCAAAGATATTGGACGAGTGGAATACCACCCTTACACAAATCAAGGAATCAGCAACCCAACTATATTGGATTAAATGTAAATCGTATATTTGGTGAGTCACACACACTCCCATAGATTTGGCATCATTAGATTCCCATTGAATTTAATACGTATATCACCGTGGGAGATATTCTGATAAACAAATACTCCAAATTAAAGTAAAAAAAAATGTGCTACGAACAGGATTTGAACCTGCGACATCATGGCATACGCGGAAAATCGCTCTAGCAAACTTATTTCAACTAAACACGTCGTCAACTTTACTTTGTCGCCATCTTTTTTGCTTTAAGATTTGGAATTTTCGTTAGCAGATGTTACAGCTTAATACAAAATCAGTTCTAATACATGTTTTTTTTTATGACATAGGAGGCAAACGAGCAGACGAATCGCCCGATGGCAAGCGATTAGCGCCGCCCATGGACACTCGCACCACCAGAGGGGTTGTAAGTGCGTTGCCGGCCTTTAAGATGGGCGTACGCTCTTTTCTTGAAGGTCGTATCAGCATGTTTAAGATAAAAGCAGAGTATACTAGAATAATGAATGACGGCTTGTTTAGCCTCGTTGGTAGTGACGCTTTCTCCGAAGCTAGAGGTCCCGGGTTCGAATCCCGGCCAGGGCTTTATTTGTGCATTTAGCATGGATATTTGTTCCTGGGTCTTTGGGAGGTATTCCACTCATCCAATATACATTTGATCAAAGAAATTGGATGATTTCATCCAACTTGGATGGGACCCCGACATTTGATTGAGATTCTGATGACATTTAAATCAATATGGCTACTTATGAAAAAAAAAACTTGGACAAACATATTGGATAAGTGGAATGGGCCTCCGTCAAAGTAATTTGATCAAAGATTTGACAAAGAAATTGGATGAGTAGAATACCACGCCGTATTAAATTCATCCAATATCTTTGTCCAATATGTTTGATCAAATAAATTGGATGATTTTATCTAACTTGGATGGGACCCCAACATTTGATCAAAGATTCCGATGACAGTTAAATCAATATGGCTACGCATGAATAAAAAAAACTTTGACAAAGATATTGGATGAGTGGAATGGGCCTCTGCCAAAGAACTTTGATCAAAGATTAGACAAAAATATTGGACGAGTGGAATACCACCCTTAGATGTTTTCTATGTATTTAAGTATGTATATCGTCGTCCAGTACCCATAGTACAGTCACGAGTTTTAATTTGGGACCCCCTTAAGGTTGACAGCCCTGTCAAACCGTATAGAAAGGTAAAGATTTTTTTGGCGAAATGGGTCACAAATTAATGAGCGTGACTGTACAAGCTTTGCTTAGTTTGGGACTAGGTCGATTTGTGTAAGATTGTCCCCCAATATTTATTATTATCTCTTTATTCATTTCATGTCTTAGATTAGGTTTTTACAATATTTCTATAAAAAGTAAAATATAAAACAATACCTATATATAAAACATGAAATCATTATAAAAACCTAACCTAGGGTGTCGCCGGCAGCGAGGCAGGGCCTAAGCAACCGGTGGTGAGGGCGACAGAGAGAGGAACCTCCTGACTATCCACGCAATGGTGTTACCAAGTTCGCTGGTATGCAGGAAGCCCACAACGTGGATCTCGTTGGCGAGCGTGTAGGTGGCGGCGTAGCCCTCGTGCAGCGCGGGATGCGGCTCCGGGAATAGCAGCACCCGCGCCGCCATCTGCCCGCACTTCAGCGTGCACGAGAACTCCTGGTAGTGCTGCTCGCATAGCCGCGTCACCGCGTTCACCGCCTATGATCACATAAAATTGACATTTAGTTTTTTATCCTGTGAATCAAATCTTAATATATAAAACAAAGTCAGGTTTGTTTGAAAAATTATAACTCGAGAATAACTAAACGGATTTTCATGGTTTTTGATTTGTTGTATTTGTCTCCACCCCAAATAGCAGAATAAAAAAACTTTCTCAAAAAATTTGTACGCAATGGGTAGGGGCAGTACGAAGTTCGCCGGGACAGGTAGTAAAAGATAAAAAAAAACATTCATTCATTCATTCATTGCCTCATATTGTATACATAAGGTCTTATATAGGTACATTAAAATCCAAGACATGAACCCTGTCAGGGCACAGCAATGTTAATCTTAAAACTAACCACCAAATAAATATAACCACCATTTAAATTCTCTATTTCAAAATATCCTCATTCTAAAAGAGAGTAACGCGTCACAGCGTAAAAAAAATCATGTAGAAGCACTAGTATCAGAGTAAATGTCCACAACCCCCGTTTCGCGTATTTCGTTGTAGTTCTACACCTCCTGAACCATACAAAAAAAAAACACACACATAAAATACACACAACACAACAAATCTTGCAATTCAAATTTGACAATTCAAGTTCAACTTGACAATTCAAGCTCTACTTTGGGAACTCAGATGTTAATGCAATGGCCATAGCACATCCTAAATTACACAAATTTCAAATGTTCATACTGCACAGGGCAGTGTTCATTTCGCAAGTACCATACTGTGTCCCTAGCCTATGTTTGTTATGAGACAAATTCCTACATGCATAGCATATAATGAAAACAGTCGCAAGGGCATTGTGTGCTGCAAACAGCTTAATAGTTTAATACACTTAAATGCAATAATAAAGACCTCAAAATTATCTAATGCCTAGTGACTGCAGAAGTCAAAGGCAAAATTATTTATTTCACTTCACTTAATATGGTTGTTTCTTCACAGTTTTAGTGTTGAAAGAGTATTTGTACAACATATTCTGACTGCACAGGCGTAGAAATATAAAAAAAAAATAGTTACTTCACTTATATGAATACAAATAGGTTTAGGTTTATAATGGCTGCCATCTAATTGGACATGCTTATTTATACTTATCATTACTTACACTGGATACTGATAGTTGTTCTAGGCAATAGATGGATCCTCTACTGACATTTCCACTTGAATTATTGACAGAAGTAGCGAGGTCCACAATTTTCTGATAAAGGGGCATTGCTGTAATAAGAAACAATCATATGATGGTTAGTTTTTTCGGAGTAGAGTCACAAACTTTTTTAAGAAGTTCATTGCCTTCAATGCACATATTATGAATTCACATGAATACAATAGTAATATATGCTCATAGTAACACCTCATCTAGTCCAGTCCAGAGATATTAGGACTATACCTAGAAATTGGGATGGAGAAGGCAACGCAAGTCACAGCTTCCTGCCTGGCTAGTATGATATCTTATACTGTCACATTTTAAAGTTTCAGTACATTTTGGCCATATAACGTGACGGTATAAGCTATCATACTAGCCGGGCTGATGCATACTTGAATAATATTTTTCAAGTGTTGTATATGTAGAGCATTCATAATAAATAAATAATTAACAGTTTATAAATAAATTACCCAATTCATAATGGTGGTAGATCACTAATGGGTGGTTGATGGTTGCAAATTAAACCAAAATAATGTTTAACAATATCCATAGTATGGACATGACCAAATTAATTTGGTTAAAAAAAAAAATTGTTTAAAATTAATTGTTGAAGTAAATAATCATAATTTATCTTTTAACAACAACTGAATATTTTCATACATAAATAATACTCAAAATTTCATAAATTACCTATTAATCTTATTATGCTTTTGTCACCATATTGCATCCGTCAGCTGCTCATAATAATGATTACATAGATCATATGTAATAATTATGTAACCATCATTGTGTTTAAAATTAACAGAGAATAATCAAGAATGTAATTTAATGCAATCTATTTTCTTAATAACTACATAACAAATACCTATGTATTCTTCCTAAGGTCATATGTATGTATCCTTTTCCTTTTTTATTGATATTTATCACTGACAATAATGTGTTATTACCATGTTGTAGGCAGGGGTCCACTGGTGACACTATAGGCAAGATATGAATCCTGACTGGATAAGGAGCTGGTAGCGGCAGGTTTTGTATAGCTCTGCTTCTGCCTAGTGGACCTGCACCTATATTGCCATCTGTTATCTGTTCACAAAATTAATCACAGTAATATATACATGCCACAGAATTGAAAAGAAAGAAGAGTTAAAGAGAAAGTTAGATCATTTTATATGACTAAGTAAATGCATATCTACTGCACTTAAGCTCTCAATTTATATGCAGGACTCATGTTTTTAATATTACAGATTCACACTCCAAAATACAAAAACTTAGTTTTATTTAACACACTTACTAGTATTATTTGCACGGGTATTTGGTAGCCCCACTCACTAAGAATTAGCTGACTGGCTCCTGCCAAGGCTGTGTCGAGGCATGTTTTATCTCCCTCTTCTAGAAGTGGTAATTTGATGCGTATATTTTCAAAATCTCGAGTGAATGGAACCACCACTGAAACGAAACATCGTTTGTTTAATCTATGAACATATACAGAAATTAAAACCGGAAAAAATATTTAACACATTACATATTATGGTCTTCACCTTCACATATAGAAGAGAATGTCACTAAAGCGACGTATTCCAATCTAGAGTGAACACTTAGAAAATCTAGAAAAGAGTTAATAGCGGCGGCGGCCACCGTGAGTCGGGTATGGTTTTCGATAGGGTCTAAAGTGGGCACAGTTCGAGACATCGACAAGGACACATCTAGTAAAATTACTGTCGGCATTTTATTATCTAAATAACTGAAGTAGATACAAACAATGAGTTAAATAAGAAGCGGAATTATTCTTTACGAATGAAAAACCAGGAATAATATGTATTTAACTCATGATCGGTAAAATTAAGCAAAATAATAAAGCTCGAAACTTTGTTTTTGAGACTGAGTTGTCAAATGAATGTCAACGTTGAAATTTGACGTTTGTACTAGAATGTTTAAGCTGCGTTAAATAACGCTGTGCTGTGGATTATATAACACCGCATTTACACAATCGTCACGTGCGTCGCTGCTGTTCGCACATTCATGGGGTCAAAGATAAATAAATACCCTAGATGGATTGTATTAAGTTGAACAAAGTGCCTGATCTAATACGCTCTTTACTCTGACGTCAAACCAAGTGTGTTAAAACGAGATAGCATCATGGCTCCTATTCCTATCTTCAAGCCGTGCGCGCCACGTCACCTGGACAACCATATTAGCTTGATAGCCAGCTGGATATCAAAGGCGTTGTTGTATTTTGCTAATAATTTGTGATTTTTAATGATTATAGTGAACTTTTGGTTGGATTACGTGTTTAACATTAAGTATGGCGTGCGTTCGTGCAAGGGTGTTTTCACCGAATGGGTGTACGTAGTGAAAATAATTCAAATGTATCAATCCACCGGCAAGCTGTATGACATGAATATTGTGATTATAAAGTTTATTAAGTAAAAACTAACTGCAGAACTTATTAAATATCTATAACTGGAAAATCATGTGTAGTTATGTGCATCAAGTCTGCGCAATTGCATCATTATTTTAATAATAAATAATGCTTCCCAATGTTTTGACTTTTCACCTACCACGTCGTGTTGTACTTGAGATCCTTATCGTGATATCGATAACGTACAATAGCCAATAGTATTTACTGTGTTTATAATTACAAAACAGGTTTCCGGCTAATTTGGAAATTAGAACGGAATAGATCAAAAATATAAAAAAAGGCGAGCAATGGAGTCCCCACACAATACTCAAGAATATGCTCGGCACATTTTGATGAATCCTGAGGGCCTACTCCGAACTTTGAAAATCGACTTTATATCGTGTCGTCCCTTTCCTTCATTAAGTATATAACACGAGAGTGAACGGGACGGCACGACATTTTCGAAGTTCGGAGTAGGCCCTCCGCTTCCGTCAGGGATACGTTCGAAAAACTCCATTCTCATTCAGTGCCAACAATATTTGTTACTCTTCCCTTAGCATGTCAACCAGTAAGTCCATATGTTCTGAATATACAACAATAATTAACAAGTCTTGTGCTCAAAAGTAGTAGTAAGTATCTCTAAGACCTATCAGCTAGTTTGGGATGATTTAATCAAACAAGTGGCAAAAAGTATCAAGATGTGCAAATCAAAATCTTTCAACGTGCTCATTTGTATATATATTACCAGACAGCACTCGCACATTCATCATCATCATCGTCATCATCATATCAGCTGAAGGACGTCCACTGCTGGACATAGGTAATAATTGGCGCAGATCAGGGGTAAAGGAGTTGGAGATTTGTTTATTGAGCTGCTGGTATAATGTCGCATCGGCTGAAGACTGTAGAATCATTTGACTCCTTTCATTTGAATCATTTGAGCCTCTGAATGGAGCTAGAGAGCCTTTTGGTCCTGTTCGTCCATTAAGCCTTGACGAACTTAGACCCAGTACTATGGACAGCTTCCACAATCCCGTCGTTGAATTCGTCCCATGTTGCCGCCTAGGCAAGCGAAACGGTTTTGGAGTTCCAACTGAAAGCACTGGGAGTTTCGGATTTGGGCTGCTGCTGGTCGGAGTGTAGACTTCATCAGTCAAGAGCACTCTAGCTTTACACATATATTCAATGTGCCTCTTACCAGACGGTGATCACTTCCGGTTTTAACCGTGGTGATCACAGAGATATCATTGAATAGATGCCTTTTCTTCGACATGATGGAGACAATCTCGTTTTTAGTTGCACCGTCGGGACTCATTCAGGTCCACTTCCTGTGCTCACGTTTCTTGAAAAAGGAGTTCATCATGCAGAGTCCCTCCTTCTCTAAGAAATCAGCAGCAGTTGGCCCCGATGGTTCAGACTCCCAACTCGAAATTGCCCCACTCTCAACTCATTGCCATCTCTCTTGCACAGATATTCTAGCGCTTTGGCTTCATAGATGATTTCTGATTTTAACTTGCATTTTTATTAAATCTAGACTCGCACTAGACTCTGTACATAGAGAGGTATTATTATAACGGGCATTATAGTTCCTTTACAATATAAAAATAATTAATAAAAACCTGGACTGACACCGCAGTTTATTTTATTTTACCATTAAATGATTAAATATTTTTATCGACAAAAGGTTGCGATAAAGACTGTACAACACTAGCAGTATTGACATCTATCATATGTTTAGCAGGGAATGTTAATTGGAAATGGTGCCATTCCACCATTTAAGACCAAATAGTGTAGCAACATTTGTCTCTTTTTCTCTTTGATGTACTTCTTAAGATAGTAAAGCACGGCATTACTTATTCAGATCCTGCGAAATACAATCCATCTCGGGTATTTATTTATCTTTGCATGGGGTGAATTATTTTGACATTACCATACGAACGTGGAGTAAACATGGAAGAGGTAAAAAAGAGATGAAAGTTTGTATGGGAAAAGTAAATTTTTTGGACTTAGAAACTTGAAATTGCGTGTATAGGCTCTCTGTTTAAATATATCAATAGCGTATATCAGCGTTTTTCGAAATTCTTTCTCAAAAGAGTAAAAAAGGGATATCAAGTTTTGTATGAGGAGCAAATATTTTTTGAAGTGAGAGTTTGGAAACTCCGTATATAGACTCTCTGTTTAAATACAATTGATACGTATTTAAGCGTTTTCCTAATAAAGGGGTGAAATTGGGGTTCAAAATTTATACGGTTAGACATTTGAAACTTCGTATATGTATAGATTCCCCGTTTAAATACCACAAATAGGGTACGTCTGATGTGATAAATAACCAAAATATAAATTGTTTATGGTATCATTAAGTCATTAATTAACATAAGAATAAAGTTTCTATGTTTTAAGAATTTAATAGTAAAATAATAGGTCAACAGGTGGCGTTGGTAGTACTAATTTAATTATCTTTCTAGTCATTTTCTTAATTACTTCCCGTTTTAAAATAATTTGGTGTACATATAAGAAATGAAGACTGGCCTTTGATGATGATGATTTTTTTTTACTTTTCAAGCTGAGAGCGCTCAATACAAATCTATCGATTCCGTCATACAAAGTGATGACGCCGTACACTATCCCGTGGAGTTCTTAAATAGTTTAAACCCTTCTAGCCTTCCACCTCACATACTAAATGTGAAAGTTGGAGCACCTGTTATGTTAATAAGGAATCTTAGATCGCCTAAATTATGTAATGAAACTAGATATCAAATAAAAACTCTCCATAAAAACATAACGAACGAAACTACAGTACCTAATCACAGCTAGCGCTCGAGGCGAAATAGTGTATATTCCTAGAATACCGATAATTCCATCAGACTACCCGTTCGAGTTCTAAAGAACACAATTCCCTCTTACGTGAATCGTATCCACGTACATTTTTTGTCACACTTTGCATTCCCTGTTTCGCCCTATGGTTGACCGCTAACAATATTTTCTTTGTGTTTTTTTATGTCACAATAATTTTGTGTGCCAAACTTTATATAATAATTTAATCCTTCATCGCTCTCATATTAGCCGGTACACTAAAATAAGAATCGCATGAACTCGCTTATGTGCCTTAAATTTTGGCTGGTCCGCAATTCAGCACATTTTAGGTTGTGTTTTTTTGGCTATGCTTTAAACCACTATCCTTTTGAAATGCTGAGGTACCGTCTAGAAAATTTCAATTTGGCCGGTGTCGGGAACTCCAACTGCCTCTTCTTCTAATAGTCTAGCATCAGGCCTTAAAAATGTTGCCTCTTAACAGCATCGGGCAACCGACAGAAAAAACTTAACCTAATTTATAAAAAATGTTATTATTTAAAATCTACGCGGACGAAGTCGCGGGCGGCTGCTTGTCTAAATATATAAAAGAAGAAACTGACTGACATATCAACGCACAGCCCAAACCGCTGCACGCTGGTTCTAGAGATTCCAAATTTAGTATGTAGGTTCTATATAAGGTCTTGAGGTGCATTAAAAAAAGATTTTTTAATATTCAACCCCTAAGGGGGTGAAATGGGAGTCCAAATTTTGTATGGGGAATCAAGATTAGTTGGACTATTTTATTCGAAACTTCACAGGGGTATTTCTAACGATATATGAGTAAACATGTGTTTCAGGTTTTTTGAGAAATCAATCCCTAAAAGGGGGAAACGTGGTGACAAATTTTGAAAACCGATATGGATATTGTTTCTATGGTTTATCGGGTCGCTGATTACGAAAACAACAATGATTTTAAAATCCAACGTGGAGGACGTGAAATACCATCCCCTCTGTTGCGGTCCAAGAGGGTTGGAATGTCTAAATATTAATATGGGTGTCGTTTTTATGGTTTTTTGGGTCGTTAATTTCGAAAATGGCATTGATTTTTAAGTTTGTGCCAAATTGCAAGAAGAAAATGACTGAGTGAGTGAGTGACATATCAACGCACAGCCCAAACTGCTGGTTCGAGAGATACCAAATTTGGCATGTAGGTTCCTTATTTATAAGGTCTAAAGGTGCATGAAGTGCCGTGAGTTCCCTATGGAGATACGACCTTTTTTGATTCAATGTATTGTAAGTGGTTTTATTAATCAGTGCCGTTCGATACGATTTCGACAAAAAACTATATTTGAGCGTCCGAGAGGACTCTTAACAGGAATCCGAGGTAAACTTTGAATAAAGTAACGGCCATATTGATTTTCTTCATTTCCGTCACGATTTCATTCAAAATAGATATCTGAGCGTCCGAGATGTCTCTTAATACGAATCCGAGGTAGAATTTGGAAAAATTGCAGCCATATTGATTTTCTTCATTTTCTTGCCTATTTCATTCAAAATCGATATCTGAGCGTCCGACAGGTCTTGTAATACGAATGCGAGGCAATTTTTTTGAAAAAGTGGCGGCTATATTGATTTTCATCATTTCCGTCCCGATTTCGTTAAAAATTGATATCTGAGCGTCCGAGAGGTCTCTTAATACAAATCAGAGGTAAAATTTGGAAAAAGTCGCAGCCATGTCGGCCTGTTTAGCCTAGTTGGTAGTGACTCTGCCTCCGAAGCTAGAGGTCCCGGGTTCGAATCCCGGCCAGGGCATTTATTTGTATATTTATCACGGATATTTGTTCTTGGGTCTTGGATGTCTTCTATGTATTTAATATGTATTTATCTATATAAGTATGTATATCGTCGTCTAGTACCCATAGTACAAGCCTTTGCTTAGTTTGGGACTAGGTCGATTTGTGTAAGATTGTCCCCCAATATTTATTTTATTTATTTTATTTTATTTATATTGATTTTCTTCATTTCCTTCCCAATTTCGTTCAAAATCTATATTAATACGAATCCAAGGTAAAATTTGGAAAAAGTGGCTGCCATATTGATTTTTATCATTTCGGTCCCGATTTCGTTCAAAATCGATATCTGAGCGTCCGAGAGAATTCTTAATACGAATCCGAGGTAAAATTCGGAAAAAGTGGCAGCAATATTGATTTCTTTTTTTCCGTCCCGATTTCGTTCAACATCGATATCTGAGCGTCCGAGAGATCTCTTATTACAAATCCGAGGTAAAATTTGGGACTCCATGCATGCCAGGGATTATAAAAAAAAAGTTTAATGTTACTATATAGGCGTGTGGGGTATCTATGGATGGGCTTTTAAAAACAACATGGAGGTTTCTATATATTTTTTCCATTTAAATCAACCTTTAGATTAGTATTACATACTAGCAGCCCAGCCCATACAAATAATTAACAAATAGTTATTCTATCATCAATAGTTTTCGCAGCGCACGCGATGTAAAGAATATTTTTGGTTTTTTTACACCTTGGGTTACATTATTGGAGTTTTAGTAAGAATCCTTAATTTTATGAAAATATAAAATAGTCCGTGTCAATGGCACCCAAGAATAGTGTAGCTTCCCAACAGTGAAAGAATTTTTCAAATCAGTTAAATCTGTAGTTTCGGAGCCTATTCAATGCAAATAAACAAACAAATCTAGACACGCGGCAGCGTGTCCAGCCAAGTTCACCCCTGGAACTGGCGGACAGCAGCCGTGTGTTATATTACACGAACCGTTTGGAGCCACTTTTGACCCTCCAATAACTCCAAATCTATCTAACACAAAAACATGAAATTCGGTACATATATTAAGATCCTTTAGAACAACTAGAACCCCACATTTCATAAATATAGGTTTAACAGTTATTGAGATATTAAATTCCAAAAAACGGCATTTTTACCACTGACTGACTGACTGACTGACTGACTGACTAGTAATCAAAAACCTAACTCACTTCCAGATGACCTAGAAAGCTGAAATTTGGCATGCAGCTTGGTAATTATGTGTATACACCAGAAAAAATCAGAAAGACAGTGATTTTATTATTATTTATGCTAGTTACCTCAGAACTCCGTCATTTATTAACCGATTTGGAAAATTCTTTTTTGTTTGAAACGGTATAGTTTCGGGGTTTCTTAAATATCCAACAGCTTTTATGGTATTGTAACATACTGCATAGAAAACTGCCAAGTTAAGGCTCAAAATGCATTAAGCCGCAGTAAATTAGTTTTACTGTAAGCAATCAAGTGCCAAACTTGGCAACTTTTCAGATAGGTAATCTACGGAACTTGGCGCCCATTTAGATCTCAATTCTTTTGTCGGTGAACTGGGCTGCCATTTTCACATTTATGTTTTTGATGGGATCTTTCCCTTTTATAATATTTGTATAGATTAGCTTTGTAAGTCGTAAAAATTGTGTCCACGTACTGTAATTTCCAAACTATGAAGTTTAAGATTCTGAAAAAATTGAGATGGTGCATTAGCGAATTTTGGTTTCAACAAGATTGGTTTACCATTTTTTGAGATATTGTTGAAAAACAGTCTTGCGCAAACAAAAAGGACTTAAGTGCCGAGTGGTTTAAATGTGGAGTAGTAGGTGTCGGTACGGAACCCTTCTTTGTGCGTGATCCGACACGCACTTGGCCGGTTTTCATTTAATATTATGGACATGAAAATTCTTGATAGTTTGTGCCAAATTGCAATTCAATCGGTCCAGTAGTTTTAAAGCAATTCGGTTGTAACAGACTGACTGACAGACAGCCACACTTGAATTGGAAATAAGGGTCTCTTTTTGCTTTTGAGGTACGGAACGAGCCCCGCGTATCCTAACAGATTTTTGGGTATGATGTGATAGCTTTAGAAGGGTTAGTTAGGCATAACTATGATTCATTAACAGATGAACCAAAGTCAGGATACGAGCAAATAGTAAGGAGTGCGAATGGAAATGAGGGCAAATTTTCTTTTTGGATGCTCCAATGGGAACTGGCAAAACCTATCTATTAAATTTGATTTTAAGAAAAATAATGGTTACACGTGGTATTGAATTAGCCGTATTTCTGTACTTCAAAGGACCGGAGTTTATGACCGCTGCTTGGTCGTTATCAGACCTTCTATTGATGTTACTGTAGTACACAGATACTTTGACTAAGGGCCATTTAAGACATGCTTTTATTTCATCGGCCCTTTGCCCTTCGGCCTCTCGGAAATGTATGATAATAGTTTTCTATCCTTATTTTTGCCAAAATCAAATGAAATTCAACAGTTTGCCGGTTCTCAGAATGTATACTGACTTTTCATCCGTTCATCTGTTAATGAATCACAATCACCAAACTTCGTACCTATACCGAAACCCCCAGAATGTAACAACTACTTTTCTGGAAACCGCATCTAAATCGGTTCAGCCAAACGCGAGATAATCGTGGACAAACATACATAAAACATACCTACGGGTCAAACAGAGAACCCTTTTTTAGTAGACGGTTAAAAATTACGCTTAGTACGCGGGCGAAGCCGCGGGCAAACGCTAGTAATCGAAATGAAGTAGATTTTTTTACAATTATTTGCATATTGTGCCTAGTTTTTGGCAGAGGGGTAAGTAAGTATACTAATGGCGTCTCCTGTTATGTATGCTCTATGGTCTGGACGGATTAACAAACGCCAATGATTGTTTGTTGGCGTGTGACGGCGATCCGCAGCGAGGCGGTAACATCAAAGGATTTGAAGCAATCGACCCAATGCGGTGTGGACGGATGCTAAAGGCCAACAAATGAAAACTCAGTTCAAGCTGTTGAAGTGATAGAGTGTAGTAACTTTATACCCTTAACAATATTAAATTTAAACTAAATAAAATAAACTTCAAAATCTTCGAAGACACTCTGATAAAGTTGTCAAATAAAGGTTATTCTTTTTCTACTAGTAAATCTGTAATCATTTTACTTCCACATGTTGCTTTTAAAATAAGTCGTTTTCCAGTGTCTCCGCTATCCTTTGTGTTATTTTCTTTATGTTAACTCTTTAAGATACAGACGTATCTCCAAAAACCAACAAACGTGCGAAGAAATCTTTCGTCGTAGTTCGCAGGGGCCTTTCAGGCCTTTAAGTACGAATTTTTCTATGGAAATATTATTGGTCTAGCGTGCCACTCACTTTTGGGGTTTCGCCCCTGAAGTCCGATTGTAACACACTCGGGGATAGTGGGTGTCCGTGTGAGCTCACCCTTTGGGCCTTCAGCACTCGGGAACACATAGAGAACTCTCTTTGCGAGCTTTGAGCCTTCGGCTTCAGGTTCTTTTACAAACACTCGATGGTAGGAAGGCTGTACGTGCTGGATTCGGCCCTCGGGCTCGCGTAGAGAGTGCTCTCCAATGGGCCACTTCGGGTTTGGCCGACTGTTGTTTTTACACCACGTAGTAGGCAAACAAGCGTTTTGCCCACTTGATGGTAAGCGGTTATCTCAGCCTATAGACGCTTGTAACTCCGGGGGTTTCAAAATGCGTTAAAGACTGTTTAAAAATGTATACAATAAAAAGCCCCAATAATCCTTTCGAAAAACCTTCGCAGGCTCGGCTTGCACAACTGGAGTGTTTGAGGGAGAAATTTATTGCTTTCTAAAAAGAATAAAATGAAACAAAGTGAACCTTCGTTTGACCTAATTGAAAAAAAAAATGAAATATTTTAAAAAGACGGACGTATTTATACGAAGCCCGTTCCTACATACGGATAAAAATTGATTTCAAAATCGGTACTACGGTTGCAAGGTATAGTTACAAACCCAGAAAAATCCCTCAGGGGCTGCCATTGCCTTTTTAGGGTTCCGTAGTCAACTAGGAACCCTTATAGTTTCGCCATGTCCGTCTGTCTGTCTCTCTGTCCGTCTGCCTGTCCGAGGCTTTGCTCTGTGATTGTTAGTGTTAGAAAGCTGCAATTTGGCATGGGTATACAGGGTGTGCCTGTAATAGGAATATAAAATTAAACGGTACCCTATTGAGCTCTCAAGCAATGATTTCGAATTAGTTTAAATTGTAAAAAAGGGTTAATTTTTTATTTTATTTTTTTGCAAATATAGTTAAGTGTATTTTTTACTCCACTAAAATTGATAAAAAAAAGGATATTTTTAAGTCCCTAAAACCACCTTTTTGACTGCCGCGATATACTATCGTGATGCCAAGATCCATTTGGAGATCATAACTTTAGATTAAATTTGTACCAAATGAAAAAAAAAATTTTTTTGGTCACAAGAGTTTACTGCAAATGCTCTAAGGAAGCGTCCTTTAAATGTTTGCTCCTATTGTCAGACATCAGAAATGAATAAAAAACTTTTTCTTCTTTAGATTCAACCCTATAGTGTGAGGTGTTGTTGGATAGGTCTTTCAAAATAAATAAGGTCTTCACAAAACATTTTTTGATAAAATGAGTATTTTCGGAAATAATCTTTTAAAAAGAAAAAAAAAATTGTGTCCCTCTCTAATTTTTGAACATTGTGTCCAAAAAATATGAAAAAAAAACATGAAAGTTAAGCTTAATAATGGCTTTCAACGAAAAGTATAGCGGACATGATCAGTTAAGCTGTTTTTGAGTTATCGTAAAAAGTTTTCCTTTCTTAGTAAAAGACGTATGAAACGCGATTTTTATTATTTATACTTTTTATTTATTTCTTTTATTTTCAGTTGAGCAGGTAGGTATCCGTCGTAGGTTATTAATTTTTTTTAATTTTGTTTTATGTAAAACTATACACAACGGACCAAACATGTTATGCATAAAATCATATCACACAACAGCACATTAATATCAATAATACACAATATAAGAGTTATTTTAACCTGTAACAATGGTTTCAATAACATTATTTATTAAGATCTTGAGGCTGTGAGCATAGTACGAAATTGTTCATTGTTAGGCATGTAATATAAATTAGGTCTGTTACTGAATTGCCGGATTGGCGGAAACCGGCACTTTGCTCACGCCGGAGACAAAGGGCGCTGAAACGCGTTGCTATTTTGCATCAGGCATGAAATCACAGGATGATTGCAGGCAAATGGAATCTTTCGCAGCGAACTCTATAGAACTCAATTGACTTTAATGAGACACCCAAGTTGCGGGATAATAACATGGCAATTCCCTTCATCGTTTTTTATATTCTACATGCAAACTAGGCAATTCGATTGCAGTTTAAAAAAAGGTACATTTCACAATTGGACTGCATTTGCTGTCTGTACATCTGTAGGTGCACTTCAGTCTTCACAAATATCTGAATATGGACCCTAATGTAATGTCAAATTAAAATATGTCTATTGTAAAGACAATAGAGTCCTGTCAAGTCGTGTTGAGATGTTTGCGAGTGGGTAGGTAAACGATTCAGGAAGATTATGTATTTAACGTTTTTACTAGGGTTTCTGTTTGAGCTTTCTCGAACTCTCGAGTTCTGAATTTGAATTGCGTCAGGCGTTTCTTGCGAGTCAAGCGACTATTTATCGCCGCGTAATTCCAAAAAATTTGCGGTCCCGTAGTTCAAAAGTTAGAGGGGGGGCCACATTCTTTTCTTTTCAATTTCAATTTCATTTATTAACCATATTGTAATATGATCGTTACATGGTATGTCAGTAAATACAATAATAATTTAGAGGTAACCCGTATTATATAAAACAAAATCTTAGTCTAAAACATGTCATATTTTTTAGTGACAAATATTCATTAATGGAATAGAAGGCATGCTTTTGAAAAAACATCTTACAAGTGTGTTTAAAACATTTGAATGGCAAGTATGTAGTTGTGATCGGCAACTTATTAAAAAAAAAAATTAAAAAATAATACCCTGCTTTTGACATTTTCTTAACCTAAGTGCTGGAAGGATAAGTTTGCTTTTGTTCCTGGTGTTGTAGCTGTGGCAATCTGAGCGTTTTAGTAGAGTATTTGCCTTTTCATGAATTTCTAGGACAGAGTAGTATATAAAAAGTGATATAACGGTCATAACTTCTAGTTTTTCAAAGTAGGGCCTGGCAGATGTACGTCGGTTGATACCGCTAATGATTCTAATAGACCGTTTTTGAAGAATTAGTATTCGGTTTATTCCGGTGGCAGTTCCCCAGATCGTAATTGCATAGGTTAGTAGACTTTGGACATAGGGCTTTAATTTCAGTAAGGCGTAATTTGCTGTTGCTAATTTCGCACATAACTTCTGTATATGCCCGCCGTGTGTAAGTTTGTTGTCGAGTTCATAACCTAAGAAACATGTGTTGTTTGTGTAATGTATATTAGTCTTCATTGTTCCGTCGAATTTTCGTGAGGCGGTTGTGTAATTTACAAATGTACTTTTGTCCTCATTTAAAACAATGCCATTACTTCCGAACCATTTTTGTAATTTGTCAACCGTCTGTTTTAATTTTTCCTCCAAAGTGGACAAGTATTTATATTTAACTCCTATATGTGTGTCATACATGGCCTGTAGTTACCAGGATCATTGGCTTGACCCTTCTTAAAAAGCACAAGCGAGGCACAAGCGAAAACAAGAAATAGTAGTTTTACTATTTTAAACGAACTGCATTTTAGTATATATATCTTTTTAATTTTATTTTTTACGTGTTTTTTATGCAAATTATGTGTTTTTTTGTGTGTTTTTTTGATATGGGTGATATGCCTGAAAATAAAAATTATTATTATTATTATTATTGAAAATAGGTACAACTCTACCTGTTTTAAGTATTTCCGGAAATGTACCTTTTTCGATGCAGCTATTCAGCACCGATAAGAATAATTCCATAATATTATCATTTTATTTTATAATTAACCGACTTCAAAATTTCAAAAGAGGAGGTTATTAATTCGGTTGTATGTTTTATTTTTGTTTTTTTTTTTAATGTTTTAGTCCATAACTCCGTCATTTCTTAACCGATTTGGAAAATTCTTTTTTTGATTGTAAGTATATCCAAGTTGGTCCCGTTTTTGTCAAAACGCAGTTCTGATGATGGGATCCATGAGGAATTGAGGGAACTCCTCAAATCTTTAAGGCAAACATATAGTGATTTTTGTGTTTTTATCAACAAGTCAAGCATTTTCATCCAAAAATGTGACATTGGATGAAGTGGAACTGCTCATGATGATCAGAACAGAACTCTTCAACGACGAAAAGTTCACGTTTGGCGATTTGTCCTCCTAGCTGTGTTTGTTAAGCAAGTTCTATTTTCACGATTAATTTTTGTCATGCTTGATTTCTGATGATGGGATCCATGAGGAATTGAGGGAACTCTTCAAATCTTAAAGGCAAACATATAGTGATTTTTGTGTTTTTATCAACAAATCGAGCATTATCATACTAAAATGTGACATTTGATAAAGTGGAACTGCTGATGATGATCAGAACAGAACTCTTCAACGACGAAAAGTTCACGTTTGGCGATTTGTCCTTCTAGCTGTGTTTGTTAAGCAAGTTCTATTTTCACGATTGATTTTTGTCATGCTCGAGTTCTGATGACGGGATCCATTAGGAATCGAGGGAACTCCTCAAATGTGAAAGGCACACAAATAATAATTTTAGTATTTTCACGAACTAATCAAGTATTTTCATTGATAAAAGTGACATTTGATGAAGTGGAACTGCTGATGATGATCAGAACGGAACTCTTCAACGAGGCGTAGTTCACGTTTGGCGATTTGTTCTCTTCGTTTTGTTTGTCAAGCAAGCAAGGTTTTTTCATGATTCCATGAGGAATTGGGGGTACTTAGTCTTCTACCATTATAAACATACATTATAGGCATTTTTATATTATTGTATATCTATCTAAGAGTGCACCATCTAAGTATAATAATCTTTTACCGGCCTCCCCCATTGAAGTCAGTTTTTTTTTCTTAAAAATTATTTTCAATATCCTTGTGTCCATGGATTGAATGTCTTTGGAGGTCTTATTCTTTATTTTGTTAATGGTCATGTGTAGTTCTCTTAATGTAATATGTTCAAATTGTATCTTATCCTTTGGAATACTCGTACTAACTGCACTTAGATAAGTTAGGGACTGTTGTAAATTTACTTGTATATGTTACATTTATTTTTTGTGCTATGCTAGTATAAAAATTCTTGAATATATGAGCCATTTTTGAAGGTTCTTTTGCGTTATATCCATTTTCGTCCACAAGTTCTTTAATTACATTTGAGTTACCAGATCTACGATTTGTTTGCTCGTTTACTATTTTCCAAGTTTCTTTGACTATATTTTTCGAGTTCTGTATTCGCCTCGAAATTCTTAGTTTTTTGGAGCACATCATGACTTTTTTAAGGATCTTTATACGTTTTTATGCGTTTTTCTCTATGTTGATCAGGAAAATTGGATTGAAGTATCTCCATCTTATTTAGCTTATCTCTGGAAAGCATAATGCTCTTTGAGATCCATGTATTATTTTTACGATTGATATTAATTTTCATGGCATAGTGTTGTCAGGACTTTTGATATCGTGTCTTTAAATATGTTGTAGTCATACTGAGCGCGGTATACCGTTACGACAATTACTTTAGGTGACTTAATTTCGATTGCCGCCAACTCACAATGCAATTCTGATGATAATTTAGTAATATCATTACGTTTTCGATATTTTAAACCCTTTTTTACTAATATTGCCACGCCACCATGCTTACGATTTGTCCTACAGAAGGAAGCACCAACTTCTTAGTTTTCTAAGTGTGGCGGTGTTAAAAGTGGCGGTTGGTTTACGATAGCTTTAGCTATCCACCCTCTGAGTTTTAAGATATGTATGTTTGATGATATTATACACGATAACTTCACATTTGCGTTCACATGAACGTAAGTAGTTAGACGATATAGTTTAAAGCAGGCTTTACACTCTTATTAAGTTCCGTCACACCAGAATCGTTTGTTTTGTTTGTATTTATGTAATAATGTTGGTCAACTTTTTTACGATAATTTCTTGTTTTAAACTTAGTTTTTCACATTAATAACCCTTATACACATTATTTCGGACACTTTGAACTGATTTGTTTTGGTATTGATGATAAAAGGCTTGATGTACTATTTTTAATTTAGAAAATAAATAGAACCCTCTACTTCAGTGGTTCCCGGGCGGAGGTGGCGCCCTCTCTCCATCTCACTCCTCTCTCTCTCTCACTCCTTTTGGAGTGAATATTTCCGAAAACATTCACTTTATCACAAAATGCTTGTTTAAGACCTACATTAATCTTGAAAGACCTATCCAACAAAACCCCAGACCAAAGGGTTAAAGCAAAAAAAAAAAACATCCCACTTTATGTGTGTATTAATATTATGATTTTTTTGGCATTTATTTTACCGATTTGACAGATTTATTGATTTATATATCCATACCAAATTGCAGCGTTCTATAGCATTAAGAATCAAAGAGCAAAGCCTCGGACAGACAGAAAGACGGACATGATGAAAATATAAGGGTTCCTAGTTGACTACGGAACCCTAAAAAAGAAGGAAGGGGTCGAGTCTGCATTTTTGATTCTTATGAAAATATGCAATGATAAACGGTTCTACTCGTATCACACCACAGATATTAAAGTAAAGCTGATCCACTCATTTAAGTTGAACGATTTCTGTGCATCAGCAAATTGTACTGAACTTGAGTTTTGGATTATATGGGATTTACATCATGGTGTGCTTATAAATTTAATAAAAAAATCTTTTAACCCTTTGAACGCCAAGAACCTAAAAAGTGGTCGTGTGTCGTCGTGCCCACCACGTCAACAACCACTAAAAAGGTCGGAGTGAAGGTGTACTTTGATAATGAGAAAAAACTATTATAAATTGTTTTTATTTGTTTTTATTGGTATAAACGTTACATAAATTTATTATACCTTGGCGTCTGAGTGATCACTTCATTTAAATATGAAAGCGTTCAAGGGGTTAACTAGTACTCTGGTCTATTTTCTTTCTACTGATGTGCAATAATGCCATGTGTTGCTCTGATTGTAGTAGGTCCTTTACAAACATTTGATACTTTCTAAAATCTGGTGAAACAACATGAGTCTTCTAGCCTTGGTATTGTCATCATTGTCATCAAAATTAAAGTTAACTGGATACCAAATTTCTGATCAATCGATTGACATCCAGGGGGTAAAATTTCAATTCCTAAATCAACCCAACACACTCAATAAAGAAATCAAAAAACATTACAAGTCCATCAGTGGTATGGTAGTTTAGTATCCCATCAAAAACATAAATGTGAAAAAGGGAGCCAAGTTCAATATTAAGAATATGAGATGCTTGGTTGTCGTCTTCACCGACAAAAGAATTGAGATCTGAATGGGTGTCAAGTTCCGTAGATTATCTGAAATGGTGCCAAGTCCGGCACTACATTGTTTACAGTAAAACTAATTGACTGCGGCTTAATGCATTTTGAGTTTTAACTTGGCAGTTTTCTTAAATATCCAACAGCTTTTATGGTATTACAACATACTGCATAGAAAACTTCCAAATAAAGACTCAAAATGCATTAAGCCGCAGTAAATTAGTTTTACTGTAAGCAATGTAGTGCCGAACTTGGCACCATTTCAGAGAATCTACGGAACTTGGCAGCCATTCAGATCTCAATTCTTTTGTCGGTGAAGACGACAACCAAGCATCGCATATTCTTAATATTGAACTTGGCTCCCTTTTCACATTTATGTTTTTGATGGGATATCATTACTTTTTTTCAATCTTCGCCAAATGGTGCTTTTAAGAGCGAATGCAGGAGTTACTATACAAAATACCCAAATCGCTATAGGTGGACCTCAAATATTTGAAGACTTCCCTCGATTTCTCCAGGACCCTGTGATCAGATTCTTACCTGATAACTACGGGACCACCCCTGAAGTATACTGTTTGAAGCAAAAAAAGAATTTTCCAAATCGGTTAATAAATGACAGTTCTGAGGTAACTAGCATGAATGGGGATGGGCAGCAGCATCCCTGAGGTGCGGTGGAGATACTGCGATCGCCAACCCGCATGCCAAGCGTGGCGATTATGGCATTTACCCCCCATGGAATTGGGGGAGGCTTATGTCCAGCAGTGGACGTCTTTCGGCTGATATGGTAGCATGAATAATAATAGTACCTAATAAACTAATAAAAAAGACACTGTTTTCCGGTTTTTTCTGGTACACACACAATTACCAAGCTGCATGCCAAATTTCAGCTTTCTAGGTCACCTGGAAGTGGATTAGGTTTTTGATTACTAGTCAGTTAGTCAGTCAGTCTGTGGTAACAATGCCGTTTTTTGGAATTTAATATCTCAATAATTCTTAAACCTATATTAATGAAATTTGGGGTTCTAGTTGTTCTAAAAGATCTTGATACATGTACCACATTTTTTATGTTAGATAGATTTGGAGTTAATGAGGGGTCAAAAGTGGCTCCAAACGGTTCGTGTAAAATAACATACGGCTGCTGTCCGCCAGTTCCTGGGGTGAACTTGGCTGGACACGCTGCCGCGTGTCTAGATACCAACCCGTCCCTACGAGTACGCTGGAGATACAATAATTAATATTTTTAATTGGTTGTCTTTGAACGTTTTTCGATTTTAAATATTTCCAGATGGTCTTCAAAAATGTCATTCGGTTTTAGTAATCAATAAAATATGGCAACGGTTGATGATAACCAGGCGTGTGAAGGCGACGACGCAGTTTATCTGTTCAAAAATAATTTCATTGACACACCTTGGGACGACAGATCGAAGAACAGCAAGATTGGGATAATTTCATTGCAAGTAGCAATTGTTGCAGTGATAGCAGTATGCGTGTGTAATAGTTGCATGATGCATTACGCAACTGGATCTACACCGATATTTAAACCTGAAAATAATTGTCACGTAATGAATTTAAAAGAAATGGAGAGTTACAAATTTGTTGCTAAGGTGTATTCTATATCGTCCAATCAACTGCTATGCGTCGGTGCTATGTTGAGTGCTACTGCTGTGCTGGTGGACGAGATGTGCGCTACAGTGGGACCTGTTAGCTTGCTCGTAGGGACATCCAAAGAGTAATGTGACATCCATCGGGACCAATTAGTAATTAGTGGAATAAAGCCATCACATATATATATTTTTTATTAAATTTCAGCCCACGCTGCAAGAAGCCTTACACGATCGATGTTGACGGCGTTATAGAAATCAAACATGGAGGTTTATCTACTAAGAAATTAATTATACTAAAGAGCCAAAGCAATTTCGCGGAATGCGGCAGCGCTATAAGTATCGGACCTAAAGTCGAGTGGAACATACCGGCTTACGTAATTGGGCGTCCACTGGTACCTGGCGGCCGAGCACTGAAGATGCAGCCTGTGTTCGCTTTTGGAAGAGGTAACTGTACTCTATCGGCAGCATTGAGCCAGAAGTTGGATGGGAAGGAGATAATTTGTGTGAAAGATTTTGGACGTTGTCCAATGCATAGTGGGGAGCTGCTCGTGCAGCAGGGGCAGTTGATCGGGCTGGCGTCCGTTTGCGTGCATCGCTCGGTCCGCAAAGAGGCTTACTTCGCTGATTTGACCATCAGTCACTATGCGAATAAGATAATGTCGATAGCAGAAAATTAAAGGCATGCGCTTTGTAGTTTACTTCAGTTACTTATTTATGAAAAATCTAGTCTTTTTTATTGGGTTTTATTTAAAACCGGCAATGTCATCACGGGCGTCATGTTTCGGACCCTTCAGGGGTTCTTCTTCAGGATGAGTGTTCATGCGGACGCGTCTTCCCGCGCACTATTAGAGCCCGCTCCATCCGTCTGACTGCACATGACGCGTGCGCTGTCAGGGCCCGGGAGAAAATTGAACTGAAGGAGACCTCGTGAACGGTATCAAACATTTTAATTATTGGTATAATTCTAATCATTGTTCTAAATAGTTCACATTTAATCATGGCAAGGCAACTGTGGAAAATACACAATGTTGATCCTTTTTACATAAACTACACCTACACTGTGCTTTAATGGTGCTAAATATTATAACAGCAACTATATTTCTTCAACTTCATAATGTTACATAGTTTTATCCTTATTACAGTTACACTACGAGTATGTTATATAAATTATATGACAGCCAGTGTGGAAGCACCATAACTAATCGCAGAGCAGTTGGTTGCATTGCCACCAGCGATTGACGTCTTTACGTATAATATGTACGGGGTGTTATGATTTATGATATTTTGTAGTATATGATTTGCAAATCGTTTTATTTGTTCTAGTCGAGTGTTAAATAACGCATCACGCACTGTGTTGATGTTTATCAGCACTTTTTGCCCGCCAACGCATGTGGCTGGCCAAATGCAGTTCATAGTGTTTCGTAGTGCGTTGTGGATCAACACATGCAGTTTCATATAAAAACCGTGCCACATAGTGCGTTCGCTTATTGAACCAAAAATTAGGCGTTAAGGAATTCCAACGGTTAATAATATACATAAATAACTATTAAGTTAATCAATGGCACATAGCAGAACATGAGAAAAACGTTCTACAATGGTTGACTGTGAACCAAAATACACATTCCAATCATACTTACCACCCCAATTAGTAGGTATCTATTAGGTAGTGTTTTACTACTTCGACCACTGATCAGTCATAAAACGTTGCATGCTTAAGCGCCATATTTATTTAGAAAGATAAAACAATATGAAATCATTTTTCTTGTTCCAATACATAATTTTAATTTTATTGTACAACGAACCTGTAAGAATCAGTGCGCACGGCGTGCACGGCGGGTACTATACGCGCCCAGATCCACTTCTTCAGGGGCCGCGTTCCCTTTCCAACCCCTGGAGGCTGCGTAAACGGCGACCATTAGGAACAATGCACCGAACGTGAACAGCATAGAGGCGTAGGACTTCGCCCAGCTTGTCTTCATTTCACCACGCTCAACCAACATGTTTTGAGTTTGTAATTACGTTTTGATCTGCAAAAAATATCCCTGGAGTTAAGTTATACACATACTATTTGGTAAGGGTTTAAACTATATCATAATATGTTATTCTCTTGTAAATCCTGTACTATTAAACGAGCAATAAGGAATGTCTGAAAATTTTTAAAGTCCTTGATTATTTTTCTAATGGTAGGAATAACCGTCGCATTTAACGGAAAAAAGTTTCAGATTTTTCGGTTGTGCCATATATTTTATAAAAATACAAACACTTATATCAGACTACTAAGATATTTCTAAGTCCGTCAAATATTAAAAAAAAAAAACACTGGCTTGAATCTGTGGTACGCAATGACATTGACAGTTTATCATAGGTTGTTCGTATGACTTGAACTGTCAATGTCATTGCGTACCACAGATTCAAGCAGGCGTTTGTTTTTAATTTTTGACGGACTTAGAAATGTCTTAGTAGTCCGATACGGGGCAAACGCGAGGTGATATAAAATGTTTGTATTTTTATAAAATACTAGCATTTGCCCGCGGCTTCGCCCGCGTACTAAGCGTAATTTTTAACCGTCTACAAAAAAGAGGTTTACTGTTTGACCAGTATATATGTATGTAGGTATGTATGCATGTTTGTCCACGATTATCGCGCGTTTGGCTGAACCGATTTAGATGCGGTTTCCAGAATAGTAGTTGTTACATTCTGGGGGTTTCGGTATACGAAGTTTGGTGATTGTGATTCATTAAAAGGAGCATCCAAAAAGAAAATTTGGTTTCACTTTCATTCGCACTCCTTACTGTTAGTCCGTCTGTTACAACCGAGTTGCTTTTACTGGACCGATTGAATTGAAATTTGGCACAAACTATCAAGAATTCAAAGCGCTCGTGGCCCAGCGGCACCCGCCTACCGCGTGCGGTATGCGAGGTTAAGCAATGTGGGTGCAGGTCAGGTCTTGGATGGGTGACCGCTTTGAGTAGTTACTAACTGAGCGCTCTCGGGCTTTGGAAGGCACGTTAAGCCGTTGATCCCGGCTGCTGTTTACGACAGCATTCGTTAAGCCAAGTTAGAGGCCTTCGGGCGGCTTGAGAACTTCTAACAGTCAAGTTGCCCACTCACTTGACAAAGGGGGGTCGAAGTTGCACTACGTCCGTAGGGAGTACCCACCGTTACCCTACACGTGACCCCTGGGTGGTGCTAAAAGTGCAACAAAAACTGGCAACCGTACTTGTCTTCCCGAAGATCTCACGGTTCGTAAATAAATGCCATATATAAAAAAAAAAAATTAAGTGCCGCAAATACATCGGACTTGCAGACCGTCATATATTTGCGGCATTTGCTGTGGAGACACTGGGACCGTGGAGCGCGGGTGCCCACCGACTTTTTGGGCAACTATCCCGAAGGCTGGCCGAGGCAGGTGTCAGGAGACCGTAGGGCTGGCTCGTTCCTCGGTCAGCGGATCAGCATAGCTATCCAAAGGGGGAACGCTGCCAGCCTTATGGGAACCCTTCCACAGGGCTCCGATCTGGGAGACCTTTTTTTTTAATTAGTTTTAGTTGTTTTGTTTTATATTTAAGTATCATGTTTTCATGTTTGTTGTATTAAGAAGTTGTTTTTAAGGGTGAATTAAATTACTCTTCCTAACCTTTTTTAGGTTGATTTAAATGGAAAATATATCGAAAACTCTATGTCGTTTTTAAAAGCCAATCCATAGATACCCCAAATGCCTATATAGTAACATTAAACTTTTTTTTACAATCCCTGGCATGCATGGAGTGCCAAATTTTACCTCAGATTCGTATTAAGAGACCTCTCGGGCGCTCAGATCTCGATTTTGAACGAAATCGGGACGAAAAAAAAATCAATATGGCCACCACTTATACAAATTTTACCTGGGATTCGTATTAAGAGACTTCTCGGACAATCAGATATCGATTTTTAACGAAATCAGGACGGAAATGAAGAAAATCAATATGGCCGCCACTTTTTCCAAATTTTACCTCAAATTCGTATTACGAGACCTGTCGGACGCCCAGATATCGATTTTGAACGAAATCGTTTTGGAAATGAAGAAAATCAATATGGCTGCCACTTTTTCTAAATTTTACCTCGGATTTGTATAAGGGGACCTCTCGGACGCTCGGATATTGATTTTCAACGAAATCGGGTTGAAAATAAAGAAAATCAATATGGCTGCCACTTTTTCCAAATTTTACCTCGGATTCGTATTAAAAATTCTCTCGGACGCTCCGATATCGATTTTGAACGAAATCGTGACAGAAATGATAAAAATGAATATAGCTGCCACTTTTTTTAAATTTTACCTCGGATTCGTATTACGAGACCTCTCAGACGCTCAGATATCGATTATGAACGAAATTGGGAAGGAAATGAAGAAAATCAATATGGCTGCGACTTTTTCAAAATTTTACCTCGGAGTCGTATTAAGAAACCTCTCGGATGCTCAGATATCGATTTTTAACGAAATCGATAAAGAAAAGAAGAAAATCAATATAGCCGCCACTTTTTCCAAATTTTACCTCGGAGTCGTATTAGGGGACCTCTCGGACGCTCAGATATCGATTTTGAACGAAATCGGGATGGAAATGAAGAAAAGCAATATGGCCGCCACTTTTCCCAAATTTAACCTCGGAGTCGTATTAGGGGACCTCTCGGACGCTCAGATATCGATTTTGAACGAAATCGGGACGGAAATGAAGAACAGCAATATGGCCGCCACTTTTTCCAAATTTTACCTCGGAGTCGTATTAGGGGACCTCTCGAACGCTCAGATATCGATTGTGAACGAAGTCGGGACGGAAATGAAGAAAATCAATATGGCCGCCACTTTTCCAAATTTCACCTCGGATTCGTATTACGAGGCCTCTCAGACGCTCAGATATCAATTTTGAACGAAATCGCAACGAAAATGAAGAAAATTAATATGGCCGTTACTTTATTCAAAGTTTACCTCGGATTCCTATTAAGAGTTCTCTCGGACGCTCAAATATCGATTTTTATCGAAATCGTATCGGACGGCACTGATTAATAAAACCACTTACTTACAATACATTGAATCAAAAAAGGTCGTCTCTTCATATTTCACGGCATTTCATGCACCTTAAGATCTTATAAGGAACCTTCATGCCAAATTTGGTATCTCTCGAACCAGTAGTGTGGGCTGTGCGTTGATATGTCACTCACTCAGTCAGTCAGTTTCTTCTTGCACTTTGGCAAAGACTTTTAAAAGTTTTCATGTCCTGAATATAAAATTTTGAAATCAATGCGATTTTCAAATTAACGACCCAAAAAACCATAAAAACGACACCCGTATTAATATTTAGACATTCCAACCCCCTTGGAACCCAACAGAGGGAATGGTATTTCACGTCCTCCACGTGGGATTTTAAAATCATTGTTGTTTTCGTAATCAGCGACCCGATAAACCATAGAAACAACACCTAACCATATCGATTTTCAGAATTTGTCACCACATTTCCCCCTTTTAGGGGTTGTTTTCTCATAAAACCTGAAACACATGTTTACTCATTTATCGTTATAAATACTCCTGCGAAGTTTCGAATAAAATAGTCCAACTAATCTTGATTCCCCACACACACTTCGAACCCCCATTTTACCCCCTTAGGGGTTGAATTTTGAAAAATCCTTTCTTAATGCACCTCTAGACCTTATATGGAACCTATATACTAAATTTAGAATCTCTAGAAGCAGCAGTTTGGGCTGTGCGATGATATTTCACTCACTCAGTCAGTCAGTTATTTCTTGCAATTTGGCACAAACTTTCAAAAGTTTTCATGTCCACAACATTAAATTTCAAAATCGATGCCATTTTCGTAATGAACGTCCCAAAAAACCATAAATACAACACCCATATTAATATTTAGACATTTCATCCCCCTCGCACCCCAACAGGGGGGATGGTATTTCACGTCCTCCACGTGGGATTTCAAAATCATTGTTGTTTTCGTTATCAGCGACCCGATAAACCCAAAAAACAATACCCATGTCGATTTTCAGAATTTTTCACCACATTTCCCCCTTTTAGGGGTTGATTTTTCAGAAAACCTGAAACACGTGTTTACTCATTTATCGTCAGAAATACTTCTGTAAAGTTTCGAATAAAATAGTCCAGCCAATCTTGTTTCCCCATACAAACTTTGGACCCCTATTTCACCCTCTTAGGGGTTGAATTTTGAAAAATCCTTTCTTAGTGCACCCCTAGACCTTATAAGGAACCTACGTGCCAAATTTGGAATCTCTAGGACCAGCGGTTTGGGCTGTGCGTTGATATGTCAGTCAGTCAGTCAGTCAGTCAGTTTCTTCTTTTATATATTTAGATATGGCGCAACCAAAAAATCTGAAACTTTTTTCCGTTAATGGCAACGGTTATTCCTACCATTACAAAAATAATCACGGACTTTTAAAATTTTTAGACTTTCCCCTTTGTTTGTTTGTAATTGAACTCTCGAAAACCGCTTTAACGTTTTTATGAAATTTATAATATAGGGGTTTACTAGGGCGAAAACTCGATCTTGGTATCATCTTCCGAAAAGGAGGAGGAGTTAGTAGTGGTGGTAAAGACTCAAGTTTTTGGAGTCTCGAATTCAAGAACTCGATTCGTACTTACGGGACTTCAAGCTTAAAATACTTCCGAGTCTTTTGAGTCATGAGTCGAGTCCTTTTTCGAGTCTTATCGAGTCCCGTAGTCACAACTCGAGCCTTAGAAAAGACTCGAACTATCGTATCTTTTATAGTTTTTTTTTTATTTATTTTTACTTTAGGTGTGACTCAAAATACTTGAATCTAATAGCAAACACTCACTTAAGTTTCTATTTGAAGAACTGATTTCTACAGTACCTACTTCACTGAGTAGGCCGTGTAACCTTACGTATTTCTACAAGTACGGTTGAGTTCTAATCACAATGAAAAAAGCCTTTTGTTTACACTTGGTAAACAAAACTCTCAAGTCTCTATAGAAGACGAGTATTTTTAGAGGACTTTAGAAGACGATATATTGTACTCATTCATAAACAAGTAGATGATCAACCAAGGATTAAAAGCCATGTGGTGTTAGAAGACGATATATTGTACTCATTCGTAGTGAGCGCAAAGACCCACGAGCAGCTGGCTGAGAAAATCCACGAGGCGTGCGGACAACTGCAGATGTGGTTTTCCTCAAATGGCTTGCTCTTAAATTTCTCTAAATCTAATATTATGCTTTTCTCAGGCCGTAACACTACGACGCCCCCGTGCATTGCTGCTGGTCCGATGCCATTATGCAACGAGTGCAAGTTTCTGGGCTTTACACTAGACTCAAACCTTAGCTGGAAGTGCCATGTTGACCAACTGTGCGGCAGGCTGAGCAGTGCTGTGTTCGCTTTAAAAAAACTGCAACCATTAATATCAAAAAAGTCGTTACGGTCCGTATATTTTTCACATTTCCACTCATTGATGTCGTATGGTGTGGTAATATGGGGCAATTCTACTGATGCTAAGCGAGTATTAATACTCCAAAAACGTGCTATTCGAATACTGGCTGGAGTTAAACGGCATCATGACGCACTATTCACTATACATGTATGAGGTCTTAATGTTCGTGAGGAAAAATTTGCCGACATTCAAACGTGTTGAGGTCACAGGCAAGTTACTCCGATCTACTGGGAGACTTAGAACGGTTCCGCGTCGCATGGCACTTTCAGAAAAAACCCTCGAGTTATAGGTCCCACATATTATGAGCGCCTACCCGTTGAATTACGAACTGAGCCATCTGACAAAGCATTTGAACGTCAATTTAGAATCTTTTTATTAAAAAAACCA
The DNA here is from genome assembly GCA_905163555.1 of Notocelia uddmanniana. NCBI lineage: Eukaryota > Metazoa > Arthropoda > Insecta > Lepidoptera > Tortricidae > Notocelia > Notocelia uddmanniana. The sequence goes on from LR991052.1 coordinate 20,512,607, forward strand.
TTATATAATGTAAACGAATATATGGACGTAACAAAATGATAATTTATTTAATTGTTTGACATTTATAAAGTTTTTACATAATTGTTATTTGTGTTTTTTCATTATTCTATTATTTAAATTTGACGATCTATTGAGATATCTAGTTTGGTTTTTTTTTTGCTTGACATTTATAAGGTTTTACGTAATTGTTATTTGTGTTTTTTCATATTTCGATTAAGTTTATTAGTTTTTAAATTAACGATCTTTTGAGATATCTCTATTTTTTGTAAAATAATTTTAAATGACATAATTAATTGTGACTTTATATTATTACATATAATTATACCTAATTATTAGTTTTGAAATTTTGATTAAATTTAATAATATTAATATTCTATTAAGTAATCAAATTTTGACGATCATAGTATATATTCGTATAGATTAAGCTACTGTTAATTTATATTGTAATCATATATTATGAAATAAAAATTCTAAATCATTCATAAACAAGTAGATGATCAACCAAGGATTAAAAGCCATGTGGTGTTAGAAGACGATATATTGTACTCATTCATAAACAAGTAGATGATCAACCAAGGATTAAAAGCCATGTGGTATTAGAATCTTGTACTTATTCATAAACAAGTAGATGATCAACCAAGAATTAAAAGCCATGTGGTGTTAGAAGACGATATATTGTACTCATTCATAAACAAGTAGATGATCAACCAAGGATTAAAAGCCATGTGGTGTTAGAAAACGATATCCTGTACTCATTCATAAACAAGTAGATTATCAAACAAGGATTAAAAGCCACCCATTTCCAACGAGATATTTTGGGATTGAAAGCGCCAATAGTTCGAGGCTGAAATATCCATTTCACCCGAGTTAATCACTATGTTTATCATTTTCAATAAAAAAAATAACAATGAATGCAAAAACACGTACTCGCGCTTTGTACCTACACATTTTAAAGATATTTGTATACAGGTGTAACGCGAAATTTATTTATTTACATACCTTAATTACCGACGTTTCGACACGGGTTGCACCGGTCATGGTCGCGGCAAATAAATCGCGGTAAATAAATAAATTTCGCGTTAGACCCGTATACAAATATCTTTAAAAATGCAAAAACTTTTTTTGAATCAATCAAATCCTATCTAATCCATTTTAAAATCCTTAGTGTATGGACATGGACAGAGCGGGCGCGGCGCGGTGCGGCGTGGAGGCGGTTTTGCATTTTTGATCTTTCCGAAACTATCGACTGTCATTACTGGTTCATATGTCACACACGCTCTACCGTGCTACCGAATACTGAGCGGATTTTTTGGTATTAAGGGCGTCCCCCGCTCGGACCGCGTTCACTTCACCAAAAAACCGCCTCCGCCACGCAACGCCACAAAAAAACGACGTTGTGACGCGCTCTGTGCGTTTCTAGCTTCACTGCTTAAAAATCTTCATTAACTGTGGCCCCAAGGTTCCATGACCCAGCGCTCTCCATCTGAGAGAGTATTGGGATCCGTGGTGTCGACATTTCGACTTATTCTGTGGCGACGTCAAGTTTCAGAGCCACTTAGAAGGCAAAATCAAGCCGGCATCCAAAAAGCTAGATGTGCTCAATAGAGTGACTGGACAGAGAAACAAGTCCGTCCCCACATGGAATATTGCTGTCACCTCTGGGCAGGAGCACCTGGATACCAGTTTGGCTTTGGGCAATTTGACTTGCTTCAGAAACGTTCTGTGCGAATCGTGGACGATCCCACACGAGCGATATTGAACCGTTAAGTTTAAGGTGAAATCTTGCCTCAATTTTATATAGAAAACTCCCGTGTGTTTCAGACATATTTAAATATATTGAAACGGGTCACTCATGTCTTTAAGGTTGAATATCACTCGACATGTTTCAGACAGGTTCGCGGTCCTTATTATAAGTACTTATTGCAGCGGCGGTTCTTTTAGCACTGCGTGCCCTGCCCGCTCGGCGGCTCGGTGCGGGCTGTGGCGGCGGAGGCGAAAATCTACCTTCGTTTTCTTCAAAATTGTTCAATTCCGAGTTACACACAACACTCATAACGTCACATGCTAAAGTTTCATTCACACTCGTTACAGACGTACTATTCAACATTGTTTACCAGCTGGGTGATACAGTTCATCCACAGTCACGATTAAAATTCGGATAACGACCAATTACGATAGCCTGCCGCACTTTTCGCGGTACAAAGAACTTTTCCCTTGCCGGCACGGTTACCTTGTCGAACCGAATATAATGTATTGAGCCCTCGAATATCACGTTTTTTCATGCTACGTATGTGTTCAGACAATAATAGAAATGTTGCGGCCAATTTCTCCTATGTAATTCTTGCCACATGACATGAGCAGGGAATCATGTTAACCCCAGGGGTGTTCAAGGGCTCTTTATCCTTCGGTGAACGCATCAGCTGCCTGAGCTGAATATCTAGGCGGAAAATAGTCTTTTGTGTTCCGTGTCGGGGGTTAAGTATTAAATATCATTCAACACTACAAACAAATTTAAAACACTATTACCTATTTGTCACATTGACTTTCTAAATATACCTACTTGAAAAAGTAGTTTCATAGAATTTCCATTAATTACTACGAGTAACGTTGTTTTTGTGTCAATCATATAATAAATATAGGTTTGTGAGCTTTTACGTCCTTTTTATGTAACGTGTCGTGTGGGCAACTACGGAACCCTACATTGCGCGTGGCCCGACACGCACTTACCGGTTTTATAAAAATACTTTTCAACCCTAGTTAGAGTTCCATAGTAAACAAAGGAGTTTCGCCATTGTACAGTCAGCATCAAAAGTAGCTACGCATTTGAAAAGTTATAAAGTGTTTATCATAAGGGAATAAGAGCTTTTGACGCCTTCATATGCTTAGCTACATTTGATGCTGACTGTACGTATAACTAGGGTCTAACGTACGTAATGGTGGAACTACACTTCGGGTTGCGTGGACGTTTAGCAATATTAAGGAAAGAGATGCAACACCAATATTCGCAAGAATAATTGCTCAAATACCAGATGTGTGGTGCCACCATAATACAAGACATTATCACGACGAGACGGTTATTAAAATAGTTCGACGGGTAAGTAATATGGGGTATATGGGGGTATTTTAGACGAGAGTTATATACTCTACTTTTCGTTTCTATTGCTAGAATAAAAAATATTACCCTCCCAAAACGAATAATGAATTCCACGGCGAACATAATTTAGCGGCAATGGTGTTTTTTTTAACTGCCACATCCAAAAAACTATGCACCGCTTTGAGCAGATAAAGACACCGCGTATATACTCGTAAACGCCACTGACCACTGCAAAGCGTTGCTGGAATGCATATAGGTACTGTTTTAGTCATTTTGAAATACTAAGACAACTTAAGGACTAAGAATGCGACATTCATAACATTCGCAAACACATACTAAAGACAATATTTCAGTTATATCGCAGAATATACGGAGTATCTACACAAATTTTAACGATCTTCAAATTACTCTATCACTTAACAGAATGTCGATTAAACTCTATAAAACCCATCCCTATCATTCCTAATTATAACTTAATGGCTTCATTAAATAACTTAAATCAAAACGACGGAGTTACTGCCTATGTCAAATTCCACCTAAATGCAACTATAACCGAAATAACACTTGAGCACGCTTCGTGCCTACTAATATCCCTACAGAACATGATCATACTTGGTATATATAGGTCCCCGTCTAACACTAACGCCTTAAATTTTGTTAGCTCGCTAAATGATCACTTTAACTTAATATCAGCGAAGACTATAATTATCACTGGGGATATAAACATAAACCTGATTCCGCGTACAGTGGAACAGAATTATGAATATAACAATAGATACAATTATTTGAACATGCTGAGTGTCCATGGCATTCTCCCTGGTCATCTTAAACCAACCAGATTGGGCAACTGTTTGGATCATATTATGTTAAGAATAAACAAAACATTAACAACCGCCTATAGGTACAGCCGCCCTAAACACTTCAGTCACGGATCACAACACCACACTCTTGATTTTATCTTTTAATTCGAATAAAAAGACACCTCCTAAAACTATTGAAGTAATTAATTATGTTCATGCAGCCAATAATTTATTAGAAAAAATTTTGAATGATCTCCTTTTAAGTAACGATCCTAATCTCGTAACACAACAACTTATTATTAACTTAATGACTCCTTAAATGAAAGTAGAAAATCAGTAAAATACCCAGAAACCGAAGAAATATCAAGCCATGGATCACCCCAGGTATTCTGCGATGTACCAGGAACAGGGACAAAATGCAGTTAAAACTAAGGGCGGACCCAAATAATGATGTACTGAAGAAGACATTTAAGAGGTACCGCAATTATTTATGTAATTTAATCAAAAAACTTAAACGTAACCATGACCGTCAATTACTAGAGACCACAAAGAAAAACTCTAAGGCCCTTTGGACATCAATAAAATCCTTGACAAATTATAAAGCCAGCAAAACTTCGAACACTGAATTACTCAAACACAAACCTGATCCCAATGAAGCTGTCAATTGCGTCAATGATTTTTTCTCTAACATTGGGAAAACTCTAGCTGCATATATTCCAGTTAGTGATAATACTACAACTGACAGCGGTGTTATACTCGTACAAAGTAACAGTGTTACAGTCTAATCTTTCATGCTATTGCAAACAGACCACCGAGAAGAAGAAAACATTTTAATGTCCCTAAAATCGGATAGTGCCCCGGGAATTGATGGTATACCTACCAAATTACTAAAGCTATGCAAAACCGCTATAGTGCCCGTGATTAGTCATTTAGCGAATCTATGCTTCGCCCAAGGTGTATTTCCAAAACTGCTAAAACAATCACTTATTACGCCAGTTTATAAGAGTAGAGAGAGAACAGACCCGAATAACAACAGACCGATCGATTGGGTTTAAAGGGGGTAAAAAGAGGGGTTGAATTTTGTATGGGAACTCCTATAATCCATGAGTTACAGGAATGAAAATTGGTAAGCATATACTTGACGACAAAGGAAAAACATCCTCATTCAAAATTTGTGAAATCTTAAAATAGAAACTGGAAAAAAAAGTAAACGCAAGCGCTGCGCCGCGGCGCTGCCCAGTGTGCGCGCCAGCCACCAAATTTTGAACACTATTATGATTTATTCCATTAATTAACTGTGACTCTAAACCCCAATTTCAGTACCGTTTTCTAGATTCAAAAACTACATATATAACTTTGTAATCCCACTAATATTATAAATGCGAAAGTTTAGATGTTTGGATGTTTGGACGTTTGTTACTCAATCACGCAAAAACGGCTGAACAGATCAAGGTAATTTTTTGTATACTAAACAGTATATAACCTGGATTCACTTATAGTATACTTTTTGTCCCGATAATCACCCTCAAAGGGATGAAATCGGGGGTGCAAATATGGTCTATGAAACTGGTGATTTAAATCCTCATACGCCATTCTAAGCTTTAAGTTTCAGCCCATTGGTAGTATAACGGCGTGTCAATAAATTTAACTTAAGCCATAGCAGAATTTGACGTATTGTAAACAAACTGACGTTTCGATATGTCAAAGCGGAAATATCATAATTCCTTCTGATTGATGACGCTATTTTTGAGCATAACCTTTTAGCAATTAGGTCTATTATTGCGTGTAAATCAAAATAGATTTGCGATACTTTGGAATTGTTTGTCTTCATATGCTTAAATTCAAAAACAGCTGCTTCAATGCAGTCTTTGTATCGTCGGTGTACAATTTAATTTTGTCGTGTATTATTTTTTACGTAATTGGTGACCCTTCAGACTATAATAACTATTTGATATAGGAGATCACTTGGGCTGGGCAGCCCAATCGTCAACATACATTGACTGTTGAAGCACCTTAGATCTATGCACAAAGTACAATATATACTGAGATGGAGATACCAGTGAAATACTCCACATAGATCGTAGCGACGTTGTGTATTTAGTAAGAACTAACCGCACGACCACTGCATCCCTGTCACTTCAATATGCAAGTGCGATAGAGATAGCACCAAGTGACATCTGGTACAAACAAGTTAAAATAACATTTCCATAGAAAAATTCGTACTTCGAGTTGAACGGCCCCTGGATCTATGCTTATCCGTATACATGTAATACAGCTGTAGAGGGTCGAAAACCTGTACATTGAAGATATTGGATAAATCAATGGAGCGATTGGAGGGCGCTTGAAACAGAACACATTTCAACAGTTTTAAGAATTAGTGTCTGTTTGTTTATATGCCTAGGCAGTGTGACTCTCGGCCTTCAGCCTCACGTGCATTGCCGCTTCGGGCCTTCGGTCCTCAGCCTTACATGAGGGGCCCGCTCTGTTGGCTATCTTGCCACTATGTGTGAATGGTCGGCATGAGGAGCCCACTCTGTGTGAATGATCTGCCTTTAGACTCGCATGCCTTGCCCCTCTGCATCAGGCCCTACATAAGGAGCCCGCTCTCTTGGGACTCTCGGCCTTAGGCCTCGCTTGCATTGCCACTCTGCTTCAGGCCTTCGGCCCTACATAAGGAGCCCGCTCTGTTGGGACGCTCGGCCTTGGGCCTCGCGTGCGTGTCTCACGGCTCCGGGCCTTCAGCCTTATATAAGGATCCCGCTCTATTTGAATGCTCGGCCTTCGGCCTCGCATGCCTTGCCACTCCGTTTCGGCCCGTTAGTTATCAACTTTACATGAAGAATCTACTCTGTTGGGAAGCTCTTGTCTCGCCTCCCCGTTTCAAGTCTTCGGCCCTCAACCTTACATAAGAAGCCCGCTCTGTGTGAATTCTCGGCCTTCCGCCTTGCATGTTTTGCCACTCTGCTTCCTCCTTTCGGCCCTCATACTTACATGAAGAACCCGCTCTATTAGGACGTTTTACGGAAGAACTGCGTAGTGAGACTTTTATTATTGTACATGTAATATTTTACGGGCTTTATTCGTCATTCGTATATCGTACATTTGATATTCTGAAATATCAAATCAATCAAATAAAATAAAAATAAAATATCAATGAAATATCAAATGTACGATATCATTCGTTTTGAAAGCACGAGCACGTAGCACCAACTCCCGTTACAATCGGAAACTTTTAATTGAAGTTGTAGATGATTATATATTATACCTCGGACAGACTGTCCAGTTAGGTAAGTCCAACTTCGAGAAAGGGGTTAATCGTCGAATCCAACTCGGCTGGGCTGCGTTCGGGAAGCTACGGCACATCTTTTCGTCCAATATTCCGCGGTGTCTCAAGACGAGGGTTTTTGACCAGTGTGTGTTTTGCCAGTGATGACATATGGCACTGAAACGTGGTCGCTTACTATGGGCCTCATAAGAAGGCTCAAAGTCACCCAAAGAGCAATGGAGATGGCTATGCTGGGAGTATCTTTGCGTGATCGTATCAGAAATGAGGCCATCCGCAGTAGAACCAAAGTAACTGACATAGCCCTCCGAACCGCTAAACTTAAGTGGCAGTGGGCGGGGCATATTGTACGTAGAACCGTTGGCCGTTGGGGAGGAAAGGTTCTCGAGTGGGATCGGGGATGCAAGTAAGGTCTATGAAACGGGGTGGTTTAATCCTCATACGCCATTCTACGATTTAAGTTTCAGCCAATTGGGAGTATAACAGCGTGTCAAGAAATTTATCTTAGAGCAGAATTGTAAACAAGTTGACGATTCATTATGTCAAAACCGAAGTATTATAATTCCTTCTGACTGTTGACGCTATTTTTGAGCACAACCTTTTCGCAATAAGTTCTACTTTGCGTGTACATCAAAATGCATTTGCGATACTTTGGCATTGTTTTTATTCATATGCTTAAATACAAAACAGCTGTTTCAATTCACACTTTTTATCGTCGGTGTGGGTGTGGTGTACCATTTAGTTTTATCGTGCGTTATTTTTTACCCTTGGTTGTTGACCCTTCACACAATAAAAACTGTTTGATATAAGAGATCACTTGAGCTGGGCAGCCCAATCGTCAGCATAGACAGTTGGAGCATCTTAGATGTACACTTAGAAGATGGTCGAAAGTCTGTACATGGAAGATATTCGAAAAAAAGTTGGCTGCGGATACTTAGAATCGATAACAGAAATCGTTTCAACAGTTTTAAGAATTTGTGTCTGTTTGTCTGTCTGTTTATATGTCTAGGCATGACGTGAAAACGAACGAATGGAGTACAATTTATCCTCATTAATATGGCAACTGGATCTTCGGCGACGACATAGCTCGGCCTTCGGCCTCGCATGCCTTGCCACTCTCCTTCGGCTTTCCAGTCATCAACCTTACATGAAGAATCTACTCTGTTGGGAGGCTCGGCCTTCAGCCTCGCGCGTCTCTCCTCTCCGCTTCATGCCTTCGGCCCTCATCCTTACATGAGAAGCCCGCTCTGTGTGATTATTCTCGCATGCTTTGCCGCTCTGCTTCCGGCCTTCGGTCATCATACTTACACGAAGAACTCGCTCTGTTGGGATAACGTTTTACGGCAGAACTGCGTAGCGAGACCTTTTATCATAGTACAATGTACATGTAATGTTTTTGACGAGATTCATTCGTCTAGAATCGGTACATTTGATATTCCGAAATAAGCACTTAATGATTCGTTTTGACAATAGGATTTCTAGGGAATGTCATATTGGCTGAAATCATTTCTTAAGGGGGTGTAAAGAAGGGTGATAGATTGTATCATCATCATCATCATCTGAGGCGTTATCTCCAGTCCGATCTATTCGTGACTTTCCTTCTCCAACATGTCACCCCTAAGTTCCTGGTGTCCACCTGAGCTTGAGAAAGATTGTATGGGAAAACAAATCATTCTAAGGCGAGAACGATTTATACGCGGACGAAGTCGCGGGCAAAAGCTAGTTATGAATATAATGAAATATACCGAAATGAATTGAAAAAAAACGTGGTAGAATATTCGTTCTCATCACAGAAATAAATGTCCTTCTCACCGTTAATTAAATTTGGGACCACTCTGGCTTCGTAGCGTAGACACCAGGGTTACTACCAAGTTACCAACCAGGCCATAGACGCCGTTAAAGCTATTAAAAGCCGTGTTATGTTTCTTCATTTTATGTTTTTGTATGAAGTTACAATGGAAACAGTTGATGAGGTTGCTAGGGATTTATGTTCGATATATTACATTTATTTAGGTATAGCTATTGAGACGGCAATTTGCTACGGGTTCGCGTCATCCGTCCTACCTATTCATCACTTGACGCTGACCGTTCATCCAATTTACCGTATATGCCAAATTATAATAACCTATTAAACGGCCGTCACACAAGCGATTAACTGTCAGCGTCCGACGGTGATTTTCCAGAGGGCTGGGTGCCTGTCATCGGTAGTGGGGTGTGAGCGAGCCCAAAACGCTTTGGCGTGCCACAATTAAAATGTTAATCCTGATCCACGCTCCGGCCTCCGATGCGCGTCACATCGAATGATATCATATCGAGTAGCGACCTATTCTGCAGACATGGGCCGATTATATTAGGGCAGTTTCAAACCCTTTGCAAAGAAACTTAACGGCCTTCTATTTGAAACTTGTACCTACGCGTAAAAACTTATTGGAAGAGTTATTTACATTTTAGTTCACGCACGTATCTCCAGCGCTTACGTCCCAATACTGCGCTGGAAGACACGGTCGATTATGGAAATAGCTGAACATCATTTGCTTTGATGCTTCTAACAAATTTATTATAGTACCTGCCATAATACCTACTCAGTTTTTATTTTATTTTCGAATGAGTAACTACATCAAAAACATCATATAGTCAGTATCTCACAATTAAAACATATACTTTTTTCATCGTATATCTTCATTAGATTGTAAGTAAGTACCTACCTTTTTGATTAATGGTTAGGCTTATCGGTTAGTAGTAAATGTAGCATTTGCTTGGCAGATGGAATACTGAAAGAAAAAAGAAAGAGTCATAGAGAGTCAATAAGAAAATATGTACCATCAAGTTATTTAGAAATAGTACTTACCTAATAATCAAACATACGTAGTGGTAGATTCATTGCATTTTACTTTATTGTAAATAAACTCGGTAGGTACGTGGAAGAAATATATAATTGGAAGTGCTTCATCGTAATGATTAAGTGGGTTTATGTAAATGTATTACTTCTGTTGTTACTCTTTGGTTTTGCTTTCCTGCTGTGTGGGTAAATCATAAGTGAATATTTTAGACTTGAGATTTCGGACATATGTCAAGGCAAGTAGCCCCGTATTTATTACACTTTATTACACAACAGGAAATGTCACCCGGCAACAATAGGGCGCACAAAGAGGTTCAAAACTATAAACTCAAGAAGGTTTCACGTCCCAAAGTAAGGAATTCTATAGAGATCCTATACGAGTTCCACCAAGATGGATAGAAAAGCTCTTACGCAGCTAAATTGAGAACTGATCTTCAGCTGGGGGCTTATCATCTACAACTTCTTTACTTAGGGCCGGTAATAATTTATTTGCATCAATCTCTAATCAAACTATTTGACGTGAGGTGGACATCAAGTGGACATGACATTGAGGCAAATAATGAAAAGCGAAACTACAAAGCCTCTCACAGACTGGCGCGGCCTGGCCGCGGCGATCAATAGTAAACTGGTCATTAGCTGTCAATTTTACTATTGACCGTGTGATTGACCGTAAACGAAAAAAAAATGTTCAAAACCCTAATTACTCCAAAATTATCCATAGTGATTACAACTTTAAGTTTTTTTTTCGAAAATAACGGGTTAATTTTTTTTCTATGATAATGTATGGAGAGAAATTCGCAAATGAATACCATGTGAATACAAGCAGTAAAAAGACGTTAGCTCCAGCTCAATTGATTTCGAAAACTTCCCCGGGTCCTACAGGTACTGAAAAATTGCAATAACACAGAAAAAAACAGAACATAATAAATGAAAACATTTTTGGAATGTATGGTAAAAAAATTAAAGATAAATTTCCATACGAAACTAACAGACTTTGTACTACATAATGTTGTGTCTAAAATATCATAAAATTACCTCCTTTATAAAGTCTTTCTTCTTTTTTAAAGTAATTGCACCTAGGTCATAGAAATACTATAATGTATAGAATCACAATCACGTCGTAAAAATGGCTCTGTAAAAGCCGGTACATGGACACAATTTACGCGGGGATCGTCGAGCGGAGCCGAACTTATCCGAGCACGTGGTTGATATTCACAATGACTACTGACGTACGAAAACTTCTTATGAGAAAACCAGTATAAGCCGGACCTCCGATTATGCATAGTTGTTACGAATCTCAAGGTCCATATATAATAAGATCGTATGATGAGGCGAGTCTAGACAGGTTGTAAATAGCATAGTATTTGACAAGACAACTTGTCATTGCCGGTTGCTTGCATAATGTTTAGTGCGTAAATGCAGAAATTCAAGCAGAACTAAAAAGAAATAATGGTGGGTTATCTTATTTTCAGTAAGTATCAATCGTTATTGAATTAAAATATGTATTTAAAAGGGTCAGTACTCGTTATGTTATAATAGTGTAATTTGACAATCTCCAGGAATAAAATATCTGTAGAGTAGGTACCACCTTAATTTACTAATTATAGTAATTCCGAAAAGTTTGATGATATGTGCAAAAAAATATGTGAAATTATGTGTCTTCAGCATGCCACTATTGCCACTGTACTGGGATAACACTAGGATGATGATGAGGATGTTTGTTGGTGATAAGGTCTTGCAAATTTTTTAATGTTTAAACTTAAATGATGACTAAAATACCTATTGATAATGCCAATAAAGTGATTGAAGGATGCTTAAATTAAAGTTAAGATAGTAAAGTTATATGATAGGTATACGTCGACATGTCGCGGCGTCATGTTGCTCCGGTCGTGAGTTCGAACCCAACTCCAGATGGCAGCAGCAGATGGCAGCGCCATCTTCCAGTTGGTTCTGAGTGTTCCGCGAAACAACACAACTGACGTGTTTTTGAAATTCGAAAGTAGGGATCGCGTTTTTTTTTGTATATTTGTTAAAAGAGGAAGAAGACGATGATGATGATTTAATTATAAAGGCATATGTAGAGAAAAAAGACACGCCAAGAACTTTAAATGATAACGTAGAGCCGCTATACCCGTGCGACTACGAGGAACGGAAAAGCTCTTGTGCAGCTAAATTGAGAACATTTTTAGCATGTGTAATTTGAAAAGTAGTAATAAAACTTAATTTTCATTATATCAACATATTTCGACTACGTCACATAGTTCGATGACTAACTATAATAAATCCTTACATAAAAACATTGTTCATAGAAATATGAATGCGACTCCATTTCGAACTGTGATCCCATTGTGACAGCTGACATTGGGTAATAAGGACATGAAGTTGTTGCAAATGTCGCTAATGAAGATGATTTTTCACATTGTACTAATTTGAGTCTTATTTTGGTTGTAATAAAGTAAGTTTTCGCATGCTTTACTTTTTAATTTTACGATCGTGGTTATGAATTAAGTGACTTCGCTTCTACTCGAATGCAACATTGTGATGAGCTATTATTGTGACAGATTTTGGTCGGGAATGTGACTCTAGGTATTATAAGAGCTCAATGACCTAGGTACTAAACAGCCTGTTTATTTAGTTTATGATTTTGCTTTATTTATCTTTTCTTGGAGAAAGCAATAAAACATACTTTACTAGCTTTACCTAAAAAAATATCCACAATAATATAAGAAAATGACCTGTTGTATGTAGTTGTGACGTGCCCGAATAAGCGTTTATTTTGTTTGTGTATGCACATTTTAACTATGTAATGTCTATTCGAACACACTACAACTACATACAAGTCATCTACTTCAGTTTTTAACCGACTTCAAAATTTCAAAAGAGGAGGTTATCAATTCGGTTGTATTTTTTTTTTTTTAATGTTTGTTCCTCCACAACTCCGTCATTTCTTAACCGATTTGAAAAAAAATTTTTTTGATTCATCATCATCATCATCATGTCAGCCGAAAGACGTCCACTGCTGGACATAGGCCTCCCCCAAAGACTTCCACAATGACCGGTCCTGCGCCACCCGCATCCAGCGGACACCCGCGACCTTCACCAGGTCATCAGTCCACCGAGTGGGGGGTCTGCCCACGCTACGCCTTCCGGTACGTGGTCGCCACTCGAGAACCTTTCCGCCTCAACGGCCATCGGTTCTACGTGCTATGTGCCCCGCCCACTGCCACTTAAGTTTAGCGATTCGGAGGGCTATATCGGTCACTTTGGTTCTGCTGCGGATGGCCTCATTCCTGATGCGATCACGCAGAGAAACTCCCAACATAGCTCTCTCCATTGCCCTTTGGGTGACTTTGAGCCTTCTTATGAGGCCCATAGTAAGCGACCACGTTTCAGTGCCATATGTCATCACTGGCAACACACACTGGTCAAAGACTTTTGTCTTGAGACACTGCGGAATATTGGACGAAAAGATGTGCCGTAGCTTCCCGAACGCTGCCCAACCGAGTCGGATTCGACGATTAACCTCTTTCTCGAAGTTGGACCTACCTAACTGGACAGTCTGTCCTAGGTATACGTAATCGTCTACAACTTAGAGCGTAAAGTGTCCGATTGTTAAGGGAGTTGGTGCGACATGGACATTTGACATGATCTTCGTCTTGTCCGTGTTCATGCTTAGACCAACTCGCTCGGAGGCTTTACTGAGGTCATTGAGCATTGTACTTAAATCCTCCATGGTCTCAGCCAAGACTACTATATCGTCAGCAAACCGAAGGTGAGTGAGGTAGTCGCCGTTTATGTTGATGCCTAGCCTTCTCCAGTCGGATGCATAATCGGAGGTCCGGCTTATACTGGTTTTCTCATAAGAAGTTTTCGTACGTCAGTAGTCATTGTGAATATCAACCACGTGCTCGGATAAGTTCGGCTCCGCTCGACGATTCCCGCGTAAATTGTGTCCATGTACCGGCTTTTACAGAGCCATTTTTACGACGTGATTGTGATTCTATACATTATAGTATTTCTATGACCTAGGCTGAAGACTGCAGAATCATCTCATTCCTTTCCTCGATGAGCCTCTGAGTGGAGATAGAGAGCCTTTTGGCTCTTTGAGTTCGTTGGGCCTTAAAGAACTTAGACCCAATGCTATGGACAGCTTCCACAAACCCGTCGTTGAATTCGTCCACATCGCCGCCTAGACAATCGAAACGGTTTTGGAGTTCCAGCTGAAAGCTCTCGGGGTTTTGGATTTGGACTGCTGCTGGACGGAGCGTGGACTTCATCAGTCGAGAGCGCTCTAGCTTGACGCATATATTCAATGTGCCTCTTACCAAACGATGATCACTTCCGGTTTTAACCGCATTGATCACAGAGACATCATTGAATATATGCCTCTTCGTCGACATGATGAAGTCAATCTCGTTTTTTGTTGCACCGTCGGGACTCATCCAGGTCCACTTCCTGTGCTCGCGTTTCTTGAAGAAGGAGTTCATCATGTAGAGTCCCTCCTTCTCCAAGAAACCAGCCAGTAGTTGGCCCCGGTGGTTCCGACTTCCAACTCCAAATTGCCCCACTCTCGGCTCTTCGCCGTCTCTCTTGCCCAGTTTTGCGTTGAAATCCCCCATAACAACGGTGAAGTAGGTTTTGGAACTATGCATGACCTTTGATATATCCTCATACATAGCCTCCACCTCGTCGTCGGAGTGTGCCGAGGTCGGCGCGTACACCTGTATGACCGTCAACGAGTACCTCTCGGATACTCTGAGTATAAGGTACGCCACCCTAGCCGACACACTCTCGATCTTCACCACGTTGTTCACGAGGGATTTGTGGACGATAAACCCGACACCTCCCTGGGACTGTTGGTCGCCCTCCCGGAAATAGAGCAAGTTGCCGGACTTCAGGGTTATCGTGTCCTCCCCCTCTCTTCGGACTTCAGATAACCCTACGATATCCCAACGCAACTTGCTCAATCCTTAATCCTCCAGTTCCGCTATCTTTTCGTCGGTCCGCAGTGTTCGTGTGTTGTATGTTGCCAGGGCCAGAAGTCGTCGGTGGTGGTAGCCGGATCTTAACCGGAGATTCTTCGCACCCCTGACCCCGCTAGTACCCTGGCCGCTACCAGAACCAGGGTACCGGGGGTCGCCGGAACCTCGGGGCCGTGGCCTGTTTGTGTATGTCATGAGGGGTAATTGCCATAATCGCCACGCTTGGCATGCGGGTTGGCGATCGCAGTATCTCCACCGCACTCCAGGGATGCTGCTGCCCATCCTCCGGTGGTCTTGGTCGTAGTTTTAGGACATACCCGGGTCCGGGGGAAAAAACATTTTTTTGATTGCATGTATATATATCCAAGTTGGTCCCGTTTTTGTCAAAAAGCAGTTCTGATGATAGGATCCATGAGGAATTGAGGGAACTCCTCAAATCTTTAAGGCAAACATATAGTGATTTTTGTGTTTTTATCAACAAGTCATGCATTTGCATCCAAAAATGTGACATTGGATGAAGTGGAACTGCTGATGATGATCAGAACAGAACTCTTCAACTACGAAAAGTTCACGTTTGGCGATTTGTCCTCCTAGCTGTGTTTGTTAAGCAAGTTCTATTTTCACGATTACTTTTTGTCATGCTCGAGTTCTGATGATGGGATCCATGAGGAGTTGAGGGAACTCCTCAAATCTTAAAGGCAAACATATAGTGATTTTTGTGTTTTTATCAACAAATCGAGCATTATCATACAAAAATGTGACATTTGATGATGTGGAACTGCTGATGATGATCAGAACAGAACTCTTCAACGACGAAAAGTTCACGATTGGCGATTTGTCCTTCTAGCGGTGTTTGTTAAGCAAGTTCTATTTTCACGATTGATTTTTGTCATGCTCGAGTTCTGATGATGGGATCCATTAGGAATCGAGGAAACTCCTCAAATGTGGAAGGCACACAAATAGTGATTTTAGTATTTTCATGAACTAATCAAGCATTTTCATTCATAAAAGTGACATTTGATGAAGTGGAACTGCTGATGATGATCAGAACGCAACTCTTCAACGACGCGTAGTTCACGTTTGGCGATTTGTTCTCTTCGTTTTGTTTGTCAAGCAAGCAAGGTTTTTCCATGATTTCATGAGGAATTGAGGGTACTTAGTCTTCTACCATTATAAACATACTTATAGCCATTTTTGTATTTTATTGTATGGAATCTAAGAGTGCACCATCTAAGATTAATAATATTTCACCGGACTCCCCCATTGAAGTCGGTTTTTTTTTCTTAAAAATTATTTACCTATACTAGATGACGATATATTTAATAGATATACAGGTTGGTCTAAATAGAATCACCCAAAAATTTTATATTTTATATAGATATCTAGCACCTAGGTGTAGCTGAAAATACCCTATATATGTATATTAAGCGATTTTTCATAGTTTAGAAGTTACAGTTTGTTAAAGGAGTTAAATCAAGTTTTCTAACTCGACGGCTTGAAAAATTAAAAAATTCAGAACTTATTAAAAATATTTCTTAAATATTTTTTTGCAACATATTGCCTTATAATACTTTCTTATATCTAAAATAATCAACCTTTGATCCAAATTAGAGAAAAGAGTCGTAAAGGAAAATTTAGGGTTTGAGTTTAACAGTCAAAATTTCAAAAATATTAATAAAATAAAAAAAACCGGCCAAGTGCTAGTCGGAAACGCGCACGAAGGGTTCCGTACTTTAAAAAAAAACGCCATCAACTACTCTGTTGTATGGGAGCCCCCCTTAATTATTATTATTATTTTGATTTTAGTATTTGATGTTGTAGCCACAATAAAAATACATAATCTGTGTAAATTTCAGCTGTCTAGCTATTACGGTTCTTGAGATCTAGCTCGGCGAGTGGTAGCCATGAAAAATGGCTAAAATATCACGTTTTTTGTATCGGAGCCCCCCTTAATTATTATTATTATTATGTTTTTAGTATCTGTTGTTATAGCGGCAATAAAAATACACAATCTGTGAAAATTTCATCTGTCTAGCTATTACGGTTCTTGAGATACAGCCTGGTGACAGACGGACGGACAGCGAAGTCTTAGTAATAGGGTCCCGTTTTTACCCTTTGGGTACGGAACCCTAAAAATGGTGGTTTTTATGCGCTTACAATAATTTCAAAAACTTTTACAATTCATCAGCAGCCGCATGCATGAGCATAAGTAGAATATAGCAATAAGTCATTAGCGCGCACAAGTATTAACAACAAAACAAACCGTATCCTACTTATATAATAACCGCGGTCGGCCTGTTTAGCCCAGTTGGTAGTGACACTGCCTCCGAACCTCGAGGTCCCGGGTTCGAATCCTGGTAATCCTTCTATGTATTTAAGTATTTATCTATATAAGTATATATAGCAAAGCTTGTAGCCTTATTTTGGGACTAGATCGATGTGTGTAAGATTGTCCCCCAATATTTACTTATTATTTTATTTGTGTCTGTGTTGTTGCTATCGTGCAGTGGACGTCCCCGCCGTTGGGAAAGGCTAAGTGTACGCGTCGTGTCTGAGTTGGACGCCGTGAACGGCACCTTTCGATGTACACTGTGGTTACGTCGCCCGGGTCCGTGATTGTGTGCCTAGGACACCGGACCGTGTAGCCCCTATTCAGTGATCGCTGAGTTACGACACAGGTGGGAGCGAAGGCAACGTAGCCTTCCTAACTAACGGAATCCTATGGTGGGGAGCGTTGGCAGTAGTAATACTGCCAACGCTCCCCATCATAGGATTCCAGGCGTAAGCCTGGCAGTCTGCTTAGTCCACCTCTACACATCTGTTAACACGATAACGCCTCTCTCTCGCCACGCGCGCCTTTGTGGAAGTAAGCTGAATGTAAATGGGGTATTTGACTCGTGCCCGAAATCCGACAATACCGAGGAGAAAAAGACGAGGAGCATGACGTGCAGCACAAATGTTGCTACACTACATTTCCACCTCTTTTCCTCGATACTTCACATGCTACTTAACAAGTGTAGCAGGGGTAGGTATATGAACGCCTAGTACTCGTCACCTCACATGACACGCGACATCTCTCACAGATTGCAACAGCTGAAACCATCACCGAGATTCCTATTATTGTTTGTTTCTGGTTCTATTACTTTTTCGACAGAATTAGATTAGTTTGTGTATCTTAATTGACTTGCTAAGATTTGAAATGAATATCTGGATTTATTTGTAAAAAGTAGCTTATTGCTATTCAAGAAGTGGTCCTGCGTTTTCAGATCTTTCTTACCTCTAATTGGGTAAAGGCCTTCGCATAATAGAATCTTGTGGAAATGTCAAGGGAACCGAAATGCTTGGAAAGTGTCATTGAGTACGATTTTAATAGTAATTAATGGGTCATTCAATTTACGTTTATAAACATATGTAGGTATACTAATTAATGCTTGCGTTAAGGCTTTCGGACAAAAGATTTCTGTTTTATTATTTTATATTAGTGTGCATGTTATGCGGCTCCTCATACATGTACCCGATATAAAGGTTTCTAAGAAACTTTTCCATTTAAGAGGATATATTCCGTCCGGCGCAAGTCAACTCTAGGTATTTCTTGACGTTTTCCGCGACACACAAAGAAGTACTGCACATGGCGTACGCATGTGTTCGTAAACAACACGACGTATAAAACTACTTGTTCAAATTTGAACCTTGATACGACGCAATAAGGTCTACAATGATATCACCCAATACAGCTTTGTATGCGGTATCAGGTTATCGTATAGCGCGAGTACATAATCTTGACACTTTTGCAGCGAAAAGATGTGTACAGCTATATACATTCATATTGTTTTATACAAAAATAAACTCACGCCTATATTCCCAAAAGGGGTAGGCACAGCACGAGAAAATTCGTTTGAGTGCCACTTTTAGCAATTGTAGGTTAATCGATGGAAAACTTGTGAAGTAGTAGTGACAGATTGCTAGCCCATCTCCCACAACACACTTCAACTTGGTTCGGATTGTCGACTCTTACGACACCCAAGGGAAGAAAGGGGGGTATATTAGCCGCCAAAATCGTAAAAAGTGTGTCCCCCCGTCCTCTAATTTCTAAACTATGAGGTGTAAAATTATGAAAAATATTAAGGTGCTGAACATTAAAGAATACTTTCAACGATTTTTGGTTTGAACAAGTATTATAAATGCGAAGGTCACCCGTCTGTCTGTCTGTTACCTCTTCACGCTTAAATCGCTTAACAGATTTAGATGAAATTTGGTCTAGAGATAGTTTGAGTCAGTTCTCCCCTTTCATAACTGCAAATTGTACTGAACTGACGTTTTGGCGTTTTGGAGCATATGGGATTTGAAATTTTGGTGTGCTTTTAATGGAGATAAGATCGTACTACCTGTCCCGTTCTAACTTACTCGGTTAGAGTCTGTGCGAAATGAGGAGAGTCGTAGAATGTCCCATACATTCTACGACTCTCCTCATTTCGTACACATTTCGCGACTCTTCTCTTTCCGCACAGAGAGAGAGAGAGTGTCAACATGGTTTTCAAAAGGGCAAAAGGCAAAAGTACAAGCACGATACTATCAAAAACGAGCGGGAGGTGCGGTGCGGGGTGCCGCAGGGCTCGGGATGTGGCCAGGTGTGCTACTTGCTGCACTTGAACAGCCTGTGCGGCGTGCTGCGGCCCTGCTCCCCGCACATGTTCGCCCACGACCTGTGCGTGCTGAGCGCCGGCGCCGCCGCCGACCTGGCCGGCACCTGCCGCTCGGTGCAGCAGGACGTCGACGCCGTAGTCAAGTGGTCGCACGATAATGGCATAGTGTTAAACGCAGATAAAACCAAACTACTAATTTTACACTCACCTTATTTAAACCCTTCCTGTTCACCAGAGCCTATAATAGTTACACATGACTTCTCCTGTTTCCATAATAATCTGGTTCTACGCCAATATATTATAAGCCGATTGAACGTGTTAAATGCATAACTTACCTTGGCATGAAAATAGATGAAAACTTTTCATGGTCATCTTCATCTCATATAGAGTATATAATATATGTAGTAATTTAAGAAGAGTCCTACTTGGTCGATTTTACCACCCAAGCTATACATAGAGTCCCTACACGCACCCTAAAATGTATTTATATATCACCAGTGGAATCAATTATAGGTTACCCTCTAGATTGCTACAGCCTCACTTTTAAAACGTATTAAAAAAAAAATTAAATGTTGCAAATTAGATTTCTCAAACTATTAGTAAATAATAAAACAAAAATATACATAAAATGATTATAATAGGTTATTTAAAATATGTAAAATTCTTCCTGCAACTCTAAGACACAAATATTTATTATTAGTTAATCAACACGGCAACCGAGAGAGTTACTTATCTCAAATGAGCCAAAAACTTGACACCAGGTCTGTAGCTGCGGATGTATGCTGTCCTCAGAGTAAGCAATTACTATGGGGATAGGCTCATCGAAAAGCGCATACCATATTTACTTAGCGCCATACCTGCGGCTATTAGAAAGGAGGCAAACAAAAATAAATTCAAAAAAGCATTGCTCGAATACTACCTCGACAGTATTTAAATACAATATACTGTAGGTATTTTATGTTTATATATATACTCGTACATTAAGACTTAACCACTAATTATATGAGATACTAACAGTTTTGCGGGACGTTGATTTATTTTAAATTTATGTTAATAAATAATAAGGGTGCACAGAAAATCTAAATTATTTTCTGGTATCAAAACTATAATTCCTAATACACAGATTTTTTGATTTTCCCGCCAAAACTTTGGGTAATATTTAAGTAGCCATACTCTAACTCTTGCTTTACGTCATTACATACAGTTTGCCCACTGAGATTCATGTTTATAGTTAAACAACTTTAATAAAGACCCTTTAAAAACGTTATTAGTTTAAGATCGGAATAGGTGTCATTTAGTATACACTTTGACGTAAGTATACGGAAAAACCGGCCAAGTGCGAGTCGGATTCGCGCACCGAGGGTTCCATAAAAATTTTTTTTTCCGTAAAATAGCCATTCTCTTTTTCATCTGAGCGTTTATCCCGGTTGCATCCTCAGCTGCTGCTTCGGAGCCCAGGGTCCGCTTTCCTAATTTTTCTACTCCACTTGGCACGGTCTTCGGCATCCTCTTTTGTGAGACCATTGGTACGCATGTCATCTCTCACAACGTCCAGCCAGCACCTCCACGGTTTTCCCCGTTTTCCGGGTCCAGGCGGAGGCGGCATAGCCAGACATTTGTTACCCACGTAACTTGCCGGTTTTCGCAAGACGTAGCCGTACCAGCGGAGGCGATGCTCTTTGTTGCGAGTTGGAATAGACAGTGATGTATGTTAAAAAAAACAATAACATGTACAAAACAAATGTAACCTGCCACAACTAAATGTAAGAGGGGCTTTACTTCAGTTTTTGATTTATAGGTATAGTTGGAGTACAGAAACCTTCGTCAGTTATCATATCAATAGGAATTTAAATATCAATGTATATGTATAATACATTATTAATAAAAACGTGATAAAAGCTGACAAAGTGAGTGGTGGGAACGCGGGAAAGCGAATGGTATAATAAATTTGATAAACATGAAACTAACAGAATCATTAGAATTTTGTGAAAATCGGATGGTGTCCTGTTTAACTTTTTGGTTAATAGCCCGATTGGTTCTTACCAATCGTCCCAACGAAACATTGCCGGTCCGAGTACTTTTAAATATAAACCCATCCCATTATATAGGTGTTGGTAAACTAATACAGTTTAGAGTTCAGTAGTAAACAAGGAACCCTTATAGTTTCACTTTCACCGTGCCCGCCTGTCCATCTGCGGCTTATCTCAGTTAGGCCATTGTAAGTAATCCATTGATTATTTAGATTACGTTGTTAATTGTTTCACACGCATAGTAAATATGAGTTTGTAAACAAAGTCCGAGTGTTAAGTAACGGGCGTATTGTACAGTCAGCATCAAAAATAGCTACGCATTTGAAAAGTTTAAAAGTTTTTATTGTAAGGGATTAAGAGCTTTTGAACCCTTCATATGCGTAGCTACGTTTGTTGCTGACTGTAACACTAAGATCATATTTGAGATCAGAGCACTTAGATCTGCTATTCCGGACCCTCGAGTATCAATGTTGATTGCAATTGAGTCTTTAACTGAACAACATTAAGTAAACGGTGACCGGTAATAGATATTTCTAGGACTCTACCAATTAAACATCATTATCGAGACATATTTTCCCAAACTGGACAATCAACTGGGAAGTAAACATATTCTGATATAGACACTGATTCGAGTAATTCTTGGCATGTTACAGGATTTTTGTCAACAATACTTACAGGGAAAAATAAGACCACTCGGATGTTTTAAGTACTAGTAATTAGGTATTATATTTGTCAAAAATAAATAGTTTGACGTATGTATACTAGAATTTATAAATTATGTACAGCCTTGGCCTGAAGTATTAAGCACTCCCGCGTTTTTCATATAAAAGTAAAAATTTTAATGAAGCATTTTATATCTTTTATTATAGAAAATTCTAATATTTTTCAATAACACTAGCTATTCATTGACGTTAAAAATAATTGCACTTAAAAAAAGGCATTTGGTCCTTTTATTGCGAAGCCGATTATTTTTAGGGTTCAGTTTTCTAGGATAAATAGCTACTTCGAAATTATATCTGCTAAAGTTTTCTAGATGTTTATATACATTATACTATTTTGCGTCAATGTGTAGTTTTGTAATAAAAAAAAACATAGTTTATTTATAAGTTACAAAGAAAAATAAGGGGTGCTTAATACTTCTGGCCAAGGCTGTAGTCCGTTTTTCGTTAAAGCAGTTTTGTTGCGGAACACAATATTAAATCACCTTAACGAAATACTTAACCATTATGATAGAAGAAGAAGATTGAAGCTTTTCTAAAAGATCTTTTCGCATAGATGAGAAAAAGTTGCAAAAAAAACCGGCCAAGAGCGTGTCGGGCCACGCTCAGTGTAGGGTTCCGTAGTTTTCCGTCCGTCACATTAAGTGAACATATTAAGTACAGAAACACAATTGAAAGCACGTCAGTTCATTGTGATTTTGTAGAAATGACAGGTACAATAAACACCTGTTTATACGGTTAAATTATTACAAACTTAGTTCAGAAATTATTTTTGTAATTTTTTCAAAAACTATTCATCCTATCAAGTTCAAAATAATTTTCCTACAAAGTTTTTATAAACTTCTACTTTTGTGATTTTTTTCATATTTTTAAAACTTATGGTTCAAAAGTTAGAGGGGACACATTTTTTTTAACTTCTGGAGCGATTATTTCCGAAAATATTAACATTATCAAAAAATGATTTTAGTAAACCCCTATTTATTTTTAAATACCTATCTAACAATATATCACACGTTAGGGTTAAAATGAAAAAAAAAATCACTCCCCACTTTACGTATAGGGGAGGTACCCTAATAAAATATTTTTTCCACTTTTTATTTTACCACTTTGTCGGCGTAATTGATATACATATTAGTACCAAATTTCAGCTTTCTAGTGCTAACGGTCACTGAGATTATCCGCGGACGGACGGACAGACGGACGGACAGACGGACGGACAGACATGGCGAAACTATAAGGGTTCCTAGTTGACTACGGAACCCTAAAAACCGACGGTGAAACTAGAAGCAATTCGTTAAGTGTTCCGTATTTTTTTATAGGTAGGTAGCTATTTTACTAAAGTGGACTGGAATAGTTGACAGAAAAACGTAAATCTCCTTTCCTTAACTTGGAGGTAAGATAAATGGCGAGATTAGCGTAATCCAGAAAAAGGGCCGAATTCTAATAACGGATGATCATCAAACTTCACAAGGTACTTAGAATAATTTTAGTGATAAATGATTGTTGCATGAAACAAATTCGCTTGTCGTTTTCTCTTAAGATGATTAGATTATTAGCTCATGAAAAAAAAAAATAAAAAAATCAAAAATAAAAATGTTTATTGTATAAGGGCAACATTACAATATGAATCACGACCCTGTGTCCTGAGCTAGGAAACCCTGTGTTACAGGACCCAGTTTCGTCGTTCTAATTACTTAACCTAGTACTTATCTATACAAGTGTGGGTATTTTCATAAACAAATCAAGTATTTAAATTAATTGTAATTATAATTAATTTGTTATATCATTAAATATTACATTAACAGCAAGATATGTAACTTATGAATATGGCTAGTTGTAAATGACTAAATAGTGTAAAGATTATCTACATTCTTGAGTGTATTTAGATCATCTTTTGCAGGAGCAAAACATCATCTATGAACGGTAAAGTTATAACTTCTAACAGTAAATGGTGCACGGTGTGTGCGGTATTTTGCGAGCTTAGGCGGCACGCGGCATTTGTCGTCGGATGAGGGATTGAATGACGCACGTAAGAGAACCGATATGTTGCTCACGAACAAATCCTCCGAAAGTTTCTTTCTTCGAATTTTTAGTGTATCTCTGTCCTGCTCATAGTTATATAAAATCTGAAAGTGTACTACGTATCCGCAAGTAATAAAAAATAAGGCAAGATTCACAGCTAGAGTTGTCGCAAACATATGCGAAATCTATAACACTTTACAGTTGAACCTTTATTAATACTGTCATTAATTGTTCCAATTGTAAAAGTACAGTCCTATTCCGCTCTTGCATTAAAAATAATAAAAATTTCTATTTCATTACAAGTCAGTATTGTATTCAGTACATTTTGATTTTGCCTGACTATAATCGAAATTACCTATTGATTTTTATTATGAAGTAATAAACGTAACCAATTTATTTATCACAACGAAGGGTTCGGGTAAGTTAATAATGAGCATCAAAATATCATAAAGGTCAATAAGTAATAATACTAATTGGATCCGTGCTGGAGTTCGAGTTATTCTAACAAGTTATTTAATCGCATCTAATAGGTACTGGCATTATAAAGAGGATAACGTGTGACGACAAGTGTACGGGCATAAGTGGGGAGTAATGTCCAGTCCGGACCTATTCAAACGCTTTCAAATATTCTTTCACGAGTCGGTATATAGAATAACTATATTTTATCCCGCAGCTCTACCGTCATTTTCTGTAGTACGCGGACGGAAACGCGAGCGCGACGCTGGTGGATAGAAATCTGTAATAATTGTGCCCACTACATTGTGCACACTACACAATAATTAATTATTGTTATATTTAATATCAGTGATCGCATTTTCTAATTTCACTCTGTTTTATAATAGTTGACAGTATCACGGATTATCATAACTACGTCCTAAATATTTCATGTCCCCTTGAAACCTTTACGAGGCAAACAAGACAGCAATTAATATTTTTATTGACGGCCGCTATCCAGCTCATCAATATTAAGCTCCCCTCTGGAATCGATATTTCTTTATGTCGCGATTATCCAATGATCGCCATTTTATTAAGCTTAGGGAATTTTCCTTTCTGATTTGAATTCCCATCGTCGTCTCAACTACCCTCCTAGGCTCAGCAGGCGCCGCAACTTCGTATCCTCTAGTGTTTGAAATTTGTATTATTATCATTGTAGGTGGATCACGTAGAGCTTCGTTTTCATTTGCACAAGGTACATGCATTAGGATGTTTTACAGCTATGTAAGATCTAATGGGATAGCATACAAGGACGACCAACAATATCACATCATACGTTAGAACACGCCAGTGTTGCTGTTGTGTTATGAATTCAATAATATCCCAACTATGCCGAACGCGTTCCATGAACCTACAGGTATTTGGATACGAGTATGTATCTATGTCAAACTTGAAGTTTCTTCCCCCTCATTCCCCGCGCCAATTAGATGCCTACCTTTTATTAATTACCTAGAGAGAGTGACGTGGGTTTCATGATTTGAGGGGCGAAAGTAGCTCTAGATAGTCTTAAATACGTATATAGCCCGAGAAAGATACGGTTTTTTGGAAATAATTCAATAACAGGCCAATTTTTGTTATACGATCCTATTATGTGATTTAAGCACCTATATTTTTAAAATTTCCGAATCTGAAGACCGGAAGTTGGAAAAAAAATGATGTGCCCGAAAACTGGTGAATTTTTGCAGCAAACAGGGTATCAGTATTTTTATGATGAGTACTTCTATGTTTATGTCTATTTAATACTTACGACCAGAATCGAACAATATGTGCAACGGGAAATGAGAAAAAAAATATCTAATAGGTAGTAGTAGTAGTCAATTTGACCTTCATAAATAGTCTACACAGTGCATTTGGCTACCACATTAATTCCAAAAGTTATTACAGCTTTAGGTATTTTGGGTTGATACAGTATAAAAAGTGTCAAGAAATATAATAAAGGCATATAAAAACCCTAACTGTAATGATACCTTATATGCCATTAGCGTAATGCATTTTTATGTTTTACGATATTAATAATTGATTGTATTATTAAGTTACCGTAACAAAAATAAGTTGATTTTCATATATTACAAAGAACATAAATAGAAGTAGTAGTAATCATAAAGAAAATAATTCTTATAGTGTTTTCGCTAGATTTTTTACGGATTTTTCATAAATTTGTTTTTAATATTTTCTACCGTCGCGTTAATAAATGTAGGTGTATTATTAAAGAATACTTAGTATAATTACTTAACCTAATTTTTGATGCACAAAATTTACTGATACCGATATATTGATGTTTTTTCATACAGTGAAACCGTATAGCTCTCGGGCTAATACAGATCTAGTGAATAATCCATCGTGAAAACTCTGAATACGACAAGACACAAAGTACAATATATTATTATATTTTACTTACCGTATTATTTAACACCTGTCATAGCAAAACAGTTTTTATTCTAGCATTTGACATTGACTAATAAAGTTTCATATTAACAGATGTGAACGTGTCAATCATTGATAGCCAGTTCGGGTCTACTCGTATTCCGAGTTTTCACGATCGGAACGGATTATTCACTACAGCTGTACTTATATTATACTAGTATTTTCCTGCGACTTAGTCCGCATAGAACTCTTGTGTACGGCGTTTCAGAGTGAGTAAGAGAGATGTCATGATCATGAGAGAAAGATGAAGATTAAGAACTCGTTTTTAGCCGTTAAGTTTGTTTGCTTTAATCTGTCACAGTAGATACATAGCCTATAGCAATAAAACAAATCCATACAAACGTCCGATTTGACGCACCCATGCAGACACATGTAATTACAGTAAACTTAAGCAGGTCTAGGGGGGTTTCGATCACGAGTGCTGCGCACGTACTCGTATCGCGTAGAATAGTAGAAGTTTTTAATTAAACTAGCTGGCCACTATTTTGATTTGACCTGACATAACGTGACGAATAATTAGATGTAAATGCAATTAAATATTTGAAATAAAAATGAGCCATATATTGTGTAATAAATATTGTGTAAATCCGTTTTATTTTTATTATTTACTAGTTTTTTCCCCGCTACTTCGCCTGCGTGGAACTCGTTTAATCGCTAAATAGAGGATAATTTCTATTGAATTATAGTTAAAACTTTTTAAAATCACGATTTCCACTTGAAGCTTTTAAGTGGAAATCGTGATTTTAAAAAGTTTACACTATAATTCAGGCGTTTGCTTCATTATCTCTTTCCCGTACAAACTTCCACACTTCTTTATAAGTGAAAGACCTTAAAGGATCATTTCCGGGATCGCCTTATTATCTCCAGGGCAAATTGTCCCTCAATCGGTTTGGTAAACGTAAATTGTGGCTTATTGCAATTGTAATAGAGTCCCGGACTCTATTTATACAGAGTCCAGGACTCTATTACAATACTCGTAGGTAGGTAGGTGCCTCAGGTACTTGAAGAAGGTCTAGAAGCCTAGAAGGCCAGAACAGTTATTTATTTGAGATAATTTTAAATGAATGAATAATAATAATAAATAAATTTTACCACTGAATCTAAAGTTCCCTGGTTTCGGCACCATAAAATATGTCGCAAATTTGATTTTTGCTTTTATAGTTTTCGCCACAATTGGGTATTTTCTGAAAAAAAAAATGTAAACACAAAACGCATACGCTGCAAAAAATGTATACGTTACTGTCACTGACCTTGTTGGCGGAACAGACTGGAGTTGGTTCCTCTGGCTGACTCCAAGGTGCCAGGGGAGGTACGCGATGGCTGCTCAGTGCTTCCTTGTTCCACTACGTATTTTGTTTATTGTTAATGTCTCGCTCGCGCAATACGAGCGCAGTTATCTCTCGCGCGACTGCAGGCGCAAGCGAAGATGCTTACGTTAACCAATCAGAACGCATCGTGTATGAATCTAGTGGCGCGAAAATTAAAAACTACTATTTCAAACGGGAACACTTGTACTATTATTTAATCGTATGGCATTTACCTACGAACCGTGAGATATTCGAGGAGACAAGTACGGTTGCCAGTTTTTGTTGCACTTTTAGCACCACCCAGGGGTCACGTGTAGGGTAACGATGGGTACTCCCTACGGACGTGGTGCAACTTCGACCCCCCTTTGTCAAGTGAGTGGGCAACTTGACTGTTAGAAGTTCTCAAGCCACCCGAAGGCCTCTAACTTGGCTTAGCGACTGCTGTCGTAGACAGCAGCCGGGATCAACGGCTTAACGTGCCTTCTAAAGCACGAGAGCGCTCAGTTAGTAACCACTCAAAGCGGTCACCCATCCAAGAACTGACTTGCGCCCACATTGCTTAGCCTCGCATACCGCACGTGGTAGGCGGGTGCCGCTGGGCCACGAGCGCTCTATACTTATGTATAAAGTAGACTATTTAAGGTTACGTCAATGTGATAATTTTCCCGCAATTCCTCTATCGCAGGAGTTTTTCAAGTCTTAGTTGGCTTTTTATGTTAAACGATTTTAGCAAAGTTCCTATGACAAGATGCACTGACACTGAATTTAATTGCATTTAAGTATTTGTACCACACTAAAAATGAAAATATTTAATGTGTATCAGGAGGGATTCCCTTGATGCAAGGCGTGCGTGGTGGAGGTGCGCAAAAGTTGAGAATATGCAGTGGCGAAGGATACTGTTTTATTTAAATTGCCATTATATTAAGCGTACTTTTTAAATTCAATATCCACTCACTCGTTGCCGGAAAAGCAGCTTGACTCGACAAAATTATTATACTAAAATATCGTTCTTTCGCAGCATGAAGAGCGCAAATTGGATACAAAATATAATTCTGGCTAAAGTGCTCGCTCGTTTGCCAATTACATTGAAGCATTTTATTATATACAGGAAAAAGGTAATGTATGCAACAGTTCCATTAGAATTTTTATTGTTATTATATTATCTTGTTAACATAGCTTGGATACGGAGAGAGAGAGCTATCTTCCAGTACACAATATAATCTTAAAACGTCAAACATGACATAATTTGCACTGAGATGACAGTGTTGATTTTTACCGACTACAAAAAAGGAGGAGGTTCTATGTTCGTCTGTATTTTATAGTAAAACATACTACTGCTACAGCTACTTGATAAGTTTTGAAATGCTTATAATTTAAAAATAGAACGCATCCATATCATATATTTTTAAAAAGTTAAATTATTCATAAATATAACACAGATAGCCAAGCTGCTCGTTTAAAAAATATGTCCCAGTCATTTTACTACGACAGCTCTCGCGTTTTTCTTTGCAACGATGCTGTTGGTTATATGGTTTTTTCCTGTCTCGAATCTTGTCGAGTCACCCACAAAATAAACATACTAAGTCTGTAAATAAAGGTGATGTAAGGAATGGATGGGGCCAGTTGATCTGAGTGAATGTATAGTTCAATTCGTTTTCTGTTAAAATCTTTTAGTTACTTTTGTGAGTAGATATTGAGTAAAGACCACCACCACCATCCACCATATCAGCCCTAGGACATCCACTGCTGGACATAGGCCTCCCCCAATTTCATGGGGGGTAAATGCCATAATCGCCACGCTTGGCATGCGGGTTGGCGATCGCAGTACCTCCACCGCACTCTAGGAATGCTGCTGCCCATTTCCCGGTGGTCTTGGTCGTAGTTTTAGGACATACCCGGGTCCCAGTAACGACACCATCCCATCCATCCACCAGTAAAGACACCGTGATATAAATGCCATGGACCTGCTATTGAGCTTTTTAATTTATTAACTTTCGGACCAACGGCTCGTAGGCACGGAAGGAGTGTGACCTGACCAGATCCTTCTCAACTTCGTTGGGCTTACCTCTTAAGGTATCGTCATCAAGGTATTTCTATTAAGCAGTCAAAGAATTTCTATAACTACTTTTTGAATAGCCAGACAGAAAACTAAAGGGCCCAGCGTCCCCTTGCTGTGCTCTTCCTAATAAATAATAAATATTGGGGGTCAATCTTACACATTTCGATCTAGTCCCTAACTAAGCAAAGCTTGTACTATGGGTACTAGACGACGATATACATATTTATATAGATAAAGATATACTTAAATTCATAGAAAACATCCAAGACCCAAGAAGAAATATCCGTGCTAAATGCACAAATAATGCCCTGACCGGGATTCGAACCCGGGACCTCTAGCTTTGGAGGCAGTGTCACTACTAACTAAGCTAAACAGACCGTCTTGCCTACCTGCCTACCAACTAGGCTAAACAGGCAGACCTGGAAAAGAACAAGGAAGGAATAAACCAAAAAGAGAAAATTTGTTGGTTGGTCACACACTGCCTCCGAAGCTAGAGATCCCGGGTTGGAATCCTGGTAAGGGCATTTGTTTCTGTGGTGAGCAGAAACATTTGTTCCTAAGACTTGAATGTTTCCTATGTAACTAACTTTAATACGACGCAATCTGCGTTTTTGGGGTCCATGGAGCAAGCTCGAGTAGTATGGATGGCAGCCTCACACCTTAATCTAGTGCCAAACCCTAACTGGCAGGGTTGAAGATAGGCAGCCATGTCCTCTCTCACAGCACGACATCCAAGTTTGGCCGTTAAGCGTCGAAATGTGCTGGCAATAGCTATCGGTCTTTTACCCCCGTCTTTTTTTGATAGAGCACTTAACGACGCTCCATAGATAAAAGAACAAACTACGGGATTTAGCTGACCACTCAGTATAATATTGTACAATTTCGTCAGGCATTCAAGCAGGCGAGAGCCGTTGTCACCGGCGGAACATGAAGTACCTGAAGTCAGATGTGCTGGTCGGCTACCATCCAAGCCAGATGAAGAACCACTGTTGAAGGAGATGAGATAGAGCCTGTGATTCGTCTTCCAGGTTGTTCATTTATTTTTGTTAGTCTTAAATATGTATACATATTTTCCCTGGGGGTTAAATTACTACTCCTGCCCCGCTCGATAAGTCTAGTCACTTTTCGAGCATGAGAAGTGAAAACTGTTTAAACGATAATGTCCTTTTCTCAAACAAGCTCTCGGAAATGGTTGTACCATTAATTTATTTGTAAAAAAGGAAAATGGAAAGTGCCTTTATCTTAATACCGCCTTTAAAAATAAGTCGTACAAAGAGAGCTTTCTGCTAAATAAAGTTAAAATATCACCGCGTTATTAGGACCTACGTCATCAAATGTTTAATGCAATAACTTTGTTTTATTTCCTCAAACTGTTTGAGAAAGGCATTATAATTTACCCTGGCGGAAACCTGGGTTGCCTGACTCGTTCTCTTGTCAACGACCTCCACTGGCAATCCCTTAATTTATTTGTATAAAACATAATGTCGAAATGGCTTGATTATCAACGTTTTATATGGCAGTCATGTTAGCATAGCACATCGAACTCACCTGATATACATACATATCTGTTATTAGTTAGTACATATCTACGAGATAATAAG
The DNA here is from genome assembly GCA_905163555.1 of Notocelia uddmanniana. Lineage (NCBI taxonomy): Eukaryota > Metazoa > Arthropoda > Insecta > Lepidoptera > Tortricidae > Notocelia > Notocelia uddmanniana. The sequence continues at coordinate 20,544,404 of LR991052.1, forward strand.
AAAATTATTGCTTTAAATTAAAATTTACGATTTTCGTTTGGAAGACCGTTATGAAATTCCTGCCTCGTTATTGCGCCAGTCAGAGCCTATTTTCTCGGAAGCAGACTACAGAACTTGATATGAGGCAGTCGCTAATACAATATAATCATTAGCAACGACTCGCTAATAATATGTTATGACAATTCTTCTTGTATCTATAAATACTAGGACCTTCTTACACAGGTTCCACATTAGTAGTTCCAGGCATACATATGTATAATACATAGTTAAGTAGGTAACAGCTTCGTATACAAGTAACGATTTTGCATTCCTCAATGTGAATGTATGATGAATTATTCTTCAATTGTGTTTTGAATGGCCCAATATGGTTCTTATCCTTGTTTTTAATTTTTTATATGAAAAACGTATATTAAAAAAAAAACAATAAAAATACAACATACCATACTTAATATATTTTGCATTCACTTGTTGATTTTTACTTTCGACCGTAAACGTGTGCATAATCTTAAGAAATTGATGCTTATGTATCTACGTTGTGGAAGTTTGAGTCACAAACTGAACTATATACATAAGTGTCCAGTATGTTTCCGCTCACAACTGTCTTTTTAAGCATATATACGTACAGTATATATGCATTAATATCTGCCTTACCAAAGGCGGCAAAAATATCTGATACGTCTTAACGGCCCTACAAATAGAGTGCTGGTGACTGTACGTATATACTAAGTAGAAACTTGCAAATAGAAACAATGCTTACTATATGTAGCTATGTATGTAGGAGTAGTCCTCCTAGTCGACCTTGGGTTACCAGATCACGCTAGGTCACGATCCCTTAGATGTATTAATTCGGGACAAGAGCTTTAAAAAATAGGACCAAGTAATTTAATTATATAAGTCCTTTTCTCTAAGAATAAGACTAACGCAGAAAGGAGTGAAATTTAAGATCTAATATAAAATGAAATAAAAACCAGACAAGTGCGAGTCGGGTCAGTGTAGGGTCTCGTAGTTGGGGCGCTTGTCGGGTGTCTGGGCTCTTCCACTTCCTGTGGACCATCGTGGGTCTGTGGGAAGGGGAAGTGTTCTGGTCGGTGCGCCCTGGAGGCAACGGTAAGTGATTCGTCTTCGGAGGGATCGCTTACCGGTGCTACCAATACCTAACACAGAGACAGAGTCACTCTGGGTGTTCCTCTGTTTTAGCGGAGGACACTCCAGATGTGGGGATGGAGGATTTCGCATCAGGGAGTCACAAGACACCCCAGGTGCGGCGAGAGGCACAGGCCTCCTATGGTATGCCTGTTTAAATAATTACGGACCAGTAACCCTGACTACGGCAGAGGGCCGCTATAGCCGGAAGCGGGGGCTGTCACCGTCAGGCCGGGGCCGGGTGGTGGCTGCGAGGGAGAAAACCTCTATAAAAAGTTACAAGGTGAGGGGGTGAATCCGGGTTTTTCACACTCTCTCTCCAAAGTAATCAATGCAAATTATACAGAAGAAATAATAATGTCTACTTAGCTGTGACGGTTTTTCTTTACATCATCATCATCCTAGCACAATCCCTCAAGGATGCCAGAGGTCCGCTTCCTAATCCCAAGAATTGGCGTAGGCAGTAGTTTTTACGAAAGCAACTGCCATCTGACCTTCCAACCCAAGGGGGAAACTATACCTTATTAGGATTAGGCCTGTCAAGTGAGTGGGGAAATTGACTGTTAGAAGTTTTTAAACCGCCCGAAGGCCGCTAACTTGGCTTATCATAGTCAGCAGCCGGGATCAACGGCATAACGTGCCTTCCAAAGCACGGGAGCACTCAGTTCGTAACCACTCAATGGGCGACTTACCCATCCCAAGGACTGACCTCGCCCTACATTGCTTAACCTCGCATGCCTCACGCAGTACGCGGGCGCCGCTAGGCCTCGAACGCTCTTCTTTACTTACTTTTTTGTATGGGAATTCCGTTAAATATTTATTTTATTTTGTTTTTAGTACTTATTGTTACAGCAGCAACGGATTTCATCATTCATCATCATCATCATTCATTTCGGATTTTATATTTATATCATCTGTGAAAATTTCAACCGTCTATCACGGCTCATGAGATACACAGCCTGGTGACAGACGGAAAGGCAGACAGATAGACGGACGGATAGTGGAGTCTTAATAATAGGGTCCCGTTTTACCCTTTGGGCACGGAACCCTAAAAATTAGCCATTGATAGGTAGCTCAAATCACGCAAAATAATTCCTCAATCAAAGTATGGTTTAAAAACACCCACAATATTTTTGAATGAGCCGTTCAACGATACGCCATATGATGGTACCTTAATACAGTTAATACTACATATTTTGTGCGCGTGATCCATGCCAATTACAGCTTTCTAGTATTAACGGACCTAACGGTTACCGAGCTTATGCCGCGGACGGACGGATTCATGGACAGAGGGAAATGGAAAAACTATCTAGACACGCGGCACCGTGTCCAGCCAAGTTCACCTCAGGAACTGACGGACAGCAGCCGTGTGTTATTTTACATGAACCGTATGGAGCCACTTTTGACCCCTCAATAACTCCAAATCAATTTAACATAAAAAAACGGCCAAGTGCGAGTCGGACTCGCGCACCGAGGGCTCCGTAAAAATATGTTTATTATATGATGTAATTAAAAAAGTACTTTTTTCACAATTTTTCCTTTATCTGTGCTATAAGACATTGCTTCGTACCTAATTTCAAGACTCTTGAGTTCACGGGAAGTACCCTGTAGGTTTTGATTCCCTTGCGAGTGTCAAAGCGGAAATTTGCGGCATAAACGGCTGTATCTTTAGATTGCGTTGGCTTAGAAGTTTAATTTTTTCACAGCCCCAAGGGACTGTAGACCTGAGTATCTATACTAATATTATAAATCTGAAGAGTTTGTTTGTTTGTTTGTTTGTTTGAACGCGCTAATCTCAGGAACTACAGGTTCGAATTGAGAAATTGTTTTTGTGTTAGACTATTTATCGAGGAAGGCTTCAGACTATAAAACATCACGCTGTGACCAATAGGAGCTAAGACGCGGACGACGTCGCGGGCAATAGCTAGTTTGATATAAATTCCAGCGTGATACCTCCACGCGTTCCTGAGAAAAAGGGTCTTGACAGACAGACTGATGGACGGACGGACAACCAAGTAATCCTATAAGGGTTGCGTTTTCGAGGTACGGAACCCAAAAAATGAAATTTGGTACATGTATTAAGAACCTTTAGAACAACTAGAACCCCAAATTTCATATAATAAAAGGCATTTCTTTAAACTCATCGGTCAGGGTGTTAAATATTTTAATAGCCATACTCGTATACAGGTGAAATAGTTATTTAGATATTAAATCCAAAAAACGGCATTTTCACCACTGACTGACTGACTGACTAGTAATCAAAAACGTAACCAGTGGGGCTAGTATGATCGCTTATATGTCGGACATATAGCATTCGTCCCTCTCGCACTTACATACTTGACAGTACGGGACGAATGCTATATGTCCGACATATAAGCGATCATACTAGCCCTGCTGGTGACAAAATGGTGAAATTTGGAAACAAAAAAAAAACAGAAAACTGTTTTGTAGTTTTATTATTATTATTAAAATATTATTTATGCTTGTTACCTCAGAACTCCGTCATTTGTTAACCGTTTTAGAAAAATCTTTTTTTGTTTGAAACGGTATACTTCAGGCGTGGTCCCATCAGGTAAGAATCTGATCATAGTGTCCTGGAGAAATCGAGGGAACTCTTCAAATATTTGAGGTGCACCTATAGCGGTTTGGATATTTTGTATAGTAACTTGGGCATTCGCTCTGAAAAGCACCATCTGGTGAAGTTTGACAAAAAGTAATGATAGCCCATCAAAAACATAAATGTGAAAATGGTAGCCAAGTTCAATATGCAATGCGTGGTTGTCGTCTTCACCGACCAAAGAATTGAGATCTAAATGGGTGCCAAGTTCCGTAGTTTATCTGAAAAGGTGCCAAGTCTGGCAATAGATTGTCTACAGTAAAACTAATTTATTGTGGCTTAATGCATTTTGAGCCTTAACTTGGCAGTTTTCTATGCAGTATGTTATAATACCATGATAGCTGTTACATATTTAAGAAAACTGCCAAGTTAAAGCTCTAAATGCACTAAGCCGCAATAAATTAGTTTTACTGTAAACAATCTAGTGTCATACTTGGCACCTCTTCAGATAACCTACGAAACTTGGCAGCCATTTAGATCTCAATTCTTTTGTCGGTGAAGACGATGACCACGCATCGCATATTGAACTTGGCTACCATTTTCATATTTATGTTTTTGATGGTATAAATATATAAGGATTCCTTGTTTATACCATTATTAAATTCTTTTTATTATATTTAACCTTACAGTTGTACCATAGTCATAGTGTATTCTATTCATGATAAACTTAGAAACTAACATTAGACAGTAGGTTCAGTATGAGGCATAACAATGTGTGATGCTAAAAAGGGGCTTGACTCAACACAAATAACACAATGTTGCATCTATACTGCAGCGTAGTTGTAAAGTTACATAGTGAAATATCAATGTAAGTTCAGTTAAGAGTAGTCAACAGAGGGGCTAGTATGATCGCTTATATGTCGGACATATAGCATTCGTCCCTCTCGCACTTACATACTTGACAGTACGGGACGAATGCTATATGTCCGACATATAAGCTATCATACTAGCCGGGCTGGTGCCGATGCCGGTTCGACCGGCCTATGTAACTATGCTCTCTTTATCTGCGGATCTTCACCCGTATACAATGCGCATTGGTTCAATCTAATATTTGGTTCGGCTACCAGCTCTTTTATATGTCACTATTCTTAAGGATCCTCCAGCTCCCATCGTCTTATTGACTAGTCCCAGGAGTTTTTGGAACACCTTATATGTTTTGCTATTAACAGACAGTGCTCCTCGTTAAGTGCTAGCGTCCAGGGGATCTACTCCGAAATTCGAACTTCGTATGGTGCCGTCCCTTTCACTCATACAGGTATAACAGGAGACTGAAAGGGACCATACGAAATTCGGAATTCAAATTTCGGAGTAGACCCCCAGGTCTCACACCGTTTACTTTAAGATGGACAACGTCCTGTGGGTCTCCCTAAGTGTAGCTGGAAAGATTTGGTGTAAGCTCTTTGTGTGAGATTGAAGCCGGTGCAAGTTGGGAATAATATGGCGTGCTCTTGTGTCGGAAGCTAAAACTCATTTTGAGTCGTAGTGCCCGTCCATGTAGTTAATTTAGTGTACCCACTTAGTACTTAGCCTTTAATTTCAGAGCCATTTAATAATAATCTATCTCTCTAGCACCCTTGAACTTAAAAGTGATAAATCTTGGAGACGTCTATCTCACATCTAAGCTACCGTACTTCAACTTTTAAATCTCGTTGGCCTGTTGTATAAATCACCTTAATCGCTATACTTCCCGATGCTCGCGTAATCCAACACGTTGTAGAAAAGCGAAAAAGGACCAAACTTTAATCTTCGTTGAAATATTTAAAAACTCTGTTAAGTATGAGGCCGTTTTAAAAAGAAAAATGAGTCCAGAAGTGGCCCGCGGGACACGAAGTAACTTGAAACATAATGACATTGCACTTACTCTCTGTTTTCATGCAGAACCAACACTTTTCAGTTCTAAACGTTGCGATTGTTTTAAATTCAGAAAATATGCAGCGTTTTTTGTTCTATGTCTTTCCTTATTTAAATGTGTCGTACCCCGGTAAGTAGTTAACATTAATAACATTGGTAGACTATTGGATTTTGTGCTCTGTAATAAATAATAATTGTACCCATAGACCCGTACCACAAGGCTTTATGTATATAGCTAAGATTTGCTTCTCGTACTTCTCTTAAATCTGCATCTGTCATGAAATATTTCTATAATAAAGATAAATTATGTCATTTATGATTGGGACGTGTTGAAAGCGTAGATTGGGACGTTGAATTTGAACAAGCCGCTTGACCAAAGTCACAGTATATATATTGCTTAAGGCAGTAAGTCAAATAGAGTCGCTTAATAGGCGCATAAAATTAGCAAAACCTGGACATAATTCGATAATTGTATTTTTCTTTTTGTATGATTTAAAGTATAAATAGTTATACTTAAAATATAAAGAATTAAACATTTTAAGGCTCCGCGTCAATGTTAAAAAACAAAAAACTAAATTTTTAACACGTTTTGATTTCTTAAGTAAGCCAAAATAAATAACTTTGTAAAAGTACGTGTAATATGATATGAAAAAATATAATTTGATCGCCACATTTATATTTGGAATATTTCATCAAATCATTTCTTCACGTTATGTCACGTGAAATCAAAATAGGGGCCAGTACGCGCTAGTTTATTAAAAACTTTTTCTCAAACATGCAATTAAATATTGATATTATGTTCCTTATAATAGGCTGCGAAGTATGACATTGCGGCTAAGTCAAGAGGTCGTTAATGGAATTTCATACAAATCTTGCAGGCCTAGGCCGGCAAAGTAATCTTTTTTAATTTACATTTCACATAAATTTGAGGCACAGGCATCATGACTTTCTGCCACTATGCGTTTAAAAAATAAAACTTTGATTTTTTTGTTTTTTTTTATTTCATTGCATGTTTGAGAAAAGCACTATACATACCTCGGCGGGAAATATGGGGTTGCCCGCCTCAGACTTATCCGGCCTCGCTCGCTCGGCCGGCAACCCCTTTCGTCCCGGCCTCTGTAGTTATGTACTATTCAACTATTCTACGAGATATGTGCGCGGCACGCGTGATCGAAACCCCCCGAGACCTCCTTAAGTTTACTGTAATGACGTGTGTCTGTGTGGGTACGCCAAATCGGACGTTTGTTTGGATTGTTATATATCTACTGTGCCAATGTGTTGATTTCTTTTATTTCAAATTATCGAATAGTTCTAATCTTGAATAATGTACTGAATTAGTGATATCGCTAGTATATCAGTGGATAGGTAATGCTTTGATTACTAAACTTTTGTAGGACTTTCATCTTGATCCTAGTAGTCTGCTGGTTTAGATCAGGTGCCAGCATTTTATTATATTAACTGCGCCTTTCTCTATTATTTCGACATTCATTTGTCGAATGTGTCGTTCCCACGACACGGAAACTGTATGGCTTTAATGATTTTTGTAGTAAAGAAAGGTCCAAAGACAGATGTAACTAATTAAGGGCTGATTTCAAAGTTCTTTCCATGTTGTGTATGGCTCAAGTCATTCATGATAAATCAATGATCAATAATGACATTAAATGAAAATACAGACAGCTGTTATATTAAAATAAACTAGATTTAAACCCCCTCCAAATGTTCTACAGTAACTTTCTGTCGTAAAGAAAATGTTATTCCTACATCATTTATTAAAAGGTAACCTTCTCCAGCAAGTAGCAAGCATGGGAGATTTGGGCGTTATTAATGATTCCACGCTTATTTTTATTGAACATACTTATTGGTAGTATAGTCTATAAAGCTGCCAAGTCACTGGGCTTTATAATGCGTAGTTCAGCTTGTTTTAACTACTGGTCCTAAGACATATATTATATGAGGAGCAAGCTGGAATATGCATCTCAGATTTGGAATCCGCAATATCAAACCTAAGTTGACATGATTGAGCGATTGCAAACTAAAGTTGTAATTTTTTTGTGTAATAAAATGTTATTTAAAGTTCTCTGTTCTACCCATTATTTTAAACTGTACAAGAAAACTGCCATGATCCCACTTGTTAAACGTCGTGACATATTGTATACTTGGTAAATATTGACTGTCCCAACTTACTTAATAAAAACTCCTTCTACTGAATGAGATTCCCACCAGGAAGTTAAGGCACTTTTTAACCGACTTCAAGATTTCAAAAGAGGAGGTTATCAATTCGGTTGTATGTTTTTTTTGTTTTTTTTTTTTAATGTTTGTTACTCCATAACTCCGTCATTTCTTAACCGATTTGAAAAATTCTTTTTTCGATTGTATGTATATATATCCAAATTGGTCCCGTTTTTGCCAAAAGGCAGTTCTGATGATGGAATCCATGAGGAATTGAAGGAACTCCTCAAATCTTTAAGGCAAACATATAATGATTTTTGTGTTTTTATCAACAAGTCAAGAATTTGCATCCAAAAATGTGACATTGGATGAAGTGGAACTTCTGATGATGATCAGAACAGAACTCTTCAACGACGAAAAGTTCACGTTTGGCGATTTGTCCTCCTAGCTGTGTTTGTTAAGCAAGTTCTATTTTCACGATTATTTTTTGTCATGCTCGAGTTCTGATGATGGGATCCAGTAGGGATCGAGGAAACTCCTCAAATGTGAAAGGCACACAAATAGTAATTTTAGTATTTTCATGAACTAATCAAGCATTTTCATTCATAAAAGTGACATTTGATGAAGTGGAACTGCTGATGATGATCAGAACGGAACTCTTCAACGACGCGTAGTTCACGTTTGGCGATTTGTTCTCTTCGTTTTGTTTGTCAAGCAAGCAAGGTTTTTCCATGATTTCATGAGGAATTGAGGGTACTTAGTCTTCTACCATTATAAACATACTTATAGCCATTTTTGTATTTTATTGTATGGAATCTAAGAGTGCACCATCTAAGATTAATAATCTTTCACCGGACTCCCCCATTAAAGTCGGTTTTTTTTTCTTAAAAATTATGTCCCATTAGTATTGGTAAGGCTTCTAGTAAATATAAGAAAAACTGGGTTTTGGGTAGAGCAGGCATGAGTCTAAACAAACTTTTAGTCAATTTAAACTTTGACACATTTAACAGCATAATTAAAAATAAATTAATTGGATTTCATACAGGTATAATATTATGCTTGTAATTTTTGTAGGAATTTTGTTGTACATGTAAATGAATGACAAAAATCTACGTGCTCTATGTTTTTTATTTCAGTTTTTGGTAAATGTCTCGTGCCCACTAAACTTATGTTGTAGGGACTCGTCTGTGTATCATAATGGAACTAACTTTGTTCCTTGTGAGATAGTCAAGTTCTATAAGTGAGAACCTGTAATCGGCTATCACTTAGCTATGTAGTTCTATAGTAGTTTGTACACATGTGTTACGCTGATGGTATTCTATGTATGTATGTATGTATTGCTTTATTGTACATAAAACACGGTAAAATGACAAACAAACAAAAAGTGGAAGTACAAAGGCGAGCTTATCCCTTTAAGGGATCTCTTCCAGCTAACCTTTGAGCAAATGAGTTGAAAGAAAACAATGGAGGATGAAGATAAACCACCTGTGAATTATGCACTGAAACAGAAATTGAAAACAAAACAAAATCATTTTGAATACACATTACCTTAATACTAAATAAGAATATAAAAAACGCGAATCGGTATATATATCAATAGAAAATACGACAAAATATTTTGGGTATAATAAAATAAAATATATACCGAATGCAGATGTTTTGCAAGTCTCTATACCCTATGTGTAGTCTAGTCTGTGTGTTCTATGTAGGTATGTAAATAATAAAACTGACAAATTAAAATAATTCAGACGACAAACAGTGGTGTCAGGCGGCCCTGCCAGTACGTTACGGTGGCTTAGGTGTGCGTCGGGTCCATAGGTCTGGTAGCCTTTTTAGTGTCGGCTCATTGTTCGTCGAGTCTTGCTGCTCGTATTTTATCAATTGATGGCAGCAACTTTCGAGTTCCATTCGTCACCGAGGCCCTGGCTAAATGGGCGTCACTATGTCCGTCTAACGATCACCCGGATAGCTTGACGGTCCAAAGAGGATGGGACGACATCCTCTGTAAGCAAACATATGCTCATTTGCTGAGTGATGCCTCAGGGACCGACCTAGCACGCTTTAAAGCTCTCACAAAGCCCGAATCCGGTGCTTGGCTGCACGCCTTGCCCTCCCCTCATCTCGGCACTCTGCTCGACAACGACTCCCTGAGGATAGCAGTTGCTTTAAGGCTGGGGAGCAAGGTATGCGAAGAGCACCGATGTGTCTCTGGGGCAATAGTAGAGGAGAATGGTCACCATGGGCTAAGCTGCAACAGATGTGCGGGTCGGTTCCCTAGACACCATTCAATTAATGAGATCGTGCGTCGGGCTATGGTGTCGGCCAACGTACCCTGTATTCTGGAGCCCCCGGGTCTGTCTCGGACTGACGGGAAGAGACCGGATGGATTGACGTTGGTTCCTTGGCAGAGAGGACGTTTTATGGGATGCCACTTGTGTTAGCACATTTGCAGCGTCCCGCCTCAGATTTACTATAAAATCAGCTGGTTCGGCGGCTGAAAATGCTGCTAAGGTCAAACACACCAAATACTCTGCCTTGGAACCAACTTACGATTTCGTTCCGGTTGCTGTGGAGACAGCTGGGCCCTGGGGCAGTGAGGCTCTCGGGCTTTTCAAACAGTTAGGCAGACGTTTGAGGGAGAGGGTCTTGACCCCCGCTCTGGGTCATGGCTCGTCCAACAGGTCTCAATTGCTGTTCAGCGACGCAATGCCGCAAGCATTTTGGGGACCTTTGGTTCGAGCATGACGCAGAGCGGGGCGCAGTTTTAATACTTTTTCCTTTCTTTTAGTTACCTAGTTAGTTCAGCGTTTTATAATGTATATTGACCTGTTATTGTGCTTAATAAATATATTCAGACCTCAATTAAAATTAATCACGGCTAAGCCAACTTTAAAAGCTTGGGACCTTCGATCAATAATAAACCTAGATACACTATCACCTGCAAATTCAAGTCGAAAAAGTGTCCGAATTTCATTGCGACTGTGTGCGTGTATAGGAGACACACAAAAAAAAGTAATGCTATTTGTACCATTTCCTTTTATTCGATATTAAGCCTTACATCACAAACATAACGTTTTATTTTGAATGATAGTGTTTGGCGGTTATAACATTACAAAATGCACGTATCGATTGTGGAAAATTTCCACAAAAGTCCGCATTATGTTAACAGATTGTACACCGTAAATCAAGTGCAATTAGGTTCAGTTTCGTTTCTGTTGATTTTCCACTGATTAGATGTCAACATTGGAACGGAGGCCGTATCGTGTGCCGTAGAGTAGAAATTGTTTTTTTTTTAATAGGCATCGATGGAATACAAGCATACGACTTGTCAGGTGGTAACGTCGATTTATACCAACACGGCCACTTTGGCTTAGTTGATAGCGACCCTGTCTGTCTATTAAGCAGGAGGTCTCGGATTCGATTCCCGGTCAGGGCATTTATTTGTGTGGTAAGCAATTGAGCATGAATATTTGTTCCTGAGTCTTGGATGTTTTTTATGTATTTAAGTATGTATTTATTTATATTTAAATATAAGTAGTATATATTATGTAGTAGCCATATTACAAGCTTTATTAAGTTTGGGACTATGTCGATTTGTGTAAGATTGTACCCTCATATTTTTTTTATTTTCAATCAAAATTTATTTTAATCATCACGAACAATTTGCTTTAACTAAATGTTACAAGGGCATTTTCAGAAATAAGTGTACCCAATTAGCGTGAGTTGTTAAAAAAAGTTAATCAATGTCAGTTTAGTGGCAATAATTAAGAAATAAATTTAAATGAAAACTGAATACATAGTTTATTTTTATCAGTTGTATGCGTTGTCATAAAACAAAATTCTGAAAAGTGACAGGAACAAACCACGCTAGAATCATTTGGTTTAAAATATTCTTCACCTCTTTCTTTAGCTACAATTTGCCTCCATTTATCTCTCTTAATTTCATTTTGGAAAACTGTAATAAGGTTAATAGTAAGTTAGGTTAGTAAGCTACATGTAAGTGAAAACCGTATCAAAATGAGTAAAAAAGTTTTTGATTTAAACAACGTATACTGAGCAGAGCGACATGTCAGACAAACAAACTGTTACCACCCGATTTTGATATATGAATAAAGTAAAATACAAATACACTCCATACATAATTATGTGTGTACAATAAAAACAATACATGTAAACTTTCGTAAAAAAGTTTTCAGACTGCGACTCCTTTCATTCGAAATTTTACTATAGTCCAATTCGTCCGTTCTCCGTTTCGTTTCAATATACGACTAACTCAACGTGAGGGAAAGAGACAGCAGCGTAGCTGGTTGGCTGTTTGAGTATTTCAAATATTTACATAAAATATTTTTTATAAGCGTGTTATAGCCTGATATAACTACAAATTCAATAAATTATGAAACTTTAAATAAATACTCATCGAAAATACGAAATTCCATCCTTTTTTAACGTCGTTAACGTGTTGTTTTTGCACTTTTTCACGGAGCACTTAGGCATGTTGACTCGCCGATGGCTAGCGCGCGACTGTGAACGCAAGAGTGCTTAAACGGAATTTAAGCACTCTTGAGCGTGGACGCCGTTGACTGGCAAATAGTGTATCTAGGTTTATTATTGATCGAAGCTTGGGACCTATACTACTTACGTCTTACATAAAACAGTATTTCACAACTATAAAGATAAAATACTTCTTTGTGGAGGAAAACGCATATTCATGTGATATTTTCCTTCGATGTCTCCTAAGGCTGATTCTTTTATCACGAATCATGTGAGGGTTCCGAATCCACTTTTATTTAGGTACACAATAGGATATGATATGTCAATATAATAACATAAAGCCAACTACGGTTGCATTAAAAAGAAAGATTGGGGTTAGGAAATTATGTGTTAAGGCTATACTGTCACCAACATTTTATCTTGCTCACTCTCTAATGTCAGCTCGATATCCTGTGCACGTCACCGAGTGCGTAAATGAAAAAAAAAACCGTCTTACGACGATTTTATTTGCGCACATCCGTTCTTGAAATAATAATACGTTTGTCAAAAAACTATAACAAATATAAAAAGTTTTTTGGTACTAATTCTATCGCAAATATGCTCTACAATTCTCTAATAGATGTTAATTAATAACATGTCAACATATTGGATCATTTGTACTTAACAGGTATTTGCAGTAATTGGGCGGTATACTCGTAGATACATTATCAAGAGCAGGGAATGGCATATTTAGTGTTTGTACCGTTAGCATAGAAAGGAAAATTGGTAGTTATAAGGTTTACTTAGTTTGTTTGCTGAAATTTATATTTTCATCTGTGCTGTCACAATTATTGATCATAATTTGATTGAAAATTCGATACATTTTCTCTCGTTGACATCTTTATTTTCGTCACCGTCGACATGACGCCAAATATTTTCCCAGCAGCCCTCAGTAGTACTCGTAATTGTATTGATCCGTTAAGTTGCTAATCTCATAACACTGCATGTTTAACGAAATGTTTCTTTTCGTTTCATATCCTTTGATCATAGGCCATATATTTTAGATCGAATTGAATGTCATGTAATACGGCTGCAATCGTAGAATGTCGTTATGTTAATTCATACTAACTTTTTGTTCCTTATTTAGGTACCACTAAACCCTAAAAGCCCTCCGAATCGCTAAGCTTAAGTGGCAGTGGGCGGGGCACATAACATGTAGAACCGATGGCCGTTCGGGCGGAAAGGTTCTCGAGTGGCGACCGCGTACCGCAAGGCGTAGCGTGGGCAGGCCCCCCACACGGTGGACTGATGACCTGGTAAGGGTCGCGGGTATCCGCTGGATTCAGGTGACGCAGGACCTGTCATTGTGGAAGTCTTTGGGGGAGGACTATGTCCAGCAGTGGACGTCATACGGCTGACATGATGATGATGAAACTCTAAAAAAACATGTTAGAAAGGAATTTTATGACTACTTTCGAAGAATAGTGTTTTTCTAAGTTAGGTCTAATTTTTTTTTTTTATTATACGCGAGACACAGGTGTTGGTTCGACTCGTACTTGGCAGGATGTTCCAAAGACGTGGCATTAAGGACCCTTTTATTAATTTTGGTAAGGAATCAGCTATTTAAGACGTTGTATGTCTAAAAAGCGAGAAATGTATTCTAAATTCTGATACGGAGAAGCTTCGTTCGTTCCACGTCGTTGAGTTGAGAAACGAATGCGGATCTAAGTTATTGCGTAAATTAATATTATTATTATTATTTTTATTATTTTATTATTATTAACAGGTGACATTATCGACACTTTATCGACCCTGAGACGCTCCGCATAGCCGCCGGTCTCCGGTTTGGGGTTGATCTCTGTGCCGACCACAGCTGTGCTTGTTGTGGTTCCTGTGTAGACCGCCTCGGCCACCACGGGCTCGCCTGCTCTTCGGGCGCCGCCCGCTTGTCTCCTCATGCTGCCACTAAAGAGATTCTGAGAAGGGCGCTCTTCAGTGCCGGCGTTCCCGCTGCCTTGGAACCCCAAATAGTGCGGAACGATGGCAAGCGCCCCGACGGGATGTTGTTAATTCCCTGGAAGATGGGGCGTGCATTGGTGTGGGCCGCCACTTGCGCTGACACGCTAGCGGCGCCCTACCTCCCATTGACCAGCAGGCATGCGGGCGCGGCGGGGGACACTCGGGAGCGCCAAAAAATAGTTAAATACAGTTGTCTCGGCGCCCAATATGAGTTCGTAGCGTTTGGCGTCGAAACACTTGGCTCGTGTGGCAGGGGCGCACAGATGCTCCACAAGGTGCTTGGCAAGCGGCTAAGGGAGGCAACGGGCGAACTTCGCGCGCAGAGAATTGCAATCGCAATCCAGCGCGGGAACGCTGCCTGCGTGATGGGCACCCTACCCAGGGCATTAAATTTTGATAGGTATTTGTAATTTATAGCTTTAATTATTTTAATAGTTACTTTTAGTTTTATGTTCTTAGTTATTTATTAATACTATGCATGTATTTTTATTTTCTATTTAATAAATAAAACATTTAACTTAACAGAGAACAATACATGTTACAATCTAATTTAGTATAAATTTATTATAAAAACAAGCTGAAACATACTAAAACAAAGGCACAAATTATAAGACTAAAAATAACAAATTCATTTATATCTTATTTTATTTAACTAAATAATAATGAGGATAATAACCTAGTAACTAACTTTACTAAGAAACTACAATAATAATCATAAATGAATAGAACAAATGATTAAACATCTCGCTCCGTTCCTAGTACGGAACTACAAGGTTCCCACGATACCGGCAGCATTACCTCGCTGACTGGCGTGAGTACGTACCTGTTGAACCAACCTACGAACCGGAGCGAGGGTCACAGCTCCTTTTTCGTAGGCCGGCGTAGCTCCTAGAAGAGACGGTGGGCCTCCTAGCTCCATGATCCCGCAGTATCAATGTGGACTGGTATGAAATTTAAGTTGTATGCCGCCTCCAGGGTGGAGTATTTAGCCGTTTCTATTCGGAGCCTTGAACGGCAAAGCATCAGCCCCTCAATACGGACATAGCGAGCGTCCGCGGTTAGACATAACCTGACTTACTTATTTCTTGAAGTATTTCACCTATGTGCTTGAAATATCACACGCACACATTAAATATTATATGCAAATTGGATAAATAATCACATTTTGCACTTATAAATACGATTATTCCTTATTTCACTCGTAATATGTCTCATTTAAAAAATAAATTATTTAGGTTACTATAAATAAGCGATTTTTACAAGTTTTAGTTCCAGTAGCTCTAAGAGGCACGGCACATTGGTTAGGCCTATGGCCAGCAGTGGACATCCTTCGCCTGACTGCTGACATGATGATGATATAATAAATCATACTTACTAATCTTAACAATATAATTGATATAATTTACTGCCGCATAAATATGTTTCTACTCAAGCATAGTAATCTGTCAATCTAATTCGTTACTAAAAGCATATAAATTGACGTCAAACTGGTATCCAGAAAAATAATATATTAAATATTGTACCTATAACTAGGTTTCTGAAGTGGAGCACTTTTTTCAACAACCACCATATCAGCCGAAAGGACGTCCACTGCTGGACATAGGCTTCCCCCATGGGTGGTTAGTGTTATAATCGCCACGCTTGGCATGTCGATTTTTAACAACAAAAGCTTTTATTTACCGGAGACAAATTTGAAAAAAACCGGCCATGTGCGAGTCGAACTCGCGCACGAAGGGTTCCGTACCAAAAAAAAGGCTAAAAGCTTGTGCCATTAAACACTTGTTTCATTGAGTTTTTTTTTTGTATTTTCTGTTTTAGCGGCAACTACTTACTCTGTTGTATAGGAGCCCCCCTTAATTGCCCCCCTTAATTTTGATTTTAGTATTTGTTGTTGTAGCCACAATAAAAATACATAATTTGTGCAAATTTCAACTGTCTAGCTATTACGGTTCTTGAGATCTAGCTCGGCGACTGGTAGCCATGAAAAAGGGCTAAAATATCACGTTTTTTGTCTGGGAGCCCCCCTTAATTATTATTATTATTTTGTTTTTAGTATTTGTTGTTATAGCGGCAACAGAAATTCACAATCTGTGAAAATTTCAACTGTCTAGCTATTACGGTTCTTGAGATACAGCCTGGTGACGGACGGATGGACGGACAGCGAACGCTTAGTAATAGGGTCCAGTTTTTATCCTTTGGGTACGGAACCCTAAAAAAAGCTTGCTATCATTTTTAGTTTAAACATTTACTTAGTTACTACTACGCTACACTAAGTTACTTAGTTAATACTACGGCGCAACGACTCGACGTGATTTTTTTATACTACGACGGTGGCAAACAAGCCTACGGCCTGCCTGATGGTAAGCAGACACCGTAGCCTATGGACACTTGCGACTCCAGCGGAATCACAAGTGCGTTGCCGACCCTTTATTGAATCCTACGACACCCAAGACCGCCAGGCTCACTGGACCGAAGCAGAGCGCGGCATAAGCGTCGTTGCGGGGCGGAGGCGGTTTTTCGGCAAAGCGAATGCGGTCTTTGAAACGTCGCACCAAAAAACCGTATTCGGTATTCGGTAGCGTGGCAGAGTGCAGGCCGCGTGTGTGATGTATGAAGCAGTAATCGACAGTGGACAATTTCGGAAAGATCAAAACCTTCGCCCCGCACCGCGCCGCGCCCGCTCTGTGCCCGTTTCAAGCTAGGGCGTACCGAATACAAACTGTAAATAAAAAAAAAATCGGATGGACATACCTATAGATAACTAGATATCTTTTTAGAATCAAAACAAGAATTAAACGTGCAATCAATTTAGTTGATTTTAATGGTTTTTTTTATCGCCACTGTACATCATTGTGCTCTATAACCTCATAAGAACCTCCTTTATATCAGCTTTCAACGACCTTTTTAACCGACTTCAAAAAAAGGAGGAGATTCTCAATTCGTCGGATTTTATATTTTATTTGTATGTTCACCGATTACTCGGAGACAAGTGGACCGATTTCAAAAATTCTTTTTTTGTTTGAAAGGGTGTGTTTTCTTGTTGGTCCCATTGTCACCAAGTCTGGATCTGATGACGGGATCTTGGAAAAATCGAGGGAACTCCTCAAATTAAGTATATACCAAGAGGATGGGGTAAGTAAGGCTACATCGAAGGAACTCCTCAAATTATATGGTAGGAGGATGGGGTCTGGCAAAGTTTGGAGTCGGTGTTTTTTTGTTAAAAATTTACTTGTTTGACTTTCCTGGCTGCAGGTTATCTGTGTGACTAATGTTGAAATTTGGCATCCAGATAGGTAGGTAATTGTGTGTTACAAGGGGAAAAAATCTATACAATTTTAATGTTTTATTATGATTATCGATTGTATGGTTTTGAACATAAAATTCTTTGGTATAAGGGCTCTTTTTGTTTCAAAAAAGCTCTCGAGCTTCGAGCTTTTTGTGTTGTGTGTTTGTTTTGGACTTTGCAAGGAGTATTGCTAAGTCCAAAACACACAGATAGCTACGCAGCAAATACTGTTCGGTCCAGAATTTGAATTAAAGATAGTCTACTACTTTGATGGTATACTCGTAATCTGTTTAAGGGCGAACTTCGAGACCATGTGGCTCACTGTTAATTTCGGGAAGTCAGGGATACTCTAATACCTATTACGTTGTCGAAACACAAGGACTTCAGACAGACCCAGAAATGTTGGAAGCATTAACAGTAAATTAAAAAAATGAAACAGTACTTGAAATCTAACTTTCCTCACGATATACAATGCGTTAAAAATTATTACGTTCCTGAGCACAACTGTTCAACGTCGAATCTTTATGCAAATATGGCTCGGAAGTAAGTGGAAACATATATTCGTGCGTCATACTGGGAAAATGTTAATAATATTTTGTCTACGCAATAAAAATTAAAAGACGGTGACAGTTACGGGGGTGGTCATTGAGGATATGAAATGAATGGTTTGACGCATGCGCCTTGCGTCGGTTTTCAGCGAGATATAAGCAAGCGAAATGATCCTCGCACCGCACAACTTTCGCAAACGATCTTGCAGAGAACACCGGGGGCCCGCATCCCCACGAACCACATTACACCACTTCCGATATTTATTCAAACACTCAGATTATAAAACGTTTTCGCTGTGAGTCGTGACTAGGTTTTCCGTAGTGCGTATATTTTTTTCAAATTTCAAAAACTTTCTTCAGTTCTTTCCAAGTTTTGCGGCGCGCAACACAAAACACTTGATTGGAAAAGGTAAGTTTTATTATACTTATGTAAGGATATAAAATCGCTACCACATGCATCATTTATCAGTAATTATTACTGCTGGGTATTTCTTTATCATATACTGTTTTTTAATATCTATCTAAGTGTAGAAATGTTTGCTGTATGTCTCGTTTATTAAAATATTTATTTATTTTAAATTTGGGGTTAAGTAAGTATTTAA
Source organism: Notocelia uddmanniana (assembly GCA_905163555.1). Lineage (NCBI taxonomy): Eukaryota > Metazoa > Arthropoda > Insecta > Lepidoptera > Tortricidae > Notocelia > Notocelia uddmanniana. The sequence continues at coordinate 20,563,109 of LR991052.1, forward strand.
ATTTTGCAGGTAACCGTTATTGAGTAGTTAACGATAGAAAATCACAGAAACGGTAATACATTTTCAGGAAAAAAACAGTTTTATTAAATTATTAGTTATCGCTATTTATTTTGTTATATTCCGACTATTTATTAAAGTGTTTCGTACCTAATATGTATATGCTTCAATGGTATGTATCTAGTAGTGCAAAGCGGTTATATGAACATGAAATCCCATCCCTTTAGCAACGAGTAATTGTGATTTTTAGTATCAAAACTAGTTTACTCATGCTTATACCGCAATGCGAATATATTTTTATCGGCCATTTTGATTTGATATAATTATAAAATTCTAATTCCTTTAGTTCCCGAGAGTTCTACACTGATGGAGACTATGTGTTGACTTTGAAATTATATCTGCGTGCAGTACTTCCAGTATAGGTTAGTGTGACAAAATTATGGATATTATATGCCCCCATAATCTCGACTGCTAGGACTAGATAAGATAATTTATAACCTAATTACGTTTAAGTATGACCCAATTAGAGATGTCAGTATGTACCGTCTACATTTCCTCTACAATAGAATCACGGCATAATACAAATTATTTGTCTACATTTTCTCCAAAATGAGAATATAATTATAATCTAAATAAAACTTTTGTTCGTCATAATTTAGATTGCTCGAATACTTTTAAACTCGGGCTCGAGTCATACACTTACCGTTTTTCATTTACGCTAATAAAATAGGTATTCTTATAATTATTATACCTATCTTATTGCGTATTTTCTTACAAAGTTTCCTATGAACATGTCACTTAATTGCCAGCGCAAACGATATACAATGGACAACTTATTTTAGGCGTACCTAAACAATAAGATTGGACTGTCTTATTTCTGTATCTATACCTAAATAACGTCTGCTGACAGTTGTCCGTCGGGTTTGTGTTTGAAAGTGGCCGTGGCTAATGTCGCAGTTGTGTAAGATTGCGATGCGTCTAAAATATCGTATACTATGAAGAATTATGACTTCGCGACTCCTTTACTGGAAAGTTTAATCATTTCTCGCCAGGGCACCATAGTTAACCTGAGTGTAGTGGTCTGTTAATAACTCTAATGGTAAAAGTGTAACGGCAGTGGTTTATTTAATGGGTAACTAAAGGCTTTACTACATAATTTACGAGTTGTACCTAGTACACCACGAGCTCGTGTAATCCGAATTTCTATAAAAGTACAGCTGATCAATGTAGGTATTCAATTTGACCATGATTATGGCAAGGGACGAAATATATTTAAAAAAAATCTGGAAAACTTAATAAACATCCCCCATGGCGTTAAAATAACAGATTGCAGTTGGTACGGGACTAAGGAACGGGACACCGCGATCTGGGATGCATTATGCGGGTACAATCCCGCATGAAACAATTACCTATTTAATGGTTAATTCAAAGTGGCAATGGAATTAGAACGCGTATTTATGAAAACAATATTATTTCCAGTACATGCTCCAGGAATAAGAACAAATAATTCAAAATATGACCCCTTACCCGTAAAAGCGTGTTTATTGCTGATTTCTCTAGCTACGGCTGTTAAACAGCTACGTATGGCGGCTTCCTATAATGCCGGCTTTATTTTCTATATACTACGCTCTCGTCTATCATTTTAAATTTTATGCTAAATTCACTAAAAAATGACACCAATGCCAGTTGGCGGCAACTCTCCAGTGACAAAATAGTATCTCCATAGTACGAGTATGTTCCCGCGAGTGTGAATATGTTTTCACTCATGTTTATATACATTTCACTGCTAGGCACAAACCTCCTCTGACGGATGAAAAGGAACAATTGCATTGTAGCCTATAAATCTAAAATATGAAAAAAGGAATGGATGACTCGAACAAATGCATATGCACATGAACGTGAACGTGGTCGGAATCATGACTAATTTTTAAGCCACAACTCTAATTTTATTTAAGTATCCCAAAAAATTCTGGGATACCAATGCCATCCTTGAAAACGTTAGGTTAATTCAGGCCATAAAAAAATCGATACTTAACGTGTCAAGCGTACATAAGGTTGATTTAAATGGCATTCTTTGTTTTTAAAATGACAATCCATTCCTCGTGCTCTGAAAGGTCTCATAATATGGTCTCAGATATTACCGATCATATTTGACCTAAGAAGTAATAAAAAAAATTGAACAATGGCAGAAACCTGTACAGCCACCCCGGAAAAATTGGATTGATTCTAAACTTTGGTAATAATAATAGTAAAATTTTTAAATTGTGGTAATAACAAAGTAAATGAAAGATGGAAAATATTATATTGATATTTTTTAAGATTTAAATACATTTTAAGAAATTGATTTTAAATATGAGACTTGTATTATTACTTAATCTGTGCAGTGATATAAGCGCGTCAACAACTCATAAAAATATCAAATTGGCAAAAACTTATTAGCATCATCATTATAAATAATGTAGTCATATAAAAGATGATTATACAAGATTATTTTTTTTATTTCTAGTTAATAATATAAATGTTATCAATCACAATGTTTTTAAGAAATAATAAGCATTATTTCGTTTAATGGCCATTATTTATATAATACAGAATCGCTTCCACGAAATGGACCATACAATGGTCCACTATTAACGTTACCCAATAGCTCCCACCAAAATGGCTCGTACACAAACGATTTTAACATGGATTCGATATAACTTGACTGATTCAATGTAACAATGTAACCACCCCTTTCAGCCTCGAATTACTAGCGCTCTCACTGTGGGACGCAAGTTGAACGTAACCACCTATGCCATAACATTTTCACAATACCCGGCTAGACGTAAGTAATTATTCAGACTGACCGGTCCAAGTGATGAATTCAAAATATCTCAAACCTTACTTTAACATGGACCACGGGCCATCGGCCATTATTAATATGGACCGGTAGTAATACATTTTTACTTTGACCGGCCCTCTTGGTCATTATTCATACTGCCCGGTTAATCAAGTTGCTCATGACATATAATAATAATCCAATATAAATATATTTTTTATGGATGGATGCCTGCTGCTGCTGTGTGCCTTACTATTAAAATTTTGCTAGAAACCGTATTTATAGCTTTCTAAAATAGAAATAAATAAACAAATATGTGCAAACCCTTTTTTCTTAAATCAGTACTTTTTTTACTAATATTAAAAGATACGTAGAGTCGGCGTATAATTAAGACAGTTTATTGAAATTTCGCAATAATTCAGAAATTGAATGATAATAACAATAATTCGCTGTAATTTGATGAAAACAGATTACCCACCTAGTTTCACTAAAATATTGAAGATATTAGCTTTATTTTGCTCAATTTAACTTTTTAGGGTTCCATATTTACAAAGTCTCAGCTGGCCTATCTCCGTCCGCGCTTCTGTAACAGGTAAAAGTTGATTATTTCACAGAATATATTCTTTACTGTTACACCTGTAACTTCTAAGCGGGCCGTACAATTGTTTGCCACCGACGTGGTATAAAAAATACATGTCTACAGGATGTTTTTTAATTACCAGGGCAAGTCACTTGTATCCCAATTCGTACTATTTCGAATTTTGTAGTATAAAAGATCTTTAACAATTAAACCATGTAGATTTTTAAATCTTTTATTGGCATACAGTTATAATTTCCTAAGTGGCCAGCTACATGAACAGAGATTCAGTGTCCGTCTAAAGATCTCATTAATCTTCTTATTACACGAAATTTTTCAAACACATTTGCTTGACATGTAATATTCAAAACCTACGTCAAGGTGACACGTCTGTGTACCTACTTGTCATAGCCAGCTATGTGTGTGTGCGGTTTATTGACGTCCGTGGCAATAAAACCGCACACACATTTTTAAATAAATAAAAAAGTCGTACATTAGGGTTAATATTTTATTTTAGAGAGTTTTTTCCTATACGTGTGTTAAGTTGAATTGGGAAAGTAAAAATATCGAAAATGTTTTATTAAATAAAATTAATTCTAATCGAATAAAGTAATTAACTGCATTAAAAAAAATCTTATTACTAATTTAATTACCAACAAGACTGGTATTATTGTTAATAGATAATTCAATTACTTCTTGCCCAACATTTTTATAAGGCTATGGTATCTGCTTACCATCAGGCAGGCCGTAAGCTTGTTTTGCCACCGTCGTAGTATAAAAAAAATCTTATTGCTGCCAGAAATTCGAGCTGCCGAGATAAAGTATAGACGGGGTAAAGCAAAGCCGACGAGAAGGGTATGTCGATCCTTTTCTCTCTTGCCATAACTTATCTCGTCTCGTCGGCCTTACTTTAGTCCACTTAAAGCTGCAGGAAGAACGCACCCGGGACGAGTTACTTACAAATTGAAATCTAGATCTAAGTAATTAGGTGCGGTTGGAAACCAGATCTAATAAAATAAAGTAGACAGTACGAAATGTCTTAGGCTCTTAGTTAATAAACTTCACGTAAGTCAAGCTTTACCTATGTAGGTTGAGTGTGATGCTTTGACTTTCGACTGTCATTCTCGTGCGCTATTTTTTAGTACATTTACGGTTGGCTATGAACTTTACTACTTATATAGTCGGCTCATAAGTTCTGTCATATACATAGTATCAAATAAAAACAAAAGTTTAAGTTTATTCCGTATAATTTGTACAGCGTTTGAAAGCTTATAAACTAGAGAATCTAAATGTATAACATTTATTCAAAATGACCGCCATAATTATCTACACAGGCTTGAAGTCTGCGTGGCCAGTCGTCAATGGATTCATGCACCACTTTCATGTCGATATTGGCCACTGCCGTAGCAAGGGATTTTTTCAGCGAGTCTAGATTTGCATGAGGTTTTGAGCACACCTTTTCCTCTAAATACTGCCATATTTTATAGTCTAACGGATTAAGATCTGGGCTAGAGGAGGGCCAATCTTCATGCCGTATAAAGTCGATTTTATTGGAGGCGAGCCAGGCTTGTGTAGACTTTGCCTTATGGGCTGGAGCAGAGTTCTGCTGGAAAACCCAATGCTGGTTTAGAAACATCGTATCGGATAGTGGTTTCACAATATTAGTCAACACCGTGCCTTGGTACACTTTGGCGCTAGTTTTTACTCCTTTCTCACAAAAATGCATACTAGTGACGCCCGCATAAGAAACTCCCAGCCAACCCATCACAGATGAAGGGTGATGACCTCTTTGAATACGGAGAATGCTATTAGACGCTTCTTTACTATTGCGAGCGTACACTCTATCATTTTCTTTATTACAGTTTTCTTCTATGTCAAAAATTTTCTCGTCCGAAAACAGTATACAACGATGCTTATTTTTAGCGTACTTCTTCAATAAAGCTTTAGATCTTTTAAGCCTTAAAGCTTTAAGCCGACCATTGAGAAGATGGCCAGTTTTTCGTTTATAAGCACAAAGTCTCAGGTCTTGATTAAGCACTCTTTTCACCGTGTTTCTGCTCAAACCCATCTGGAGGGCCATAACTTTTTGTTTCCTAGCGGGATTTCTGGCAATGCGTGCCCTAATTGCTTGTACAACCGCTGGAGTCCTAGCTGTACGCGGACGACCGCTTCTTTTCTTGTCATTTAAACTAGAGACCTCACTGTATCTTTCTATGGTACGATACACAAATCTTAGAGAGAATTTTAAATTTTCAAGTAGCTGAAAAATTTTAGTCGGCGAGTGTCCACAACGATATAGTGCAATTATTGCGGTACGGCTATCTTTAAGCGTCCACTCCATGTTAAAGAAAACAGAAAATTGCAAAATTATACTACTCAAATATTTAAAAAAGATTCGAAATTCAAATGCACAACGGTTTTTGTTTTAGGAGTTCCAAATTTAAATTTTAAAGGCCAGTGACAGAACTTATGAGCCGACGTAGTTATTGGGTTATCTACACTTTTATTAGATACTTGTAACTAGGATGAACAGTTTCGCTTTTCGTACTATTCGTAGGCACTTTAGGCAGGACGAGGAGTCTGTACTTAAGATGATTGGCGACAGTAGATACTCCAAATTTTTGTCGTGCCCACGATGGTAGCCACACACTATTCGTGCCTGGACTAAAAATAGCGAAATTTGAATAAAATATAAATATATTTATAGTCAAAATGAATGATTATTTCTGAATCTCTAACTTTCCGATTTCCGGCTAGATGACTTCCAGCCTCCCGAACAAGCCGGTTTCCGAAGAGGCTTTAGCACCGTAGACCACATCCATACGCTCCGTCAGGTTATACAGAAGGCTGAGGAGCCCTGCCCCTCTGTTTAGCGTTCGTGGATTACGAGAAAGCCTTCGATTCGATTGAAACCTGGCCTGTACTACAATCTCTCCAGCGGTGCCAAGTGGACTACCGCTATATCGAAGTACTGAAATGTTTGTACGAGAACGCCACTTTGTCAGTCCGACTCCAGGACCAGAACTCGAAGCCTATTTCGTTGCAGCGGGAGTCAGGCAAGGAGATGTTATTTCTCCTAAACTGTTCTCCGCTGCACTGGAGGATTTTTTCAAGACTCTGGACTGGAGAAGGCTAAGCATCAACATAAACGGCGAGTACCTCACTAACCTTCGGTTTATTGACGATATAGTAGTCTTGGCTGAGACCATGGACGATTTAAGTACAATGCTCAATTACGTCAGTAAAGCCTCCGAGCGAGTTGGTCTAAGGATGAACATGGACAAGACGAAGATCATGTCAAATGCCCATGTCGCACCAACTCCCGTAACAATCGGACACTTTACGTTCGAAGTTGTAGACGATTACTGCCCAGTTAGGTTGGTTCAACTTCGAGAAAGAAGTTAATCGTAGAATTCGACTCGACTGGGCAGCGTTCGGGAAGCTACGGCACATCTTTTCGTCCAATATTCCGAAGTATCTCAAGACGAAAGTCTTTGACTAGTGTGTGTTGCCAGTGATGACATATAGCACTGAAATGTGGTCGCTTACTATGCGCCTCATAAGAAGGCTCAAATTCACCCAAAGAGCAATGGAGAGAGCTATGTTGGGAGTTTCTCTGCGTGATCGCATCAATAATGAGGCCATCCGCAGCAGAACCAAAGTGACCGATATAGCCTTCCGAATCGCTAAACTTAAGTTGCAGTGGGTGAGGCATATAGCACGTTGACATGATGATGATGATGATGATGATGATGAAGTTTCCGATTTTAGATAAATGAATTATCAATATTTTTTGAAAGTATCGTGAATATCATAAGTGATTTTAAAGTAGTGTCAATTATTTTATATGAATGCTGAATTATTTCAAAATTTACAGACGGTGTTTTAACAGAAATTTCACATTAAAATAGAACACATTATTCACAATTATTCTCTGGCTCATCTAAATAAACCGTACTTTCTTAGAGATCTTTTCTTTTCTTCTGGTCACGATTTTTCGATATTATGCTTGCCAATAAAAAATATTTTGACTTTGATTTGAGACTGTCGATCTGCTCAATTATTTTACTCTAGCCATGCCAAGTGCCTTTACTTAATCAGGCCCGACGCCAAACGTGTCAAGTTAAGCGAAGGGTAAGCGACTATTCTTGCGCAGTTCACAATCTTTGAACCTGAAACGACCGAGGGAATCATTACAAATTGTTATAATTACACACACTATACTCGTAACTGAAGTTAGAACGTCTAAATATTTTTTAGCGTGGACTAGTGGTAGATTCTTCCTAACCTAACTTAAAATATATAGGCCGCGAAAATAACTGGTAGGTACCCACATATACACACATAAAAATCAAACTTGAAAGTCCAAAATAAAAATGACTGTAGTTTTTATGGCACTTATAAAACACAGCCAGCTAGTTAGCTATAATATAGCTAGGACCAAAAATGCAATACGAGTATGTAGATTTGTGCAATAATTCAAAAATGTATAACCTCATAATGTTAAAATCATACTGCACCTAGCAAAGCCTGTACCTATTTTATTTTTCTAATGTTGGGTAGTAGGTAACACGTATGTGCCCACCTTCATACAAACTATTTCCAAGTTTATTTATGAATCTAAGAAAAATATACAAAATAATAGCTAACCAAAATTACTAAAAAGTTACAAGATAAAATAATTAAACTAAATTATTTCTAAATATTATAAATAATAAAAATAAAAAAATAATAAATAAATATTAGACGATATTTTCTTTTCACACAAATCGAACTAGTCCCATAGTAAGCTCAATAAGGCTTGTGTTACGGGTACATACTAGAAGACGATACATTTAATAGATATATATGTATATATACTTAAATACAGAGAAAAACATCCAACTCTAAGAAACAAATGTTTCTGCTACCCACAGAAACAAATGCCCTTACCGGGGTTCGAAACCGGGACCTCTAGCTTGGGAGGCAGTCTCACTACCAACTAAGCTAAACAGGCCGAATTATAAATATAATCCTACAGCTCCGCCCACGGCATGGCTCCCATTATGCTGGCGGCATTGCTAGAGGCATCGGCAGTTAATTCTGTAATGTTATATACTCGTAAACCATAGTCCTGTTGATAAAATGACTGAAATGACTTTTAGAGACTTTTAGAGAGGAAGAAATGTCACTATGGGATCAAATAGTCTTACCAGGGGATCAAACTGAAAGTGAAAATTTCCTAATTATACTCAGCCACAAGGCACAAAGAAGTAGCAGAGAAAATGTAAACCGGATTTGTCAATAAATTTGTAAAAAAATCTTTATTGAAATTCAATCACTTATTCCAGAATTAAATATAACAAAGTGTAAATAAGATAACACAAACGTACCTATGTACATAATATGGAAATCTGTAGTAAGGGTACTGTGTCTGAGCTGTTCCGACGTTTTAACTAATAATTGCTTAATGGATTTTGTGCCGCGTGCCACGAATACACATCCTTGTGGCAAGAATTCTTGAGATGGTAATCCTTGATCATAGTCAACGCATTACGATACTTTGGGCTTAGGGCCGGGCTGTCCCAGCGGTCTGCGATGACTTTGCACATTTGACAAAGGTGCGAAAACTCCGTCGACCGATGTGACGAAAAATCGTGAAAGAAAATGAATGTTGTAGGTCGCTTCCAAAGGGCGTTCGAGATCTTTGATTAAGAACGTAGATAAACGAGTAGTTATAAGGCATGTTAAAAAATATTTTTTAAGTTACCTATTAAGTAGTTAATTGAATAACAATGTTATGACAAATTGTGCATTGAAACAAGGTTTTTTTTTATTCTGCAAATAGGCCACAAGGGCACTTTTACAAGTCAATACATGAATTTTCAAAACAGAATTACACAACTAAAAAAAAAATAGACTGTAATAATAATGATTTTAAAACTATACTGATTAACAAACTTACAATATTCAATTAAAATAAACTTACAATAGGTACATTATATAAAAAAATTACGTATATATACGTTCTCTGTCCGAAAACACAAAAGTATATACAATAAATTTAATATCTCAGAGATGTATATGGTCTCTGGGCGTCCATTATTCCTAAGTCCTTAGAGATGTACATGGTCTCTAAGCATCTAATTGAAAATAGCACTTAAGTAATTTAATATTCTTAGAGATGTATAAGGTCTCTAAGCGTCAATAACAATAAAGCTAATCCAAAAGAGGATGATGTCTCTCGTCAATCTCCAATAAAATAACACTAGTATTTATACAAGGGCATAATGAATACCTTAGTATCATTATGCCCTTGCAAGCATGAACAGACCGGACTCCACAAACAGCATCCGATCACGAGTATGACGCGTATCTCAGCCATCGCCTCCCTCGACCATCTGTTAGGGAAGGTGGCGACCCGATCAACGACGCCACCGTAAGCAAAGCCTTTTAAGCGAGCATGACATATTCAGGCTGCCGGACATTAATAAATAATATCAAAGATTAAAACAACTGTTCGGCAAGAAACAGCATCATGTTTCATAAAACGCAACGAAAGAGCTGTACAAGGAAATAGGCTAAGTGAAGCATAGGTATATTTTAACTAACAAGATTAAACTACCAATGGCTTAAAAGCATTTTTCTCATTAAAGAAATCGTTGACAGCATAATAGGCGTGGCTTAGCAAATAACGTTTAATATGAGACTTAAATTTAATCAGTGACAAACTTAACTATTTCGGTGGGTATTTTATTATAAAATCGTATACAGTTCCCCACGAACGACGTGCTAACCTTCCGGAGACGAGGCTTTCACTGCAACCTTGTGTTTACTTCTAGTGTTGTAGTAGTGGATATCACTGTTAAGTTTGAACTCATGAAGATTTTTCCGAACAAACATAATATTTTCAAGAATATATTGACATGCTTCAGTAAGAATATTTGCCTCCTTAAACACTTACGTGGAGAGTTGTACTTAGTTGCAAATGTTGCAATATACAAGGTGTTTTTATTGTTTCTGTTCCTTCTAGCATATAGCCGTGGATAGCCATAGAAACGACGTAGCATAAGTATTTAGTTTTTTCAATATTCAAGAAAAAAAATCACATAGATTGAATGAAAACCGGTCTTGACCAAGAGTGAAAGAGTTAACGTAGAGTTAAGCAAGTATGACAATTCGAAATTCAAATGACACGCACGTCAACATTGTTTCATTGTTAAGGATCCTTTATACGAGTACTATACTCGTACTAGGGGTGTTAATTAACGAAAATGAATTCTTGAATATCTTCGAAATGGTACGAATTGGAGTACTAGTGTCTTAGAGAAGATTACTTTATTTCAGCTCAGGATTGTGCCCTCGAAATTAACGGAATTCAATAAAAACCAACCTGTAAAACTGAATTGGAGTGCTACTTAGCACTGTAACATTCACGCTCTGGAAGACTGGTTACGTGTTACCAACTTACCAGTTACAATATACATTTTATAATTACGATGTCCGCAAACACCATTGTCGTTGGTTTTATGGTTTTAATTTATTTTTCATTTTTCATTCACAGCAAATTCGTCTTTATGCTTTTTTTTTTTTAATCGTATGGCATTTATTTACGAACCGTGAGATCTTCGAGAAGACAAGTACGGTTGCCAGTTTTTGTTGCACTTTTAGCACCACCCAGGGGTCACGTGTAGGGTAACGGTGGGTATTCCCTACGGACGTGGTGCAACTTCGACCCCCCTTTGTCAAGTGAGTGGGCAACTTGACTGTTAGAAGTTTTCAAGCCGCCCGAAGGCCTCTAACTTGGCTTAACGACTGCTGTCGTAGACAGCAGCCGGGATCAAGGGCTTAACGTGCCTTCCAAAGCACGAGAGCGCTCAGTTAGTAACCACTCAGAGCGGTCACCCATCCAAGAACTGACATGCGCCCATATTGCTTAACCTCGCATACCGCACGCGGTAGGCGGGTGCCGCTGGGCCACGAGCGCTCTATGCTGTGTATAGCCGACATAAAGGCGCTTTTTATGCTTTGGCTAGAGCATAATGTAAGATCTGTCGCTGGCGCCGTCACCCGCGGTCGACGAGCAAATAAGTATGAATGTGATAACATAAATTTTACTATTTATTTGTTTAATTTTTTGCAATCTAAGTGAAAAGCAGAGTGACTCGTGTTTAAAGCCCAATATATCCTCTACTTTCTATCGACCCTCGCCTGCGGCTCGGATCGATACATTGTCCCCTACTAGGTGGCTTGTTTTATGCACTTGTTGTACAATCTACTATTTATACATTACTTAGCCGCGATTAGAATACGATTAAAGGTGACAGTTTTTCCATATACTTAACGCAAACTAATCCCTAAGTCCTGTAATAAATACATTTTTGAATTGAAGCTTTGGTGCCTAAATTGGGGCAGAGTATTTCAATATAACGTGCAAACTTCGCTTGTTACATTCGTTAGGCTTTTATTACATTTGCTGCTTTGTTACGAGTAAAAAATATCGAACCATTTTATATTATTGTACCTACGCAGATTTTAATTAGAATTTTTGAAATTGGTGGTATTGGTTACTAAAGCATAAAAATCGGCCAAGAGCATTTCGGGCCATGTTTTTTTAATTTCTTTATTTGTGGTCTACAACTAGATGTTACAAGTTTAGTACACTTATGGTCGCTTAAAATTACTTAGGGCTAGTTTCACTCTTGTACATCCTAAATAATTTTTAAGAAAAAAAAACCGACTTCAATGGGGAGGCCGGTGAAAGATTATTATACTTAGATGGTGCACTCTTAGATTCCATACAATAAAATAAAAATGGCTATAAATATGTTTATAATGGTAGAAGACTCAATTCCTCATGGAATCATGGAAAAACCTTGTTTACTTGACAAATAAAACGAAGAGAACAAATCGCCAAACGTGAACTACGCGTCGTTGAAGAGTTCCGTTCTGATCATCATCAGCAGTTCCACTTAATCAAATGTCACTTTTATGAATGAAAATGCTTGATTAGTTCATGAAAATACTAAAATCACTATTCGTCTGCCTTTCACATTTGAGGAGTTCCCTCGATTCCTAATGGATCCCATCATCAGAACTCGAGAATGACTAAAATCAATCGTGAAAATAGAACTTGCTTAACAAACACAGCTAGAAGGACAAATCGCCAAACGTGAACTTTTCAGCGTTGAAGAGTTCTGTTCTGATCATCATCAGCAGTTCCACTTCATCAAATGTCACATTTTTGTATGATAATGCTCGATTTGTTGATAAAAACACAAAAATCACTATATGTTTGCCTTTAAGATTTGAGGAGTTCCCTCAATTCCTCATGGATGCCATCATCATAGATCAAGCATGACAAAAATTAATCGTGAAAATAGAAATTGCTTAACAAACACAGCTAGGAGGACAAATCGCTAAACGTGATAATTTCGTCGTTGAAGAGTTCTGTTCTGATCATCATCAGCAGTTCCACTTCATTAAATGTCACATTTTTGGATGAAAATGCTTGACTTGTTGATAAAAATACAAAAATCACCATATATTTGCCATAAAGATTTGAGGAGTTCCACAATTCCTCATGGATCTCATCATCAGAACTGCTTTTTGATAAAAACGGGACCAATTTGAATATATATACTTACAATCAAAAAAAGAATTTTCCAAATCGGTTAAGAAATGACGGAGTTATGGAGTAACAAACATTAAAAAAAAAGACAAAAAATAACGAACATACAACCGAATTGATAACCTCCACTTTTGAAATCTTGAAGTCGGTTAAAAAGTAGACACATCTTGCTTAGAGTACGTGCAGCATTTACAAAGTAATGATTAATGAATAATTATACTAATTTATTGAATTGAATTTAGTGCGTAAGTACGACAAAACAAAAGTGTAAAATTTTGTTGAAACAAAAATAACAAATAATAATAATAAAAAAAAATACAACGAAATCCCTTAAAATACTTAGCTTGTTTAAGTTTTGATTTAACTATTCATGTATAGTGTTCAGTGTAGAGTTCCATAGTTGCCCAATGAACTTACTCTAAAAAATCAATAGTAATCAAAAAATAATACTTTCGGAGACTATGAGCATTACAATTGGTAGGAAATTTGGTAGGCAGGTGTATGCTATGAACCGCTATAGAAATATGATGTGAAATTACGAAAAAATATGAAACTCCATACATGTAACAGGGGGTCAAAATTTTTTTTTCAATGCACATAGGCGTGTGAGGTATCAATGGATAGACCTTCTAAAATGACATAGAGGTTTCTAAAAAACTTTTCTATTTATGTCAACCGTTGGTGAGATATTAGCTGTCAAAGTCGTAAAATGTGTGTCCCCCCCTCTAATTTCCAAACTATAAAGTTTAAAATTCTGAAAAAATCAAGATGATGTACAATTATGAATACTTTCAACGATTTTTGGTTTAACGGTTTTTGAGTTATTGCTGAAAAACTGGCTTGCCCAAACAAAAGGGCGTAAGTGCCGTGACTTCCCTATGAACCGACTTCAAGATTTCAAAAGAGGAGATCACAGATGGTCAGATGTCGCAGGTTGGAATCCTGCTCGGAGCATAAATTTTTTCAATATTTTCCCTTTAATTTAAAATCTCAAAAGAGGAGGTTATCAATTCAGTTGTATGTTTTTTTTATTAATGTTTGTTAATCCAGAACTCCGTCATTTGTGAACCGAATTTGAAAATTCCTTTTTTTGATTGTGAGTATATATATCCAAGTCCAAACGCAACGCGACTTTTCGCGCTCTCTTACCGCAAAAGGCAAGTTCCGTCTTCGTGGAAGACTGCCCTCGTACACCCGGTGCCTAAAAAGGGCGATAGATCAGACCCATCGAATTACAGGCCTATTGCTATTATCCCTTCTTTCCAAGCTAATGGAGCGTGTCATCAACACAAAGCTCCTAAGATACCTAGAGGAACACGATCTGATCAGCGACCGTCAGTACGGTTTTCGTCACGGTCGTTCGACTGGTGACCTCCTAGTGTATCTTACACACCGGTTGGCCTCAGCCATTGAGAGTCAGGGAGAGGCGTTAGCGGTCAGCTTAGACATAGCGAAGGTGTTCGATCGAATCTGGCACCGAGGTCTTCTGTCGAAGCTACCATCGTACGGACTGCCCGAGGGTTTGTGCAGATGGATCGCCAGCTTTCTGTCCGGCAGACGCATAAAAGCCGTAGTAGACGGCAGTTGCTCCGAAAGCATGGACATTAACGCTAGCGTCCCACAAGGTTCCGTGCTATCCCCGACGCTGTTTTTGCTGCATATAAATGACATGCTGTCTATTGATAGCATCCATTGTTATGCGGATGACAGCACCGGGGACGCTTACTATACGGGCCGTGCCAACATTCCTCGTGCCTCTGTGTTAGAGAGTCGCGAACAACTTGTGTCCGAAATCGAAAGCACTCTGGTCAGAGTCTCTGAGTGGGGCCAGGATAATCTGGTCCAGTTCAACCCCACCAAGACACAAGTATGTGCGTTCACCGCTAAGAAAACCCCATTCACTGTGGCCCCACGGTTCCAGGACACAACCCTCTCCATCTCAGAGAGTATTGGGATCCTTGGCGTCGACATTTCCAGCGACGTCCAATTTCGAAGCCACTTAGAAGGCAAGGCCAAGCTGGCATCCAAAAAGCTAGGTGTGCTCAATAGAGCGAAGCGGTACTTCACCCCGGGACAGAGACTTATATTACATAAGTCGCAAGTTCGTCCCCACATGGAGTATTTCTGTCACCTCTGGGCGGGAGCACCTGGATACCAGCTTGGGCCTTTTGACTCGCTTCAGAGACGTGCTGTGCGAATCGTGGACGATCCCAAACTCACGAGCGATATTGAACCGTTAAGTTTAAGGAGAAACTTTGCCTCCTTGTGCGTGTTTTATCGCTTGTATAATGGGTTGTGTTCCGAAGAACTGTTCGATGTGATGCCCACGGCCGCTTTCTATCATCGCACTGCTCGCCGTCGGCAGGGCATTCATCCTCACACCTTAGAACCTAAATGGTCACGTACGGTAGGGTTTCAGAGGAACTTCCTTCCTCGGACGCTCCGGTTGTGAAATGCGCTCCCTGCCGAGGTTTTCCCGAGGAACTACAGTATGGGATTCTTCAAGAAAAGAGTGTATACATTTTTAAAGGGTCGGCAACGCGCATGTGACACCCCTGGAGTTGCAGGCGTCCATAGGCTGCGGTGGCCGCTTACTATCAGGCGGGCCGTACGCTTGTTTGCCACCGACGTGGTATAAAAAAAAAAGTTGGAAGTTCTGATGATGGGATCTATGAGGAATCGAGGGAACTCCTCAAATCTTAAAGGCAAACCTATAGTGATTTTTGTATTTTTATTAACAAATCGAGCATTTTCATATAAACATGTGACATTTGATGAAGTGGAACTGCTGGTGATGATCAGATCAGAACTCTTCAACGACGAAAAGTTCACGTTTGACGATTTGTCCTCCTAGCTGTGTTTATTAAGCAAGTTCTATTTTCACGATTAATTTTTGTCATGCTCGAGTTCTTATGATGGGATCCATGAGGGATCGAGGGAACTTCTTTAAATGTGAAAGGCACACATATAGTGATTTTAGTATTTTCATGAACTAATCAAGCATTTTCATTCAAAAAAAGTGACAATTGATGAAGTGAAACTGCTGATGATGATCAAAACTGAACTGTTTAACGACGCATAGTTCACGTGTGACGAATTGTCCTCTTTTCTGTGTTTGTTAAGTAAGTTAGATTTTCAAGACAATTATTTGTCAAGCTCGAGTTTTGATGATGGGATCCATGAGGAATCCAGGGAACTCCTCAAATTTAAAAGGCATACATATAGTGACTTTAGTATTTTCACTAACAAACAAATCAAGCATTTACATTTAAATAAGTGACATTTGATGAATTGGAACTGCTGATGATGATTAGAACAGAACTCTACAACGACGCATAGTTGGAGTTTGGCGATTTGTTTTCTTCGTTATGTTTGTCAAGCAAGCTAGGTTTTCAAGACACATTTTTGTCAATCTTGAGTTCTGATGGAGGATTCCATGAGGTATTGAGGGTACTTAGTCTTCTACCATTATATAGTGGTCTCTGTGCGTGACCCATCACGCACTTGGCCGTTTTTTATATTTTGTTTTACGACTTTGTCAATTTTATTGATTTATATATCCATACCAAATTGCAGCTTTCAAGCACTAACAATCACAGAGCAAAGCCTCGGACGGACAGACAGACAGACCGACATGGCGAAACTATAGGGGTTCCTAGTTGCCTATAGAACCCTAAAAATAAGTAAGGAAACGTGATCGGAACACGGCTTTATCCATTTGAACGCCAAGAGCCTATAAAGTGGTCGTGTGTCATACTTAGTGCCCACCACGCCAACAACCACTAAAAAGGTCGGAGTGAAGGTGTACTTTGATCATGAAAAAAACTATTATGAATTGTTTTTATTGGTTTAAACGTTACATCAATTTTTGATACCTTGGCGTCTGAGTCATGACTTCATTCAAATATGATGGCGTTCAAATGGTTAACGTTAGACATTTTTGTTAGGTAATTAATTATATTCTCTACTACTTGGACATTGTTTAGATTATAAACCGGCTTAATAAACCGCCCCTTTGACGAGTTTTCATACGGAGGTAGGAGACCGTAAAGTTGACGAGGTATTTCATTAACTATCATTTTGAGAGGAATATGATGCTGCAAGCTGGACTTTGATCTTTATTTAGGTCAAAGATCTACGTGTATTTATGTATATAGGCATAGGTTTTGGAGTATACCTAATTGAATATTTATATAGCGCCTTGACTGCAATCAACTAAAGTTCTACGTTTTAATCTACTAAGTAGGTACATATTATTATGTATGTTATAAAACTCTTGTGTTACTTAGATAAAGGTTGATAGACAGCGCACAGCCTAAACCGCTGAAGATAAAGCATGAAGTTTGAAACTCATTCTTTAAAGTGTGCAGAGTATGCTAAGACAAGATTTTTCCAAATTCTACCCTTAAAGGGGTAAAATTTAGGTTGAGCCGTAGTATGACAATCGTTCATTAGGAATTTATAGACTTGAATCTTTGTACAAAGGTTTCAAAGTAAAAAACAAAATAAATACGATACGAGTAGGGTTGTTATATAAATCCATTCCCTAAGGGGGTCAAAAAAGCGTTGAAAGTTTGTATAGTAAACATGTCATTTCTAAAGTAAGAAGTTTAAAATCTCGGTCAAAAGCTCCTAATGTAGATACAGTTAAAATAATGATTAAAACATTTTTTATTCATCTCCTGAAGGTGATTAGCAGAGGGTGAAGGGTCACATGGGCAATGTGCGATGTTTAAGGATAAACTGTGACTAGAAATTTCATATTAGAACATCAGGTGTCTTTTACAATATAAAGATGTATCAAGATATATGTTTTTTTTTAATTTACCCCCAAAAGGCGTAAAATAAGGGTTGTATCGTTGTATAGACTACGTTCATTTAGAAGCGCTAGAATTTGGAAAGTAATTAAAATGGAGAAAACGTTTTTGAAATTCCGCACTCTTTTTCAAAAACCTTTTAATTTTGTTTACAGACCAGTCCTAATTGAACTGTAAGTACACTAATTATAGTTTTTTTTTTAAATTCACACTTTATTAGTCGTTTATCGACCTACCATTATAAAGTACTAGCTGTTGCCCGCGACTTCGTGCGCGTCTTCGCTCCTATTGGTCGCAGCGTGTTTTTATATAGCCTAAAGCCTTCCTCAATAAATGGACTATCCAACACAAAAAGAATTTTTCAATTCGAACCAGTAGTCCCTAATTGACCTTGGATTAAAGTAGAAGAAAACTAATTTACGTGTTTTAGAAAATTCACGCATTAAAGGGGTGAAAAGGGGGTTAAAGGTTTAAGCAGGGAGCAAATATTTTTAAAAGACAAAGTTGAAACTCCGTTTATAAACTCCTAGTACCTAGACTATTCATTAAAATCCGAGAACGCAAATTTATATTACCCTGCAGCTGACTGTTTGTTCCATTCAATCACAAAAACTACTTTTAATTTTTGTGAAACATTCCAGTAACGTAAAATTTTCTATTTAAAAATCTTGAAGGCGGTCTTTAACGTAAAAAGGGGGATGAAAAATTGTATGGTATCGCAATAATTAATTCTGCGCTTTAAACATTATTATTGCAATTATTTCTCTAAGGCGATAACGACAACAACCACGCGGGCAAAGTCGCGGGCAAAAGCTATTTATATAATGAATATACGACCATAGTTTTATTGGCCGCAGATTTATTGAGCCGCACGTATATTATATATTATTTTACCACAACTTGGTAAAATATGAATTCACTAAGCGGTGGCATGTTTCAGGAAGAATAATATACACTCGTGCCTGCGCAAGTCACTGGAACGACAAACAGTCAAAGTTTCATTAGTATAAAAGCTTGAGATTTTACGCTAGCACATGAAGGTGATCTAATTCAATCCTATGTGTATTATATTTTTTATCTCACATAAAAAAGACAACACTTTATGAGTATAATTAGAACTTCCTTCGTATGGATTCAAGAACAATATTTGAGGTGAAAAGATTGAAAGGAGTTATTTTGTCATTTTTAATATAGATAAACGAGACAAAATTTAAATATGTATAGGTGACATGACGTATCGTGGCTACGTGCATACTGTACTTAGGTAACAAGGTGGTCTTAAGTTTCCAAAAAGTCTTAAGTTCTTAAGTTTTGAGTCATGATAGGACTAAAACGTCTAGGTATAGGTGGGTAAATAATACATATACAGGGTAATAATACATAGTTATAATGGATAATAATAATAAATACTTCTCCGGATAACTAATTTTAGGCTTACTAAAACTGCCTTAGCTTTCAAGAAATTTACATTTTTGTAAATATGAAATAAGCATACTTTTAAAATAAAAGTCATAGATACACAATTACTGTAAAAAAAAAAAAATTTAAAAAACTATCGTCTGCTCGTTTGCCTCCTATGTCATAAAAAAAACTTACGCTACAGCTTTAAGGATGATTCACAGTAGGCCGTTCCGTGTCCGGGCCGGCCCGTTTTCATGTAGAGAAATACGCCGCCCGTTTCATTCGCTGTCATAGAAAACGGGCCGGCCCGGACACGGAACGGTCTACTGTCAATCATCCTTTAAATGGCATTCCCTGTATAGAATCAGATGTGCGAAACGAAGTGCTCTTTCTTGAAGCAAATGTGGCCCAAGTTACAATAAATTGCTGCGTAGCACATTGGATCATTCCTGGGTTATTTTTGATGTAGCACAGCATTCTAAATTAAAAGGAAAGCACATAATATCGTATGACATATGAAATGAAAAGGCTCGTTGTGAGTTTGTTGTGAGCGTTTGTGAGCTTTGTTATAATTTTGGGATAAATAGTTATGAAACTTTTTTTTTTAAATAAGCGAAATTTTTCCGTTTCTCCTCCTTATCTCCGAAACTACTGGGCCTAAAAATTGTAAAAAATACTGAAATTAGTTATGCTATAGATTACAGGAAAACTAACTATACTATAAGTAAATAGTTTATGGTATTTAAAGTAAAATAGATAAATTCTCAATATCACTTAGAATTTAGATAATTCAGGTACGGAACTTTCACCACGCAAGTTTTTATTCGCAAATATACTATTCGTTATAAAGTGTCTATTAAGTGTACTATACAAAATTTTACCAAAACGTGATAAAACTCTGTCAAAAAAACGAATAGCTAAAAACCAAAATTAAAAAGTTTTTACCGATGAATTATACGAAAACCAGTTGTTTCGTATAATTTTTGGTAGCATTTTCTTCACCACTCAGTAGTAGAGAGGGTCTACACATCTTTATAGCAACACCAGCAATATGCATTTTAATCGATATTTACTTGATCATTATCATTCACAATGCTAGTGCGTTTATAGTACATTACGATACAGTTTCAGAGAACAGAAAATTCGCAACGAGTGGTGATAAATTAAAACATGACCGAAGGGAGTTTTTTAAATCGACACGAGTTGCAAATTACCTGTTCGCACGTGTATCGTACAACGTTTTACAGTACATATGGCTCTTTAAAGTTTCGAAATATGCACGTAATCTGCTGATTACCGCACTCTTGCGGTAAAGTACCACCGTATGTACTGTAAAATACGTTATGGAAAGTAAAAAAAGCGTTTCGTAATCTAGACGTAAACAAAGCGACTGGTCCAGGTGGAATCCGGCGTCGGTGCTGCGCTGCGGAGTTATGCGCCCGAGTTGTCTCCTATTCTGAAACGCCTGTTCCGCCTCTCTCTTGAAACGGGACACGTTCCGAAGTCATGGAAGACTGCTAACGTGCAACCTGTACCTAACAAGGGTAATCGTGCTAACCCTGCCAATTACCAACCTATTGCTATCACCTCTATCTCTCTTGCTATATGCTTTGTAAAACCATGGAGCGTGTGCGCAACAGCAGGCTCTTGACATATCTCGAGGATAACAGTCTGCTAAGTGATCGACAATTCGGTTTCCGCCGGGGGCGATCGACTGGTGATCTTCTTGCGTATGTTACTCATCTATGGGGAGAAGCTATAGAGAAACACGGAGAGGCATTTGCGGTCTCACTTGACATCTCAAGGGTATTTGACAGAGTTGGGCACGATGGTCTTATTGACAAACTTCCATCGTTTGGGATTCCCGCCTCCCTGCGCGCCTGGATTTCCGACTTCCTGAGAGAACGATCAATAAGAGTATTCGTCGATGGAAGTTCCTCTGATATAGTGGATATCAATGCAAGTGTACCTCAGGGGTCTGTTCTGTCTTCTACACTTCTTATCTATAGGTATGCAGATGATAGTACCGTGGCGGACAGATATTTTTCTGCGGTGCGCTCAGTGCAGGGGGGGACCACGTCCCTTAGAGACGCGTTAATTGAGCCTAATCATGACCTTATCCCCTCTCCGACTTTTCTTTATCGGAGTACTAGGTGCCGTATGGGATTCCACTCACAATGTAGTCGATTTCCCTCCATGCCGCAGCTCGCGGTTTAAGCAATCATTTCTGATTCGCACCGCTTGAATTTGGAATTCTCGTCCGGCGTCTGTATTTTCGGAAGCATATGACCTCGACGTGTTCAAGGTAAGAGTGAATAGGCATCTTCTGCTCACCCGTGTTCCAGCTTAGACCTTGTTTTAGCTTTCCATCAGGTTTAACTGTCGTCAAACGAAATTCGGTTTACAATTTTAAAAAAAACCGTAGTAACGTTCACTGACAAGAGGTATTTAAAAGCTTAGAAAAAACTTATACTTATTTACGTACACCCAAAACTTACGTTTAGTTAAATCATCCAATTTCACGGCACAAATGGATTGTCACTACAAATATTTCAGTGGCGACCCAAACGCATGATTTTCCTATTCCTATGTTACCGTTAACGAGTTTTCAGTGGAACACTTCGCAATAACTATATTTCGTAGGGAAACGTCTCCTTTCTAATTTGAATTTCTAACATTATGTACTCATTAATCCCGAAACATCATTAATGCATTGATGGACAGTAGACGTCTATAGGCGTAATTCTATTGTTATTTCTATTGTGTCTGGAATAGTGTCCATCAAAGTGTTAAGAATGAACGATTTGGCAAAAGTTGCTTCTAAAGACTAGAGCGCGAACAGCGGCGGCTAAATAGTAAATAGGATCAAGTGGAACAACGGGTGCGTTTCTAAGGCGTTCCTTCGGGTGCAAACTGGCACACTAGCTTTACGAAATTTAAAATATTTAAGGTATGAAAGCCTGGCTCCTAACAGCACGCTGTAATGAGTTATGACTGTCCAAACCACTTCAAATATCGCGAGTAAATTTAATTTCAATTTTAACACAAGTGAACTGCCCTTTAAATAGAAAACAGGCTAAGTACGTGTCGTACCACGCGCAATATAGGGTTCCGTTGCTGTCCACCCCTTACATTATGCGTACTTAAAAGTAGTGAACACATAGTAAGTTAGTTAATATGAAAGCAAGTTAATAAAAACGTAAACAGTCTTCCCTTCTTATAGAAGACGTATGAAATGCTGCAAAAGTATTCCCTTTTGCTTGTTATTGATTTTTAACCGACTTCAATAGAAGGAAGGAGGTTCTCAATTCGTCTGCATGTTTGATTTCTTTTTTTATGTATGTTCCCCGGTAACTCTTGACCACGTTGGCAGATTTTGATAATTCTTTTTTTGTTTTAAAGCGGGTACCCCCAGGTTGGTCCCGTATAAATTTGGTGAAGACCCCATCATCCAGATGGGATCTATAAGAGGAATCGAGGGAACTCCTTGAATTTGATAGGCACGCATATGCCGATTTCGGCATTTTCTGTAGGTAACCAAGCATTGGCACACGGAAACCACAATTTGTGGCAAAGCGAAGTACAAAATTGGAGTCCGTTTTTTTGGTATAAATTATTATAAAGTAAGTTCATTTGGCAACTACGGAACCCTACACTGAGGATGGCCCGACATGCTCCTGGCCGATTTTTTTATCTAACAAATTCGCCCCGTGCACCTTAGTGTTTTATTGATGTTTTATTAGGTATAAAATATTCTGTTATTAATTTCGAATTAGTCTTTATCACTTGGCGAGGAAGATAAAGAGTCAACATACTAAGTACTCCTAAGTCTCCAACATCACCAGCTATTTTGCGACAATAATATTTTTTTATGATTATTTTTCGGTCATGCATGATCTTAATCATTAACTAATTAATATTTGTTAGATACGTATAAATATGGAATGCCTGCTTCTTAAAGTACTAAGTCTTTTTCCTTCAAGTTTAATATGCAACTGTTTATCACTCGTATTTGAGCATCTTTTGAGAAACAACAAGTGCCCTAGTCGAGGTTCGAAAGCATGCACCGCAGGGTGGCATCGCAGGCAACTCGCAACTAGGCTCCCCATTAAATTTTGTTATACTCTTACTTAGACTAAGTAAACATATTACGGTTCCTGGGAAATGCCTATATATTGTGCACTGATTTTCATAATTGTTCGGGGCCGACGTCACGCTAATTACATTTTATGAATCTGTACACTCGAGTTGAAGAAGACTTTTCCTATACTGCTATACGACTACCTAATTTGTTTTATTACTTACGTCGCTGTGCGCCACCGTAAACGTATATCTAAAAAGTATGTATGTAGCTACTTGCTAATTACCAACTTCAATTACAAAATACAACATGTTAAAGGAAATTGTCGCAATAAAAGCAGAGTTTCTATCAAGTACGTAATTATGAAGGCCGAGACGTAAAAGCAATGAAGATGACGTGTGTTACGGCTCAATCTGGCAATATTAACTGAGTTGTGTTGTCACAAGTATGAGGAGATACGCCGCCTCGGGAACGAGAACAACAAATTAATGTTTCTCATTTTCGGTGGCACCTCTCGTTACGAGTTCTGGGGCTCAATTTTGGAACAATAAACTTCTTGGGATTTAATTCTCTCATCGACATTTGTTGAGCAAATGAGTATTTACCAATACTATGAATCTTGTCTATACGTCAGTTTCGAGTTCCGAAAAAGAGGCTTGTGAAACTACGTAGGTACAGTCACAAGAAAGAGCGCATAAATATCTGACACGTCCAAACTGCCCTACAAATAGAGGAGTGACAGATATTTACGCTGATATTAACAACACCATTAAAACTGTACAGAATTAACTTTCTGCTTCTCTGTATGTATATATTCTCTAAAAATATAATTTACTGAACTTAAACTTTATTGCTATTTTCTGAAGTTTCTGCTATTGGTAGTTTCATATGTTATTATCAGTCTGTGCCTCTAGTGTAAAAGGGTCAAACTCAAAAAAGTTAATTTTACAGGACGGCCAAAAAACGTTTCAAAACGGCTTAACTTTGCATCTATAAACAAAAAAATATAATTTATTTTAGTTTTAGGTAGCACAATTAATGAACTATGAAATTGATTATTTAATAACCGGTATGTTGACAAAATAAGGAAAAATATTGGCATATAAAATATACTTTAACCCTTTTCCACAAAAAACAATATGTGTAAAAAGGTTAAACTGCAGTTTATCTAGTGTCATTAATACCTTTTTTTAAGTTATTTTTTAAGTAAAAAAAAATTATGAACTAAAGATAAAGAAGATTATTTTATATTTATGATAAATACGTTGATAACTGACACGTTGATATTGTATCCAATTGAAGGCATAAAATCTAAGATTAATATTTTAGAATACCTGTTCCGTGCTCCTTTGTGCTATTCGTAATGAAATTAGAATAACTAGGGTTTAATGAAGTTCTTATTTAATACCTTACTTACTATGTATTTCAACTGTTCCATTTAAAAAGACCGATTTTAGCCGCTTAGCCGCTTAACAAAGTGGTTTCTTTATACAATACAAAACCTAAAAAGATTTTTGGGCCGCTGGATAAACTGCAGTTTGACCTTTATACACCTTCATTTCATCGCAGAATATAGTCTAAAAATATAAAGAGAACAACGGTTAAAGTGAAATTATATCTCTTTACGCAACACTATTACACTGAAACTTGTTCATGATTACAGATCAGAAATAAGTATACTTTAACCTTTTTACACCGATATTTATACGAAAAGTTGTTTTTTATGCAGATTAAACTAGATTTAAACCATCGTTCAAAACACAACTAACAAAAACCGTTCTGCTCAAGGAGGTAAAATTAAAATAAGCCGTTTGGAACATAATACTTTAAACTTTCGGCATAATTTAACCCTTTTTCACAGTCGATATCTCAGCAACTAGTGCTCGTAGGGTTGTGAATGTCAAAGCAAACGATGGAGAATCACATAAGAAACGTAATGGTGGCAAAATCCACAATTTGAATAAAATCGACTTTAACCCTTTCACAGTAGAGGCACAGATGTTATATTATTATGCTCTCATAATATAAAGTATATTTGCTTAAAGCGAATGAGTCGAGTGGCTACTTATAAAATAACGGAGAGATTATGTACATTTTGCACCGCAGCTGTCGAGCCCCGACTTACTTAAAAACACAGCATAAATCTGTCATCACGGGTGAACTATCAACCCCGCCGCAACACGCTCCAGAATACGCAGCTTCTGTGCATTAATCGGAACTTATTGTATTACAATAGAGTTGAATAAAGTCTGCAAAAACCCCCATTGTTAATACTTCGGCATTCTACGTAATAACCTAGGCTTCTCTAGCGGTATTAGTACATTACGACACAAGTGCAGATAACAGGTTTTCGCAAGTGATAAATTAAAACACTCCCTTCGGTTTCCGAATTTCCTGTTCTCTGCACTTGTATCGTAATGTACTATTATCTATCTGGTTTCTTCCAACGAGCTGTTTATTGGCAAGCGTGTATGAAACACCGTCTGATCTCTGTCTCAATGAAATAGGAAACGAAGGTTATGAATTTACACAAACTATTAGAGTGAGCAGCTCTACTTACTGTACTACGTTAAAAGTTTAGGAACTTTTAGTATCAGCAGTGGGAGTTCGTTGCGTATTACATTGGCCGACTCAAACTTTATTACATAATTTAGAATAATTCAAACTCCGAATAATTTAGAATACCCATTTCTTTGATGACATCAACGAGCTACGAGTGTAGTTATTCATGAGTTTTTGTACGGGCTTCAGTCGTTTTTATATATGGTAACTGTCAAATGTCATTTGTCAAGTATTGACAGTTTCTGTATAAAAACGGGAGGTGAGGACTAGTCGGTTTGTGAATAAGAGGGCTGAGAAACACTCACGTGTCATACATAGACAGTTTCCAATTTCCATAGACCTTAAACTTTTCCACACAATTATGACTAAGTTGCCTTCGCGAGATATGACATAACAGTAATAGGATCTTTATAATATATAGTGTAACCGGTTAGTTTTTATTCCTAGTGCTACCTACTGGCCAGTGAATTGTATGCTGGTCGCCGTTTGATTTATCGTTGTTTGCTTAGCTACAATAAATCAGTTCTGTTGATTTATTCCGGTGTCCCGCTTGTGCACTCCACTGAGTTTCTATTTAAGTTTAACTACGTGGTAGTTACGGTAATTGGTAGGACGTTAACTAGTGCTGCGGTTAATGTAGCTCATAGTACGAGATCTTGCAATTTGGAACAGTTTACGGACCTCAAACTCTGAACATATCCGGTATACACGTTCGCAAGTTTCGCAACACAAAATAATGTTCCAAAGTGTACCATGCTTATGTTAATAGTTCTCTGCGTTTAATAAGCGACCCGCACGAATTACAGTAAGGTAAACGTCGCAATGCTTTACACATGCCAAATAGATTACCTATTGTTCATCTTTGTCATTTTGACATAAAATTGAAAGTGACATCGAGGTCAGTGACGAGCACTGGAACATTGACCCCACATAGACTTAATTTCTACATTTAAAACGTTCGTAGAAAATCGTATGCAGATAAAACTTGTTTTGAAACTTGACGTTTTCGATATTTTGATAACAGTACATTACGATACAAGTGCAGGAAATAGGAAATACGCACGTGTATCGTACAACCTTTTTCAGTACATACGGCTCTTTAAAGTTTCGACATATGCACGTAATCTGCTGATTACCGCACTCGTGCGGTAAAGTAGCACCATATGTACTGTAAAGACAGTTTTATACCGGTTTCATTATTCTCATAATTGTTTTTCAATCTTATCTAATTTAGAGGTTATGAACTCACTCGAGGGTACACGAATACAGCCACGATGTAGAATGAGTATAGATAGGTTGGGTAGATATATATATTGCACTAGCTTTTGCCCGGGGCTTCGCACGCGCAGAACAATAAATTGTAGCCTATGTTGTTGTTGTTGTTTAAAAAGACATGCCAAGTTAACAACTAAACGCACACACATCCATTCTGGTAATGCAAAAGAAATCGTAGTCATTATGTAAAAATGTACAACTATGACTTATTTACATCAATCAACACCAATATTGAAGTTATAACAGAAAAAAAAAACATAATTCAGGTTGCGTTAATTTCGCGAATAAGGGTAGTTTCATGGTTTTATTAAAAAAATATACCCATGCTCGTACCTTTGGTCAGACAATTATTAATACAAAAACTTACATCCCATTGGTTCTTATCGCCTTATGATATACCTATGGTATATTACCTATCCATAGAATGTTTATGGATATTAAAACATAATATGTATACTCGTAAAGATACCTTGAAATGTTTTATTTTTAACAACAGCGGGCCTTGCGCTGTCAGGCAGGTGAGTGGGCGGATCTGCGGCAGGCAGTTCTGTCGCTGCGTTTCAGTGGATGAAACATTTTGTCATTCTGAACTTTTCTCTGTCTGTCACTGAACAAAAAAAATTAGTCAGGCCTCGCTTTTCTGATGCGCTTGTGTCTGTCTGCCCATTTTCGGCTTATCTCAGTAACCGTAACTAATAGAAAGCTGTAATTTGGCACAGGTATACATACCAATCACGACGCCATAAAAGTAGCATAAACTTTTGGAGTGAATATTTCCGAAAATATTCACTTTATCAAGAAATGTTTGATGAAGACCTCTATTCATTTTGAGAGACCTATCCAACAACACCCCACACCATAGGGTTGAATAAAAAAAAACATCCCCACTTTACGTGTTGGGGATACCTCCCCTCCCCTTAAGATTTTTTTTAATTTTTTTTACGACATTGACAGTTTTATTGATTTACTAACAATTCTAACTAACAATCACAGAGCAAAGCCTCGGACGGACAGAGAGACAAACAAAGACAGACGAACATGGTGAAACTAAAAGGGTTCCTAGTTGACTACAGAATCCTAAAAATAGGGTAAACTGGGGTTACAATTTTTTTCTTGCAATACCCATTTTGTCACCATCTTTGGATAGCTCATTTAAAAAAAGTGTGGGTATTTAAAACCATTTTTTGATTCATTAATCCGTTTGCGAACTTTAAAATGTATAATGTATATTTAATTTAATATGTACTCGATTCTAACATAATTTTTTAGAGTCGAGTGTCCCGGGGTGTGGGACCAGCTCAACGGTTGTTACTGGGTATGTATAAAAATTAATGGTAATTATTCATGGTATGTATATTTATGTACCTGATGAATTTAAAACGAAAACTATTACAGGTTGTTAACGATTAATAACCGAACTTAAGAAATGTACTTGGAAAAGCAAACTTAA
This sequence comes from Notocelia uddmanniana, assembly GCA_905163555.1. Lineage (NCBI taxonomy): Eukaryota > Metazoa > Arthropoda > Insecta > Lepidoptera > Tortricidae > Notocelia > Notocelia uddmanniana. The sequence goes on from LR991052.1 coordinate 20,591,697, forward strand.
CGGGTGGATAACTACGGAACCCTATATTGCCAGATACGCAGCTAGTCCGTTTATTTAGTTAATGATTATAAAAAATTGTTTATTACTGAATTAAAGTTACTATGAGACACTCCCCTGAAAATCATCTTTAATTAAAAATAGACATAAACTGTCGTAAGTGTTTTTTTAGAACTATATTATGTATCGAAAGCCGCTTGGGATTCAGTTAATCGTTATGATGTGGTGTTTGTGGTTCGTGACGTTCTCGGAAAGGCTTATAGTGAGTAGCCAATTAAGCCCGCTGCTTGTAGACAGTGGTTTTGCCGGCGCCAAAATAACTAGCTATGGTCAGGATATCGAGTTTTGCAATAAGCCTTTGATGTAAGTTGTACCAGTTATTCATTACTAGCTGTTGCCCGCGACTTCGTCCGCGTCTTCGCTCCTATTGGTCCCGGCGTGATGTTATATAGCCTTAACCTTACTCGATAAATGGACTATCTAACACAAAAAAGAAATTCATGTCGAACCAGTAGTTCCTGAGATTAGCGCGTTCAAACAAACTCTTCAGCTTTATAATATTAGTATAGCTATATAGATGAATAATTGGTTGACTATAATTTGGTTAATATATAGGCCTTTCGCGACGTAGGCAATATTAGGTTTAAATTATAAAATCAACCACTACCAGGAAGATCCTATATTTGGATATCGGTCAATACCTATATCAAAGAGTTGTTGCGTTACAAAACCTGTTGGATCTCCATATAAATAAAATTAAACTTTAATAACCCTATTTTGTAAAAAATATTAGTTAATTTTAGACATGTATCCCATAAAATAATAACAATATTTATTATAATGAGTATAAAGAAACACTTCGTTATGCTCTATTAACCCAATTGCATTGGCTTAAACCACCTCTAGAAGCAAAAGAGCAATTTAGAGTAAGTACAAACATAGCTGTCTTAAATAGACTAATCCGATAGAAAAAATATGGTTCAGAAAATGTTCTACCAATTGCAATTTCTCATATGCTACTGCTACTCCGGAGATACAATGTACCTATTACTAATCTATCTAGTAATTACGAAAAACTCATTAGCTCTAAACAAATTGTACCTTTTTTCTTTTTTCAGGCTTTGAATTTCCAGCCAATTTTTAGTTTAATTTCAGCAATGTTTTAGTCAGAGCAGATAACTCAATGAATTAAATTCTACAACAAAAACCATTATAAGAAATTCTCGGGAAATCAAACAATAGTCGTCAACTGGTTGAGATTTGTCCGCTTTGTAGGCTTGTTAGCATATCTCGCCCTTTGTCGCCTTTATATTATATTCAAGATCTCTTTAAGAGGGCGGGCGGGAGAGACACTTTAAATACAAAAAATATCTCTGCACATTTTTAAGTGTTGGTGGTAGCGTTATGGTACCATTATTTGATTACGTTTTATATGTAGTAGGAAAAGACAGACGATACTGTACGGAATTTTAAAAAATAGTTTAGTTTCGGCAATTCGGCGGACAGCCACTTTGGCTTGGTAGTGTCCTGAGGGCGTACCGCGAACTTCGAAAATCGAACTTCGCATCTTACCGTCCCTTTCTTTCATATAGTGTATAACACGAGAGTGAAAGGGACGGCATGACACGAAGTTCGATTTTCGAAGTTCGCGGTACGCCTTCTGGGTTCGAACGAATCCCGGTAAGAGCATTATTTGTGTGGGGAGTGTGAATATTTGTTCATGGGTCTTGAATGTTTTCTACGTATTTAACCTCGTCATGCCCAAGCAATTTTAAATAAACTATGTTCTCAATTAAGAACACTTTTATTTTAGTGGGTCCTGCCCAACAGATTTTTTGTAATATAAACATGTTTAAGACAAGTTGGAATTTTAATACTATTCTTTAGGGTGCGAGGCTTATGTTCTTAATAAGATGAGCTAGTTTTCGAGTCGATATCTTATGTTCTTTTTTTAAGCACATTGGGCAGAATCGCCAAAGTTGGCTAATATTTTTTTGGCATTTATTGACAACACTGGGCACAATCTTCAAGATTATAATTTATAAATAATTGGTCGGCTGCGGGCAAATAAAATAAACAAATATAGTTTATCGTATTTTTATATCAAATAATATCGAGATTAAAGACAAGAGAAATTTAATGCATAAAATAATCATATATCCTCTTTCTTCATAAATGGAATGTGTGGAAATAACTATCACTGTTACATTTTAAATTTAAAAATAATTAGATCAACGAAAAAAGCATCATATTGTTAATCGCAGGTGGCAAATATAACTTTGTAATTGCATAATTAACACGTCAATGACACAAGTAAAAAAAATACGACACGACCTCATATATTAAATTCCGTCAAGCCATTTGAGCTGTAGGGCATACCAAAAAATGTACGTACCAACACACACACAAACATACATACAAACTGGTAAATTAACATACTCACATTTGCAAAATATCACTTATCTTTCCTTAGTCTGTTAAGTAATAATAGAACATTACTGTAATCATTTCTGCCCAATGTGATTAATTAAGAACACTTTTTGATAAGTAGCCATGGAAAATCGAAATTTACCATTTCTTCAAAAACAAAGAATTTATCACAAATTAGAACTGCATTACTTTATAATAACATTCATACAAAAAACATGTATGATTGCCACGAATAATAGGGATTAAACTCACCTCTCCCGCTATGTTTCGCCATTGTCGACACGTGGCGTGACGCTGATCGGCCAGTCCTAACAAATTCAGCACGAACCCTTATTTACCTACTGGCCAATACTCCAACCAACCACAAACGAGCAGTACAAATCCCAAAAAGCGAAACGTTCGAGGACTAGGCGGCAGAATATGTGATTAATTGAGTACATTGGGCAGAATCCTGAAGTTTATTTAAAAACTGTCGGGCGCCGGGAACCACTAAATCAAAAGTGTTCTTAATTGAGAACATTGGGCAGGACGAGGTTAAGTATGTATTTATCTACATATAAATATCGTCGTATGTATATCGTCGTCTAGTACCCATAGTACCAGCTTTGCTCATTTTGGGGCTAGGTCGATTTGTGTTAGATTGTTCCCTAACATATTTCTTTAATTTCTTGGAGCAAGCAGTTCCAAACAAGAAAAGATAAATATACAATATACTCGTAGGTATTATATTGTATTGTATTTTCCATTTATTTCAGTTCGGTCAACCTTTGTTGAGTATACTGTAACATTGTGTTGCCGCTCACTTAATTCTTAACTGAATAAAATATAAACTTATTACATTATTTGCGAATATATACTTAAGTTATAATAAAATAACTCGTTAGTATACGCAGCTACCCGATAAGAGGGTAACAGACAACAATCAAAATCTCTGAATACACGATCGTAATGATATACATGCTGATTTTGGGGTCGTGATCCAAAATAATTGTACATGGTCAAAAATTCAAAGTAGACAACATCACAGTCGGTATGAAGGTTTATAACTCACATAATTATCTTTTTTTGCAAAACTTAATGGAAAATAATACTTTTTCATACAACTTGTTCACCCTACCCCACTGTCAACTCTCCATACCATCCGTCAAAGAGAGTAGGTAGGGTAATCATGTTTTTTTCTGATTTTGAATTTTTGCATCAAAATAAATTTAAAATGAAATGCGTTTGTTTCGTGTCACTACAATTTTTTTGAAATGGCTAACAGATACCAAGTCTAAAAACTGGTTCTTGATCCACGACCCCGAAATCACCCTGTAATTTATTATCTACTTAAAAGAAATAAAGCAATAATACAAAAGGCTCGCCGAAACCGTAATTGCATTAAATAATCAAGTATTATAAACACTTGCGTTCCTGACATAACGATTGACTGACAGCGCACAGCCTAAACCGCTGAAGATATAAGCATGAAATAAGGAAAATTTATTCTTTTAAGTACGTACAAGTGTATTAAGAATGAATTTTTCGGAATTCGACCTTAAAGAGGGTGAAATAGGGGTTGAACTGTTGTACGTAAATCGTCCATTGGAAAATGTATAGCGTTGAATCTTTGTATAAAGGTTTCTTTCTTAAAAACAAATGGTTTTTTTTCATCCCCTGAAGGCGTTTAGCAGGGGTTAGCGTTAAGGTAACATGGGCAATGTGTGATGTTTAAGTAAGCTATGGTACGTAACTTGAAATTAGAACAGCAAGTTTCATTTAAATCTGTCTAGAAATATATATTTTTAAACATACCCACCTAAACCTGAGGTTTTTTATACCTAAAGGGGTAAAGGAAGTGGTGTACCGTTATATAGAAAAACATTCATTTCATTTGGACAGGTTAGAACTTTGAAAGTTCGTAGATATTTTTTTACTTATAAACAAGAGTATTGATATAGCGACATCATCAAAATTCATCCCCTAGGGGATTAAAAAAGGGTTGAAAGGCCGTAAAGAAAACATGGAATTTTCAAGATATGAGAGTTTGAACTTTAATCACTGGCTCTTTTTATATAGTCAAACATGTTGAGTACGGCAATTTCTGAAATTCATCCCCTAATTAAAAGAGGTATCAAACTGAAGCTAGGAACATTGATTTAGGAGAGTATCATAAATAATTTAATGAAGTGTAGACTATCGTTATAGTTTTACAAAAAAACGTGTCACAAACCGATGAATGCATGAAATGAAGTGATGAAATTCATCGAGTCAAACTAATGGCCTTGGAAACATAAGAGTCTATACACGACCTGTTTAAAAAAATATACTGTCCTTGTGTTATTATAAACGTGAAAGTTTGTGTCCACATTTGGATAAAACTAAGAGAACGTAAATCCACGTTCTCTTAGTTTAAAAATCTCTTTCCAGTTTGAAACTTAGACATCAGAATAACACATAGGTTAGCGGTGGAAATTCGGCATGGGGAACAAAATATTTTTTTAAGGAAGAAACTTACCTAGTACTCGTAGACATAAAAAGGTTGAATTATTTTTCAACGCGTTCAAGTTCGCTCTTTGAGGGGGTGAAAGGCGAGTTGAAGGTTGGTTTGGGTAGTAATTTTTTTAAAACGACTTGTGATTGACATAGTTTATAACAATATTAGCGTTTTCGACAAATTCGCCCTCTGAAGGTGTGACATAAGGTTTGATTGGGGACCTATTTTCTTAAACAATAGACTTGAAACTTCATTTATTTACATTTACGTTCTTACATCTTTTATGTACATTTCGTAGACTAAACATTACAATACCAGAATACAAATTTGTCTTACTCTGGAGCATACTGTACATTACACTTAATCTCAAAAACCACACTCATTTTTTTGTGAATAATTTCAGTTATGTAAAATTTACAATGAATGTTTTTTAAGGCCGCCTTGAACTTTGCTACTACTTCTGCACCACAAAAGACATATTCACGGCTCTTGCAATAAAATATTTGCAATACATTTATCTAAAATCTGGTCGTTAGATTTTTAAATTAGTTAATCTAGGTAGTTCGTTTTACATTATAATTATTTTTATCAAGTTTTTAGCAACCAGCGAAGTCTGTGGGTTTTATTTCGCCTATGATGTTGGGTTCAGCCACCAACTCCTCAACCTCGTCGTTTTTACGCATCCTCCATGTGCCATCGTCTTTCCTGACAGACTTGTCTTCTCTTCTTTTTCTTATTTTTTCTTTGTTAAGTTATTCTTTTATAATAATCTGTTTTTAAAAGGAAACTACTTATATTGGACATACCTAATTACGTTACATACCGACCTAATTGATTTTTTAAAGTAACATTTTTGTGGATGGCCAGAAATAGTTATTAATTAAATATATTTAAATAATTAAGTCTTAATAGTGTGAAATATAAAATGAAATTAAATTCTTTCAGGATATCAGTAGTAACATAAATAAATAAATATTTGTGGACCCTCTTACAAATCGACCTAGTACCAAACTAAGCAAGGTTGTAGGTACTTTGGGTACTAGGCGCCGGTATAGCTTACATAATTTTATAGATAGATGAATACTTAAATATAGGAACAAAGAATCCATCCAAGACTAGGGAACAATTAGACGTGCCCATTACACTAATAAACAGCCTGACTGGGTTTCGAACCCGGGATCACCAGCTTAGTACCTAGGTAGGGTCACTACCAACTAGACTAAAGTGATCGTTAAATGGAAATATATAATATAACTAAAGAAAAGAGTTAGCTTTATAATCAGAATTGTTAGATGGTTTTGTGTTGTGGATGTTTTCCCAGTTGTATAATCCTTACATGCATAAAATAGTAAAACTTATGCACAAACATTCGTCCTTACCGGCCCTGCTAGTACCACAACTGTGTCATGGACTAACCTCGTCAAACATACACCGTGGAGTTGGTTTCGCTTCCATATAAACCAGCTTTATTGTATTTATGTACATTGTCTGCCGAACAATATACTTTTATCATACACTAGAAAACTGGAAAATATGACGTTAATAAAGTTTACCTCCGAGTCAGAGTGAACGAACAATAACGTGATAACAAAAAAAAGTATTTTACACAAGCCTTTTACTGACTATTTAATAATAATGCATTGCATTACATTTACGAGTCTTGGACGTTTTCTGTTATTTCAAATATTTATATCTATTAAATATATCTTCGTCTACAACCCATATCACAAGCCTACTGGGCTTATTATAATAATAAATGGGGCATAAGGGCTTATTAAAATATGACATTTATTTTCGAACCGTGAGATCTTCGAGAAGTCAAGTACGGTTGCCAGTTTTGTTACACTTTTAGCACCACCCAGAATTCACGGTGGGTACTCCCTACGGACGTGGTACAACTTCGACCCCCCTTGTCAAGTGAGTGGGCAACTTGACTGTTAGAAGTTTTTAAGCCGCCCGAAGGCCTCTAACTTAACGGCTTAACGTACCTTTCAAAGCACGGGAGCGCTCAGTTAGTAATAACTCAAAGCGGTCACCCATCCGAGAACCGACCTGTGCCCACGTTGCTTAACCTCGCATACCGCACGCGGTACGCGGGCGCCGCTGGGCCACGAACGCTCCAGTGGAATTACTATGACGCTAATTCGGTTTGTAGCCTGATGTTTATTTGTATTTATTATTCACTGAATGGGAATGGGGAATTTACGTTGACATGTACGTTTTATATATTTAATAGGTATACCGCTAATAATGTCCGCTTCAACTTTCAATGACAAACAGACATAAGTACAGGTTGTAATCGTTAAGTGTAGCCAGGCGATTATTCCGTAAATATAACAGATATTAGAAAACTTCAAATTGATATCGAAAGTGCGTTACCCAATGAGTAAAATTATATTAATAACTTCTTTTAAATAAAAGTAGTCATATTAAAAATATTAAGCTTAAACGCTCCTATATTTACGGAATAATCGCCTGACTACATTTAACGATTACAACCATTTAAATACTCAAACTTAACAGGATGCTTGCGATGTTTGAGCGGAACATACCGATTTTGAACCGATCAACAAATTTACCATCTACTAGAAAAAACACAGGATAGTTAACACAAAAATATAGTACTTAATCATAATTCTAAGTCACGAAAATGACACAGGAACTGCAGAATGTAAGTACTTACCTATATGTAATGTGTTACGGGCTACTTTTTTATTTATTTATTTAAAATGGGATTGCTTGGCCAGCATCTAGCCAGGGGGCAAAGATGAGGCCGACGATGAAGCGAGCTCACCCACAAGATAATGTGAAGTGAAGATAGTGTGTGTGTGTGTGTGTGATAATGTGTGATGTGAAGTTGGGAGCTGCAATCTTAGCGCTGACTCCCGGGAATGTTCAAGTGTATTTCCTGTGGATTTAATTGTTGCATTGACAATGGACACTGAAACTGGTACCTTAGGTCCAGCGACGTTGTTTCATTAATGAATTAATAAATACTAAGTCTAGCGAGTATAAATAGTCCTAATTACGTAGTTGCAGGCGTCACTTAAACATTTCTTCTTTTTTCAATAAAATCCGATAGGATTTTGTTTAGAATCCTACTGAAATAGTGCAGTGGGTTGACTACCTTCCCATTTTGTTGATCAAATTCAACCCTGAATAAATAATTCACTGAATGATCTTTGGAAATTTAGGCAACTATCTGAGGTAGGTAAATATATTGTTCTTTGACGCGAGTTTAGTGGATTTTTTTAGTTTAGTGGACGCAGTGTATTTTTTTAGATCACATATCTGACACATCACAACACCCATATAATGTAAATGTGCATGATCAATCCAAATTAATTAAAAAAACATCAATGACATTGGGTCTTTCCAAGCACGTATAAACTACTCTTACTCTTGTAATTTATATAATTAAGCATATGTCTTTTTTGTTTTAAAACCAGTGTTGTGACCCTATCATTCGTTTCGATTCGGGTGACATTTCGTAAGTTGGAGGAAATGAATTAATTTATATCCTATCAAACACATAAGTGTGAAAATGGGAGCCAAGTTCAATATGCGATGCGTGGTTGTCGTCTTCACCGACAAAAGAATTGAAATCTAAATGGGTGCCAAGTTCCGTAGATTATCTGAAAACGTGGCAAGTCTGGCACTAGATTGTTTACAGTAAAACTAATTTATTGCGGCTTAATTCATTTTGAGCCTTAACTTGGCAGTTTTCTATGCAGTATGTTATAATACCATGAAAGCTGTTGGATATTTAAGAAAACTGCCAAGGATATCATTACTTTTTATCAAACTTCACCAAATGGTGCTTTTCAAGAGCGAATACACGAGTTACTATACAAAATACCCAAATCGCTATAGGTGCGCCTAAAATATTGGAGTGCAGTGCAAGTAGTGCAACAAGCCTACGTATATCATTACTGCTATCGAGCCTATCGGTGGTTGGCAGTCGTTGTGTGAGTTCGTGTGTGTACAGGCGGTACATATAGTGAGACGTAGGCTTGTGTCACGATCCGAAGTAGCAGACCTTGTTTCCGTAGACCATGGATGGTAAGAATATAATATAACAATGTTTCTTATTTTCACTGGAATTCCATTAACTCCCTAATTTTGAGTAGGTTCATCAATTTAAGTTTCCAAGGAAAGAAGTAAGGAATTAATTTAAGGGGTCCACAAACACCATCAAAAATGAATTGTGCGTGATAAGTCGTCAATATTTACTTTATTTATTATTTACATATTTCCTGATACCTGAAATATCCTTCCTTTTTCCGATACTGATGACAGATCGGTTAAAATGATTGCTGTAAGCTACCGATCTACCGATGTATCATGGGGACTTCTGAGAATAAGTAGCAATTCTCTGATATTAATATATATTAAATTTCTTCTGTTGGCTATCATATCCATTATTTGTTTATTTATTAATTTAGGTGTATAGTAGGCTTACACCAGTAATGAAGTAAATACGGACGATTAAAAAATCGGCAGTAAAATTGGTTGATCGAATAGTTTAAACAGTTCATAATCGCTAGATTTGACAGACCATTATGTCTTAGCCTCATCACTACAAACATCAAAAGACAAGTGTCAAATAGGTGTTCTAAAAAAGATCCACTATAATGTGAAATTGCATCACTTGTCTGTGCGTATTGTTTGCGCATTAGTAACACCATGCGCACAAGTGGGGCAGTACTGCATTCGTATTGGTTGACACTGAGAGCTAACAGTTTTCTCGTATCGGACCGTCTCCGCATCGACAAATCAGGAAGTCGCTTTACGTTGCAAAATTGACATGCTGGATTATTCCGGATATGAAAGGAAAGTCTGTATAATGAAAAAAATCAATATACAAAAGTACTAATATTTTTTCTAATCACTTCAGGAACTCCTGTATGTAAGTACAGTCAGGCATGAAGGTAGTCCACCGCATTTGGACCTTAATGAAATAGAAATAAGTGGTACCTAGAGTATCTTTTATCGCTGACTGTACAGTCGCGAAATGAATGGATTAGTCAATATTGAATATTAAATATGACAAGTAACCTTATTATTTCTCGGCTATACCTAATACCTATACAATTTTACATGTCGAGCGAAAGCTTAATCAAGTTCTGTCGTTCTGTTTATATAGCTCATAATTATTATATGACTCAACATGACGAAGATACTCAAGTTTATCACACGTTTGATGATCACAATTTGTTTGTACCTCCTCGCTAATTTACCAGACTAGAAAGTAACAAAGGTTTACTGCCTAGGAATAGAGTAAATGTTCTACGCATGTCAAGGGTGCCTGTTAGTTCTAATTGATTCTACAAATATATAGATGTAAACGACCCAGCAACAGACAATGACCAGATACTTGACATTGTCAATATTTACTCAACATAAAAAAAGATGAGAGTGGTAGGTGACAACGATGTGTACGTTTACCTTAGGCATCATACTGACTGTGTACGTAACTAGCGGTCCCGGGTTCGAATCCTTATTGGTTAGGAGTAATATTTGTATGATAAATTTTAGTCACGAGTTTTTTTCATTTACTTAGCTGGTATACTTATGCACCTGAATGCACCTGCCTCTATTGTCATCTATAGTAAAAGCGTCTTAGTTAGGCAATGGATAGTTTAGTCAATGGGAAGGGCGCCGTCTAACTAAAGGTTGGAAAGAAGTGTATAATAATAGTCATTAATTTCGAGACAACATTGGCCCTGCATGGTCACATTCAAATACTGGTAATAGTCATTGAAATATTAATAGATTCAAATAATATACGCAAAATTATCAAATTCAATAAAAGTAGACACGCCACATACCTATGCACTTCTGAATTGACAGAAACGCCTGAATGCGGTAATCCCTTGCTGTCGTCAGTCATAGCTGAATTTGGAAATAGGTATATCTTTCTGAGGCCATAAGATTACCGCTTAATCGTGTTTATTAATGTTATTCATGCACTCTTTAAATATAAATACTTGAATATGGCCAGACGTATTAAGCATACATTTTCTTCACTGCAAGGCAAGGGTAGGAAGGGAAGGAGAAGTGAGGTGATCTTGCCGAGACGCTCTACGCATTGTAGATCGGCACGGCAGCCCTGATGAAATGTTGCGCCCTCCATTAATTCTCCTGACGACAGCCTATTTAAAGTCGCGAACTTTAATGACATAAACATCATTCTCCCGAACGTCTCCGTGATGGTCTCAGGCTAAAGAGATCAGCGGCTATGAATCGTTTGATAAATGCTCGGGGCTTATAAATCTTACAATCATTAGTGCTGTAAGTAATCTATCTTTTGAATTAGGCTATTATTTCGACTTCAAAAGCATTATCGGATTATCGTGAGCATATGAAACATTAATAGTACATTGTGAGGCAGGTTGTTCATTACCCTATAGGCGGAAATGCTCACGCGAGCCGAGGGTAATAATAATAAGGAAGCCGAGAGCGTAATGAACATGCCTCACGAGTAACATACCAACGTTTTTCAAAAATAGTATTTTGCGGTAACAATAATATTTAAATAGTTTTAATCATAACCAAACATAACAAAATATTTGTGAATTGACGGGAGGTAATGTAACGAGGCAATGTTTTTGATTTCTTTAAAAGAATTTAAAACGTAGAAAAAAAGGGTATCCAAAAGTTGGAATACTTAAGGATCTAGTCATTCAGTTACACGATCTAATGAACTTCATTCGATAGAAATAAATCCCAAAATCTCCCAGTACGTTTTTTCCTGCGCTAGAGCGCGCGCAAGGGCCAAGCGGGCTGCGAAATCTAAGCAGCCCTATATAATAAAATTAATATTTTCGCTTTCAACTTAAAATCATATGAATTGTAATCAAATATATAATGAACATAAACAATCCTACGAAAATAAACCTTTAAATTGAAGAAATAATGGTTCATTAATTGAATATTTCATTAATGATCGAATACGAATATAACATACGAAGTTAATAAAACTAAATTAAAACTAAAAACTATAATACCTACTAAATAAAATTAAAATAAATCTAAGTAATTTGGCATGGTGTTATTTTATTTATTAACGAAAGGATTTAATTAATTTCAGTCATGTAATACTCCATTTGCCGATATTTAAAAAGAAACTGTATTTACAGTACATACGGTGCTACTTTACCGCACGAGTGCGGTAATCAGTAGATTACGTGCATATGTCGAAACTTTAAAGAGCCATTATGTACTGTAAAACGTTGAACGATACACGTGCGAATAGGTAATTCGCAACTCGTGTCGATTTAAAACACTCCCTTCAGTCGTGTTTTAATTTATCACCACTCCTTGCGAATTTCCTGTTCTCTGCACTTGTATCGTAATGTACTATTACAGTACATACGGTGCTACTTCACCGCACAAGTGCGGTAAACAGCAGATTACGTGCATATGTCGAAACTTTAAAGAGCCACATGTACTGTAAAACGTTGTACGATACATGTGCGAATAGGTAATTCGCAACATGTGTCGATTTAAAACTCTCCCCACGGTCGTGTTTTAATTTATTACCACTCGTTGCGAATTACCTGTTCTCTGCACTTGTATCGTAATGTACTATTACAGTACATATGGTGCTACTTCACCGCACGAGTGCGGTAAACAGCAGATTACGTGCATATGTCGAAACTTTAAAGAGCCACATGTACTGTAAAACGTTGTACGATACATGTGCGAATAGGTAATTCGCAACATGTGTCGATTTAAAACTCTCCCCACGGTCGTGTTTTAATTTATTACCACTCGTTGCGAATTACCTGTTCTCTGCACTTGTATCGTAATTTACTATCATAGGATAGTATAAGAATGCACCGTGTTCATATATACCTATACTTACGCCTTGCTAAGAGGTGCAAACATATCTTCATCGAAATATTTATCCATTATAGCAGTGCACAAGAGTGTTATAAAATGATATAACCCGCGTTTATTATACCTTGTATTACGAGCCTAAAACCGAAGCAAAAAGGGCCACGTTACGAGGAACTGTGTTGAAATAGTATATGTAGTAGTTGTAGTATATGTTCTAGTAGTATGTGGAGTAATTGTAGTAGTGTATGACTAGGGAATAAAACGATCCATTTTAGGCGAGGTGTGCATATAGCTACCCGAGCCGAAACGGCGAGGGTCGATAGGCACAGCGAGGTTAAAATGGGTTTTATTACCGAGTTATACACTCTACTTTTCACTTTGAATAAAAAAAATAACAGGTAGGTACTTATTTTATGAAATATTAAAAGTACAATTGGTACAGCCGAATGCTTGTCATGAAGTAACCGATTTAAAAAAGATGTTTTGCCTCTCTGTCGCATTGACACATTTTGAGTAAAAGGGAGGAAGCTAAAAGATGGTTTCACGTTACAGAATGAGCCAACAAAAAGTTTAGCAATTTAGTTTTATACATGCATTTGGTTTCTGGTATGATGGCATTGGCTGAATAATATTTTTAATAATTGTAAAGTAAGAACTATAAGACACCTTATGTCTTGAGACATGAACTACGTTTTCTAATTGGTGAATTTTAATATATCTGTATTCTAATTGGTTGATACTAAATACGAAGTTTCTCTTAAATACTTAAATAATTACCACAGTATACGTACCTATTAAAAAACACAGTTCCGATTAACTGCCGATGAGTGCTGTGATTGGCTATTGTGAAGTGTTTTTTAAATCAAAAAATGTATACATATTTTCCCTATGGGCTAAAATACGATTTTAGCCGCGCTCTGCAGGTCTAATATGAAGCACTTTTAGAGCATGAGAAGTGAAAAGTAATTTTCGTGATATTTATAATATTTCTTATGGCGTCGTTGAGGCTGACGAGTCAGGAAAAACCCGATATTCCAATGGCGAGGATATTTGCGAAGATCCGTCAGAGACGATTGTTCTTTGAAGAAAACCTCTTTCAAAGAGTCGCCGATTGCGACAAATTGCTCGCACAGAGTTGACAAAGGCCAATTGGGATAAATGTTTTCCGCATTTCTGAAATTCGCGAAAAATCGGGTTTTTAAGTAAATTTCATATGCGAAAATGTAAAAATAACGTACTTACTTTTTTACTGTTTTACCAGACAAAGTACTTATTCGTCCTTAATAAAGTATATAGAAGCTTTTCGTAATTTTTAAAACAGCGATGTGACATTAAACTCACACCTCATCGTTCATTCCATACCACATTGTCGTCCTTTTATGATAAGCTGTGCTTAAACATGACTAGGAAGAACTTAACAAAAAAGTTGTTTCTACACTACCTATTTGCAATCTGTGGATTTTAAACAATACGTGTACTTCCTTTTTAACCGACTTCAAGATTTCAAAAGAGGAGGTTATCAATTCGGATGTATGTTTTTTTTTTTTTTTTTTAATGTTTGTTACTCCATAACTCCGTCATTTCTTAACCGATTTGGAAAATTCTTTTTTTGGTTGTAAGTATATATATCCAAATTGGTCCCGTTTTTGTCAAAACGCAGTCCTAATGATGGGATCCATGAGGAATTGAGGAAACTCCTCAAATCTTTAATGCTTGACTTGTTTTTATCAACAAGTCAAGCATTTTCATCCAAAAATGTGACCTTGGATGAAGTGGAACTGCTGATGATGATCAGAACAGAACTCTTCAACGACGAAAAGTTCACGTTTGGCGATTTGTCCTCCTAGCTGTGTTTGTTAAGCAAGTTCTATTTTCACGATTAATTTTTGTCATGTTCGATTTTTGATGATGGGATCCATGAGGAATTGAGGGAACTCCTCAAATCTTAAAGGCAAACATATAGTGATTTTTGTGTTTTTATCAACAAATCGAGCATTATCATACAAAAATGTGACATTTGATGAAGTGGAAATGCTGATGATGATCAGAACAGAACTCTTCAACGACGAAAAGTTCACGTTTGGCGATTTGTCCTTCTAGCTGTGTTTGTTAAGCAAGTTCTATTTTCACGATTGAATTTTGTCATGCTCGAGTTCTGATGATGGGATCCATTAGGAATCGAGGGAACTTGTCAAATGTGAAAGGCACACAAATAGAGCTTTTAGTATTTTCATGAACTAATCAAGCATTTTCATTCATAAAAGTGACATTTGATGAAGTGGAACTGCTGATGACGATCAGAACGGAAATCTTCAACGACGCGCAGTTCACGTTTGGCGATTTGTTCTCTTCGTTTTGTTTGTCAAGCAAGCAAGGTTTTTCCATGATTCCATGAGGAATTGAGGGTACTTAGTCTTCTACCATTATAAACATACTTATAGCCATTTTTATTTTATTGTATGGAATCTAAGAGTGCACCATCTAAGTATAATAATCTTTTACCGGCCTCCCCCATTGAAGTCGGTTTTTTTTTCTTAAAAATTATCAATTATATTCTAGTTGATTTTAGGTAGCTGTATTCTGGTTAGTCAAATTAAAATGTTTTGTATAAATGATAAATATGTCCCGATGTGAGTTATTCATATTTCCCGTAGGGGGTAAATGAAACTACTTTAGCCCCGCTTGATATTGTACTAGGACTAGCTAAGGCGCCTTCCAGATTTATCGATATGGAGGCGGTACGATATGACAAAACTGTCAGCTGTGAGTGTCAACCTATACGAATGCAGTACTGCCCCGCTTCTGCGCATGGCATTACTACCGTGCAAACGTAATACTGACAATATTTCGTCAAGTAAGGAAATCTCACATCAGTAAACGTCAAACGTCGTTTACGTCAAAGAACAAAATACCCATCACATATCGCACCCGCCCCGCCAAGTCCGGAAGTCGCCTAAGTGAAACAAAATTGCATCCGTATATACAATAGATGTTCTAGATACGTACACATGTAGGTATACCTAAGGGATGTTTTGTTGTTCTCATAATGAGTGATTGTTTCGAAATAAACAAAAGACTACGAGCCCGAGTCACTCCACGGAACGCAACAAGTAGTAGGTTGTCCGCGCTCAATTATTCAGCGCGCTTTCAGAATCTTCATAAAATCGGAAAATTATACAAATGTTCGCCCTGTGGGGACATTATACATGTTCACATCTATAGACATATGTACATGTTAACGTCGGCGTCGTGTTGCCCGCTCTCGATACTCTGCTCTTTTACCACTCTTTTTGTGCGGGATACAATAAAATTAACATAGAGATGTGGTTTTGCTGACAGAAGTGTAATCAAATGTTCGACATGTCAAGCGATACAAGATGTAGTTTTATAGTTATTTTACTTCAGCATTTATAATAAAATTTAGGATTTAAAACACATTGCATTAGTCAGGGCATTTATTTGTGAGACGAGCACGAATATTTGTTCCAGAGTCTTGGACGTTTTCTATGTATTTAAGTATTTCTTTTTCTATGTAAGTACACATATATCATCGTCTGATAACCAAAGTACAACCTTTGCTTAGTTTGAGACTAGGTCTATTTATGTAAGATTGTCCCCCAATATTTATTTAATATATTGAAAAAATTCATTTATAGAACGAATGAAATTACTTGCAATTACGCCTCCATTGTTTAGCGAGCAGAAATCACTAACAGCTCTATGCTTATGCACTATGTGCGTTAGGCAGATGGTTAGGCTAAAAAGCATTCAAGTAATGAGATAGGAGTTTGATTCAAATAGTGGGCAAGTTACATCTCCGGCAGCGCTATCTGCAATCAATCTTGGAACTGCCCGGTCATTGAAACTGAATCAATCGTACTAGATTTCACTGATTAAATTATTCATTGTGATTTGTGATGGGGGATAGAAAAGAGGCATAAGAATTTCTTGTCTCAGAAGTAAAGATATCTACCATGAGCGGTAGATATCTATTGTTTGTGGGTATGATTCGGGTACTTTATATGAAGTTCCATAAATAGTAATTTATTGACGATGCAATGCATGCAACGCAACGCACCGCAAGCGAGTAATACGGCAGAGCGCGCGCAGTCGAACGAAAGGTGAAGCTGCAGAAGGCACTTCATTAACCGACCGGACTCGTTAGCAGTTATTTCACAAATTGCTTTGAGTTGATTAATTGCGTATTAATTGCGTCAGCGTTTAATACCCGATTCCAGCGTTACAAGCAGAAACGAAGCACCAAATATTAAGACGTCAGTTAATTTAGTGATTGTTAAGAGATTTTGGATGTGATGAACGCTGACTACGACGTATCTATTAACCGTTTGGCTCTATGTTATTAAGTGTGACTATATTTATGAAACTAAATCCATTTATGCCACTCTTGTTTAGGGATAATGTGCAAACTACTAACTTTTACGTAGTTTTTGCGATAAAACTTTCAGACCAGCCTGTAAAATTAGGGAAAATTGTTTAATAGAGATGTTTTCGAGAACGCATTTACCCATAAGCAAATTCCTCCAAAACAATTAAAATATAAACCAAGTTCATATCGACCAAAGTGGTAAATCTGAAAAGCTGCCAAGTTTGGCACTATAGAATGTTGACATTTTAATCAATTTACGTAATGTAATTAGGAAATATGTAAAGCGTCAGCGAGGCTATGCCTAAGAGATAATAACAGTGAATTTTAGATCTGTGTCTTGTGATTACAAGACAAGTGGGTATAACTATTTTAAGGTTTGGTGAGTCGACACTGGTCCGAGATGGTTCCGTGTTGGAGTCCGCGGTGATTACATAATTTAGGATATTTAAATAAGATATTTATGATCTTAGAACACTTTTTGCTTCGGTATTGCCTCGGTTGGCCGATTAGACTAAGGAGGGACGGAGCCAACTGGCTAACGGCTACACGATTGACAACACGCCCTTTCCAGATATTTCACCACGGTTGTAACCGTGTAAGGTTTTCTCACTGCCCCGATGCATGCTTATCGATCATTTTTATTTTTTACAGCAAATGGGAATACCATTTTCTGCATGCGTTTATCTCGTCGAAATCCTGTTTGTGGGCACGGGAGCGTAAAGATACGTGCTGCATTGTACTGGCATTTATATAATGTTACTGCAATCATCAATTAAATTATTACCATTATTTAAATAGACGGCCTCTGTTGTACGGTACGGTTGTACGAGCGTTGACACTACCTCTTATTTTTTTTGTGGATATTTCGCTCGAGATTCGTTCATGATGAGTTTGGGTAAGGGGTAAGACACGGCCAGTATGCCATCTTGACGGTAAACTGACGGTAGCGTTGTAATATATCCAACCGATCGAACCGCCCATTACTAACTTATACACATAATTTACTATACTATTTCAGTAGGTAATTTCATCTCATTTTAATACCTACTCATTCTTGTTCAGCCATGATAAAAACAAGCAAACTCATTCCCGTAATACTGATCCGCTAGCTTAGCACCGCGATGCGCCCTCCGAGGATCAGGGGTGATTATTTTAAAAGTAATAAGTAATCTCGGTATAATGATACGGCTAATGTGGACCTTTGTGACAAGAGTGCATGCTACTACTAATATTTCAGTGAGCATTGCTCGTTAAATGGCGAAGTGGATGAAAAATGTTACTAATAGCGGCATGCATCAGATAGGTACCTATGCTAATGTATAGAATACTTATGTAAAGATAAAGAATAAATTGTATGCCAACTAAAACACCAATATACTTATTTTCCCACATGACGGTTGGTTCGATAATTGGCGCTTGACGTCATAAGCAGTTCTCTATTCGTAGGAGTCTTTTCGGAGGCTGCTAGCGTTGATATAGGTTTTCCCGTAAGTTTTCCCCTTTTTGTGCTTGATTATAGTTGGTCCCATATAGACATTTGATCGTTCGATTCTTGACGAGTACTTATGTATCAATTGGACGTACAGATAAAAACTGTTTAGAAAGACAAAAAATAGTACACGAGCCTTTTATTTATCTTTTACAGGTGTATCTAATATTCTAAATGAGATATCATTTCATTTTCATCAGTTATTAGAAACAAATTAATTCATAAACAGATGCCGGACATATTATGGGTAAATGCCGTGATATAATCACTTAGAAGTGACAATGTTGACAGGTTTCGTTATTGAATGGTAAGCCTTCTTATGTTAGATTATATATTAGTAAGTATTAGGTAATTAGTTCTGAGATACCTATATAGTAGTAGTTGTAGTATATTAGTAGTAGTATAGGTAGGTAAAGTTCCTATCTACACATATATTATCGTACAAATTGTATCTTTCTTGTAGGTAAAATCAAAGCATAGGCAGCACTTTAGTCAATCAAATTACCTGAAAGATTTAAAAGCTATTAGCCTTAAGTTGCCCCGACCGCCTGCATTATCAGCCAGCTACATAATCGACATACTTTATAATATGTATTACATATATCATTGCGGATTTTTACAACCGCCACGTTGAACCTCTCTTGAATTCAAACGGCCAAATCTCTGGGATTAATCCCGGTATTAAAGCTATTCCAGTTTGGTTGAACCGACACGTAGTTATTGTTACCTACTTAGTACTACGTCAATACATCAAGTATTTCAGAGGGCACAAGAAATGAAACCGTTATTATTTAATTAGGATTGTCGTTGGGTTGGTGGAGGCCAGCCGAGGTCCCGCGCCGTGGACACTTACGAATTACTGTTACAGATTACTTTGTACCGAGACTTGACATTTTGTGTGTGGTGTTGGAACAAGCTTACTTTCAGACATTCGAGCGAGCCATTTTTCGCCACAGAATACCTACTGAATAACTAACGAACTTAACCTGTACAAATTGTTAATTAATTAATTACAATCGTATCGTACTTACCTACAACAACTGGGATAATCTGACCGAAGCAATGATAGTAATATTCAGCTATTTATTGTTAATAAATTGCAATCCGATGTTAATCAGTTATTTCGCCGCCATTGTATACGAACTGGCAGAATTTAATTACAGAACTCATTTGATTATTTTGAATGAACTAATGTGCTAATTTGATTAAGTAATGAAGTATCATCAAACCGTTATTTCGAATCCAATTTGGAAGTAAGTGGAAAATAAGTATCTACGTAATAAAAAATAATTGTACTTAATTGGAAGGGTTATGTTCATATTACAAGGCATGTTTCTTAAAAATATTCAGTTGTAAATATTAGAAGTATGGTTGTCTGTTTCGCTACTATTTCATGTAGTACCTACATACATACCTAGAGACAGTAATACACAGACTCTATTCAATTAATATTACGCCGAATAATAAATTGTGATCGTAACTTTTGTAGCATTTTCGGTGCAGCGTAGTGGTGTTAACGGAGTTGGTATGGACAAATACAAATACAAACGGTTAATTAAGGTTAATATTAACGTTTAAATTCTTATGATTCATTAGCAAATGAATCATAAGAATTAACACCACTACCACCACCACCATATCAGCCCTAGGACGTCCACTGCTGGACATAGGCCTCCCCCAATTTCATGGGGGGTAAATGCCATAATCGCCACGCTTGGCATGCGGGTTGGCGATCGCAGTATCTCCACCGCACTCTAGGAATGCTGCTGCCCATTCCCCGGTGGTCTTGGTCGTAGTTTTAGGACATACCCGGGTCCAAACACCACTACGCTGCACCGAAAATGCTACAAAAAGTTACGATCGCTGATAATAAACTACCTGGCGACCGAGCTTTGCCAAGACATGTAAATTTCATCAAAAACGTTAGAGGCGTTTCGGAGATCCCTGTAATAAATAAATAAATATAAAAATATTAATTGCTAATTTAAAGATATTAGATAAATTTTATATTATATAAGTAGATTAATAATAGTAATTATGATACGACAATTTATAGGATGACATATAAATGCACCTTATTCATTCGGGGCCGGTTTTCCGATCCATTTTCCTTTCACAGTGGTGCAATGGTTGAGTAGCAAACCGCATGGCCAATCACCAAATCATTGCAAGAAAAAAAGGTTAACGTAAAGTCAAACATTTACATAGGCTATCCCTTAAACCATACTTATGAACAGTAGAGTAATTAGTAATTACAAACTTAAATATGAGTCGGTAATTATTTAAATTCCGAAATTTCCCCCGACGCTGGTTGAACTGTGAATACTACCCGAGTAGGTATATCTAAAATCTAATACAAACTAAATTTCGCAGGGTAGGTAATGCATAATCAGTATAATTACTGTACATCCCTCGCTCGTCGTACACATACATAAATATAATACGATTTAGTCTCGTCGTGTAATATATTTTTATCAACTTTGGAGAAAAGGGTTCATTTAGCTTAGCACATCGTGGCTTGCTGAGTGCAAGGACGAGGGCGGATCGTGGGTCAAATTTATTACATGCTACCCATATTAACAATGTTTTCATTTTGAACTTCAGGTTACGCAATACAATATTGTTTAGTACCCGATCGAAGTTTCGGTTTTAGTCGAAACTGAAGAAAAAGTTGAAATCCGGTTTTAGTTCCGGCTGAAAATCGTGTCTCGTTAGGACACTTAGCCTGGGTTGCACCGACTTACGATCACAGACTGATCAACGTTAAATATGGCGCCGGCAGCTTAGTTATCCCATAGAAACTTGTCAAACTTTCCATACAATGAAATTTTGACGAACACAGCTTACGATTACAGACGGTTTGGTGCATTAGTGTCTCTATAGGATAGAGTTGTCTCGGTATATTTCGTCTATATACGTATTGACATATTCTAAGCTAATTTCCATGTAGTGGAATAAAATAAATGTGTGACTACTGAAATTGTATCAACTGTTTTCAATAACAAGCTTACCTAAACACGACGCCTGAGGAAAGTTTATCATGTCTTTTAATTCTTTTTCTCAAACATGCGCCTAAATGTGTGCATTAATGTCACGAATAGAGGACATGAAGTTACCTGTTTATGGCTCCCTATGTATGGAGTAAGTAATGTATGGAGAATGTATGAAACTAACATTATTGTCCGCTGCTCTAACTTTTTAAATTTCCTTACTAAAATCAACTGATAAAGGAAATATTACATAGAGCCGACCGCCACGATTTGGTATATATATTTTTAATTTGTGTAAATTGGTAGTTTTTTAGGTATTTCCGGTTTTATTATCGTTTTTGTATTTTTGTATTTCGTTTTTTTTTCGAATTAATCGAGTATTTTTGTATTTTTTTCGTGTTATTTTATAGCGTTATTTGTGTTTTTTGATATTTTTGGACTTTTTAAAAGTTTTTGCTAATTTATTTTGTACTTTTCGACATTTTTTTTGTTTTTCTATGTTTTTTGGTATTTTTTTTTAGTTTTTACGTGTTTTTTGGTAATTATTTAGTAATTTCGTGTTTTTAAAATGGTGCTTGTATTTTGTAGCATTTTTCGTGTTTTTATTTAATTTCCGTTATTTGTCGTGATGCTTTGCTAATTTCGGACGTTTTGTATTTTTTAGTTTTTTTTTTACATTGTAGTTTTTTTATTGTTTTTTTCTAACATGTTTGAGAAATGTACTATACAATCCTCGGCCGGAACAGGGATTGCAGGACTCGTTTTATCCGGCCTCGTCTACGACTCGGCCGTTTATCCCAAACTCGTCCAGCGATCCCTTACTTCAAGGCCTCTGCAGTAATATACTATTATTTTGTCCAGCGTTCTAATGTTCATGTGTCTAAATATAACGTCACATAAAAACCTCGTTAAACTTCGGGTTTCAGCCCTGAAGCAAAACCGAATTTCGGTTTCGGCTTCGGCTTCGCCTGAAAACTGTGTTTCGTAATAACGTTATCTATAATTAAAAACTTATAAGACTTCATATGTACATATTATTCAAACGGGAGGACTTACTAATATCAGAAGTTTACCTTCGCGATTTCGTAGCATCTGCCTAAACTGTATGGATCACTGTATAACAATTAAAATGTGGCTATAGTGACGGAAATAACCGGTTCTTATCGGTAAGTATAAGACGTAAAGGTATGGAAAGGATTTGGTACTTACTCTTTTTATTAAATGTTAGGTATATCTGTATGTAATAAAGCTGTAGAGGGTCTAAACTTTGTACATTGAAGATAACATCAAAAATCAATGGAACGCTCTTAGAATCAATAACATAATACACTTAAATTTTGTCTGTTTGTCTGTCCGTTTACTTTGTCTCGGTTACACGGGAAAACGAGCGAAGGTATGTAATGAAACCTTCACGAATATGTTAATTAAATCTTCGGTGAGGACATAACCTAAATAGAGGGGTATAATTTTGTAGGCCTCTAAAGGATATTTTTTTAGACGAGTAACTTAAAACTTCCTGTATAAACCTGGCATTAAAGTATAAGAAATCATATTTCAGTGTTAGTTAACTTCCGCTATCTGAAGGGGAAGCTTAGCTTTGCTTAGATTATAGACATTTAGTAGACTAACCATCATAATTCTGGATTACAAATTATTTGTCTTACTGCAGCCTGAACCCTACTGTTTTTTTTCCGGTAAACTATTCACTAATGTAAAGTTCATTATAAAGAAAATCTGAAGTCCGTCTTGAAATTTGCTTATTACTTCTAAACCACAGGCGTAATATTCTAAGTTGTTGCAAAAAATATAGGATAGCTTTAGGTTGTCTAAAACTTGTTCCTACCAACATTTGATATTCCGAAATAGGTAATCATTCGTTTTGCTAATAGGTATGACTTTTTTATTAAAATTGTATTTCGTCCGTATGCGGTCAAGAGCATGGCATATTGAATAGAAATAGAAAGATCTTAATCAAACCTTCGCTTCGGGGGATGAAAAGGAGGGTGGATGATTGTATGGGAGAGCGCTAATTAAGCGTGCGCCTTAAACAATGTATTGCAATTATTTATCTAAGATCATAACAACTGTCGGCAAGAGCTGCTAATTATTACAATAATAATAATATTAGGTATTGGGGGATAAGTCAAAAACAACAGGTTGTACAGTCAGCATCAAAAGTAGCGACGCATATGAAGGTCTCAAAAGTAGCGACGCATATGAAGGTCTCAAAAGTAGCCACGCATATGAAGGTCTCAAAAGTAGCGACGCATATGAAGGTCTCAAAAGTAGCGACGCATATGAAGGTCTCAAAAGTAGCGACGCATATGAAGGTCTCAAAAGTAGCGACGCATATGAAGGTCTCAAAAGTAGCGACGCATATGAAGGTCTCAAAAGTAGCGACGCATATGAAGGTCTCAAAAGTAGCGACGCATATGAAGGTCTCAAAAGTAGCGACGCATATGAAGGTCTCAAAAGTAGCGACGTATATGAAGGTCTCAAAAGCTCTTATTACCTACCTTATAATAAACACTTTTGAACTTTTCAGATGCTGACTGTACTATAAAATACTTGAATTTAAACTTTCGTGAGTCATTTCAAAATTATATTACGCAAACGGTTAGAACTCACGTATAAATTGTCACTCCGGGCGACATGTTTCGAACTCTTCGGGAGTTCTTCCTCAGGACGAGTGCACCTGCGACGAGCGCGCCTCGAACTCCCGAAGAGTTCGAAACATGTCGCCCGGAGTAACAATTTATACGTGAGTTCTAACCGTTTGCGTAATGTACTATAAAATTGTAGGTAAGTAGGTACTGGTTTACAATAGCATTCAGTAAAAACATTGTTAGTATATTGTTTTGTAAGCAACAAGAAAGCCTATTAACATCACGAAAGGAAAGGTACACTTCTTTTTTCTTTGATGCCGAGCGAAGCCTGTACCAATAACCAATAAAATCAAACTAAGCTAAGGAATGGTTTTACTCTCAATATTTCTAGCGATTTACATACTCAAGTGGCAAGTTATAGAAATGTTCAGCATTTCTTCAAAGGACTCACTTTAAAGTAGTAAAATTGATATGTAACGAACATCAGTCGTTAGTTAAATAGCTAAACAACGCATGAAGTTGCTTATATTTTAATCCCATCAAAAACATAAATGTGAAAATGGCAGCCAAGTTCACCGACAAAAGAATTGAGATCTAAATGGGCGCCAAGTTCCGTAGATTATCTGAAAAGTCGCCATGTTTGGCACTAGATTGTTAACAGTAAAACTAATTTACTGTGGCTTAATGCATTTTGAGCCTTAACTTGGCAGTTTTCTATGCAGTACGTTATAATATAAAAGCTGTTGTATATTTAATAAAACTGCCAAGTTAAAGCTCAAAATGCATTAATCCGCAGTAAATTAGTTTTACTGTAAACAATCTAGTGCCAAACTTGGCAACTTTTCAGATAATCTACAGAACTTGGCACCCATTTAGATCTCAATTCTTTTGTCGGTGAACTTGGCTGCCATTTTCTCTTTTATATTTTTGATGGCATATCATTACTTTTTATCAAAATTCCAATGGTGCTTTCCCAGAGCGAATGCACGAGTTACTATACAAAATACCCAAGCCGCTATAGGTGCACCTAAAATATTTGAAGAGTTCCCTCGATTTCTCCAGGACCCTATGATCAGATTCTGACCCGATGACAATGAGACCACCCCGATAGTATAGCGTTTCAAACAAAAAAAGAATTTTCGTAATCGGTTAATAAACTAATAATAAAATCACTGTTATCTGTTTTTTTCTGTAAACACATAATTACCAAGCTGCATGCCAATTTTCAGCTTTCTAGGTCATCTGGAAGTGGGTTAGGTTTTTGATTACTAGTCAGTCAGTCAGTGGTAAAAATGCCGTTTTTTGGAATTTAATATCTCAATAACTATTAAACCTATAATTATGAAATTTGGGGTTCTAGTTGTTCTAAAGGATTTTAATATATGTACCAAATTTCATGTTTTTATGTTAGATAGATTTGGAGTTATTGGGTGGTCAAAAGTGGCTCCAAACGGTTCGTATAATATAGCACACGGCTACTGTCCGCCAGTTCCTGGGGTGAACTGGGCTGGAAACGCTGCCGCGTGTCTAGATACCTTAACTTAGCCTTATTTGGCGATGTCTATATATGGTATGCACATGAACGAGTTGGAATGTATGTACCTGAAGAAAAAACATTCCTTTAGTTCTCACGCGTCATTATACACTAATAACAAATAAATGCGGACGCTACGGCTTACCAAAGTAATTCTCGAATTACGAATTAATGGATTCAAGTGTATCGTCAGACAATCTACTTGACACAATGAAAATACCAATTAAGTAAGAAGATAATAATTATAATCTTGAAGCACAACTCGACGCTTCCATAGCAATTTCGTCGCTAAAATCTGTTCGGCGGTACACCGTAATCACGTTGTAGCTGATTAAAGGTTCTAAAACAATTTTAATTACTCACACGTCAAAGCTCACATCGGCATCGCGTCGTGTTGTCTCCTTTATTCGATGCTGCCGTAGCCCCTCGTTCTGTCACGGTAACGGGTCTCTATTCTGAAACTAATAATTCCATTTATCATACGCGTGGTTAGAATAGAAGTTACAATAGCATTAACAGGTTTATGCGGGTGTTGAAAGAGTCACCGAATAGAGCAGCTGAATATCATATTTTCTCGTCTTTAAAAAATCCTACATTGCTACCGCTAAATGTGCACTGAAAATTAAATTTAACGTTATTGTGCACTGCCTATCCTAACCAACACGTTGTACGCTATACAAAATGGAAACGTTTAATAGTATATTACTGCAGAGGCCGTGAAGTAAGGGATTGCTGGACGAGTTTGGGATAAACCGAGTCCTGCAATCCCTGTTCCGGCCGAGGATTGTACAATTCTTTTCTTAAACATGTTAGAAAAAAAACAATAAAAAAACCACAATGTAAAAAAAACTAAAAATACAAAACGTTCAAAAATAGCAAAGCATCACGACAAATAACGGAAGTTAAATAAAAACACGAAAAATGCTACAAAATACAAGTACCATTTTAAAAAACACGAAAGAACTAAAAAATTACCAAAAAACACGTAAAAACTAAAAATAATACCAAAAAACATGGAAAAACCAAAAAAAAATATCTAAAAGTACAAAAAAATACGAAAATACTTAAAAGTCCAAAAATATCAAAAAACTCAAAAACGCTACAAAACACGAAAAAAATACATAAATATTCGAAAAATTCGAAATAAAACAACAAAATACAAAAATAAAACGATAAAAAAAACCGGAAAACCCTAAAAAAATACCAATTTACATAAAAAAATAAAAATATATACTTATACAAAATCGTGGCGGTTGGCTCTATGCAATATTTCCTTTATCAGTTGATTTTAGTAAGCAAATTTAAAAAGTTAGAGCAGCGGACAATAATGTTAGTTTCATACATTCTCCATAAATTACTTCTTGGCCGCCGCTTGGCCAAGAAGTAATGTAGGGAGCCATAAACAGGTAACTTCATGTCCTCTATTCGTTTTTATTATGATCATTAAAAGAAACGAGCATAGAGCCCTTAATATTTATGCTGAGCCTCTGCCGCGCCAACGATTAGGCACCTCGATACCATAGATAAGCACAAACAATATATTTACATAAAACCCTTTGAAGTCTTATTTAATAACTTGCGTATTTACTCGTATGAGCGTGCCGTAGACAGTCTTATTAATTTTGAACTACGAGTACAAGTGTAAGCAGGCAAGGCATCTGTAGATACAACAAAACAAATAAAGTAAATGTTAAAAATACATACACATATAGTATTAATGGGTTGAAAAATTATCGATCCAAAGTATACAGATTTTAAATATGTATCTACCTACTTTAAGATAATGCCAAGCCAAGCCAAAGCAAGAATGTATTAGGTTAAATGTGTAGGTAATATATATTACAAATTGGTATTTAGATTAATTCAAGTACAACAGGAGTGTGATTGGCGTTGTAAACATTCGTCATCAGGACTCGGAAACATCGTAATTACTAGACAAATTATTGTTTGAAACCACATTCTGTGACGAGAGGATTAATTAATTGAAGTCCGAGATGAGGCATTCTCTAACCATTGTCCGAAGTAATGAAGTTTATGTTTTCCTAACCATTTTAGGATAGCATTCCTCTCTATAACTTTAATATTGAACTATTTCTTTTTTAACATCATCCCTCATTTTGCTTCTTGAATACCTTATTAGGGTTCCGTAGTCAACTAGGAACCCTTATAGTTTCGCCATTTCTGTCTGTCTGTCCGAGGCTTTGCTCTGTGATTGTTAGTGCTAGAAAGCTGCAATTTGGGATGGATGTATAAATCAATAAATCTGATAGTCGTAAAAAAGCGTAAGCGTTGTACCTCCCCTCCACGTAAAGTAGGATATTTTTTTTGCATCAACCCTATATATAGTGTGGGGTGTTGTTAGATTTTTTTTCTTTCTTTCAAAATGAATAGAGGTCTTCATCAAACATTGTTTGATAAAGTGAACATTTACGGAAATATTCACTCCAAAAATGTCTCCCCCTCTAACTTTGGAACTATGGGTACAAAAAATATGAAAAAAAATTTGAAAGTAAAGTTTAATAAAGACTTTCAACGAAAACTATAGTGGACATGATCAGTTAAGCAGTTTTTGAGAAGACGTTTGCAATGTTGCAAAAAAATTATTGTTTTTTAAGAGTAAGTTCATTGGACAACTACGGAACTCTTCACTGAGCACGGCCCGACATGCTCTTGGCCGATTTTTATTAATTACCTTTATGGGTTTTGTTGGAGTTCAATGTTACACGGAAAAAATCTTGCAAAATTAATAAAGAAACAGTAGATTCTATTATTATTAGGGAGCAAAATGATATATTGTAGCGAGGGTGAAATCATTGAATCCAGAACAAAGCCAAGGACTCCAGAAGGATTATAATGTGGAATCCTGAGCTTAGTAATTTTGTTATCGCGTAATACCCTCTTTTTTTCACTCTTTAAAACATTTAAAACAACCCTCATTTAAGTAATGTTAATAAATATGAATTAAAATGTATTATTTGGATGGCCAGCCGCGGCTCATGGTATTTGTCATATTCAACGACAAATGATCTAACCATTTTTGTTTTAGTTTTAATCTTTAGTATTATATATCCGAGTATATATATACATATATATATATACACGCTCGACGGTACAATTTTGGTTCGCCAGCAAAAAGCAATACCCCAGTACATGTTTTTTTAAATATTTCAGTAAGCAAGGTATCTATATTTAAAAGGATGTTTTTGACATACAGACGAACATAGTATTGAAAAACAATGTGCTAAATGGGTAAATCAGACTGTCCAGTTAGGTAGGTACAACTTTGAGAAAGAGGTTAATCGTCGAATCCGACTCGGCTGGGCAGCGTTCGGGAAGCTACGGCACATCTTTTCGTCCAATATTCCGCAGTGTCTCAAGACGAAAGTCTTTGACCAGTGTGTGTTGCCAGTGATGACATATGGCACTGAAACGTGGTCCTCACGACCGTGGTGGGACTATGGGCCTCATAAGAAGGCTCAAAGTCACCCAAAGGGCAATGGAGAGAGCTATGTTGGGAGTTTCTCTGCGTGATCGCATCAGGAATGAGGCCATCCGCAGCAGAACCAAAGTGACTGATATAGCCCTCCGAATCGCTAAACTTAAGTGGCAGTGGGCGGGGCACATAGCACGTAGCACCGATGGCCGTTGGGGCGGAAAGATTCTCGAGTGGCGACCACGTACCGGAAGGCGTAGCGTGGGCAGGCCCCCACACGGTGGACTGATGACCTGGTGAAGGACGCGGGTGTCCGCTGGATGCGGGTGGCGCAGAACCGGTCATTGTGGAAGTCTTTGGGGGAGGCCTATGTCCAGCAGTGGACGTCTTTCGGCTGACATGATGAAATGGGTAAATAAGCACCTAAATAAATCTAACGGTAGATATTTACTTAGTTTTACGACACCCCACCCCATACATGTAACAGGGGAGTCAAAGATTTTTTCTCAATGCACATAGGCGTGTGGGGTGTCAATGGATAGGCCTTTAAAAATGACATAGAGGTTTCTCAGAAACTTTTCCATTTAAGTCAACCGTTGGTGAGATATTATATATACTTATATATAAATATCACTGCAAGTAGTAGAAATTGCGTTGCTTATACGTCTATCGTTCCTGAAAGTAAGCTAAAACATTTCCGAAAATAATCTTGGGGTTTTTGCTATTCTTCCAGGCTTAAAAGGTTTCGATTATCATAGGTTTTCAGGTATTTTACTTTGCTTTTTGCAGGCGGTAGATTATTGTGCTGCGTTTGATTTATGAAAAATGTTTACTTTAATAATACTGATACGCAAGCTCTGCGGGCTTTTGTTCAATAGTTTCTAACTTCTAGTAACAACGTAATATTACTTGTAAACATTCCCCTTAACCTTACTTCGTTATTAAAAATAGAATCCATATATAGTTTTATATTCATAAACATAATATTATTCTATAGCGCGTTCATGGATATAAGAATTCCTTACTAAATGCAGTGACGACAGGCGCTGACATAAACAATAAGTATGTTATAATTACTTTACTTTTATATGTATTTACCACGTATCTACCTACTCTTGTCTTTATATTTTACATAATAAAAAAATTAGAAGCCATTTGTTAGTTGGGAGCTTAGTAGTAATCTTACAGGTATCCTTTTAGATCAAATTATTGAGTAAGATCTGATTGGAGTAGAGTAAACAAATCACGTTTTAATATGATTTACTTATTAGCCCATTCATTAAGGTCTGTAAATTAATCAGAATTGTCGTCTGTAATTCAAATTAATCACAATGTAAACCAGTTATCCACAATATAGCTGCAGATTGGATTACTGCGACGAAATTAGGCCGTCTGTTCTGGGCGCTCGATCAGCACGTACCATTCCTATCTACATCAAGCTTGTAATCTTAAATGGCGGCATGTAATTTCTATTGTTAATATATATTTACGTTGTGTCACAAGGCAAAACTCCACATTTTTTATGGATGTCAAGCTATTACGTCTAAAACAGAAACGAAATGGTTCGAATATTTTTGTTAGATTATAATAAGTAATTTAAATAATGTAGATTACTAAAATCACTCCATTGAAAGCATTATTTGCCTGCCATTAGGTACCTGTGGATTTATTTTCTCGAAGTTATATAGCGTATGTCTTCTATGCGAACATATATATGTATATGTTACCCACTTACGAAAGATTAAATTGTTTTTAGCAATGTGATTAGTAAAATATACATTCAATTATACTTGTTAATAATGCGTAATTAATTTGCAATATTTTCTCGAGCAATTATGTTAAGTAGCTTAAGCAGCACACATTACATTTCCTTGACGCTTATGACATGTGTTTGTTAACTTGTTATCGGAACAATGCTGCATGCTGAATTATTTTGGATGGAACAATGTTTTATATTTCTTTTTTAACTCAACCCTTCAAATGCCTTAAAATATAGGTAAGTTTATATGCAAAACACATTGTATATGTATAGTACGCAGTGATTTTTTATGTACACATCGCATTGCAACCATAAGATCAAAATTAAGGTCTTGCTTGTGCTTAAGTACCTGTTAAGTACAAGCAAGACTTTAATTTTGACTTTCCTAAGTACTTACTGTCGGGACAGCGAATTCTCAAATCAATACAGAGTCGGTAACGGGATTGTGACCGTTTCTGCTTTCCATCAGGCAGGACGTATGCGTATTTGCCACCGTCGTGGTAAATATAAAGATACAAAAAATAAACTTATAGAGCCCGGGCCGACTCATAAGTACGAGTAGTCCAGTAATTGTAAATAAACGAGCAACCGGGACGCCGTTAAAGTTTTGCTACCTTTCAGGCTGTTACGCAAGTTAGGCAATACTTTTAACAGTGTTTCAAAAACATTTACATACAATTTAACTTGTACATCAAGTAGGCCGGTGGTATTGACAAATTTAAACCGAACTTGATTGACGGTGTTCTAAATGCACACAAGGAGCTTTGTATATATAACGTCCTAAATGCGTATGTAATAGTGTCCAGTGCCCACAACTACTTATGTCGACGTATACGTAGCGAAATCTGTATTTTCCCGAAAAACTAAGGGTTTCGAGAAATTCCGGTTTTTGGCGTAAAATCCACTTTTTGCGGGTTCCAATTGATTTGTCTCGTGTTTTTGCGAAAACAGGGTTTACTGTTGTAGTTCTAGATCTAGTACTATATCAAGTAGTAATAGATCATAAGTAAGATTAGTACTATTACTTATTCTGTGGTTAGATCCTAATTACATATCTTTTCTGTGAAGTCGATAACTACCCCACATACTCGTAATAATAGTTATTGGCCCCCATTTTCACATTTATGTTTTTGGTGGGTAAAATATTACTCTACACTTGTTTCAGTAATTATTTCACATGTTTTTCATACGTACGAGTATATGTCTATTTGCTGCTCAGACTACGTACATGCCGTCTTATTGGCCTGCCCGGCTAGTATGATAGCTTATACCGTCACGTTATATGGCCAAAATGTACTGAAACGTCACATATAACGTGACGGTATAAGCTATCATACTAGCCGGGCTGGTGTTGATTTGACTAGGCACAGGAGAATAAATTATTTCTACGTTCCTAAAGGTACAAAATAGCTGAGTAACCTTATACCCCTTGACAATAATTCCGTGTTCACATGTTTGTGGTCACTTTGTCCATGCACATATTTTCCAACTCAACTGTACAGTAGAGTAGGTACCAGCTAGGCTCTATAAATAATGACGTCCTTTGGCGGCCATTCGGCAACTTTTGTAACGATCAAGGTAATTATTTTGTATTTAAGCCTTTTATCGCTTATCGTCGTGGAGTGGATACAAAATTCGTCACGTTCTAACAAGCATGCGAGTGCGAGAGTGACGGGCGGGCGGCTTATCCATGACGATAAGTGATATAATGGCAACCATCGTACGGGCGCTGGTAAAATGTTAGCTATCGATTAGGAATACTTTTAAAAAAAAACACGAATTTTCCCAGTTTGTGGCTTATTGGATATGTCAATCACTCTCTGAAGTGAGTTAATGGACGGGGCAACTTGGGCCTTGACTAATCTAAGCGAAATCAATTAAGTAATTAGTACTAGACTACCCTTAAAGCTATAATTGACTACGTTGACCCAAATTATTACGTTATACAGCGTGTATTATTGATATAACCGTCTACTCTAAAGGTACTGTTGGCATACACAGGTCCGAAAAAACATACTTTCATATGTTTTGTTAAGAAAAATGCAAGATACTTTTTCCTTTTAATATAATTCTGAGCGCAATCTATTACTACATGATCACTACTTAACAAGACAAGATCCGTTCTGTCATTTCATGTGTCAAATTAGTGTACAGTCAGCAGAAAAAGTAGCTACGTGGGCCAAGTTTTTATTTATACTACGACGGTGGCAAACAAGCTTACGGCCCGCCTGATGGTAAGCAGACACCGTAGCCTATGGACACTTGCGACTCCAAAGGAATCACAAGTACGTTGCCGAGGTTGCCGACCCTTTATTGCACTCTAAGAGCTATAGGCCCTATTAAGAGTCGAAAATTTCTTTTAAAATTGGTTTTAGTCTAGCTAAGTATAAAGGAAGGTCTATGTATTTGTAATCTCATTGATTTGTTGTTTGTTTCAGATTACTTTGGATTTACCAGTCCTTCTCCAATAATCTACCTACAAAATGGTAAGAAATAGCCTACAATGACGAAAACTGATCCGACCAAAAACAAAAATGTTAAAAATTAGAACTTTAGTGCTAAAAGAACCGCCGCTGCGATAGTTACTCATAATTATGGACCGCGAACCGGTCTGAAACATGTCGAGCGATATTGGACCTTAAAGACGTTGGTGATCCGTTTCATAATATTTAAATTACAAATTCGTCAACGATTTTGCTATAAAAGAAGTGAGATCTTAAAACTGGACACCTAGTTCTTTCAAAGCTCTTTAGATCACAGCTCCGGTCCATAACGTTCTTCAAGTTTTGTTATGTATGTTATTTGGGAATAATAAAAAATATCCCCAAATTTGGTCAATGACAAAAACTAAATTATGTAAAGTGTATGAGGATTCTCATTCCTTTGATTTCCAATATTTTTTAATTAAAAATATATAGTATTTATCTGCTCAACGAATTCTAAATAAGGACCCTCTCTAAGTACTTGATGGGGTAGGTTATTGTTTTTCCGCTACCTTTAACTGTATGGGAGCCACCTTAAAAATATTGAAAAAATCATTCATTCAGTATTTCAGAGTTAAACTCTTGTCAGTGCATTTCTCTCCAGTCCACGCTTCTCCCAGTAAGTTTTTTCACCTCTCGATATGACATGAAATCTGCTCGTACCTTCTCCTTGATCTTGTCCAAGTAAATGATTCGTGGTCGCCCTTAACCTCTTCTTCCCTCAATGCTCCCCTCTATCCCCTTTGGAACTTATTATTAGATCGAAAAAGAAAAAAGGTCATAACCAGTGATCGTAACTTTTGTAGCATTTTCGGTGCAGCGCAGTGGTGTTAACGGAATTGGGATAAATTATTTAAATTCTTATGACTCATTAGCATTAATAACGTTAATATTAACCTTAATTAACACCACTGCGCTGCACTGAAAATGCTACAAAAGTTACGATCACTGGTCATAATATAACTATTATTAAGATACCTATTTCAATCATTCTATTAAAATGAATAAAAACACTTTCGGCTTTTGAGTAATACTTGCATATATATCGGATTTTTTCAAATGATTATTTTATTTTTGAGCCATAAACCAAATATCCTCGCATCGAAACGAAAGCCGTTTTTGGCCCGTTGGATCGAATAGCCGTGGCGCTACTGACGGTAAAAATGATATGCCGTCCGACTTCATGGGATGTTTCCGGAGGTATCGCGTAGCCATTATTTTTCAGCTTCCGTCGACGCGCCGGCGAGAGCACCTGTTGCACTGCAATTACGATACGATTATTTGCCTACCTCTTTCTGTAAATCGTACAAGTTCTATTAGTAGTAATACGGTTTTTTTCTAGTTTTGTACTTTTACCTATCATTTACATAGCCTCTAACTTATACTTGTCACGGATACTAACTTAGTGCTCTAAGGTCCATAAACGCATTGTTTAGCTTTCTTACATAGTTAAAACGTTTTTCACGTAGGTTCACCACAATAAAAATCAAACTTTTTTCTCTTTGACATTTACATAGTCACATAAAATGAAACCGAGTCAGTAAAAAAGACATGCACTATATAGTCCATAAAAGCACTGTTTAGCGAGCTTAAATAGTAAATACACTTTGCATAAAAGCACTGTTTACCTTACTACAATAAATACCACACCCTTTTTAGGGCTCCGTAGACAAAATGGTGAAAACGGAACCCTTATAGTTTCGTCATGTCTGTCCGTCCGTATGTCACAGCCAATTTACTTGGACACTACAGAAAATTTGGTAGTAAGGTGTATTCTATTAACCGCTACAGAAAAATGATGTAAACTTAGGATAGAAAAAATATTAGGGGGGAGAATATAAATTTTTCCTTTTTTTATCTATTTTGCGTTAGATCACACGTCTCATCTATTTTATGTAAATCTTGTAAAAATAAATAGTTCGGATTCGGTCCGGCCTCGGTTCAGCTTGGTTCGGATGCCAAATTAAAAACTAAATAAACCATAAACAAGAAGTGTCTCATTTTAGATTTCTCACCTAAATTCTAATTTGATAATCTGTTACATAACTTGTTGAAAAGGATTACATATGTGTTCGTTAAGAGAAAAGTGATGTGTACGTTTATTCTTTTAAAAATTGACACAGACGAAAATAACTGGTCTCCTGAAGAAATTGCGTAAGTTGCACAGTAACTATGGCAAAACATGGCGTATCTAAAATAAAAATAAATACTAAGTATTTATAATGAGTTATAGAAAGAGCATTGTACGTAACGGTGTATAACTGCAGGGTAATCAGGTAAATTATGAACGTACATACGACAGGTAGATATGTAATTAATGCTGTGGATAATGACATTTAGATACCATACGCACGTTTGAAAACGTACCGTAACTATCTCGCAGGTCTCAAAATGTTCGCGGCGTCTTTATGCGCAGTTTGCGATCTTGCGTCTTTACATACACAACTGGCGTTTAAGATCCTACATAAGTAAAAAGAAACAAATAAATAAATATTACATTTGCATAAAATATTATTAATTGCATCGGCTTCTTCTGGGAATTTAGGAGTGAACCTATCCTATGCAAGATAATATCGTCTGTTTTTAACTAATGCCAAAGTCCAGCTTATTTTTATGTCACTTTTGATGAACTTTAATTAGATATTTTAACTCACTTATTCATCTTTACTCAACAACTTTTAAAGGTTTTTAAGTAAAATTAAGCCTCATACTTAAAATTGTATCACGTTCACAGAAGGTAGCGACTGTAGCCGTGCTTTTTCAACATGTAGAGACGGTAATCAAGCAATTAACATAAAATACGAATAATTCCATGTACGGTTTATATATTTTACCGAGTCATGCTATAATCATGGGTAGAATTTTCGTTTTTCAAATGAGTTTACCGGCTATTAGTTTTTGCAGAAGCAGTGTAAGTAAACCAAATGGAAGTCACGACATTATTAAAACGAATAAAAGTTTTTGTAAGCTATCGGTCCGTTCGATAGATGATCCATCAACACCACAAACGGTCAGCTCCTGCCTATCGCGGTGTTCAGCGTCGCGGCTGAGGTAGCAATGAATGGATCCATCAAGTGATTGATGTAGCCCTTTTAAAACGGACCACCAATTATATATGCACAGAGTGTCGATATACCACACCAGTGATTTACATTTAAAACCATTCAAGGTGTGTTCCGGCGCAATTTCGATAACAATGGCCGGGCGTATAAAGAGTATATTTTGGTGTTATTATTTTTTTACGTACCTATTTAAATCTTTTTTTTACATAATTCGACCTATACACCGAAACAGGTTTCAAAAATACACTTAATCAAGTTTCAAAAGAAAAGCAATTCGATTTCTAGAGGTATTTACTCGTAACAAAACATGTAGGTATACTTAACGTAAAAATTACATGATGTCGCGTCGGCTCAATTAACCGGGAAAACGTAAACAGTGGCGTCGGGTTTCTTCAACTTGGTTTTTCGGCTAAACTCTGCTCTTGCGCACGTCCGAGGTGCAATTCAACATAAAGTAACAAACTCATAATGACATTCGTCGTAACGCGGCCGGCGTTGTACCACGACGATGAAATAACATAAGAACATGACGACCACTATCTAAGTATAACTGGACGAAACAGAGCGTGGCCATGCGATATATAACGGAATGCCATGATCTGAGTTCTTCTAGCTTTTAAACATCGACACGTAACTAGTTATTTATTCATTATGTGGTGACGTGCATGATGGATGCACTAGTACAGAGTCCGTATTTCAATCGCAAATAGAAGATTGCTTTACGGCTGTGGGTAATATGGTGGCGGATTATATGCGTCGATATTTAGACTGTGTTTAAATTCTTAGTATAACTTACTCTCAATCATATAAATTAAAGTATTCAAGTTTTACACTTTCGCATAGTCTAAAAAATTAAAGTTCATTTATTTTTGATTACGTATATATATATTATCGAATCCCTTAAATTGTATTAAAGTGAATAGGTACCAGTAGAGGGTAATGAATGTCCCTTTGGATAAGTCCTTTATCTGTTTACTTATCTAGAAGCTAAACATAGCATATATATAAAATAATAATAATAATAAATATTGGGGGACAATCTTACACAAATCGACCTAGTCCCAAACTAAGCAAATCTTGTACTATGGGTACTAGACGACGATATACATACTTATATAGATAAATACATACTTAAATACATAGAGAACATCCAAGACAAATGCACAAACAATGCCCCGGCCGGGATTCGAACCCGGGACCTCTAGCTTCGGAGGCAGTGTCACTACCAACTAGGCTAAACAGGCCGTTATATAAAACAGTAATTTAAGTTAATTCGTAGCATCTGGCCCTGAATACCTGTCCGTCCTAATTTATCGATTGCTGATGGGGGGACTCGGGCACGAAGGGTTCCGTACTATTATCTATACAACATTAGACACTTTATTATATTATAACCTTTTTTAATTTAATTTAAAGAATAATATTTTTTTTATCAGTAATAAGAACGTTAAATAATATCAAGTCGAATTTTGGCCAAACGCGAGTCGGATTTCAGTTTTCCCATACATTTTATTTAAGTATTTTATGGGGGCAACAGAAATACATCATCTCTGAAAATTTCAACTGTATAACTATCACAGTTCATGAGATACAGCCTGGTGACAGACGGACAGACAGACAGACAGATGGACGGACAGCGGAGTCTTAGTAATAGGGTTCCGATTTTACCCTTTGGGTAAACCCTAAGAAAGGCGGCGTATATTCGAATGTACAATACAAAAGCATTTAAATAATACCAAGAAGCTCACCAAAAGTACAACATTCAGAATGCTTATGAAACTTTCAGAATTATTGCAAATATGTTTCAGAAAGTTTGTTTTCTTCTGTATCGCTACCATGAGATGCTATCGAAAACGTACATTACGTTACTACAGTCGCTACCGAATAAACGCTTTTCGTGTAGATTTCGATTGTGCTCGTACCATGAGTCAACCGCGCGTTCACTGCGCCCGCCAGACGCTAACGTCATTCGCTAGCGACTAACGTTTTGTAGCGGTTGCCGTAGATCGGTACCATGAGTCACCAATTTGACAGTCGCTATCAAAAAATACCGTATCGACTGTAGTAAACTATTTCACTAGCAAATTGGAGCGTGAAAGCTTATCTCTAATAATCTTGTTTCATAAATTATTGTAATAATTATTTATCTAAATAATATCGGCAAGGCATTATTTAGTGTGGAATATATTAGCGACGGCTGCGTAAGACGATGAACGACAAATAACGGATAAATTCAGGCTGATATGAGTAATAAATAATAAAATCCACTTCAACATATCATAAAAAGAGATTAGCCTTATTCATTATATATAATTTATGTACATCTAATCACAAGAAACAAAAAAAAAATATTTCATCATAAAAACTGGGAAGCCTGCATCACTCAGTTTATAGGTATGGCAATAATAAATTAATAACCAAAAATAACCAAAGCAAATACCACATTCATTAACATTTAACCTTGTGCTACTGTCCTATGACGCTTTAAATTTGCAGGTTTATTTCTATACTTTTGAAAGGAAGCCTTGGGTACTTAGCCATTTGTCCAATATCGTCCTTGCTCTTTCTTGTCAGTATAGTTAGAAAGAGAGCTTCGTATGCTGTGAAGTTAGGCACGTTACTCCGTATCGAAACGTAAACTACTCGATGAATCGAGTTAACGTTAGCGAGTATAGTAAACGTGTAATTGGCTCATGGTACGAGTACCGATCTGTAGTTCTATGAGTGACCACCAGAGGCGCTGTACTTATTCTCCATACTGATTGTTTACGCAGTCGCTAGCGAATACGGTGACTGCAAACTCATGGTAATGCTACTGGGCTCGGGGGTTGAATGTGAATTCACTGAATTGCCTTGGTATTTCATGCTAATGCTTATTATTGCCATACCTAGTCTAAAGTTTTTAATTTATCATTAAAGATCAAATCTCAATCTTATGTAGTTTACATTACTAGCCATGGGACAGTTACAATAAAATTAATTTGTTTTTATATCCTTACTTTGATACACATGTCGAAACGTTTGCCAGTACTCTTTGTTATACTTACTGTACGCCGTTCTTACTGTACTTTTTTATGTCAAAAGACGTTCACGGTTTCTTAATCTACTACTTTTTATCATTATACTTCGTAACTACATATATGAGTACCCACTTTAAGAGCTACTTATTATATAATATGTAATATGTCATCATCATCATCATCCTCCTAGCGTTATTCCCAGTTCAGTTGCATTCTGAAGGATGCCTGGGGTCCGCTATCTAACCCCAAGAGTTGGCGTAGGCACTAGTTTTTACGGAAGCGACTGCCATTTGACCTTCCAACCCGAGGGGGAAGCTAGACCTTATTGGGATTAGGCTTGTCAAGTGAGTGGGCAACTTGACTGTTAGAAGTTCTCAAGCCGCCCGAGGCCTCTAACTTGGCTTAACGACTGCTATCGTAGACAGCAGCCGCGATCAACGGTTTAACGTGCCTTCCAAAGCACGGGAGCGCTCATTTAGTAACCACTCAAAGCGGGCACTCATCCCAGGACTGACCTCGCCCGACATTGCTTAACCTCGCATACCGCACGCGGTCCTCGGGCGCCGCTGGGCCACGAACGCTCCATAATATTTAATATGTAATGTATGTAATTAATTATAATTATATAATATGTAATTAATTTTAACTTTTATGTCACTCACGTTTTACTTGATTCCAGTGCAATTTTGAGATAAAAAAATATATGGTAGACAAAACTAAATTAATGATATAGCTATTCATATTTTAACCAAGTATTTTACATTCGAATATAACCTAGGTACAATCAGCATCCAATACCTAGATCATAGCGACTAAATGATCCTAAATCATCATTTCTTACCGCTGTGAGAATAATAATTTGTTGCTATATATTTGACTACTTTCGCGACTGTTTTTGCTTATATGTCGTTTCGATAGTGTTGTGTGCTGTACGGTTACGGAGGATCAATCGACTATACCCAACTAGCAAAACTGAACCAAATTTAGCTGTATATCAGTGATATAAGCAGTTTTATATACGTGATAGGAACGTTCTTATCACTGGGATTTGGCCCCAGTTTTACAGCTATTTGATGGTATATCCGCGATATTTCAATGTTATATGGATCTGTTTGGGTGTTATATCAATGATGACCGGATCACTATGGCACTAAATAATGATATAGTAGCAACCGCGATGCTGATATAGAGCTGTTTGTTGTTATATTGTTGTTAGGGATTCTTTTATGTCACATAGCGTTCGTGCGTTTTAAATAGGTTAGGTTCATGTGGTCGTGTGAAAAAAAAATAAAGAAAAAAGAAGAAGGACCCTCCTGCAACACATTTGTAAGTATAATGTTTGCTGTTTTTGTGAAGCATGTAGTGTCAAATTGCTGTAGGTCTTACGTGAATGTAACGGTTAATTTCTCTTGCGCTTAAAATTTTATTGATGAAATAATAGCATATTATTTGTGTTTTTTTCATGCCCCTGTGAAATTTTGATTATTTAATTAAATAAAAATTATTTAAAATAGCAAATTATTTCAAGTCACCAATATGTATCTAAAATGTGTTCTGGTTACCGATATATCTCTAATTTACAGTTTCCCACCGCCATTACAAAACGCTTTAGGGTTCCTTAATAAAACTATTAAAACCCCATACTGTATGTACCTACTCCTCCGTATAGGTAATAAAGTATCCATAATATTTTCAGATCATTTGCGTGAAATAAAAATGGTTATGTTTTTGGACAATGACTGTTTTTTAAGCAGAAGTGATTTCATAAAACTCAAAAGATTGGAATGGCCTTGGAAGAAAACTCATTTTATTATATCTGAGAAGTGTTCCGGTTGCGGACGTTTTACTGATGGCACCTTGCCCTCCCATTTTGTTATCCATAAGAACAATATTCAAAAACTTCTTAATATAAAAAGACTGTGGTGTCTAGGGTGTCGATACATGTTAGTGTACGATCATTATCCAGAGGACGAATGTTACTACTGTTAATAACTGTCCTGTCCTGTCACACGCATCCATTGTAGCTCGTAAACAAGTACGTACGGATACACGCAAAATGTTTTCATTTCTAATCATTTAAAATGTGTCTTTATATTAATGTGCTGTGTTCGTGTTATTAAAAAGTAAACCTAGGTCACAGTATAATAAAAAATACTACGTACAGTATGGCCACTCCCTGCCCCCGCCTGTCGCCACCTGTCGCCCGACGTCCGAAAGCGCCGCCCACCCGCGCTGGTTACCTCCCAGTTACCGGCTGAGGTAACTGAACTGTGAGCGGCACGAACGCGGGTGGCGGGCGCCTGCGGGTGTCGAGCGACGGGGGGCAGGGAGTGACCACCGTGTGCACCTAAATGAGATGAAAAGGCTCTGTGTGTGTGTGGGTGTATGTGTGTGTGTGTGTGTTTGTGTGTGTGTGTGTGTGTGTGTGTGTGTGTGTGTGTGTGTGTGTGTGTGTGTGTGTGTGTGTGTGTGTGTGCCTGTGTGCGTGCGTGCGTGCTTGCGTGCGTACGTGAGTGATTGCGTGCACGTGTGCCTATGTGCGTGTGTGCCTATGTGCGTGTGTGCCTGTGTGCGTGTGCGTGTCTGCGTACGTAGGTGCGCGTGTGCGTGCATGCGTGCGTGTGTGTGTGTGTGTGTGTGTGTGTGTGTGTGTTTACAGGATTAGACGTTTTGGGAAATGGACGTTAGAGGATTGGACGTTTAGGGAGCTGGACGTTAAGAGGATTGGACATTTGGGGAACTGGACGTTAGAGGCCAGAACCGCCATTAAATATAAAGTCGCATTGTATATGATATTAAAATGATTTGTTAAATAGCTGTTCTAAGATTATTGTTTTATTTTGTGTTTTTATTTTCAGAATAATGCCGTTTAAAGTAGTTCAGACGGAAGAAGATGGCGAA
Organism: Notocelia uddmanniana; assembly: GCA_905163555.1. Taxonomy (NCBI): domain Eukaryota; kingdom Metazoa; phylum Arthropoda; class Insecta; order Lepidoptera; family Tortricidae; genus Notocelia; species Notocelia uddmanniana. The sequence goes on from LR991052.1 coordinate 20,634,109, forward strand.
ACTTTAATCACATATTGCCCAGCTCAGTGGGAAATAAATGGGAAGTTATATTGGCCTAGATCTATGATACAGGCAGATAAATTAAAAAATAATGAGACTTCTCAGCCTAGGGTGAACTGGAAGGTTTTCGACTGCAATGTCAAACGGGTAAATCAGACGCTAGCCCAGGCAAAAGGCTGTATTAAAGCTATGTCAGATTTATCAGAGACAGAAGAGGAAGAAGACCACCAGAAAAAACGTCGTAAATTGGCTGCAACTACTGAATTATATTCGCTAAACACATTGGCAGAGAAATTCGTTGAAGTAAGCTGAAAATGATCACTAGTGTTGTTATAGGTACAGAGCTCGGACTAATCATCCTAAAACAATTGAAAACAAATTACAACTCAGAAATGAAAATGAAAGTAATAAAGTTGTGTTACGTACATACCATATCCGTAGCTATATTTTTTGTTTTCAAACTTGTCTAAAGTTTGCGAGTATTTCCATTAAAAAAACCTTAATTGTTGTTTTGCTATGATTAGTCCGAGCTCTGTATATGGAACTTTAAAGTGCGATTGTGTTCTTTAGCAGGTTTATGATGGTCGCGTTTATCTCTTCAGTAAAATGTTCGACATTGACATAGTGACGGTTAGAGAGTGACGAATATTTTATTTCTAACGATAAAGGCAACGATCATATTCGTGCAGTATTAAATTTATGTGCATTTTTGAACCCCCACTTATAAGACTCTATATTTCACCTCAGCTGATAATATTGTGACACTGATTAACTTATTGATGGTCTATAGTTTCATTCAGATTCATTTATTTCGTGTGAAAATAACAGTATAGATTTGCTAATTTCACTATAAGATTACCTGGTAAGAAAAAATATTTTATATCAAGAGATTTTTTGAGAAGTGAAATACTGTCCGGCTCTTATCTTTCCTCCATGTCTCTATACTGTACTCACCAAAGCTCTTTTTACAGGAAAGAAAAATACCGCCTACCTTTGAAGTACCATCCAATGACACCGTCGTGACCGAAGTAGTTATAGAGACACAGCCGTCATCTACGTTCGATGCACATGACAATAACATAACGTATCAATTACCTGGACCGGATGTTTTGATCGCCAAGAACAGTTTAACACTACAAAATTATACAGAAGGGACTAATCCAGATGGAGACCATATTGAACAAAAAATTATTAATCCAGACGAACATGATATTGTAAAAGACATCACTAACAAAGACGCACACGATATTGAACTCATGATACAAAACATTTCGACGAACAACACCCTAGCGGATAAAGTAGATTTGCTTTTTTCCGCCATGGTGGTTGTCCAGGAAAACCAAAAAACTATTCAAAATGGACTGGAACGCCTTACAAAAATGCTTATAAATACAGACACAAAATTTGATGAATTTTTGAAAAAAGCACAGTTTCATCAAACAAGCAAAGATCTTGGAATAGAACCTATTGACAATAAAGAGTCATTGAGTGATTTGGAGGAAAAACTTAAAAATCCTGTTCTAGCGGCAGAATTAGAAAGAAAATTTTTAGTTGTTTGTGGAGTAGGCAAAGGAAAGGCGACGACAAACTGTTATTCTCTCGTAGACGTTATGTTCTCTAGGAAATTCCTAACGCAATGCTCATGGTCTGGAGGCAGCCGAAAAGAAAACGAGGAAAAAGTATGTTTTAAAGCATACGAGCGAACCTGCAATTTATTTTTCAATGTCATCAAAGAGAGTGATCCTGCGTTTACAAAAAAAGAATGCGAAGCATTTTTTAAAGCTGTGTTACGAAATTCTAACAGGCGTAACAGTGCCAAAGGCTTAAGAGCATCGACTTCTAGAGTGAGGAAAATATCCAGAAAATCCGTAAAATCATCTGATAAAACCATAATCGAAAATCCCACTGCTGATCGTCCTCCTTCCACAAATTCTAAAATTGATGAGATCACGGAATGTAAGTAACATTAGGATTGCAAAATCAAAACAATGTTAAAAAATTAATCACTTCTTTTAAAATTCTAAATTGTATACAGTACATACAGAGTGATCCTGAGTTGATTTTACACATACCTTTCTTTAATAATTTGAATTTTTGAAATCAGAACTACCTTCACAATTTATTTATAGCAAATGTTGTTATACCTATATATTTATACACATTTAAAGACTTCAGAATCAACAGAAATACTAATTTCAATGCCCATTAATTCAGTTAATAGTTCTTTGTTTTGCAATAAATAAATTGTTTTCTGATTACTTAGTGATCTTAAGAAGCATTGTACCTATTAACTTTAATAAATAAGTTGTTAGCATTTTATTATTATTATTTTTATCTTTTAATCAGACTCTGTTAGTCATTAACAACTGATCGCATCTATCAATATAGTGCCGCTGCCGTTTGACAGGCATAATCAGCTGTTAACAACTGACAGAGTCAGATGAAGTTGGGTGTAAGTACGCAGACTTTTGTTGTTTTTTATTTATAATGAAGATGAATATGTTTTTGTTTCAATTTGTTTTCTTTTTGCCAGATTTTTTGTTACTAGCAACAGGCGACAGAAAACGCTAAAGAAAGTTTTGTTGATCAATACCTATAGGTATATGTGAAGGTTATTGTTTTATTTTTATATACTTGAAGCAAAATTTGCTACTCATTTGGTAATCTTTTTACTACGAATAAATATAATTTTCTTATTTTCCTTGAAATAATTACTGGTCGCATCAAAATTATTTAGTAAAATTACATAGTTCAAAATTTTAATAAAACATGACGATAATTGAACAAGCGTTTTATTTGTCAATTCTAAACATACATGCCTTAAAACACTCATGTGATCCTATTATGGAACTCGCTGACGCTCGTTTCATAAAACCACACTCGTGTTTTAAAGCCTCTAATTATGTATCAGTTGCATAATTATGCTATAATTCACATTTCAATGGTCATTATCATCAAGTAACGTAGGTACCTACAAAAAACTTTATATAATTGACTACACTTATAAAGTGTGAAGTAGAGGTACAAAATACTTGTTTGATTTATATTCAACAGATACAAGTTTGCACTTTATCATATCAGGGGTGTAAATTCCTGCTGTTCTTTTCATTGCTTTAATGTCGCATTTGTAAATATTCAAATAGGATGATTTGATTGGATTTTCAAAGACATTATTAAGAGGCTCTAAACGGTAACCGCGAATAGTAATGCCAGTCTCTGAGCTATTCAATGACAGAATTTCAATAACATGATCTTCTTTGCTCAAAAACCATTTGTTGTTTTGGAGAGACGTCAATACATAACCTTCTAGATGCAGTTCTGACGCGGAATTATGTCGAAGTTTGATAAATGGATATTTTTCTTTTTTTGTATTGGCAGAGGTTATTTCAACGTTACTTATTTCACTTATTCTTCTTGCAACTTGTGCCAGTGGATTATTACCTTGTCTTATTGTTTTTTTAAGTGTGTATAATTTGTTTTCAAATGGATAGGCACAGAAGTTTTGGAGTTTTCCAAATCTTTTAACCTCGTCCATTATGTGTGTCAAATTATGCACATTACTGGTAATGTAATCCTTTCCGTAAATATGTTTGAATGTTAGTACAAAATGGTCTAGCATTAATTTTGCTAATTCCAATAAATGAAAATAATTTTCATTTGACATTATAGTTATCGCGCAAAAAAGGCACAGAAAATGCTGGAATACATCGGCATGCAACGTGTGCTCTAAAATTATGAAGCTAAAGTAATATAAAAATGAACGAAACTCAGATCCTTTCCAATGACATAGCTCACTCAAACCTCTTAAAGATCTGTGGATTTCTTTTGGCATTTTGCAACCTAATAAATAATTAGTCACTTCAGCTATTTTTTGGCTGCACCATTTTGTGTCATAGTTGTTACTGTACTTCCCGTCTCTCCATGAAGTCAAAAGACGTTTCATTATACCAAGATCTATTAGATGGAGCGAATCCCCTACTATGATATCTTCAATCATGTCCACAGGAAGATCCAGCAAGGGTGAATCCTCTTTATGATGTTGACCATACTTTCTTTCACGAAAGTCCTCGTCAGTTCTTTTAGGACAGCCAACTTTCGGGAAGAACACAGTGTGGGACGTGTGTGAGTATTCCCCATGTACAGTGCATTTTAGGCACCCATCTTTTGCATTAAAATTACACACACCTGAAATAAATAATATAAAAAATATATTGATTCTATCGCTAGTTCAAACTATACTGCCGAGCAAAAATAACGATTACACTTTGTATGGAGACTCCATACAAAGTATACTCGTTATTTTTGCTTGGTAGTATAGTCGCTTGGTTTTGGCAGCACAGACAGTACCTTTGTTACTCTAATTGCTTACTTACACGAAAATGACTACATTTTAAACTGTCGTTTCGTTATACAGCTACCTAGAAATATCAATAGATTATCGACTTAATCTCCAAGATCACGAGTGCATTAATAGAAATGTTAGTCTATCATTCTCACGTAAACCCCGGGGTATGGTGTATTTGTTGGTTGAGTGTACGATTCTTTATGTCTATTCATCTATTCAGTCTATTGTATGAGTTACAAAGGCCAACCCTTGTTACTCATTAGCACAGCTATGTCATAAAAAAAGCCACCAGCGTAGATAAAGATTTCATGCCGCGGATTATCAAGTCTAGGGCCTTTGCCAAGAATTAAAATTGCTTAAATTGAATTTGTTTGCCTTCGCATCTACGATGGTGGCTTTTTTTTATGACATAGGTGCTAATGAGTAACAAGGGTTGGCCTTTGTAACTCATACAATAGACGGAATAGATTAATAGACATAAAGAATCGTACACTCAACCAACAAATACATTAAAGGTATAATGCACGCTATATTGAACATGGAAATAAAGTCGATCATCAATAGATATAATAACTTTCTAGGTGGCTGTAACGACATTTTATGATGTGGTAATTTTTGTGTAAGCAATTAAAGAAACAAAGCTTTTGTCTGTGCTATTGTACCCTACATTGATTTACGTTTACACAATTTTAACACATTAATATAACATAAAGGGTCGTTCCGAACCTTCAGATATCGTAAGTGTTGTGTGTCGGTCGAGTGGCAACCCCAGTGAGCAAAGTGATAATAAAGACCAATTGCGGGTAGTTCGAAATACTAGCGCGACAAAATTTAATGAGAATCGGTTGGGAAATGCGACCTCTAGGCGAGAACAGCGGGAAATCTGGACAAACGATTTTTTGTTCAAGCAGCATAGACGTTTTGCTCGCTCAGCCGATAAATTAATAGAAATATGAATAGGCAGCAAAAAATTAGATGCAACTCACCTTTTATAAAAGCCCGTGCTGGAGAATCGCATATAAAGGCTCTTATAGTCAAAGCTATCTTTAACACGGTGCCATCGGTTTCATTTTTTATAACAACACCATTTTCTAAAAGCTGTTTCATTTCATCCACAAACAATCTCAGAAAGGTGTTTACATTGGGAGGCTTACTATATCCAGAATAAATTCCAATTACAATTGGATGAAGTTGCGGAATCTCATGAACATTGCATAGTATTGGCCATAGCTGACTTTTCGAGCTTTTGGATATTGGTAAGCCATCTATGTTAATATTTAATGAAATTTTTTGTGGTATGTTATCAGAGTTTTTTAAATACTCAATTAATGATTTTTCCAGACCATTATGCCAATAAAACCCTGTGCCCATAGGTTGGATTTGTATATCTGTATCCGTTTTCAATAACGTTCGTGGATCATTTGGTAACACGTACGGCAATCTTCTATTTAGAATTTCTAATAAATTCTTAAGAGAATTGTGAGGAATATTAAATTCGACAGCCCATTTCTTAATATTGTCCCTAAAAACGATATCTTCATCTTCGACTTCATTATCCGTTGTTTCCGAATCATCCGATAATAAAATATCTTCATCTTCTCCATCATCACAATTGTTATTTACAAACAAGTCATCTTGGTAACTTGAACAAGGATCTGTTGAATTAAATTTATTATGTATTTATTTATTTAAAATGTATTGAACAAAACAAAACTCAGAACAAATGGCGAACTTAATGCCAAATGGCATTCTCTAGCAGTCAACTATGGGACCAAACAACTGGAAGATTTTTTTTTTAATTATAAAGATTACGCAACGTACCAGTAACATTTGTATCTACGGAACCAACTTCCGTATTTTCGACACTGACTTGACTACGTTCTTGGTTACCGAACATAGATTGTGACTGTTTAAGTTTTTGTTTTGCTGTTCTTTTATAAGTACCGCTTCTCTTAAATCTTTTCCACGATGCTAAATCCATTTTATTGTTAAATACCGACTGATAATATTAATATGATTAACACCAAAGAGAGCTTAATGTGACGATGGCCGCGTTGTTGTCACATTTTGGTGATAGAGGTTCTCTTTTAGATCATAAATATCCTATAAAAGATGTTACAACAGCTGCTATGCATTTATTTAGGACTATATGAGTTAAATACTCGGTTCTTATGTAACTGATGATATAAAAGGTCTTAAAAAGTGTATTTGCAACTGTTTAGTGTAAATGTAAATCTTTAAACATATTTATGCTGCTGGTGTTAAGGAGACGCCAATATATGATACTTAAGACGCATATCAGCTGTGGTAGGTTCTTATATATCTCGAGTTAGCTCCATTAGTGCACTGATATATCACCAGCGATATTGCAGTGCATTAGAAACCGCAATAGAGCTACTTAGCTGTATACACCCACTCTATATTTCTGATATGTAATGAAATAAAATATGTTACAAGAGCTGCTATGCAATTATTTAGCACTATATTAGTTATAAAAATGGTTGATATGTAACTGATGATATAAAAGGTCTTAAAAAGTTAATTTGCAACTGATTGGAGTTAATGTAAATCTTTAAACATTTTTATGCTGCTGGTGTTAAAGAGACGCCAATATATGATACTCTAGACGCATATCAGCTGTGGTAGGTTCTTATATATCTCGAGTTAGCTCCATTAGTGCACTGATATATCACCAGCGATATTGCAGCGCATTAGAAACCGCAATAGAGCTACTTAGCTATATACAGGCACTCTATATATCTGATATGCAATGAAATAGCTCTAAATCACAGTTACGAATAGTGTTGTGCAGCTGTGTTATATATGCTTTATAAAGTAGAGATAGAAACGTTTATATCATCATTTATTATCACGATTAGGCTGTATAAGATTATACAGCTAAATGATGATACGAGTCACCAATATACAGCACAGCGATTACCGCGTTGCTATTATATGACTATTGTAACATTATTTAGTGATAATTAATTTTATTTTAACACTATTTTACTAGCTGGGTATGACACATTCCTTACCGAAGACATGTCGTGCCAGTTATTGCGTTTCGAAGACGCGCGGTTCGAGTGCGCCTCTGCAGCGACAACAGACAGGCGACACATAAACAATGAAAGTTTCTCGTGTAACATGAAGAGGGTCCTGAGTAAACAGCGCTCTCGTTAGAATCGTACACCCAGGAAAAACCATACGGACCCTAATAGCCCTCGGCTTGGGCAAATATACATTTTACGATGAAAGCGCTTCCGCCGATTTGCTTTGTGCCCACATCCTAACAGAAACGTTGATTGACTTATTACATGTGGGCAGTACACGTAGCAAGAGGTCTAATGAGGAACACTATTTATTGTAAATAATAAGGCCAAATACTTTCCTTTTTTTCACACTTTGGTGCCCAGTGAATTAAAAAACTAGCGGGCGACATTGTTTTGACTAGAATGCATATACGTCTGACCGATCTCAAATTTGAGCATCATATTTATATGTAAGTTTGTTGCTTTCGATGTTAAATATTTACTTTGTCAATAAGTTAGCTTACAATGTAACGTCTCTAATTAATACAATTGCGATTCATCGAAATCAGGAAATGAATAAGCGGCGCAGGGCTTGTAATTAAAAACGTAAACAGAATTTCTGAATCACGAAACATACTAACCTCAAAATAATAAGTACACCGATTTTAATAACTGACCCTTCGAACAGTGTAAACTGTAAATGGATTTGGATGACAGAGTGGTCAGCGGGTAACCAAGAGTAATCCCGCAGGCGACGAATATCCGACACGCGGCGCAAAGCCTGTCTTCTTGTCGGCTCTGCCGAGAAAAGCCACACCCGCGCTTTTTAAATTAAGTTCCTACCTACACTTAAGACCCGAGATATCGAGCCTGCCTTGCAATTTTCACATTACAAAGATGTAATATCGATATGTAAAATCGATAACAGTACGGTTTTTGACATCGTTGGAAAGATGTACTAGGGCCTACCGAAGAAGGGCTGGAAAGCGCTGTTCTCAATGCTGTTTCCAAGAACTGGAGTCGGCATTACATTGGAAGAAAACACGAACCTTATTTTCATCACTGGAGAGGTCACAGGGCTGCTGGGGTACCAGGTTATATCAGGCGGGTTGACTGCTCAGCGTTAGGTACAGTCACGGAAATTGTACACATACGACTTAGTTCTGACAAACAACCATAAAGGCTAAAATGATACGTGATTACTTTCTCCCTACTGTACATCGAAGAGATGCTGCAAGATCATGTGGTTCCAAATTCCGAAGTACCTCAAAGATGTAGGTATCATCACTACGGATTGGCCAGAAAGGAGTCCTCACTTGTATCCAAATGAACACGCCCGTAACGAGCTTAAAAACGGCTCTGAACTAGATATCCCCCGCCCTGCCCGGCTAGTATGATAGCTTATACCGTCACGTTATGTGTGACGTTTCAGTACATTTTGGCCATATAAAGTGACGGTATAAGCTATCATATTAGCCGGGTTGAAAAAGATACAACTATACGTATTGAAGACTGTATTCAAAGAAGAGTAAGCGGGTGTCCTGTCCTGTCTTGTCAAGATAATTTTTTCAATCTCGTCCGTTCCCGTAAAAATCGATTCCTGCAACACGTGATCGCAAATTGAAAATGTTATGAATTTAATAAAAGGATTTAGTTTTTTTTAGTATTCTGTCATTTTATGTTTTAAGTTATGTTATTGTTATATAAATTTAAAGCATGCATTCGAATTCAATTAAATAAATATATGTCAAAAAAAAAGCTGAAAACCTTACAATATTCATAAAGAGGATATACGGGTGTGGCCTGTAATAGGAGCAAACATTTAAACGGTTCACTATTGAGCTCTCCAGCAATTATTTCCAAATGGTTATACTTGATAAAAAAAAATGGATAATTTTTTTGCAAAAGTAAGTCATATGTACTTTTATACTCTACTGGTATTAATAACTATTTATTCAATAAACACTAAAAAATTATAAAAAAAAATATTCCAAAAAATATCCTTTTAAACCCAAAATGCGATAACGATTATGATTCATAACTTGAAGCAACCTCAAAATCAGCAGTGACTTCCGCGCTATAATCTCTGGGTGCCAAGATCCATTACTTGGAGGTCATAACTTTCAATCAAAATTTCTCCCAATTAAAAAAATATATTTTTTTACACGCATTAGGTTACTGCAAATGCTCTTAGGAAGCGTCCTTTATATTTATTGCTCCTATTACAGGCCACACCCGTATACTTAAATACATATAAAACATCCAAGTCTCAGGAACAAATGTTACTGCTCGCCACAGAAAAAAAATGCCCTTACCGGCATTCGAACCCGGGACCTCTAGCTTCGGAGGCAGTGTCACTACCAACTAGCTAGGCTAAACAGGCCGACATGAATTCACATACATTTTAACAATATATTAGCTTTTCGTGAATTTCGTTAATTGGTTAATAATATTAATTTATTTTATTATTGTCAACATCCCAATTACATGAAAATTGTCAAGTTGGCTCGATGGCTTTGCTCTCAATTCAAGTTTAGTATTCAGATATTTATTCATCGTATCACATTTTACCAATGTTACTTATATACCAACAACATATGTACCTAAGTAATCGATGGAAATTGTAAGTGGGTTTGTTTATAGTTTCGCCATCTCCGTCTGTCTGTCCGAGGCTTTGCTCTGTGATTGTTAGTGATAGAAAGCTGCAATTTGGTATGAATATATCAATCAATAAATCTGTCAAAATCGTAATATTACATCTAAAAAAGAAATATGGGTACCTCCCCTACACTTAAAGTGGGGATGAACTTTTTTTTTGCTTCAACCCTATGGTACCTATGGGATGTTAATGGATAGGTCTTTCAAACAAAATGTACATTTTTTTTTGATAAATTGAATATTTTCGGAATTAAGCACTCCAAAAGAAAAAATAATGTGTTCCCTCCCCCTAACTATTGAACCATGAGTCCAAAAAATATGAAAAAAATCGTGAAGGTAAACTATAGCTAACTATAGCGGACTTTCAACATAAGCTGTTTTTGAGTTACCTTAAAAAGTCTTTCTTTCTTAGTAAAAGACGTATGAAACGCTGCGAAGGTATTCCCTTTTGCTTGTTACTGTTTTTTTTATTGAGTTCATTGGGAAGCTAAGGAACCCTACACTGAGCATTCCCCGACATGCTCTTGGCCGATTTTCGTACCTAGGTTTGCGTTTGCTTGTACTTAAGTAGATTTCTTAAGATCGTCTATTACTTCATAACTAGTAATGTCTGTCTACTTAGCTATGATAGTTTTCCTTTTAAATTCGTTATACTCGTATGTAAAAATATTATACCATTTTGTTGGCGTGATTGATATGACTGATACCAAACTACAGCTTTCTAGTCGTCACGGTTACTGGGCTAAGTAAGCCGCGGACAGACGGACGGACGGACAGACGGATGGCGGAACTATAAATAAGGGTTTCTTGTTTACGAAATATAAATGTAACAGTTCTATTTACTGTGGAAAATTACATTTAGATCTACGTTACGAAAGCTCAAAAACTTTGCGTAATTACCCCGCAGGTTTTACGAAAGTCTATATAGAAAAGTCAACGGATTCCATGTCAATATAATCAAAATGGATAGCAACGTTAATACTTCTTGGCGATCCCGACAGATGGTATCGATATTGAGTATCAATTACACTAATGCCGTTGAGTTGAACTTACATTCTCGCAATAAAGGCGCGTTCATTTGACCCGTATCCCAATATTGCACAAATGTCGATTAATATTTTCTATAATTGGGCTATAATAATTTTTATAATAGGGCTTCTTGGCTAATCTCGCATACTGCTAAGTATTTTTGAAAAGGCTACAATTTGTTTCGGCAAGTTCTAATAATTCGATATTATTTAAAGTCAAGCATAGATCTTCGTATACTCGGCACATCTATCTCATCATCATCATCTATTGTTTGTTATTAATTGAGCGTGATAATGAATAGCGTCTGCTCACGCGTGAAAATCTTTTTTCCTTTGATACTCGTACTGATGAGATTACACACGATACCTAAGTAATTACATCTAACTACAATCATCTACAAAGGATTTTTTTTAATGGTTCACGTTTTATTGTTATAACATAAAATGCTAATTCGATTTATATTTTTTGTATGTTTGTATTCTTAGGATTGCATAGCATGACATCCCCACCTAAATAAGATATAGACATCCTTAATAAAAAAAATCCAACTTCTGTAACTAAAGTCTGTTCTATCCCTTTCTCATAAATATAGTGCCAAACTGGTAGATAAGGATATAGTTATTTGTTATACAAGGGTGCAAAGTTGTATTTTACCCGCGAGTGTGGAATTGAAACACGAGCCAGCGAAAGGATTCTATAGTTGAACCACGAGCGAAGCGAGTGGTTCTAAAATAGAATCCTGAGCGTAGCGAGTGTTTTAACACACGCGAAGTAAAATACAACTTTGCACCCGTGTGTAACACAAAACTTTTCTCCTCACTATAGCGAGGAAAGTTCAACATGCAAAAAAACACAGTTCCATAGGCATGATTTACATTACTGGAATCACTGATATTTTTACGATATTATAACAAAAAACTCTGGAAGTTGTGTATAATATTTACGTGAGTCGGAGTCGGTGACAATGACAAGTTGTTTATATTTTAGTTGACATAGACAATGATGACATTTCTGACGTTCTGCGTTTTCAAATTGCATCGACTCAACTTGTGCGCTTACAATTATCCTAAATATAATTATTAAAAAAATATTAGTTAAAGAATTTTAAGGTTTACGACTTAAATCATTAAATAAAGCTAAATTAGGTATTTTTTATTAAATTCTCAAATCATTTATTTAATGGTAATTGATATCAAACGAACCATTATTAGGAGCGTTTTACGTTTTGTTATCTGTCAAAAGCTACTCAAACACGCTCCAAGAGCAAATTACTTTCCCCACTTGTGGATAAAATGCGTTTTTACCCGCTTGTTTCAAAGGATAAAAGACGGCTTTCCGAGCTAGTGAGGGGAAAAATGAATTTTAACGTCATTTAACTAAAATAGGTTTGATAGACGGTTGGGGGCTGTGATCGTCTATGAAAGCAGATGGTTGGACCCACAGACTCTAGGGCGGCACTGGTGCGTTCCGAAGGAGATCCCAGAGCCCCCCGAAATGAGTTGAGGAGGACGATCGGGGGGTTTTTAGTCGGTGCAAGTCCGACATAACCACCGCACTGTCCCCGCGGTGCGGTGGTATCCATAAAGGATTTTCCCCCCGAAAAAAAAAAGAAGGTTACCCTTGTTCATTTATTAGTTATGTATGTATTTTGGTGTTGGTTTACTTTTAGCTTGTGCAGCACAAGTTATAAATGTAATTATAGAGACATGTAATTATAGTGAAGGATACAGACTACAAAAATCTACGGCTTGCCGTGGTCTTGCTACACCGTCATTTCGACGTGGCCGGATTGGTGGTTTTCGAGAGCAAACTCATGAATTTCATAATATAGCACAGAAAATGCCGAACTCGCCATATACTTATCATAGAGGTATAACTCTTTAAAAACGTTATATTGGTATCAACCAAGCAGTACAACTACGTATACTAATATCAACCTGGAAACAGCATTAATTTCTTAGAACAATAAATTTTTTAGTCCCTATTTCACAATAATTAAAAATGTGATTAAATTCCCTGTTATAGCCTGACCAGGCTTTATTTGGACCTGGCCATGTAGCCCGAGAAAGATACGGTTTTTTTGGAAATAATTCAATAACTGGCCAATTTTTGTTATACGGTCCTATTATGTGATTTTAAGAACCTATATTTTAAAAATTTCCGAAACAAAAGACCGGAAGTTGGAAAAAAAATGATGTGCTCGAAAACTGGTGTATTTTTGCAGCAAACAGGGTATCAGTATTTTTATGATGAGTACTTCTATGTTTATGTCTATTTTAATACTTACGACCAGAATCGAACAATATATGCAACGGGAAATGAGAAAAATAATATCTAATAGGTAGTAGTAGTAGTCAATTTGACCTTCATGAATAGTCTACAGAGTGCATTTGGCTGCCACATTAATTCCAAAAGTTATTACAGCTTTAGGTATTTTGGGTTGATTCAGTATAAAAAGTGTCAAGAAATATAATAAAGGCATATAAAAACCCTAACTGTAATGTTACCTTATATGCCATTAGGGTAATGCATTTTTATGTTTTACGATATTAATAATTGATTGTATTATTAAGTTACCGTAACAAAAATAAGTTGGTTTTCATATATTACAAAGAACATAAAAAGAAGTAGTATATCATAAAGAAAATAATTCTTATAGCGTTTTCGCTAGATTTTTACGGATTTTTTATAGATTTGTTTTTAATATTTTCTACCGTCGCGTTAATAAATGTAGGTGTATTATTAAAGAATACTTAGTATAATTACTTAACCTAATTTTTGATGCACAAAATTTGCTGATACCGATATATTGTTGTTTTTTCATACAATGTAACCGTATATAGCTCTCGGGCTAATGTTGCGATTTTTAGTGGTACTATTTTAATGGCAACACTTACTCTTTGACGACCGACGTTAGAAGTCATCGAATGTCTTCGATGTAAACAAACTTACATCAAGTCGAAATATTTCGTGCTGTAAAAATAAATATGCCGAAAATCATCCAAAACGTTGTCAGAAAGCTTATTGTGAATATTATTAATTATTTAAAACAATAAAAGGACGAAGAATTGGGTGTTGACATGACCGTTAGTACTGACATTTCGTACATAGTAACGTCGTTTATTATAGTAAGTATTGATTGAATTGGTAAGATTGGTTGGATATAACAAGTACCTTTTTTCTTATTCAAGGTATAGGTAAGTCTACAATAACAATTATATATAAAAAGAATACAACGTTAAGGGTTCCGTAGTTGGCCAATGAACTTAATTAAAAAAAACGGCGAAGTGCGTGTCGGGTCACGCACAGAGGAGGGTTCCGTACCGATACCTCCTAATCTACATTTAAAACCACTATACAATACAGTAAATCAAAACTAACACTTTTTACGACTTTGACAGCTAATATCTCACCACCGCTTGACTTAAATGGAAAAGTTTTCTAGAAACCTCTATGTCATTTTTGAAGGCCTATACTTTGAAACCCCACACGTCTAAATGCATTGAAAAAAAAAATAGTTTAATATTTTTTTCGTAATTTCACATCATATTTCTGTAGCGGTTCATAGCATACACCTTTCTACCAAATTCATAATTGTAGTGCTCATAGTCTCCGAGTAAATCGGCTGTGACATACGGACGGACGGACAGACATGACGAATCTTTCCGGTTCCGTTTTAGCCATTTTGGCTACGGAACCCTAAAAATCAAAAACAAGCTAAAGGGAATACCATCGCTGCGTCTCATACGTCTTTTACTTAGAAGGGAAGACTTTTTAGGATAACTCAAAAACAGCCTAACTGATCACATCCACTATAGTCTAACTATAGCGGATGTGATCAGTTGAAAGTACTTTCATGTTTCTTTTTCATATTTTTAGATCCATAATTTAAAAGTAGAGGGGTTGGGGGCACAATTTTTTTTCTTTTGAAGTGATTATTTCCGAAAATATTCACTTTATCACAAAACGTTTGATGAAGACCTTTATTCACTTTGAAAGATCTATGTAACAACACCCCACACCAGTGGGTTCAAGCAAAAAAAATCATCCCCACTTTACGTGTACCGTTAATTCTTTTTTAAACTATACCAATTTGTTAATTTCATAGGTTTATATATCCATGCCAAATTACAGCTTTCTAGCACTAACAACCAGAGAGCAAAACATCGGGCAGACAGACGGACAGACAGACAGACAGACATGGCGAAACTATAAGGGTTCCTAGTTGAGTACGGGACCCTAAAAAGACCCAATACAAAATTTAAAAAAGTAGATGACTAAGAAAACCAGTACACACTGTCCCGACTATACATGACGTATGTAGGTATATATGTAACATGCTGTTTGCAGCGACATTGTCGCAGGTCCAAATAAGCAGTAGTCAGGCTATACACTCAATGGGAGTTCAGTTGCGTTTATTCACGGTATCTATATTTTACATGTGTTAACGCAGTTTATAAAACAAACATGCCACCATTGCCACCAAATTTCATTATGTTCGCCGTGAAATTTATTATTAATTTTGGATGGGTAATCTTCGTTTATTTATCTTCTCGCAATCGAAAAAAGCTATATTAATCCTCGCACTATTGTTAATAAGGCTTATTTTAGACCCTGGTTATATGTACAATCTACTATTAATTAAATTACTGTCTTAACTATCGTTGGCCACAATATACTCGTACTTGTAGTTAGTAGTAGTTAACTGATCTGATCATGAAGTTTCCTTCAAACAGCAAATACTCGTATCGAAGTTCAGGCAAAGGAGTTGAAGAAATCGCTTCACTATTATTATTAGACAGACACGCCGATCCATAACAAACGGAAGATAAAAGCAAACGCCGTGGTTATACGAAAATTCACCGAGAATGTCGAGCGGAGGACATGATCAGAATAAAAGAGATCCTTTGAATATTTATAGGATCACCTTATAAAAATGCACACGGTGCTTTGAGGTCGATCCATAATAATCAAAGCCATAGACGGCAATCGATAGCTTTCCAGCTGGTTGAACAACGATTGCAGCAAGCGAATAATTTTACACGTGAAAACGCTGCCGTAGCCCGGCGCTCACTCTGTACATATTGCATTGCCCATCTTTGTCAAATTATCCATAATCTGATTTCCTTGATATTCACTTAGTTTAAAATTGTTTTTAGTATTTAGTCGTTAAATTAGGCAAGCGCCTTTTCTGCGCCGTTTGAGTCAAGTTCCACCGCAACCTGCTGAAGTAGATGCCGGTTTTCATTATTTTACCGCGTTAACCTAGTGATCGTGCCATGCCTACGCCTTAGTCCGTAGCGTGCTCATGTCTCATGCAGAATTAAAAAAAAACAGCTAAGTGCGTGTCAGACTACGCACAATGAAGGGTTCCGTACCTACTACTACTATTACTACTCCACATTTGAAACAGCTAGAATAGGGAAAACAATTTATAAAAATCGTTATTTTGTATACAGTTTAAGATTATTTTTATTACTTTACAGAATTAGTTTACTACCTAAATTGATTTTCCTATCCATAAATGTAGTGTGTGCATTGTTACAGATGTGGTGGGCGATATGGTGCGCTGCCGCCGTGGCGGGCGTCGCGGCCGCGCCGGCCTCCGACGCGCTAGCGCCCCTCGCTCTCGACCTGCCACAGATTGACTCCCTTACATCTGACGATGTAAGTCAGACGCATACCTTTACAATAAGATATCTTACTGGCGTTTTACTTTCTTTTTAGCCTTGGGTCTTATTTATTTCTGGCTCGAAGCGGATTGTGCGGCGGAGCGGTGGCGGTGTTTACAACACAAACGCTTCACATCCCGCCACGCTGCATGCCAGCACGTAACGGCGCGGGTACTCAGTCTGCACTGAGATGGTTGGACTGCGTCGAAAAGGACACCAGGGCCTTAGGGGTGTATTCTCTAGAAATTCTATTGTCAAAACGAATGATTAAGTGCTTATTTCGGAAAATCAAATGTAACGATTCTAGACGAATGAATCCCGTCAAAAGAATAACAATTATAATGATAGAAGTCTCGTTAAGCAGTTCTTCCGTAAAACGTAGTCCCAACAGAGCGACTTCTTCATGTAAGTATTATGGCCAAAGGCCCTAAGCAGACCGGCAAGATATGCGGGCCTATCATTCCAACAAAGCAGGCTCCTTATTCAAGGCTGAGGGCCGAAGGCCCAAAGCAGAGCGGCAAGGCACGCGAGACCGAAGGCTGAGCGTCCTAACAGAGCGGGTTCTTTACGTAATGATGATGGCCCAAAATACAAAGCAGAACGGCAACAAATGCGAGACCGAAAGCCGATCATTCACACACAGCGGCCTCCTTATGTATGGCTGAGGTCCTTATATGAATAGCCCAACAGAGTGGACTTTTCATATAAGGCTGAGGGCCGAAGGCCCGATGGGCGTGCCAAGTCAAGCCAAGCCTGTTATACGCGATAACGAAGGCGTGGTGGAGGGCGGCAAGGCACGCGAGGCTGACGACAGAGCGTAGTTATACACACTATGTATAGGTTATTTAGGACAACATTATGTGTCTTAATAAGCGACCATAAGGGCCGAAGGCCCCAAGGAGAGCGGCAAGGCACGCGAGGCCGAAGGCTGAGCGTACCAACAGAACGGGCTGTTTACGTAACTCTGAGGGCCGAAGGCCCTAAACCGACTAGTAAGGTACGCAAGGCCGTAGTTGGAGCATCCCAACAGAGCGGGTTCTTTAATAAGGCTGAGGGCCGAAAGCCCGAAGCTGAGTGTTAAGGCACGCGAGGCGGAAGATCGAGCATCCCAACAGCGGGCTCTATAAGGCTGAGGGCCGAAGGCCGGAGCTGAGAGGTAAGGCACGCGAGGCCGAAGGTCAAGCATCCCAACAGAGCGGGCTTTTCATATAAGGCTGAGGGCCGAATGCCCGATGGGCGTGCCAAGTCAAGCCAAGAGTGTTATATGCGATAATGAAGGCGTGGTGGAGGGCGGCAAGGCACGCGAGGCTGACGACAGGGCGTAGTTATACACACTATGTAGAGGTTATTTAGGACTACATCATGTGTCTATTTTTCTTTCTTTAGCTTTCTATTTATGTGGTATAAGTGACTGAATATTAAGTAATCGGCAAAAGTAATAGGGTTACAAAACATTGCACATTTAGATTTTATATCTAGGAAAATTTGGGTTCAGGGTCACAGTTAGACTTAGAGGGCTAAACGCTAATAGCTTTCAAATTTTGAAAAGACCGTGGCGGCTGGCGCGTACACTATACAGGGTCTCGGCGCAGCGCTAGCGTTTACTTTTTTTTTCATCTTTTATCTTAAGATTACACAAATTTTGAATGTGAATAGTTTTGCTTTTTCGTCTAGTGTGTGCTTACCAATTTTCAAATCTTTAACTCATGGATTATATTAGTTCCCATACAAAATTCAACCCTTCTTTTTACCCCCTTTTAACCCAAATCTTGGCTGGGGCTTTCGACCCTCTTCAGCTTTATTATATGTATAGATAGATATTACAATTTATTTAGTAATGGATAATATTTAATTCTAGTAGAAATTTTGTACGTGTTAAGGATGATTCACGGTAGACCGTTCCGTGTCCGGGCCGGCCCGTTTTCTATGACAGCAAACGCAACGGCCGGCGTATTTCTCTAGAAGAAAACGGGCCGGCCCAGACACGGAACGGCCTAATGTGAATCATCCTTTACTGTCTAAATTTTATAACAACAACAATTAGTAACAGTTACATAGTACCGTTGTGTTCACAATATTGAATCCTAATATTTACTACGTGGATTGTTATAGTGAGAATAGCAATATGCATATTTGTCTATACATCATCATTCGCGTTCCCTTTTCCCATTTACTTGGGGTCGCCGCAGCAAGTTTTTCTCTTCCATAACTCTCTATCGCCCGTCGTCTCGTCACTCACATCCTTCCTCTTCATATCGTCTCTCACGCAGTCCATCCACCTTTTCCTTGGTCTACCCCTCCTCTTACATCCCTCCACATTCAAGCCTAATACCTTTCTCGTCACATGACTTTCATCCCTCCGCATAACATGTCCATACCACCGTAGACGATTAGCTCTCAACTTATCATCTATGGGTGCCACTTTCAGGCTTCCTCTTATATACTCATTCCTTATGTGATCCATTCTTGTTACGCCACTCATCCATCTCAACATTCTCATCTCCGTAAATGCAATCTCTTTTCATCCGTCACCTTTGCGGCCCAACATTCCGATCCATACATGACGACAGGTCTTACAATGGTCTTATAGATTTTGCCCTTCAATCGGAAGGGCATTCTGGCGTCGCATATGGTTCCCGAGACCTGTCGCCATTTCATCCATCCTACACTGATTCGGGTTTTGATGTCACGGTCAATATCGCCATTACACTGTGTGAGGGACCCGAGGTATCGGAAATCAGAGCAGACCGGTAGCGTTACGCCATCGATCTCCAAATATTTCGTAGTATATCTCTTTTGTTTCGTGTCTATGTTCTTCAGATTTTGATAAATAGATGTGAGTGTGGGGTATCACTCAAAGTCAAAGTCAAGTCAAAATATTCTTTATTCAAATAGGCCTAGCAACAAGCACTTTCGCATCGTCAGTTATAACATGTATTAACATGAATATTAATTAATTATTTAGAGCAATTTATTGATGCTATTATTATTCTTTAAAATAAATATTGTATTGTTGTAGACATGTCAAAGTAAGAAATTATTTTGTAGTAAAATTCACAATAGGATCGTCAAAACATAAATAATAATAATAATAAAAAATATATAAAAATTAGAAATCTAGACAGTTTCTAGAATAAAATCAAAATATCAAAAAAAAGATCATATTAATATCTAATGCCATAATGATTAATTCATTAATATTTCAGTCACAATTAATCCCACGGTGTTTTATCATTCATGTAGTCATGTGTGCTATAATATGCTTTCGATATGAGTTGACGCTTTACATAATTTTTAAATTTAATAATAGATAATTCAGTTACGTTTCTTGGAAGTTTATTATAAAACTTCACACCATTACCCATGAATGATTTCGATCATGATCGAATATATGTTTAGTTAGCTCAACAGCCGCGTCGGTAGTCGAGCGACCCCGCGTAAAACCAAATTGCTTATTATGCATTAAATTGTTTGTATTAAAATGTCTTATTAATTGGCACAAAACTAATTTTTCAAAAATTTTACTAAATATTGGTAGCACAGATATTGGTCTAAAATTAGTGGGGTCAGAAGTGCTACCTGATTTAAATAAAGGAGTTATTTTACTATGTTTCATTAGATCAGGAAACTCACCGCAGTCAATACTGTTATTAAATACAACTACCAAGTCAGGCGCTATGACTTCTATTAGAGATTTGACAGCATGGACAGAGACTCCCCAGAGATCACCAGTTTTTTGACATTAATTGATTTAAACGCCTTTATTACATCTGGGGTACTAACACTACTAACATATTCAAAATGAAGATTTCCACTACATTCTGAGGCGTTATCTTTTAACAATGTAACGGCAGACGAAGGTGAAGAATTTAATGTCTTTGTTGTGGATAATGGTATCTCAGTGAAAATTTTTTCAAATTCTGTTGCTATTTCTAAACTTGAATCTATAATTATGCCATCAATTTTTAGTTTAAGATCATTCATTTTGTGCTTTGATCTGCCAGTTTCCACATTAATTAATTTCCATGTTGTTTTGATAATGTCCGAACTATTTGTAATTTTCTGCACTGTATGTATTATGGATGTGGTAAAGGTTGCGAATTCCAGTCATGTGAGTATAATATGTAATAATAATTATATATTACAAATCTAGAGACGGGCACAGTCAGTAAAATTTGAATTATTTTTCTATACTATTCCATAGGCGGTGCATTAATATCATATAACTGTGCATTTGAAAAAATAAAACCACCTGAGAATGTTAGGAATCTAATTTATAAGATTACTCTAAGCAGTCGTGTTTACGTTAAATATGTAAAGGGCAGAGACTGAAAGACCGCATAAAATTATACCCGTGCCTCATGCAAGTCACCCACTACGGTAACCACATCTTTGTATGGCTTTGTGTCTCCGGGGACTAAAAAACATAACGCGGTCTTTACGTCGCACAGTCTAGCGAAGACAAAGTCTCAGTCACATATATGAGAACGATATGTATATATACCTCCTTATTAGTGGCCTACAAAATGCGATAAAAAATGACAATAGCACTTTGACATTTAATTTTTGTGATGCCTTACTCTTGTTTAGGTATTTGATAGTATGAGAAAAGTTAGGAGACACGTAAAATACTTTTTGTTTTATTTGGAGTTAGACTGTCGGGGGCTAAAAGGGTGACTAGCGTACCTGCGTTTAAAGGATGAATATGATTAGCACGTTATCAATATCTTTATTTAAAAAGTAAAAAATACAGTTAGACATTGATAACGGTTTTTTTTTCAGAAGGTCGTATATTCAATTATACCTATCTATCTATCAAATCAGCAGGTGCGGTGCGGTAGGAGTTGTACGGAAATTTGCAACATTTTAAGCCCGCAACTTCAACTGACAAGATAGACTTACAAATGTCAAGCGGATTTTAGTATTTTTTACAGAGGATATACCTACATATAAGCAAAGTGATGATAATATTGTTATTCAGCATTTGAATGGTTTTTTTTGGAATTGGTAATTAGCAGTTTCTCTAGTACCGACAAATATTAGAAAATTCCAATTTTTGTATTATGTGCTTATTAAGGTATCTAAAATGTAGTTTTCCCCAAACCGCTATGAATAAACAAAGTTTGGGTAGTAATTTGAATCAAAATCTTTTACTGTCTTGCCTATAGTGAAACTCTATAACAACAAAAATAACCTAATGGAAAATACCTCTCTTTGGACAGGATTTTTTATTTATTTTATTTTCCTATTCAGTTTATAGACGCCTACGCTCTCGCTGCTTCAAGAGAATGGTTTTCACAATACGGTATTTAAAAACGGTAAAAACAATCTATTTTTACGTCACCAATAAAAAGAGCGTAAGAAAATATTCGGGTAACATTAAACATGTTATGATATTTAATTTTTTTTTAAATACCTATACATAAAGATGAAAAGGACTGTTCTACCGCTGAAAATAGTGATATAATTTTTTAACTAACGACGATATCAAACAAGCTTACGGCCTGCCCGAGAGCCTGTCTTATGGTAAGCAGACACCGTCACATATGGACGCTTGCGACTCCTGAAGTCCTGACGAATCATAAGCGCATTATCGACCCTTTATTAACTTGGGGATTCGTTGTGTTGACAGCTAGAGATGTCTCTATACAGTTTGCATATGAATGCAGGTCCCTCACTCTCAAAACTCAGCGTCCTCGGGAGCTCTGGCGACCTTACTCGCCACCAGGAAAACTGCCCCACATACTCGTACCTAAAGAATAAGTAGTGGCGTTATTATGGCTGCCGTCTTCTGTTGTACTACTACCCCGGTTGATCATGTCATGATAATACTTTAGTTATATTTCCCTACACATTTTACAATAACCGAGCATTTTAGCAGATTCGTAAAAAGTTGTTGATTTGACTTAAAATACCGTATTATTTGTTGTGCAGGAGAGTCTGGGCTACGCGGGTTCGGCGGGCCGCTACTCCGCGCCCCTGGTCTACCTGCTGCCTGACATGACCCGCGACTCACAGGTATTTCCTCATATTATCATTTACTACCG
Source organism: Notocelia uddmanniana (assembly GCA_905163555.1). Taxonomy (NCBI): domain Eukaryota; kingdom Metazoa; phylum Arthropoda; class Insecta; order Lepidoptera; family Tortricidae; genus Notocelia; species Notocelia uddmanniana. Next base: position 20,656,889 of record LR991052.1, read on the forward strand.
TGACGTCATCGCGCCGCGCAAAGTACATGCGGCCGCCGGCTCACACGTCGTGTGACTATTTAATGGTTGCGGCGCAGCGTTACGGATCCCACGCGCACGCGCTGCTGTACCGCTGTACGATCATAAAATAATCCGTTTCGTGTTAAATAATAATGTCAAAACCACAGCATTTATTGTATTGCAGCAGGTACATTTACATTTATAATGGATTTTAGAGAAAAAAATGCGATCGTTCGCTTTTAGGCCTACCTATACTCTCTACCTATCTCTTTCTTTTAGGCACGTTTGGCATACCTAAACGGGGGATTTGTTAACAGAGAACCTTCTGTACTTGTACTATTACTTATTCTGTGATATTATGGAAATTGTTAAGCTTTTTAATGACCACGCTTCAATACAAAACTTTATTGGAGTTACTTAGGTTTCGTCATCGATCTGCTTTTCCGATGCAGGATGATGACGTCCTTTATTAGGTTACTTGGAACTAATTTATTAGATCGAAATACCGGAATCCTTTGATCATGTATATGACTTTGTTAAACGAGAAATAAAGCAACATGAATTCTACCAAATCGTGTAGATCCGATAGATACTCGTAAGGCTCCTTTTGATTAAAATTCAGCGTTGATCGTATCAGCGGTTAGCAAAATATTTGAAAACGTTGCTTGGATGGATTTTTCATATTAACTTCGAATAAAATGGTTATGGCTCATACACCAATACATTTTGTGCATATTTGTAAAAAAAGAAGTAGGCTATTATCACAAGTTTATGACCTTTTTATATGGTACAGTCAGCATCAAAAGTAGCTATCCTTATGAAGAAGTCAAAAGCTCTTTATTCCATTACAATAGACTTTTTAAATGCTTAAGCAACTTTTGATGCTGACGGTAAATAGCTAACTATTACCTATACCCAGATATGCATAGATATGTAGTACACATTGCCTTTCTGGTAACAACAGCGACCCTAATATCTCTGCTCAATAAACTTGAAATTACCTACTTTGTTACAAAATACATAATTACGATCCGGGATTCCTGATAAGATGAATCTTTCGTGGGCACTAGGCTAGCTCTGCCAGTCTTAGTCTTAGTCCCTCTCGAAAAAGCGTGTTCAAAGTCAGAAGCAATCTCGAACATTATAGTGAAGTCTGAATTCACATAGCCGACACAAACATTCTTTGTTTCACGCAAAACTGCCGAAACTTTGACTGTATACCTAAATAAAAGACCCCGTGTGTCTATTAGACTTAGCATCCTCAAATATTAATGGCGAAAATATAAAATTAAACAATGACCAACATTAATATTCTTCTAGCCGCAAATCTTCCTAAAATGGCAAGACGTGAATTGATGAATGCTGAGTTCGATTATTTCCTTTGTTTATTAAAAGCCGGTATTTACTTTGGCCGTAGCCTTTTCTTTGGGGTAAAAGTTCGGCGACTGTAATTAAATGAACAAATTACAGTGTCAACTTGAAACTTTGTATTCTTCCTCGTAGCTACTGAAAAGTACTTGAATTGGTACCTCTTCGAGTGGAAAAGTCTATTTAAATGTACAAATTTAGATCTATCTCGACAGTATATTCTTGTTATCAATGCAAAGAAACTTCACTCGACATATTTCAAATTACCTCGAAACCTTCTAATCTTTTTTAATACATTTGCTTGGCTCTTTTTTCTTCACTTCTAGGCTCTTAATTCAAAATATTACAAACATGACTTTTTAATAACCTCACTTAGACTATAACGGATTAAGGTACATCTCGATTAAGATGCGTTTGTATGAATGAACACGGAGCATTTCTCAGGTTATTTCATTTTTTTTATTTCGGCTAATGGATTTTTACACGGTTATAAAAATAAAACGTTTCGGGAATTTGAGCTTTCCTTCCTAAATACATATAAAGAATTTACATACATACATATCCTCACACCCGTATCCTATTGGGGTAGGCAGAGACCAGAGAATGCCAAAAACTAGGGTCCTTACATACGAGTACTCCTTTCGCTTCAAGTCTTCCATCCATCCATCTTCTGAAAGTAAATCCTCTTAGTAAGTCTGCTTTCACACATGCTACACTGACTGGTTTAGCATTCAACGAGGTGTAAGGCAGGATTGTGTTGCCTCACCATGGTTGTTTAACTTATTCATGGACTTTTGTTTGACACCATTGAAAGATAGTGGATGTGCGAGTTAAGAATGGGCAAGTTACTTAAGTGAGACTTAGATACGGCAGAAAAAGTATAAGAGTAGACTGAATGCGGTAGAAATAAGAGCGTTAAGAAGCATGTGTGGGCTACGTTTGTGTGATCGAATAAAAAATAACGTTATAACAGAACGATGTTGAATAGATGACCACGTAGTGACACTAGTGACTAGGTATTGACAAAGGTATGCTTCGGTGGTTTGAGCATGTTGTTGTTGGGCTGTGTATAAATAATTTATTTTGGAAAATTATCTACTTGTAGTATGGATTCATCGTATTTGATATTTAGTTGTGAAGTGGTTGTTTACAGATTTTTTAGGCCCTCTTTCAGGCAACGCTGGATTTCATAGTTATGAAAATAACCCGCGCGCAGTCTAAAATATCAATGTATGTTTTTAATGATTGAGAAAGATTATTATATTATTAAAATGTTTATATATCTATTTCCAAAAGATTTGTAGTCTTTTAAATGAATTATGTTGCTATAGATAGAACAGTTAATGTAATTTACAATGCACAATATTTAAAAAGTGGTCTTGTGTGTTGAAACAAGCGGTCAACGTAGCCGATGGATGCTGCAACTTCGGGGGTGTCACATGCGCTTTGCTTACCCTTGACATATTTAGTTAGTTATTTATTTCTACGTATTATTTTTTTCATTTACCAGTGCGTGCGCTTTATTCTTTATACCAAATCAATAAATAACTATATACGCCATGTAAAATTGTTTACCTGAAATAAATTGCGTTATTGGTAAAAACCGCTATTGAACAACGCATCCCATCCCTACGGTGGGCGCGCCATGTTGAACCAAAGCGTGCGCTCCATGAAACAGCCAGTGGCAGCAACGTTACCACCCTCCCCGCGACCCGTGCAAACCGCTTACTTTGTTGACTTTTGATTCGAAATAAATTGTCCATAGGGGCTATCTAGTGGAGGTTATCTATGGGCAGAGGCGGTGTTTTTGAAATTGTAATCCACCAAAAACATTTCATGTAAAATGTTGCCAAGATGACCACATAAGGTTTGCCCTGTGAAAAAGATATCAGATCTCATGTAGAGCCAAGCTTCTGAATCTACGCGGCCTAACTCTACCGACCCTAACTTCAACAAATTCTACATATCAGTAAATTCGAGAAAAGGTAGGTAGTGCCCTTGCACTTCGCTTGGAGTGGCTTCGAAGACGATCGCGGGGGCACTACCAAGCGCCCAGATAGTTTCAAATTTAAAGTGAATACACTTTTACGAAATAAAAATCAATGTAACTAAAATGCGTTAATACTTATTTTTTATATTTATTTTAAACTAGCTTTTGCCCGCGACTTCGTCCGCGTAGAACTCGTTCTCGTCTTAGAATTATTTGTTTTCCCATACAATTTTTCTCAAGCTCAGGTGGACACGTTGGAGAAGGAAATCCACGAATAGATCGGACTGGAGATATTTGTTTGACCAGGCTAGCCTAGGGCCCACCTGCGGCTATAACGCCTCAGATGATGATGGTACACTCTTTCACCCTTCTTTACACCCCCTTAAGAAATGATTACAGTCAATATGACATTCCCTAGAAATCCTATTGTCAAAACGAATGATTAAGTGCGTATTTCGGAATATCAAATGTACCGATTCTAGATGAATGAATCTCGTCAATAACATTACATGTACATTGTACAATGATAAAAGTCTCGGTGCGCAGTTCTGCCGTAAAACGTTATCCCAACAGAGCGAGTTCTTCATGTAAGTATGATGACCGAAGGCCGGAAGCAGAGCGGCAAGGCATGCGAGAATAATCACACAGAGCGGGCTTCTCATGTAAGGCTGAGGGCCGAAGGCCTGAAGCAGAGAGGCGAGACACGCGAGGCTGAAGGCCGAGCCTCCCAACAGAGTCGATTCTTCATGTAAGGTTGATGACTGAAAAGCCGAAGGAGAGTGGCAAGGCATGTGAGGCCGAAGGCCGAGCTGTGTCGTCGCCGAAGATCCAGTTGCCATTTTAATGTGGGTAAATTATATTCCATTCGTTCATTTTCACGTGATGCCTAGAAATATAAACAGTCAGACAAACAGACACAAATTCTTAAAACTGTTGAAACTCTGATTCTAAGTATCCCCAGCCAACTTTTTTTCGAATATCTTCCATGTACAGACTTTCGACCCTCTTCTAAGTGTACATCTAAGATGCTCTAACTGTCTATGCTGACGATTGGGCTGCCCAGCTCAAGTGATCTCTTTTATCAAACAGTTTTTATGGTGTGAAGGGTCAACAATTACGTAAAAAATAACGCACGACAAAACTAAATGGTACACCGACGATACAAAGTGTGCATTGAAACAGCTGTTTTTGTATTTAAGCATATGAATAAAAACAATGCCAAAGTATCGCAAATGCATTTTGATGTACACGCAAAGTAGAACTAATTGCGAAAAGGTTGTGCTCAAAAATAGCGTCAACAATCAGAAGGAATTATGATACTTCGGTTTTGACATAATGAATCGTCAACTTGTTTACAATTCTGCTATGCTTTAAGTTAAATATCTTGACACGCTGTTATACTCGCAATTGGCTGAAACTTAAATCGTAGAATGGCGTATGAGGATTAAACCACCCCGTTTCATAGACCTTACGTGCATCCCCGATTTAATATCCCTTTGATGGAAGATCATTGGGACAAAAAGTACACTTATAATATATATAAGTGAATCCAGATTATATACTATGAGCATACAAATCATCTTAATCTGTTCAGCCGTTTTTGCGTGATTCATTGACAAACATCTAAACTTTCGCATTTATAATATTAAGTAGCGGGATTATGGTATAAAGTGAGTGGACATGAAGTGAACGGCAAAAGTAACATTATAATTGCATGTTTTTATATAGGGTTACAAAGTTATATATGTAGTTTTTGAAACTATAAAACGGGACCGAAATTTGGGTTTAGAGTCACAGTTACTTAAGGGAATAAATCATTATAGTGTTCAAAATTTGAAGAGACCGTGGTGGCTGGCGCGCACACTGGGCAGCGCCGCGGCGCAGCGCTTGCGTTTACTTTTTTTTCAGTTTCTATCTTAAAATTTCACTAATTTTGAATGAGCATTTGTTCCTTTATCGTCAAGTATATGCTTAGCAATTTTCATACCTGTAACTCATGGAGCTCCGATACAAAATTCAACCCCTCTTTTTACCCCTTTTTAACCCAAATTTGCACCATTTTTATAGCTTAAATCCTGACCGGGTATTTACTCGAGAGATTGGTAAAATTTTCATCAAAATCCGTTCAGCCGTTTTTACGTGATGCGCGTTCATATAAACAGACTAAAAATATAAAAACTGTTGGAACGTGTTCTGTTATAAATTCTAAGTATCCCCAGCCAACTTTTTTTCAAATATCTTCCATACTTTCGACTCTCTTCAGCTTTATTATATGTATAGATGCATAATCCAACACTAACTGATTTATGCAACTAAGTAATCAGAATTCGGAATATTTACTCTCTCCTTGGTCTTCCCCTTTCTGGTTTGCCTTAAACCTTGATGTTAACTAGAAAAACGTCAAGTCGTATCTGCTGATCGTTTTCCCTTTTCTATTTTCTATAACTTTTACCAATTCTCCCCCACTGTCCTGAGCATTTCATAGTTTGTGATTTTTTCCGTTCCAGCTAATGTTCTCCATTCATCGCCAACAAATTCCATTCCATTTCAAAAGTTTCCAAATACTCTCAATCTCTTCGGTCTACGCTTCACACCCATATAATGCTCCATATAAAAGATTTGAAGAGTTTCCTCTTGGTTTTCTGGAAAATGTTTGTAGTCCGTATATGCTTTTTATTTTGGTAGTCCTGTTTGACTAAGCAGATCCCGCTTCTTATAATTGTTGTACTCGTACATTTCGGGTCCACGGTTATGACACTGCCCAAAGATTTATAACTATAACTAGCATTTGCCCGCGGCTTCGCCAGCGTACTAAGCGTAATTTTTAACCGTCTACAAAAAAGAGCTTCTCTGTTTGACCCGTATGTATGTATTTACGTATGTAGGTATGTATGTATGCTTGTCCACGATTATCTCGCGTTTGGCTGAACCAATTTTGATGCGGTCTCCAGAAAAGTAGTTGTTACATTCTGGGGGCTTCGTATATGAAGTTTGGTGATTGTGTTTCATTAACAAATGAACAGATGAAAATGATGATTCATTAACAAATGATTCTGAGAACCGGCAAAATGTTGAATTTCATTTGATTTTGGCAAAAATAGGGATCGAAAACTATTAACATACATTTCCGAGAGGCCGAAGGGGAAAGGGCCGATGAAATAAAAGCATTCTTAAATGGCCCTTAGTAAAAGTATCTGTGTACTACAGTAACTCCAATAGGTCTGATAACGACCAAGCAGCGCGCAGCGGTCATAAACTCTGTTTCTTTGAAGTACAGAAATACGGCTAATTCAATATCACGTGTAAAGGATGATTCACAGTAGGCCGCTCCGTTTCCGGGCCGGCCCGTTTTCTTCTAGAGAAATACGCCGGCCGTTGCGTTTGCTGTCATAGAAAACGGGCCGACCCGGACACGGAACGGTCTACTGTGAATCATCCTTAACCCTTATTTTTCCTAAGATTAAATTGATTAGGTAGGTTTTGCCAGTTCCCATTGGAGCATCCAAAAAGAAAATGGCCTCACTTCCATTCGCACTCCTTACTGTCAGTCCGTCTGTTACAACCGAGTTGCTTTTACTGGACCGATTGAATTGCAATTTGGCACAAACTATCAAAAATTTTGAGCGCTCGTGACCCAGCGGCACCCGCCTACCGCGTGCGGTATGCGGTGTTAAGCAATGTGGGCGCAAGTCATTTCTTGGATGGGTGACCGCTTTGAGTGGTTACTAACTGAGCGCTCTCGTGCTTTGAAAGGCACGTTAAGTCGTTAATCCCGGCTGCTGTCTAAGACAGCAGTCGTTAAGCTAAGTTAGAGGCCTTCGGGCGGCTTGAAAACTTCTAACAGTCAAGTTGCCCACTCACTTGACAAAGGGGGGTCGAAGTTGCACCACGTCCGTAGGGAGTATCCACCGTTACCCTACACGTGACCCCTGGGTGGTGCTAAGAGTGCAACAAAAACTGGCAACCGTACTTGTCTCCTCAAAGATCTCACGGTTCGTAAATAAATGCCAAACGATTAAAAAAAATTCTAAAGGTTGATTTAAATGGAAAAAAATATCGAAACCTCTATGTCGTTTTTAAAAAGAATCCAAAGATACCCCACACGCCTATATAGTAACATGAAACTTTTTATGGCATGTATGGAGTGCCAAATTTTACCTCAGAATCATATTAAGAGACCTCTCGGATGCTCAGATATCGATTTTGAACGAAATCGGGACGAAAAAAAGAATATCAATATGGCCGCCACTTTTACAAATTTTACCTCGGATTCGTATTAAGATACCTCTCGGACACTCAGATATCGATTTTGAACGAAATCGAAACGTAAATGAAGAAAATCAATATGCCCGCCACTTTTTCCAAATTATACCTCAAATTCGTATTAGCGGACCTCTCGGACGCTCAGATATCGATTTTGAACGAAATCGGGTTGGAAATGAAGAAAATCAATATGGCTTTCACTCTTTCCCAATTTTACCTCGGATTCAAATTAGGGGACCTCTCGGACGCTCGGATATCGATTTTGAACGAAATCCGGTTGGAAATGAAGAAAATCAATATGGCTGCCACTTTTTCCAAATTTTATCTCGGATTCGTATTAAGAATTCTCTCAGACGCTCAGACATCGATTTTGAACGAAATCGGGAAAGAAAAGAAGAAAATCAATATGGCCGCCACTTTTTCCAAATTTTATCTTGGAGTCGTATTAGGGGACCTCTCAGACGCTCAGATATCGATTTTGAACGTAATCGGGACGGAAATGAAGAAAAGCAATATGGCCGCCACTTTTTCCAAATTTTACCTCGGAGTCGTATTAGCGGACCTCTTGGACGCTCAGATATCGATTAATGTCGAAATCCTATATAATCAAAAAAGGTCGTATCTTCATAGGGAACTCACGGCACTTCATGCACCTTTAGACCTTATAAGGAACCTACATGCCAAATTTGGTATCTCTCAAACCAGCAGTTTGGGCTGTGCGTTGATATGTCACTCACTTAGTCAGTCAGTTTCTTCTTGCAATTTGGCACTTTTAAAAGTTTTCATGTCCGCAATATTAAATTTCAAAATCAATGCCATTTTCGAAATTAACGACCCAAAACACCATACAAATGACACCCACATTAATATTTAGACATTCCAACCCCCCTCGGATCCCAACAGAGGGGATGATATTTCACGTCCTCCACGTGGGATTTTAAAATCATTGGTGGTTTCGTAATCAGCGACCCGACAAACCAAAAAAACAACACCCATATCGATTTTCAGAATTTGTCACCACATTTTTCCCTTTTAGGGGTTGATTTCTCAAAAAACCGGAAACACATGTTTACTCATTTATCGTTAGAAATACTCCTGTGAAGTTTCGAATAAAATAATCCAACTAATCTTGATTCCCTATACAAACTTCGGACCCCCATTGCACCCCCTTAGGGGTTGAATTTTGAAAAATCCTTTCTTAATGCACCTCAAGACCTTATATGGAACCTACATTCTACATTTGGAATCTCTAGAACCAGCAGTTTGGGCTGTGCGGTGATATGTCACTCACTCAGTCAGTCAGTTATTGCTTGAAATTTGGCACAAAGTTTCAAAAGTTTTCATGTCCACAATATTAAATTTCAAAATCGATGCCATTTTCGTAATTAACGTCCCAAAAAACCATAAAAACGACCGACACCCATATTAATATTTAGACATTTCATCCCCCTCGCACCCCAACAGGGGGGATGGTATTTCACGTCCTCCACGTGAGATTTTAAAATCAATGTTGTTTCCGTTATCAGCGATCCGGTATATCATAAAAACAATACCCATGTCGATTTTCAGAATTTGTCACCACATTTCCCCCTTTTAGGGGTTGATTTCTCAAAAAACCTGAAACACGTATTTACTCATTTATGGTCAGAAATACTCCTGTGAAGTTTCGAATAGTCCAACTAATCATGTTTTCCCATACAAACTTCGAACCCTATTTCACCCCCTTAGGGGTTGAATTTTGAAAAATCCTTTCTTAGTGCACCCCTAGACCTTATAAGAAACCTACGTGCCAAATTTGGAATCTCTAGGACCAGCGGTTTGGGCTGTGCGTTGATATGTCAGTCAGTCAGTCAGTCAGTCAGTTTCTTCTTTTATATATTTAGATAGTTTCATTTTGAAGTGGGATCTGGTATATTATAATTTTGCTGTGGTTGCAAACCTGATTTGAATGCTGTTCTGTTTTTGTTTTCTTCAGAGAAAATGATTTAATTGTACTGTCCCTGGTGCTCAGTAGCAAATCGTTATGTGTCTCTGTTACGGCAGCAATTTGAGCTGCGAATCTGATAAATTTGATTGTCTGGCCATTGAACTTCACTCCTCCATCTGTTAATTCCCAGACTTGCCTTATGGTTGTTTCTTTAAAAGCGTTGAATATGAGTGGGAGAGCGGAAATCCCTACCTAACCCCTTACCGAATTTGTGCTCAATTCAACGAAAGTTTCTTGGTTTTTATACACTTCAAAGATAATCCGTCTATCTCTAAAATCAACCCTATGTCCTTCAAAGTTTTCATTATTGCTTTCCAATCAGTTTTGATGAACGCTTTTCTAACTGTACAAAAGCGATTTGGGAAAATTATTTAAGGCACGAAAATAACTAAGTAAGTATATTAAATTAAATTGAGTTTTTCCTCGAAAATGTCTTGAAAAAGCTCGTATGAAACTCGTGAGGGTGATATTTACAATCGGCTAGCGCGACTTATAATATACGTATTACAACAAAAATTATTCTACGTATATTTTATATTTTTTTTTTATTTCTTACGTTTATCAATTTTTTCAAATATTTATTCTGATCGTCTTGTCTGGTAGGCATATTTAGAATACCCGCTTTTATTTATCGTACCTATGGCTAGGTACAATTACAATTACGTCTAACTGGTTTTGTAGAATAACATTAGGTATATATACTATTTGCAGAAATAACAAAGAATAACGGCTATCAAATAGAAAAAGAAACTAGATCAAAAAACGGTCTTTTCAACATAGACTTACGCAACAACGAAAGAGGAACATAGGGATTAGTTCACCCTTATACTTATCTTGTCTAACATTATATGTTTTATAACAATAAAGTGCTTAGGTACCGTACTTCCTGTTGTGATAAGTTAATCTAAAAGAATACGAACGCAACTACAAATTTATTACAAAAGGGATGATTCTCGACAAATCAAGTTATTACGTAAATACCCTAAGCTTAGAGATGCCACGTGGAATGAGTGCGTGCAAGTCTGACAAGCAATAGATTCAAAGGCAAACTTTACGTTGCGTGACATACGATACGAGTAGCTTCAGCAACGAACCTTACCAAACGGAAGAGATGTTAAAATTAGATTTATTCTACTCGATGCAGTCAACCGGAATGGATTGAACACGGATATTAGGTATTTTAATTATGTTGGTTTTATTAATTAATTCTTACATTTGGTTTGATAGAAAAGTGTCGGTTTAAGTTTAAGTTTGATAGAAAACCCTACCGGCTTTATGTCGACACCGCATTCGTGGACAATGATTATGATGATGATGAATAAGTGCTCAGATTATTGTTCTACATTGGGAGTATACTAACCAACATTACCTAACTAACACACTGTGTGAATATAAATGTGGTGTTGAATGTAGTGTACGGTTAATAAAGGTGACAAGTGTGCGTGCGCGGCGTGACTTCTCAGTGAACCCGGCGGCGGACCTGCTGGCCGCGGCATACGCCGACAAGGCCCGCCGCGAACATCTCACGCGCACCAACAGGCGACTCCTTAAATGTATAGGCAAACGAGGTAACGTCTCTCAGATCTAGCTATAAAGCGAATTCGAATGCCTTAAAGTGAAGCACTATTGGATTAATGTTTTCTTCGTTTTGCAGACCCCTGGAGTGGTTCTGAAGATTGCTTTAAGAAAATATTCGGAAACTAAACATAAATAGCGAACACGTTCTGCTGCCATTCTAAAATATATGTATAATCTACTTGAAACGGCGCTGCGAGATGCAGAACTGTGTATTTTATTTAATTATTTATACTGTCTATAAGTATGTATTATATATATATATATATTTACGTTATTAAAATAATTCATTCAATGTAATTTAAGTTTGGAAAGTTATTTAATTATGGTAATGTATCATGAATATACAGCTAATAAAATATGCTACTAAACTGATATTCAAAGAATAAGTTACATTTATCGTGTTTAACTTCTAATGTGCAACTTTTAAAATATGGTACTTACTATTCCTTGAATACCACACCCTGTAACTAAAAAGTAAATAATCGTCATATGACCCCGCCAGACACGAATTGAGACCGTTGAATCATTGTTATACATATTTGTGCAGAGATTTGTTTGTTTGAGTTTGAGGTTTGAGTTGGTTAATTTTCAGTGCAAATATCTTGGTTGAATACGATAGCTTTCATGAAAGACACGCTTAGTGGTTGTAAATTGAATGACCCAAACTAGAGCGAACTGGGTTATTTGTTTTGAATGAATTATATTTGGCTGAATTGTAACCTATTGTATTCGCTTGCATACATCCCTACCTACATTTAAATGATAGAAACAATTTACAGGTTCGTACGAAAACTAAATACACAAATCGAAAAATGTAGTCTCAAACTAATACCTTAGGCTTTTTACTATTGACACATGAATCACACAGATATAAAAATAAGCGATATCTTTATTTTATTTTTTTATTTTCTTTATTTAGAAACAAACAGTCTCTTATTATATATAATTGTTACAATATAGGGTATTAGACTTATAGACCTACAGTTTCCTTAAATATAGTATAAAACCATATAACTAATACATATAAGAACTAAACTAAACTAGAAATTCTAAGTTGCCAAATCGAAGCCATAAAAATACTCGTACATCCTAACAAAAATAAAACAGAGATGAGTAAGGCGCCTTTCTGATTTATCCATGCGGAGGCGGTACGACATGAGAAAACTGTCAGCTGTCAGTGTCAACCGATATCAATGCAGTACTGCCCCACTTCTGCGCATCGTGTTAGTACTGCGCAAACGTAATACTGACAGTAATCCTTCAAGTGAGGAAATTTCACATCAGTACGCTTACGTCAAACAAGAAAATACCTATGACATATCGATCCCGCCCCGCCAAGTCAGGAAGTCGCCTAAATTGTAATAACTAACAATCTAATTAAATCCCATTACGAGTAATACACTTCAAGGTAAATCTTATAAAACAACAAAACTTTTCGTTGAAAATATCTAAATTTTGAATTTCATCATCATACATCCTGCATGCTCTTCTGATGAAACCATTTCTAGCGTATGAAGTACGACTACGAGGAATATAAAAGAGGTTCTTGTTTCTACATGCTCGCTCACAACGACGGATATCTTAATGATATCCCTTTCTATTAAATTGTTGGATGCGGCCTAGGTTTTCAGTTTAGAGTGCCTATGTTGGATTATAACGCACTGTCCGGCTTTGCATTTTTAAAACCGACGTACGTCTGGCCAACAGCCTACATATAGAAAATAATAATAATAATAAACCCGCGGGGGCAGCTTGTGGTGAGCTGACGGTGACTGGCGACACCGCGGACCCCTAATCTCCAGAGGGCCCTTTCCATCTGGCCCTCGCCTCTGTGCTTGCCTTAATTGACCGGCCAGAGTGGAGTCGCAAGAGCGAGACCTATGCTCCAGGCTGGAAGTGTAAAATGTCATAACGCCTGCTGATCGGATTACCGGGATCTGGCTACCGCATACTCACCTCTCGACAACCTTACAGCCACTCAAAGGGATGTTGCCCCACTGTCGCACTGTGCGTGCGACAGTTAGGTGGGGCCCACTCACCGAGCTGGCGAGTCACCGCCTGCCTTTTAACAATCTGAGACTAATTGTCATGGCAGGTGTCCGCTAGTCTCCACCCATAACCCATTATCTAGCCTATCCAATATTCAACTCAATCTGTACATCAACTGTCGCAGCCAAAGTGGAGAGTGCAGACTCCAATAGTCTTTGCACCTGGCGGGGACTATCTCCGGATGCATCATATTGTGCGCTCGGAGATGGTATCCGCCATGTGTATCCCTTACTATTAGATTATTTTTGTCTTAAAGGGCCTCTGCGCTATTGGCTTCGGCCCCACGCACGACTTCCAAAGGTCCGGGACCCCATGGTCCCGAGATATGGAAAAGACGTACAATAATAATAATAATACGACACGGGCAGGGACAGTATCCGCTCGGTGTACCCCTTGCATTTCATTAAATTGTCAAAAGGGCCTCTACGTGTTGGCTATTTGGTACTCGGTTGGTACTTCGGCTCCGCGCACGCCTTCCAAAGGTCCGGGACGCCATTGTCCCGTGAACAGAAAAGACATATAATAATAATAGCCTTTTATTTAAAATGAATAAAGGGATAATAATAGCCTTTTATTTCATGCAATTTCAATATTCAGTAACATTATTCTTCCAATTACATTGCAAGTAACATGGAAATATTATCTTCTTATTTTTTTATATATTTATAAGTAATAAATTTACATTTATAGCTGTCTATTACCTATATATTAAAATAAATTGAATTTTACCAACTTTAGTAATTATGATTTAAATAATGAATTAATTCTTATCTACTTATATAAATTAACTAATTACATGGCGCTTTGCGCGTAAAGGCCTCCCCCAAACGTTCCCATTTTTGCCTGTCTTGCGCTGTTCTCCACCAGTGTCAATCATGACTTTTTAGATCGTCTCTCCATCTAAGTTTACTCGTAGGTCTATGATTCTTTCTTTTTCTATATCTAGGCAGCCATTCTGTTATTATTTTTGCCCATCTATCACTTGGCATTCTACCTACACGTCCTATAGAAAAATAATAATATAAGTCGGTATTCCCTTCATAGTGCTAATAAAATAAGGAGCATGAAAGAAAAAATGATTTGTAACAAGTGCAACTAATAATTAGGTATAATTTTGTCAGCATAGGGAATGAGGAATTCTGAAACAGGACGGAAAGAGAGGTAAATTAGGGCGTTTTAAGATCTAGTAATTACTAGTATCTAGTTTCAATGATTGTAAAGCAAAATTTACAACTAATCAACCTTTGTTATAAAATAACATGAAGAAATTGTGGTTCTTTTGGTAACTCTATTGCCGGTCACGTATAAGTTTTTTTAAATAACCTACATTTTAATAACGCACTTTAATTTAAAACATACTAACCTACTTACATTTCATATTCTTAAGTAGGTAAGTACCCACCTCCTGTACATTGTGTTGAAAAAATAAAACACAATACCTAACATAAAAATAGAATTCATATGTCTGCCTTTAACATAGGTATTAAGATAATCACCTCCGTCCACGGTCTGCCGATTTCGAGTCCGGTTATCATTTTGCTGTTTCGTTCCATTCGGTCGCATTCTTGCTAGCGCGCATCGTAACGTAGGAATGTAAGTATGAGGTTGGTATGGGATTGTTGACTAATGTGCGCGGTGCTGAAGGAGTGGAGCGGGCGCAGCAAGCGGCGCGCGCCGACGCTGTCCATCGACCTGCCCATGGCGGTGCTCAGGCACAAGCTGGGGCTGGAGCAGGCGCGCAAAGCGCAGGCGCTCCGGGCCGCTGAGAACAGGAACTTTTTGAACGAGATCGGCAAACGAGGTGAGCAACAAAACCGTACCAATTACACCGTACATCGCTCCAGTGACAGTGGAAGCAAAAAGAGCAAAAAGTTTCTCGCGTGCCCGTTTCAGTTTTGTTAATTAATACTCGTAGTGAACAACCACTACTCATTTACTACCAATTTAAAGGACATATAATCTTATGAGACATAGAATTGTTTATATTGCCAGTCTCGCCAATGTAAACAGATCTAGTTAGTTATTTTTACGTATTTTGATCCTATATTCGTCTAACGTAACTTATTTTTCCGTTGCAGGTTTTCAATGGGACTCGGCTCTGGAATCGCAGCAATACTACTAGATTTTTTTAAAGGAACCGTCATACAACCACAATCGCAAACATCTATTTATTAACATATGATTTTTGACACTTTCAGACCTGCTGCAAAGTAAGATTTGATAGTTTTCAGTAGATTGTATATCTAATAATCACAGTGTAACTACTAAGCAGCCATAGGTACTTTATAACTTGTAGTTATGGTAGAAAATCACTTGGTTTATACTGTTTATACAATATTAATCGATATGTATACTAATTATTCCATACTGTGGGCTCTTCTTAAAAAATAGAGATTATTATGAACGTTGTTTAATTCGTATTGTTTTAATTAAGATATCTACATTTACTTTAAAGATTTAATGTATTAAATAGTCACTCTAGGGTAGTAGGGCGCAATATTGTACAAAAAGTTAATCATACTATTCTTACCTTTCCAGAAAAGTAATGTATTATTGACATCACTTCAAGATGGTACATACTTAACTATAGTATATACATATTACATATTTGATTAGTACAAATAGATACTAAAACATTACGTGGTTGTACTTAAATAATTTTATCAATGTTAAATCATCCATATATTATTGTAGTGCCAAAGTTTTTGGATGTTAAAGGTATGTAAAAAATAAACACAATTAATAATATTAAAACATATTTAGTTTCATTGAAATATTCATGTTATGATCCTGACAACTTTAAGCACTATCACGTTTAAATAAAACCCCGCCAACAAATTTATCCTTAAAAGTCTGGCTTCAACGGTAGGGGCGTAGGTACATCGGGTACATAGTATGCATACTCGCTACGAGCCGAATGTATGTCGGACATAAACGCGTTCTTGTTAAGATGCTCGTATAGTTATCACAACCGATAGTGCACTTACACAATCATCAATCATGCTAAGGATATAAGTAAATGTGATAACTTAAAAAAATACTTCTTTTGTTTAAATGTACAATTGTACATATAGTCACTTCAATTAACCATGTACTAAACATTACTGCTGGCTCTATAGTTAAAACATTTTTTTTTAATACAAATCTAGCCCACAAAGAAATCTAAAAAAAAAAAATTGCTGCTCATAAAATTTTACGAGAATTGTTGAGAAATGTGACCTGTAGAGGCGTTAGTACAGCGAGATATCCGGAAATCCGCCGGCCGGTCATACGAAAGCATTTTTGCCGAAGCTGAAGAGGAGACCTTCTTTAAAAACAGTCATTTAGATCTAACATGGAGGTAATTCTGTTATTATTATTATACGATGCGATGATATTTGGCAAGTCTAGTTTAGGATTAGCATAATAGTCATATTTCGACAATAATGGGAAATTTAGTATTTGTACAAAGTTATATGTTCGCGGGCCGACAACGACATAGAAGTTTTTGTATGGACGAAACGTCAGTTTTGTATAAAGACACACTTTACTTTGAGTTGACTTATCGGTATTACTCGTATAATGAAAGGCGTAGACAGTTGTCGTTAAGCCGAATAGAGGCTTACTACTCGAAGGTGTCGTGACGTCAACTGTTAGAAGTAACAGTAAGTAAATTCATGGCTTTCAGGGTAAAAGAGTCTAAAAGGTTTCTCTTTAATAGCTGTGAAAGTAAATTATATTTACATTCCCTGAAAAATATATCTTTCAAAGGCCCCTTTTCCCGGGAAGCGCTTATGTTACTCGTACATATAATAACAAACAAGTGCCTATATAAAAAATACAGACGTTTGTAGATGAAAAACTGGCATACGAGTATTACAATTACAGTAGGCACAGTAACGTAGTTTCAGTAATTTTCCGACCTGTTGCGTTGAGTCACACCGAGAAACGTTGAAACCCCAACTCATTATAATCTAGTACTTACAAGAAGTTTCCAAGTGTCATCGTAAAAACCGATCTTTGAAAGTAGCTAAGTAGACAAGATGTAAAATGAAAATAGAAATTAAAACACATTATTCATATGAATAAATATTAAATGGACCTGTAGTAGATACTACCCAGTTGAACAGACTGCTGATGAAATCATCAATAGCCACTAAAATTGGCCCATTTAATAGTCGCTATAATACGAACTGTATTTGTCATTATATCAAGAGACTCACCTCAGCCTCAGGTGAAAAGCACTTAAAAACAAATCTTTTGTTAAGTAAATACCTCCCGAATAATTCGCACTTATCACGCTCTCTGGCCCCTTTTTCTTTTTTCGCGTAACTAACGTCTTTATTTTCTAAGCCCCAATAAGTAGTACCTGCCATGTTTTGTTGACAAGGTATAGAAATGATTTTATTGAGTTCTTTTTTAATCACAAACGTTTATTAAATGTAAATGTAGTACGAGTCTTGTTAGTAACTTGTTCAATATTCTTAAAGTAATTTTAATTGTTCTCAGATAATTAGGCCTGATATATAAAATCTATCATGAAAATATAATTAACACTTGAAATGTGGTGCTGGATCATGTTTCCGCAGTTTCTCAGCATAAAAATAATTTCGGTCCTGGTGGTGTCCAAATCGAGGTGAGGCAGCAGAGCGGATAATTTTTGACAACCGCCGTTGATATAGTTATTTTTCCCTTATAGTATGACACTTCAATTCAATCCTCGTCTCGCCTTGCCGCTGGACAAGAAGCGGCGGAAATGTATCACTGACTTCTTAGAGTGTAATAGTTTCATTACTAAATATACGTACTTACTAAAGAAATCTTTAAAAAGAACTCTTAATCAATACTTATTATTTAATACTTACTATCGCACCTATTAAGACCGATGACCTGGTGAAAGTCGGGGTGTCCGCTGGATGCGGGTGGCGCAGGACCGGTCATTGTTGAAGTCTTTGGGGGAGGCCTATGCCCAGCAGTGGACGTCTTTCGGCTGACGTGATGATGATGATGAATAATCACACCTATTTATTTATCGATTACATATCCAAAGAAAAACTATGGGTACCTTGCATATTACGGTATGAAAAATCGTATGGATCTAATCTAATACACCTAAATATAACATAAACGTATTTAAATTGTTTCTTTTCAACCACCTTTTTCTACTTGCTCCACAAATATTGAAAGATTAATATATTCCTACATCACAAACTCAACATCCAATTCTCCTAGCCGTCTGACAAGCAACATGGCAGTGTAATTGTAGCTTATTGAAAATTGCACAATGAAATTTCAATTAAACGGTATGGAAACGGAGCTATTCACAATACCGACCTGCTTGGAGAGGCAATCTTTGTAGGAACTGATTACTTCTTGCAAATCAACAGGTACTTACTCACGTGTCGGCAACATTTATACGAAGTTGAAATCAATAGAAAAAAGGTTCTTGCATACATTAAAGGCGGTATGAATATCAATATTCATTCTAGCGGAGAGAATTAATAAAAAAATACAATGTTTCCTTTTAGAACGATGTCTTGATTGTAAATCAAACAAAGAAGAAATAGGCCATTCCACAATTCATTGTTAATTAGCCATATCAATTTCACAATAGCTATATATGTATGCATATATAGGTACCTACCATATGTAAATCGACGATTAATATTCTGGCTGGGTTTTATGGGTCGCAGCAAGTGCTGTGCCAACATTTTGCTGTTTATACATTAGGTACAATCTTATGTAATTAACGTACCGATGCTTTAGAATACACGTTTAATGCCGAGAAGCTTAGAGGCTTACGGCGACTTGGCACTGCACTTCGATTTCATAATCAATTCAAAAATAACTAACTTGAACTTTCGTGAGTCATGCAACTACAACTATACCCCTAAAACAATTAAAACTCAGGCATAAAATCCAGATTAGGAAGAACTCCCGAAGAGTTTGAAATATGCCACTCGGAGTAACAGTTTAAATATAATATAAATATAATATAATATTGGGGGACAATCTTACACAAATCGACCTAGTTCCAAACTAAGCAAAGCTTGTACTATGGGTACAAGACGACGATATACATACTTATATAGATAAATACATACTTGAATACATAGAAAACATCCAAGACCCAAGAACAAATATCCGTGAAAAATGCACAAATAAATGCCCTGGCCGGGATTCGAACCCGGGACCTCTAGCTTCGGAGGCAGAGTTACTACCAACTAGGCTAAACAGGTCGTCAATATTTGTGATTTTAACCGTTTTATTATTGATATATGTAGGTTCCAAAGTATGGTAGTAATAATTATAAGACAATAATCACTATTTGCACTATTTTCCAATTGGACTGTACCTAGGATTGAGTCAATTGTACGCAATTGTGGTAATCAATAATATGGCGTGAATAAGCGTCAAAAAGTGTGGGCGGTAGGTCTAGTCCTGCCGTACCAGTTCTTCATGGACAATAGACAAGATTCTAAAGCTGTTTCTTAACCAAACGCAGAGGGAGATCGGGAACGGCGAACGTCGCGCACGACCGAAGCGCAAGATGCCCTCGCTGTCCATCAACAACCCAATGGAGGTTCTGCGGCAGCGGCTCATGCTCGAGGTGGCTCGCAAGCAGATGCGCGAGGCCAGCCAGCGGCAGGCCGTGGCCAACCGACTCTTCCTGCAGAACGTCGGCAAGCGCGGTGAGTATTACTTTATGGGCCCAGGTAGGACATGGCCCACTGGCTCTTTCTGCAATACGTCAGACTCTTGCTGAACTGAGTGGTAAACCTAAACCTGCCCGTATTACCTCGTTTTGAGTGCAGTTTTTGTTTCCAAAAGTCTTTTGTATCGAGATGGTTCTTAGTAATGTATCATATGTCGGGGATTTTTATATTAACCACTATTTCAAGTGCTATCACTTTCTTTTTTTGGTATGAAGCCATAAACGTCGCTTTAGACTAAGGTGAAACTTAGTTTTCGGGTTAAATATAAAATCACGTAGTTGTTTATAAGCCGGTAGTTTGAAATCGATGATTGTAGTTACCTAACAAACTGTAGGTAAATGACGTGTTTTATATTGTGAACAGGATTTTGGGCGAACTCCGGCCCGTCTCCCTACGACAACTAGAGCGCCGGCCCCGCGCTCCACTCCACCGGGAGCCCACTATCTACGATACATGCTCTATGATAAGTACCCACGTTTCCCACTCTTCGCCGGCAAGTGGATTTTTTTGTCTTTTCATTTTATATGTACGTTATAACCGTTGATGTGGCTACAGCTGCCAACGTGTAATTAGTATGAAATGTCGAGCATATTTATCTTCGAGGTGAAGCGTTTAATGTTCGATTCCGCTTGGGTTGGTTAAAGCGCGTGCAGCCGAGAACGCCGCCGATACACGGGAACGCCCGGGCACTGCCAACCAGCTCGGCACTCGTGCCCGTAGCTTGCCCCTGGCGCCTTCTCTAGGCATAAACACTTTAACTGATACTCTTTTATTTACTAACTTAACTAGTACATTGTGTAGTTAGTTCAGATCCTTACGAAACGAGTTAGCAATGTCTTATACTTAATTAGATGAAATTATTATATATATTAGATACGACCTATTAGTTTAGTTTCACATATGATTGTATTATTATAAATTTTTATTATTGTACAGCTAATTTTTGAAATACTCATATTTATTTAAATTAATCTTAAGTTCAAGAAAAGATATAAAATATTGTTAGCATGTCAAAGGTAGTATAATGTAATACTTCTTACAGTGTCTAAATATTACGTTCAGTAAAACGTTAAATTATTGATTTGTGTTCTTCATTTATGATATGTAGTTTACCCGTGCCAGTGAACACTGAACGAGTATTGATTCGCCAAATGTAAAGGCTGTGCGCCTTGTATGAAACCTTTTGTGAATGTATTCGTGTAAGTTAGTAGGCAGCTTTAGCGGCGTGTCGGCAGGTAATCGATATTGCGGCACTGGAGGCGACCATAATTGAATCCACGCTCGAGCTGGAGCAGAGAAGCACCTGCACCGCGGCCGCCGCGCCGCGGCCCGACGCGCACTCAGACCCGATATCTCGTTAAATTGAAATGCTATAAATAAGGAACCCAATCAACTTTCCTGCTGTCGCGGCCTCCCTTTTGATGACATTAATTAGACTTTTTGCGATCTCAAAAGTTTCTTACACTGCGGACTTTCCGTAGAAAGATGCCTGACAACCAGTTCCTGACCCCTGGAGTAATTTGGTGAAAAGTTGCCTGTCTCCTTTATAAAATATTGAAGCGAATTATTCTCAAGTGCCGCAATAATGTGTCCTTTAGTAACATGTAATTAATTATAAACATCCAAGGCATGTAGAATAGATAGCATGGTTGAATTCAGCTTTAGTGTAGCTTAGGTACTTTGTTACGTAGCTGATGGCTCTGTGACTTGGCCAACCATCATTAGGTTTTCTCTTCTACATATTTAAACTTATAATGTAACCGTAGTCCAAAGAATAAAGCATAAATGTGTCCATAGAACAAGTCATAATTTATTTATTATAAATGATATTACAGAGTTTCTTTAGTCTTGTTTTTAATTCTACCTGCATTACGATCGGGATTGTTTGAAAAAATAATACATAGATATAAATACACGGAGAGTTTGATTGAAGTGAAGTGAGTTTGAGTGTTAACCATAGGCGAGGAGAAGAGGCGGCTCCGCGGACGACACGCCGCGGCGGCGGCCCGCGGTGCCGGTGGCGAGGTACCGAGGGCGTCTGTGACGTATAATTACGGTGATTTAATTTAAAGAGGCGCCTCGAGAGCCACGTGATTTCATTATCCCCTACACGTTTACTTCGCGAGACGAGAGCGGGGCTCTTGCCTCAGGCGCACCTACCCTCGATTACGACATAATTAATTCCTACTTAAAATTATGCAAACCTCGTCCACTAAAACGCTACATCTTGCAGGAGAAAATTAACTAAAACGTTCTTGTTTATTAATTTAAAGGGACATGACACGAGTGAGGTACCTAAGAATATTTGTGGCAAAATAAAATAATTTTATTTATTTTTATTTATTTATTTTTTGCTTAGCACTATTACAATGAACATGTTATACTCAGTAACAATGCAACCCTGACAGAGTATTGCAAAATTTTATGAATTACCTATGTAGGTCATGCACATGCATTTTAAATTTTATAAAGTCTACTTAACTCTAATTATTAACTAGGTCACAATACAAACAAATTATTAATAATGTCAATACCTATACCTAAACAACATTTTTTGATAATTTATATATAAATATGTACTTTTATTAGAACGTTTATTAGAACTTGTAAATTAAACCATTTAATGGTGTCTGTCATAAATTCCTTATATGAGTAATATGATTTACTTATGAGCCAATCTTTAAGCTTACTACGGAAACTAGTATACTTTTCTTCGTTTTTTATGAATACAGGGATTTTGTTGTATACTTTGATTGATTGATAATAAGGTCCACTTTTGTACATATTGAGCTTAGGTTCCGGGAGGGCTAATTGGTTATTTCGTCGAGCGCTTTTCACAAATTTGTATTGAGACAACTGTTTTTTACAAACAGTGCAAGTTCCAATACATATATGCACGGTAGGGTTAGCAACTTAAATTTGACAAAGTGGGGTCGACAAGCCAAATATTTTTAATTAGTTTATGCTCTTTATGTAGGACTCAATAATGTATTTGGGTTATTACTTCATATTGTTAGATTGCTTGGTTAAACATGAAATAGTAGACGAAAGAACGAAAAGAATTATAAAAAAACCGGTATTTTTGTATGGACAGAATACCGGTTTCCGTGCCCTGGCGTATGCACTTTTTCTGTGCTACGAACAAGTCGTGGGCGTCAGTGCTATTTCCCCATAAGATAATGCCATAACGCAGCCATGCATATGCATACGCATAATATGCCGACAGTGCAAATTCAGTTTGAGTGTTACGCTTTAGTACACTTAGCGTATATATGAAACGAGAAATCTTGTTGTTTATGACTTCAATATGCTTTTTCCAGTTTAGGTATGTGTCAATTGTAATTCCTAATAAGTTGAATGTACTAACTTCTTTGATACCGATTTCGTTTGATATATCTGCCAAGTCCAAAAGTACTTTTTGGTATGGCCTGATTTGTAATAACTTAGTTTTGTTTGTATTAAGTTCCAAACAGTGTTCGCGCAACCAGTTATTAAGGTCTGTTAACGTGTCCTTTATATCGCTACTGATGTTTTAATGGTTCGGGCATCTGAATAACAGAGAGACATACAGATAGACCTAGTCTCAAACTAAGCAAAGATTGTACTATGGGTACTAGACGACGAATGAAGTGACAATCTTAAGTTGGCTACCAGTATGGAAATCCCAACCCCAATCGGAAATGGTTCATAGACCAAATTACACGACAATTTATTTGTACAAGCCTGTCACTTCTAATACTCATGGCTCATACAGCTCATACATACTCGTAAGTACCACGAGTACTTACGAGTGTGTATGAGCGCCAAGCCAAAAAGAAAGATCCTCAAAGAGATATACTAACTACTTACGTTTAAGTAGAGTACCATCTGTGAGCGAACTCGAGAGCCCGAAAGAGGCTTACTTTGTCTTAGTGTTGTCCCTTTCTAAGGTTGAGTTGCACCAACTCATGATCACTGACCGATCAACGTTAAATATGGCACCGGCAGCTGACATCCCACAGAAACTTGTCAAACTTTCCATATAATCGGACTTTAACGAAGACCGATTACAATCGCAGACGGTTTTCGTGCAACCCGAGGTGGATTGCACCAAAACTCGGGGTGCCCTAATATGGGTAATAATAACTATATCGATATACGTACGTATATATTATATTTAAATACATTTTATTTTATTTAAATACAAGCGACCCGCCCCGGCTCGCACGGTTGCAATGCTGATATTAAAATATACTACAGAATGTCTCTTTACAAACCTACCGGTACCGACGCAACCGACCGCTATGTCCCTACATTTTTAATGTATTTAGAGAATATTCTTTTAAATTACATGCTGTAAAGGGCCATATTGATCTTTATTAAATGCACAATGTATTTAGGGTACTTAATTGGATAAGGATTAATGCTGTAATGCTTAAAATCGCTTCGTAAATAAGCCATTAATTCTCGTAAAAAGTAAAGGACAAAAACGGTTATTGTGGGTTATCCCTAAGACTATCTATCCCTAACTTTTTGTAGACCTTTTTAAGGTGTAAGGTACATTATTTTGATCTATCTCGTAAAGTTCAGCCAGCGTTTGCAATGAGGGCGCAAAAAATGTGTTTATTTACGACATCACATTAGAAACCTCTAAAATTAGCAGAGTTTCTATAGTATATTATGCATGTATTATACATATAAACTTTCCTCTGAATAATTCAATCTATTAAAAAAAACCGCATCAAAATCCATTGCGTACTTTTAAAGATTTAAGCATACATAGGGACTGACAGCGGGAAGCGACTTTGTTTTATACTATGTAGTGTATATGACTGTCATGTCGCTAGCGGTCGCAGAATATCTCTGAAATCTCGCAGAATTTCGCGGAATATCAATAAAGTCCGGAAAAAAGGACGTTAGCGTTACTCCCTGTAGTCGCTATACAGTTTTATTGATTTCCCTTCCATCAAGCAGCCGTGTATAGCCATAGATCGACATATCTATAATTAGTTTTTCAAAATTCAAGATATTTTTTCATTTCCATACAAAATATTTAATTATATCACCAACGGCGAATGCAAAAGGGCCTTAAGAGTTAACATGGTGTTAATCAAAAGTTGAAGTGAAGTATGACAATGTTCTAAATTCGCAAGATACAAACGTCAGTAAAATGACACACACACGTAGGAGGCAGAGGCACAGGTACACAGGTTTGTCACCTCCACGTAGCTAATTATGTTTTATGCGAATGTGCTAGAAAAGTTTCGTGTCATCATCATCATATCAGCCGATGGATGTCCACTACTAGTCATTAGCCTCCCCTAAAGAGTGCCACAATGACCGGTCCTGGGCCATCACCGTCGACGCCGCCACCGCATCAGTCCACCCATTGGACCTCATAACTAAAATTGTAGATTTTAGTTCTGAGGGCCAGTTTTCTTAATTATCCAACCGCTTTTATGGTATTATAACATACTGCATTGAAAACTGCCAAGTTAGGGCTCAAAATGCATTAAACCGCAGTAAATCTAGACACGCGGCAGCGTGTCCAGCCAAGTTCACCCCAGGAACTGGCGGACAGCAGCCGTGTGTTATTTTACCGAACCGTTTGATGCCACTTTTGACCCCCCAATAACTCCAAATCTATCAAACACAAAAAAATGAAATAAGA
Organism: Notocelia uddmanniana; assembly: GCA_905163555.1. Lineage (NCBI taxonomy): Eukaryota > Metazoa > Arthropoda > Insecta > Lepidoptera > Tortricidae > Notocelia > Notocelia uddmanniana. The sequence goes on from LR991052.1 coordinate 20,682,469, forward strand.
TACTTTAGATTAAAACAACTAGAACCCCAAATTTCATAAATATAGGGTTTATTAGTTATTGAGATATTAAATTCCAAAAACGGCATTTTTACCACTGACTGACTGACTGACTAGTAATCAAAAACCTAACCCACTTCTAGGTGACCTAGAAAGCTGAAATTTGGCATGCAGCTTAGTAATTGTGTGTGTACACCAGAAAAAAAACAGAAAACAGTGATTATTTTATTAGTTTTATTATTATTTATGCTAATTAACTCAGAACTTCGTCATTTATTAACCGATTTGGAAATAGTACATTACGATACAAGGGTTGTAAAACAAAGAAAGGTCAATATCGCATATGTTAGAGGCCCGAGCCGCAGGCGAGGGTCATAAATATGCGAGAGAGGGCTTTCTGTTTTACGACCCGTATTTTGTACACAATTTTACGTCTCCACTTAGCCAAAAAGTCGGTTTTTCCGGACGCGCAGCGTGCGGAAAAACGCGCTTTTTGGCAAGGTGTGGTGTAAATTCTTTTTTTGTTTGAAACAGTATACTTCAGGGGTGGTCCCATAGTTATCAGGTAAGAATTTGATTATAGGGTCCTGGAGAAATCGAGGGATCTCTTCAAACATTTGAGGTGCACCTATAGCGATTTGGGTATTTTGTATAGTAACTCGTGCATTCGCTCTTAAAAAGCATTAAGCCGCAGTAAATTACTTTTACTGTAAACAATGTAGTGCCGGACTTGGCACCTTTCAGAGAATCTACGGAACTTGGCACCCATTTAGATCTTAATTCTTTTGTCGATGAAAACGGCAATTGAACTTGGCTCCCATTTTCACATTTATGTTTTTGATGGGATTAGTTTTACAGTAAACAATAATATAGTGCCGGACTTGGCACTATTTCAGAGCATCTACGAAACTTTGCACCCACTCAGATCTCAATTCTTTTGTCGGTGAAGACGACAACCAAACATCGCATATTCTTAATATTGAACTTGGCTCCCTTTTTCACATTTATGTTTTTGATGGGATATCACAACTTTTTGTCAATCTTCGACAAATGGTGCTTTTTAAGAGCGAATGCACGAGTTACTAACAAAATACCCAAATCGCTATAAGTAGATGGACCTCAAATATTTGAAGAGTTCCCTCGATTTCTCCAGGACCCTGTGATCAGATTCTTACCTGGTAACTATGGGACCACCCTTGAAGTCTACCGTTTCAAACAAAAAAAGAATTTTCCAAATCGGTTAATAAATGACGGAGTTCTAAGGCAACTAGCATAAATAAAAAAATAATAACTCATCAAAAAAATCAGTTTTCTGATTTTTAACCGACTTCAAAATTTCAATTTTTTTTTAATGTTTGTTAGTCTATAACTCCGTTAATTCTTAACCGATTTGGAAAATTCTTTTTTTGATTGTAAGTATATAGGTCTTCGCACACTACAGCAACTCCACACCACTGCGACACCAACTCAACTCAAATATGTACGACACGAGTGTACGACATGTGGGCGACGCATAGACCACACGTCGTACACTCCCTTAACATCAATTTTGGAACTTATACTTTAGGAAATACGACATAAGGCTTAAATTTCAATATTTAGCTTTGAATCGAGTGGCTGTTGAGTTGTTATAGTGTGCGAAGACCTTTAATATCCAAGTTGGTTCCATTTTGGTCAAAACGCAGTTCTGATGATGGGATCCATGAGAAATTGAGGGAACTCCTCAAATCTTCAAGGCAAACATATAGTAATTTTTGTGTTTTTATCAACAAGTCAAGCATTTTCATCCAAAAATGTGACATTGGATGAAGTGGAACTGCTGATGATGATCAGAACAGAACTCTTCAACGACGAAAAGTTCACGTTTGGCGATTTGTCCTCCTAGCTGCGTTTGTTAAGCAAGTTCTATTTTCACGATTAATTTTTGTCATGCTTGATTTCTGATGATGGGATCCATGAGGAATTGAGGGAAATCCTCAAATCTTAAAGGCAAACATATAGTGATTGTTGTGTTTTTATCAACAAATCGAGCATTTTCATACAAAAATGTGACATTTGATGAAGTGGAACTGCTAATGATGATCAGAACAGAACTCTTCAACGACGAAAAGTTCACGTTTGGCGATTTGTCCTCCTAGCTGCGTTTGTTAAGCAAGTTCTATTTTCACGATTAATTTTTGTCATGCTCGATTTTTGATGATGGGATCCATGAGGAATTGAGGGAACTCCTCAAATCTTAAAGGCAAACATATAGTGATTTTTGTGTTTTTATTAACAAATCGAGCATTATCATACAAAAATGTGACATTTGATGAAGTGGAACTGCTGATGATGATCAGAACAGAACTCTTCAACGACGAAAAGTTCACGTTAGGCGATTTATCCTTCTAGCTGTGTTTGTTAAGCAAGTTCTATTTTCACGATTGATTTTTGTCATGCTCGAGTTCTGATGATGGGATCCATTAGGAATCGAGGGAACTCCTCAAATGTGAAAGGCACACAAATAGTGATTTTAGTATTTTCATGAACTAATCAAGCATTTTCATTCATTCATAACGCGTAGTTCACGTATGGCGATTTGTTTTTTTCGTTTTGTTTGTCAAGCAAGCAAGGTTTTTCTGTGATTCCATGAGGAATTGAGGGTACTTAGTCTTCTACCATGATAAACATACTTATAGCCATTTTTATTTTATTGTATGGAATCTAAGAGTGCACCATCTAAGTATAATAATCTTTCACCGGCCTCCCCCATTGAAGTCGGTTTTTTTTTCTTAAAAATTATTCTAGTGTACACATACAATTACCAAGCTGCATGCCAAATTACATCTTTCTAGGTCACCTGGAAGTGGGCTATTAAGTTTTTGATTACTAGTAAGTCAGTCAGTCAGTCAGTGGTGAAAATGCTGTTTTTTGGAATTTAATATCTCAATAATTATTAAACCTATATTTATGAAATTTGGGGCTGGAGTTGTTCTAAAGGATCTTAATACATGTACCAAATTTCATTTTTTTATGTTAGATAGATTTGGAGTTATTGCGGGGTCAATAGTGGCTCCAAACGGTTCGTGTAAAATAACACACGGCTGCTGTCCGTCAGTTCCTGGGGTGAACTTGGCTGGACACGCTGCCGTGTGTCTAGATTGTTAGTGTGTGATGCAAGCAGCCCTTTTATTTACAAATCGATTCGTCCTCACCTGTCACCGCACCACCCAGCAACGGGCTGTCCAGCAGTGAATGTAAGTATGCCGAAGAAGAAGAAGAGGCAGGGCAAAGCAGAACATCAACATCCTTATGTTCGAAGCAGCCAAACTGGAGAAGTATCTCCACCTTACAGAAGAACGCGAATACCGTTATTCCGCTCTACCCGCTACTACTCACTCTTTAGGCACGTGGTGTTATGTTCGTGTTGGTGAGTAAGGTCGCAAGAGCTCCTGAGGATGCGCTGTATTGGGAGTGTATTAGGATCTGCATATGTCTCTACATATGCAGCTCCAACACAGGGAATACTGAAGTCAATAAAGGGTAGGCAACGTTTACCATCAGGCAGCCGTGAGCTTGATTGCCACCGTCGTTGTGTAAAAAAACTTTTTCATAGATGTGTTTTTTCCTATTCGCACTTCTTTTAAAACGCAATTCTTCACAACAGCTTTTAACCACATGCGTTGTTTTTCAAAGTCCTCATTATTGAACAAAAGCGTGGTACAAAGACATACACTGGGTACGTACCATAGTATTGAACTGTTTTCTTAGGAAACAAAAATTGTACGTAACTAGTTGCGTAGCAAGAAAAACAATTCTTGACACGTAACTAGTTACGTAAAGTTTGTTTCATAGGCGGCCGAACGGGAACAAATGTAGAACACTTTTGTTCAATTGGCTTATATATATGAGGAGAATCTATTCGCAAATCTTCACACCAGTTTTTTTTTATTTGAGGATTTAACGTATATGGAACAACGAACATATATCGAACATTACTGTTGTTAAGATTTGCTAATACGAGAAATCATTTCATTTCTAATTAAGGCGACTTCCTGACTTGGTGGGACGGGAGCGATATTTGAAAGGTATTTTGTTCTTTGACGTGAGTTAACTGATGTGAGATTTCCTCACTTGACGAAATACTGTCAGTAATACGTTTGCGCAGTAGTAATACCATGCGCAGAAGTGGGACAGTAATGTATTCGTATCCTTTGACACTGACAGCAGACAGTTTTCTCATATCGAACCGCCTCCGCATCGACAAATCAGGAAGGCGCCCTAAGTATATTTTTTATTCAACCTCCCACGGCATCATCTTGTTCTGGAATTTTACATCGATATTATATACGATACGACACGGCATGAACTGGGTTGCTCAACCAAATTGAAGTATTATCGAACAAACCTCGCTGCTAAGAGATAGAGCACGGGACATAAACGAAACAAACCGTGTGTGAGTTAAAGATCATTTGGATTTTGTGTTTTAAATACGTTTCAATGGATAAAAGTGAGCGGTAAGAACACTAAATATAATGCGATACCTGCTAAGAGCACAAAACAGATACATAGGCCGCGTACATTACATTACATACCGAGATTTTCTTGTAGGCAAATACTTAGTCGGGCCGTAAGTTCATTCCGAAGTGTTTTCCGTTTATAACAGGACAAGACAGCTTTTCTGTTGTTATTGATATACATAGTTTGGAAGCTCGCTAACATAGCCTTTCAAACCATATATATATATATATATTGAATTGCAAAAAGTTTGTTATTTTATTTAATCGAAATGCTTGTGACAGACAGAACTTATTGGCCGACTAAGTGTATCCTCGAAAAAGGATAGTGTTTAAGGCGAGGTTGGCCCATGTCGATTATTGTAATTTATGAATAGATTTGTCTATCGTGCAACAATTACAGTAGTAAATTTCTTAGCACTAAAAGAATTATCAGCACTAAATTCCTCACGGGTTAGACTGTTAAATAGTTCGGTATAAACTCTAAATGAAAAATATCACGAACCGCGGTAAGGGCAACAGTTATTTTGTTGTAAGTTACAAAGAAAACGCTGTAGCATAGTTTTATAGAAAGCGGCCCGAACCGTTAGTTCCTTTCCAAACCAGGAAATAACTGAATAGGTATTTTAACAGATACCTACACACTGTCTACCCCTATACCTGTACTGCCTGCTCCCTATACTGAAGGAAAGTCGTTAAAGTTGTAAATCATATATGTATACTATGCCTGCCGACTTCTACTGATCCGATCCGAAGCTTTTCGAGTGCAAATGCACGAGTTATGCGACTTCCTGATTTGGCGGGGCGGAAGCGATATGTCATAGGTATTTTGCTCTTTGACGTGAATTTACCGAAGTGAGATTTCCTCACTTGACGAAATACTGTCAGTAATACGTTTGCGCAGTAGTAATACCATGCGCAGAAGTGGGGCAGTACTGCATTAGTGTCGGTTGACACTGACAGCTGACAGTTTTCTCATATCGTACCGCCCCCGCATCGACAAGTCAGGAAGGCCCCTTAGTTTAGGAAAGTACAATTGACGCATGATTATGAATTTGAGGTGTTTCTTCAATTCCTACAATGAACCACATCACCTGATATCGACTTTGAGAAAATTGGTAGCGCAGCGCAGGTACGAAAGAAAGTTCCTCTTTTAGCCCCAAGGTGTATAGTGTTCGATAGTATACGATACCCCGATCGCGAAGTTTTCGATACACATCTCTGAGGCGAAGTCTTTGCAAATAGATATCAAGCGTGCCGCCTAAGAAGTGACAATGGGATTCGTTGGAAAACAAAGAAAAGGTCATCAATGTCATCATCTCACATTTCAGTTTAAGTAGTTTTTAATGTTCCGTACCAAAATGGTAAAAAAGGAACACTTAAGGTGCCGCTTTGTGTGTATGTCTGTCACATTACTAAATGTCTCAAGAACTACTTATGCTCAATTCTAAGTTTGTATAATGCTCCGATAGATGGTGCGCATGGCGTTCAATTTCTTCTGAATTCATGGGGTTAGGACGGGTACACGATCGTTTTAAGGAACCCTCGGTGCGTGAGTCGGATTTGCACTTGACTAAACTGTGGTGGTAGTAACCTAATTTCCGTGCTTTGTCAGTCTGTCCGTCCGCCTATCTCTGCCTGTGTAACTGTTAAGGTAGACGCTGAAATTAGGTCAACCGTATAGGAGTAGTAGTGTGTATAAGAGCCGAGCTTAATTGTCTGCTTTGCGCTGTGCGCCCGTGGCAAATATTCTACAGAAGCGTGTATCGTGTTGCATGCCCAGCTGCCGAGCGAAAGGCCGCGGCCCTATATGCCTTGCGTAGAACTCGGGACTGATAACTCCTCTGATAGTTGGAATTGCCATAAAATAACATTTAAATTTACATTGCGGGTAGATTTTAAATTTCTGCACTACTGCAATACCAACTACCAGAAATGTACTTTGAAAACAATTACGATTACACTCGCTGGTGCAAAAGTACATATGTTCACTGAGTTGAAATTCACGCGTCTACTTTTTGTTGCGAATATATTGCAGGTAAAAGTTTCACGATAAAAGCTACTTATAAAGTATATTCATATAATTTTATTACGCAAACGGTTAGAACTCACGTACAAATTGTCACTCCGGGCGACATGTTTCGAACTCTTCGGGAGTTCTTCCTCAGGTGCACTCGTCCTGAGGAAGAACTCCCGAAGAGTTCGAAACATGTCGCCCAGAGTGACAATTTGTACGTGAGTTCTAACCGTTTGCGTAATATAATTTTGAAATGACTCACGAAAGTTTAAATTCAAGTATAATAGTATATTCATATAGTACTTATTACATACTTGAAGGTAAACGGGTCTTCCTACATTTCCACATAAGCACTTTTCTTTTGCGAAAAAACTAATGAATCTAATGATACGTATTGAATTAGTGTAAAAAATGTTGTTTTAAATACATATGTAGTATCTGAACCTAGTTAAAGGCATTTTAGGAGAATACATTTTCCGGGTGGCAGACACGGGGACGTCTGCCACCCATACTAGAAAGGTCCACGAGTTGGGGGGCATGTCAAGTGTTCGGACATGCTCTTAAGAGTGTTTGGAGGATGCACAAGATCCGGTAGTGGGCCCAGAGGGCAGCTGCTGGCGGGGTTGCGGAAGTGTGCTAAAGCGTTCCCGTGGCCCCGCCGATAGGTAGAGCGACGAACACCCCAGGTTTTTTAGTGAGTAAGAATCTCGCATATCCACCGCGTCGCCCCGTGGCGCGGTGGAATCTTTCGAAGATTTTTCCTGGGTACAAAAAAATAAATAAAAGGAGAATAAATTTAGATATTTACCATATGCTGCAAAAAACTAGTAACACAGTTAATACACTTTTTTCATACGAGATTTATGAATTATTTACAGTGTTGGTTTGGTGGTATATTACTCACACTAATGTCATATGAAATGAGGACCAAGTATTCCGATTTCCGAAATGTGCATTATAAGATAAAGTAGCGCAGACTTATGTATTTACAAGAAAAAGAAGAAGAAAGGCTCAATTTACGTGTGTATGTGTTGATGTTACATGCATTATTTGTGTTGCTATTGTGGTTTGAGCAGCAAAAGATATAGACGAAAAGGATCGGCCACGTAATGGGATAAAGAGAACGCTTACAACACACGCCAAGCTAATACTTGTTTAGGGTATCCGTATATATATTGCTTTTTAGGTATGATTGGAACCACTTATGCGTTTTACCGCGCACTCTCACTCCGTATAGTTTGTCTAGGATTATACTATAGTTCACTTTTTCATACGCCTTCGTCATATCAAGTAGAACGCCTATAGCATACTCTTTTTTATTTAAGATGTTTAAAATATCGTTTATGTATGTGTACGTAGTATATTATGTAAGAGTACTTTTCACAAAAGGAATATTGTCTACTACACATTGTCTTCTCGAATACTTTAGACATCACAGCCCGGCTAGTATGATAGCTTATACCGTCACGTTATATGTGACGTTTCAGTACATTTTGGCCATATAACGTGACGGTATAAGCTATCATACTAGCCGGGCAGGTAGTAACGCAATGGAACGATAGTTATTGGGATCCGTTTTTTTGTCCTTCTTATGAATCGGTTTAATTAAAGCTATTTTTAATATGTCTGGAAATGCACCTTCATCAAAGGACTGATGAATGAGGTAGGTTAATTAATGGTGGTGCAATGTTAAGTAACTCCTCAGCGCACGCTTTTATAAGTGACGAAGGCAGTTCATCGATGCCGTAACTAGATTTAATTTTTAGGCTTTTAATTATCTTATTTATCTCGTTCGGGTCAACTGGTCTCAAAAACAATGTGTTTACCACCACCACACATCAGCCCTAGGACGTCCACTGCTGGACATAGGCCTCCTCCAATTTCATGGGGGGTAAATGCCATAATCGCCACGCTTGGCATGCGGGTTGGCGATCGCAGTATCTCCAACGCACTCTAGGAATGCTGCTGCCCATTCCCCGGTGGTCTTGGTCGTAGTTTAAGGACATACCCGGGTCCAATGTGTTTACGTTAGGCTGCAATACCGGCCGGCCGCGCGGCGTCGGTTCGACCGCCCGCGATCGCCCGGCATCGACAAACAGCTTATTGAATTCGTTCGAAACCAGTTGAGGGTCAGACGTCAGCTTATTGTGGACATGTAATTGTATATTTTGTTTAGCATGATAAGATGTTTTATTTGTTCGCTGTTTTATTATGTGCCACATGCATTTCACTTTATTTGCAGACTTGTTCATTTTTCTTATGCATTGAAGTTTTTCGATTTTGTAATTACGCTTTTTAATGTTTTTTCATACCTTTTATAATGCGCTAATAGAATCAGATTTCCAGATATTATAGCGTGGATTTTTAATAATCTTTTATTATTCAACTTAATTGCATTCCAGGAGTAAGCCAGAACAAAGATTTGTTGGTTTTTAACTTTATTCGTTTCTTAGTTATGCAATTTTCTAGTATATTAAACAATTGATTATTAAATGAGTTATAATTTTGATCTACTCTACTCGTAATTGATGTACAGTTATATATTTTTGCCAGTTTGTATTTTGCAGTGATAATTTAAATTTGTTAATATTTTTGGTATTATATGTATATTCTTTTGGTTTGGTACCACAAGTCTGATTTAGTACTAGATTGACCACTTTTTGAGTTTATCAAATTTAGTCATTTGTCATCAATCATCATTATAATATTTTGTAACGTATTTATTGTTTTTGTTTGGTATGTATAGTACATACGGTATGTACAGTTAACCAATTTTTTTTTTGGGCCACTTCGAACCTTGTCACAGTGACAATAATATGAAATCTCTAGCAAATTTCATATAGATTTTCACTATGATAAGGTCCTGAAATCAAATTGGTTGACCTATGACTTCATTTGAGATATGTAAGCAACACGACTAACGTTGATATCCCACTAAGTACTCCTGCCAAAATTTACTAAGAAGTAGGGACTGAATTAAAGACGAACATTGATTTTAATAGCGATACATCTGCCTAGACAGTAGTCGGCATCATCATCCAGTTGCTTCCTAAAGGAAAAGGCATTTGACATTGCACAGATCAGAAGCGGCGCGGTGCGGAGCGGAGGCGGTTCTCCATTTTTGATCTTTCCGAAACTGTCATTAGACTCATTAGGTCATTACTGTCAACTGTCGATTGCTGCTATATATGTCACATAAACCGCCTCCGCTTTACCGCGCTGCCGAATACCGAAAGGTTTTTTGGTGCGACGTCCCCAGGTCGCGTTCGCTTGACCGCAAAACTGCCTCCACCCTGCAACGACTCTGCGCCGCGCCCCGTGCGTTTCTAGATTTAATCCCGAGATAAGTTGTTTCATTTCTCTTTGCTTAATGTTTTATTTTTTGTTTTAGTTCTTTGTATTCCACAGAACATTAGAAATAACTAGTGTTAATCGTCATATGACTTCAAGTAAACGCGTAAAATCATAAGTTATGGCACTCGAGGTCTACTTATGTACAAAGCTATATTTTTCAAAAGGACCTTTGAGTACCATCCGTTTGGTTTTTAATAGCAAAATAAAAGCCAATATTTTTTTACGACCGCTATTCAATCTAAATGCACAACGTTCCTAAATAATAATGACCATCTCCCACAGAACCTTTCGAATTGTATACACGTTCACTTGCTAAAGAACCGGCCAAGTGCGAATCGGACTCGCGCATCGAGGGTTCCGTACAACTAAAATCCACACACATATGTGATTTACCAATAAATTGGTAATTGTTTTTGAAATAAACGTAGTAATAAAAAATATCACCAAATTTCAAGGTCATAGGAAGTTAAAAAAGTCTTTGGAACATAAATGTGTGACAGATGGGCTTCGTTTGGACTCTTCAGGTGCGGAACCCTAAAAATAAAAGATTTGTGATTAGTTTAAAACTCAGGATCCCACTCCACCCTCCTACGATAGCACCTTAAACTTCATTCGAAAAGTTACATAGTATATGATATGAACACATTTAGCTTTATTCATAATCTGTAAACCCTATTTCAACTAACATGTCGTTTGTCGTCACGTCAAAGGGACAAAACACATTTTACTGAACCATGGTTAACCAGTTTAGAATAGGTTCGGACGATTCTCTGATGAAGGTTGGTTGTAGATATCTAATCTTGGTTTATTTGTTGACATGCTGTGATATGATAGGTACCTACTAGAATTCAATCCTCACTTAAGTTGGAATTGCTCGATGCTCACATGTCCCCAGGGCTAACCGCGCGTAAGTAATCAATATGTTTCTACTACTTCCATTTAGACAGGGAAAGCAGTCTATGATTTGGTTAAGTCCAAGGGGGATTCATACAGGTATATGACTAGAATTTTATATAAGGACACTTGGTACCTGCTACAATAGTTGTACTGTTTTATTAAATCCTCAAATACGTAAGATACCGCAAACGTAACCTTTACTTAGGTTCCGTGCCAAAATGGTAACAAGGAACCCTTATGGTGCCGCTTTGTCTGTCTGCCTGTCTGTCACATTGGTAAATATCTCAAAAACTACTTGCGCTATCGATTTGAAATTTGGAATAGTTATAAAGAAGGCTAACCCAGGGGTAGTTCAAAGTCTAGTGACAAAGTTGTTTTGATACCGTTAGTAAGTTATGCGTAGAAGTGACCATTGGAATGCGAAACAAAAGTGTTCAAACGACCCCTGACTAGCTTTGGCACGAACCCGCTGAAAGTGTCCCTTAGCTTATAAGTATATGGCTATTATTATGCATAGGCATTCAATTGAAGTGCCTTCTTGTTACAATTAGTACGTAGTTATATTTATACGAGTGTAAATTTGGAATTACATTTTATGATATTGGTCTCTTCCCGCCAAACGAGGATGATTATAAAATAAATCTGTAGATCATTTCATCATTTTAATAAATCTTGATTATGCTTTCTGTGGTTGCTTTCTAGTTGGTTGCATTGCATATAAATAATTTTATTTATCATATAATAAGAGTTTAATATCCCATTGCCATAGAATCAGGATTTGATGACGGGGTCCTGGAGAAATCAAAGGAACATCTCAATTTTTGTATGCATGCCTATAGCGATTGAAGTATTTTTTAAGGTAACACGTGCATTTGCTTCCCTAATAGGCATAATAAAGTGAAGTTGTTTAAGACCAGTACTGGCCACCTGAACTCCTCGGTAAAGAATTTTTCTTGGATAGTGATAGGATATTTCGTTTAAAGTAGTTACTCGACTATTACCAAGTAATTTGCAGGCAGTTTTTTTTACTTATGTCATTTTCAGTTTGTTATAAGTACCTAGATACCATGCTTGAAACAGACAAGTTTATTTCTTGTTCTCAGGCAAAGGTCAGCAAAGGCCATATTCTCAGTTGCCTATAACATAATGTCGATTTTTTAATTTCATCGCTAAGCCAACAGCGCCTCAAGTGGTGTGCCTCTTGGAAGAGAATGTGATATTGTATTGTATAGTTGAAGTCGTAATAGGGCCGCGAATCCGTTTGTCTTAATTATAAAAACGAGACACTCCTGATCAGGGATGTCTCGTTTTGGGCATATGCCGGGTATATTTCATTTAGTCATCTCTAATCAGCATCAGACTTATAATACAATTGATACACTGTGTTTTATTCAGGATTAGTAATATGGACGCCCTGCTATTTGCCCTGGCACTGGAAGTGGCTCTACTACAACTAAGAATACAAGGTGAGTACCCTAAAATGAACAAATGTTTCTAATAATTCACGCCAGTAGTGTAGTTTTCTTTAGAAAATCCAAAATGATAACTAGTAGCTGTATCAACCGCTAGGAGACGTGCTTTTTCTATTTTGTATTCCAGAAGTAATCTCGTCAAATACAAAATAGCACGTGCTAATTGTGAAGCTCTAACTGCCCACAACAAGCACGCGCAAAATGGATACACCTTTTTAGGGTTAACTACCTCCAAAGGAAAAAAAGGAACCCTCATATTATCACTTCGCTGTCCTTATACTTTCTGTTTTCTCGACAACGCTTGAAGTTATCAAGTTGAATATATTTTGTTACTGTATCGCATAAAAAAACTGTTTGAATATAATCATCTTAAAATGATACTAAAACGCCAGCAAACTCATCATGATACCTACTCTTTTTCATGCCCTAAATTTAAGTTTAATTAGCTGCATAACACGCGAGTATGGTACAAATACAAAACCATCGTGCTCGATACCGGGTCTCACGTGGTCGATTATTTTCTTTTGTGTTTGAAGAGACCAGCCCAAATCAATAGAAACCATCACCATGACTTTTTAGTTTATAGCCGGAGTGACGGTGCTGTCGAGCTTACACGTCGCACGAGAAGGCGGAACCCTTGCGGTTACAAGTGAGGGTGGTTTGGGAGTGCCTATTAAGTGGTAAAGTTTCCAAGCTTTACTGTCATCCTGATATCACTTTAGATCTGTCATCGATTATTGAGAACATTGACGTCTGTTAATTATACAGTTAATTAACCTTTACAACCCGACAGGAAATTATTAGGCCCTGTTAGTCAACAAGCGTGGCACTGGTTATAGGCATGGCCATTGTCATTTATTTTATAAAGCCAGTTTACATGACATAAATGAATACAATAAAGGGCCTCTGTTCGATGTTATTCGAGATGCCATTTGAAGTAGTTTCTAGCAGAAAAATATATTGCTAGGCACCTGCAAAAACGGTTCATACTAATTGCCACATGCCATACGTCGTTGTTAATACTCCTGCCACGTCGAGCGGCATGGGAAGGAGCGAGGAAAGGAGGCAGAGACGTAGTGTGGCCACACGTCATGCTCCTCTTCATGGGCACCGTGTGGCCGTACCCACAGAGAGGGCAACATCGTGGTAGCGCGAGGAGCATAGCGAGGAGTAGCGCGAGGAGCATAGCGAGGAGTAGCGCGAGGAGCATAGCCTGGCTGGGGTACAAACTTTCTGTTTTCTGATATTCTAATAAATGTAGTTACCATTCAATAGAACAACTTCTTTGGCCGCAGCCATTTTATAAATTCCTTAATTCAAACCTTGTCTACCAAACTCATAATGTCTAATACTAAGTGCACAAAAATATTTGACACATGTACGAGTACACTGGCCTGCAAAAGAAAGTATAACAGTTTTTGTTTAAGAAAGTTAAAAGTAAAAATTTACAGCATTTGAAAAGGGAGTGTTTTCCTTTTTGTTTTTATTCCAGCCATCTTTTAAAAGGAGGTTGTCAAAAAGGAGTTTATATTACAAAACAAAATGTTCTACATAATGCTTTTTATTTCAAGTTTCTAATTTAAATAGTACATAAGTTATCGTCACGTTTATGAGTGTTATACCTTCTTTTGCAGGCCAGTCTATTAATGTAGACACTGGAGTGCCCAGATGGAAGTAAATAACTGATTTTTGTAATATAATCGTCTTCTTTACATTTCAGTGAACTAGTTCCTACTTCCACACTGCGTCATCCGTCAACTCATTCGCCATTCCAAAGTCATTCATTCAGGTTTTCCCGAGGGAGGGACTACAGTATGGGGTACTCCTTAGTGTATACATTTTTACACCGTGACACCCCTGGAGTTGCAGGCGTCCATAGACTGCGGTGACCGCTTACAATCAGGCGGGCCTTACGCTTGTTGGTCACCGACGTGGTATATATTTTTTTACTATCTAGCAGCCAGCAACTTACACAACCATCAAGATTGTATTTTAAGCAACAGTTACATAACAAGGGCTCTTAAAAATCGAGTAGCGAGAATTTGAAGACCTAATTATGTAACGTTGCATACTATAATTTTTCACCAACAGCAAAATAATTTTATTTAAATTAATAATCGATATGGTGGCAGAATACCGGCATTGACGCGTGCCTCTTGTAAAAATAAAATAAAAAAACAGTTTTATAATAATGTAATCCATGTTTTGATACTCCCACCAGTCATTTAATGTTTTGTATTGGCTATGTGCGAAGTAGGTGGTGGGGGTAAGCTAGGCGATCGTAGCGCACACCATGGCAGAAATGTGTACTTACCGGGGACCACTGTCAAATTTACTTTCATGTTTTCTATTGGTTTCTTAACGGTTTCCTACGATTTGTTTCGTTTGTATGTATTTATTTATTCTCTTATTTATTTCAGTAAAATTTCCAATACGGGGTCTTTCTCGTTTACTAAAGTAAATAAAATATTCATGTGTCATTATTTTACATCTCTGAATCTTGACATTGTCTCGGGACCTTTGACGTTTGACGTTTCAGACGTGCACATAGCCAATAAAAAAGTTTTTTATTTTAATACTGCTGTCATTTAATTGACAGATTATAATGCTGGAGCAGAAAAAGTACCAATCCCACATTAATGGCTCTACAAAAATGTAGTTGTTTTAGATATTTTAAAGCTCATAGTACTGTTATAGATATTACCTGGTGACTGTGTTACGGGTCCATTAGCTAATGAACGCAGTTTAAATAATACATAAATAGAGTCGTGTCATGAAACTTAGTTAGAATTAATGATGTTATTACAAAATGAAAACCTTTGCTTATTTAACTCCGCGAAACTTTTGTCTAAAGTTAATTATTGAATGACATTGTCACAAATAAACCCTGGCAGGAGTAAATACATAACCTTTGCAACGAATGCTTGATGTCAAAGTGCAGTTTTAAAACCACAGGTGATGTAAACAGAAGTCGGAGCCGGCTTCTATTTAAAGTTCCGCCATTATCCTGTTAAACGGAGTAGTGCGACCGTTGCAGGCAGTTACGCGATTATTACTCCGCTATTTAACATACAAAATACGAAGTGGGTTGGGGATGTCAAAAGGTTTGTTTTTGTTGGTGTCTTCTTATGCTATTTTCAATGCAATGTGCTTCACTCTCATGAAAGCGATGCATGCCGAGCTTACATGCCACAATAAGCTCATGAAAAAAGTCGAAATGCGAATGCTACGCGAAGTGATGATTAATTTTTTAACCGATTAAATATATATTATTCAATATTTATATTCAACCCCATACGAGACTAAGAGTCATCAATAACTTCATCAGGATCACTAATAACTATTATAAACTTTTTTGCTATAGGTAGGTAGTTACTTTTCTAAATATTTTGCAATATTCATGATTTTGCAATAAGTAGTGATCGTAACTTTTGGAACATTTTCAGTGCAGTGTAGTGGTGTTACCGGAGTTGGTATGGACAAATACAATTTAAACGGTTAATTAAGGTTAATATTATCGTTATAAACGCTAATGAATCATAAGAATTTAAATCATTTATTACAATTCCGTTAACACCACTACTACGCTGCACCATAAATGCTATAAAAGTTACGATCACTGGTAATAAGGTAAAGGGATTGTTTCAACCGTCCCTCGTGTTCTGTGTGTTATTAAGTTATTATCCTACAGTGAAGATGTACAGGATAGAAAATTCGCCTGTCAAGATTTTCTTGGTCAAGAATTGCCTTTCCAGAAACAAAGAAAGAAGACGATGGTATGGTATATTCTCGTTCAAGGCGAATTAGAACCAACGATTTGATTAGCTATTACTAGAGTATGTCACGGTCCATTCTGTATTTTTATGTCAATTTACTAACTAAACTGTACCTATAAATGCATCTATGCCTGTTAATTCAATGATTGTACCTACTAGATACTCTATTCTACTTTAAGAGTCCGCAGTAAGCTCGGTTCTCCATACAAACGTAGCCTCGTCCTCATTTTAAAACGCCATGCTGGAATAACATGAAACTTTGTATGTAATATGTAATAACATGAAACACAATGGGATCCGGCATATCTAGGTCGGAAATTAGTTTCTGTTGCCGTAACTGGTGACCGAAGAGCTGGCGGTTTCCTCGCTCAACGTATCAGCATTGCGATACAGCGAGGAAATGCCGCCAGCATCCTCGGTACAAGGTTTTAGATTTAAGTTAGTTTTAATTTTCTTTATATTATTTTGGTTAAGTATTCTTGTATATATTTTCTTTGTACATAAATAAATGATTAACGTCGTTTCTGTTGCTTGTAATTGTAATGGAGTAAAAATACAGCGATTATTAAGGTTTTCACGTAAAAAACTCAAAAACTCGCTGTATTTTTTTTCTATTACAATTTCTAGCAACAGTAATTAATTTCCGGCCTAGATATGGCAGCTCCCATTCTGTATACAAAGTTTCATGTTATTTCAGCAAGGCGTTTTAAAATGAGAACGAAACTACGTTTGTATGGAGAATCGAGTTCAGCCGAGCGTACTGGGGACTCTTAAGATAAAACGAAAAACATTCAGTAAAACAGCTATAAAAAGTACTTAATTTCCACGTATGGTTTTATTAGTCAGTATTACGTAACATGCTCGGAAAACGCGACATAACCGCTCCTAAACTCTGTCCATAGAATATTTTTCTGTTGTAATTAAGTAGGTACTTTCTATTTCAGCGGAGATGAATTTTTGCTTTCCGTCGCTTCAAACGCATTTTGACAGGCAAGGGTTGCCTTATTACGTCGAGATGGAAAACAGATATCTCAATTTGACGAGTTAATTACACTAACCCGAGCCCGCCTTGCAGCTTTCATCATGTTTTTTCAATTCATTTTACGATAACTCCGAGCCCCGCCAAACCAGTGTTTCCTTTCACACACCGTATATAGCTGAGTAGGTACCTAAACAATTAATTGCATGCTGAAACGAAAAAAAAAACATTCTTTACTGAAATATTTCTTTTGTCCAATATCTTAATGAAATTGTGAGACTATACTCTTTCAAATGCATTTCGCTTTTAGCAAGGAATGAATGGCATTTCATTTACAGAGCTTCATTTGTTTACGAATTTCCGCCGATTACAATTCTGAAATTCTTACGTCTCGGTTATTTTGAAACAGTTCTGTAGATTGCTGCTCGATTAAAATGAAATCAATTAAATGAAGATCGTGAGTTCGTGAGATTTATTCCATAGCCATTTGCAAGGGCGTGGCGAGGTACGGGCAGGGGAGGAAGATGCAGGAATGTTCACAAACCCTAATGTTACATACCTAGGTAGCCTATTAATAAACAAAAACAAAGTTGATTCTATTGCGTCTCGCAAACAATATATTGATGAAATCACCCTGCTGAGGCTCCATGCGATTTTTGGAAGCGATAGATTATCATTCCTTGTTTGGATTCCCTGATATCTGATATCAGCTAGGACCAAAGTGCTTGGGAAGACAAATTCAATGAGCCCAAACTCGATGAGGTTATTTCTTTTCCTTTAGGAGTTCTCATGACCATCTTCCGACTCCATCACCAGGACCCTGGTTATCACCTAGGACCAAAGTGCTTGGGAAGACAAATTCAATGAGCCCAAACATGATGAGGTTACTCCTTTTCGTTTAGGAGTTCGTATGGCCACCTTCCGACTTCATCATCAGGACCCTGGTCATCATCTAGGACCAAAGTGCCTGGGAAGACAAACTCAATGAGCCCAAACTCGTTGTGGTTACTTCTTTTCCTTTAGGAATTCTCATGACCATGTTCCAACTGCATCACCAGCACCCTGGCTATCACCTAGGACCAAAGTGCTTGGGAAGACCAATTCAATGAACCCAAACTAGATGAGTTTACTTCTTTTCCTTTAGGGTTTCTCATGACCATCTTCCGACGTCATGACCAGGACCCTGGCTATCACCTAGGACTAAAGTGCTTCGGAAGACATATTCAATGAACCCAAACTCGATGAGGTTACTCCTTTTCGTTTAGGAGTTCTTATAGCCACCTGCCGACTTCATCATCAGGACCCTGGTTATCATCTAGGACCAAAATGCTTGGGAAGAGAAATCAAACGAACCCAAACTCCACGGGATTACGTCGTTTCGTATCGCAGTTCCTTTGGTTACCCACAGACTTCATCATCAGGATCATGGTCATAATCTAGGACCAAAGTGCTTCGCAAGACAAATACAATGAACCCAGACTCAACGAAGTTACGTCGTTTCGTTTAGAAGTTGCTATAGCAACCTTCATCTCCATCATCAGATCAGCTCGGTGTACCATAATATTGCTTCCATCAGTATGTTTGGGATTATTCCAAATTATTAACGTAACCTGTCTCATTGCTCTTGCAGAATTTTTACCTTAGATGTAATCTTGGTTTGTCTACGCCTACCCCCCCTTTAACAATATTCTTGGCATATGTGGGACCCATTCACAGGGATATTATGTACATATGCACCTTATTTTTTGTGTTAAAGCGAAAAGTGTCTTCAATATTTTTGACGTCTTTATTTATTTATTTCTCATACAACCATGTGTGAGAAAAACATGTAGTCACAGCTATGTGTCGGAGACCATAATAAATAAATACATATAAGACAAAAAAATATACACTAATCGAACTAGTCCATAGTAAGCTCAATAGTACTTATGTGGCTTATGTTATGAGCGACGATATATTTCATAGATATATACTTAAATGCATAGAAAGCATGCAACTCTCAGGAAGTAATGTTTTTTCTTACCACATAAAAAAATGCTTCATAGGCAGTGTTACTATCTCACTACCTAGGCTAAGTAGGCCGACAAACATTTTTGGAATTGGTTTTACCAGCCTCATAGGCAGTGTCACTACCTCACTAGTCTCATGAAGAAGTGTTTTTGTTTACCACATAAAAAAATGCTTCATAGGCATATTTTTGGAATTGGTTTTTAACTCTAACACTCATATCTGAGTTTAACAAACAGGCGCAGTAGTACCTACATACTTACACCGAAACTCACACTGAAACCTATTTCTTAAAGGAAAGGGAGAGTTCATTTTAAAATTGATCTTACTCTACCTACATATACAGGCTGTCCCATAAATCGTAAATAATCCGTGGACAGATGAAGGACTTTAAAATACCTCCCAGAATATTATAATCTTAGGTTTCGTAAAAATGAATTTTGTTTTTCATGGTGAAGAAGGATCAAAGCCTACGAGGCTGCAAAAGTCTAAAAAGTACCTCATAAGTCGCTTTTCAGCTGAGCAGGATTGATCATAAAAAAAATTATACCGTTTGAAAACTTTACATTTCAGGACTTTGGACAAAAACTAGAGCAATAACAGACTTGTTGCTATGGCAATGGAGAAAAAGTGTCTTACCCTTTTCCTATTCGAGAGTCTTTTCTAGGCCGTTTAGAGGGGTCAAAACTCGATTTTGCGTTCTGTGATATATTTTTTTTCATTTCTGCCCCCTACCGACAGGAAGCAAAATACTATTTTGATCCCTTGGGAGCTGACACGAGTTTTGCTCCCTCTAAACGGACTAGAAAAGATATTTTCTTTTTTTATTTATACAACGATGGTGGCACATAAGCTTACTTTTCCTGATCAAAAAAGTATTTTTAGGCCGTTCTAGGGACCAAAAATCAATTTTGCTACCTGTGTTTATTGTTCATTTCTGCCCTGCTGCTGACAGCCCTCTCAGCTCCCTTGGGACCAAAAATTTTTTAGGGTGCCTCCTTACTTATATTAGTAATGCTACATTTTTAATATCATCTTATGTGCCCGTGAGAGAATGAGACAGAGAGGAGAGTCTTGATATGTCATTATTTTTTCGAGTAAGAGCCCATAGCCTAGCTTTTGTATGAACGCTAGTTTGGTGAAATAATTAAGAATCATACTAATTTTCAAGTAAAACTTGTGTTTTTCAGTCAAAGTATCTTGTTCCGTAAGTGGTTGTGATTTTACAGGGAGAAATAACCCAATTAATAACACGTTTCACAGGTAAATACGTAATTGTTATTAAAATCTTTGATCCAATATTTTGACGTATTCCTATGTTTAATCGACTAAGATAATAATATTTACTACTTATAGTATATTGGTTTCCTTTCAATATTTTATCATATTTATGATATACAAAAAGAACACAGACTAGTAAGGGTTCAGACCGCCAACTCACGAAGAAAATATATAGACCGTACGTAAGCAACTATATTTAATCTGTACCCGATGGTAGATTTTTAACGTTTCTTTTTTTTTAATTATTTAATGGCAGTGTGGCAATGGAACTTACTGTGAACATCCAACAATAAATATATATGTATGTATATAGCTCATTTAAATTTAACTTTGTGTAGAAGTTCACGGCATTTCCAATTGAACACCACTGGTGTTCAATTGAAATACCGTGAACTATGTTGAGCCATATCTTAGTTAAATGAAATTAAACAAACATTTTACTTATCAGCAGATTTATTTATCTCATATGTATATGTATATGTATTTATTTATATGTATTTATGTATCTCATCTCATATCCGGGAAAACGATATATCTTCGTCCTTTCACAGAGTTCTACGTTTTACAACCACAACACTCGTAAATTTTGCAAAATGAGAACTTGCATGCCTTGCCACATACGATGCACTTCACTATCTTCTATTTTTATCTTATCTTCTATTGTTGTCCAAACAATGGTTAATACGCGCTTCCAGATGAATTTTCGATTAGCTACAGCTACACACTGTTTCGTTTGTTTACTGCATAGTAAACTATCAATACTACAATTTAAACAACAACATTAGAAAAAAAATAAAAAAAACAGAGACGACTAGACGAAATACCGAGAAGATGCCATTTTATTTTTATTTGTCACTTTATTTTGACGTTTGACGTAGGCAGTAGCCAATCAAAGCTCAGTATGTCGTCAAAAACTTTTGACACAATATGGACGCTATCATACACGTTTCGTTCTACGTAGATAAACAGCCGTGAAGAAGAAATAAAACATATTTTGTGTAAAATAGTAAAATATTAGTTACGCTAGGCCTTGACAAAGTGATGACGTCACGGGTGTCGACTATCGATATATAAGTTACTTACATACAAGAATAGATATACCTACTATAGCTACTACCACATATATATCCAATACATACTATATACTTATAAGGATGGATTCTAGTCGCATTCTTGTTTAAGCATATGCTTACGCAGCATCAAATGGGCACTAGTTATTGTAATTTAGTACTAGTTATCCTAATTCTATGGTTCAATGACGCTCTGAACAAATTGTCTTCGCTATTCACTATTTTAGGAGTGGTTCTCTTACCGCCATCTGGTGACATATTTTCAGAGGGAAGCTCCGAGCTACGCAGTCGGTACTGGAAGCACCTACGCGACGCCGAGAAGGCACAACATAGCAAGCTCATTTCTGATCGGTAAGCGGCCTACGCCGATAGATGGCTCTGACAACCAGTTTGTTTTGTGGCAAACATTTTAACGACTATTATTTTATTTGGTACCTATGTACAGTCGAGTTCATAAATTAACGTTCGTTCACAAAAAATCTATCATGCTTAAGTCCTCAACAATAAAATAATGTACACCTATTTTTCATCACTTCGGCCGTGCACTTATTATCGAGCACGACTGTGCACTAAACTTGTATTGTATCATATGAGCACGATTATCTAGACTGTACTCGTATTTACTGTTTACGGAGTTTCCACAGCTTTGCGATGAGGGAAAGTGCTAACTAAGTATTGAAGATACCATTTTTTACTCATTTTACTTTTATATTTGCTAGTAGGTAAGTAAGTAAAACGGCATAAAAAATCTTGTGTTTTCAGCAGGGCTAGTATGATCGCTTATATGTCGGACATATAGCATTCGTCCCGTACTGTCAAGTATGTAAGTGCGAGAGGGACGAATGCACTTACATACTTGACAGTACGGGACGAATGCTATATGTCCGACATATAAGCGATCATACTAGCCCCACAGGTATTTAAACCAGCTACAAACCTCTCACTTAAGGTTTTATTCTTAAGGGTATAATCAATCACATAGTGTTTTGCCGTTTTACTTAGACTTCATTTAGCAAAATAAAAAAAATCGCGTTTGTCGCCACATTGGGCTCGATTGCAAGGCAAGCAAAGAATTCTAAACTCTAAATGCAGCATTGCTCGCCTATAAACATAAAATACAATTCTCTGTAATCTCTTACTTCAAACAGTTCAAACATTTGACACATCACAACACCCATAGAACGTAAACACACATGATGCATCGAAATTAAAAATTAAGTGACGTATTTAATTATTTTAGGGCTTCTCAAGTAAATCAAAATAATATTAGGCTTACATTAAACATAATTTAGGTTATGTTACATTTTTTATATCATTGTTGTTGAGTGTTTTACGATAATAATTCACCACCCAAACAGTTACTTCTTATATCGATTTATTAAAACCAGTGTTGTGACGAAGTACGTCGTCTTGATTCAGATGACATTTCCGAATCGATAAAAATCGATTAGGTACCGTAAAACCTTACAACTTTGCCCGCATTTTGCAATTATTCATATTTTTTTCGTGTTTATTACTTCATATTGGCTAACTTATCTGTGGCAATTACAACTTTGCGTACTTTTCTTTGTGTGAGTGAGCACACTACTGCAAGAATAAGTTCCATTGTCGATGAAAATAGCTGTCAAACAAGCGGGCCCAAAAATTTAAAAAAATCGAGGTTGCCCACTTTTGCATATTTTATTTTATCTTTGGCATTTCCAACTTTAAGGAAATGACTCTTAGAGAACAAATACTCTAGAATAGACATCGCGTAGTTATAGCGTATTATAACTCCTTTAAATATAATATTTCTATTACTATTTTATGTGGGCAAAGTCGTAAAAAAATTGTGAATCCTTCATGCAAAAACCTAACGATGCTAGGGTTGTCAATTTTTGCTTGTATTCGACTACGACTAAAGAAGAAGGTAGAGATATGAGTTTCGTATGAAATATTTTTGTTTATTATTTAAAAACGTAGGAAATTAATTTCTTGGTAATTGAATTGTGCCTAAACTTGGTAACTAACTATTAAGCACCATTGGTAAAGGGTATGTTGATAAATAAAAGCCTTTATTGATACATAACTTAATTTATAATTTTATCTAAAGTTTAAAAACATAAGTAAATTATATTGTAATACTACCTAATCTACGTTAAAACTAAATTTAACTATAGGTTTTTATTATGTACTATATTTGGAAGAGCGAGATCTCCGGATACAGGTATCTCTATGGCTACTAGGAGACCTCAACCTTACTGTAAATTAAACCCCATTTATGTTAAATGAAATAAAACATTTGTAAAACAAAAAAAAAAAAATTTGTATAACTTTAATTAATAAATAAATAAAAAATAAATATTGGGGGACAATGAAATACGTACTACATATGTAAGTATGTAGTACGTATTTCAATTACCTGTATTTATACTTACTTATACTTTTGTATGCAAGAAGGAAATAAAACCTTAAACCTAATAAAACTAAATATAAAAAATGTGCTAAATAACTCTATATACCTAACTTTGTATGGAAAGTGACAACACTAAGGGTACAATTGTGCTGGGCAAAGTCATAAAAAGTGACACGCAAATACGTTTATGACATTGCCCATCACCATAATCACGAAAGTAATAAAGTTAAGGCTTTGAGATTTCGTCTACATCGTTTATAAACTACATAAAAGTTACAGTTAAAAGTTCATTCCTGTAGGACTTGTCCACACCGATAAACCACTGAAGTTTTTAGGTCCGTTTTGGCCCACCAAAAACACACCCGCACTCACACTGGCTCGCGTGTGACATTTAAGTCACACACACGCTAATGAATATGCCAGTGTTGCCAGCAATACGATTAGCTTTCAGCCACAGGTTAAAAATTAAGTGTATATTCAACTACTTTTGTGATATTTCGCTTCTACTGAAATGTGACGCGGTTGGCAAAGCTATGTTGAAAAGGCAAAGTTGTAAGGTTTTACGGTACAAGTATACGTACACAGTAACACTCACACAGTCTTTGCTATCATATAAAATCTTACGGATATTATGTCCATCCTACATAATATGTGATTTGATTGAAGTTTCGCACATCGGTCCGGTCACGTACCTATAGGCTTAAGGGAGATTCCTAGAATTGCTGTAATCCCATTTGCGTTTCCACGGATGGCCTGACTTCAATCGAGCCATTCGATCTAGCAATCCGTTTTGCTAATTGAACTATATCTATTGACCGGGCACACTACAAATGGATTTAAACAATATGGGACTATATCGTCAAAATTATGTCATGATATAAGAACTAGTCAGTAATCGGAATTACCAATGCATACCTATTTGCCTTTTACACTTTGGCGACGATGTTACTGGTTAGTTGTATGGAGCCAGACTCAACTTTTATTTATTAGGTAATTAACTTCACATGTCTTTCAAATAATCACATCTCGCCAATATTAGCTTTTTTTAGTTTTAGTTTGAGGAACAAATTGTCTTACTATTTTATACTAAATATGAAATAATTAACAAAAAGTAATAAGCAACTATTAAAGTTAAGTTTAGAAACTTTAAAACAAACCAGTTGGTCATTGAAGTAAAGTGATGCACCAATAATCGACGAGCCCCAGTAATCGACACTTTTTTCTGTCTTCACTATTTTTCTGTAATTTGTTGAAAATAAGGACTAGAATAGTACATTTCGATGCTAGTGCGGAAAGTATGTCATTTCTTCACGAGTACCGAGGGATGCCACGAGCCGCAGGCGAGTGGCAACACTCGGGACGAGTGAAGAATGACATTTCCGCACGTGTATTGAACGACGTTTTTTAATACAGTTGCGAAAAAATAAGAAAAACAACAAGTAATATTTATAAAAACAATATCGAATGTTGCCTTTAGAAACTTAAAGCATGCTTGCAGTAAGTAAAAACGCCTCTTCTTTGACAGGCGTTTCGGCAGCTATTCCGTTCCACTCAGACAACTTATTAAGAACGGTTTTTCAATATTCAACATTAAAAAATAAACGTGTTATAATGATGAAGAGGTAAGTAATAAAATATGAAATGTGTATATTTTTCGTATTCTGATATTAACAGTAGGTTTTTATGTTGATTACGACGTTTAAAGGAAACTAATATTTAACACCCAGCAATAAGGAGTCATGCATTGGAACAAGCATAAATTTAAAAAAAATGGAAAAGTGAAAAGCACTAGTGCGCGAAAACCAACTTTCCGCACGCTAAACAGCTACGTAAAGTAGCACTTTTTGAGCAACTGTATTAAAAACAATTTTCCAAATTTACCAACACTGGACCATAGACAGTGTTTATTTTACTTTCATCTTCTATTTTTGTTGAAATAGAGAGTGTCGATCACTGTTCCCGCTAAATTACTGCTCTCCGATTATCGACTGATGTTGATATAATGTTTTAATGGACCGCGAATATTTAGTTCGTGGAAAAATAGCATTTGTCGGACGTAGCGAAACTAAACTGGGATAAATATAGGAAACCACGGATTGCCATTCCCGCCGAGGCATAAACACTATAATCAGGCTGCCCTCGACTACATGAAGTGAAAGTGTCTTATAAATTGAAGATAGGAGGTTTTGCTCTATGGAGACATTAATTTGTTTATAAAAGGTATCATAGCTTTTTCAATCCTTGTCTCACTAAGGAACTGAATCAATTATGAAACTTGAACCGAAAAGTTAACGGTGTTCCTTATGGTATGTTAAGATACCAAGTTATTCAAGCGAAATTATTTCTTTTCATTTAAGCTGCCGGTTGGTATTATTATTATTGAAATCATCGTATTTGGTTGGTTTAATTCCTAGCTAGGCAAGCCATTTTTAAATGCAGTATTGCTTAACCATCAAAATACGAGTATAAAGTACTTTACCGAAATCCTTGCACTAACCTAGAGTCGATTATTGGAGCTTTATGTCGATAACTGGGGAATTCACAGTTTTCGGATATTCCAACTTTTTCGTAAATCTACCTATGTCTCTATGGTTAATAAAAGCTTATATATTAAAAAGAGCGTTCGTGGCCCAGAGCCCGCGTACCGCGTGCGGTATGCGAGGTTAAGCAATGTCGGGCGAGGCCAGTCCTTGGATGGGTGACCGCTTTAAGTGGTTACTAACTGAGCGCTCCCGTGCTTGGGAAGGCACGTTAAGCCGTTGATCCCGGTTGCTGTCTTTGATAGCAGTCGTTAAGCCAAGTTAGAGGCCTCCGGGCGGCTTGAGAACTTCTAACAGTCAAGTTGCCCACTCACTAGACAAGCCTAATCCCAATAAGGTCTAGTTTCCCCCTTAGGTTGGAAGGTCAGATGGCAGTCGCTTCCGTAAAAACTAGTGCCTACGCCAATTCTTGGAATTAGGTAGCGTACCCCAGGCATCCTTCAGGATGCAACTGTACTGGGAATAACGCTAGGAGGATGATGATGATATCATATATTTAAAAGTTTTTACTCGTAATTATTGTTCGAAGTATAAACATGTATTTTACATTTTAGATCAAACTGCAATGACTTCATTAAAGTGTCGATAATTGCTGCCATCACGTTAATAGGTAGTTGAAAAATCAGAGTCCATATTTTGCCACGTGTAAGTACGTGAATACATGTAGGTAGGTACATACATTCCAATCGCTCGTTATAACTTAAGTACTCTAACCGCATTAGATTGCAAAACCATGAAATATGTCATCTCCCTTGATAGTGCTAGTTTACCAAACGCCAGCCATGATGATCATTAGTACCTACATTGTGCATTAAGGGCGGTAAGCGAAGTTGTAAAACCAAACCACTCTATTGCCGCGCGTAATACGCACAATGTTTTTCGTGTCGAACGACATGCATTTGCCGACGTCGCGACTTCAGCAATTGCACCGTAAGTGACAGTATGTGAAAAATAAATGTGTAAGAAAGGGATGTATGCATTTCGCCCGTAGGCGTAACAGTATGCCTGTTTATAACGGCACCGACGAGCAAGTGTGATGAAAAAATTATACCTTCCTTTTCTGTGTGGTGCCTATAGCGAGCTGGTAAAGGACGTGGTCGGCACGAGCCTAGTGGAACTGGTGGAGACGTGTACCTGGCAGGCACTACGCAACGTGGCGCATGGGCTGTGGCAGCGCTCCGGGGCGGCGGCCACCATCGGGCTCACCCACGACAGACTGCGCCAGTAAGCAAACCTGACATGTCTGTCTGCGTCCAACTGCACCGGAGTGAAAGATGAACTATGTAGTTTAGTTTAGTTCTTGTATAGCAGGGATATACCTGCTATACAAGTAGATAATCAGTAACTTAATTACAAAAAAAACTACGCCCGATATGTGAAATCTAAAACATCAACATTTTCATTTGAATGTAATACAGTCAGCATCAAAGTAGCTACGCATATGAAGGGGTCTAAGGCTCTTATGCCCTTATAATAAATACTTTTGAACTTTTCAAATGCGTCGTTACTTTTGATTTGGACTGTACAATTAAGTTCTTAATTATAGGCAACTATTGCTAAAAATAAATTAGGTACCGTAAAATGGGGTTACAATGATTAATTTTGAAATTCAAAGTTATTTATCTTTGTCAGCTTTAAAGGTAAAATTCTACAAAAAATAATATATAATCCACTTAACGGGAAGTTTTTTTGGCATTATTAAAAAAATTAATAATTCATAGTCTCGGAGGAATACCGTTTCTTAGCTGTATTCTAAAGTGTCCCCTTTTGACAGTATAAATCGCAAAAAAAATTTTTACTCCACTTATTATTTTGTAAGATATGGGGTGTCAAAAGTATTGGGGTGAGATTGATTGCTGGGGTCAGTTTGATTCTTCTTTAAGATATAATGAATATACACGGATATGGTAAAATATTCTGTTATATTAATTATTTTATGAATAATAATGTCAATAAAACAATTATGTATGTGTTAATTTGTATTTTTTATGAATTATAATCAACATGATAACATAACAAATAATTATTTGCAGCCTTTGCATTGAGATCAAATTATTAAGCGCCTAACAATAGGCAATCACAAGGAACTTAAGTTTACATTTATTTTGTAGAAGGGATCAAGTAGCTACTTATTTGGTACCTAGTTCTTTCACATCTACATCTTCAGAGAAGATATACATATTGTTTTTAAATTGTGGCTGAGGCAAATAAGTCACAATATCTTTTTCTTCAATAATCGAGACATCATTTTCAACTGCTCGGAAGACAGTCTTTGATTTTTTTTGGGACTTAAATCCTAATACTACAATTTTGTTCTCAGCAACGTCTTCTATCATACAAACGTATTTGTAAGTTTTTTTGCCCTTTGTTGAATTGAATTTGGCAAGAATAAACTTTCCAGCTTCAGGTCTTGGTGAATCATTTTGATCGTCGACCGGAGTTCTGGTTATTGGATTAAAATCAAGTAAATTCACTGGAGATTGTGCACCAGAACTTCTGAGCTCAGAATTTACTGTTGTAGGCACGGCAACAGGGTCAACCGTAGATGTGTCAGTCTCGTAATCAGCTGTCAAAGGTCCGGCCTCAGGTTCCTCCATTGAAAATCGGTTATTGCGATCTGTAGAAGGTCCCGCCTCAGGGTCGACGTCAGAAGTTTCATCTAAAGTAGCAATACTTTTACCTGGCTCTACTTGCAAACGTCTCTTCTTTCTCGCAACTTGAGTGCCGTCATCGTACCGTTGATTTCTTAAATAATCAGTTAGGGTATCTCGTACATTTACCTCTGTTCGAGCTTGACTTTGCGGAGAATTAGAGATAGGTATTCGGTTCAACACACAATGTCTATCGAGAGGGTAGATACCGGTGGCTCTGAAGCTGCTAACTAAATTATTTTTGACAGACGTACTCGGTTCACTGTCTCTTTGCGATGGAATGTCGTCCATCCTTAATAGACATTTCTTTAAAAGGCGTGGATATATCTCCTTTGGTATGGACGTGGCCTTAGTGTGGTGTTTTTTATACTCTTCAAGTGTCTGCCTCCATGCTGCTTTCATCGGCCGGAAGAAACTGACATCTAAAGGTTGGCATAGGTGTGTAGAATTTGGCACAAGGCACACAAAACTTATTTTGTGTGCTGCACATTTTTGTAGTACGTCAGCATCCATATTGGATGATAAATTGTCACCTATTAATGCTTTTTGCCCATCAAGTCTATCTGCGTGCGGTAAAAAGCACGTCAAAAACCAGTCTCTGACGGTAGGTGCATCTATCCACCCGCTACTTGTCCTATTGTACCTGGAGCCTCGCCTACAGCATGGTTGATCGCAGCACGGTTTACCTATAATGCCACCCTCTTTCCATGTATCGTACAAATGCATGCTCTTGTATAATACGTAAGGCGGCAGTAAAGTACCATCATCTGATCCGCAAATCATTACAGTTGTGCAATTCTTTGAGTGATTCATTACCCTCTCCGGATACTTAACACCGCGCCTGTAAACGCATTTCTTCTTTCCGGGATCATCTGATAAATTTGACTCGTCGTAGTTGAATATGTTCGAAGGCGGTATGTTAAATACTTCTCTTTGAAGGTTATCAAAGTATTTATTCAGTGACTCTGGACCTACTGCAGCTCTTGATCGTTTGATGTTAGTAGCCAGCCTTTGACCATATCCATTCTTATGACGTTTAAGAACACTAAGAGCCCAGTCTACACCCGGAGTATTGTAGGAAAAACGTGCTACAGTTTTACCTTCTCGATCTAAGTAGGCCTTCGCAAACATTCGCAGATCAAAGGTGGTTAGTGGAAAGCCCCAGTCAGCACAGGTAGCAGCAGCTTTTAATATTGAAATTTCCTCAGCATGCGAAAACACCAGTTGCCCTCCAGCAGTAGAACCATGCAAGCCTTTGTACTTATTATATAAGGTCCCAAAGGGAATTTTGTACTTTATAGACGCAGCATTTATACTTAATTCTCCATTGGTGATCGCTTCTGTAGCTTCCTCCAGATCATCTTGAGTATAATTTTTGTACTCCCGGCCGCCCTGCTTTTTTTTGTACGTTCTCACCATTTCTTAGCCTATAAAGAAAAACAAAAAGGGGTTAATTTGATAATACATACATTTTGTAAATCAATGGAGTAAGATACTCCTTTGGGGTGAACATGATAACTATCAAAGTCGCCTCATATTGGTTATCAATATGGCCCCATTTCGTTAATTTGCTAATACCAAACAAAATGGCCGACGCCAACCAATAACAGAATATTGATTTTGTTCCTAAAGAAACATACAATACCATGAATACAAAGAGAATACTGTAATTAAAACACTTACCCCTGCAGGACAGAAGTTTTCAACACCACAAAAACAAGCGAATATTCAGTCATAAGCAAAATAATAATTTTAACAAGGAAGACGTGTGTTCCGTGCGCGTACGCCATGGGGAGCAATGGCGGATCTGTCAGTTTTATTTTTCGTTTTATTTAACATTGTTGTATAACTTCTCGCAATCATTACTCAAAGAGTACATCTGATCGAGTGTTGCCAACACAAAAATATAAATCGGATGCGTTCAGTAGTTTACGAATCAGTAACAAAAATGTAAATATTAAAAGTAATCATCAAAGTGACCTCGCGTTTTGAAAGCCACCCCATTTTACGGTACTAAGTATACGGGCGTCCCTCGGCTAATGTCACATGGAGGGAAAGTACTTTGAATATTTTACTAATTTTGATATATTTTACTAAAAGAAGACAATATATTAATAAAAAAAACTTCATTCATGGAATTTTAAATAATTACAATTTAACATTTGTCGGCCTGTTTAGCCTAGTTGGTAGTGCCACTGCCTCCGAAGCTAGAGGTCCCGGGTTCGAATCCCGGTAAGGGCATTTGTTTCTGTGGTGAGCAGAGACATTTGTTCCTGAGACTTGGATGTTTTCTATGTATTTAAGTATGTATCTATTAAATATATCGTCGTCTAGTACCCATATCACAAGCCTTATTGAGCTTACTATAGGACTAGTTCGATTTGTGTAAAAATTGTCCCCTAATATTTATTATTTATTAATTATTATTTATTTATTAATTTAAAAATAAAAATATATATTTAAAAATCTATGAATTAAAATTTAAAAAAATATATTAAATTTTTTAAAATAGTTTTGTAACTAAAATACATCGAAATATAATAAGTACTTATTATATTTCGATATATAAATATAATAAGTACTTATTATATTTCGATGCTAAAATAATGTCTTCTTTCAGTAAAATATTCCATCTACATTCTACAATATTCAAGGTACTTTCCCTCCGTGTGGCATAGCCGTGGGACGCCCTGTATAGGTATTAAGGGTATGTTACATATCCTATACAAGGTTTTTTTTATTTATTGTCATTCCTTCAAGCAAGTAGCCACAGCGTGCATAGCCATAGTAATGACTTAGCATTTTAGGTTATATTTTTTTTATATTTATACAAAATAATGAATATATATCACCAAGGGTGAATGCCAAACGGCCTTAAGAGTTAATGTGGGTTAAGCATGAAATGTAAATTCGGAAATCGAATGACAGACATGTCAACATTTATTAATTTTTAATGATATTTTTATACTATGTAATAAATTGTTGAATATCTCCGAAATGATACGAATTGGGATACTAATGTCTCAGAGAAGATTACTTTATTTTGTCTCAGGCATGTGCCCCCGTACTCGTATCGTAATTAATGGAAGTCAATAAAAACAACCTGTATAATATGGCATGTCACCCATGTATGGAGAAAAAAAAATTGATTTGTTCCTTAGAAAACGCGAAGCTGTTACCCGAGAATTGAAATCAAAGCGCAACCATCGGGCACAAGATCTCCGCAATGCTGATTGTAAAGTCGCGTATCTTCGGGACAAACTGAAAGTAAGTTCTAATTTATAACGAGTAAAACTTATAACATATAAGAAGTTAGTCGGGCTGGCTGGGAGCACACGCCATTCTGCGAAATCTTTAAATTAACACGATTTTACTCGCAGAAATGAAATAATGGTACATTACTATTAGAGGCCGGGAAACGGAGGGTTGCAGGCCAAGTAGATATAGTTAGACGGCCGAGCGTAGCGAGTACGCGGACTGCAGCCCAACGTATGTCGCCGAGATTTGTATAGTGCTTTTTTCAAATATGTATTGTATGCCACAAATTAAAAAATACACCACTCAGAAAAAATAACAGACGCCGTGTTTAACATTAAAATATAAATACAATTACTTCCCGGCCTAGGCCTTCATTTTGTATGAAATTCCTTTACAGTTCTACCGAGTTGTTCCACCTGCAATGTGATACTTTGAAGCCTGTTATAACGCACGTAAATAACTCACACTTACGTGACCGTGAATTTTTTTCTTAAATACCTCATTTCTTTTTGTAGGGTTCTGTAGTAAACAAGGAACCCTTATAGTTTCGCCGTGTTCATCCCTCCGTCCGTCAGCCCATCCGTCTGTCCGTCTGTCCACGACTTAGCTCAGTAACCTTTACTACCAGAAAGCTGTAATTTAGTATGGGTATAGTATACATACGTATCAATCACGCCAAAAAAACGGTATAATAGTTTTCTTTTGGAAAAGCATGTCTTTTAGAGGATGTAAAGCGGGGATCCATTTTTTTATTTCAAAACCGTGTTGGATATCGCAAGATAGCTTTAAAAAAAAATGAGCTTTCTTTTGCCATTGTTTGACTAAGCTATTGGTTTGCGTGTTATTTTTTGTTGGAGTACATATGTGTCGTCGTAGTCGTCGTCGTCTACAACTACATAAAATCATCATCTTAAGTTTTTTACCTATAATCGCTTTAGGGAAATAATTACTATTAAATTGTGCAGGCGCAAGCTTAGATATCGCTCTTCATACATACAAACCTCTTCATTTAAACTCACGCCTATATTTCCAAAAGGGGGTAGGCAGAGCAGATGAAAATTAATTTTAGTGCCACTTTTAGCAATTGCAGGTTTATACATAAATGGAGAAAATGTGATATTGCAGTAACAGGTTGCTAGCCCATCGCCCACAACACACTTCAACCTGGTTCCCATAGTCGACTCTTACGACACCCAAGCAAAGAAAGGGGGAGGTGCTATTCTAGCCTGGCACCACACGGGAAAAATCAAGCGAAACTAAAATATAATGGCGTCTTTCTCATTCATAATCCTCCTAGCGTTATTCCCAGTACAGTTGCATCCTGAAGGATGCCTGGGGTCCGCTACCTAATCCCAAGAATTGGCGTAGGCACTAGTTTTTACGAAAGCGACTGCCATCTGTTCTTCCAACCCGAGGGGGAAACTAGACCTTATTGGGGTTAGGCTTGTCAAGTGAGTGGGCAACTTGACCGTTAGAAGTTCTCAAGCAGCCCGGAGGCCTCTAACTTGGCTTAACGACTGATATCACAGGCAGCAACCGGAATCAACGGCTTAACGTGCCTTCCAAAGCATGGGAGCGCTCAGTTAGTAACCACTCAAAGCGGTAACCCATCCAAGGACTGACCCCGCCCGACATTGCTTAACCACGCATAGTGCATGCGATGCGCGGGCGCCGCTGGGCCACGAACGGTCTTCTCTGGAGTCTCTGTCAATGGCAAGGGATAATTAGCTCGAATATGTTCGGGGCCGGGGCCGACGCTGCCGGATTTCTCCGAACGCGACTTCCGTAAACTTAAGGGGGCTTAGGATGATTCACGGTAGACCGTTCCGTGTCCGGGCCGGCCCGTTTTCTATGACAGCAAACACAACGGCCGGCGCATTTCTCTAGAAGAAAACGGGCCGGCCCGGACACGGAACGGCCTACTGTGAATCATCCTTTACTCTGCACAGGATAGCGCAGGAAGGAAGGGAAAATAATGCTTTTTAAGTAGGTATTTAATTGCTTTCTCTGATACGATTATTCGTGAAGATGAGTTTGGCTGAAATTATTTTATAATTATTTATAAGTTACGTAATTTATTTGATGATAATAGTAATTTAAAAGTAAATAATAATAATAATGAATCGATGGTTGAAAAAAAATTGTTATTTCCTTCAATTGACCAAAAGTAAGTAGTACGAGGGTAAAACTGAAAGTTTCGGGAATAGAAGAAAATATGCAGTATAAGTGAGTTTATTTATTTTTATTGTTTTTCAAAATATTCTCCTTTGTATTTCATGCACTTATGCATGCGTTCAAACCAGTCCATAAAGCACTTTTTGAACTCTGAAGTAGGGGTCGACAAAATGGCTATTTTATAGGCCTCCACTGCTTCTTCTGGCGTCTGAAACCGCTGACCATGCAGTTTGTCCTTGATTCTGGGGAATGTAAAAAAGTCGTTGGGACTTAAGTCAGGGCTATATGGAGGGTGGTCCAATATTTCGACTTTTTCACCGTCCAGGTACTCAGTTGTTGTCCGAGCGGTGTGTGGGCTGGCGTTGTCGTGGTGAAGGATGATGCGACGACTAGGGTTTGTTTTTCGGAGTTCAGCAAAGACGTTCGGCAAACAAATAGTGGTGTACCAATCAGCATTGACTGTTCTACGATCCTCAAGAGCCACAGTAGCTACGTGACCAGATTTAGAGATAAACGTAGCCACCATCTTCTTAGCCGTACTGCGAGAACGAACAACTTTTGTGGGTTTGAGCTCGTCTTCGAAGACCCATACTCGGGATTGGTTTTTAGTTTCAGGCTCATAAGCGTATATCCACGACTCGTCACCTGATACTATGCTAAAAACAGCATTTGAGCGTCCCTTGTTAAATCTTTTCAAAGTTTTGCGGCACCAATTGACACGGACTATTTTCTGCTCGTCAGACAATAGGTGAGGTATCCAACGGGAAAATAACTTTTTCACGCCTAATTCTTCTTTTAAAATAATTTGTATTTGACTCATTCCAATACCCAGGTGCTCTTGAATTTCCCGATATGTCACATGTCGGTCTTCATTTATCAGACGACGCACAACATCGACGTTTTCTTGCGTGACTGCCGATTTTGGTCGACCTTCACGCACTTCGTCGGTGAGGGATACACGGCCACGTTGAAATTCTGAATACCACCTGTATATTGTAGTCTTTGAAGGAGCTTCAATATTAAAAGCAGCAACCATCCGCTCTTCACATTGTTTTTGTGTTAGTCCACTTTTAAAGTCATAATAAATCATAGCTCTGAAATTTTCACGGCACAATTCCATTTTAAGCAGTGACTCGACGACTTCAATAAACAATTGAAACCGAACCATACTTTTTTTTTTCTAAGTGGCCAGTGTGTTGAGATAAGGAAACTTCAGAGATTATAAAAAGGTATAATACATGTTAAAAATAAATTAATAAGTATTCGATTCCCGCCACTTTCAGTGCAAGCCTCGTAGTAGTAAGTAAAGTTGCTTGTATAATATTATAATAAAACACGGATCTCACTAAATTTTTAACAGTTTAAATAAATATAATGGTATGTATGTAATGTACCCGGTACCCGGGTATGTCCTAAAACTACGACTAAGACCACCGGGGGATGGGCAGCAGCATCCCTGGAGTGCGGTGGAGATGCTGCGATCGCCAACCCGCATGCCAAGCGTGGCGATTATGGCATATACCCCCCGTGAATATAGGGGAGGCCTATGTCCAGCAGTGGACGTTCTTCGGCTGATATGGTGGTGGTGGTGGTATGTAATGTAATGTAAATAAATAAGTTACACGGTACGCAATTTTTATGGACCCAAGGATTTATAAACTAACAAATATGCCTCCTGCAATATACATAACATATAGGTAATCAAAACAAGCAGGGGTCATATGAAACCTGGACTACTAATTCAAATATAACATTTTCACTTTGCTGAAATTTTGGGCTAAATGGGCCGATCCACCTTTAAACCGATGCTAGAGGTATACATTCAACTGTCGTACTTTAAGTACTATGTCATATTAACAAAAAAACTGGCCAAGTGCGAGTCTCACTCATGCACCGAGGGTTCCGTACACCGATCGTGTGCCCGTCCCGACCCCATTAATTCAGGAGAAATTGAAGGCCATGGATAAAGCGCCATCTATTGGAGCATTATACAAACTTACTTTAAAAATATGTTTTAATAGATAAGAATATATGATCTAGCTAGAAATATTAATTCTATTTTGCATGTTTTCAATAATTTCATATTTTTTCTTTGATAATCTTCGGAGATAACGGGGGAACGGCATACATTTTTGCACTTTCTTTCATAAATCAAATTAATCCACCGAAAAAACAAGAAAAACTGTTTTAGAATGTGCAAATCAAGCCCTTTCATATGACACATACCCCACTTGACATAGGTAGTCACTAAACTTGAACTTTAAGCTCCTGATACGACATTACATTGATATTCTCTTTCCATCCAACCGTGTCCATAAATGGCCTTGACCTTCTTCTCTTTCCTTTTATTTTCCCCTCAATTGTATTTTTTACATAATTTTCATGCCGTATCAGGTTCAATACGTCTAGTTTAATAAGCCTCCAAGGCATTGAAGGAATACATAATTCCCCACACCCCACTCTATCTCATTCCGTAATAGTATATGTGTTTTGTCCATAACACAGAAAGGACTGGAGCGTCTTTTTCGAGTGACCGATGTTGTGTTGGTTCTGCGGGTTTATGTGGTTGCCTTTTTATCACTTATCGTTGCGGATAAGAAGACCGTCAATATCGCACTCGGATACTTGTCGAAACATGATGAATATGTTATCCACGACGATAAGTCATAAATAGGCAACCGCCATACGTCCTATTTTGATTTAGGATGATCTTCTAAACACGAACACGCGGCTGCGCTACGCCGATAAGTGGTTAAGCGCGCGCGCAGAGGCGATGGAGATGGCGTTGACATGGCAACGGCCGGCCGAGCAGGCACCCAGCCCGCCCCACGAGCAGCGCGTGCACGACGAACTAGTCAAGGCTTTTGAGTTGCAAATAAAGGTTACCTGTTAATTGTATAGTTTGGTATCAAGTAACCAGATAAGATCACGGCGTGGCTCATCCAGAATCCAGTCACTGGCACCAATAGGCGGCGCGCGCCTGAGATGGACTGACACTGATTATATGGACCCATTCATGCTGGCCTGGCGAGAAGAGAGAAACTAGCTGTATTATTGTTTTAAACACAGATTTTATCACAGACCACTAATATTCTGCTGGTTATTTTTATGTTCTACTTAAGTACAACAGTAATTAATAACTGCAATCCAGCCACAGGGAGTTGGCAGAGCGACTGGACTACCCACCCATTCGCTAGGATGGAGGTCACAATAGGGAGAGCTATATAATTTGTTAATATCGATTTTTATTTTTATATATTTTATTTATTTGTTTTTCATATTGCTATCCATTATAAGGTAATATTGTTATTTACTAACCCACTGGATCAATTGGGTCTGAAGAAACGCTTTTTTTTTAAATATTTGTAGCGCAAGAAAGAAGGAAAGAAAACATATAACATGATCACGCTACTTTTTAAAACATTGGCATCTCCTAGGGCATTTTGACTGCATTGCTGTCGTCCTTGGCACTGAGGCATACTATAAATGGGCAAACTCACGAGGCTCCGAGTTACAATGTTATTAGATAAGTAGGTAAGTGTGTGTTAAACTAATCCTTACATCTCCACGTGCGGTGGACCTATCCCTACCTAGCCGATGACGATGAATACATCGAGCAATCTACACACAGACTTCAGCATCTTGTTCGTGTTTGACGCTTCTTCTTTCACGCACACCGAGTCGGAATGGGAGGTTTCAAAAACACGACGGAGAGCGCTTCGAAAAAAGGTAGATAGCGCCCTTGCACTTTGCTTGGTCGTCTTGGGAAACACTACCGTGCCCCCAGATAGATATCGAATTAAAATGTGTGCGTCTATTTTAAGGTCCATTAATTATTTATTTGATACTGACGGTCCTTGAGGCTCTACCGACGTTTGTATTTTAAAGAACGGAACTGCGGCATGACCTAGTCGTCATACAATTTTTGAAATTGGATTGTATTATTTATTTATTTTTACTTACAATACATTTCTAAATTTACTTGCCAAGGACTGGCCTGCGCCGAAATCCAAACAACTTGTATCTCAACACATTTTAAAAAGTCCAAGCATTGGATAGCTGGAAAGAAATGAATACTTATCGGAAAGTATTTTATTAACTTATTTCGAATTATTAGAGAACCTAATTAAAGCCGCCTACAATTGCCGCCTACGAAGTGCAAATTCTATTTATCCTCAAGGCTACGTAGGAAAAAGTCTTAAGTTATTTATAATACCATTATTTTATTTTTTCGCAGTCGCGGGGAAAAACAAACAAAGAATGGCTTAATTTATGCCTTTGATATTATATCGTCGCTGAATGAAAAGGTTTGTCACTTTTCATTTCTATTTTTATACCATTACGGTGAAAAAGACGAGCCTTCTCATTCTGCGACTATACAATCAAGTGCAAACATACATATTGCATACAACATATTCAAAAAAGGCCCACACGGCACACATAGCCGCTCGCTATAACTGCTATAAGTAGATATTAAATATGTCGATGAATTAAGTTACTAGCGTACTTATGAGAAGATTAAATTGATTCTTATTTTTATACTTGACTTTACAAAATCAAAAATCAAAATCATAAATTTTATTCCGCAAATAGGCCACAAGAGCACTTTTACAAGTCAACACATGAATACAACAATGATTTCAAAAGTAAGTATTATATAAGCTGTTCGCCCAAAAAATTCTATATAGTTATCGAACCTGCTCACAAAATTTTACGAGAATCGGTTGAGAAATGCTATCTGTAGAAAAGAACATCCGGACAGACTGACAGACATACGAAAGAATTTATGTCGAAAGCTGAAACGGAGACGCTTCGCTCGCTTCTCGGTCAACTATATGTTGCTATATTGGGAAGAGCGAGATCTCCTGATACTGCAGGTATCTCTATACCTACTAGGAGACTTCAACCTTACTGTAAATTGAACTCTATTTGTTAAATGATATAAAACATTTGTATTAATCGTAATAAAATATTTGTATAGGTAGGTACATATTATAACTTTGACTTTGACTGTGCACATACCTGACACGCATATTTTTAATCCGGTCTTTTGAATATGAAAATGAGAAATGATTTATTCAGTAACGGGTTTGGGATAACAATTATTGTGCAGGTGCCTCTTTGTGCTAAGAGAACACCGCTCTTCCAGTTGTTGTAACAGTCTTCCATTTGTATTTGATATGGGTAATATAGAAAGCTTATTCTATTGTTATATAATTATATATACATTTAACACGTATACGTATCAATATCATCATTGACTTAATAATAGTAAAACAATTAATTACTTAAGTAGAAAAGACGGACTTAGGTTGAGTTGCGCCGACTTACGATCACAGACTGATCAACGTTAAGGGGAGGTCGTCAAGCCAGTTAGCGTTTTCGAGTTTTCTAAAAACAATCTGAAACGTAGAAAAAGGGATTTAAAAATTTGAAAAAATTATATGTTTTACTTAAGGATCTAGTCTAGTCAAAGTTGCACTCAGATACACGATCTAATGAACTTCGCTCGATAGAAAGAGACCCCAAAGTTACTCCTTTTTATAAAGCATTAAAATCTGACGACTAAACTATTGATGTTTTAAATAAAGTTTTTGAACTAAACTAAAGCCATTCAGTATTTCTAGACATTTTTGCAGAATTTAAAAAGATAATATGATTGCATTAATTAATATGTTTAAATACCTACAAAATGCGCGAGCGCGGAGGCTCGGCAGGCCCGATCAGTCGCGCGCTGGCGCTTACAGACAACGGACCTGTGTCAGTTTTATCCGCGACAGATTCGTGCACCAAACAAGCAGTTTTTGACGAATTTATATAATTGTTGCAAATTATTTAAGAACCCAAAATAACACCTAAATCAAAAAAGTCGTAATTATTAACAAATAAATTATGTTCATAGTGCCACAGTATATAAATGACAGTATAACAACTGAACTGAACCCCTCCAGAAATGGAACCAAAGTTGGTAAAATTATAAATGAAATGTTTATTACCAGAAATTGTAGATATAGTAAGAGATCTACTGCTTTGCACTTGAATTTTTGTTTTTAAGCTATGAGCTTCAACACATTAATTTTGGCCGTCTTTTTTATTACCACGTCAGTGGCAAACAAGCGTACGGCCCGCCTGATGGTAAGCGGTCACCGCAGCCTATGGACGCCTGCAACTCCAGAGGTGTCACATGCGCGTTGCCGACCCTTTTAAAATTTATACACTATCTATCTTTCTAGCTAATCTTCTTTTAAAAGATCTACCTATTTCCAGGTAGCTACCGTGGCAAGTCTGGTATCGTTTCATATACCATATTGATTCTTTTATCATCTTTATGAAAAATCATTTCTGGTATTTATTTTTAAAAAATACGGTAATCTGTCGCAAAAATAGTAAAAAAGTAAAAACTTCGCAATGTTGTTTTATGCTTTGAGAGCTAATAACTTTTGACGAATAAATTAAACCACCAAAAAATATTCTGTCTGTATTTTATGTGGCACTCTTTAGTGGAGGCCTATGTCCAGCAGTGGACGTCCATCAGCTGATATAATGATGATGACGATGACACGCACACGACAAATAAATATAACACCCTTTATAAATATAACACAAATAGATAAAAATTGCATGACCTATTAAACAAATCCAGTAGAGAGGTATAACACATATTTCTTAGCTTCTTAGGTTTCATAGATTAAATAACGAATTTCAGGGTTGTACTATGAATCCTTTTTATTTATTTCATTATAATGGATCCTACCGTAAGTTCGACTTTCAAATATTTATTTACTACATATTTATTAAAAAATGATATCAATTACATAGTAAAGTTTAATCATAATTAATGCATCAGTTATACCTATTTCTATACTGTGACCAGTATGAAGCTAGCGGGGTCATCCGAGTTCACAGTCGCTTCGTCCGCGCGGGCTTGTTCACGCACCGCCAGGACAGCGCTAAATACCTACTCTCGCAGGACTAGAGGGCCTTAAATATGGCGCCGGCAGCTGTCATACCATAGAAACTTGTCAAGCTTTCCATACATTCAAATTTTAACGAGCACCGCTTACAATTACAGACGGTTTGGTGCAACCCAGCCTAAATGTCTTTAGCCATCCTCTACCATATTAGTTGTACGTAATACTGGCACCTCACTTGGGGTTGCTTTTTAGCGTTGCGGGCTCGCCTCTTTTTCTTGCGAAATTCAAGAGATGCAGTAAGAATATTTGCACAAATACCCAAACTGAGGTGCCAGCAAAATGAGAATGAATGGATGACGTAAGTAATCGTAACCCAAGCATCCAATACTTTTGAAATTGGGTTTGTGTCTACAGTGTTTTTTTGAATCTCTGTAGGTACATATTATGAATTCTTTCGCAGGAACGTGAAAAGGTGTCTGATTATTGGCGGATCCGTTACTCTGATGATTTGGCCAAGATTAACGAGAAGCTGGCGAATATACGAGATCTTTACATGGAAGCAATTAAGTCCAGGGACCAACTTCAAAATATAGTGAGTATATGTTTCTATAAATACGTCTATCGTGTCAGAGCTCAGAGGTACGAAAATTAGAAAAAAGGGCATAACTTATTTCTTCTTAAATAATGGTAAGTACGATCTGTACGATAACCATATAATAATCATAAATTTTAATTTTCTAAATAATATAAAAATGCAATTTTCTCTGGTAGAAAAATATTACGAAAAATATGTTTGGAATAAAACTTCGTTTGGGTCTTCTCGAACCCATCAAAAACATAAATGTGATAATGGCAGCCAAGTTCAATATACGATGCGTGGTTGTCGTCTTCACAGACAAAAGAATTGAGATCTAAAGGGGTACCTAGTTCCGTAGATTATCTGAAAAGGTGCCTATTTTGGCACTAGATTGTTTACAGTAAAACTAATTTACTGCGGCTTAATGCATTTTGAGCTTTAACTTGGCAGTTTTCTTAAATATCCAACAGCTTTCATGGTATTATCTAAATATATAAAAGAAGAAACTGACTGACTGACTGACATATCAACGCACAGCCCAAACCGCTGGTCCTAGAGATTCCAAATTTGGCACGTAGGTTTCTTATAAGGTTTAGGGGTGCACAAAGAAAGGATTTTTCGAAATTCAACCCCTAAGGGGGTGAAATGGGGGGCCGAAGTTTGTATGGGGAAACAAGATTAGTTGGTCTATTTTATTCGAAACTTCACAGGAGTATTTCTAACGATAAATGAATAAACACGTGTTTCAGGTTTTTTAAGAAATCAACCCCTAAAAGGGGAAATGTCGTGACAAATTCTGAAAATCGACATGTGTATTGTTTTTATGGTTTATCGGGTCGCTGATTACGAAAACAACAATGATTTTAAAATCCCACGTAGAGGACGTGAAATACCATCCCCTCTGTTGCGGTGCAAGGGGGTTGGAATGCGTCTAAATATGGATGTCGTTTTTATGGTTTTTTGGGTCATTAATTTCGAAAATGGCATTGATTTTAAAATTTAATATTGCGGACATGAAAACTTTTAAATGTTTGTGCCAAATTGCAAGAAGAAACTGACTGACTGAGTGACATATCAACGCACAGCCCAAAACTGCTGGTTCGAGCGAGAGATACCAAATTTGGCATGTAGGTTCCTTATAAGAACTAAAGGTGCATAAAGTGCCGTGAGTTCCCTATGAAGATACGACCTTTTTTTATTCAATGTATTGTAAGTGGTATTATTAATCAGTGCAGTCTGATACGATTTCGATAAAAATCGATATTTGAGCGTCCGAGAGAACTCTTAAAAGGAATCCGAGGTAAAATTTGAATTAAGTAACAGCCATATTGATTTTTTTAATTTCCATCCCGATTTCGTTTAAAATCGATATCTGAGCGTCCGAGAGGTCCCCTAATACGAATCCGAGGTAAAATTTGGAAAAAGTCGCAGCTATATCGATTTTCTTCATTGTCTTCCCAATTTCGTACAAAATCGAAATCTGAGCGTCCGAGAGGTCCCCTAATA
Source organism: Notocelia uddmanniana (assembly GCA_905163555.1). NCBI lineage: Eukaryota > Metazoa > Arthropoda > Insecta > Lepidoptera > Tortricidae > Notocelia > Notocelia uddmanniana. The sequence continues at coordinate 20,725,831 of LR991052.1, forward strand.
CGACACCGAGGTAAGGAAAAAGTGGCGGCCATATTGATTTTCTTCATTTCCGTCCCGATTTCGTTCAAAATAGATATCTCGTCCGACAGGTCTCGTAACACGAATGCGAGGTAAAATTTGGAAAAATTGGCGGCCATATTGATTTTCTTTTTTTCCTTGGTCGTTATCAGACCTTCTATTGGTGTTAGGTACTCGTACTGTGGTACACAGATACTTTTACTTACGGCCATTTAATACATGCTTTTATTTCATCGGCCCTTTCCCCTTCGGCCTCTCGGAAATCTATGATAACAGTATTCGATCCTTATTTTTGCCAAAATCAAATGAAATTCAACAGTTTGCCGGTTCTCCGAATGTATACTGACTTTACATCTGTTCATCTGTTAATGAATCACAATCACCAAACTTCGTATAACCCCCAGAATGTAACAACTACTTTTCTGGAAACCGCATCTAAATCGCTTCAGTCAAACGCGAGATAATCGTGGACAAACATACATGCATACCTACATACATACATACGGGTCAAACAGAGAACCTCTTTTTTGTAGACGGTTAAAAATTACGCTTAGTACGCGGGCGAAGCCGCGGGCAAGCGCTAGTCTATATATATTATCAGGCTCAAAATTCATTAAGCCGCAATAAATTGTGACTTTATCACTTTATCAGGTAAAAGGGACGGTTCTAATAGTTTCCGAGATAATCGATTAATATGGTTCAGTGCAAAAAAAGTAAACTCTTTTTGTCGACGGAGAAAGGAGACGTTCTTAGGTGTAAGGGCCCGTGTGAGGGGATTTATCATAAACGGTGTGTGAACATAAAACAGTTCCAGCTTAGAGATGAAATGTGTGATCGATGTTACAAAACCGACGCAAGTCCTCTGGCACAATCACCGAAATTGAATATTACGGATGTGAGTAAAGCAACGGCGGAGACAGTGTTAATAGAGGTCAACAATAAACTCGGAATCCTCTACAACCTACAGAAACAGATCCAAGAATTAACCGAATCTGTCGATTTCTACGCAGAAAAGTACCAGGGCCTGCTAGAGTTCAAGGCAAGTGCCGAAAAGAAGATGACTGCTCTAGAACATAGAAACGTGAATTTACAAAAAACGAATGAAGCCCTAGAGGCAAGAGTAGCTCAGCTTGAACTGAAGGAAGTTGAAAGAAACGTGGAAGTAGTAGGCCTAACAGAAAACAAAGAAGAAAATACAATGAAAGTAGCCGAAAAAATTGCTCTTAACTAAATTTAAATCCTAAATATATAGAAATAGCAAGGAGGGTAGGCAGAGAAAAACAAAATGAATCGAAGCCGTGCCCGGTAATAGTGTCACTGCGGACCAAGAGCGCGCGAAATGACTGGATCCAGAAAAAGAAAACAAAACTTACAAATGCGGATATTTTTGAGAACGGCGACAGCAGTCGGCTGTACAAAAATTTAAATATATTTGGGTGCAAGAATTACGCATTTTAGTAAAAAAAGACGATAATCACAAAAAAATTACCCACATTAGAACTGAGGCGGACGTAAACAAAATCAGCTGTGATTGTGCCGAGTAATCTTTAAAATCCGCGCGGGACCACACTACTTGGTTTTGTTAGTAAAATTCAACGATTTCTTTTTGGATAACGACATCGATTGTCAGAAATTTACACAGATAGATAATTGGAGATCATATATTAAAAACGCGTCTGGGGGACTACAGATTATACATTTAAATATCAGATCATTAAGAAAAAACTTCAGTGAGCTTTTATTACACATAAAAGAATGTGACTTCAGTTTGGATGTCATAATTTTAAGCGAGATTAATATTAAACAAATGGAGCTAACTTTGTATACAATAGAGGGCTATGACAAGTTCGCCTACACTAGAGAAACAAGAAGAGGAGGAGGTTTATTAATGTATGTCAAAACGGGTCTAAACATGGAACTGCAGAGAACACAAGCTAATTATTCAGAAATACTACACTGCCAACTTACCGTCCAATCGGACAAAGTGCATATTATTGCGCTATATAGACCACCCGATACCAACAAAATGTTTTTTATACAAGAAGTCAGAGAACTACTGGAAAGAATACCAAATAAGCACAGTATCATACTAATAGGAGACACAAACATAAACATTTTGGAATCGAATAATGTTGTAGAGATTTACAAAAACACCTTGTGTGAACGCGGCCTAATAAGCGGTATCAACGAGTGCACTCGAGAGGAGGTAGTTGCCGGCTCGTTATCAGCATCGTGTATCGATCATGTGTGGGTGCGCTCTCGTATGCGCGCGGACACACACATCTTTACATGATAGGTGTAAACATTCGGACTTGCAGCGGCGGAGGCGACGGCGGCGGGTCCGTGAATAGTGCTCGCGTAACAAAACTAACCCGATCGCGGTGTATTTTAGATAATAAGCTAGTTCAAACGGAATTAGATAAAATAGACTGGAGTAAGTTACTGTTACTGGACTGTCCGAACCTTTTGTTTGATGAGATATATTTTACGTTTAACAACTTATACGATAATTGTCAAAGAAACATAAATAGTGTAGATAAGCGGGAGTGTCAGCCGTGGATCAACAATACGTTAAGACTTATGATCGAACGCAGGGATGAGTTATTTAGAAAGTGGAAAGCTGCGCCTAGAAATATGATTTACAGATTAGAGTACACGAGACACAGGAATAGGACCAGTAAAATGATAAACTCGGCTAGAAATAAATATAGAAAAGGTGAAATATTAGATTGTAATGGAGATTGTAGAAAGATTTGGGCGGTCATTAATAAGTGGTTAGGAAATAAAAAATATGATGTAGATACTGTAATAATGAAATATTTAGGTAAGACTGACTCGGTCCAAAATATATGTACGAACTTTGCCAAAACCTTCACGGATGAGATAGACAGAATAAAACACCATTGTGACCATACATTTTTAAATAGGTTTTCGTATGTAAGCCCTAGCAATGTGTCTTTTCGGTATCAAAACGTCACGTCACAGGAAATCGAAAAAAATATAGACCATTTAAACTGTAGGAAATCCCCAGGGTTAGACAACATCCGAGTTAGGAACCTAAAATACGTGAAAAAGGACATAAGCCCCGTATTAGCGAAATTTATTAATATGTGTGCGCTAACAGGCGTATACCCTGATACTTTAAAGAAGGCCATAATTCGTCCCATATTCAAGACTGGCAGTCATCTTGACTACTCGAACTACAGACCCATAGCCATTTTATCTACAGTGAACAAAATAACAGAAAAAGTGATAGTAGAACAAATAAGTGCTTATTTAGAAAAAAATAACCTGATATCCGAGACTCAACACGCGTAGCACAGCAACCGCGTTAGCTCAATTTGCAGATGATGTTAATGATAAGCTAGATAAAAAAATGATTGTAGCAGTATTATTTATAGATTTCCGAAAAGCATTTGACACATTGGACCACGGACTGCTCCTCCAAGCTATGAAAGAGTGCGGTATCTGTGGTCCAATGAGTCTATGGTTCCGTAGCTATCTTGAAAACCGTACGATATGCACGAAAATCAATGAGGAGACCGGAGTCGAGGCCAATATAAAATACTGAGTACCAACTGGGTCAGTGTATGGGCCGGTCGGGTACATCATGCACGTGAACAGCATAAGCAACGTTGTGGAGCACTGCTCCACCTACATGTACGCGGACGACACGTGCCTGGTGTACGCCGACCGGGACGTCGCGACTATCCAGGACAGGCTGCAGCCAGACTTAAACAATATACTCAGGTGGTCGCATGATAATGGCATCATACTCAATGTCAATGTGGCCAAAACAAAGTGTATGTTAATAAAGTCCCCGTACCTCAAAATGTCCTGTGTAGATCTTAAAATAATTGGGCACACTTATGAATGCTTACACAATAACCTAGTATTATGTAAATGTGAACCTATTGCATTTGTAACAACTTATAGGTAAGTATTTGGGTTTGAGTATAGACAGTAACTTCAACTGGAAAACCCAAGTGGAGACCGGTCTGTAATAAGTTAAGGTATATTCTATGCAAACTTAAAAACCTAAAGCGATTAACGAACCGAGCGATTTTATTCACACTATATTCACGCCTTAACGGACTCTGTTATGAGCTACGGATTGACAGTTTACGGCTGTACATTTCAAACACAGTTGAATAAGATATTAAACTTACAACTAAGACTAGTAAAGGTATTGGTAGATAAGCAAGCTAAAGAAAAATGTAACTAGCACTATAATCAACTGTTCAAAAAATGTAGCATTTAACCTATTCAGGAAAAAACTAAATACTTACTAGCTGTTGACCAGTACCAATGTTCTAAGTTTAAGGTGCCAAAAAAGTATAGTCGTACACTGAGGGACACAGCGCGTAAAAAGTATAGTGAGCCGCGAGCCTGTAATTATTACGGTCAAAGAACCAGACAGTATCTGCTACCGAGAATACTTAATAGCATACCCCCGGAATATGATGGTTTATCAAAACACGGGTATAAAAAAAACTCAAGGCATTGTTAATAGGTAATCTCGGTATTGAATAATTGTCCGTACTTAGTGAATCTTAGTTAAGATATTTTAGTAAAAAGTTTATTGCATTATAATAAAAATACATGTTAACCCCCTAAAATCAAAAATCAAATCAAATATTTATTCTGCAAATAGGCCACAAGGGCACTTTTACATGTCAAAGCATGAATTTATACAATTTAAAAAACTGACAATCTTACTTAATAATAATGATTAAAAAAAATATACTGATTACAATACAATGAAAATAAATTTACAAATATTAAGGACGTATTGAATACGATCTGTGTCCGAATAAACAAAAGGAATATAAAATTAATTTAATATCTCAGAGATGTATATGGTCTCTGAGCGTCCAAATATGATTAATAACAATTATTTCAAAGTGCTTAGAGATGTAAATGATCTCTAAGCCCTAAAATTAAAATAAGTAAACTTAATATTGTTAGAGATGTATAAGGCCTCTAAGCGTCAATAATAATAAAACTAATCCAGAACAGGATCATGTCTCTCGTCAATCTACATACAATAAAATAACACTAGTATTAAGGTATTTACTATGCCCTTGCAAGCATGAACAGACCGGACTCCACAAACAGCACCCGATCACGAGTATGACGCGTATCTCAGCCATCGCCTCCCTCGACCATCTGTTAGGGAAGGTGGCGACCCGATCAACGACGCCACCGTAAGCAAAGCCCTTTAAGCGAGCATGACATATTCAGGCTGCCGGACATTAATAAAATCAAAGATTAAAATTACTCTTCGGCGAGAAACAGCATCATGTTTCATAAAATGCAACGATAGAGATAAGTATTTATACAAGGAAATATGCTAAGTGAAGCATAGGTATATTAAAAGTAACAGGATTTAACTATCACTGGCTTAAAAGCATTTTTGTCATTTAAGAAATCGTTGACAGTATAATAGGCCTGGCTTAACAAATAACGTTTAATATGAGACTTAAATTTACTAAGTGGAAAATTAACTATATCGATGGGTATTTTATTATAAAATCGTATACAGTTCCCCACAAACGACGTGCTAACCTTCCGGAGACGACTGGCCTTCACTGCAATCTTGTGTTTACTTCTAGTGTTGTAGTCGTGGATATCACTGTTAAGTTTGAATTCTTGAATATTTTTTCGAACATACATAATGTTTTCAAGAATGTATTGACATGCCACAGTAAGAATATTTGCCTCCTTAAATTTTTCTCTGAGAGATTCTCTGGCCTTAAGTTTGTAGATGGAGCGTACAGCTCGTTTCTGTAGCACGAAAACGGTCTGGATGTCAGCCGCTTTTCCCCACAACAGGATTCCATAGGACATAACACTATGAAAGTAACTGTACTATACCAGCCTGGCCGTCTCAACATCAGTTAACTGTCTAATACGTCTTACTGCATAGGCCGCAGAACTAAGTTTGCCGGCCAGAGTGGCAATATGCGCATGCCATTGCAGTTTTGAATCTAAGGTGACACCTAAAAACACTGTTCTATCTACAAATTCCATTTCATTCGACTTTAATTTGATCTTAGAATTGTTTGCCTGCTTGACATTAGGCATAGTGAATTTGATGCACTTTGTTTTCTTGGAATTTAAGAGCAAATTATTTGCTGTAAACCAGTTCACAACAGTACCTAGTGCCTCATTAATACCGTCAAAGTTTTTGTCTTTGCGGCCTACCTTGAAGATAAGCGACGTATCATCTGCGAATAGCACTATATCATGTTTATCTTTTACAAGGTTTGGTAAATCATTAATATAAACTAAAAACAGAAATGGACCCAAAATTGATCCTTGAGGAACTCCAAGAGCAACCGTTGTCCCTGCAGATTGAATCCCGTTGATAACTACCCGTTGAGTTCTCTCTGACAGATACGATGTAACAAGGTCCAGGGCACCGTTTTTTATCCCATAATGGCTTAACTTTCTAATTAAATTCTCGTGATTAACGCAATCGAATGCCTTTGATAGATCACAGAACACTCCAATAGCATCTTGAGCCTCTTCCCAGGCATCAAAAATATGTTTAATTAGTACCACACCGGCATCAGTGGTAGAGCGACCTCTAGTGAACCCGAACTGATTGCTATTGAGTAGTTTATTGCGATTAAAATGGGACATCAGCTGATTAAGAATGACTTTCTCAAAAACTTTGCTTAATGCCGGTAGTATTGAGATTGGTCTGAAGTTGGTAGGGTCAGTTTTTGATCCTGATTTAAACAACGGGATGATTTTACTGTGTTTCATCAGGTTAGGAAAAACTCCAGTATCAATACATTTATTGAAAATATCAGCTAAGAAAGGTGCGATTGATTCTACAATGGAATGTAATACTTTTACTCAAATACCCCAAAGATCTTCAGTCTTTTTTAAGTTTAATGATTTAAATGCTTTAATTACAATATGTGGGTTCACGTAAGTGAAGCTAAAGATTTCTTTACATTCTGTTACATTTTCTTTCAATAACGATTCAGCGACATCTGGTGATGAATTCAAAAACTTCGTGGTATCGACGGGTACATTAGTAAAGAACCGCTCAAAATGATCTGCTACTTCGTGGTCAGAACTCACTAGAGTGTCATCGACTCGCAGGCTGAAGTGCGCATCTTTTAACTTACTTTTCCCAGTTTCATTGTTGATAACTTGCCATACAGTTTTAATCTTATCACTGGAGTTCTGGATTTTTTTTGACAAGTAATCGGCTTTAGCAGCGACACACATTAACTTAAAAGATTTTGAATAGTTCTTAACATACTCTAGAAATTCCGGCCTTTTATCAGTAGTTCTTGAATCATACAAGTCATAGAGTCGGCGCCTCTTCTCGTGAATGTCTGGCGTAGCCCAGTCGCTAAATTTAGTATTGACCTTGCTTTGAATCTTCTTCAAATTAAAACAGACATCGAATTCAGTTTTGATACAATTAAACAATCGAGTACACAAACGGTCAGGGCTTTCCTGAGTAAGTGGAAGATAACATAATCGTTTCATTATATTACGATTGAATAAATCTAAGCTCTTTTCAGAAATAGGTCTGCACATAGTGTGTCGTGGAACTTTGTCAGTTTTCCCGCTGAAGGAGACTTGTTGTCCGCAGTGGTCAGAACTTAAGTTGTTTATAATAAATTTACTAATCGCATCCTTGTTACTGAAAATGTTATCTATACATGTCGCGCTGGTTGCTGTAATGCGAGTTGGCTCACAAAACAAGTTCACCAGGTTAAAAGATTTAAAAGTATTCACTAGACTCACACTCATGGGCGATTTCTCAAGTAAGTTAACGTTAAAATCACCGCAAACAATAACGCATTTTGTACTCTTAAAGATACTGCTGAGCACTTCTTCCATCACTGTCTCAAATAGACTGTAATCCGCCGATGGGGGCCTGTATACGCATACAATTATAAATTGGTCTAACTCCACACAAGAAAGTTCTATGTGACGCTCGACGGACATGTCAACAATATCTTTACGCTCTTTACATTTCAAATTATGTTTCACCATAATCAAGGATCCTCCACGCCTACATGACTTTCTAGAGTATGAACTTACTATACTATGATTGCTAAAGTTAAACATAAATTCATGATCTTTAAGCCAGTGCTCCGTTATACATAGAATATGAATATTTGAACATTGTATGAACAAATCAATTTCAAGTTCCTTACTAGTAAATCCCTGTATATTTTGATGAACCATATTAATACTAGTGTTACATCTATCAACGGGTTCGGGGCCGGTGGTAACACGCGTTGTCTTATCGGTCAGTTTAAATTACTCGCCGGCACCGACCCCGTTTCGGAGCCCACGCTACTAAAACGTAACACAGGAACCGCCTTAACATTATCAAACGTCGTGCTAGTCACGACGGGGTCTACAATATTATATGCTAACAATTTAGCACACTCACGTAAGTACCTTTTCGGTAGATATGGACGCTTTTCAGTCAAAACTAAATTCTTAACAAATTTGTTCGTATCGAAATACGAAATCGTACTGCTGTATAGAGACAACCTATACAAAATGGAATTTAAATAATGTAAGTATATATTTTGCTTTGCCGACACAGTATTCGAAAAAGGCAACGCACATATTATGATTTTACCTATACCTCGCTGGTCTATTTCAGTGAGGGTCTCCGATAGTCTAATAATGTCTCGCTCGGTACAGTCTAAAATATCACTGACGAACACTACCAGCGTAGAGTCGCAGTCGAAGTGGTCAGCGGCGATGCACGAGGCCAAACGATCGACGGAGGCTCCCGGGAGACAGTAGTTGGTCACCCTCTGAGTCAAGCGGCTCGCTAGCAGCGCGCCCTTATTCATAAACCTTAGATAGCCGCTTTACTTATTTAAACTTTGTGTAAAAGTGATTATTGCAAACATAAATCTCAATTTGCCAGATAAAGAAAAAGGAATTATAAGGTATTACATTTAAAAAATTTGATTAGTGGACGTTTAGGAATAAGGAAATAATAAGTATCTTCTGTTGGCACAGACAGGTGTTCAGGAAAGAGTGTATACTTTATTCGCCAACAAACTGCTCCGCAGTTTGGCGAAATTTTGTAATAGTTTTAAGTCTTTTAATGTGTGAGCAAATAAATAAAATAAAATCCAATAAGATCTTATCTTTATAGGGGACGCACGGCACTCATAATATCTAATAACAATATTATCCATTGACATTTGCATGTCTATGAGACAAAATAGTTGATCTAAATTGTATATGTTGACCATGTTGTTGTACACTATTTTATGCAAATAAATGACTTACTTACTTAGTTACTTACTTACTCCAGTCTACTTGTTTTGGTAAAACAGTTTTCAGCGATTACTCATAAATCGTTAGACCTATCTTGTTCAACCCAAAAATCGTTAACGTATTCATTAATGTTTACCACCCAATTTTTTTTCAGAGTTTTACATTTTTTTATTTTGAAATTAGAGGGGGTGGGTACACTTTTTAGGACTTTGACAGTTAATATTACGCCAAGGGTTGATTAATTTAATGATTAATGAAATGATGGCTGACCATAAACGGTACATTTCGCCTCCCTTGCAGCGAGTAACGTCCACGTTTACGGCTAGTTTCGAGAAAAAATCTTTAAAATACATAAATTAGCTGAAGTTTCATGTTTTCCGAGTGTTTTCATAAAATTCATAGGTAATATTGACATGTCAAGCCAAGTCCTTCATTATTTTAGTAAGACCGTTTCATCCACACATTGTAAACTCGAGTTTTGGAACAAAATTTTATTATATTCCAAAACACGAGTTTACATATTTATTTTAAATATATTTTAAATTTATATTTTTAAAGTTTACATGTTTATATTTTAAAAGACGCAGCCTATTAATTAGGTTCCATCGCCTTCTACAGGTAAATAACTTTCGAGACGTTTTTGCATTTGTAGTTGTGACCTCTGTAGCCAGCTTGTAGCCAGCCTCACACACACGTTGACGTGTGTCTGTATACGTCAACGTGTGTGTGTGTCCATGTAAATATACAATCACTACTACAGATGCAAAAAGTCTCGAAAGTAATTTACCTGTACCAAACATTAAGTTTTTCTATGCTTAATTTTTTGGGTTCTATAGGTCAGAAGAGGTTATGTCGTAAAGTAGATTAAGTGTGAATCTGGAAACTATTCTTCAGGTTATTTTTAACCGACTTCAATAGAAGAAAGGAGGTTTTCAGTTCGTCTGCATGTTTGCTTTTTAGGGTTCCGTAGCCAAAATTGGAACCTTATAGATTCGTCATGTGTCATACGTCTTATCATGTCATAGTAGTAGTAGGGATTCGTGTGTTCTGGCTCTCAGTGAACTGTGTAATAGACGAGGGGTGATTTGTGAAGGAACGTTTTTGCGCTAAAGTTAACTCGAATGCTCGCTTTACCTTTTTTACAGGTCGCGTGTATCTACAAGCGTGTATCTACTTATATTTCAAATAACACCTCAGAAAAACACAATCTTTTTGTCCTTATCTTACACCTGACCCTTTACCGTTTTTATTTCTTTCTCTCATGGGAGTCACTTGAGTCAGGTTTCAAACAAACTTTTCCAGTTAAGTCAATCGTTGGTGAGATATTAGCTGTCAAAGTCGTAAAAAGTGTGTGGGTGTGTGTGTGTGTGTGTGTGTGTCCCTCTAATTACCAAACTATGCAGATGATGTACAATTATAAATACTTTCAACGATTTTTGGTTTGAACAAGATAGGTTTAACGGTTTTTGAGTTGTTGCTGAAAAACTGGCTTGCCCAGAGAAAAGTGCTTAAGTGCCGTGACATTCCTATGAAGATACGACCTTTTTTGATTAAATGTATTGTATAATGGTTTTAAATGTAGATTAGGAGGTGTCGGTGCGGAACCCTTCTCTGTGCGTGACCCGACACGCACTTGGCCGGTTTTTTTATGTACCTATGTATGTTCCCCGATAACTCTAGACCACGTTGGCCGATTTTGATAATTCTTTTTTTTTGTTTCAAAACAGGTCTTCCATGTTGGTCCCATATAAATTTGAAAAGTTAAAAAGAAGATAGCCTCTCAATGTCTCATATAGTCTAAATAAGACCCCCTGTGTGCTATGGATTTTCAGTACGACCTTCACGAGGGCGAGATGCGCGGATGGCTGACGTTCAAGCGCGAGCGCGCCGCGAGGCTGGCGCGCGAGGAGCGCCTGCGCCGAGCCGCGACGCGTGCGCAGGCGTGGTGGCGCGGCGTTATGGTGCGCCGTGCGCTTGGCCCCTTCAAGTACCTCAAGAACGCCAAGAAACAGACCCCGAAGAACAAGAAGAAGTAACCACTACCAAAGAGAATATAATCACTACGTTTTAACCACTACCACTCACTCACATTGTAGCGAACGCTAGCACAATGTGACCAATGTATTAATTTTATGTCAAAGCTTTTTATAATTATCAAATTGGTTGGGCTCAATATTTTTATTCTTATTTGTAACAAATTAAAGAATTAAATAAAATCTTTAATAGTCGACACCTTACCAATTACTTTTAAATTTTTAACACAAGCTGGATGGTGACAACGTATTGCAAAAAAGCGGCCAAGTGCTTGTCAGGCCACGCGCAATGTAGGGTTCCGTAGCTGTCATTCTGCGGATTTAAAACATCGAAAGCTTATATTTATTCTGTATAATGGCATAACTAACAACATATTATCTGAGTAATCGATGGAAATTGTACGTAGGGTTGTTTTTTCTATGTGCATTTCTTGAGATCGGCTATTACTTGTTAAATAGTAATGTCTACTTAGCTGTGATAGTTTTCCTTTTAAATAAATAAATAAATATTAGACAATTATTTACATAAATCGAACTAGTCCCATAGCTAGCCCGTTTTGGTTAAATCTGATTTGATAAATTAAATCAGGTGCTTATTTGGCGATAATGAAACGTCAAGCGGGATTGAACATTTATTATTATTACATTTAGTATTATTTCGCGGCTGATACGTCTGAATCCTTTCTTATACAGGTTCACGCTAGATCATTTTATCGACTATCGATAAATATTTCTAGCGTATCAACATTTCCATTATAATGCCGCTGACTTGAGAGGCTTTATTCTTAGTGGGTCAATATTATTAATTAATGAAAGATACCTTCTTAGACACACAGTATAATTAAAGGAAAAAAAACCATACATATTAAACCAAAGAGCACACAACTTAAAACCTAAAAAAAGGAAACAATGTTCCTTAAATACGTAACAATTAATCAAATAAAAAACAAACAGATAAACTTAAATACAACGCAAAAAAAAAACACAAATAGGTGTAATTAGTCCACTCCTAGCCAGGCTAAAACCTCGTCCCTCGGTAACGCCAAGCCGACGTCTTTCCAATGCGCTACGGTGGACTTGAGATCCGAGTCGAAATTAGGCTACCGTTGAAACCAAATGCCCGTAGTAACTCGCAGCATCAATACAATGGCCACATTGCCATGCCTATGCATATGCCCATGAAAAAGATGCTCGCTGGGTTATGGTATCCACTAGCGTGTTAGTAAAGGGCGTTCTCTCAGGCTGTGGACAAAATACGAGTAACCCGTGAATGTCATGACTTCTACCCGTCTCCAATGTACAAGTCAAAGCTATTCGCCTTAAACAGTAAACTCACCCTGTGTCCTCTGTTTAAACACACACCACACAATACGACCATCAATTTCTGGTCTGAACTTTTATATGCGTACAATCCGCGACCCGGAGTACGACATTATTCACCACTTATCACCATGACCGTTACCGAATGTCCATTCCTCCGTCCTTTTCTCCATCTACCCTCGACTGTCACAACGAGGTAAGTACCCTCCTTGTTTTTTAAAGTGACCATTCGGAAACGCGAAGCTTTACACGATAGTAACAATCTATTACGTATTAGAGAAGATGTAAAATATATTAAGAACAGGTATAGATTTCGATTCTGTTGTTCTGTATACTAGTTTACTCTTGCCTGTACTCAAGATATTTCTGGTATTTCGGTTATATAGTATTCATAGGTATAATAGTTCTTTCTGTTATTTCCCGTTTCACTTTTTCAAATAAATGAAATTATTATTTGGTGGTATATTTCGGACTTAATTTGCTTATGAATAAAGTAAGTCCAAATTAGATATACAGAGTGATTCAGAAGACGTGAGCAGGACTAACACTACATACATAGTAAATGGCAATGAATCGTTCACCATTGTATTTAAGTGAAACACGCATACCTTTTTAGGGTTCCGTAGTCAACTAGGAACCCTTATAGTTTCACCATGTCTGTCCGTCCGTCTGTCCGTCCGTCCGCGGATAATCTCAGTGACCGTTAGCACTAGAAAGCTGAAATTTGGTACTAATATGTATATCAATTACGCCGACAAAGTGGTATAATAAAAAGTGGAAAAAAATATTTTATAAGGGTACCTCCCCTATACGTAAAGTGGGGAGTGATTTTTTTTTTCATTTTAACCCTAACGTGTGATATATTGTTAGATAGGTATTTAAAAATAAATAGGGGTTTACTAAAATCATTTTTTGATAATGTTAATATTTTCGGAAATAATCGCTCCAGAAGTAAAAAAAAATGTGTCCCCCCCTCTAACTTTTGAACCATAGGTTTTAAAAATATGAAAAAAATCTCAAAAGTAGAATTTTATAAAAACTTTGTAGGAAAATAATTTTGAACTTGATAGGTTGAATATTTTTGAAAAAATTACAAAAATAATTTCTGAACTAAGTTTGTAATTTAACCGTATAAACAGGTGCTTATTGTACCTGTCATTTCTACAAAATCACAATGAAATGACGTGCTTTCAAAGGTTTTGTGTTTCTGTACTTAATATGTCAACTTAATGTGACGGACGGAAAACTACGGAACCCTACACTGAGCGTGGCCCGACACGCTCTTGGCCGGTTTTTTTTTTTTGGGAGCGCTCGTGGCCCAGTGGCACCCGCGTACTGCGTGTGGTATGCGAGGTTAAGCAATGTCGGGCGAGGTCAGTCCTTGGATGGGTGACCGCTTTGAGTGGTTACTAACTGAGCGCTCCCGTGCTTTGGAAGGCACGTTAAGCCGTTGATCCCGGTTGCTGTCTTTGATAGCAGTCGTTAAGCCAAGTTAGAGGCCTCCGGGCGGCTTGAGAACTTCTAACAGTCAAGTTGCCCACTCACTTGACAAGCCTAATCCCAATAAGGTCGGTTTTCCCCTCGGGTTGGAAGGTCAGATGGCAGTCGCTTCCGTAAAAACTAGTGCCTACGCCAATTCTTGGGATTAGGTAGCGGACCCCAGGCATTCTTCAGGATGCAACTGTACTGGGAATAACGCTCGGATGATGATGACGCATACCTTTTTCCTGTTTTTTTTTTTTGTTAAGTTAAAGTTTAATTCTTTACAATCATGGTCACCCTACAACAACTGGTTTATAAAGACTAAACCTCTGTTATGACAGCACTTTAATTACGAAGAAAGTAAATTGTCACATTGAGTGAGATACGATATTTGAAAAGTAATCGGACTCAGGTGACAGTCAATTTGAAACATATCGCTTGACTGAAGTATTCTAATTGTAGAGTGACCATGAATTTCGTAAATAATTTAAAACATTTTGTTTTCAACATCAAAGATAAATGACCGTTAATTTCACTAATAGCGGTACGAAGCAGTACCTTATGATCTAGGTACTGAATCCGTAGTGTTGAGCTTGCTCACGTGTCCCGAATCATCCTGTATGTAGGTATAAAACATTTTGTGCTACTTGAGAATCACTTGCCGATAGTCAGTCGATAACAACTGAAAATTGTACTTATGTTCAACTGCTCTTCATATTTGATTTATGCAATGTCAACTCCGCTCCTTGGTCATAAAGGTGTCATCATCATCCTCCTAGCGTTATTCCCAGTACAGTTGCATCCTGAAGAATGCCTGGGGTCCGCTACCTAATCCCAAGAATTGGCGTAGGCACTAGTTTTTACGGAAGCGACTGCCATCTGACCTTCCAACCCGAGGGGGAAACCGACCTTATTGGGAATAGGCTTGTCAAGTGAGTGGGCAACTTGACTGTTAGAAGTTCTCAAGCCGCCCGGAGGCCTCTAACTTGGCTTAACGACTGCTATCAAAGACAGCAACCGGGATCAACGGCTTAACGTGCCTTCCAAAGCACGGGAGCGCTCAGTTAGTAACCACTCAAAGCGGTCACCCATCCAAGGACTGACCTCGCCCGACATTGCTTAACCTCGCATACCGCACGCAGTACGCGGGTGCCACTGGGCATAAAGGTGTACGCGAGTATTTAAATAAAAAAGTTGTTGTTTTCATGAAATATGATGCATATACCTATTTTTCATTTGTTATTAAATAAACCAACAGATTGCAAACCCGAATAACAAGCGATATTGAACCGTTTAGTTTAAGGAGAAACTTTGCCTCCTTGGGCGTGTTCTATCGCATGTTGGTTGTGCTCCTAAGAACTGTTCGACATAATATTTACCCATGGCCTTTCTACCATCGCACCGCTAGCCGTTGGCAGGGCATTCATGCACACACCTTAGAACCTAAATTGTCGCACACTGTACGGCTTCAGAGGAATTTCCTCCCTCGGATGCTCCGGTTGTGGAATGAGCTCCCTGCCGAGGTTCTCCCGAGGGACTACAGTAACAGAATGAGGTTCTTCAACGAGCATATGACACCCCTGGCTGGAGATACAGGCGTCCATGTACTGCGATGACCACTTACGGCACCTCCTTCGGCCACTTCCGGCCTTAGCTAAGCGAACAGTTACTGTCAGGGAGTTTGAGACCGGGTAGACGCGCTCAGCTCTACATTTACAACCAGCAAACTGCATTGCATACCAAGTTTTATGCTCTTTATCACAAAATAAGTAACTCTTTGTGTAGGACTCAATAATGTATTTGGGTTATTATATTTCGTTATCACGAGTATGCTGCCTGATTGTGATTAAACATGAAATAGTACACGAAAGAACGAAGGAAACCTATTTTTTGTATGTAGAGTATACCGGTTTCCGAGCCCTGCTGTCATTGTTATCCTTGCCGTTTCACCGGTGAGAAAACGACGAAATGTGAGTTCAAACGCGCCTCGCGCTTACGTCAAGCGAGACGAGCCAGTCATGACTTGAGTTTGAGTCATAGTCTCATAGAGCGGCCGCGCACGGCGCTAGCTAGGGAGAGGGGACGCTCTCAATACTCTCACTACCTACTCTCAGTCAGTCTGGTTCTGCTGTCGGTGTGAGCATAACGCGCCGCGCTCGACACTAGGCGCCGGTCGAGACTCATGTGAATTCTGTTCCTGTGTGAACCAAAAACTGTTTTGACAAAATACGTATTCGCTGTTTGACATCTACATAATTATTCTTCGCGGGAAAGTGGTAAGTTAAAAACTTTATGACATCTTGGCATCGTGTTTAGTTTGTTAAACTTCTTGTTTGTGTATTGGTTCAGTTAAGCATGTTTGCTATATTTTAAATATTTTTAGTGAATTCTCTGAATTTGAAACCGAAGAGTGTAAGACTTGATGTAGAAAGTTTGCAAAGCTCAAACACAGTCATTACTTTGTTTTATTAGTAACTAATTCATGGCATGAAAGAATCGTATATAGTGTATTTATTATCCAAATACGAAATACATTTTCATACAGCAAGTATTTAAAACACAAGTTCCAAATACACTTCGGTGCGAAATGAAAATTGAGCATATGCGAATGAGGTAAAAAACTTAAGTAAAGGACCTGTTGTATGTAGTTGTAGCGTGTTCGAATAAACATTACATGTTTAAAATGTGTAACACAAACAAAACAAATCTCTATTCGAATAGGTACGTCACAACTACATACAACAGGTCCTTTACTTAAGTTTTTTACCTATATTACTTTATTCTCGGAACTATTGTTTTTGTATTTCTCTTTTTAGAATCATACTCGTATATTCTTTCTTGATTTCTGATAATAAAAAATGTCCCAAGTATGGAAAAACATCACATGTGCAACATAAAAGGAGGCATTTTTCCTCTTTATCAGAACAAGAGTCCTCGTGGTTCGGAGTAAGACAAACTCAAACTTTCCAGGAAATTCCTGGAAAAAAGTAAAAGTCGTATGGAAAGCGTCACATGTGGAATATAAATTGCGGACACTTTCCTTATCAGAATCGAGCATCCCTATGATTTGGAGTAAGAAAAACCTAAATTTTCAAATTTCTTGGAAAAAAATGAATGGTATATAATACTTGTTGGTTTTTGGTTGTGTCCGATCCCTGTACGGTTTTGCTCCATCATTATACGAGTAGGTAGTATTTGTAGTCCGTCATAAAAGATGAGCATATGTCATAGATAAAGACTGCAGCATGCAATAACATTTTACTGCACGGCTAGCACGAGACGGCACGCGAGCTACGAGTATATCCGTCTCTGTCTATTGGGTACAGATGGAAAGAGACGGATAGACTATCTCGCGCGCGATATAGCCCGCGCGCAGTCTTGTGATAGCCATGTTTTTTCAACTGCAAAACCTTTGCCAAAAGTTTAAGATAATCTAATAGAAATATTAGAAATGTGACGTTAGACGAATTCTGCATTTCATAGCCACCAATTTACCAGAACACCTGCCCGACTAGCACTGTAACCCCGACCAATTATACTCGTATGCTCCGACATACAGGATGGTCCAAATAGTGACCCAATTTTTTTTTACATTCCTAGCAGCTAGTAGTATCTGAAAATACACCAATTAAGCTATTTAAAAAAAAACTTTTAAAATATTAAAAATCGCTTCATATACACCTAGGTGCTAGGAATCTATAATAAAAATTGGGTCACTGTATTTGGACCATGCCTGTACCTATCCACCACCACCATATCAGCCGAAAGACGTCCACTGCTGGACATAGGCCTCCCCCAATTTTATGGGGGGTAAATGCCATAATCGCCACGCTTGGCATGCGGGTTGGCGATCGCAGTATCTCCACCGCACTTCAGGGATGCTGCTGCCCATCCCCCGGTGGTCTTGGCCGTAGTTTTAGGACATACCCGGGTCCTGTACCTATAATACGTCATAATTATACGTAGGTGCGGTGGATATCTCAATAAGGTAACATGCAGATGTTGCAACGTAAATTTACCTCCATACACAAAATTTATGTAAAATGATGCCAATTTATAAAAGTTGACTGATACCTAAAAATTATTTACATTCGCTCATTTTATTATTTTATGGTAACCCAAAATTCGTTTCTCCACAGTGTTCAATGTTAAATGGGGTCCTGAGTGACCTAGATATTACTTATTGAAGATCATGACGATTACTATGTTAGTACATGACGTTAAAAGTTTCGACATAACGTATAACACGATTCAATCGCGATTTAAGTAATTACGACGGTTCATATGAATCATATTAGACAAATCGCGTAAAAAACAAAGCCGTGCCTTAATACGGCACTGCCATTTTTTAGGGTTCTGTAGTCAACTAGGACCCCTTATAGTTTCGCCATGTCCGTCTGTCTTTCCGAGGCTTTGCTCTGTGATTATTAGTGCTAGAAAGCTGCAATTTGGTATAGATATATAAATTAATAAATCTGAGAATGACGTAGAATAAAATCATAAAAAATTATTTAAGGGTACCTCCCCTACACGTACCGTAACTAGGGATGCATTTTTTCCACGTTTTTTGGTATTTTTTTTAGTTTTTACGTTATTTTGGTATTTTTTAGTTCTTTGGTTTTTTTTTAATGGTGCTTGTATTTTGTAGCATTTTTCGTGTTTTTATTTAATTTCCGTTATTTGTCGTGATGCTTTGCTATTTTTGGACGTTTTGTATTTTTTATTTTTTTTACATTGTAGTTTTATTTATTGTTTTTTTTTTCTAACATGTTTGAGAAATTACTATACAATCCTCGGCCGGAACAGGGATTGCAGGACTCGTTTATCCGGCCTCGTCTACGACTCGGCCGTTTATCCCAATCTCGTCCAGCAATCCCTTACTTCACGGCCTCTGCAGTAATGTACTATTAAGTCGGATAAAACACATTACGATAATTAATTCAATCATGATGTTATAAATAACATAAGTAACATAACCTCAAATCAAGAGCCTATATTATTTTTACTCCCGCCATTTTTTTAATACACAATTTGGGCACGCACCTGTAATTTAGAATAATCATCTTTATTGAAAAATATAATAATTATTTTTAAATTAAGAATTCGATTTTTATCTTGTTCGCTCGCCAACCGTGTTTGTTGTAAAGAAGCGGAGAAAAGAGATCGGTAATGTTCGTATGACTATTTCAAAAATATTCACTCCACAAAAAATGTGTAGTCCTGTAACTTTTGAACTGTGGGTCCAAAAAATATGAAATATAATTAAAATTAAGCTTAATAAAGACTTTTAATGAAAACTATAGCGCTGCTTTTGAGTTATCGTAAAAAGTCTTCACTTCTTAGTAAAAGCCGTATGAAACGCTGCGAAGGTATTCCCTTTTGGCTTGTTATTATTTGGTATTTTTAATTAAGTTCATTGGGCAACTACGGAACTCTACACTGGCCGATTTTTTAACTCCTTTGACCGGTGTTAAATTACCTTACCTGTGATATATACCTCTTATGTGTTCGCTGGCGTGGTAAATGTAAAAGTTGTGTAAATAACAAGTCAAAGCAAAAAACGAGTCGTGCCAATGTCCGGTGACGGATTCGCGTTTTCGGAAAAGTTACGCGTACTTTGGCGGGAAGGGCTGGGGAACGGTGCATGTAATGTAACACGGGTCAGTGTGCGGCCGCGGCATTAGTGATGGGATGGAGTGCGCCGCACCGCGGCTGCGGCTAATGCAACCGACGTGCTTCCGAGAAGCCGATCAACGCTCGTGAGGCAACTGCAAAATGTGGTCGGGTACCTACGAGTGCCGACAGTCGGTCGGTAATTGCAAATATCGCGGTGCCTGTCGCGGAACGAGATTCAACATCTTGCTTTACAACCTGTATGAAGAGAGTGCCTGCTTATATTGTGCTGTAGTATAATGAAATGAAACCAATCTTAAGGCATGTCCTCCGCGTGGTCGTGTAAAAAGGTGATATTCTCATACATGTTCGGAATCGGTCGTGTTTTGGTTAAGAACTAACACACGAAGAGCACACACGTGATACGCGATTTTCATTCGCCCAAATACGGTATTTCACTGATAATCAAATCAGCATTTTTTTACGATGCGTCAAAACCTCGGTTAGTATCAAGTATTGTGACGTCACAATCACAATTTTATATGGTCAAATTGCGTCCTTGATTTCATGTATTTAAAAATCTCTTGGACTATTATTCTGATAAAGAGAAAAAATGCCCCCTTTTTAATGTTGCATTGTGATGTTTTTGCATACTTGGGCTATTTTTTATATCGTAAATCAAGAAAGAGTACATGATTCTAAAAAGAGAAAATCCAAAAAAAATTGCCTGTAATTGCTCAAAGTTCGCATATACTCAATTTGCATTATGCACAAAAGTATATTTGTCGCATGAAAATGTATTTTGTATTTCGATATTAAATACATTTTATACGATTCTGTCATGCCATGAATTAGTTAGTTACTAAACAAAACAAAGTAATGACCGTATATGCAAATATGACTTACGTGTACTTTTTTGCTCCACTGGAGCGATATTAATAACTATTTATTTAATAAAAAGCACTAAATATTGGTTTAAAAAAATTTAAAATATCCCAAAATTTTATTTTTAAGCCAAAAATACAACAACGATTATGAGTCATAACTAGATGCTACTTACCTCAAAATCAGCAGTGACTGCCGCGCTATAATCTCGTGGTGCCAAGATCCATTCCATAACTTGGGGGTCATAACTATAGATCAAAATTTCTCGAGAGCGAAAAAATAATTTTCTTTGGACACAAGAGATTACTGCAATTGTTCTAAGAAAGCGTCCCTTAATTTTTTTTTCCTATTACAGGCCACATCCCGTATAGAGTCTGACTAGCATAAGTCAGCAATTTTAATTTATTGTCTGTAAATCGGTATATGATAACACTGAAGATAGGGCACTAATTAGTCTTGATACTTGTGTATGATCTTTAATATTTAAACAAGTGAAAATAATAGTACTAGTAGTGAGTATTAGTATATCATCATCATCATCATCATGTCAGCCGAAAGACGTCCACTGCTGGACATAGGCCTCCCCCAAAGACTTCCACAATGACCGGTCCTGCGCCACCCGCATCCAGCGGACACCCGCGACCTTCACCAGGTCATCGGTCCACCGTGCCTGCCGCCTGCCCACGCTACGCCTTCCGGTACGTGGTCGCCACTCGAGAACCTTTCAGCCCCAACGGCCATCAGTTCTACGTGCTATGTGCCCCGCCCACTGCCACTTAAGTTTAGCGATTCGGAGGGCTATATCGGTCACTTTGGTTCTGCTGCGGATGGCCTCATTCCTGATGCGATCATGCAGAGAAACTCCTAACGTAGCTCTCTCCATTGCTCTTTGGGTGACTTTAAACCTTCTTATGAGGCCCATAGTAAGCGACCACGTTTCAGTACCGTATGTCATCACTGGCAACACACACTGGTCAAAGACTTTCGTCTTGAGACACTGCGGAATATTGGACGAAAAGATGTGCCGTAGCTTCCCGAACGCTGCCCAGCCGAGTAGGATTCGACGATTAACCTCTTTCTCGAAGTTGGACCTACCTAACTGGACAGTCTGTCCTAGGTATATGTAATCGTCTACCACTTCGAGCGTAAAGTGTCCGATTGTTACGGGAGTTGGTGCGACATGAGCATTTGACATGATCTTCGTCTTGTCCATGTTCATCCTTAGACCAATTCGCTCGGAGGCTTTACTAAGGTCATTGAGCATTGTATTTAAATCTTCCATGGTCTCAGCCAAGACTACTATATCGTCAGCAAACCGAAGGTGAGTTAGGTACTCGCCGTTTATGTTGATGCCTAGCCTTCTCCAGTCCAGAGTCTTGAAAACATCCTCCAGTGCAGCGGAGAACAGTTTAGGAGAAATAACATCTCTTTGCCTGACTCCCCGCTGCAACGGAATAGGCCTCGAGCTCTGGTCCTGGAATCGGACTGACATAGTGGCGTTCTCGTACAAACACTTCAGCACTTCGATATAGCGGTAGTCCACTTGGCACCGCTGGAGAGATTGTAGTACAGCCCAAGTTTCAATCGAATCGAAGGCTTTCTCTATTGAAACAGTGGCAGAGTTTACGCGATTTAATACGATAGAACCGTTTAATAATTCATATAAGTGATATTAAAATATTTATTTTAAATTGACATTGTTTTATTTTTGACAACTGTACAAGATCGACAGCTAGAACCAGAGAGTTTGAATAATTAAGTAAAAACTCCTTCAACACTTTCCCTTATTCAAGACTCTTTAATCCTAGGGCATGACAAAGGGAATGGAATCTTGGCCGCGGAAGACCTTTAGTGAAAATGTCGGCTAGTTGAGTCGCCGAACTAGTTTTTATAACCCGAAGGTTTCCTTCTTGTACCATCTCTCGAACGAAGAAATGTCGTACTCTTATGTGCTTCGTTCGCTTATGGAATACTGGATTGTGTGCCAGTCTTATGGCAGCTTCGTTATCCACTTTTAAAATTGGAGATAGTTTTAGTGGAGATAAAAAGGAAAATATCCTCTGAAGCCAAATCAGTTCCTTGGCTGCCTCACTCGCTGCGACAATTTCCGCCTCCGTAGTCGAGATCGCAACAGAAGTTTGTCTTTGGCTTAGCCAGGAGACGATTCCACCGGCATATAGGCATGCGACACCTGTCGTGGATCTTCCGGTTGTAGGATCTCCAGCATGGTCCGCATCGCTGTATCCTTCTATGACGTCGTTGTCATTTGTAACTTGATATTTTATCCCAAGATTTATAGTTCCTTTGAGATATCTAAGTATTCTTTTTACTCGAGACCAATCTGCTTTTGTGGGGTTTTCCAGTTTTCTCGATACCACATTTACTGCGTACGCAATGTCAGGTCGCGTTCCAGTCATCAAATACATCAGGGCACCAACAGCCTCTCTGTACGGAACGTTGTTAGCTTTCCCTGATTCTGAACCTTCCTCTCCGCATATTGACGTTTCAATGGGTGTAGAAACCGGATTGCAATTAGCCATATTAAATCTTTCGAGAATCTTCCTCGTGTATGATTTCTGATTTAGGAATATCGCATTCTTCTCTTGCGTAATCTCTACGCCAAGATAGTAGGAAGCCGGCTTAGTAGTTATAGTCAGCTTAGATTTCAGGTCGTCTAGAAAGCTGTTCGCTAACTGCTCGCTAGAGGCTGCCACTAATCCGTCATCTACGTATAGAGCTACCAGTATCTTCGCTTGGCCGGTATATTTCATAAAGAGACAACAATCAGCCTCACATTGCTCGAAACCTAGTCCTAGGAGCACTTGTTCAAAGTAGGAGTTCCAACAGCGAGGAGCTTGCTTAAGGCCGTAGAGACTTCGGTTTAATTTCCATACTCTTGGAGTTCCATCCTCAAGCCCTTCTGGCTGTTTCATAAAAATCTCCTCTTTAAGTTCCCCGTTGAGAAAAGCTGTTACTACGTCAAATTGAGCTAGGTACATCTTTTCTTTAGCACATACGCTGAGCAATGCCCTTACCGTGGCCATTCTGGCAACCGGGCTATAAGTTTCATCGTAATCGACCCCTTTCTTCTGCCTAAACCCTTTAACCACCAGACGTGCCTTATATTTGTCCACAGATCCGTCAGGATTTGTTTTAATTCGGAAAATCCATTTATATGGAAGTGCCTTGCGGTTGGGTGGTAGGTCGCACAATGTCCAAACGTTGTTTTGTTTTAGAGAAGTCACTTCACTTCTCATGGCGTCAATCCAATTATCTTTGTCTTTCCTTGACATAGCGTCCTTGTAGCTAGTCGGAAAGTCTTCGGACACAACTGCGCAGATGTAATCGTCATATCGATGAGGTTTCTGAATCGTATCACGGTTCCTCAAGCTGTATCTCGGCTCTTCTATAATGATCGATTCATTGCTTTCCTCTGCATCGTAGAAGTCAGTGGATTCGCCCTGACCGTGATCTTCCGAACATTCTCCCTCTAGATCACGGGTAGAGTTGACTGAAGACTCGGGCTCATTCTCGGCTTCAGTATGAATCTCAGCTTGTTCTTCAGACAAAATTTCGGTTTTTTCCGTTATATCGTGATCGGTGGAATCGGAACTTACTCCCTCTGCTTCAATTTCCTCATGATCGTTGGAATTGTAACTTATTCTCTCTGACTCAGTTTCCAATTCTTCACGGTTGTTGAAATTCGCTCCCTCTGTTTCTGTAGGAATTTGATGATTGGCGTCTGATCGCATCGAAATTCTGAATTCTACTTCGCTTGCAAAAGTGATGTCTCTGGAGCGATTGGTCTTCATTCCATCCCAAATGCGGTAACCGTCATTATTTTCGTATCCGATGAGAACACCCTTAATGGCCTTCTTGCAGAGTTTCTTTCTGCATTGTTTGGGCACATGAGCATAGCATTGGCTGCCTATAACGCGAAGATGAGATATTTTCGGCTTCTTTCCGAACCATAGCTCGTAGGGAACTTTATCCTTAACTCTGGTTGGTCCTGTTCTGTTCAGGACATACGCTGCAGTGTTTATCAATTCAGCCCAGAGCTTCTGCGGGAGTTCTCCTCTAGAGTGTAGCCAGGTCCGTGCGGCTTCAACTAAGGTGCGATTTTCGCGCTCGCTGCATCCACTTTGCTCCGGTGTGTACGGCATGGTGAAACGCTGCTTAATCCCATGTGCGTTTAATATTTTTTTGACATCTTCGTTGTCGAATTCTCCTCCGTTGTCGGTTAGAAGACATTTTACTATATGGCCTGCTGTCTTTGTTTCATTTAGCATCAGTTTCAGCTTCTCTTTAACTTCAGATTTGTTACGCATGAAGTAGACTAGGCGGTACGAGGAAAAGTCGTCTTTGAAGAGTACGAAGTACCTATATTTTCTTTCGCTGGGATGTTCAAATGGTCCGCAAACGTCCGAATGTATTAACTCACCAGGAGCAGTTGCTCTTTCTCTTCTCCCAAATGACAATCTGTGAGCTTTTCCGAATATACATGCCTCGCATTTAACGTTGTCTTCGGGTAAGTTAATCCCGAACTCTCGCTTGACTAGAGCCTTTACGTGCTTCTTGTCTTGATGAGCAAAACGTTCGTGATAGACTTGCAGCATATTGGTGCCCGTAATTGCGTTCACTTCAAGTGAGTTTGACGTCTTTGAAGGAGTGATTGTTTTGAATTCCAGCTTATACAGCCCTCCTTTATGGTCTCTCTTGCCAACAATCTTGGTTTCTCCATCAATGTCAAGTTGACAACTTGTCGCGGTAGAAGTGAACAAGCTGTTCCGCGAGTTGTCTTGTGCTGCCAACGTCGAGAATAGATTTTTCGTCAGGGAGGGTACAAGCCAGACATCTTTCAGTCGTATTGTTTCCATTTTATTGCCTACCATCGATTCTACCATCACAATGCCTTTCCCTAAAGCAGGAATCATTGTACCGTCTGCCGTCTTCACAGTTTGGTCGTCAGAATCAAAGGGCTCAAATTCGTGGAACACATCTCTTCTGATGGTGATATGTGTCGTGGCTCCGTTATCAACAAACCAATTATCTTTGTCTTGATCTGCTATCTTTGAACACGCATGAACCGCCATCAGTGTTATGCTTTGTACAGACTTTGACGAACAGGCTGGTGCTGAACTGCTTGGCTTTGGTGGTCGTCCATCCCTTATCCATTTCTTGCAGTTCCTTACTCTATGTCCCATTTGTGAACAATAGTTGCACTTGACCTTCGCATCTTTCTTCTTTTTTGACTCTGGGACTTCTGAGATTACAAGCGTCTCTTCGCTAGTAGTCCCGTCTTTGTTCTCTAAGGCTTTCTCATAGGAACACAGTTGAGTTGTCAAATTGTCAACAGTTCTATCAGTCTTGTTCAGTAGTAACCAGCTGGATTTGAACGCAAAAAATCTTTCGTCAAGAGTTTCTAGTATCTTGCATATCAGCAACAGATCTGGGAGTTGGCTTTTCCCATCTGGCTTGGTAATTTCAACATTTAAATCGTTCCATATGTTCTTCAGTTTCGACATATGTGAGGAAACATCATCCGATGGGTTACGTTTAAAGTTAAAGAACTCCATGCAAAGGTGGTATGACCGGTCCTCAGTCTGGCCGTCGAAAAGGCGATGCAACTCTTTCCAGACATCATACGCTGTCTCAAATCTCATTACTTTTTGAAGTGTTTCATCCGTCATATTCGTCGTTAAGATGAGAAGAGCGCTGCAGTTCGCTTTTGTATATCTGGCTAAAGCCTGATTGTACGTTAAGAGAGCAGCCGCGTCACCTGCTCCTTCTTCGATATCTTTTGGTTTAATCAAACTTCCGTTGAGCACATCCATAGCATCTGCAGTACCGCGTAGCATGATGAGGATTTTGTACCTCCATGTCGACCAGTTCGATTTGCCTTCAAGACTACCGATCGAATATCGTGACGAAATGACTTCCATGGCTGGACCGAATAACCTATTGAAACAGTGGCAGAGTTTACGCGATTTAATACGATAGAACCGTTTAATAATTCATATAAGTGATATTAAAATATTTATTTTAAATTGACATTGTTTTATTTTTGACAACTGTACAAGATCGACAGCTAGAACCAGAGAGTTTGAATAATTAAGTAAAAACTCCTTCAACATTTCTCGTAGTCCACGAACGCTAAACAGAGGGGCAGGTTATACTCCTCAGTCTTCTGTATAACCTGACGGAGCGTATGGATGTGGTCTACGGTGCTAAAGCCTCTTCGGAAACCGGCTTGTTCGGGAGGCTGGAAGTCATCTAGCCTGCGTGCGAGACGGTTCATAATGACTCTTGAAAACAGCTTATAGACATGGCTCAGAAGTGAGATGGGTCGGTAGTTCTTCAGTAAGGAGTTGTCACCCTTTTTGAAGAACAGGACCACCACACCTCTGTTCCATGCCTTTGGAGTTTTCCCTTCTAGTAAGACGGAATTGAATAACTTCTGAAGGGCCCTAAGGACCGGTTTTCCACCCGCCTTCAGGAGTTCCGCTGTAATTCCGTCTTCACCGGCTGCCTTATTGTTCTTAAGCTGTTTAAGAGCCATTGTAATCTCGTACAGGCTGATGTCCGGGATATCTTCGGTATAGTGCAGGGTTAATCTAGCTCATCGGTCTTCCGCCAGACCAACTTCGGGTCTGCTAGTTGACGTGTATAGCTGTCCATAAAAGCACTCTATCTCATTCAGAAGCTCAGGTTTCGACGAAACGATTCTACCATCTTCAGTTTTTAATCTGGCGAGCTGGCTCTGCCCAATAGATAGATCTCTTGAGAAAACTTTAGAGCCCTTATTCTGCTCGATGGCCTCTTCAATACGATTTGTATAGGTATTGAATTGGCGCAGATCACGGGTAAGGGACTTGGAGATCTGTTTATTGTGCTGCCTGTATAATGTCGCATCGGCTGGAGACTGAAGAATCATCTCATTCCTTTCCTCAATGAGCCTCTGAGTGGAGATAGAGAGCCTTTTGGCTCTGTGAGTTCGTTGGGCCTTAAAGAACTTAGACCCAACGCTATGGACAGCTTCCACAAACCCGTCGTTGAATTCGTCCACATCGCCGCCTAGACAATCGAAACGGTTTTGGAGTTCCAGCTGAAACCTCTCGGGGTTTTGGACTTGGACTGCTGCTGGACGGAGCGTGGACTTCATCAGTCGAGAGCGCTCTAGCTTGACGCATATATTCAACGTGCCTCTTACCAGACGATGATCACTTCCGGTTTTAACCGTATTGATCACAGAGACATCGTTGAATATACGCCTCTTCGTCGACATTATGAAGTCAATCTCGTTTTTTGTTGCACCGTCGGGACTCATCCAGGTCCACTTCCTGTGCTCGCGTATATATGTATATATATATATATATATATATATATATATATATATATATATATATATATATATGATTAGTATATATGTATGTATAAATAAATAAATAATGTATGTCAGCCTATATACCTATATACCCCACTGTTTCGTACAAGCCTCCTGTCATTCTCGAAAATTGCATGTTCGTGTGCTGGAATCGTACGTTTTTTCTCATGCATCATTGAACCGATATTTTTTTATGGCAGTTTTATTGATTAGGCCACGTAATTTTGATGTTAGTTAATAGTACATTACGATACAAGTTCAGAGAACAGGAAAATCGCAACGAGTGGTGATAAATTGAAACACGACCGAAGGGAGTGTTTTAAATCGACACGAGTTGCGAATTACCTATTCGCACGTGTATCGTACAACGTTTTACAGTACATATGGCTCTTAAAAGTTTCGACATATGCACGTTATCTGCTTATTACCGCACTCGTGCGGTAATATAGCACCATATGTACTGTAATAGTACATTACGATACAAGTGCAGATAACAGGAAACCCGCAACGAGTGGTAATAAATTAAAACACATTAATAAATTTGCACGTGTATCGTACAACATTTTACAGTGCATATGGCTCTCTAAAGTTGCGACATATGCACGTAATCTGCTGATTACCGCACTCGTGCGGTAAAGTAGCACCTTATTTACTGTACAAATAATTTTCATTATATTGTGCGTTTTGTTTGCCCTATGTCAAAACTACCACAATTATTGGCTATGTGCACGTCTGAAACGTCAAACGTCAAAGGTCCCGAGACAATGTCAAAATTCAGAGATGACACATGTATATTTTATTTACTTTAGTAAACGAAAAAGATCCCGTATTGGAAATTTTACTGAAATAAATAAGAGAATAAATAAATACATACAAACGAAACGAATCGTAGGAAACCGTTAAGAAACCAATAGAAAACGTGAAAGTAAATTTGACGGTTGTCCCCGGTAAGTGCACATTTCTGCCATGGTGTGCGCTACGATCGGCTAGCTTATCCCCACCACCTACTTCGCACATAGCCAATACTCAACTTACACACCACTACTTTTATTACTTATACACACCGGGTTTTCCCAGAAGAATATTGTCTTTCGGTGACCAAAGATATTGAGATTTTTTTCTGTATATAGTTTAAAGTAAGTACTTGCTTAATATCTTCGAGACCTTATCTGTCAATTCACGTACAAGTAGTACAACACTGGAAATTTGAACAAAAATAATACTTAGTATTTACTTTGAGTAAGGTAGTTCAACATATACATTTAAAAAATATAAACATTTTCCGAATGTATGGTAGTATGGAAAACATACAATTTTCAAAATAAAATGGTTCATATCTTGGAAACTAAGAGACTTTGTACTAACGCATGTTGTGTCTAAAATATTTCAAAATACCTCCTCTATCATCCCTGAACGTATTTGCACCTAGTTACCAAACATCCTGTATATGTTGTAAAAATCGTCAATTTTAGTAACTTTTATAAAAAAGGGATTACACCCTGTATAACTGTTAGCTTAGCTGCAACATAATTCTCGTTGCGGGTTCTGGTAGACGAGAGGTTTTTAATGGAATTTCATACAAACATTGAAAAACTACCAATATTGTTTGATAAACTCACCGGTCAAAGTCATGATGAGATGTAAACATTGCGGCTTTTCTGCGATAATCACCTCTCGTTGTTCTCTCACGGTGTCATAATTATTGAGCATTCGGAATAATAATTCTCGCTCGCCACTTTTATACGGTTTGCCCATAATTAGTGCTAACAATCGTAAACAAATTAATTCAATTTAATTCGTATGACACATTCACATTTGACATAAAACATTGCCATACGTAATTTTTAAATGGTTGACAGTTCATTTGCTTGGAAGAGATATACTGGTCTGACTCTACCCCCCTTCCAAATATCCTAAACGATAATATCAATATTCATTTCGCTATACATTTCATTACTCGTTTGTTCTGAGTGGCGTTGGCTATTCCTGAAACTTATGCTGTGACGACGATTCTCGAATATTCTAATCCCATACCTACATTTTTATATAAATGTTCTTAAGCACCATCCATTCAGTTACTTCTTCTAGAACTTCCCATGCTACTCCGCTTAATGAAAATGTTAAAAGATTACAGAAGACATGTCGGTGGCTGGTCTCTAACCCGGGTGCGTCGACTCCATAGACCAATGTCTATAACACTGGGCCACGAATGAGTTGTAAGGACACAGCGAATTTTTCAACATCTTGCTGGCGTGTTTCTATAGCAACGAAACTGTTATAACCCCCCGTCGCATCAATACTCCTACTCAGACCAAGTAAAATTGTCTGAGTACTCCTACAAAATCACACTATTCCTCGCAGCGTTAATCTTTAAAAAAATCGTGATAGCGCCGTAATTCATAAAGATTAAAGTAAAATTACATTCACCCAAAGAAAACTGCTCGTTTTGAAGTGAAGTGTGCGCACGTTTATATTAATTTTCTTTTTCTGGCTTTCATTATATGATTGGAAGATAAATAAATTAAAAATGTTAAGCAAATAATTATCATTGCACTATTTCCGCACATTGTCTGAGTATTTACCTTGGTAGAAACCAGGGCGGCGGGCTTTGCCTGTCCTGCCAACCACCGAGTCAGGCAACACATTTCAGCTCGAAGTACGATTTTTTCTATGGAAATGTTAGTTTAACTTGTTTGCAGCAGATGTCTCTGGGTGCTGTCTCTATCGCACTTGCATATTGAAGTGACAGGGATGCAGCGGTCGTGCGGTTAGTTTTTACTAAATACACAACGGCGCTACGATCTATGTGGATTATTTCACTGGTATCTCTATCTCAGTATATATATTGTACTTTGTATTGTGCAACATACATTCCGCTCCTCGACAATAAAGGTAATTAGATATCTGATCTGACACGTTGACATGTTTAGATATTATGTTTAATATTAGATATAATATAATTAACAATTCAATTATTCATTTTTTTTGAACGATAATGCTATGAATAGAAGCGTATAAAGTGCTTGACGGGCCACGCGAAATGCAAGGTTCCGTAAAGTGACATTATGCGGATTTAAAACATCGAAAACATATATTTGGCATAATCAACAACATATCGACGTAATCGATGTAAATTGTACGTAGGTTTGCTTTTTCCAAGTAAATTTCTTAAGATGGGCTATTATTCGTTAACTGTCAACGTAGCTGTGATAGTTTTCCTTTTAATTATATATACTTGTACTTACTACCAAGGCTTTTATACAATCCCAGTAGTAACAGTAGCAACCGTTTACCTGGTATTACTTCCAATTTTTGTGTAATATTTTGAACGCTCTCTATACATATTTAAAGTAAAATAGGTAATTATACTGTTTGTGCTTATTCTTAATATCCGCTGACATACTCGTACAAAAAACTTATTTTACAACCGATTTATGCAATCTACAACAATCTAATCAACAACACTACCGCTTACCGAAGTAAACTGATGGCTACATTTGCCTTAAAATGGACGCGCGTCTAGCTCCTGCCAACCCCCCCCCCCCCCCCCCCCTATCAATGTATGAAATTCCGTTTATTGCACCACTGTGTTTACGACGGATATGAGTGGAAACATACTAAAGTGGGTCAATTTAGAATTGATTTTTATCAACAGCAGGACCTACATATAAATAAGTATTCATTCACTTACACAAGCTCTTACTAACCCCTGCAGGTAATTGGTAACGGGAAGATGGAACATTTTCTAGTTCAATAGCGAAATTAGCGAAATATAGTAGCAATTCATCATGCTTCTTGCATTTTGCCCGGTTGTAGACCTCTTTAGGTCTACAACCAGCATCCTGATATTAGTTCTGTAGTGGGCAAGCTGTCAATTCATAAACACTTTGACATATGATTGTAAGTACATACATATGTGGAAAAACTGTCTCTCTCACTTCTATTTAATCCCATTCTAAATCTAATCGATGTTATTATAGGTTTTTTATAAAACGACGATGGCAAACTATCTTACGGCCTGCCTACTGCCTTCTGGAAGATCTCACGGTTCGATATAATTGCCATACGGCGATATAAACACTGCCTGCCTGATGGTAAGCAGACATCGTCGCCTATGGACGTTCGCGGCTCCAGAAGAATCACAAGCGTGATGCCGACCCTTTATTAACGTGAGGATTCGGTATGTTGACAGCTAGAGACATATGCAGGTCCCTCACACAGCGTATTCTTGGGAGCTCTGGCGACCTTACTCACCACCAGGAATACAACACCACATAACTATAAGGAGACAGCATCGGTGTCTGTGCTTGTTATATGGTTTTATATATAAATAAAATAAAAAGACCAACCTCGCTAAAATAATAGCCTTTATTTTATGTTGTCTCTTCTGGGGTCAAAAGTGGGTTTTATTATGGTGCCCCCACACTGACTGATATAAATGTTATATAGCCTTATCCTTGTTACACTATGTTATATAACATTTATAACAGCCAGCCACCATCACATAGATTTATCCAACCATTATATGCAGATTATGAGTCTAACCAATAATTTGCCTTTGTAGCTCTTAGCTTTACTCGTATATGGAGAC
The DNA here is from genome assembly GCA_905163555.1 of Notocelia uddmanniana. Lineage (NCBI taxonomy): Eukaryota > Metazoa > Arthropoda > Insecta > Lepidoptera > Tortricidae > Notocelia > Notocelia uddmanniana. Next base: position 20,758,442 of record LR991052.1, read on the forward strand.
AGGATGGATGGACGCGAACCTAACTCGTACGGATATGACCCATTCGACCTTCTCGTAAGGGGCGAATGTTATGCGTCAGAAATAATCGCAATCGACATATGACAGACCGCCGGTTACCCTTGTATCTAGTGCCCACTTGCCTACTTATTCCCACAAGTGACTATGATTGTCGGACGTTGTTAGGACACACCATCCTGTTATTGCAACAAGTAAAAACACCAGTTAGCAATAAGTACTATCAATTGTTTAAAAGTAGCATCAAGTGTAGACAGGTTACGGAGCTCAAGTAGGCAGGTTTAAACCGCTTGTCATCGTATAGGTACCTAAGGTATTCCCTTCACTAATTTTCTATTGTTTCATCATTTCATAGTAGGTAATTAAATGAATAATGATTCTTTAAAGGCGGTTTTGTTATATCTTTGGTCCTAGAACAATGTCCCTGTCTTTTATAATCAGATTGACATAGGACAGCAATGCGGGAATTTGTCACCTTCGATAAAATATCTCTCTCTGATCACGGTGGAATCGACCCATCCACCCGACTGTATATTTGTCCAGCCATTCTATATGACTATGATCCAAGATAAAGGTTTACATGTATAATACAGGCATAATATAGTAGAGAAACACTGATCATTTAAAGCTAATGTGATGTCGTAATGTAATGTGGTGTCATTTTTGCGCTTACATTGCATACGCTGGCTGAACCCTACGAGATAGATCAAAATAATATACTACAGTATTGTACACCTTAAAAAGGTCTACAAAAAGTCCGCGATGGTATTTGTCTATCTCTTAGGGATAAGGGATGATTCACAGTAGACCGTTCCGTGTCCGGGCCGGCCCGTTTTCTATGACAGCAAACGCAACGGCCGGCGTATTTCTCTAGAAGAAAACGGGCCGGCCCGGACACAGAACGGCCTACTGTGAATCATCCTTAACCCACAACAACCATTTTTTATCCTTTACTTTTTACGACAAATAATGGCTTATTTACGAAGAAATTTTGAGCAATAAAGCATTAATCCTTATGCAATTAAGTACCTTAAATACATTGTGCATTTAATATACATCAATCTGGCCCCGTACAGCATGTAATGTAAATGAATATTTTCGAAGATATTACAGATTTAAAATGCAGGGACATAGCGGTTGCGGCGGTGGCCGGTCGGGTAGTATATAAAGACATTCTGTAGTATATTTAGTATCAGCATTGCACCCGTGCGAAGCCGGGCCGGGTCGCTAGTATTTATATATAAAAGAAGAAGTCCTGACTGACTGACTGACTAACTCGACAGCGCACAGCCGAAACTACTAATGCTATAGAGTTGATTTTTGCACTGTCGGTTGCATTTATAACGTAGGCTCGGGATAAGAAAGGATTTTACCGGATTCATCCCCTAAGAGGGTAAAACATGGGAAAAAAAAATGTATGGGAAACGTACAATCTTTGGACTTAGAAACTTGATATCACCTAAAAATATTGTGTGCTTACACACAAGAAAACCCATTTCTTGATTTCTGAAATAAGGGGGTAAAACAAGAGATGAAAGTTTGTATGAATGATAACATGGAGTTATTTAATCAAGAAACCTGCATTGAAATTATTTTTTTCATCGCTCGGTTACATGAATGAGGTGCCCCCCCCCCCCCTCTAATTTAATATTTTTTCGTAATTTCTCATCATTTCTTTGTAGCAGTTCATACAGTCAGCCTTTCTATCAAATTTCATAATTGTAGTGCAAATAGTCTCCGAGTAAATCGGCTGTGACGGCATGACGAAATGAGTACGAAACTATAAAGGTTCCGTCTTCGCCATTTTGGATACGGAACCCTGAAAAGCGCAAACTCATTGATATACTTATATATCTCATTTATATTTTTAAGGGCTGTAAAAAGTGGCGCCCATATGGATTTGCGCTAGTGGTCCTTTTACATTTTAGTACAAAAAATCGCCACGAGCATGTTGGGCCATGCTTTGTGTAGGGTTCCGTAGTTGTCCAATGCTGGCAAATTGGCAATTTACTCTACAAAAATCAATAACAAGCAAAGGGGCATACGTCTTTTACTAAGAAGGGAAGACTTCTTAGAGACCGGAATTCTCGTAGCACTTTTGTTCTGTCATAGGGACTTCTCATTTATCGATATACATATTATATTGATAAATACAGAATACAATATTTAAAATATTATTAAGAATATAAAGTAAACAATAGGCAGTCTTATCGAAAATGAGCGATCTCTTCGAGATAACTATACCTAGATATTTTTCTAGCAGGAACAAGATTTGTTTAGTGCTTGCCACAATAAAAATATCGACAATCCTGTTATCGATAAGTACATACTACTTCAACGACAAGACGTACATACAACCACAAACTTATATCGGCTACCTACCTAGACGCCGCGTGTACCAATCTTGTACAAATTCAACGTAATCCGTACATTTAAGATCCAATTTATTTTTATAATTTGCAATATAATTTTCTTTATATAGAGCAGGCTACATAAAACTTTCAGGGTGTATTGTATCTTTTTTGTTTATCTTGATTGTTGTATAAGAAAAGAGTTACAAAAATATTTAAGGCAAGGGAAGGGAAGGGGGGGGAGGTTAAGGGAAGGGGTTTATCAAGTCCATGTTCTGTGTCTACTACAAAAACATTGTACTGAAGTCACGTTTTATTTCTTCATAGTTGGGCATTTTCGCTGACGTATAAATCACTGTACTTGCGGCATGTACTTCATTATAAGTCTGTGAGGAAAACATGCAGTATGTATTTAAAAATAATCACATGTCATCGCAGTAGTGGTAAAGAGGAAAAATCGTAATACCACCACCACCATATCAGCCGAAAGACATCCATTGCTGGACATAGGCCTCCCCCAATTCCATGGGGGGTAAATGCCATAATCGCCACGCTTGGCATGCGGGTTGGCGATCGCAGTATCTCCACCGCAGTTCAGAGCTGCTGCTGCCCATCCCCCGGTGGTCTTGGCCGTAGTTTTAGGACATACCCGGGTCCCCATTCCCGGGGTAAATCGTAATACACATTTCATTTAATTCCTCTACATATTACCAACGTCAAAAAGTAAACAAACTTTTTTATTTATTAAAAAAGTAAAACGTGACATACAATGTTAAAGCAAATATATTCTAAAGACAAGACTGAATACGAAAAAATGCCAGCCATAAAAACGTCCCGAGAAGAGAGAATCACCTCGTTTATTGTAAATTTACCAGAAATCGGATTTCGTGGTTCAAAATTATTTGGCACCAAATGCGAAGTAAACACATTAACACAGACAAGCATAAGAATATTCAGGAAGAGAACAAACGATATGGACCTAACAAAGTTTATGATCAACTGCAATGTGCTATGGTACCAGTGGCGGCTGTACCTTGAGTGCGCTCGTGCGTTGCACTACCAAAAATTTTGCACCATCAATACCATCGTCATCAATAAAACAATCTCAATTATCTGTAATATACATACATACAAAAAAATGCAAAATAACCAACCACTACGCTATGTCGTGGTCTTTAAAACTCTTTTTCGCTCAGTCTCAACTCAAAAAACCTCTCCGTGCGCTTCGTGGAGCGCACGCACTAGTCAGTACATTTTGTATGAGAAACGCGTTAGAACGCCTGGCGCGTGAGACGGAAGATACTCCGTACAAACTCTATGAAGAAATAGGTGAATTCGGTGCGCCGCACGAAGCTCGCGTATGCCCGCGTACTGCCGCTTAGCCGAAGATATCCGAGAATTTGCCGACTAGACACGAGGCGGCCGGCCGAGTGGATGACTCATGTATTACCCGACCAGGCGAAGTTAACACTCAAAATATAAAGCTTTTCTTGCGCACCAATTGTCAAGTTCGCTTAGTTGGTTAATAACATGTCCTGTGCACTTTTCTTCGACCTTGTACGTGCAGCGCGCTATTATTCGTTTCGTGTTTATTGTTTGTTTTTGTATGTAAAGTAAGTGTGCCTGTCTTTTGTGAAGTGAGGAACTGTGTGTTTAATGGAAAGAATAAGTGTGAACAATAAAATCGAGAATATTAAAAACAATAATAAAACTTTTAGTGATATATAAATTAGAAATAAAATAGCTGGACCGCCTAGATCATGTCTTATTTGCCAGGGACCCAAATCGACAGATTGAGGTAATACATAAAAAATAAAATTGTTAGTAGGAAAACGTGGTTGTATTGCAATTTTTGAGTTATATAATATAATATTCCATATATCCATAAATTAGCGCACCACCGGTTCTCGTAGTCAGCAGCCGCCACTGTATGGTACCAACTAGACAACCCTTATTTTCAAACTTTTATCTATGACGTTGAAGTGGTACTTATCGATAACAGGACTGTCGATATTTTTATTTTGTCAATCACTAACATCAAGTCGTTCGTGCTAGAAAAATATCTAGGTGTAGAGATAACCCTTAGATACCGACTTTTTGGAAATTTTAAATAAGAATTATTATAATAATATTTTATTGTTCCTTATAAATAATTCGTGGATTTCTTATTAAGAGGCTTCTTAAACATTTTTCGATATCGTGTTATGTGGGTACACGCCATTAATCTGGTGGCCTTTGATTAGTAGTTTTATAGATACATGCACACAAACACAGAACTCAACTAGTTAAACGTGAAATTGTTAACAATTAACTTTTCATTGTTTTCATTGCATAAGTCTATTTCACATTTTCAACTACTCAAAAGTTATCCTGAAAGAGATCGCTCTGTATAGATATGACCCCTTGTTGTTTACCTCTACCGTTAATCTTCTTCAATATGTTCTAAAATGTATCGATATAATATGTATATCGGAAGTCGATAAATGAGAAGTCCCTACCTATATGACAGCTCAAAAGTGCTACGAGGATTCCGGTCTCTGAGTAGAACTCATAAACGACTTAACTAATCATTAGCTATAGTTCTCGTTGAAAGACTTTATTAAGCTTTACTTTCATGATTTTTTCATATTTGGGGAAACACTTTTTTTTCTTTTTGAGTGAATATTTCCGAAAACATTCACATTATTTTATTTTACGACTGTCCATTTTATTGATTTATACTATATCCATACCAAATTGCAGCTTTCTAGCACTAACAATCACTGAGCAAAGCCTCGGACAGACAGACAGACATGGCGAAACAATAAGGTTTCCTAGTTGACTACGGAACCCTAAAATGCAAAAACGAAAAGTATTTAGTAAAGCGTTCTTAAGAATGATTTTGTGTGTTCAGAGATTGACAGTCTCGTCACTTTATTCGTCTTAATATAATTTGCTGCCTCGTTTCATAAGATTTTCAATATAATAGTTTTATGAAATTAAGTAAACTACAAATTAATAGTTTTAGTTTTGATTACGTCACTAAATATTTTAAGACCGACAGTTAGGTCCCTATTCAATTACGTTAACACTTTAGTGATTTGCTGAGCATATTATGGGTTTTTGGTGCGAGTTTTCAATACCACAGGGTTCTAAAATTACAAATATCATAATTAATCAAAAAAATTTAGTAAATTTTATAGTCATTATTAAATGATAACACCAAATATTTTATCACCGACGATAAGTCCCCTTTTAAAAAATATCTGGTGATTGTACACAACTTTTTACTAAACTTTTGAGACTGAAAATCTACATGTTAACGATTAATTTATTTCAGTTGGTCTCATTTGTCTGTTATAGAGCGTAATAAATGTATAAGTTTGTTGATATTGACTGTTTAATTAGATTTGTAAACCACATAATTATTTTTATCAAAGTATTTTTTATACAATAAAACTACTTTGATTAAAATCGGATAAGTTCTCATTTTTTGTGTCTAACTAGACATTACTTATTCCCTCGGTAAAACACAAGGGAAATAAATATACTTTAAATGAGAAAATAAATAAATAAACCATCGATCGTCTTTAGGTATAAATATAGGGATACAGTTATACAATTATTATGCCAGCATTAACGACATCCTGCGCAGAGCCCTTGCCAGTGCCGGTACGCCTGCGATCCTGGAGCCGACAGGGCTCGCCCGTGATGACGGGAAAAGGCCGGACGGTATGACCCTTGTCCCCTGGAAGTTGGGTCGGCCGCTAGTATGGGACGCCACTTGTGATACCTTAGCGCCGACTCATCTTCCAGGGACTTCAAGCAGGGCTGGAGCTGCTGCTGATGCGGCTGAGCACCTCAAACGGCGCAAATATGCGGCCATTGATCCTGGTTATATGCTTGAGCCGTTTGGGGTGGAAACGCTGGGGCCATGGGGACCCGGAGCACACTCCATATACAAGGAGCTGTCTAAGCGTCTTATTGACGCAACGGGTGACCAGAGGGCAGGATTGTACCTCGCTCAGCGCATCGGCATTGCAGTTCAGCGAGGCAATGCCGCCAGCCTTCTGGGTACCCTACCGCCGCCGGGTTCCGAGCTTGAGCCCATTTTTTATCTATAAATCGGTAGTTATAAGTAGTTTAAGTTATTTATAGTAATCATTTATTTTTGTGTTGTTTTATAAGGATGTAAACCTTTAGTGAATAATTTATACAAATAAATTAAATTTCATTATAAAATTGTACACAAAGTCTAAAAGTCCATGAAATCTACTCCTCAAAAAGCATCTATGTAACTTCCAACATAACATACTTTTCTGCATGTAGAAGTTTGAATTATATTTTCTCATAATTGCCTTTTATACCTTTTGAGTTTCAACATTTTTTTAACACTTATTATACCTAGACAAATGTTTTATACATGTGTCGTTAGCTAAATGTATTTAGAATTGTAGATTATGGGAACATATCAACACGCTGATAATGCCACATGTATATTTATCGAACCTGCTCACAAAATTTCAAGAGAATCCGTTGATAAATGCAACCTGTAGAGGAGACAGCGGATCCGGCAATCCGCCCTTCGCCGCCGGACATACGAGAGGATTTTGGCCAAAGCTGAAACGCAGACCTTCACTCGGTCAATAAATTGTAATCATAACATAAGTATAAAACTTTGCAAAGTAGTTTTTGTATTGTGGTTGTTGTAGAAAAGTCTTTATTAATACTTGTGTTGCAGGCAGGCCTTGGCATGTTGCCGGTGCTGCTGCTGCTGGCAGGCGCAGGCGCCGCCGCCGCTAGCGCCGACCACTGCTCCTTCAACCTCGTACCCTCCAACACAACCTACATGCAGTTCACTAAGGAACTCATCACGCACGAGTACGGCTTCCAAGGACAGTTTAAAAGCATCCATTGCTGTGTGAAAGGATATCGCAGCATCGAATGGTAAGTACTTATGATTATTAACGTAATAAAATAACCTGCAGGTATGTACTCTTCTATCTAATATCTTTAATCGAGCAATTTTTGTGTATTAATAGACACACCGTGAGCCCGAATGACCCATAGATTTTAGCCATGCCACTGGATGTTATAAATGTTATATAACAGCAATTATATTTCTTCAACATCATAGTGTTACATAGCCTTATCCTTGATACACTATGTTATATAACATTTATAACAACCAGTGTGGAGCACCATAAGAAAAAAAATCGGTGACGTGTGTACCTCCGCCCTTCATCTTGCTCGGAACTGAGCATGGCGTTAGCGGAGCGTGAGTATGGGTACCGGGACGTGAAAAACTAACAATTTGAAGCTGTGTTCACATCTTTTGCAATTCTTAGCAACGTTAGATTTGCAGAAAATCATTTCAATGATAGATATGTATGACGTATGCGGCAGATGTGTGGCGCTGGCGTGGTACCGTGAGCGGTTCTCGGAAACCGCTCCGCTGCGCACAAGTACTCGTACAGCGCGCGGGTGATAATATCTACGTGTATACTCCACACATAGCTCCCGATAATAATCCGCAGATGTATAATTATGCATTCTCGTACGTAGCGTGGTAGCGTCCGGGCGCCGGGCTGACCCACGCGTTGCTTTAATTTTATTGTCACCAGTCTAGTGTTATAAATCTAGCGATGGTAGTAACTAATCATCGGATTTAATAATGATACCTAACCAAAAAATAAAATAAAATAAACTGATACAAGGCTGGGTTACACCAAACCGTCTGTAATCGTAAGCTGTGTTCGTTAAAATTTGAATGTAATATGTATGGAGAGTTTGACAAGTTTCTATGGGATGACAGCTGCCGGCGCCATATTTAACGTCGATCGGTCTGTGATCGTAAGTCGGTGCAACACAGCCTAAACATCTAAGATCCTGTCGACAGACAAAAATTTGATGAACGAAATCCGTTTTGTTGTACGATGCGAATTATTTTCCATGGAACTGAGCGACCGACAGACACGCACACAGATACACGTGTCAAACGAATAGTACTTACGTTGGGGATAAAATAAATCTTCCCAGTTTAGTTAACGACTTTATTAAGACTAATGGTTACCTACTATGAAGCCAGGGGCCAAATCCCGATAAAAGTAAGTAAATATTATTATGTACATGGAACTCTTCTTCTTTAATTACTTAAATGGTTTATTTATTTATATATACACAGTATTTTTATTAATTTTGGTTAAAGGATTCTTACAAAGCTCAACAGTTCAACCTTATCGTGAATAAAATACCTATTCCTTCTTTAATTAGAAAGGTTTGATTCAGTAAAATTATCTATTTTTATTTATAGAACAATTAATATGACTTCATATTTACCTTACGAAAATGTTTATTTTATTAGAAAGTAGTGGCTGTGTGGAGATTTAGTTTTACTCAGCATTCTGAAATTAACCAGGTAACTCAGCATTTAATTTTAATTTTGGCTTATGTCTTACACGACTATAAAATTAAACCTAACTTTTCCATTCTAAACACAGGTGTATCATTTTGTATATTTGCCAGCTTTATTAAAACGATAAATAATATGAACACGAACATACATAAGTATTTATCTAATATTTAATTAAGTAATGAATGGCTGTTGGACATTTCGTTTACAATTAAATTTCCAGGTGGTTAACCCGCCTTAAAAACCCGCCCCGCTTTGAACCTGCGCGCGCTTTAGTCAGCTTTAGCGCATTTATGAAAAAAGTTGTTACGCGCCATTAATTCACAAATATTCGTTTATGTTAACATTGCCCATGATAGCTTGATTAACAATATTATCTTCAAAAATGTTAATCGTAGAGAACACAATTGTGTTAGTAAATATAATTGTGGTAATAAATTTTAGTCGTCGCTAAATACTTATTGGCAAAGGTACAAGTCACACCTACGAGTATATGCTACCATGTGAGTACAGATTTTTTTTTATTGGCTATAACATTTTTATCTTTTAAAATTCATTCGTTCATCGCAAATGCGTTGAAGAACGTCATATACCCTCTCAGCTCCCTTATCGTTTTCAACGTTCCAGACTTGTACATGCCACAATGTAATTTCGTCACATAATGTAGTACCTTTTATTTAGTAAACAACGGTAGCCGCGATCACCACGGCCTTGTACATGTACATAGGTTTAGCCTACGGCTTAGTAGGCCGTTCTGTAAGTGACATTACTAACGCCATTGATAGGTTGAGGCAGTTATTGGTTTCTTTATATTTAAATATACTTAAGTAAGTAGATAAAAGTCAGTTATGTGTAGTAACTAGCACTATTTCATTCGCGTGACTCATGATCATGATGCAAAAGTCTGCCGTCGGGCTAGAGCAGATGTTATGTCATGCCATTATCCACTTGTTCCAACTTGTTAGGTATAGTCGCGGAATGAAAATGTGTGTCACTTTTTCGACCTTAACGGCATTAAAATAGAGTTGAAAAGAAACGAACCGCAAAACAAAGTAGTGAGTCTTCTTAGGACGTGCGAAGTTGCAATTCTGAATTCTGTTGTTATTTTGCTTGCATCAAAATTATTAATTTAAAATTTAATTGCTGAGTTTGAAACTACTTAAAAAGTGGTATCTAAAAGTTACGTAGGTGCATATTGTTTGGCCGACAACAACGACCGGGAATCAACCGTGCGTATACAACCCCCTGGTTTCAAATCCCGGCACTTAAAAGCTTACTACGGAACTATGTACTCAGTATGTAGTTCCATTTGTGTATGATTCTCCCCAAACATGCATCATCCTAATCCTATCGTTATCCCAGTGCAGTCGTATCCTGAAGGATGCCCGGGGTCCGCTACCTAATCCCGACAATTGGCGTTGGCACTATGTTTATACGGAAGCGAATCCAAGAGTAGATCTAGGCCATCGTTGCTTTTACCTCACACACCGCACGCATCCCAGATTTGAAGGACTCTGCATTTTCGGATAAATATATGAATGGTTTTAATAAAAATTGATCATTTGATCAATTCATTACGTGTGTGTTATTTATTCTATTTATTTTCTTCATTCTTTTTGAGAAATATCAATGTGGTAACCCGCGCGGCGGTTGACAAAGGCCGAGCGGTGGTACGCGCGGTACCTGGCCGCGCCGCGCCGGTATCTGCCAAGGTATCGCACGTCGCTGCGAACCTGTATTATGCCGGTTCCAGGAAGGCGCTTTGTTCGCCGCCGCGGCCTTCCTCCATGTTCCATTTAGTCGGCTCCCAGCGCAGCGTTGGACTGGCTGCTGTGGGAACAATAGAAACTTATTGCTCATGCACAAGTATGATAATTATGATCAACTCACATCAAATCGTGGTAAAGTTAATAAGACCCGTGTTGATTTTACGACCAAATGTCCATAAGTTATGGATATTATATTCATCAAATTACCACTACCTACTCCTACACGACAGGTATTGGCTACGTGCACGTCAGAAACGTCAAACGTCAAGCGTCCCGGGACAATGTCAAACTCAGAGGTGTCAAATAATGACACATAAATATTTTATTTATTTTAGCAAACGAGTAAGACCCCTTCCTGGAAATTTTACTGAAATAAATAAGAAAATAATCAAATAAATACAAGCGAAACGAATCGTAGGAAACCCAATGATATTTTGAGTATAGATAGGTTATGCTCGAACATTACAAGCGCAAAAAGTGCTTCCAACATCGCGGCATCACACATTCGCATTTTGTATTATTGTTTACAATACGCACACTTCATCGAAAGCGTAAAAGAGATAGCTTTATCAAAATATTACATAAGAAAGAGACAGCCTTCACCCGGAACACCAATCACCGCACGTTTGACACAGATTAAAGAAACTAACACTAGGCAGAAGGTGCAAACTGTTTCTACCTATTAATCGACGGATGATAGCGAGTGTAAGTAATGGTAATACCGCTATCGGGTTGTCGTTTGCGTAGCAGTCACGTCAAAGAATTACAAAATAATTGACTCGGACACGGATTTTTGAATAAATGTACAGACAGCAAAACTAATCTTGTCAAAAAATGTTTCATGCCTGTATCAACAGGCATTGACATCAGTCAATCGATTATATTTCTATCAAGCAACAAAAACTTCTTACAGACCGACCTCGTGTAGGATACAAGAAAGGACACTTCTTCACTTTTCGTCACTGGTACTCAGAGATATACTTTAAAGATAAACATTTAATAGTTACAGCATTATTTGCTTCTAAATAAACCCGAAGAAATAAATAGGGCAGTAAGTTGAAGTTGACTATGTAACCCATATAATCTAGAATTGAATGTGATTTAGTATGACGCATCTGTTACATTAATCTATGTTCGCAGTCTGTTTGTCTTTATCACTCTCTTTGCAAACGACACTAGGTAGTCTCTTTCTCTGAGACAGCGTCTTCATGTCGTCATATTTGGTAAATTGAAGGATAAAATGAAAAAAATAACATAATTTCAGCTTACTTAATTGTGGTATGTTATGCCTGTTGCCTTAGTACGTTTGGATGTATAATTAGTGCACTTTCGCAACACGCATGACGGCATTTTTAAGGTCACTTACGTCGTTGGCGGGAACTCGTGTCAACATTCGCCTCTCTCGCTTGCCCAGGAGCGACTGAAGCCAATAGGCGATGTTTAGCGTCTTTATGGCGGCACACTTTAGGTACGCGGGTAACGTATCTATACTTAAAATATCATTGAGGAAACCGTTAAGAAACCAATAGGAAACGTGAAAGTAAATTTGACCGATGTCCCCGGTAAGTACACATTTCTGCCATGGTGTGCGCTGCGATCGCCTCGCTTACCCCCACCACCTACTTCGCACATAGCCAATAGTTAAAATTATTTAATTTGTCCGAGTCTTAATAAAAGTAACCAGTTCAAAAAGCGACTCTACAATGCAAGCGACATGGTTCAGAATTCAATGTCAATTTTATAAAAAGTGGGACAATAATAATTGCAATTAAGTGTATTAAATGATTTTCGGTTCAGTAACCGACCTCTAAGTTTCACATTTTGAAACCATTATTAACGTTCAAAGTAAGTAAACTAAAAAAATTATCACGCACAAAGAAGGGTTCCGTACCAACATCTACTAGTCCACATTTAATACCACTGTACAATACATTGAAAGAAACAAAAAAGGTCGTATCTTTACGGACGGATAGACATGACGAAACTGAAAGAGTTCCGTTTTCGCCATTTTGGCTGCGGAACCCTAACTAGTATCATATTATTTTCAAGAATTAAGTAAAGCTCGAGCGTCACCCGCGCATAAATAGGCAAAACAAGATTAATATGACAAAACGGAGCATAATTTCTAAAAATAAAATAAGTTAGGTACTCATTGTGCATTAATCCGAGATGAAGAATAACAAAAAAAAAACATATTTTTCTGTAAGTTACATAAATGGTTAAGTATAAAGGGAATGGGTGGCTTGGTGGCTTAATTTCTCTTAAGCGTCCCCTGCAAGCTCGTCTGAACTCAATTTTCGATACAAACGTAGTTTCGTTCACATTTTAAAACGCTGTTCTGAAATAACATGAAACTTTGTATAAACAATGGGATCCGCCATTGTTTATACAAACCAGGCCGGATGAAAATCATGCCTGTGGAACTGTGTTTTTTTGCATGTTGCACTTTCCTCGCTATGAGGAGAAAAGTTTTGTGTTACACACGGGTGCAAAGTTGTATTTTACTTCTCGTGTGTTGAAACACTCGCTACGCTCAGGATTCTATTTTAGAACCACTCGCTTCGCTCGTGGTTCAACTATAGAATCCTTTCGCTGGCTCGTGTTTCAATTCCACACTCGCGGGTAAAATACAACTTTGCACCCTTGTATAACAAATAACTATTAATTAGCTAAAAATCATGCGAGTACGGTAACCCTCGGGTGCGAGTTTGACTTATACTTGGCCGGGTTTTTTCATACATACTCTATAATAACTTCGAATGTACCGAACGTATCCGGGATTTCCCGGGACTGACCCAGGTTCGGTCTCGAAATCTTCGGACTTCAATGAGCACCGGGACTGCAAACCTTAGGTCTTGTTACTTACGTAGGTAGGTAGTCGTAAGTACTTGTAGTCGGTATGTGTTCAGTTATACATCTTCTCCTTATTTATTAGTTTATACCAAAATACTAATTTAGTTGTCCTTAGTAGAATCCGGAAACGCGACAGTCAAGGCACCATTGAGACTTCGTCGCACTAACAGATCCTCGCATGAAACGGAATGATTTACTTGGAAAATGTTTTAATGAAGACCTAAGGGGAAGTGAGCGGTAGAACGTTAATATTTATACTCGTATTATTTATATACTCGTACCAAGTCTTACGAGATTCTTTAAAGATAGCGCGTTGGCACTGCATGGAATTATTTATTTATTTAATTATGAATCAAGATTGAATTTTCTTTTATCAGAACAAAACTGGATATACTTAAGTTTCAAATGTATCTGGTATGCAGCATTATGCTTTTATTTTCTATTATTATTATTTCATATTCTCGATTTCTACCTTGGTATGTACACGTAAGTATCTGTAGAAATGACATCATTGCGGAAATCCACTATATACCATAACATAGCTTTTGGTTAAATTTATGTAGATTCTATGTTACTTTATACCGCCTCGGCAACAATCGGTAACAGTCGAACAATACTGTTTTTTTAAACAATCACCCTGGCATCGTAAGGGTTTTTCCTTAGTCGTTTTTAATTCCACGAGAGTTATAAACTGCTGCTGCTGCTGGATATCTATTGTTCTACTTAGTAAGTACATTCGCGGACAAATAATCGCGGACGGGTCGATAAAATACCGTCATGTATTCCTAAAATAGCACAAGGTTGTACAGTTTTTTTAATCCTGTCATTATCTTAATTTAATTTTACATTTGCAATTCAAAAGAAAACAGTTAAAAAAATAACGTTACTAGGTTGAAATCGGGCTCTTAAAAACCGATGAAAAAAAAAACAACGTTAACGGAGCGAGATATCGCCTAAAAGGTCATTTTTGAATATTGATATTTTTATGATAGGATCCTGAAGATTACTTATATAGTTGGGTTGTGGGGTGGTTGGTAATAAATAGTATATTATATAACTATAAAAAAACTTTATCGCGGTTATTAAATTCAGGACGTCTCGAAATTTTTGACCGCGAGTATATATACTGAAAGACGGAATCCATAATTTCAACTTATATAAGTGATTTAGTAAAACTATATTTATTACAAAACATAAAATGGGAAAAAAACTGGAACAAATGATACTAAAGTTATGACTTATGAGTTTGAAATGATTGTAGTCGATTTAAATAATATAAATTATGTCACTCACACGTGATGCTATAGGTAATATAATATACAGATAGGATCCCTTTATTTAAAGCGTATACAATAGCGATCTAGTAAAAAGGTGATACTTGCAATGAGCATCATAAAATAATCGATTTAAAATTATACATACGCCGGTAGTAAATATATTGGTTTTATGGACTGATAAATATTATGTACAAAAATATTTACTTAGGCTGTTTTCAACTATGAGTTCGCTATAATTATCGAGCGAGTGAGACAAAATTTTGAGGCATAACATAAGATAGACTTGCCGTGCTGATATGTTTCACCCAACGATATTACGCTCAGAATATTGAGTGAGTACAGTGAGAGAACCTTACCTACACGGTCTCTGTCAAGTCAACATACGAGCACATATTCTATTTAGATAGAGGTACATTATTTGTCTTGTAAACTATCGACGTGAGAACGAGCCGTGACTGGCGAGTTGCATGCGGGCTGCGGTTGGGATAGGCGGAATATCGCACGTGGATCTCGACACAATGGACGTTCACATAAGTACATCTCGATGCCAGCCAGGCCCCAATACGACAAGAACTTTACAAGTCTACAATTCAACAAAATCGTACAGTTTTCCAAATAAAGAGTGTCAATTTTGTCGAATTGTACGCTTTTAAAATTTTGTGTTATAGATAGGCCTCAGTTATTCAGATTTTATTATTTCTCTAGCTGCCCGCGCGCATGCGGCCGCGTATTACAAACAAGGGAGACGGAACCGCGGAATAAGATATAGCATACCTACCTATCTCCATCCTGAGGGTTCATCCTATATGCTGGCGAAAGATTTTTGAATCGTATGCGTAGTTACGAAGTCTACGAAGTTTACCATTACGAGTACTTACATATAAACTATATCAAACCCGCATTTTACAAAAAATAGAGCGTATGCTAATCTGAGTATCTTCAGGGCGTAAAATATGAATATGAAATAAATATTTACGCCTTTTTGTTTAAGACGATAAATCAACAACTTATGGTTTTGGTCAATTTTATTAACCTTTTTGATACCAATTTACAAAACATATTTAAATACAAGGATAAAATAAAATGAATGTGACAAATGACGACCTAACTCAAGCTAAACTAAGATTATATTACATCATGTGTAAGAAACAGTGTCCTCATGACATAGTAGAAACCAAACATGCTGGCAGCATTACCTAACTGTATGACTACATTTAGTCGCTGAGCAACTAAGCTACCATCTCTATATTGGTCACCGGTGGTGTCGATGAGCCACGTTGATATTTGATTGAAAAGTTCCAGAGCGGACGGAAGTTGGACACCAGGGTCTCGACACCAAATACCATAAAATGTCGTCAAAATATCGAGAGTATTTAGTAGTCTTATTTTCTTATAACATATTTGCTTGTATTTTCATATTCTAGTTAAACAAATCCAGGATTAGGTGTAGGTATGAGAAATAACTTTACAATCAGTTCCTGATTAACTAATCTTATACCATTAAGTTTCATTCTTCATAGTCTTAACCGAAGAAAGGATAACGTAGTCGGATCGTGAGAAACAATAAGGACAGGATGATACGATCACGATTATAACTAATTTGTATGGAATTCGGCGGCGGACTCAGAATGCGCTCAGGCGATGTGTCCTGCCTGCGGGAATTCTTGAAATCCAGACATAAAATGGGGCTTGCAACCCATTCTTCTACATCAGAAACATTTAACATCACCGTGTTAATAATTCGACTCTGTCTTATATAGGAAAATACTAATATACTTACTTAACTTCGTAAGTGACAGTCCACTAGCTTAGCATTGTAAATGTAATTTTCTAATTTTATATAGGTACTTGTAGGACAAAGGGAAAAGAAGCTAATAATAGCGCTATGTTGTGTATTTATGCTCTTTAAATAAAAAAGAGAGCCGACTTTGTTGTGGGTTACATATAATATACTCCGGCACGAGGTGTACGAAATAGATGGCCTAAATGCAATTACGAGCAAGCACTTACGTAAAATCGCTTAGAACTTAGAACACGCTTATTAAAATCACAACCAGCCTTTTAATGGTTTAGACCTCTTTTAGCTTGGTTTAGGTAGTTTAGGTATTTTATAGCTTACCTGTTCCTCGACAAGGGTCACAAAGAAGTCTTAACAAGCCGTGCTGCTTTATTTTGTGCATATCTTTTTTTTTTAAGAAAGATTATACCAAATAAAGCAATTAACGTATTTGTTGAATACAGCCATCGCCTACCTGCGCGCGATCGCACGACCATCTATAAAGGAGCTTAAGAGGACTAGTAACGCCAAATGGAATTTTTTGAAACGCTAAAACTCTTAAATGAGCAAGCGAGTAATTCTCAACAGAACATGTTAAAATACTTTAGTTTAATCTCCATACAGTGAAACGTATAAAATCTTCCTTATTTAAAATATGTATGTCCAAAATTGTTGTCTTAATCTGAATGTTTTAATATCATGTAAAACATTAAATACTATAGCAGTACCTTGAAATCGGTTTTCAGGGCTACGACTCGTCTAATCTACGAACCATATGTTCACGTATCGTACCAAAAAGATTGGTAATTCATTTATCTAAATTTCCAACTTTTAATATTCTGCAGATATCCCAAAATAAACAAGCGAGTAAAGAGTGAAAAAAAAACAAAAACTTGGGAGCATCAGGAGCCTTAAGATAATCGGCTCTACAATGCCAGCCCCTTGAAGGTGTTGGGACAAGGTGTCGCATTTTTTCAAGTCCTCAGTCGGATGTGGGCCGTTTGTGTGGTATATTTTATTACAGTCGCTGTCATTGTGTATTAAGGCATCAACAAACCGTCTGATTGCATGGCTCGTATAACCTCGCCCGGTTTGCAAACATAATATTATCCAAAGACAATGCGCTCAATGAGTAGGCACCTAAATTTATCGGTAAATATTTACGGCGAACAAGTTATGATTTGGCGCCTCGATTAAAAAAGTGACCACATTTTCTGCAGATGTTTCTGACTGTTGCTTTTACTATGTACCTAATACCACCCCAGAGAGAAAAGTTGTATGTACATACCTAGTTCCAGGAAAAAGATAAACCTTTTCTTAAAATGATTTAGAGACTTCACTATTTTAGAAACCAGAAAAAAAAATCATAAGTTTTCCAGTATTTTATATGATTTTTGCAGGCAGTAGATTGTTAACGTTTTGCCATGTTTCATTAGTGTTTTTTTTTGATAAAAATTACCGACTGTGGGGGTTATTTAACGCAATAAAATAATCGACCAATTTTAAATATATTTGATTTATTGTATAGTTCGTTTTAAATTTGTTTATCTGTAAGTTTTTGAGATGAATTAAAAAACTTGGAAAAAGTCGATTTAAGAAACTATCACAGATTGGACTAACATATAGGGTTCAAATTCATCTCTTCCTAATAGTCCAGTATATCACCTCTTAAAGTTCGTACATCGTTATTCCGAACAGTCTTTATAATATTGTCCGATATAAAAAGACTAATTTTAACGACAAATGATAGTTTTTTAAATACTAAGGTAGCTAATCAATAAATTTGAAAAAAAAAACGTACGATATTCATTCTAACCATTAATAATCTTAGTATTTAAATTTAAAAAAATATGTGCCTGTTCTTAACTTCTGATTTGCTGCTGCTTCTATTTAGACAGTACTTCATTTATGATAAAATTTATAAATGTCCCAATAAAATGGATATTTAATAATTAACTAATGAGTGCATATTTTAAAGTCCATATGAAATACCTATCTATAATACCACTATGGATTCCAGTAGCGGTGAGCAGCGATTCCTAAATGATCCAGTTAAGTTGAACGAGGACCACCGACGCGAGTTATAAACGGAATTGAATCGCATGCAACTCGAGCCCATCATTGCTGCCCACCGCAGCCGTAACGTAATGAACGAGAGGGTAACGCGCTTTGATAACATAATGTCGCAACACGGCTGACTGGCATTAGATAAACCTTCGTAGAAGCATCGTGGTAATAGCATCCAGTTCCAGGAGAGTCGGCTTCAATGGACATCCTGCTATTCCTGATAGGCAATAACAATAATAATCTTTTATTTCGGACAGAATCCATAATGCAATATACAGGCTGTCCCGCGGCTAATATGCGACATCAAGGCAAAGTACCTTTAGTATTGGCGATAGGATATTTAGTTGTATAGCAATGTTAATTCATCTTCCTCGTACATACTCGTACATAAGTAGTACTACGCCTAAATAATTCAAAAGAAATCGATTGCTTAACCTGGATTTTTTTAATACCAATTGTAAGGGTATATGATAACTGATAAGAAATCGGTATTCTAAGAGTTGGACAACCATAAAATCTTAAGCTATTAAACAAAAAAGTGCTACAATAACACATTTTATTTAGATCATGATCATGTCATAATTTGTACGAATGTGAGCGTAGCGTTCATAAAACTAAAAATGCAAACTTATTTCAAAAAATTAAAATAAATACCACTATGAAATTGAAGACCTTATAAAACAAAGACTCCCGCCAAGACCGGTCTGTTTGCATGTCTATATGTTCGCGATAAACTCAAAAACTACTGAACGGATAATCATGCATACCCTAATTTTGATCGATAAAGTAAATCTTTCCACCTGCTTGGAAAAAGATCTTTACACCTGTGGGTTGGAGGAAGACGATGTCTCAGAATTCTTTGATATAGAGAAATGGAGCTGAATACCAGGTAACGTCTGATAATAAACACATATTTGACGACCTGTTTAGCCTAGTTGGTAGTGACTCTGCCTCCGAAGCTAGAGGTCCCGGGTCCGAATCCCGGCCAGTGCATTTATTTGAGCATTTTTCACGGATATTTGTTCTTGGGTCTTGGATGTTTTCTATGTATTTAAGTATGTAATTATCTATATAAGGATGTATATCGTCGTCTAGTACCCATAGTACAAGATTTGCTTAGTTTGGGACTAGGTCGATTTGTGTAACATTGTCCCCCAATATTACGAGTATTATTATATTATTATTTTTTTGGATTTTTTGCTGTAAGTGTAATGTGTATTTTATGGATTATCATCATCATCATCATTTCAGCCGAATGACGTCCACTGCTGGACATAGGCCTCCCCCGAAGACTTCCACGTCTTCCACAATGACCGGTCTTGCGCCACCCGCATCCAGCGGACAGCCGCGACCGATTTATGGATAAGTCCATAATATTTAAAAAAAAGACCTTAAAGTTTTTAAAGGTAGTACTTAATGGACATGTAAATGTAATCCAACCGACGTGTTTATTTCAGGAAGCACGTGCAGTATTTTATATTACGATGTAGAAACTGGATTGGTTTCCTTAAATGCGGAGTTTCGGAGCACGAAAAGAGACGAGAATGGCTTTATCGTGAATGTCAATACGGGATAACACGGTCGCGATGCACGCCCTCCTCTTCTAAACCAATATTTAATCTGCGTTCCGAGACCACCGCGGTGGTGATGGGTTCTCGTTACCCGCCTACACGTATACACAAGCTGCCCGCACGGCCGCATGAGCGCGGCAAAGGGAAACAGCCGTCTGACAGATGAACGGACCCCTAAAAGATGAGAGTCTAAATTAGATACGCCCGTGGAATCGGAAAAGGCTTGACGTAAACATTCCAGTTCCGGACACTCGTCCAATATACATATGACACGTTCTATCTTATGTCGTGATTCGTTTTTAGGGTTCCGTACCTCTAAAGGAAAAAACGTATATAACCTTATAGGATCACTTTGTTGTCCGTCCGTCTGTCTGTCTGTCAAGACCCTTTTTCTCAGGAACGCGTGGACGTATCAAGCTAGAATTTATATCAAATACTCAGGTCTACCGTCCCTTGGAGCTGTGAAAAAACTTCTAAGCCAACGCAATGAAAAGATACAGCCGTTTATGCCGCAAATTTTTGATACTCGCAAGGGAATCAAAACCTACAGGGTTCTTCCCGTGAACTCATAATCTTGAAATTTGACACGAAGCAACGTTTTATAGCACAAATAATAGAAAAATTGCGAAAACCGTAAATGTTTAGTTACATCGTATTATCGTATAGTAAAAATATTGTTACGGAATCCTCGGTCCGTGAGTCCGACTCGCACTTGGCCGGGTTTTTTACAATGAAATGGAAGTTAGACAATATCATACCTACATAAGTTTAGTGCAAATAAAACAAAAGAACTTTTATTGTCTCTGAGAAATACAACTTTCCTTCCATGGCAAAGAGTAGCAACAGATTTATTTGATTACTCACAGTGGTAAATTGCTCAAAGTTAGGGTTCCTGTTTTACCTTTTTGGTATGAATTCTTTAAATGTATTACGATATTAATAGGGTAGAATCTAGAATAAACATTTGTTTGTGACAAAACGGTTTCTATTGGCCCCAATACGCAGTAATGCAATACGAGACTAAACATATTAGGTACAATTGCATCATCAAATGGGAACTATATAGATACGCTTTGTACACAACAGAGCTAGTCACAAACTTCATAACAGTTATTTAACGTGACTTCGAGAGCGTAGGTAAGGTTATTACAATCTAGTACGGCGAGTACTCTATCTCTAACAATACTCTTCAACAAATAAAGTATATCGGAAATTATTTTCAAACCACCCAGCAACACGCACACAGTTTCTGGCTCAATTCCTGGAAAAGAGCAATTTCTAGCTATTTATCTACTCGCCCATTCATAGAACTTAACAAGCTTCTGTTAATAATAACTTAGACTTTGTCCTAACAGCGCATTCTCATCATACTGTCACCTGTCCAGTTGAAGACGATTGTTTGTGAATAAGAGGGCTGGTCGAGGAAGGTGATTTAGTAACTAGAAGACCAAAAATTCTGAAATAACGCACTCAGGCATTTCTGAATTTTTACAGAACTGTGGGATACCAATAACAATTTGATTATATGAATTATTTTAGAATACATCGTTACCGAAGAATATGCTGATGCTGGTTTTAACATAAAATTCCATACTGCTTCGGAAACCGTATAATATTCTAACAGGTATTTCGGAAAAAAATCTATGGTTTATTGACAACAAGAGAGCATAGCCTAGTCTTTTGCTGCAAGTGCTGATTTTGGGTCCTGCCTCACCTAACGAAACTCCAAAATTCGAAGTTTTCGAACGTGTCACTTATTTAGCGTGTTTTTGTCGTTCCTGACTGATAAGATAACATTGTTCAGTAGGTATAGGTAGTACCTATAATAAGAGGTCATCTCAGATGCCCGGTTTAAGCGAATTATCGTAATTGAAGGCTGTATGCAATCGTTTTCACCAGTTCGAGTCCAAGTTTGCGTCTTCTCGATGCGAAATCCGTCTTTTCAAATGCACAAAATGTGCACAACAATAGTAAAGAGTACAGATGTGTGTTTATTTAGAACATTGTTTAAAAACAGATTAACTACCAAACATAAAACTAATTACAATAACATTGAAACTAATTACAAAACTGTAATAAAACTAAATTAAATCTAAAAATGGCCCCCGCGGCATAATATATATTATGTAGTATTTATGATTATTAATACATTATGTACTACAAACAAAAGAAACAATGCCAAAGCACGCCATATAAAAGTACCTACAGGAAAACCAGCTTCTAAATATTGTACCTAATCGGTTTTATATCGCTATTGCACTCACTTTTGCTGTTAAAAGTATATTCGCCGTCAAAAACGAGAATTTACGAGTACTGTTAAGAACTTTGGTTTACTATACATATTAATTAGGTATTTTGTATTTTTACCAACCATTCTTGACAGTTGTTTCTGAAGGGTCACTTGGAACAGAGGAAAAACGGATTAATTAGTGTGATTGGTAATCTTCATTTGGATGGCATGATGGTGGACTAGAGTAAAAAAATAGACTCCCTATGGGCAATCTATAAATGCTTACTTACTTCGACGCTCCTTACAAAATCAACGGCAGGCGCAAAGTCGGAATATTTTTGCTCTTTTCGTATCATGGTATTTCTAGTGCAGTGTTGGATATTTCGGTAAAAATATATTTATTAGTATTTAATTTCGCGTGCATAGAGTATAAATTGCGATCTAAGTCAGCAAAACCGACCCATCGGCGGAATACGCCAAACCAATAAATATTACGTAATTAGCTCAGATCATAGAAAGGTAATTAGCTACCTGTTAATAAAATATCAGATATGTGTAACGGTACTAATAAAATAGGAAATAATTTTTAAGAAAAAAAAAACCGACTTCAATGGGGGAGGCCAGTGAAAGATTATTATACTTAGATGGTGCACTCTTAGATTCCATACAATAAAATAAAAATGGCTATAAGTATGTTTATAATGGTAGAAGACTAAGTACCCTCAATTCCTCATGGAATCATGGAAAAACCTTGCTTGCTTGACAAACAAAACGAAGAGAACAAATCGCCAAACCTGAACTACGCGTCGTTGAAGAGTTCCGTTCTGATCATCATCAGCAGTTCCACTTCATCAAATGTCACTTTTATGAATGAAAATGCTTGATGAGTTCATGAAAATACTAAAATCACAAATTGTGTGCCTTTCATATTTTAGGAGTTCCCTCGATTCCTAATGGATCCCATCATCAGAACTCGAGCATGACAAAAATCAATCGTGAAAATAGAACTTGCTTAACAAACACAGCTAGAAGGACAAATTGCCAAACGTGAACTTTTCGTCGTTGAAGAGTTCTGTTCTGATCATCATCAGCAGTTCCACTTCATCAAATGTCACATTTTTGTATGATAATGCTCGATTTGTTGATAAAAACACAAACATCACTGAATGTTTGCCTTTAAAATTTGAGGAGTTCCCTCAATTCCTCATGGATCCCATCATCAGAAATCAAGCATGACAAAAATTAATCGTGAAAATAGAACTTGCTTAACAAACACAGCTAGGAGGACAAATCGCCAAACGTGAACTTTTCGTCGTTGAAGAGTTCTGTTCTGATCATCATCAGCAGTTCCACTTCATCCAATGTCACATTTTTGGATGCAAATGCTTGACTTGTTGATAAAAACACAAAAATCACTATATGTTTGCCTTAAAGATTTGAGGAGTTCCCTCAATTCCCCGTGGATCCCATCATCAGAACTGCGGTTTGACATAAACGGGACCAACTTGGATATATATACTTACAATCAAAAAAAGAATTTTCCAAATCGGTTAAGAAATGACGGAGTTATGGAGTAACAAACATTAAAAAAAAAAAAACATACAACCGAATTGATAACCTCCTCTTTTGAAATTTTGAAGTCGGTTAAAAAATACTTCCTTTCCCTTCAATCCAGTGAATTCCGCCGCGATCTCGCACCGGTGTTTTTTTTTTATTGGAGTACTCGCTGATCTGTCGGGCGAGCTACAATTAGTAACTCTGGGAACCCTAATTGCACTTGCGCTGTCGATAAGCAGACCGATTATCGAGAAGATAGCTATGCGCCTCAGATCTAACCGCGCAGCGGCACTAAAACGACTCAGTCAGACTTCCTCTATGCGGCTGTCGGGCAGACCTATTTACTTATACAAAATACCTATATACATAACTCCTGTCTCTTATATATAATTCGTCCATAAACTTCCCCATTCTCCCAATGTTATGATTCCGAACTTTTAATTTCTGCCTCGCTCGTGCAGCGCTTCTGACATGTTGCGCAGAAGCCAGAATGTGCGCAATCACATCGCCTCCATCCGGCAGCACATGCCGCTCACGGGACACTATGTCACCTATCGATCGTGGAGAAAGTGTGTCCAAACATGAACACCCCTATTTTTAGGTACTGGCCGTCTGTGTACCAGACCGGGAGAACAGTAGTTTTACTATTTCAAAATACCTGTTACTTTAACATTCGTTTTTTTTAAATTACGTGTTTTATACCTGTTTCTCTGTTTTTATGGTTCCGTACGTCAAAAGGAAAAATACGGAACCCTAATAGGATCATTCCGAAACAAATGTACCGCTTGAGTTAAAATTTGGTACATATAATAAACCCAAGATGAACGTACTTACAACGTAAATAAGGACTTGGGCCACTTTTGGGCGGTAAAAAAAACACAATGGAAATCAATTTTTTTTATAAATGTACGATAATAGTTTTGAAGTTATTTAAGAAATTATGTGAAAATTGACCATACGCCTTACTTTACTTCCAAAATTAAATTTCTAATTTTCTTTCTTTTTCTTTTATTGCAATTAATAATAATAAATTATTGCTATTAATGACGCTTTAATCAAGAGTAGTATTTTTTCCATAAGTCTTATTCTAATACTGTTTGCCTGTGTAATTGTGTACGTGTACTCACTTATTCAGCGCTATATGTCAGATCCTGTAGTTGGCCGTTAATATTCATGTTGTTACCTACTTAGTTTTACTGCAGTTGAGTCTCCTATAAACAGGTAAATACTATCTATAGGAACACAATCCACATGTTCTTTGGCCTACCTCGCCTCTTGCATCCATCCTCATTCATTACCTAAGCTCTTCTTGTTAAATGGCTTTCATTCCTCCTCATTCTTTGCCGCCAGAAAACCTGACTAAGTCCAATAATATCCTGGACTATTAACCTAAAAGCGAAGTAATAAGAGCCACGTTGCGAGCAAATCTGTTGAAAATCATTTAATTATAACGCGGCCCCATTCATATCTATACTAATATTATAAAGCTGAAGAGTTTGTTTCTTTGTTTGTTTGAACGCGCTAATCTCAGGAACTACTGGTTCGAATTGAAAAATTATTTTTGTGTTGGATAGTCCATTTATCGAGGAAGGCTTTAGGCTATATAGCATCACGCTGCGACCAATAGGAGCGACGACGCGGACGAAGTCGCGGGCAACAGCTAGTTTTTCATATGGGAGAAGCGTCCAGACAACCAACCGAACCATAAAGTTGTCAAGAGATATACAGGACTTCACTTTGCTTCACGGAATTGACGGATATTTGTATGTTACCTACACACCCTGTTGCCGCGGTTTAATGCTCCGTCAGACTTACGCGATAGAGGCGCGCGTGACAGAATCGGCGCAGAGCAGCGAGCAAGGAGCGTCATGAACGCTGCCGACTGCGTTTCAGTCTTTTACTCTGGTTTCAGTGCCCATGAGCTCGCGCTCATATCAGTGTGATACAGCTCATAACGGGTCGTGTATTCAGATCCACGAGGGCCCAACTCCTCCGTACTGCTTCCGCTGTCCGCTGTCGATATGGATGGGCCTTAACTGCAGCGCGTCGCTCCACATTTAGTATTCTTCACATGATAAAGCTATAATAAATTCCTGTGCACTTGCAGTTTCACGTAGTGCCAACAATTGGCGACGTTTAACCACCGAATATCAATTGAGAATTGTTGCTGTGAATCAATAATCAGATAGCAACAGCAATAAATGAACGGATGAACAATTCCAATAACATTCCAATAACGTATTCTTGAAGTGGATACATCTTTGTTAGCAACTTGTATGAGTTAGATGTCGTTTTAGTTCTGTTACTAACGCTAGATGGCAATAGCGCTAATGATGGGGTCGGTAATTATTAGCAACCAAATAATAAAAGCATAATACTTTTATGGTTGAGTTTATTTTACATCATGGTTATTTCATTTCATTTTCATCTTATTTATTTACTGACGAAAATGATTAGGCAGGTAACGTAAGAAGTATCCACTCAATATTTATTTATTTATTTACACATGCCCACCTATTTCGTTCTAGTTAAGGGACACCCTATATATCGTCATATCATAAGCAGGGCTGGAACTTTTCATGCCAATGACGTAAAATTGACGTCGCACTGCATATACGATTATTCCAATTGGTGTTATAGTAATTATCAATCTTTAATCATCAATCATTTAATCATGTATTTAATAAATACCGTCATAAATGCAGAGAGTTTACGTTCATATTTAGATTCAACATTCCTATAACCTGTAATTTGATATGAGTTCCTCATCTGCTTATAACTGAAAATTCTAAATAGAAAGAGAAATTCTTTATAATCTTCGCATGCAATAGGCCGTATTTGTAAAAAGACCATTATAAATGCATGATTAAATGATTGATGATTAAATATTGATAATTACTATAACACCAATTGGAATCACCTATATGCATTTTTGCGGCGGTAGCGGTATTTTCGAAAGAGTTCGAATTTGTACTCGTACATTTTCATTATGCACAAAAGATGGGGTATTCTAATCCTAACCCGCCTGCACCCTGAGTCTATAAATTTAAAAGTCGCTAGCCTTTGCTGTACCTGCGTATTTTTAACACGCATATGAAAACCAATCTCACACCAAACATCCTTCCTTTCACATCTAACGCGAGTATATATGTGTATATTATATGCTTACAGAAAAGCAAGCATTGAAACAATAAATAAATAAATAGAGGACCAACTTACACTAATCGATATTGTCACATACCTACTTAAAATGTTATAGAAATCATCGGAAAGGGCATGAGAAGGGCATTGATTATCAAATTGGATGTACAATAAACCGTTATCAAGTAAAACTATCCAGATGTCGGTTGCCTCTGCGAAATGGGCGATTACGGGTCCCCCAGTGGATCCGCGGGATTCTTTGCCCATGTATACATTGTACAACGGGACGCGCACCTGCGTACCTCAGGACATGCTTCGAACCCCTTCCGAGCACATCTCGTTACCACTCCTCTTTCAATACTATTATAAATAAGTAATAATAAAAAAATATTGGGGGACAATCGTATACAAACCGACCTAATCCCAAACTAAGAAAAGCTTGTATAGCAAAACACTAAAGAAAAGTGTGTTCGAATAGACATTACATATTTAAAATGTAACTAAACGAACGTCTATTCGAACACGTCACAACAAGATACAACAGTCATTTTCTTAAGTTTTTCACCTATACTACGTATGTTATCATTATCAGAGTCCTCTTTAATTGACAACATTTCAAATTTTTAAGTAGTATGAAATCTTAACATATTTCGTTAATTTGTCAACAAGAAACGCCAAATTTTTTTAATATTTTTATAGCTATTAGTTTTCTAAATAATCACGAAAATGTGAAGAAAGTCTACATTGTAGTAATGACGTCATAAGTATGAAATTGTGACAGTCACAGCGCACAAAAAGAACAGCAGATCACTTTCTTTAGTAAATTTGTCTTATAAAAAATAGTAGCAATGCTTCTGTATGATTTGTTACGCTATGACGCCTTACTTGTCACTTACTCTCTTTTAGAATGACGAACTTTTGAAATTGATTTAATAATATGAAATTGAGATATTTTCGAGTATTTAAAAATGTGGTTTTACTTAACTTTTTATCCTCTATTCGATTTCATCGGAAAAGAGCCTGCTTAAAAAAACGAAATGTTGTCAGTTTCTATTCTAGTTACTCGTTGTCACATCAGATGCCTACACTTTTTAGCCAGTCTTTGGACAGCGAATTCACTCTTTGTGGTAAATTAATATAAATTTGTCCGTCAAATCTTCTATTTCAGTTTCGTGAGCGACCTAAATGTCAAATCAAATACTTATAATCATTATTTTTGTTTGGTAGTTATGACAATGGGGTGTTAATTGTAAATGGTTTTTAGGGTTCCGTGCCGTCCAAACGTAGCCCTATATCTAATATATAGCTGTCACTCGCGTGTCCGTCTATCGTCTGCCACACATTTTATTCCGAACAATTAACATCCTATTGATATTTGGTGATATATTTTATTATTACATTTATTTTACGAACGAATATTGATAACTATTTAATGTTATGTGGACTAGCACAATGAAATTTTGTTAATATGAAGTTTTTAGGATGATTTAAAAAGTGTTGTATATAGGGATTTAAATATTTTGTCTGTAATATTTAGGTTAATTGAACCTTCCGGGCTCCTTTAGGATGTAAATACGAGTATAAAGCAGGAAAACGTTAAAAGGATGGTGATTTAGGTTGATTTTAATTATGTACAATTTTTGTTTTTACCTTTCATAAGATTATCCGTTTGACCTGTTAGTAAGAATGGATTTTTATCCCCTCTCATATTTGCTATTTTAATAGAAATTAAAAATGTATGATTATTAGTATTTTTAATTTTATACGCGCGGATTAGCTTAAGTAGTTCCCGCGATATCCCCGGAGACACACCATAAGTGCTCCTCTTGTACCTTTTAGTACGGAACCCTAATAACTGCCTTCGCTGCAACTTTATCAGAATAGCGGTGCAGTCAGTCGCGCCGCGCCGCGCCTCGCCATGCGGGTCAAAGACCGGTTCGCATTTCAGGGATCCAAGCGGCGGACCACCGCAGCACTGCTCATGGGATGATCTCATACCTGTTGTTTTTCCTTACTTATTGTTTTGCTCTTGTGATGGGGAGTATGTAAAATCTGCACCGTAGTCCAGTTTTCGGTCAAATTTCAGTCGTGACTCATTCTTTAGAATTCAACACTAACCATCCAGACAATATACCAAAATCTAAGGTAAACGAAATGTGCTCGACATTGGTCCTACTTGACACCTTTAAAATTGTGATTAAAAGGGTGACAATTCAAACATTGGGACAATTATCTTAATAATTACTTATAATGCCTACATATAGGTATATGGTGTTGTATAAAACTTTAGTCATAAAAACGTACTATCTAAATCAACGTGTTATTTTCCTCCAAAGCTTTCCATTAACATATTCAACTAATATGACAACTTAAAACTACGCTGCTACGACAATACTGATAACGTTTTTGATAACTATTATATTTAAGGCAAAATCGCACCATGCTTATTTTTGTTAAAGGAGAAAACAAACTGTTTTATAATGTTTAAAATTATGAATTTATCGCAGTAATATTGTACATATTTTGCTCTATAGAACATTGATAGAAGACAATGTAAAATAGTGTGTTGAAGTCCTCGTAGTAGTGAGTTGTCACAATAAAACCTATATGTTATTAAACCTTTATGTTATTAAATTTATGTATACGAGTATATTCATTAAATTATTACACAAAGAAAACACGAGCTGTAATATTCAATAACCGATGGAAAATGGACCCTTAAAACGTATAGTAAGTACATGTGAGGGTTTGTCGGCTATGCTAATCCTATTTCTATCAGGTAAGTAATGACAAACTTGAAAATTTGTGATTTGTTACTCTTCCGCGCAAAAACTAAAGCTCAGATTTAGAAAAAACCCTGCAATTGCATACATTTCGTCTATAAATCAGAAGTAGCAGTGCGACACAAATTATATACCTACCTCGTATATACAGATATACAGGTATATATTGCTTACAGACAGGGGTTTCCAGTTCTAGGAAAATTCTGCCGATTGGATATCTGCAGGGTAATTACGAGTAGCGATGGGCAGACGGTCGCCGAACGACGCAATACTTGAACAGAGAATATAGCTTGTATGGCTTGAATGTGGGCCAGACAGCAGCAGCGCATCATGGCCATGACATTCATGACATCACATGCGTTCACGGCTATACAATTTTGCTTCCTAAAGAGCGCGGCCTGGCACTTACCTATATACAGTAAATGTACTAGAGCTTGAAAATTAAAAAAATACGTATTTTTTTTTAAATCTGGAAATACCACGAGCATAACATTTCGCGGCGATGGGCCGTCATGTGGCCGTCATGAGCAACTGTTAGCAGCTGACGTCCGCCCTCCGGTGCTTAATTCATTTCCAGCCAGCATTTTGTTTACGACGATCATGTATGACTGTTTAATTTTGATGCTCGAACACCGTAATCTATGATCTGTTTAGAGCGGACTTTCTGGATGGATCTGGGATGGATATCAATTTTGTGTTCCGTGGCTCCGCCTGCGTTGTCTTTAATTTATAAGGGAGGAAGGAGCAATGGAGACCAGGCTGAAGTGTCTTAAGGCTTTAGAGCAGTTTCTCCATCGTTAAATTAGCTCTTGCCACTGACTAAAATTCAACTTCACGTGCTCTGTCTATCCTTCGTGGGAATGGGGGGGGGGGGGGAATAGAGAGGAGAGTTTATGTATGTTTTTGTGTGTACTTTTAAAATTGTTTTTATCCCCTGTCGGAGTAAATCCTTATAAAAATAACAATTGGGAATTCGCATTTAGTTACGGCCAAAACGTAGCTGAGCCGATATAGTGAATAAATGCTTATTAAAATGTATATTTTTATAAATGAATGTAGCAAGATCTCGCGAAAAAAATTGTCTTTTTAACGAATAAGCCATTTTCATGAAGTACCTACCTATATAAGTATATCGCGCCGTTTTTGCTGTGCCGACCGTGATATTATAAAACGTAAATGATTGACCCACCAATTAATTTAAGCATTTATCGTACTTATCGACCTTATCGTGTATCAAACACGTAAATGAAAGGAATAAGTATTTACTTGCTCGGCCTCTCCTGTTTGCTTCATCAACAACCATAGAGTTTTAAGTTTATGAAGTAATCAAGCGACGAAACAGCCAAGCCATTTTATTTACTGATATGTAG